>CM076580.1:23045204-24444501 GCA_034641835.2 Pinus albicaulis
GGTAGTACCGAAAATCACACTGTGTTTTTTTAAAATTTTAAAAAAAAGTGCGGTGTGGTCGGTTACCCGGCCGCATGGTTGACCCTGTCGAATAGCGAGAATGCGGTGCGTTGACGAAAAAATCCACCTCGGGTTGGGTAATTTTGTCAGTGCAATTCATTTCGGCATTTTTACATGGTCAACGGTGTGGCGTGGTAAAATACCACACCATTGACTATGTACTTATGTGAGGAGGGCGGTGCATTGAGAAAACTATATGCCCTGGGGCGTATAGTTTGGTCAGTACACCTCCCTCTTGACACTGGTCCATAATCAATGGTGCAGGTTGTTATACCACTGCACCGTTGACTTTGGAGCAATGCAAGGAGGGTGGTGAGCTAAAAAGTTTCGGGTGCGCTGCCTCTAGTGTGCTAAAAATTTTCTAGTGCACCACCTCCGGTGCGCGACAAAAAAACACGTACTGTTACCGGTGCATGCTTATTTTATGGCGCACAGACTATTTTTTTTTTCAAAATTTTATGTATGTATTTTCCTAAATACATGTCTCATTTAATAAAAAAAATTGTATTTAAGATGTCAATAATTCAGAGACGTGAAAGGAGAGAAGAGAGGGAACAAAAGCAACAACAGGTGGACTTGTATAATATGGTTCGCCTATGGGAGAGAAATGTGTACCCTTGCCCTATTATAGCAGCTATCCAAGGGCTCCTAAGGTAGGTAGGCCTCCTCAAGTTCTATGAGGAGGCTACTTCTCTAAAGGGCCATGGTTTGTTTTTGAGAAATTTTATTCACACGTGGAATGCCCACCTAAAGGCTTTTTGGGTTGGTCCTAACTAGTGGTACGTACCCACTAAGGAGGACATATATTTCATTACTGGGCTATCGAGGAGAGGGGTTGATTTTCCCTCATTCCAAAAGGTTCCATTTGGCTATGGAGTAGGGAATTAGTTGGTGTACTCCCAGAGATACATTCGCGCGGATATACTATCTCCTTCAAAATTTCAGGTCTCCAGAAGTCAGTTACGTATTGTTGCATTTGGTAGTGAGGAGGTGAGGTGCCTCTCACTTCTAATTTTGACCATTTCACACAACACAAGTGACGGAAAATGAATTAGTTCCCCGCTTCTATATTATGTTGATTCTTTAGTACATGAGCCACGACTTGTCAGGTGGTCTACCATTCTTTTGCAACAATTTTGTACAACCTTAGATAGATGTCTTGCTCATCCACAAGGGAGGGTCAAGTTCTCTATTGCTTCAAAGATATTTTGTTGATTTTTTGAGAGGTTTCTAGACACGAGGCCTACCTTTTTTTGGCAGCCTTGTAGGCCGATGCTGGATGCACAGATGCATATGTGGGGATAGATGATGCCGAAGAGGCATGACACTGAGTTTTCTGTGAGGATGTCGCATGCTGAACTAGAGTTGCTAGCCAGTTTTGACAAGCATCGATTCGTTATTATCCCCTATCCTTATGATGGTTTAGATTGGTGAGGGTCTCCCAAAATCCTCTTCACAGATGATGAGCTGCCAGATGAAAGAGGTAATATTACTATTTTATTTAAATTTATTCTAACATTTCTTCAACTTGTTTTAATTAAACTGTTTAATGAAATTTCCTAATTATTTTTGTTTATTTATATATTTTTTTGAGGCGTTGGGTCTTTTGATGGCAATGAGATGCTAGCGCCACTAAATGATTGAGATGGGGATCCTGATGATGATTACGATATGCTAGATCTCGAGGATCATGAGGCTGGTGGGGACAGACCTGCTCCTACTGATGCATGGATATTGCCTTTTTCTAGGCATAGTAGGCTTGATAGTAGATTAAGGATGAAGTTGGGCGACCAACTCTGTGCATTATTTGTTGAGGTGGGAGTCAGGCCCACCATTATGAGAGATATACAGGCCAGTGGTAGGTTGTTACATATGTGGAGAGGCATGTTGCATGACATGTACAACCTGATGTGGCATGTCGTAGGAGCTATGACCTTAGCTAAGTGGTTAAGGAGGGCCCTTTGATGTTATACACATGGTTGAGACGCAACACGTTATCGACAGTCCGCTAGAAGCAACACATTATGCAATGATCATGATCAGGGTAGTGATCACCGTTCACCTCGCGCCGCGTGAGATGAGCAGTATGCAGCATCGACCAACAGTCATCATGGATATCAAGCTAGACCATCGGCCATGTCGTGTCAGCAGCCTATAACATCCAACAACACTCATGATCATGAGCAACATAGACCGTCGACCATGTCTAGTCATCACAATGAGCAACCGACAGTTGATCCTGGTCAGCATGAGGCACTAGTACCAGATCAACAGGCACATGATGATCAACTTGTATCTGAGCTTTTCAAGGCTACACCATTGACTGAGCAGGCCTCAACTAGTACTATTATTGATGATGTACCACCAGTTGATATATGACATTTATACTACAATTGTATATTTTTTACATTATATAGTTAGATATATATTGGTAATAATCATGATGTGTATATTGTTAGGTCATGTTAGATATGTTAATTTAATGTGCAGCTTGTAGATAGATGTGTATGTGACAACAGTTATTTGACATGAGATGTATATTTGATGTTTGTGTTGTGATGATGTTATACAATGCTAATTTTGTTTTGTTAGATGATCATGATCACGATTATGTTAGCAAATTTGAATGTGTTTTTTAGTTGAATATGATGTTTTTATGATGGTTATCATGATTGTGATGTTTATTAATTAATTTAATATTAAATGATCATGATATTTATTAAATATTATGTCTTGATTGTAATTAAAATTTTAATTTTAATTGTAAGTAAAATTGTAAAATTGTATTTGTATGTGTAATTTTAATTGTAATTGTATATATGACAAATTGTAAAATAGTAATTATAATTATAATTGTATGTAAAATTCTAAAATTGTAATTGTATTTGTAATTCTAGTTCTAATTATAATTGTATGTAAAATATTTTTAAAATTTTAAATGTAATTGTAATATTTAATTTATTGTGAAATGATTGTAATTGCAATTTTAGTTGTAATTTTATATATGTAAAATTGTAATTGTAATTTTAATTGTTATTTTACCTGAAAGTGCAGTTGTAATTGTAATTCTAATTGTATGTAAAATATTTGTAAAATTTTAGTTGTATTACTGTGAATTGTAAAATTGTAATTGTAATTGTAATTGTATGGAAAATTCTAAAATTGTAATTGTAATTGTATGTGAAATTGAAAAATTGTAATTGTAATTGTAATTGTATGTAAAATATTTGAAAATTTTAATTGTGTTAATGTGAAATGATTTTATTAAAAATTTTAAAATTTTAAAATTTGTAAAATTTTAAATAATTGTAAAATAATAAATCAAGAATAATATTTTTTTTTTTAACATAATATAGTTTAGAAAATAATGTGAATAAATTCATATACCTTACAATTATCATTGTTTTATTATGATCTTACATACAAAAAAAATAACTTTATACAATATGCCATTGTTTTTTAGATAAACATAATTGCAAATTATCAAGTGAAATATTGATTTTAACATTAACACAATGTAAATTACCAATTAATTCAAAATACATATTATAATGTTTCAAAAAAAATGAGTCAACTTATAAGTTATAAGGTGGTTAAGTCCTCGTCTTTATAAAAACCCATCTTAAAAAGTATAAATATTGATGAAATAACACATGTAACATATCACTCTCGGTTCTCATGATCACGCTCGTCATCTTCTAGCTCGCATGACATGATAACTCTATTGTTCTCAAAAATATTTTTTGATCTAGGGTCATGTCTCAATACTAACCACCAATCCCTATCCAACACATCTGGGTAAAAAGACACCTGGTTGCAATATTTGGGGAAAAATTAGGACTCCTTAGCTTCATCCCACATCTTTCTATAGTTGATACATATCATCCTACTATCGCGATATTCCTTTACATTATTCTGATTAAAGTTGTCCCACCACTTGCACCTAAAAATAACACATTGGAAAGAAGAGAAATCCACTTCAGTGATCTCTTGTATCTTTCTGACGTAACCTAACATCCCTCGTACTAGGTTTTGATCACGGTGACTAGATTGATCGAACTCGACTTCCACTCCACATTCTTGTGTGATGTGTCCATCATCAACATTTTCTATGCAAAAATGGTGTCCATATGCCCAGATAGATGGAAAAAAATGAACCTATAAAAAAGTTAAAAAATCATAGTGTCATGTATTATAATAACCCAACAGTTAAAATATGAAATATAGATGTAATTACATTTGAAAGGTGCATTATTAAGTTTCAAATGTACATAAAAATTAAATATATTATTATCGAGTTGTTGCAACCAATCCCTACGTTGAGCACATCCTCTTCAGCATGTGGGTAACGACTAGTTGCACCCTATTTCTCTCTGATTTGGTCAACAACCCAATTGCTGGGGCATATTTTGGCATATTTTCTTTTAAATGATTGGGATAAGGCACACTTCTACCATTCAACTGTCTGAATTTTTTCCTGTCACTATCTCGTTTCATCCTATTTTGTTCATACATTACGACCCATGGTTGTGTCGCTTCAGAATTGTGAACAAATTTATTGATTACTTCAATTTCTACATTCGCTACTGAAATCAAACCAATATTATATAGTACATAGAGATCAAAATACACATTGTATCGAAGTTCAACATAAATATTTACTTTGTATAAATTTGGAAAATTATAAGTCACTTACTCTTTATCAAGTACATTTTTCCATTCATTTGAAGCAACTCCCCTTCTCTTTTGTCTTTATCCCTTTCATCATCCCAAATAATCATGCTTGGTCTGTTGTCAATCTTCTTGATGTACTGAGTGGCATAATAGAAAGACTCATTCGATATGTACCCCTCTACCATAGAACCCTTGGGTTTTTCCCTTTGTCAAACAAAACCTTTCAATTTATTAATGTACCTCTCTAAGAAAAACATCCAATGACAAAAAAACACCCAAAATAATTCAACCTAATCTACTACGTGGATTAGAAGATGAACCTGCAAGTCCATGAAACTCGTTAACTATTCCTTCTCAAACATACAAACAATCTCATGTATCTCTTGATGCCACCATGGAATGCTAGCCACATGAATCTCCTTTGACGTGATCAAATGTAAAAATGCAGACAATTTAGATATGGAACATCCTAGATCTTGAGGGAATTCATGTTTCACACACCCACGCATGAACAAAGGATAATGAAACTACAAAGTTATAAACACGTGCAATGATATACAAAATTAGTTATGTTTTATGACCCCCGCATGGGCTAAAATTTATTGATATAAAAAATAATAAAATCATGCTTTTGACATTATACGTACTCTTAGAAGATTAAAATGGTCATGTGATTTCAACCCCGACAAATGGTCATCCATGGTGAAGCAACGATGTAGTGAAGAACCGTATGAAGATGGCACCCTCACACCCATTATAACTTCCTTTGCGAAAGAAAGATCATCATTTTTTACAATCCATGGGACATCACCTTCTTTGAAATACCATGAATTAGAGGGACCAACTCCTACCTCTGATACTTTACTTTCTAATTTCCTTGTCCAATGTATATTTTTAGTTTTTGAAGTAAGAAACATTTTGCCTCCATAAATAAGATGAAACATTTTGAAATATATGCATGGGATCTAATCAGTGGGTAATATTAAGATGCTCCCAATATGGGAGGTTATAAAAGATAGATTTCCTTTTCATCCCATTGGGAAATTTCTCAAAATAGGTGTCGAGGAATTCTGGATCATCGAAAATAGGCTCCCCATTTGAATCGAACATTTCTATGAACTCCTTCTCCTTATCTCTCTCATATGCTCTAATCCATTCAAATAGTGTCCTTATTGGAGGCCTTTCGGTTCTCTCTCATTTACCATTGAAAGTGGATGTTGCTCTTCTATAAGGGTGTTCTTCTAGGAGGAATACCGTGGAGCAATCACACACTAGCTTTTGTAGGTCCTTAGACTATCTAGCTTTCAAAGAAGGTCCACAACATTCACATCCAAAATATAATTTTGTTACAAGACCTGTGAGATTGTTGTACACAATTTATGCATGGAACATTACATAATATCATAAATATCAGAAAAATTACAACGAATTAAATAATTAATATGCGAAAGAATATTATTATGTATATAAACAAATCAATAAAAAAATCATAAGCTTGGATAATCATGTGTCATGTAAGCACATGCACCATACAACGTAAAACTCCTCTCTGCTGAGATGGGTGTTGATACATCATATACAATTATCCCATCCCATAATTCCTTCAATTCATCTACCAGTGGTTGTAAGTAGACATCCATATTCTTCACTTGTCTTTTACCAGGGACTATGAGAGCCAACATAGGATGTTCATTCTTCATAGACAACCATGAGGGAATATTGTTATTAATCAATACTACAAGCCAGGAAGAATAGTTTGTGTTCTGGAGGGAATATGGGTTGACGCCATCCAAGGCTATGCTGAGTCATAGACTTCGTACTTCATCCTTGAATTTTTTGGGCCACGTATCCTCTATATGCTTCATGGCCATTGAATCAGTTGGGATTCGCATAACTCCCAACTAACTTCTGTGTAAGGCATTCCATCCCTGCAACATAGTTATTTCTTTGCAATGAAAGAGCCTTTGAATCCTTGGGATTATAGGCACGTGCCTCAATATATTAAAAGGAGGAATGCATGATTTACCCTTCTTTTTTTATTTATCATACCTTTCATGCCCACATTTCGAACATATCTCTTTGTTTGCATATTATCCTCTATATCGAATACAATCATTTGGACATGCATGATATGATATGTACTCAACACCTAACATTTTCAACAATTTCTTTTCCTCTTCGCAGCTACTGGACAATAAATTCTCACTTGGAAGAACCTTAAATTTTAATAAACTGTAGATGGTGATCATCATGGAAGATATTTAATGTACATTAATGTCGATATAATTATTAAGGTTTATAAAATTTATATAAGGGAGGACTTTATGGTAACTTACCTCAAAATTTCTGAGAAACATGCATTGACAAGCCAAACTTTGCTTTCAAGTTGTATAGTAACATCATTGTCCCCAACTGGGTATACTTTGACTGACCGCCAGGTCCAAATAGAGGGGTGGTGGAAGAAAAGTTAAGGCTTTCGAAAAAGGTGTCAACGATATGAGCATCATACCCTAGTTGATCACCATTTCGGAATGCATCTAACAACATTGTCTCCATAACGGTCGTATCCATTAAGTAATCATCCATACCAACCTCTATTTGGTTGCCTCCATTACCGTCTTGTGAAGAAATACTATTTTTGTAGTTATTCCTAATTGGTGAATTTGGACATAGCAGGAATTGAATTGGTGGTTGATTCAATCATTCTTGGTATCATTCCTCTTCGATGTTTTCTCTTAATTCAACATTCTCTCGATGTAACATTATCGTTGGGTGCAACGAAAGACAGTAGGTAGGTTGCTTATCATCACTAGAATCCTAATAATTTCAAAAAATATGTATGAACATGATTAGTACAAAATATATGATATTAATTAGTAAGAACATTGACAATGCATGATTAATGTGTTTGACATTGAAATAATTACATTAATATATGAAACAATTATTATTACCATCATTGTCCCGGGATTGTGGCTAGAAGATGCAATATTGTTACAATTGGCAGCATAAGTGGCTGTCCATTTTCATCTACCAAATGCGCCTTGCGGTATGCTTCTCTTGATAAGAGCTTTAGATGTTTTGGAGTTGTTTGATTATTTTGTGCATCTAAACTCAATTCTGAATCTACATGAGCTTGCAAATTTGTATAAATTACAAATTTTATTAAGGAAATTGACATGGATAAAAAACATAAATTCAATTAGATAATGAAATTATAAATAAAATATGAAGTAAATATTATGTCTCTAGATGGATAGGGAGCACTCTACGATGGATTTTGAGAAATATTATGGAGCGAACTGGATTTTGAAGAATTTTCCATTTGGTATAATTATGATATTTTATCCCTGCATTTGAGCGAAATCAACAATAAATTATAGCGCACACACTTAAAATTAATTTCAGTGCCTTAAAATTGGACTTATTGTTATCGGTGCTTATGTACAGATAACTGCATCGTTGATGTTTTAGTTACTACAACACCAGTGTCGTGTTATTACATGACACACTTATGCAGTGCTATTAATCGACGCATAGGAGACGAAAAGCCACAAATAAAGAAAACACAAATTTATTTTTTAAAGTGAGAAAAAAAGGTAAATTGAAAAATGGACGGCAAAATATTTTCGAAAATCTAATTTCATAAAACAATTCTTTAAAGGCTAAACACTTTTCCTTATTTCACTACTTTTGCAAAAATTTCAGCCAAAGGTTTGCAGGAGACATACATAGAGCAAGAGAGCACAAGAGCACTATCGAGCAATGAAATAATTTCGAACAAAAGTATTTAGACAATTAGAATTCCAAACATCTGGTGATTCAAACACTATAACATAGAATCTCAAACGATGTCATGATTAATTTTTTTTTTTTTTTTTACATTTTCTGCAGTATTTTTTATGGAGTAACTAAAAATTTTCAATTTGTTGTTCATTTTCAGAAACAAAAAAAAAAAAAAAACCCATTTTACCCTAAACCCTTCATTCCTTTTGTTGTTGGCCTTGCTTCTTCCTATTTCTTGATTTCAGAATTAACGCTTTTCAGTATTGCTATATACATAGGCCTATGACATCAAACCCATGAGATGAATTGCATAGTCGGATCCCAATCCATCTCAGCCCTTGCGTGAATTCTTTAAAAATAGATTTTTTTTAATTGGTGTGCCCTGCATAACCTAGCGCACCAGTGCACTATCTTATCCCAACACATCGCACACGTACTGTATGATAAAAAAATAAAACCATTTTTTTTTAATTTTTGCACCATATGTAAAAAAGGGCATCGTTGACATATTGTTTGGCAATTTTTTTTTGTTTATTTTGTTTTAATCCGTGCACCATGTAACATATAACACACCAAGTCTCCTAGTTGATAGAGAGAACTGTACGGTGGTCCCTTGTTTGCACGGGGCATTTATAAGAATAGGCCACACCATCCCCTCCATGACACCCATATGCTACAAAAACTAACACTAGACGATTTTTTATTTTTTTTTGTGTTAATTAATGCGGTGGTTAACATGTAACGCACCGGTTTGCCTTTTTGACATAGAGAATTGTACGATTTTTTATACTATTTGGGTGGTGCATTGATAAGATCACCACTCACTAGCAATAGTGCTTACACCATGAAAAGCACACAAATTACTTTATATTTTTTTTTTAACCTCAAAAGTTGAAAATTTATTTATAAAATATATTAATGAATGATATGGTACATGTTTCATATTGATAAAGAAATGGATGACAAGAGATCAAGTAACAAAAATACTGATAACATATCAAGAAAAGAAAAAAAGGCAAGTTCTTTGTAAATTATTTACAAAAAATATTATTTTTGAACTATATCTAAGTTTAAATAATATGTATTGTTTACTGTGGATCATGCAGAGCCACAAAATGACAAATCTCGATAAGGTTATTTCTGATCCAGGACCAGAAGAGCGTAAAATCTTGATGGAAAAATTGCAAAAGGATGAATCAGGTGGATGAAAAAATACTATCGATCCAATATGAGTTTCTTCTTTTAATTTTCATTAATAATATACTTAAAATTATTAGATAACATGTTTCAAACAATCTATTAATTCACATCTTTTTAATGTTCTACACGAACCAAAAACTCAAAAAAGGAATGTTGTTGTAAGAAAAGAAAAAAAAGAGAACATGCAAATGAAAATTAATTTCTCCTTAACTCATCTGGAGTGGTGCTGGAGGTTAACGAAAGGGGGAACAACTTTTACAAAAGTTTAAGGGATATAGTGGAATGAATGTATAGATGTTCTTTCCATTTACAATACAAAAATCAATCCAACGACTCCAAGAACTAAATTTTATCTAAACTACAGGAAGAGTTTCTAGAGAATTGGCCAATGACACATTAGACTTTTAATAGAAAAAATGCACAACAATAAAGAAGAAGGAATGGAAAAGTAATATTATCGTAAATGTTTTTCTAGAATTATTTATAAATATCATTTCTAAATATCATTGTTGTTATATTTACTTTTCATACATCAATATAAAAATTAAATAATCTATTGTCATGTTACACTTTCAGGAAGATTATGAAAATCTCAAAAGATGAACAAGCTGATACCAAAAATATGCTGGTAGGAATGTCCAAAAAGGTGTACAAGGAGATGGTCAAAGAAATGGACAAAATTTCATCGCATGAGGAACCATCTCAACAACAACGTGCTTCAAATGTAATATACAATCATTGAATTTTTTGAGCATAAGGTACAATAAATAAACAATTTAGCATTACATATTATTTTTCAAGTATTTTTTTGCAGAAAAAAAAAAGAAAAGAAAATAGAACCCATTCAACACATAAAACAGGGCGACAAGGAAGAAAATGGTTGATGTCTAAGTTTGTTAGTAATTGTTACCTCCTTATAACAACTTAACTAGATTTAATTTTTGTATATTTTAAGTTGGTTTACAAAAATCATCATTGAATTTCATTAAACACGTGCTAACATAGAAAGAAGAACCATCAAACGAATTGATTGACATTGGTTTAAATATGGGTTGTGAGTATATGTTGGCATATCATAAATTAATTGTGGAATTTGTAAGCATCTATCGATCTTGTTTTACTTAACTCCATATATAATTAATATAACAAAAAAATATTTTATATTAAATATATGATTTTTTATGGGGTATACAGCTTGCAGGAAGCAAAGTATGGAACTGTGCCAAAAGATGAAATCTTGAAAACTGGCATACTACATGGTTTTGGAAGAATGTGTCTAGTTCATGGGTCAATTGTTGCTATGGTACGCCATTTATTTTTTATTTACATTGATGTATATTATTTAATATTGCAATTTTCATTATTCTCGCGAATGTATATACACACATTATAGTTTATTTTATGTTTGTAGATGGAAGGTGAAGAAGAAGAAAACAATCAACAACGTGAACAAACAATTCCTGAAAATAACCCAAGTCATGGAAGTAGCTCGAGCAGTGATGGTAGTTCAAGCAAAGAATGATGATCATTATGTTTGGATATCAAAACAAGGCATTGTATTTTTTGAAATATTTGTTTATGAAATGAGACATTTTGTTTAATGTAACGGACATAGTGTCCCAATTGAAAATATTTATCTAATTTATTGCTACATATTACTATATAAACTTTATATATTTAAAATCCACATTGCTGTACCTTTATATTATATATACATATAAAATTATTTGCATATATGTAGATTTATGAATATCAAACCAGAATAACCTCCATCTGCCCATGATTTTTAGTTGTGTTGAAATTCTGCTAAAATCTCTGTTACCAAAAATAGATGCTGTAGCAAATGATTTTTTGACAATTTTTGTTAATTTTATAACACTAAAAACCTACACTAGAGGGTTTTTTCCCTGTAGTGATTGAGGGAAAATAATTTCCCCTGTTTCTTTTGAGATTGTCGTATTCGTTTTTTTTTTTTTTTCCAACATGGTATCAGAGCGGGTTTAATCTCTCAGTGAAAGAAAGTTTTCTTTACTAGAGATTTGAAATTTTGTTTTGAAAAGCAGATTCTCCAGGAGTGAGAAGGATTTTATTTACATTGTGAAAATGGCGCCAGCAAGCAAAATAATGACTAATCCACAAATACGACAGTTTAATGGCAAAAATTATGACTATTGGGCTATTACAATGAAGACCATGTTCTCCTCACAAGATATTTGGGAACTGGTGGAGAATGGTTTCAAAGAACCAAAATATGTAGCAACATACAATGCTTTGACACAAGCAGAAAGAGATTTGTTAAGGGACAATAAGAAGAAGGACTCCAAAGCCCTCTTCTATATTTTACAGGTAGTGCATGGAAGTATTTTCCCAAGGGTTGTAGTAGCAACGAAGTCTAAGAAAGCATGGGATACCCTCCAGACAGCCTATTAAGGCATGGAAAAGGTGAGGAAAAAAAAATACAAATGTTGAGAAGATATTTTGAAACATTATGTATGAAATATTCTGAGAATATAGACTCATTCTTTACACATGTGATTGGGTTGCCTACCCAAATCAGGTCTCATGGTGAGACACTTGAGGAAAGGAGAATAGTTGAGAAATTTTTGAGAAGTCTGCCCTCAAGGTTTGATGCCATAGTTGTGGCCATAGAAGAGACAAAGGATCTCTCACAGTTTCGAGTGGAAGAGCTTCATGTATCACGGATGTCTCATGAGCATAGACTGAGTAGAGCAACAAACTCCTCATTGGAGCATGCATTCAAGACACAAGTTTCTTTTGGTCAAGGTAAAGGTCAAGGAATATCAAACTACCGAGGAAGAGGAAGAAGCCGACACAGAGGTGGAAGAAGCAACCTTTCAAGCTCAAGTGAAAGGGGCAACAATCAAAATCAAAGTCACGGTTCAAGCCATAATCAAGCACAAGGTCAGATTTATTATAAATCTCAAATTCAATGTCATTATTGTAAGAATTATGGCCATGATGCAAATGAATTTAGAAAGAAGAAATATGACACAAGTAGCAAACCAAGTGTAAATTTCACAAAGGAAAATAAGAGCCATGATATCTTGCTTTTAGCTTGTAATGTCGAACAAGAAAAACAAGGAGATGTATGGCTCTTATATTCAAGGTGTAACAACCATATGACTGGAAACATAGAAATTGTTTCCAATATAGATGAAAGTGTAAAATCTAATGTGACATTGGGGACTGATAGCAAGGTCTTTGTCTTGGGAACAGGAAGAGTAGAAATATTAACAAAGAAGGGAGTGAAGAAATTCATGCCATATGTTTATTATGTACCTAGTTTTAAACATTACCTCCTAAGCATTGGACAACTCATGCAAAAGGGCTAGAATGTATTTTTTAAAGATGTTATGTGCGCAATCCTGGATAAGCCTCCAAGTAGACAGCTCATTGTAAAATTTCATATGAAAAAAGAAAAAAAATTCATCTCAAGATAAGATTAGACTTGGAGGAAGAAGGTGTTATAGCAGCTATCACACAAGAAAAATTTCAAGAAGAATTCAAAGATGAAGAACTGGTTATGGCATTTGATATTTGGTCATCCCAACTTCGGAGGTTTGAATTTGTTGCATAGGAAATTTATGGTGAAATGATTGCCACTCAAAGAAAAATGAGATAGCCTACGTAAAGGTTTCATATTGGGAAAACAACACAGAGAATCATTTCTAGCAGGAAAGTCAATAAGGGAAAAATCATCGTTGGAGGTTTTCAACTCAAATTTATGTGGACCAATTCAAACATCATCATTTGGTGGCAGCCACTATATTTTTAAATTCATAGAGGACTACATAAGGAGGACATGGGCCTATTCTCTAAAACAGAAAAGTGAAGTGTTTGACTACTTCCACAACAAAAAATCTCTTGTTGAGAAGCAAAGTGGACACTACATAAAAGAGTTGAGGATTGATAGAGGTGGCAAATATATCTCAAATGACTTCCTACGTTTTTGTAGGGAGCATGGAATTCACAAGTAGTTTATAGCAAGGTATACACCTCAGCAAAATGGTGTTGAAAATGAAAGAATAGGAACATCATGGAAATGGAAACGAGTATGTTGAAGGCAAAGCATTTGGAAAATTATTACTGGGCTAAAGTTGTCTTGTGTACAACATATATCATTAATAAATGTCCAACCAAAAGTGTCATTAATATAGTTCCTGAAGAAGCATCGATTCAAAGAAATAATTTTTTCACTCACATGAGATTATTTGGATGTGTGGCATATGCACATGTCCCAGATGAGTTGAGAAAGAAGTTGGACATCAAGGGGCAGAAATGTATATTTCTTGGATACAATGATGAATCCAAGGAATACAATCTCTACAATCCATTAACCAAGAAGGTAATAATCAGCAGATATTTTCAGTTCATAGAAGAGGAAGCATGCGATGGAATTTAGAGAAGATAGTCAATGTGAAGACATGTATGTCACATGAAGACAAAGAATAATTGATTGTAGCAAGTAATTCCTGAACAGTAACTCCTCCTCCACCCACACAAGCTCAAAAAAACACACCACAAGCAAGTAATAGGAAAAAATTGCACAATAAATTAAGTGCTTCTCCAAGCACACCACAGGGATCCATAACTCCATCTACTTCAAGATCAACACCAAGCTCATCTTCAGCAAGTATAAGAAGACCAAAATTTCAAAATATATGAGCAAGAAGAAGTTGATAATAATGCTGCTGTGAATTATTTATTTGCATTATTTTTTCATGTAGATGACCCAATACACTTTGAATATGCAGTCAAAGAAGAGAAATGGGTTCAAGCAATGAATTAAGAAATAGGAGAAATTGAATGGAATGACACATGGGAGTTAGTGGACCTTCCGCAAGGAAAAGAAGTCATTGGAGTGAAATGGGTCTATAAGACGAAGGGAAACATTGAAGGCAATATAGAAAGGCATAAATCAAGTCTAGTTGTCAAAGGCTACAAGTAGCAACATGGAAGAGACTATGAGGAAACCTTTGCACCAGTTGCAAGGATGGAGACAGTGTGTACACTGTTGTCAATAGTAGCACAAAAAAAATGGAAAGTGTAGACTATGGACATGAGGTCAGAATTCATGAATAGAGTGCTGAAAGAGGAGGTGTATGTTGAACAACTTCCTCACTATGAGGTTGAAAGAAAAGAACATAAGGTGTGTAATTTGTGGAAACTATTTACGGGTTAAAGCAAGCACTACGTGCATGGTACAATAAGATAGATTCTTACCTGATGGAAAACGGGTTGGACAAATGTGATGGTGAACCTACTCTATACATTAAAGAAAATGACAGTACGATTCTTATTTTTGTTTTGTAGGTAGATGATTTTATTTTTACAGGAGCGATGATTCTCTCATCATTGATTTCAAAGCATTCATGAAAGGTTAGTTTGAAATGACTGACTTGGGGTTGTTAAGATATTTTCTAGGCATAGAAGTGAAGAAAAAATAAAATGTAATTTTTATCTCTTAATAAAAATATGTTGCAAAATTTTTAGAGAGGTTTGATATGTAGAACAACAAGTGATCAACAACTCCAACTATCATGGGGTTGAAGTTGAGCAAGGAATATTGCAGCAGCAATGTCAATCCAACATTATACAAAAGCATGGTGGGCAGTCTAATGTACTTGACTTCAACTAGGCCTGATATAATGTATGTAGTTAGTTTGGTGTCAAGGTTCATGGAGACACCCAAGGAGACACATTAGAAAGCATCCAAAAGAATTTTAAAGTATGTCAATGTGACAAAGTACTGTGGTGTTCTATACTCTGCAACTGATGCTTTTAGGCTGATTTGTTACACTGATATTGATTGGGGTGGAAGTGTTGATGACATAAACGAAACATTGGGAATGTTTTTCATTTGGGGTCTGGAGCCATTTCATGGGCTTCCAAGAAGTAGCCAATAGTTTCATTTTCAACAATACAAGCTGAGTATGTCACCACAACAGTAGCAGTGTATCAATCAGTTTAGATGAGAAGGATGTTGCAGGATTTATGTCATGAACAAGATAGAGAAACCATAATTTTATGTGATAAGCACTTAGAAATTGCACTATCAAAGATTTTTTTTTCCACAAGAGGAAAAAGCACATTGATACTAAATATCATTTCGTAAAAGAATTAGTTAACAATGGTGAAATTTTGTTTCAGCATTGCAGGTCAGAGGAACAGCTTGCAGACATCTTCACAAAGTTGTTGGCATAGAAAAATTTTGTTTATCTCAGAGAATGTTTGGGATTCAATGGTGATAGTTGTGATTAAGGCGAAGTGTTGGAAATTAATCCCAACCACCACCTTGAATAAACTGACAACAACCATACAATTAGTTAAATGGTTTTTGCAGGGAAGGACAAGATCCATGCATAGTAAATCTGAATGGGAAAACATCTAAATCCCCAAGCTTATTTACCTTCGCAATCTTCGTAATGTTAAGAAATGATGTCCGCCCATCTCTTTGTATTACATCCCTCGCACCATGTCACCTATCTTCTTGATCGCACTACACATTTTTCAATTCGTAGCCTTTCCTCTTAACTCAATTGCCGAATCCTACAACTTTTTTGATGCGATATGGTGGGACCCCATTTATATATACATATACCATACGAACCTTTGTTTTTTCCGATTTACCTTTACCTTTTCCTCTTCTTATCTCTCACTGTTAAGCATGTCACACATTGTGCTTCACAAGAATTAGAGATTACCGTTTTTCCCACGGTCCCAAACCTTGCCGCGATGCGATGCGTGGTAAAACTTTAAATGTTGTGATGTGTGATGTTGGTGGGACCCCATAGGATATCACAGTTCACGACCCTTACTCTTTGTGCATTTCGCTTTTCTCACTTCGCAAACAAACTCTTGCCACTTTCATTTTCCACCGCATAAACCCCCCTTGATGCGATGCGATCACATATCGCATTCTGCAAGATCAGGAGGATAGTGCCTAGGTAAATGTTGACATCGCCGAACTATGATTTGCGGCTGAAATGCGATTTGTGAAATGCAATGTGTGTTCAAAGATGAAACCTGAAGGGTTTCACGTCTGGGTGTACAACGTTTGTGTGTTGTTTTATGAAGAAACAACTAACATGACAGAAGGACGATTTCTATTTTTATGTGTCCAACACAACATTTAATAAGCATTGAATTTCAAACTCCCCCACTCCGTATTTAAAATTATGTTCTTTTTTATATGATTTGGTAGATGTAGAAGAAGCAGAAGAATGAAATAGAACGGTATCTCATTTTATATCTTGGTGTGTGTGGATTTGTGTATTTTTATACAACTTTGATGTCATTGTTTAAAGGAATTTTTCTGCATATCGCTATGTAAACTATGTATTGAGGGAAAATAATTTCCCCTGTTTCTTTTGAGCTTCTTGTATTCATCTTTATTTTTTTCCAACGCCTGTGTGGCTGCAACTATTAGAATAAGTGTGTTTGTGGCCTTTTGATTGATATGTAGGTCACATGCACCTGTACTAGTATTGGGAAGTGAAATATAAACTCGATGGCCTCTCTCTGCACCCTCTATAACCAACTGTATGGTCTCTTGATATGTTAATGCAATTTATATATGGTTAATTGACCTTAACATTGATGATGCAATGGCCCTCAACTTCATAATAAATAAATAAACTACTGTGATCCATTTCTTCACACCTCGATAAACGCGAGGGGTTAATCCCTTGTTTATAGAAAGGATATCAGCTTTGTTCTACAAAGACCCAGTCCAATCATTTGCGAATTTATGCAGTTTGATCGTCTCATTCGTCCTTGGAATCTAATGTTATTGGTATTTTAATATGGCTTCCTTTCCTATGATAATGTATCCAACTCATTCGTTATCAAATTCGACTATGTCATCATTTACCTCCTCTGGGTAGAAGCCTCCAATGTTAAGCAATAAGGATATAAAATACCACAATATAAGAAGCATTAAATGAGGAAGGGTTCATAATAGCTCTGGAGCTTTAATATGCCCAAATATACCCCATTCAACAATCCATTTATTCAATAATCATTCCACCAACCATATGATGGTCAATATTATTGATTCATATTCAAACCATATACATATGAAGGAGCTTGTACTTGGTGGCTCAACAAAGGTAAATAGTGTGAATGAAATGGCTTCATGGTCCTTTTCCTCTCCTAACAGATGGGTTGATATACTTAGGTAGCAACCAATATGATTTAAATAAATATCCACCTCTATCTATTAATACCATCCCCTAGTCTACAACAATGATCAACTTCAGGAAATAATTACATCATTCGTCATCCCTTCTGTTATGCCTTGGGTGATGTTACAAAAGTTATTAACCCACACCTTTAAAGAGGTCTTCAATCACAATCAATCGAAAAAATAATAATGCTCGCATCCCATTCTTGAAATGTGGCCCCAATCAAACCATATGAATATTGACAAAAAAAATTGAGATACAGTGCCCGAACACCCAAAGCATGAATCCAAGAAAAGAAAAATGATTGAAACTAAGATATAGTGGCTGAACACCCAGAGCACAAAACCTAAAAAAGAAAAATGATAGTTTTTTTTTCGTTAGTGAACCTTTTAGGGGAGGGACACCAGTTTTTGGGCACCCTCTGTGACACCGTGGCAATTAGCCATGTCAGCCAGTCAGTGCATGTACAACATGTGTTGTCATGGTCGCTAGGTGGGTTGTGGTTGGTGAGGGCCATATATCCCACTGCCTCTCGTATAATTAGGGTTTCATTCACGCCCTTTTCTACCATGTCTTATTTGGTCTATCCATTTCTGTTCAAGGCGGTAGGTTGTGCACACAGCTCCGCTAGTCACTACTGTCTATGGCGCCAATGTTGGTACACCTCCACCACCATTATCACAGCTGTTAGGATGGGTTGTTGTGTTGCCGGGGTTTCAATATTATTTTTCCTATGCCCCGTTGTGGACATGTTCAGCTCCTACGACTGTTGCACTTTGCTCCTCAACTGTTGCACTTTGCTCCTCGACTACTCAATGCTGCACAGATTTTTCGACGGCTTCGTCCCCTATGTTCGTTTGTAGAAATTCATGGACGGTGAAAGAAAATTTTAATTTTTGCAGGTAAATTTGGTTTTTGTCTGCATTTTTTCCAATTGCTCTGCATTTTTTCAAATTTCTCTGCATTTTCTTGCATTTTTGCTACATTTTTCCTAGGTTTTTGTTAATTTGGTTTCATTTGTGTTTTTTTGCAGGTAATGCTGAAGTCCGGTGAGGTCTGGCTCTCAAGTTGTCTTCTAAACCTCCATGTAGGAATTCTATTCCTACCAACCAACTATTATGTTTTTTAACACTTAAAATCATGTTATTTTGAACACTTTAATTCTTTTTGGGAATATTTGGTTGTATGGGTTATAGAATGAGTTGGGTTTTAGTAATTTATGGTTTTTAGAATAGGGTTTTTAGAAATAATGTTTTGGGTTTTAGATTAGGGTTTTAGAAATATTGTTTTGTTCTTTTAAGTTCCTTTTTCATGCTTTCTTCTATATTCTAGATGATATGCATTTATTTTGGTGTATAGTTTGGTTGATTTATTTGAGATTTCTATATTACTCAATATACTAGTTAAATAGTGGTATTCTTAGTGTGCGTTGGGTGTATGTTAAATGTGTATGCTCTGTAGAAAATGTCTAAATTAGGTGTTAGAAAAAGCTTCTACCATTTCATTTCCTTCCATTCTTCGCCCCGAAAATCAAGAAGTGTTGCTCTGAGGATTATTTTCTATTGTGTTATTTCTGCAATATTTCTCCCTTGGTATTTAATTTTATATACCAGTTAAATAGTGATATTCTCTGTATGTGTTGGGTGTATGTTAAATGTATATGCTCTATAAAAAAATGTTTAAATTAGGTGTTAACAAAAGCTTCTACCATTTCATTTCCTTCCATTCTTAGCCCTGGAAATCAATAGGAAGCGTTGCTTTGATGATTATTTGGTAATGTGTTATTTATGCAGTATTTCTCCCTTGTTATTCAATTTTATGCTATTGAGGTCTGGAAAATTTTGCCACATATTATAGCTTAATTCATATAGATAGAGAAGCTCTGTGTCAAAATGCTCTTAATAAATATTCCTTATGGAATAATGATGAAGTAGATTTTCAAAAGTTATAAATTGCTCATAGGCTTTTCAATTATTTTTCTTGCCATATGCCCATATGACATTGTATTTAAATTTTGGACTTATGAGTCAATTCAATATTTCATACAACAAATTAACACCTCCATCATTTGATATTTACTAATCCTTACAATTGTTCTTTTTCTTTGAACGAAAAACATTTCGTTATGCCAGACCAAGTTGGCTTATCACTTTGAATAATAACTACCCTATTCCTAACCATGCATCCTTACCTTAGGAACCCTTTCATAACATATACATGTCTTTTAATGTGCAAAAACATGAAAACCGGGAAACTAGGAGAGGGGAAGAAGGTAAAGAGGAAGAACAACAACATGTCACTCTGTTAATTATTCTTGATGGCATAGTTTTGGGAATAATTTGTTTTCGTGTTTTATTAGGTTGATCTGTAGCAAAGATAAATAAGTTGTTAAGAAAATAAAAAGAAAAGAAGTAATGTTTGTTTAATGACCTCTTTACTCTTCCGTGGGTTATATAATTTATGAAAGGAAGGTGCATAATTGAAAGGAGAAAAATGCAACCTTGTTACCCCTCTTTCGAACCAAATGAAATCATAAAAAAACAAGTGTTTGATTCGTTTAATAGCTAAGTGAAAATCACTAGCCACATGTTAATAAATTGATTTTTTTTTTTTAACACTATCTCTAATATCTATATTAACAGAATCTATGCCCTTGGAAAAAAAATTTACAATCAGAATTTTGAGAGCTGATTCTTTTTGGTTTGCTACAAAAAATAGCCTACTTCTCAAGAAAAACCAGGAAACTAGGAGAGGGGAAGAAGGTAAAGAGTAAGGAAAAGAACAGGCCACTCTGTTAATTATTATTAGTGGCATAGATTTGGGAAGTATTTTTTTGTGATTCTGACTAATTTTATTTGTAGAAAAGATAAATAAGTAGCTAAGAAAATATAAATAAAAGAAGAAATGTTGGTTAATTGGCCTCTTATGTGGGTTATATAATTTATGAAAGGAAGGTACATAATTGAAAGGATAAAAAATGCATCCTTGATAACCCTCTTTTGAACCAAATGAAATCATCAAACAACAAGCGTTTGATTCATTTCATAGCTAAGTGAAAATCACTAGCCACATGTTAATAAATTGATATTTTTCTAACACTATTTGTAATATCTATATTAGCAGAATCTGTGCTCTTGGCACAAAAATTTAAAATCACAAGTTTGAGAGTTGATTCTTTTTGGTTTGCTCAAAAATAGCCTAATTCTGTCAACTCTTTTCTACCCATTCTCATTTACATACATTAAAAATATTCTGTGTATATAGTGTCTATAGAAAAGTCCTAGAATTTTACAACATTTAGTATTCATTCCAAAAATAAAGCTAAAGAGCATACTAGTCATCCTAAAAGTAAGTTATGATAGGTCTGGTATTGTTGGTGCCACATGGTGTGCTGAATTGGCTGCAGAAGCTATGCGCTGGTCTCGATGTCCTTCGTCTCTTTGAGTAGATTAAATTGAATCTAGTTGAGAGAAAATTCCAAGGATCTCCTCTCTTAGGTTTTGAATTTGAAACTTTAGAGTTGAAATAATTTCCAAAATGGAGTCCATTATGGTCAATAGTATATCTAGCATGATGTGAAGGGATGCTTGCTCTGTTGCATATGAGAATTCCCTGTTATTCAATTGTTTTCTTGCAAGCCTATTCACCCCTTCTTGGTCGCCATCAAGACTATTGATACAATGGGAGGCCGACAAGTTGATAGGGTAGAGTGGCATTAGGGGAAATTTCAGGTCTAAAATGGGTCTTGTAAGAAAAATGTACAACAAAAATAAACTTTGTAAGAACCAATAGGATTCAAGATGATGATGTCAACCATGGGGATGATTCACCATTTTTTAAGTAATAGGGTAAAAATATTAAAAAATAATAAAATAATAAAACTACTTTTTCAACTAGTATTTCCAAATTATCTCCAGCATCAATGCATTTGTTTGGATGTAAAATTGACTTTATCTGAGTATATTTCATACTTTCGATGGACCACCTTACACAAAAAATGATAAATACATAAAAAAAATGTGATTACAATCACGTTTTTCATGTATTTATCATTTTTTGTCTAGAAAGACCCATAAAAAGTATGCAACATGGGCACTCCTTGGATGAGGAATTAAATTCTTCATCCAATGAGTACTCTTGCTCAAAATTTGAGTAAAAAATCTTTGTGATAAGTTGAAAATGCGAGTTGAAAAGTAGTTTTTTATTTTTTCCCTATAAAATTTGATGATGTAATGAAATATTATTTTATTATTTCCACTATTATTTTATAATCTCCTTAGGAGGCCCATTTTAGACCTCAAAATTCCCCTAATGGTCGAGATTGGAGCTAGTCATACAGAAGAAAAGAAGATTATCAGTAGTTGGACTAGAGCAGATAGAGGAGATTATCTACCTTCTACAAATCCTGCAGTGTAGTGAAGACTAACATAACTAACAGAAAATATTTGAAAAATAACAGAACTATCTAAAACACATATAAATTTAGAATATCTTCATAAACTAACAGAACTAACAGTACATAGCATAAAAAAAATAACACATCTAACGACATTGTCATATTGTTCTATCAGAATGTTCTATTATAATAGACTATAAATGCTCCTTCCTTACAATCCCTACATACAGTATTGAATAAATCAACCTTCATGTGATAATAAAAATAGATATTCCATCCAAATTCCACATCATAATGTCATTACAACAAAAAACATAGAACACCCATATTCTTTATGGCCTTGAGAATTTTCAGTGCCAAACCCTGAGTGGCCTGATTGAGCCAAGTAGGTTGGCCTCCCTAAGAAGGGTTGATTAGGTTGTGGTTGATTTCTTCCATATAATTGAGACCAATTTTTCCCTTCCAACCATGGAGAAATTGAGTACCCATACCTCACAGTTGCGCTAAGTGGATGTGTGTGATGAGCATACATTGAATTCACATCTCCTATGGTAGGAATAAGGCAAGTGGGTAAGACCCCATTTTGATAGTGAGGCACTTGAATGTTTTTGAGGTCTTGGAAAAATGGTGTATTATTTGCAATGTCGTCCAGTGTGTTCAACATGTCCCTCGTTTCATTCTCATCAAATGTGGTTGAATTTATGTTGACCATATCAGTCATCCCTTGATCCTTTTAAAGCATTTGTTTAGCCTTTCTTGCTTCCTTTTCCTATCTTTCAAAATTTTTTTGTTGCTCCTTCTCTTGCCTTGATATCTCTCTTTCAAGCCTTTCATGTACTCGACGTTGTGCTGCAAGAGCCCTTGCCTTCTTCTTCTCCTTGGCTTGATCCTTTATTTTATTTTTTTAATTCTTGAATTTCAACTTCTTTCTTTTCAGACTCAATTGGGAGTTTTATATAGTCTTCTAAGGTGAGTAACTGTGAAATTCACCCCAAAGGAAGACTATTGGGTGTTCCTTTCTTCTTTTTCATTGTCACTCTTTCTACTAGTAGCTTTAGGAACCGCACAAGTAACTTCTCCACCACCTCCCCTCACCTGCATGTCATTGCTTGTCAGTTCATTATCCGTGGCACTTGATTGAACTATATTGTTATCTTCATCTAGTGCCTCATTATGTGCTTCATCGTCTTCCATTGATCTATTGTCCACAAAAAAAATGAACAATTTCACTGGTCAATTCAGCCAGTTGTGAAGGCATTTTCATGCTTTGTTCATTGGTTCTTGATACATTGTGTTCGTTCAAATTAATCATGGCTTTTGCTAGCCATGATGGTGGGTTTACATGGCTTGGAAATGTCAATTGGTCATTTTCAATGTCATCTACAATATCAAAAATTTCGTTTTCAACTGCATCTGCATTAACAATATTAGCAATTTCATTTTCAACTACATATGCATTGTCAACTACATGTCCAACAATGTCATTAACAATATCATGGGAAAAAGTTCCATGTGATTGAGTTGGTAGAACAACCTCCATTTTTCTATCAATTTGCTCATGAATATATTATGTTTCACATACCTACTCATCATCATTATCATATAACTGTCCTTAAGAGAGGGAAATTATATTACTAGCTGCAACCACATCAACATGTTCATGTACTTATTCTTGAACTTTAACATTTTTACTTGGACACACTCTTCTTGATGACCACTAACATGAAACACTTGGTTAAAACTAGTATCATGCATAAGATCATCATAATTTAGTGTCCATATTCCTGTCCTCCTAAAGCCAGCCTTGATATTTGATGGTGTTAGAGCTCTTTTAAAAGCCTTACTTGTGAGTTGTATTATTTCAAACCTTTTCACCTCAACCCCTGGATTTTTTTTCATCCATGTAGCATGCTATGACCTGAAATAGTTCTTGAAAGGGCCAAACAAAATAACACGTACAGGTTGCAATCTCTAAGTGGTATGAGCAGGCAATATTAAAAGTTAAATGCCCAATATTTTTGCATCCTCAATTGTTTGCACAACCATGTGGCTTCCATGGCCATCTAATATCAATAGGTTTATGTTATTAGGTGAGACACCACGTAGCACAGATGCAGTAAAGTGGCAAAGCCAATTTAAAAAAAATTATTTAGTCATCCATGCATGGGGATGTGAAACGATGCATGCTGCTGGTTCACTATTTTGTGTATAGTTTTTCAACTAATTTTTACCTTTGAATAGATAAAATACTACGATTGAAGCACCAATTGCATTGAAACAACATAGAATGGTTATCAACTCCCTTCTCTTAGGAAAATTCTGTGGCACGTTTCGACCGCCTCCCTTGGAAATTACCCTCATGCCACAATTCCTTCCTGGCTATAAATCTATTTCATCATAGTTCCATATATGCTTTGCACCATAAGAATGTTTATCATATGCACTAGAAAGAGTTTCATATAACTTACATACAACTGTAGGGTGAAAATTTAATGCTATGACTATGTCAAGGCCCTCACTTGTATGCAATACAAGGTCTGGATGCCTTTTTCTAAACCCAAACCACCATGATTTACCAGGAAACCCATCTTTGAATGTGTTTGGCCTCCCTTTACAGATTTTAGAAACTATGGATTTGAGTTGTATCAACTCTAGCCCATGTCCCAATTGGGCCATTTCTTTACACCACTCAACCACCTCGGCCTCCTCCTCTTCAGTCATAACTGTAACAAGTTCTCTAAATTTTGTGTGAGTGAGCCCATTTATTCAATAATGTATTGATGAGGGAGGAATACTATGTTTCTTTACAGATGCTCAAACAGAATATCCGTTGAACTCTATGTCGTCAATAGTAGCTAACAATTTCTTCTTTTGTCCAAGCTCTTATAGCGCTGAAATTTTTAGTTGAATTTTCCCCTTAGACTGTGGTTAACGGCAGCTCTGTGAGTGATGGCATGACACCATCAGCTTCAGCCACATGTTCATCCTCAACAACATTTCTTGGAGCATTGTTGAAATCGACATGACCTGTCCTTTCTTCATCTGATGAAGTGCATCACAGCTCGGCACCCCTGGTCACTCTTCTACCACTTCTCCTTGTACAAGCTAAATAACTAAATCTTCCCATTGATGCAACTACCTGCAGAATTATTACACACATTTAGTTAAGAATAATTGAAAAGAATTCTTTCATACAAGCCAAACATATCTCTCCTTTATTACAGGAATCATCAATAGGTATGTTAGTAGCAACTTAAGAGATTTTCATAAATATGATTTTTGAAAATATCCCTAAAAAAGAAATCTATAGATGGAATTAGTTTTATGTCTTCAAATATGTCAGTGATTATTGTTTTGATAACTTTTTTTTACACTTAAAATACAATGACTATTTCCATAACTTGTTTTTACACTTAAAATACAAAGACTGTTTTAATAACTTGTTTATAAAATCTAGTAGTGTTTAGGGTTGTTTGGCTTTACAAATAAAAAAGGACATGTTTCATTTTCAGTTGACTACATGAAAAACCAGTTTTAAGATAGCGTCACATAACCTTCTGATTATTTTAGTAGTTTATCTCATTCATAATTCTTTCTTTCCAACTTTCTAAGATTGAAAATAATGTTCAATCTCGTAACATCATCTCTCCCCATTTATAACAGTTTATAAAATTTTATAGTTTTTGTGTTCATACCCAAGGTTTCTAAATTCCTTTCCTTCTGTTACCCTTTTCTTTTCTTTTTCTTGTCATATTTGATTCCTATGCTCAGCTAATGCAAAAATATACATTTACTTCAGGTTGAAATGATATATCTTCTATGCTCAACATGCATATAAACCTTGATGGGCTTTCATCAAACACTTTGGGACTACATAGAAATATATAAATATGAGGTATATAGTTCAATTTAAGCTAGCCTCACGACACCTTTCGATTATTTGATTAGTTTCTCTGATTTAGAATTCTTTCAAGTTCAAACTTTGTAAAGATTGAAGTGTAAAGAATATGGCTCACACGCAGAAAAGAATTTAATAATCTAATTTTCTCTGAGATGTGTTAAAACCCCTTCACATATTTCTACTTTGTAGTTCCATTCACCATAAAACCCATTGCGTTCTAGACTCCGGAGGATCACTTATTTTTCTTCTTATAAGGATGCAATTTTTTGGAAAATAGGACAAGAAAAGTGCATGTTATACTACATGTTCATGTTTTTTGAGTTGTTGTACTACTAGCCCAGGCTTTTCCAGTTGTTTCACTTGACCTACGAGAATTTGATTGGATTTTTTAGACTAAGGGATTTAGCCTTTTGGATTACTAAGCTTGAAATGAATTTGAGTCGGTAGAAGTCTGATCTTTGTTTTTCATTTGAAGTCATTGTGTACCCTTCCTTCTCTATATTACATGACCTATGTTATGCCTTTGCACTTGTTATAAAATTGTGGTATTCCAACTATCTAGTGTTTCATAACTCCACATCTATGTTTTTCTAAGATCTTGTGGAGCTTATTATGATTGTATGTTAATTATACAGAATACATTATGTAATTAACATCTATATCCTCTCATTTTTAATATCCCTCAAAATCAAAATTTTATTATTCCTAATATCCTCCAAAAGTTGGGATCAACAGGTAAATTCTCACTCGTCAAATGAACGGGCCAAGATGATAGGGAGAGTTAAGCCTAGGTTTAGAGTGAACCAAATTGAAGGTAAATGGTATTGGATGTTACAATTAGATAGGCCTTGGCTTACTATGGCACTTATATTGGGCCTCCCGTAGATCTGAATTCTCTTCCTATAGGACTTTGATTTTACAAGACCTACAGGACTTTGATTAAAAAGACCTACATGACTTTGATTTTACAACAACAACATATACAGTGTGACAGAGCTACTCATAGCTTCCTATTTCCTAGATTAAGTGATGTGAGATTTACATTAGTTGCCACCAATTTCACCTTCGTAGAACATTTAGAGACTGAGCTACTTAAAAGGATACTTGGCTTCTGCCAATAATAAAACACATGATTATTGTAAGTGTGCAGGAACAGGAGGCCTAGGTTTCTTTCTCAAGTACATTTTAAACCTAAGTCTTTAATTTCTAATCTATGACATTGTTCTATTGAATCCTTTTCACATGTAGTCAATCTATTATCTCTTATTTTCCATTGTAGCCACAGATGCGTCTTTAATTTCTAATCTATGACATTGTTCTCCTGAATCCTTTTCACATGCATTCAATCTACAATTTTCCGCTGCACCCAAAATTGGCTCTTTAATTTATAATCTACGATGTAACTGGATATGTTCTGATATCTTGGGTCTTTGTTGTCCTTAGCTCTGCATTCAACAACAATCTTTTTTAATTTTTTTGTTGTATATGTAAATTTGTTATATATTTTGTTTGTTAATTTTTTTGTTGTATATGTTCAAACTTACAAAGAATTGATTTGCTGATGTTTATGAATAGCATCACAGTGAAAAATTTATTGTACAATAAATTATACATGCTCTATGATAGATGGTTGCCCAAATTATTTGGGAAGAGACGATAATTTTTCAAGTTCTTTGGTTGTTGAGGGTATCATTAAATTTTTAAGTTGTTTGGTTGCTGAGGGTAGCCTTAGCTCTATTCTTGGACCTAGTTGTAAAGTGAACTTCCTAGAACTATTTATAACATTTATCTCCTCAACTCAAACCAAAGGAGAGAACTATAAGAAAAATGAAATAAAGACTTAGAAATGAAAATAAGAAAACTGAAAAAAGACTCATAAATTTAAACAAATTTGTAAGAAATTTGCGTTGTAATTGAAAAAATAACCTGAATATATTGTGAAATGTTTTTCGGTGGTTTCTGTGATGGTTTGTCTCCAGGGCTGGTGAATAGTTTGAATGTGAAACATGTAACCTTAGCAGTGGTTGAACTTATTTTATAGTTTTTCGCAGTTGAATTTAATTGGTGACAATGATGGAAATGGATTGCAATGATTTCATTTTTCATGAGTGATCAGGATTGAATTCGATGTGATCCAATGGCTGATAATTTGTTTTTGTTGATCCATGTGCTTTGATCTGTTTTAATGGGTAATATAATAGGTTGAATTTCAATTATTGAATTTATCGGGTGGGTGCCATTTATTCTACACAATGGGTTTAAATATTGTTATTGGGTGGCTGTCATTTATTGAACACAATGGGTTTAAATGTTGAATAACACAATAGTTGTGGTTGACATACATTTCCTTTTATTATGTGCAGCTATGGATATTTACTTGTGATACACAAGATCAGGGGTGATCATATGGGATGAAGTCGCTTCCCTATTGTACTTCTTGAATTGACCATTTTGGAAGGAAAAATGGTTTGATGAGTTTTTTAGTTGAGACAATAGGATTTTTACTCTTAATAATTATTAAACTATTTATGGAAAATTGTGGGCTCAATCAATGACTTGGGAAATTTTGGACATAATTTAATATATATGTGGACTTCAAGTTATTTCTTTTCGTTTAATTATTGGTTGCATATATGTCTATTTTTCGTGGGTTGATGATAGAAGTACTATAATAATTACTGGTCTGTGCACAACATTAGACATCTCTCCCCTACTCCAGTATAGATCTCGATTTGATTCTCGAACTAGGAGTAGGAAATTTAAAAATTAGTTAAATTAAAAATTAGGATATAAACTAGGGTGATACCAAATATCACCAAATATGGAAACTACTAGCACCTAGGGTGAGAATAAATCCCACCGAGGTTCTGATAATACTGCAAACAAAATCCCCTCATGCTGGAAGGATGCATAGCTTTTATACCATTGTAAGAAAAAATAATATACAATTATCAATGGAGTTGTCACACTTGAGTGTTTTAATAAAAATGTTTGTTATAAAAAACAAAGAACACCAAAGGGATACGAAAATGGAACCTCTTATTTATATTAATAACTGGAAACAAAGATACATGCCCATGAAAACGAGAATGGATCACCTACAGATGACATGCACGACTGCTCATTAAACACTAATCTAAGACACTAAACCACATTTGTGAATCTTGATTAGATCCACCAGACAAGTTCATCGTGGGGTCTTCATCTCGTGATCCAACTAGAATTGGCCAAGTCGAGTTTTAAACAAAAAAGAAAAAAGATTAAAAAACTATGGATGATCGCAATGCTTAGATCTTATCCCCTTTTATAGGTTTGATGGAATCTCTAGAAGTCTTATTTTATTACTTCCCTCAAAAAACGAAGGAAAATAACAAGCATCAATACCATGAGAGAATGCCATAGTGAATACCATTGGTAGGTTCCATCCATTTTGACCATATCCAAAAAAATGGAATATTACATATGGTTGAATAAGATAGATTAAAATGGTGAGGTAACCTATACACATATAAGGCTGTAAAATTACACAACTATATTTTTATTCTTCTTCTTTTTCAGCCCACAAAATGTTGCATAGTGAGTGATATTGTTTGTGTTAAAGAAATCCTTATGTGAATGTAATAGGTTCAAGTACAAAATATATTTTTCTTCTTCTTATTTTTTCAACCCACAAAGTACTAAATAGTGAGTGATATTCTTTTTTTTTAAGAAATAATTATGTGAAGGTAATGGGTGCAAGTAAAAAAAATATAGTTTCTTTAATAATTGGTGTTGATAAGTGGTTGCCACTGATGTCAACCCAAGCAGCACCGGTGGCTACCCCATTCTTGCATGGGAATTTTAACATGAAAAATTACTCGATTCTGAGTGAAGGATATTCTCAATGGATTCTACTTGTCGATATGTTTCCGTTGATATATGGCACACCATGTAATTCTTTCTAGTTTAAGAGATATTTGTTTTTGAAGTTAGTAACCCCAATTAGTGGGCTAAAACCCCATGGGGTTGTGGCATGGAACTCATAATTGGTTGTAGTAATCGAATAGTCATTAATTAATAATTTTCTAAGATCCTAAAATCCCTCCAATGTTAACTCGTTTAATGCCCTCTCAACCTACTCATTTCTATAAATTGTGACTCTCATATCCTCCTCAAGCAAGGATTTCGCTTATTCAAACATGATATCATGCAATTTTCAGTATAAATTTTTTTCTACGAACCTTTAGAAGCTGAAACTAAAACCAATTTGAGCTGCAATCTTGAGGAACCTCATTAAAAAATTTCAGATCTTGGTTCGCTATATTTTCGAAGATATGATCTGAGGAAGTTATTGTTTTTTCAAGCTCTTGAATTCGATGTCAAGCAAGTGACCTTGGAAAACTAATAATAACTTTCGCTCTAAGGATTGGATTCAAATTTCATAAAAAGTGTCATAAATATGACAAATTTTATTTTGTTGGGTATCATTTTCAGGACTGAAGGTTGAAACATTAACACGTGGAACATCATACAAGTTATCTCTACTGAACCAGTTTATAATCAAGTCATCGTGGGAGATTGGGCATAAATATTTCTTGAATATTCCAATATTAATCAGCCATTTCGGGTTGAAAATAGGACTCGTAGCGCTAAACGAGACGACATTTCAGACCTTGTAGATCTGAAATTACATAGATATAGAAAATTCAATATCGATCTTATAGAAGGCAATAAAAAGTATGCATTCAAGGATCGTTGCAGTAAGGATCACACATCAACAGTGAAGGGTACGTCTGCTACAACAAGGTATGTATGAATAGTGTTTGAATTTTCATTTGAATATCGTCTTTGAAATTTGTTTTTGTAGGACAATGTAAGTATCTTGTATCTATGTTTTTTTTTGGTTTTTTTATAAATGTTGAACGTATTTATGTTTCAATTTTGAATATTTATCTGACATATGTTTTGCATGAAAATATACGTATTTTTTTGTATATTGGTTTGGGTCTTGTTCATTAATGCATATGCAGGAAGGAGGACACAATAGGACAACTCAGACACATACTTGAAGGATGTGCAACATGAAAGTACCATTACTTGATGCCTGGGCTAACCTCTCAATCCACTATCACACTCTCTTGTGCATATAAATTGCATTCCAAATCTCTTTTCCAAATAATTTTAAATCTGGGAAATTCCACAACATTGAGGTAGAAGAAATTTTCTTCATTTATTCATCATAAAATCAACCAACCCATATTTTCCCATCTATTTGTGGAAGCTTCACCTTCGACCATATAATATGAACCCATTCATTATAGTCAAATTAACATTCAATAATATTTCGACTTAAAACTCCAAAGTCAAAACTATTGCCTATTGCCCATTCAAATTAACATTCGAATAACTCAATGGCGCTCACCCTCATCACGGGTCTATTATCATATACCCAACATAATATTTTAACATATATTATGTCTAGAATCCAAAGTTATGAAACCTCATGATAACCCCTTTTCTGCCGCACTCGCCCATAAGCATTTATAGACAATAGCTGTAATTAGTCATATATACCACCACCTAATTTAATCTTCGACCTTGGGATTAAAACTTCAGCATATCATAATGCATCAACGCACATCAACCCAATGATCCACAAAAAATTTGAGTCCCATAACATTTTACCTTTAAACTTTGGTCTATATTTCAAATATCAACATAAAATTTGATTCGGGTCCACAGTAACTTATGTACCTTTTCGTTAATCCCTTTGTGACTTAAAGATGTGACCATCGTTCAATCCTTTGATCAATGCATCCAACGAGAATCACGTTTTTTAATGTCCGAAATTTAATGCTCAAAAAAATTCAAAATAGGCAGTTTTAAAATACCGCCTTATGCCACTTGTTAAGCCAAGACCCTTATCGCATTTTGTTTCAACAAACAACTTACCATTTTTAAATTATGCGAGATTGCTGGTTTTTTGGTTTGAAACCACCATTACTGTTCAATTCCAATTGACTTATGGTTTCGTTTTATACATGGTTCCATCGTTGTTGTTAATGCTTCCACTATGCCTTTGCTGTTCCGGATGGACGTTCCACTTCATTTCATAGTTCCGCCTTCCACTCTCATATCTACATTTTGAACAGAGTATTAAACCCTATGCTTACTCACTTCTACTCCCAATTCTTCGTTACGCTTCTCTGCAACTAAGTTACAGCTTCCTCTGCATCCTCAATGTAGGACCTCTGTGCTCATGAATTCAATTCCGCTTCATTCTTTAGTGCAGAAGTTACTTAGAACGCCTCTTCGTAGTTCTGATACCTCCTTTACGATTTCCTCGATTTAGAATCTTATTCCTACTATGCCTTCGCTCCCATTCAAGGATCGAATAAGTCCAATTGAAATGCAATTGTTGCTATAGATCGACTCCCTCACACTATGCTACTGTTTCACAGGGAATGTAATATCCCCTGAATTTCCTTCTTTGAAATTAACACCATTTCGGGACACATCCAGTCAAATTTATACATCAACCTATCAACTTTCATCGATTCCAAATTGAATTCTATTCAAACATCCTTTGCGTCATCGATCCTTGCAGTGATCGATGATAGCAACTCTTCTCCTAACATTTCACAGAAATATGTATGCCAATATGCATTCAACTTCAAAACATAATAATTAACATCAATTTCTCCCTTATATGAAGAGCATTATTACAATCAGTTGTAGAATCTCACCTCTGCCCTCAATTACAGATATTTAATAACAATTTCTCAATCAATCAACACATATAATTCCGAGACATATATTTTCATACATACAAATGAAATTACTTACAAACTTCCTGTTTTCCTCGGCCAGATATTCAATTCGAATGGGATTTATACCCTCACTACTCTATCTCTTGAATAAATCTATCCTGAATAGCTCCCCTATCTTCCCGTAGGCTTACATTTATACCAATAAATAATGAATTAGTTCAGCTTCCTTAACAGCTCAACAAAGACTCTTGGAATTCTCCAAAGTCCTAAAGTTAGACTCAATTCCTAAAATTACTGAAACTGACTCTTCACATTCCTAACTAATCACCTTCCTCTCATGTTCTCTAATGATTGGAGAGCATTTACAATTCCTCACTATTTTATTCAAAATATTAATAATTACATGAGAATTTAGAAGCATAAGACCCCCCTATGTATTATAAAAATACAAAGTATTCCTTGAGCCTAATTCCCCTACATCATTACTTGAAGCAAGCACAATAATACCTCAATTGTTGTCAGTGATCCGAGAAGCAGTTTTAAGTCAAGTATCAGGTCGTGTAAAAAGTTAGTGTTGTGAAAATCATTATTGTAAAAATTTAGGAGAGTCATTATTGTAAAAGAGTCAATCTTCCTATAGTTGAATAGACATTGTTTGGAGGTATAGGAGTCATTTTTGGTTAATGTTATGGTTGGGTTGCAGGTCATAGTGTGATTGGATGATTGGTCCAGTTCAAGAAAATCAATGTGAATCATATTGTATCATGGATCACTGTTCCCCGTATGGGAGTCCACACTCTTATATTATTTTTTATCATTATAGTGTGGTAAGGAAGTGTTAGGTTGGTGCATGAAGTCACCTACATGTTGGAGACTGTGAACACTTCAAGGTGGTAGGTCTGTCTAGTATGTCAGGGCATCCATTCAATTGACTATTGAAGAAACCAGGGCATTGAGACGTCCTTCCAATGGGAGCTGGACAAGAATTATTTTCTATAATTCTAGCAAGTTGTAACTTTAATTTCAATTGGGTTTTAATATTAAATAATTTATTTGAAAATCATTCAATGGTTTTTGATCCGGAGGGGGTATTTCGCCTAAAATTTGTTTTCTTATTATGTTCTATTGTTTATTGTTTTTACTCAATAAACATTAATAATAATTTAATATTAAATAATTCTCTAAAAATATTTAAAAGTGATAATTTCTAAGGAATATTGATTCAACCCACACCCCCCCCCCCCTCTCAGTATTTCTAACAATTGGTGTGACATAAACACAATAATCTCACACTTGATTTTAATGACTTTATATTAATGATATTTTGTTATCTAGATACTTTAAGAATTGGTGTTCCATAAACATAATAAGATCAAACTTAATTTTAATGACTTTATATTAAGGAGCTTCTTCTATGGAGATGTTCTAAACATTTTTGATAAAAATCATACCATATTAAAAAATGAGATGCCTTAGCATAGATGAGTGGTTTTAACTAGTTTAATATTAATTTCACAACTAAATAAAAATATAAAAAACAAGAAACTCATTAAATCAATACATTTTTCCATTTTATGTGCTAAGTTATTTATAATAGATTGTGCACCTTTCAAAATATTTTTTTATTGCATCTCTAGTTCAATTGCTCTAATTAAATTTTTTAAATTTTGAATGACCAAGCCAGGTCACTTATACAATAATATTTTTTATGGATGAATATTTCCAATAAATTTTAGAGTGAGGAAGCTAATATGTTTTCAATTCCTCTTAGATTCCCCCCACTCGATATTCCATGATGGAAGGTGGTATTAAGTGCTGGTTGGAATGGAGGCTACTAAACTTGTAGGACATAGAGGGAATGGATCCCACGATCTCCGTGGACATTAATCCTTAGTAAGGAGGGTTAAACCAATTGATCTATCTCTTTGTGCTTTGTAATATTATTTTATGTTGTGACTCCATGGTGGAATCAAGCTTTAAGGTTATCAACATTAATGGATATGGGAATTGTGTCTTTCAATATTTAATAATTATTTTCCAAATTTTTTATTTTTGCAAGATTTTCTTAATATTTTATGTTCAAATTTTTTACGCACACTCTCTAGTATCCTCATAGTCTAGATGTTGTTCAGAGGATTACCTCCATCTTTATAGTGCTCCCATTAGCTAGGGGCACTGAGAGATAGGTTGATGACATTATTTCTTCTAGCTCCATATCAATGTGGACTAGAGGGACCACTCCCCTTCCCTAGGAACCTCAAATATGTCACCAAACCATATCCCTTACCATCAGGCATATAAGATCACGTAGACATTAGTAGCAACTTATAGATGTTAGGAAACAATGCAGAAGAGGCCTCATATCTTCCCCTGGTTGTTCGTCAGGGCATCATGTTTCTTTAGTTTCCTTCATTTGACCTCTAATGTTTTGAGAAGTATATCTAGTGTATCATTGAACAACCCCTAGGTCATTTCCCTTTGCACATCTCCCTCCTGTCGTGGTTTCTTGTGTTTGAATCTGAGGGTTTTATCGTGTTTTTGCTTATAGATTTCATGTTTCTATATTACTTCTTGTTCTTTAGATATGAGAATTTCTAGTACTCCTCCTTTGTATTGAAACAATTGTACTCAATGGTCTCATTGACCTACTTATGTGTTCATTTATTCAAAAATAACATAATTATCTTATCTTATTCTATCTTATCAGTGCCTTTAGTCCTTTATTTCAACCATGTCTAGGTTGAAAACTATTGTTAGTGAGTAGTTCCCTACATTTTCTACACAAGTACAACTGTGATCATCTGAGTTAGCATTGATTTAAGCTTAATCAAGCACTTAAGTTATGTGATAATTGAATCTAATATTATGTATGCTTCAGGTAGTCCTGCTTCTAGGAAATATTGTATTTTCAACGAATACTCCTCCCATTTGGGCTTTCCTCTAATGACTAGCACTATATAATCAATCACACCCCTTCACTAACATAAGAAAAAGCCTTTATAAATGATTCCCATATCATTCCACCTTTTCAATTTATAGTATAATGCATAAGAATATACTTTGGTCCATCAAATCTCATTTCTCAGATGGAAATCAATAGGGTTATGCTCATATCACAACTTTCTTCCTAGTTGGATTTCCTTGACAAAGGTGAAACATAGGAAATGAATAAAATAGAGGAAATTTCCTATCTAATGAAAATGGAAATATCAAGAATAGATTATTTCACCCTCTTGATTAGAGATAATCCATGTAACCCACTATGACCCATCTCTCACAGCATTTTCCTATGTGCATTTTCCTATCTACTTGTGACTTTTATAACTTGAATGGATCTTATTATTTAGGTTTGCTTTTATCCTCGGGAATATGCAAGTATAACTAACGCATGACTTTGACATTTATTAATTTTTACGTCTATATTCTTGTTTTGGTAAATTTTGGTTCCAATGACTAACACTATATAATCAATCACACCCCTTCACTACCATAAGAAAAAGCCTTTATCAATGATTCCCATATCACTCCCCCTTTTCAATTTATAGTACAATTCCTACTACTATACTTTGGTCCATCAAATCTCATTTCTTGGATGGAAATCAATAGGGTTATGTTCATATCACACCTTTCTTCCTAGTTGGATTTCCCTGACAAAGGTGAAACATAGGAAATGAATCAAATAGAGGTAATTTCCTATTTGATGAAAATGGAGATATCAAGAATATATTATTTAACCCTCTTGATTAGATATAATCTGTGTAGCCCACTATGACTCATCTCTTACAACATTTTCCTACATGCATGAGTGGAAGAAAATTGTAGTTGTATATACTTGTGACTTTTATAACTTGGAAGGATCTTATTGTTTAGGTTTGCTTTTATCGTGGGGAATATGCAAGTATAACTAATGCATGACTTTGACAGTTCTTGATTTCTACGTCTATATTTTTGTTTAGGAAAATTTTGATTCCCTTATATTTAGGGCCACCTCCCATAGGTGTTTCATGCTCTGCCTATTTTTGCATGGGTGCATTTTAGATTCCATTTTACTTCATGATATTTAGCATGCAAAACTCATTCATTAGTTATCATGTTCTCAACAAACTTGTATTTCCCGACCCTAAACAATGTTTACAGGTAAGAATTATTTATTAGATTTTTTCTTTGATCGATGCAATTCTTGGCTACTTTCAATATATTGGTGAGTACGGTGGAGTATCATCAGACAATAATCTAGATGTTGTGCCTTATTTTTTTTATCTTAGTCCAAATATACATAAGGTATATCTCTAGAGAAAAAATTTTGTGCATCATTCAATGGTTGGCATGTTGGATGCTTCGGTAGAGGATGCTATTGAACATAGTTGAAGGTAAGATCCAGAACAAGTAACACTTTATAACATTTTCTAATATATTTTTAAATGCGTTTGAACCTTTAAAATATATTTTTTATTTTTTTGTTGAAACTTAAAGTGCTTCCTTAATTAAATTAATCTTTGTTGTACTCATGGGACATTTTTTCACATACATTTCTAGTTTTATATTGCTTTTGTTTCTTAAAAAATTATATGCATATGCGTGGAATTATTATAATGTTCTTTATGATGTATCAACCCTATTTCCAGGGGTCATTGTGCGGAGAGGCATCCATAATGGAACATATGTTAAGGGAAAGTAATATTTTAGTGGAAAATTCAATATTGGAGCATTGACAAGAGTTCATTCAGGAGAAACTTGTATTTGGGAATGAATATAAAATTGCAAGTTTGAAGCTTGATTTGGGAAAACAATTTAAGGTTGATTTTCACCCAAGGTCATCATCATTTCATTTTAGATTTAATACTTCTTGGTTGGGCATCATATTGTACTGTTATGGTGAGCTAATGCTTCATGAGCTGAAATAGAGTTGTATTGACCTTATTCTTGGTTGTTTATGATATCAAACCTAAAAATTATTATTCAAGGTTGGTTATTAAATTAAAACTTATTATCTTTAGATTCTTATGGTTTAATTGATATCTTTAATATTCACTTGGATTGTTTATGATCACTTTATGTGCCTAAAGAATGGAAACAAGAAAAAATATATATTAAGCCTACTAGGTTGATTGTAAGAGAGTATTAATTCCTATGGTTTGTGGCAAATATGGAGGACTGTTAATATCCAAAGATATTGGGGTTGTCTTGGTTTTCGAAATATATATTTCTCAAGTGGGTACATTTGATTTGATACATTGAAGGGGGTGTAAATGACAGTTTTAGAAACAATTCCAAAATTCCATTTGTTTGCCATATCTAAGATTTTTGGTGGGTATGTGGAGATATCATGTGAAAAGGATAATATAGAGCCCAAATGGTAAATTATGGACTCATTTTATTTTTTGGACTCATAAAGGAGAGGCAACACCAAGATGCAACCAATCAATCAGTATGTTAGTAGGAGATTTGCTTCCTCTAAACCCTAAGGATCATGGCATATTGGGGCATGCTACCCACCTAAATATATGGGTAAAAATAGGAGTTTTTTTCTCTTTTGTGATGCAAATTTCCATCCAACTCTCATACATTATTTATTATATTTTGTCTTTTTCTTTCCATTTGTTTTTATAAGTTATCTACAGCCTGAGATTTTTAGCATGAAATTTAGTTAACATGATTGTGCCTAAGGTTTTCCTGAAGATTGAATGCTAAGTTTCTAGGTGTTCTTTTATATGGTGACATGTTTTTTTCTTAGTTTATACAGATCATATAGCCACATGGTGGCCACTATTGCTCCACTGAAGAAAAAAAAAGCTGATAGAGTTTCTTGATTTTCTTGAGAAAAATGGTAGACATTTCTGATGTTAAGGTATATACTGTATAAATATTTATAGGTTAATTTATTTTATAATATTCTAGTTATGTATACTTTGAATTGCGTCTTCTTTCATTTTCAGAAGAGGAAATCAATATTGTTGGTAAGAAGAAAAAAATGAAGAAAGAGGAGAACAATAACACTACAGCAGCAAATGTAGATAGAGAAAGAGAAGAGGACTAGTCTAGTGATACCCTTAAAGCCAATATTCTCCATGAGGCACAAACATACAAATTGATGGTAAAATCTTTAGAGTTGGTGAATTCAATTGCAATTCCTTGGAAACACAATGATAATGTTTAGAGTTGGAGAATTCCATTGCAATTCCTTGGAAACACAATGATAATGTTTTGAAGTGATGAAACAATATTTCATGTCTAAATTGTAGTCCAACCAATATTAAGTTGGAAAATCATATTGTAATACTTGAAATTTTATATAATATAATTATGTGGTTGAAATAATTTATAGTTGCACTTGATATTATTTAGTATATTAATTAACATATGTAATTTTGTATTTTCATATTAGAAGAACACGCAGATTTTATGCCATTTTTTTAATTCAATTTTAAAATCATACTAATTAATTTATGTTGATAAATTGAAAACATAAAACTAATATAAAACTACTACATTACTAGTTTATATTAATTAATGGTGAACACAAACAAAAAGAATATATGACTAAATTCGTCATTTATAATGATCATTAATTAAAGTAAATTAAATGAATATAAACTAATAAATCGATAGCTTATATAATGAATATGAAACTACAAAAATAAATAGATGGATATTGCAAATGATAAATTTGTGACTAAAAATAGGGACTAAATGTTGCAAATATACAACTCTTAGTACTTAATTTACAATATCTTATAACACGACCAATATTTTGGTCATATTTGTTTCCTCATTAGTTGCTTTTTCAAGTGATCATATAGTAATATATTTTGTTATATATTTTATCATTAATTGTGGAAATTCATGACTAAATTAATGATAAAATATATCAATAAATATACTACTAAAAATTAAATTTGAGACAACAAATTAATAACTAAGCTAAAAACAAATAAAAGTCGGTCTTTTTATAAGATTCTATAAATTAGCTTCTATTGGTCACTGATTGAAAAATCCAATACCAAATACAAGGGTTCTAACCTGAAAGGGTTGAATTGAATTCATGGTATTGAAAAAATAAATATTGGATTTATCATTGTTTATCAAAGTTTCATAAGCCTGCATAAACTCATGCAAGATGTCTTTCAACATTCTTACTTTATGGAGGGAAACTTTGTAGAAAAGCATAATTTCAACCACAAACTGTTCATGGGTGATAGGAAGGCCATTTCACCAAAGCGTAAGATATTTGATTGGGGAGGACTGGGTGGTCAATATAATATACCTCCCCAAGACTTCAGTAGCAAGGATGAACAAGAAGGGAAACAGAGGATCTCCTTGACGGACGCCTCTTGAAGGGTTCAATGTTCTTGGTAGGGAACCATTGATCAATATTGAGAAAAAAGGAGTAGAGATGAGGGAGGAAAACCATCAAAACCATATTGAATCAAAACCAAAGGCCTTTAGAATACCTAGAAGATAAGATCAACTTAACCAAATGTAAGCCTTCGATAGGTCTAGTTTTATCACCTTTCCAGGGACTTTCAATTTTTTAATAGAGTCAAATACTTCATAAGAGGTGATGATTCCATATAAGATTTGGTGGATTTCAAAAAAACCATTTTTCTCCGAGGAGATAAGCTTGGGAAAAACAGGTTTAAATTTTTTTACCATAATGGTGGATATGATTTTATATATAAAATTAGAAATTTCAATGGGTCTAAATCCAGATAAATCCTCTAGGTGATAGAATTTCATAATTAACATAATGAAAGTGGAATTAAGTCCAAAATTTGACTTTTAAGTTATTATGGATTCTTCCACCAACTCCATAATGTATTTCCCTATAAAGTTCCATGCTTCTTGGAATAATTCTGTTGTAAATTCGTCCAGACCCGGGGCCTTATTTCTGGCCATACCTTTGACAACTTCTTCAACCGCATCCATGGTTACCACCATCATTAAAGGTAGGTTTTTATCTCTTTTGAGCACATGAGGAATATGTATAGTTATTCGGTGAATAGTCTGCATGCTATCAAGATCTGGCTTGGAGAGGAGAGATTGGAAATCCTTAACCAAGAGATCTTGCATCTCCTTGTGCTAGGTCAAGTGATTCCCTACCACATACTTTAAGGAGAAAATTTGATTATGTTTTCGGTGCTTAATCATAACCTTCTGGAAAAATAATGTATTATTTTTCGCTTCCCTAAGCCATTGCACTCTAGATTTATACTTCCGAAGGATTTTCTCTTTCTTCCTTTTCTCCTCTATTATTCATGACTGCACTTTTTTCCACTACTAGCTCTTGGATCCCCTGCATTCTGTCTTGTAGTTGAAATTTATCCACCATTATATTTCCAATCTCAGACTTATTCAAACTCTTTATTTTTTGTTTTAGGTCCTTCAATTTAAGCTAGAAAGTATACATGTGAATTATTCCTTGCAATGTATTGGTTTTCCATGAGGTTTCCAAATTTCTTAGAAAGGCAAGATCACTATGCTATAAATATTCGGGGGGATAGTTTGAGATATATTTCCAACCTTATTGTCCAATTATTTGAGCTTGAACAAGGGAGGATTGAAGCCTCAAACAAGATGTATCTACTTACCAATAGCTTCGATACAAGGAACCTATCCAGGTGAGAAGCCATTTGATGGATGCCTCCTTGATGATTGTTCCATTTGAAGGTTCCATTGATTTTTGGAATATATACAAGTTTTAGGTCATTGATAAAATCCTTGAATATTTCCATCTTGGGATATTCTGTAAAAATATTGCCCTTATTCTATTATATTAATGAATTTAGATTGAAATCCCCACCTAGAATCCATAATTCATCTAAGTGAATACTTCTTATCTTTCCTATTATTTAAGGGAATATTTTTTTTTGTCTTGGAATGTGGGGACGATAAAAAATCGATATTATGGCCCAATATTGCATCATGATATGTTTGAACATTAGAGTAAGGATTCGTTGAAAATCTCACAGAATCTTCAAAGATGATCTCCATTGGATTCCAGAGGATAAATAATCCTATCGCGCTTCCTATCACATCCAAAGTTATGACCTCATATTGAGGCTTAATTCCTATGAAAATTTCCTACAACCTAAATTCGGGTACATTTGTTTCCTAGAGCAGCGTGATACTGGGTCACTCTTGTTTAATCCTTTTCTTGAGATATAGTTTCTTTCCTCGGTTGTTGAGGCCTCTCACATTCAATGAGACTATTATCATTTGGAATATTTGTTAATTTGGTGGAGCATCATCGAAAGTGGTAGCACATGACCTGTATTCAGAAATAAATCTCTCACCATCTCGATTGATTTCTGAAATTTCTTTCGACCTCTCATATTTCCCCATTTCTATTTAAACCCAGATATGGACCATTTCCATCTTGGGATCTGAAACTTTCTTATTGAACCACTTTTTATTGACTTTCTTTGGCTCGATACTTATGGAAGGTGTATCTATAGAGTCTCATTTGACTTTATGGAATGAATATTTCATCCATATTTCTCCATTCATTCAATAAATTATTGAGGACAATTTCTTCTATACTCAGTTCCTCTCTGGCCTCGTCAATCTCCATGATTTCCTAATCATTTGGCCGCTCCACTTCCTCATGGTCTGCAGGTTCTTCCTGGCCTTTTATTTATAATTTTTTATTTCCTTTAGGTGGATCCATAATACCTTGGAAGTTTTCCATTTTACCTGGTTCACTCAGGCCTTCAATATCCCCCATTAGGTGACGTCATATCCGTTATTAATGACTTTACTCTTGCGTTGCATTTTCTAGGTATTAGGCGGGGTTGGTTTTTTATTCCTCTTTTTGTTGGTAACTACTTGGAACCCCTCTTTCTCTTCCTAGAATTTGGAATGTCCCATTATACCCAAATTATTTCGATGGTAGTCTCAAAACAATTGGCCATATTCCTAGCATCTCTGGTACCGGAAAGGGATGTGCTCATAGTCCAATGGTTGTTTCCATACTTCATCATAATATTCAAACTCAATGAACTCTAGAAGGGGATCAATTATATTCAGGTAGATGCATATCCTTGCATATGAAGTATAGATTCCTCTACTCATAGAATCAATCACTCTAACAAAGCATCCTATGGAGTTTTTTATTCCCTATAAGATTTTTGGATCTTGGAAATCGAATGAAAGAGTAAACAAGAAGACCCACACCAGAGTTGCTATGTATTTTTCTTGATCCTTGTTATAGAATTCCTCTTAGAATCGCATGAATAAACCCACATTATAGAAGAAGTACGTCCCATTTTCAAAAATCCTCTCTTTATCTTCTATGCTAGTGAATATCATAGTAGAAAACTCATTGGCTCCAAGCTTCAAGTCAATATGTCCTTTCGGTTACCATTTTAATTGGATCCAGTTGATGAGATATTTCTCTCATGACGATATCACAACAATTTTGTAGATCAATGCATGAAACTTCATGTATTTGCGATATTCTTCGAGTTAATTATTGGGTATCATGAATCTCGATTTCTTGGCATCTCTTAGCATGCATTGGATCTTGATCTATGCCTAGCACTATGCCCCCATTATGGGTTTCCATTGGTTTCACTTCGATTATCCTTAGCCTTGGATTATCCTCCCTTGCTTCTTGATTCACCAACCACAATATTAGTGTAGGAGGGGATCTCTCCCCTGCTGGCATGCTCATCCACACTGCCAATGGCCATAAGTTGAAAAGGACTTGTTGATTGGATATGTCTAACCTACTTTAAGAGAGAGCATAAAGAAACCCTAGCAAAGCACTCCAACAACTTTTTATGAATTAGATTAATTTTACAAACTTTCGTGAAAAGAACATATATATTAAGTGCAACAATCCCTATAATTTTTTACACTAATAACGATCGTACAATGTTATAGGAATCTAGCCATGCAAAAATACAGATTAATAGAATACAATATTTAAGAAAAAAAATATATTTCATATATACAACATGTATATCTTAATCATAGTTACCAAGTTTGTCCGAATTGGCCAAAAAATTTCAGAATTCATTGGTACGATTCCTTCGCCTAATAATTTGGGTAATGTCAATATGGTACAATTTTTGTTTTTTTATAAAATAAATTAAATTGAAAACGCACGTCGTTCTCTAATGCTAATTGTAGGATCAGCAGAGGGAAAGATGTTCCTTAGCAACCTTTTGAATCTCCTCATCCAACATAGAATATATCCATAGAAACGTCCATCCTACCTGAGCATTTATGAGTTTAGGAATGGTTTAACTTCTTTTATTTATCATATTTTTTCAATTAGGAAGTATGAAGTATAAATTTATAAATTTTTATATGAGATATTATGAAAAACTAGTAATATAAATATTAAAAAATGTTATCCAAATTTTATATCACAAAATGCCGTTGTAAAAAATATTAAATTTTTGATTAAAAACTGTAAATTTGGTATTAAAATTGTAGTTATAAAAAAAATAAACTGTAAGTTTATACTTAAAATTTTTTATTTTTATTTTTAATTTAGTTTGTCATTCTTACTCTCATAAATGTGTTATATGATAAATAGTCATTAGTCATGGAATTCAACTAATAGTTAGTTTGGAATTCAATTAAAGGGCTTATTTTATCTGATCCACTATAAAGATTAATGTACATATTTATTGCTGAATAAATTTGGAATGGAAACAAAGTAGTTGAGATATATATTTTTTGATATGTGGAGATTATTTGAACATACTTTTAATATCCAATATCTTATTATTTACATTGGTTATCATTTTTGAATTTTTATTATTCATATTATTATATTCTATTTAGATATTTTCTCAATTTACAATACAAATAAGTTTAAGTTTGATGCATTTTGTCTTTCAATATTTATAAATTATGTTAAATACAAAGAAAAAATTACTATTAAAAATATGTAAATACTAATACTGCTATAAAGAAAATTCATTTCAATTTTATAAAATTTTGAAAAAAATAATAACATACTAATATTAAAATGATATATATTCTAGAAATTTTCCCTTATTAAATTCTATATAGTCAATTTTTTCCTCTATCAAATCAACTTGGAATTCAATTTTGGTAACAATGATCTTAACCCATCATTTGAATGGTTAATGCCACAATACGTTGTATACTGTCACAACCAATAAAAGCTAGCAACCGCAAGCATGTTTGACAAGCAGTACAATGGCTTATTACAAGAGTTCGATGGGATATTTTCGTTTCCAATGTTATCATGCTTCTCAATTCAATGGCTTCGTCGGCTTATGTCATCCAATGCCTCGGGGAAGGAAAAATCTATTATTAAGTTAAGTTAAACATAAACTTTCACGAAAGATCTAAATTTGCATATATGTTTTGAAAATAATCTATGGGGATATGGGGTTATTTTATTCAAATTTAAGAATATTGTTATATATAATTTTATTTTATTCCAATAAAAATAAATTTTAAAAATATGAATATAATTAAAATAAAAAAAATGTGCTAATTAAATATATAAATTTTATTTTTAAAAAATATTTTAATAATAAATTTAAATAAATTATTAAATAATTTATGCTAACATATATATATATATTCAATGTTGAATTAATATTAACATATATTTAAAAATATATTAATAATAAAAATATTAGGAATTTTGCTTCTGTGATCCATAAATTGTGACTAAATTTTTTTGGTGAAAATCACATCAAAATAGATTAGGTTGACGCATTTCGAACCAGCCAGTGTGGTTCATAATCAGGATAAAATGGAAAATCTGATCAAGTAACCCCTTTAAATAGAAAGTATAGCTTTTACTAGCAGTTTGTAAAATAACGACTAGCTTGACTCAAATAATAAAAATTAATTTATTTTATTTTCAAAAAATAAACCAAAAATAAAAGTTTATAATTTTAATTTTAATATTTATATGTATTTTAATAAAAATAATAATTATTAATTTAATATGTTTTAAAGAATAAAATAAATGTTTTATATTTGTATATTTTATAGAATAATACTTAATCATTTGTTTTTTATTATTATTGAATAAATTACTTGTTAAACATAATTAAATAATATTTAAAGTTTAAATTCATGTATTTATTTTATTTTTAATAATTAAATCCTATGAGAGTCAAAACTCATCAAAGAGTTAACTTTCTGATTAAAAAAGAAAAGAAAAAGAGTGAGTAAAATAAATAAATAAAAATAAAATAGAATAAGGATAAAATTAAAATTAAAATTAAAATAGATAAATAAAATTTTAATTAAAAAATAAAAATAGAAAAGATAAATAAAATAAATAAATAAATATAAATAAAATTAAATAAAGATAAAATTAAAAATAAAAATAAAGTAGATAAATAAAATTATAATTAATAAAAATAAAAGAAAAAAATTTAAAAAATTAATAAATAAATAAATAATTAAATAAATAAGATAAAATTAAAATTAAATTAAATAAATGAAAATTTAATAAAAGGAATTGAGGAATGAAGGGCAGGAATCCAACATTTACTAATCATACATCCATCATCTCTGTTGAGGTTAACCGGCCTCTTTTCAATTTCTAGGGCTTCTCTCAATTTTCGGTGGTAGAAATTGTCAATCCTCGCAATAACCTCAACATCTTCAATGCAAATGTGATGATTTTTCTTCTCAGCATGCTCCGCTAGCGCAGAGGAGCGTGATCTACATTGGTGAAACTGGTCGATCAATTAGTCAAAGAATTCATGAACATGTAGTTGACCTGAAGCATAGTAGATCATGCTCCTCTGCGCTAGCGGAGCTTGCTGAGAAGACAATTCATCACATTTGCATTGAAGATGTTGAGCTTATTGTGAGGATTGACCATTTCTACCACGAAAATTGAGAGAAGCCCTAGAAATCGAAAAAGAGGTCGGTTAACATCAACAGAGATGATTGATGGATGATTAGCATATGCTGGATTCCTGCCCTTCATTCCTAAATTCTTTTTATTAAATTTTAATTTATTTATATTTTATTTATATTTTATTTTATTTAACTAATTAATTAATTAATTATTTATTTATTTTCTAAGTAAGTCTAGATCTATTATAGAAACATATGGTAAAGAGCGTTCATGGCCTTCGTGAGGCATACTGTCAGCAAAATATAAAAAATAGAGCTGCCCGTTGAGGGAAACCAGCCCGAGAATTGTTTAGCTGCTGCCTCATCCGAGGAAACCAGCATTGACCCATCATTACTAAACAAAAAGACTGAGTCACCCTCGAGGGGAAACTGACCCATTTTGATTTTTTTCCTAAGATAGTAAACAGCATCAGCAAAAAAATCATAGAGACCGAACAAGATTACTTGTGCGTGGAGCTCAGCTAGAGACCGTAGTCGCCTGAAGGAAATTCTTCTTGTACTCTGCACCATCGAGTGTCTTCATCATTGTGGCTCGGACCGCTTGGAGCTGGAACAGCTTCAGCATCTCGCGCTCCAACCTAGAAACCTTCGGCCTGAGGGATACTAGAGCTGCTCGCCTCTCCTTTTCGCAAGGCAGTGATACCTACGGCCATGGTGGCGTGCAGAATAGGAGAGGGCACAGGCATATCAACTGAAGGAGCCACAGGTGGGGGGGGCAGGAGTAATCTCGGCAATTTCTTTGAAAGAGACAGTAACGGTGGTAATGACCAAGGGTCTGTCGGAATGGCTTTGGAAGTGGAAGATAGCAGTGGAGGGGTTCTAGAGGGGTGCAGAGGGAGCGGGGCGAGAATCAACAGGTGGCCTGGAGACCTCAGTGCGTTGCCTACGCTCGAAGCCATGTTGGTATCGTGCACGAGGAGTTTTCTCCAAACTGTCCTCGGAGGAGGAGGACGTCAAGGTGGCGTAAGGAGAGCATCGACACCTAGCGGAGGGAGCACGTGAACTGACTCGTCGGCACCTCAGCCTATGGCGGAGCCTAGGCATGGTGTGATAGAGGTCAAAGGGATGAACAGACGAGAAGCGAGGAGGAAAAGAAGCCAAGAACTCAAGCGAGGTAGCAGACCAGTGGGAGCAGTAAGGACTGTGGGTGAAGTGCAATCCAGGCAGAAGGTCGAAACAACAGGTAATTGGCTAGCGCCTTCCTACTTGAGTGCGAAAACTAGGCGAGGTCGCTTCCTGGGAGCATCTGAAATTGAGGGGCCGGATTTTCATAGGCATGGAGCTCAGCTGACAGTTACAAAGAGGTGAAACAAGCAGACGAAGAAAGGCAGTGAAATTCTGAATGAAAATGGAGAATGAGCAAGACGAGTACATGATGGCAGGCTTGCCGCCTCGACCAGCCCACCGGCGTAAATGCTGTGTGGGGTGGTGAATTTGCTCGAAGATCATAGCAGAGGGCAATAAATTCGGCCTACGTGAGTCCATGTGGCCAGGCCACGTGCCCTCCCGCGGCTTCACATTCATCCAACCGCCCTTAATCACCCGCAGCCGAGATTATTTTTATTTATTTATTTATTAAATTTTTAATTTTTTTTTAATTATAATTTTATTTATCTACTTCATTTTTATTTTTAATTTTATCTTTCTTCTATTTTATTTCTATTTATTTATTTATTTTATTTTTATTTTTAATTAAAATTTTATTTATCTACTTTATTTTTATTTTTTAATTAAAAATTATGTTTATCTATTTTATTTTTATTTTTATTTTTAATTTTATCCTTATTCTATTTTGTTTCTATTTATTTATTTTACTTACCATTTTTTTTTTTTAGTCAAAAAGTTAACTGTTTGATGAGTTTTGAATCTCATAGCATTTAATTATTAAAAATAAAATAAATATATGAATTCAAACTTTAAATATTATTTAATTATTTTTAACATGTAATTTATTCCATAATAATAAAAATCAAATGATTAAGTATTATTCTATAAAATATACAAAAAGAAAACATTTATTTTATTATTTAAAACATATTAATTAATAATTATTATTTTTATTAAAATAAATATAAATATTAAAATTCAAATTATAAACTTTAATTATTTGCTTTAATTTTTTAAAATAAAATAAATTAATTTTTATTATTTGAGTCAAACTAGCCGTTATTTTACAAACGGCTAGTAAGAGCTATACTTTCTATTTAAAGGGGTTACTTGATTATATTTTTCATCTTGTTTTGATGATGAACCACACTGACTGATTCGAAACATGTCTACCTAATCTATTTTGATGTGATTTTCACCAAAAGATTTAGTAACAATAAAAATATTATTTTAATTTGAATTGATAAAATGTGTCTATATACCTATTATGTAAAATATTTTAATGTGAATTATATATATTATATATTTAAAATATATAATGAAAAAATAAGTTTTATGATAAAAATGTTTATTTGACCATATATATTATATATAATATTCAAAAATAAAATTTAAAAAATTAAAAAATATATTATGTTTTTAGTATTTTTGTATTAGCAATTATATTTTTGTAAGTTAAAAGAATTTCACATTAAAAAAAAATTGAAATAAATCGATCCCAATTATGCAAAGAGGAATTATTTAATAAGTTTCCACGATATCCCTACTTTGAATATGACTGACTCCATAAAATAATACAACTTACCGTTGAGCACAGCAGGCCGAACATATCTCGGGAAGTGTTGCCATGGCTTTCTTAATTCCCAGATTCTTGGCATGCTTTCAGCTGCAATACTAAAATATTAGCTTGATCTTGCTTTCCTTCCACCATTTCTTGCTTTCTAAATTTCATCATGACAAGTGCTGGCCCTGCCACTCCTTTCCGCGACCTACACTGAAGGAAAATTGTCTGAGGAAGAATGTTTAATAAATTAGTCATTCAAACTGGAAAGTTGCCTTTTCTTTCTCCGAATGCGGAGTATGACGGTGGGTGACAGCACATCACGCTGGCTTTGCATTATACTTGATTCAAAATGCATTATTCAAAACCATTCTTGTCGGCGAACTGCACTAGGGAAAAGAAAAATTAATATGCCCAGTTGATATCTTCTCTTGTACATTGATCGGCATCCCTCTAATACTTTAATATCAACTGTTCTATTTTGGTTATGTTTCGTCCACAAGATCACTTCCACTTGATTCAATTGGTTTAATAGTATTCAAGGTATTCTCCTTTTTCCTTTTAATTTTTCGTTAAAATAGCGAACCCACCAATTCATGGCAGACAACCTACACAGGAACTGCATCCACCCACATGACATGGTATCTTATTTGTACCTAGCCTTCAACTCAAAAGAAAAGCGAGGATCCAATTTCAAATATGATTGTCTCAGATGCTTCCAGATGCTACTTAAGCTAGATTTTCCTGAATGTTATTTAACATTGTTCAAATCACTAATGAAGGACTGAAATTTCAAGAACTAGTTTAACCACCAAAATAAATCTCTAGAATGTCATCAACTTGAAAATAATGAAAACGAATATTTGGAGTTTTTCTGTACAAAATACAATGGATTTAAATAGATAACCATTGAGGCGAAGCATTTTTTTCTAAATAGCCGTCGATTTGAATTGAATGTAATTATTTACCAGCCAAAGCAGAGAACAGAACAAACTGCGCAGACACTTTATTAAAGGAGTAATTTTTATTAGAGTGAGTTATGTGAATTGCATCTAATGTTAACTGGCATTTGACTACAAATTGAGCTGGTGCAAAGTAATTTATAACATTGTATATTATGATTTTATTTATTTAAAAAATTATTACTACTTTTATTAGTAAAAATAAAACTACAGTGTAATAAATTTAATTTTATTAATTTTAATATTTTTTACAAGAAATACATCTCCTTTATGTTGAGATTTATATAAATTTTAAGTGAGATAAATGCTTACCGATCTTTTAATTATTATAAACTATACATATTAATATAAATTCAACATATTAAGGGACATAAATTCAACAAATTTTCTTACATTACACTTACATATCACTTTTATAATGGGTTGAAGCCTCAACAAGATAAAAAAGATAAAAAGACCAAAAAGCTCATGCTTCAAGCATCCTAGATAGTCCATGTGATCAACTCCTAAAGTTGTGGAAGTTACTCCAAGAACCCCTCTTTTGATGTGACTCAACAAAAAGGTTTCGATACCATGTTGGGGTTTTCGATTACATGAAAACCTACACGAATTAGTAAACATCCAAATCCTGTTCCTTACGTTGTGTGGAAAATTACTCCCATATTCCCAAGGGAATTAGTCCACATGATCCATAGTAGTAATTCCATCCATCAATATGAAAAGTGCATCTACAAAAGGAGGTCGTGTCTTCAATTAGTAATTAGAACATATAAGGTCCTATACTAAATGATGGAAATCATGTAATGTGGGAAATTCAGGTTAAGATATTTTTGAAAAAATTGGGTTGTTTGGAAGTAATAGTCACAAAATATGAAGAACTTAAAGTTACAGAATTAGCAACAACGAAACATTCGCTATGAAATTCTTTAGCAGAGTGAAAAATAAGAATGAAAGAGTAGTATGGAATTGACACAATGGAGTTGAAGAAACCATATTCCCTACGATTGCAACATCAACCAATGTTCAATGAACTTGGTAAATATTTGAAAATGAATACCAAGGAACAAATAATATGAAGTACGCAAAGTTGTTGGTCCTCGCAAAGAAGTTATAAACTTTTCAAAAGAGACATACTAATGTAGTAGATTAGTTTACGATTCATGCCATTGAGGCATAAAATGAACTTAAAACTCATAGAGAGGATGTCAACAATAAAAAGGTGGTTGAGAAAATTCTGAGACATTTTCCATATTCATTTGACATGATTGTGATAGACATAAAACAAAGTAAATATATGATATAGTTTTCAATTGAAGAATGAATAGAATCAATGTTAAATCACGAGTCAAGAATTATAGGTAGGAATAATTCAATAGAAAAATATTTTCAAGCTACAGCGATAATTAGTAGATGAAGAGGTGGAGGTAATAGAAGTAGAGGAAGAAGAGGAAGAAGATATTCTAGCAACAGAAAAAATTATCAAGTCAACTTGAATAGCCACGAGATTAACCTTATAATAAAAGAGGAAGAGGAAGGATGGGTAAGTCAAATATAATGCTATTATTGTACTAAGTTTATCTAGGTGGATATTGGTAGCCACCCACCTACTCAACTTAGACCGCCAGTTGGTTTCATCAGTTTTATTGTTTTTAGAAAAAATTACTATTTTTAACAATTTTTCAAGTTGTGAAATTTTGGACCCCCTCAATGGAATTTTTTTTAGGTTCGTAGAAACCATAGTCATGACACAAATCAAATAGTACGCAGAGACATATTTTAAACATATTTTGAACGAAGTATCATACGTGCCAAATGAAGATCAAATGACCAAGTTATGACCCAGGGAAGTTGGCTGCCCAAATAACCCCAACGGGGCCCACAAAATATTGATGTTTCATCTCCTCAACTTAGGGTTTTTATATTTTAGGGTTTCATTTTGATGTTTCATAATAAAAATTCACTTGAGCTTCATTTTAACATAGTTCAGAGGCATGTAGTCACCACATATCTTCTCAAAGGTAAGCTATCGTCGCCCAAGCAATTTTATTTCCGTTATGTATGTAAGCATATTTCCGTTCCTTGATATTAATTAAATGAAGTTTGTTTTCTACTGCATCGCTGTTTTTATGCCTATATCTGCATTTTTTTGCATTCCTACATAAGTACAGATCAGTGGTATTAGATTTATTTACTGTTTCTCTAGTTTTCTTAACATGTCCCCAATGAGGTTAGGGTATAAGGAGTTTGGGCTTGAAATGGTTGAACGTTTACAAGAAAAACCTCGTGAAACTTGACAGCCTCCCATGGTAAAAGAAAAAAAAGATGAGGGAGAAAGAGATCCTTTCAAAATATTGCTTGAAGAATCCCTCGAGAGATAGAGGAATGCGATCATGGGTAACTTTTCTTAGATCCTTCGGTGGCTACCCATAGGCGACACATCTCCATCTAGTAGCCACTCTCGAGGTGTCACTCCTTTTAAGGTACAAGTTAACTTTAACATTCCTATATTTGAAGATCAGATAGATGCAAAAGCCATATGTAAATGAATAAATCTGTGGAAAGGATATTTTTCAGCTCATGAAAATTCTAATCGCAAAAATATTACCTGTGGACTGCTCAAAGAAAACCTTCCATGTGAAGGACTGGTGGGAAATGTATCGAAAAAAAGGATGGGAGGGAATCCTCACTATTTTCAGTCACACCAACTTGGAATTATTTCTAAGATGCCCTTATGGAACAATATTACCCTGTCATTAGCTATGAATATAAATAAATAAAGTGTCCCATTTTACAACTGGGAAGGGACCAAGATTTGCTAAAGTTCACAAATGTTTTTTATTCCCTTCACATGAAGCTGGGTATCAAGGATTCTCAATGGAATTTGTTGCTCAAGTACCATCACAGTCTACACAAGTACATCCAAGATCAGATGGATTTCTTATAAATCTCCTTGCTTGGCTCCTCCTATCGCTACGATGTCAATATCAAGCAAATAGAAGAATCGTGACTTCGGATCTGCGAATCTGAAAGGTGCCACCAAGCCTCAAAATAAAGGAAAAATCCAAGGCAGGGTGACCCAGGAAAACTCGTTGAAGCCACAAGAAACAATCAACACCACAAATACAAGGAAGGACATAGGGAAATGTTGTCAGTTCCATAAGAGATCCACTCACAACACATGTGTGTGTCGAACCAATGAATCACTGGTGGTTGAGTTGAAGCCTTTCAAATCGGATGCATGTTCTGACTGTGAGTCAGAAACTGAAAAGGGGAATAAAAAAGGGAAGCATATTATTGATGTAGAGCCCAACACCATTGTTTTCCACCACCAAGATCCAAATTATTAAGCCTGAATATCTAGAGGAGGGGGAGTGCCTCCTCCACTCAAAAATATGGGTGAAGGTTTCTTCGATGTAGTTCATATTCTACAACGGAAGCCAAAAAACATTATTTTAGAAAATCCAATAAGGCATCTCGATCCACTGACCACACCACAACTGCAACCGTACACCATCGGATGACTTCACCAGGGAAGAGATGTTTGCATTAGCTAGCAGTGTCTCCTTCCCTAAAGCATCAAACCCTTCATGGATGAGGTATTGTGTGATGTTATTGCTATTGAAGTTTTTGATGTATTATTATTCCAACCATACTTGTGGAAGAACCTTGCTGTGTATGATTCTAGGCCTTGCACTTTTATTATTACTTTGGGAAATAAGTTATACAGGATACTTGAGGTAGCACTGCCTACCTTCATCTCTTTTATCTCTATTAATAAATGTAGTAAGATCATTTCCAAAACGAGGAAGCTTGTCTTCCTTATGATTTTCCCATGGGGAAAGAAGAATATTGTGGCCATCTCCAGGGCCACTAAATAGGTCTCCTCCACACAACAGCAATAGATGGACAATGTCATGGAATTATAAATAGAAATCTTCACCCAACCCATAGGGGTACATGTGCACTGTTAAGTCAAGCACACCATCGATCTGACCCCATATGCACCGCTTCCCAATGAACCAATATAACAATTCTATGTTCTTGAGAATGATGATATTAGGAGATCGATTCAGGATTTGTTGAAAAAAAGGAACATCAGGCTAAATTCATCACCCTATGGAATCCCAATAATGTTGGTACAGAAGAAGGATGGATTCCGAAGGCTCTATATTGAATATTCAGTGTTGAATAAAATCACTCTTCAGAATAGGTATCCAATCCCACATATTGATGACCTTCTAGACTAGCTCAAGGGTGCAAAATATTTCAACAAGATTGACTTAAAGTTAGATTTTCACTAGGTACCAATTGAACTTCTCATGTCTGGAATACCACCTTAAAATTAAAGGAGGGCCTTTTTTTAATGGTTATTCATGCATTTTCTTATTGAAAAATACCACAAAAATCTTCATGTGGCTGATATATGATATATTGTAGCCCTTAAAAAAATCATTTGTGGTAGTGTACCTGGACGACATTTTGATATTCAACTGAAGTTGGGAAGAACACATAGACCATACATGAGAGGTCCTACAAACCTTGCGACAACACAAACTTTGTGCCAATTTGGAGAAATGTAGTTTTGGTATGACCAAGGTTTAGTATCTGGGGTACATAACTGATGAGGGGGGTGTGCATGTGGAGGTAACTAAGATACAATTTGTGTAAAAAGATTTTTCGGTGAAAATAACATAGGATAAATTTGTGTCGACGCGTTTCGAACCAGCTAGTGTGGTTCATCATCAGGACAAGATGAGAAATCTGATCAGAAAACCAGTTTAAGTAGAATAGGACAGCTCCAACTAGCCGTTGGAAAAATCTTAAGTAGAATTGTATCTATGTGATTTTCACCGAAAAATCTTTTTACACATATTTTATGGATCACAGAAGCCAAATTCCTGAGATATAATTTATTCAGGATTAGATACCCCCAACCACTCAAATGGATTGCAGATTTGTTTTGGTATTATTTCATATCACTTGGCCTTTGATTCAAGTCACCAAGGGTGAAGTGAAAGAAAAATCATTTTCGTATGAATCCAAAAATAAGGTTTTTGACAACTTGAGGCATCACCTCTTCTTTGCACTAGTTCTCACATTACGATACCTACAACAACCATTTTAAATTGAGACATATTCCTCTCACTATGTTATCGATGCATTTCTTACCCAACAGGTGCTTCCAGTGGCATATCACAGTGAGCCAATTTCAAATACATTTCAAAAGTATCCCACTTATGAACAAGAGATGTACTCCATTTTGTAGCTATGCAAAAAATGGAAGCATTACATTCTGGGGAAGGAAACGACCATCCACACAAACTACTGACCCGTACAATTCACAAATATACAAGGAAAGTTCCAGAATGATCGACATACAAAATGGTGCACATATCTACAATAGTTTCATTTGAACATCAAGTAAAATAAGCGTAGCACCAATAATATTTCAAATTGTCACATCCAACCACCGATTATGGCATTGACCATTATGCTCAACCCTTGTGCACACAAGACTTCAGAGTTGCTACATATTTACAAGAGTGATTCCGAATTCAGAAACATGTACTAGATGCTCCTAGAAGGAAAGCAAGTTCCATATTTTCTTCTCAAGGGTGCACTTTTAGCCACGTAGGACACGTTTGTGGTCCTTTGAGTGAATGCGCCATGATTATTTGGGAGGTTCACCATCTCTAGGTCATTGAACATTTCAAAGTAGAGAAAATAGTGGCAATGTTGTAGAAGTATTTTCACTGGTTGAACGTTCGAAAGGATGTTGGCAGGTACATCAGTTACTATAGTGCTTGCACCATTGCCAAACAGACCATCAAGAAGCATGGCCTATATACTTGTCTGGCTATTCCTATTCGTCCTTGGGAATCCATTTCCATGGATTATATGATAGACATTCCTTCTACTATACATTGCAACAATTTCATTTTCATGGTCATCTACAGATTCTCTAAGATGGCTATTCTAGCGGCGTGCAGGAAGAGTATCACAGAAGAAGCCATTGTTAAGCTCCTCTTTTAATGAGTGTGGGTACACTTTGGGATCCCACTATCCATTATCTCATATCGAGACATCAGGTTCCTTAGAAAATTTTGGTCAAGCCTCTAGTAGATACTGGATACAAAGCTCACTAAGTCCAAGACCTTCCACCCCCAAGTTTATGGCCAAACACCATTCGTCAATAGGATGATTATGCACATTTTGTGCATGTACAACTCGAATAATCCACACACATGGGATCAAAGCCTCCACTATGTCCACCATATCTACAACAGAGCTCTCTGTATCTCAACTGGCCACAACCCCTTTCGAGTGGGGTTGGGGTTCCAGCCATTATGTCCCATTGATGTTGTCATCCTATTTGTAGCTACATAGGAAGATTTTTCTCATGTATAGTCTTAAGCCGACAAGGATAATAGCTTCTTTGAGTGCATTTGAAACATTGCCTAGTAGGTACATGACATATTGGATAGAGCCAATGCTAATTACAAATAGCTTCATGTTCAACATCGGGTGCCACACAAGTTTGAGTTATTCAACAAATTTTGGTTACATTTGCAGAAGGAGTGCTTCGTCAGGGGCCACCACAAGCTGCACCCACTCCAATATGTGCCATACACCATCACCAAGGTTGTGGGGGACAATTCCTTCGAGCTCAACATTCCACCATTCCTTGTCCTGTAGCCAGTATTCAATGTGGATCAGTTGCACCCAAAATTTTCCTTATTGTTCGACACATCGAACGTTACTGAGTAGCTGACACCAACATAACTCAACCCAAGTTGTAACTAACAGGCCAAAAATCATAGGATCATGGACACATAGATAAATAACACTTACCAATAGAGGATTCAACTATATCAAGTTTTCAAAGCAGGTAAGCTCCTTCACGAGGGCACATTGTTCACAAGGGACAAGGTTCAATAGAAATTTTGTCACCTCATGGAGGCTCTACACATAATGGAGACCATTGATTCCTAAGTGGGCAGGAATAATCCAGGTGGATATTAGTGGTCACCTAACTCTTACACCTATACCTCTAGTCAGTTTCATTAGTTTCCATGTTTCTATCAGCATTTAATATTTTTAGTAGTTTTTGGGTTCTAAACTTCCGAAACAATTTGGATCCCCTAAACAGATTTTCTTTCGGGTCCACACCAAATGAAGATTTTTTTTAGGTCATATATATTTTTCCAACACAATATTCTACGCGAAAAATGGATCTCATATGACCAAGTTACGACCCTGGGTAGTTGGTTTCCCCACTAACCGCAACGCGTCCCACAAAATCTTGGTGTTTTATCTCCTAGGGTTATGGTTTTGGTTATTTAGGGCTTTACTTCGATGTTCAATAGTGAAAATTCCCTTAAGATTCATTGTAACAGATTTTAAAGGCATGTATCTTCCACATCTCTTCTCATAGATAAACTACCATCACTCGAGCTTGTTTATTTACATTATGTACGTAAAATGTTTCAGTTTTGTGATATTAATGAAGTGAAGTTTTATTTCTATTGTATATCTGGGTTTATGTTGATATCAATATTCTTTGGCATGCCTTGATAAGTATGTATTGTATGTATGGACATTTTGAAAGTGAATATAGGAACACATCAAAATATTTGAACAAAGGTAGTGAAAATGCTTCAAGAACTAATGAATATACAACATATTTCATGTTACTTTTTGGTTCAGCAGCATAATAAAACCTCAATGAAGATCATTGGTTTCTAGACAGTGGCTACAAGAACCATATGACATGTAACAAATACTTTTTTTCAAGTTTTCATGTAACAGTTAAATCCATATTAAATTGGGTGATGATCATCTCATTAACTCCTTAATAAAACATATTGTTACAATTATAAACAAGAAGAATTAAATGAAGGGCATTCATGGTGTCTATATGTACAAATTATAAAACACAATATATTAAGTGAAGGAAAAATGAGTAATTTTTTTTTAAGTTAAATTTAAAGTTTCTACCAACATTGTTCTTGGAAAGCCACCTAGTGAAATTGTAATACCAAAGATCCAAATCACCAAAAAGAGGATATTTCCTCTAGTCATAATAAATGTCAAGCAGTCATTTTCCTATGCCCAGTTTGTAACAAGTTCTAATGAAACTTTGTTATGGTGGCTTAGATATTGCCATTTAGATTTTAATAATATTGATCTTTTGTAAAGGAATTCTATGGTCATAGGTCTAATTGGTAAATATGTTCATCATAAACTATGTGAATTTTGTATCTTTCTAAAACACCAAAGAAACAATTTTCCAAACGATGCTAGCTAGAGAGACCAAATTCCACTTGACCTGGTACACATAGACCTTTGTGGTATAATGCAAAACTAGTAATATGAGCCTAGCTTCTACTTTCTATCCATTATTGATGATTCTAGTAGAATGGCATGGGGCTTCTTTATGAAAAAAATTATTATAGTTATGGAAAATTCAAGCAATTCAAATCCCTTGCAGTGAAGAAAAGTGACAAGAAAATTATAGTCTCAATATCATATGGAGGAGGTGAATATGGTTCTAGAGAATTCATAGCATATTTCATGGTACAAGGTATCAAAAGTAAATTTATAGCATGGTGCATCCCCAACAAAATCGAGTAGTATAAAGGAAATATTATACGATCATGAATATCGCTAGAAGCATGTTGAAGGTAAATAACTTTCAAAATGAGTATTTGGAAGGAACTCTAGCATGTAGAATTTATATTTTGAATAGATCATCAACTAAAAGAACCAACATGAAAGTTCAATTAGGATCTTGTAATGGTATTAAGACAAGTGTACCACACATGAGAAACATTGGTGGTATATCTTATGCATGTGATATAGAAGAAATGATAATTAAATTTTATGAAAAAAATGAAAAACCCATATTTGTTGGTTATATTGAAGAATGTGAAGCTTATAAAATCTATCACCAATAAAATAAGTATTTCAAAATATTTTAAATTGTTTGAAAAAAAAGCATGGAATGATAAAGATAATAGAACAAATAGAAATCAAGTTTATCCACATGCACATGAACAAAGTGAAGTAACATAGGTGTAGCAACCAAGTAAAGGTCTTCCTAACAAGGTTTGATCTTTTTACTTTTTTGTAACAACCCTTGGTTAAAATTTCATGTAATAAAGTAAATAAAGTAAAAATAAGACCAAGGTCATGGGACATGTATTCCAAGTTGAATTTTGGTCAAAGTATCCTAGTAGGCATCACTTTTTATTTGTTACGATTAAAGGGAAATTGGAAAAGGCATTGCAAAAAGATTTGAAAAGAAAAAAAGGAATTATTGGCATTTTATTTATGAAAATATAGGAAAATAGGAGAAAAGGAAGATGAAACATCACAAGGTGCATGTGAGGAGTAAACTGAAGGAAAATAGAGGAAAATCAAGAAATTAGAGGAAATAAAAATAAAAATACATCACATAATTAGTTTGGGGCCTTTTGTCAATTTGGCTTCAGAGTTAGTGTGAGAGAGGAGAAGAGAACCAAGAGGAGATAGAAAGAAATAAAATAAATGTAGCATAAGTAAATAAAATGAAGGACAAGGAAGGAAAAAGGAAGCAAATGAAAGAAAGGATCAAGAAACTTTAGTGGGAATATTTGTAGGTAACAAGTTTCATGTATGATATCATAGTTGGTTTTGGCATGCATGGTATATGCATGTGTGTATTTTATTCATTTGTTATAATTGACATGAGTTTTTCTAGTTTTTGACAGTCGTTTCAGTCTTGTCTTGCCATTTCCAAATAGCCATGGTGTGATGGGATTGATTCTTTTTTGATATTCGGATTTTCAAAAGGTTTTGTATTTGGGTGAGGTGGTCTCAAGAAAATCCCAAGGGTTGGGGGTGGATATGGTTTTCTTTAGGAATTCATTAAAAATTCAGTAGAGATAAGAAAATTCCTTAATCGATGGTGAAAGAATACTAAGGCATCCAAGCTCAATTTTGTTTTGTGATCCTGGGTCTTCTTTGGGTGAGATCACGGAAGTGTGAGGATGAACGTGGTTTAACCTCTAGATTCCCATATTTTTTTATGGATTGGTTTATCCTATGGGATCCCATATTCATGTTTGGAATATGGCATCGGGGTGTCTGGCTGAAAGGAATATTTGGTTTAGCCAAATCTATGGTCGGGTGGTATGTGGAAGTACCTAACTTGGTTATATTTTCATATGATTAATAATGTCTAAGTTCCTCTTGTCTTTTATCAGTAATTATACTTGTTATTATGTTGCTTTAATGGTTATTCTAGCATTGTTGAATATTTGGTTATATGTTGGTTATAAATAAGGTCTGATGATAGATTTAAATGTGGATCTTATCACCTTTAATTTCATGAATGATTGGTTAATGAATTCATCACCTAACTGGTATTATGAAAGCTATTATGAGAGGGAATTATCCCTTCTTGGTAAATCTTGGATACTTTTAAGATATGTATATTCAAATATGCATTCATCACCTATAGGTTTCATTTCCATAAAGTGTTTTTGGAAGTGTTTGTTAAGGTTATACGGGGTTAGGTCAAGTCCTTGATTAATTTTTAGGTTAGAGGCTTTTTCCATGTGTCATTTTTCATTCCTAAAGGTTCTATTAAGTTCTAGGCAGAGGTTTAGATCCTAGCCTTGAAACGTGGTTCAACTCTAAAGGTCACTGGCCAAAAATGCCTAAGAAAGACTACAATCACTCCCAAACATGCTTATGGGAGTGACTGGAAAGTTTCAATCACTTGGTGTACATGGCATGGGAGGAATGTAATGCCCACTAACAAATTTACCCACTTTTCTTGGGGTAAACATGAACTGAGGGTTACTATGACATGAATCAACCTCCTAGATGACATTAAGGAAATGGAGTCAACACAACAAGAGCTTAATGGCTTCCCTTAGGTGAAATAGGGCCTCCAGGAGTAACCAATCCCTCTAGGTATCCAACCCCTATGATACCTCATATTTTCGATGGAATATAGCCCCATTTGATCCATCTCGAAGGCCTCAAAGAAAATATGGGTTCACAATCATTCCCATAGGTTTGCATCAATGTGATTGTGGCCATTTTCTACTAGTGTTGTTCTAGAGATTGTGAAAATCAAGGATATTTTCCATGGTTGGGGCTAGGCCTCTACCCCATAAATATATGAAACTATCATTTGAGACATGAAGATAATGCTTGTAAACCAAAAAGTGAAACCAGGACTTAACCTGACCACCCCGAGCTCAGACTGACATTCTGTCAAACACTTTGAGGGTATGCAACCCATGGGTCATGACTACAAGTCTGAACATGAGTCACTGAAAATTCATCTAAGCTTTAAAAATAAGGGTGAATACCTTCTCTCATTAGTTGTCTTAACAATAATTAGGTGTTGAATTCATTATTCGCTGAGTTATGAGTGAAAACATAAAAATAGCCGTGACTAAAATATGTCATAAAACCATTCTTATAACCACCATATAACAAGGTAAAGAAAAATAAGATAAAAACAATTAAAGCCACATAATAACTAGTACATTTCCTTGCCAAAATCAAGGGACACTTATATTTATTAAACATATGCAAATATCGATTGGATTTGGGACTACCACATTCCACCTGACCATAGATTGGATGAGAAAAACCTATCTTTAGCCAATCACCCACATGCCATATTCCAAGCATGAATATGGGATATCATGGGATAAACCAGTCCAAATAAAACCAAGGGAATCCAACATGGAAAATTTTAGGGTCTAATATTTGCAGGTGGGCTAATTTTCCATGATTTTTCCATAAAAAAGATTCACCAATTTCCATTCTTTATAAAAATGATTCGCCCAAATTTTACAATATAAAATTAAATTACGTTAAAAATCGCCAACATTATATAGAGAGTATATATAAAATCATTATAAATTTGAATAATTTTACAATTACATCACTAAAATTTTTATATATTTTGTATTAGGGGCTAGTGAGATTCACCAATTTTTTAAACTTCAAGATAATTTTCCATCATTAAAATTTTCCATGGAATCCAGAGGTTAAACCACCCCCACCCTCTCCATACTGTGATCACACCTAAACCAATGACAAGACAAGAAAAATGAAGTGAGCTTTGATGCCTCAAAATTTCTGCACTGCCCTTGAGGAATTTTCCTCTCCCCACCCTTATGGTTTACCATGTATCTTGTCATTACTGGTCGAGGGATTGCTAGGCCTTTAGGAATTTTCCTGAGACCACCTACCTTGGATTCTAAAACCATAAAGAAATCCCAATCTCATAACCCATAATAATCCCATCACACCATGGCTATCTGAAAATCACAAGGCTAGGCTAAAATCCATTTTGGAATCCTAGAAAAATCCATGCCAATTAGAACAAGAGAACCATACACTAACATGTACATACCGTGCATGTAAAAATCAGCTATGAAATCACACATGTAATCCGCTACCTAAAAGTATTACTATTGAAGCTACTTGATCCTTTACTTCCTTTGTTTTTCCTTCTCTTTCTTTGCTTTTCCTTTCCCTTCCTTGATTTTCCTTTCCTTTCATTTCTTGCTTTATTTCTTTCTCCTCTTGGTGCTTTCTCCTCTCTAAGACTAATTCTAACACTAAACTAAATAATAATAATAATAATAATAATAAAATAAAAAATAAAATAAATAAATAAATAAAATAAAATAAAATAAAATATAAATAAATAAAATATAAATCCTACCAACTGATGCTCTAAGGCATTTTTATTGATGGGGCCACTAATTTCTTTAATTTTCTATTATTTTCATAAATAATGTACCAAAAATACTTTGTTTCCTTTCGAAAGCCATAGCCATTTCCTTTGGCAATTTCCCTTCACCATAAAGAGAACATGTGATGCCCACTAGGATATTTTTCCCAACATTCAACTTAGAATAAGTGCCCCTTTCCTGTGGTCTTATCTTAACTTTATTAACTTTTATTACATGAATTTTTAACCCAAAGGTTGTTACCCCCCCCCCCTCCTTAGAGTAACATCGTCCTTGGTGTTAAACCACACGTGGACCCGAAAAAGTCACTCAAAAGAAAAAAACATAATTACTATGCAGATGTATAACCCATCTCATTGCAGTATTTACAATAACAACCTACTCAAAAGAAAAACATTCCTATAAATCATGACAACATGAAAACCACACTGCTTATTGCAAATTTATATATTAGCTCACTATGGTATTTACAATAGAAACCAAACATAGATATTTACGAATACAAAAACTCTTTTTCCTTCACCAATAAAAACTGAACGATACATAGCCCACATCTGATCATCCATCTCCCATGTAGCTTCATCGGGTCCAAAATTATTGCACTCCACTTTAGCTTTCTCAAACACTCTATTAGAGAGAAAGAGATGTTTCTGCTGCAATATGAATTGAGGTTTAGGATGGAATTCTCCTTCTTTCTCCGCCTGCAATACAAACCAATCAATAACATGATCAACATCCTTTACATATGTTTTAATAAATTAAACATGAAGAACACAATGGGCTTTAACTTTCGGAGGTAGTGAAAGTATGTGGGTCATGTTTCAAACCCTCTCAAGGATCTCAAAATTTTTGCAATGTCATGTTTCCAACTTGGCACATGATCTAATCCTCAAGGAGATCTTCTTGGTCTTGATGCAAAAATATGCATGCTCCCCAACCTGAAACTTCTTAAATTCCATGTGTTGGTATGCATAACATTTTTTCATGTGCTGTGTTTCCTTTATATTCTTGTGTATAACTTTCATTTACTATTCCATGTATGCGAACATGTTTGGTCCAATAATTAACATGTTCATTAAATGACTCTAGCTGATGAGAGTTTTACAACTCTATCCATACAATGCCTTAAAAAGACTCATCCTCAGTGACTCCTGATAATCCTTGTTTTATGAAAACACAAAAAATTAAAGGTACTCCTCCCATATCCTCTACTGATGCATGACATAAATCCTCATATCCTCTAGTGTCCACTTGACCATCTCTGTTTATCCATCTATTTGTGGATTGTAATCTATGTTGATGGCCATCTCTATCCCCACTCCTACAAACAACGCCTTCAAAAACATGGAAGTGAACTTGTCATCCCTGTCTGATAGAATATTCTTCGGGACACTATATAATCCCATGATCTCCATAATGAATACCTGTGCTATCTCATTAGCTAAATAGTTAATCTTCACTAGAATGAAGTGAGCTACCTTTCTCAACTTTTCTACCAAAACCATGATAGAATCATGTTTTCTCGATTTCCTCAAAAGAACTGTAATGAAATCCATGGAAATGAACTCCCATTTCCACTCTGGAATCAGAATAGACTGAAGAAACCCACCCGCATGCGTACACTCCTCTTTGACCTACTGACAGTACAAACATGTTCCGACAAACTCTTCCACTTCCTTCTTCATATTTAGCCAATAGTAGAACTTATTTACTATTTTCATCATCTTTTGATATCCTTCATTATCTGAATATGGTTTTACATGAAAATACCTCAATGTAAGCTTATTGAGTTCACTAGAATATGGAACAATATAAATCATGCCCTTAAATATCACCAAGCCATCTATTGTAAGATGATAATCCACATCTTGATCACTTGTACCCTTTTGTAGCTCGTAGATAATCTCCCTATACCTGTCATCCTACTGACATTATTGTAAGATATGATCATATATTTTTTGCCCATGTGAGCTCATTATTGCAACATGGTTCAACTGTATTTTCTTGTTGAGAGCATCTGCAACCCTGCTCTCCTTCCCGTTAATTTATATGATCTCAAAGTCAAACTCACTAAGGGTAGCCATCCATATAAATTTCGTGACATTAAAATTTGTTTGATCAAACAAATATATCAACCCATTATGATCTCTAATGAACACAAACCTCGTGTCAAGAAGATAATGTCTCCACATATTCAAGGCATGAATAATAGCTACCAACTCAAGATCATGAGTCACATAGTTCTTCTCATGCTCATTTAGTTTCTCGGAGTCATAGAATGTCACTTCTCCCTCCTACATAATAATTTGACCAACTCCTCCCTTGGAAGCATTTGTACACACTACGAATTATTTATCTGGATATGCAATATTTAGCACATGAGCATTTCTCAACAACTTCTTCAAATGCTCAAAACTAGCTACACAATCATGTGTCCATTCAAACATCTCACCTTTCCTCTACAATGATGTAATAGGATATGAAATACATGATAATTTCCTGATGAACCCCCTGTAGTAACTTGATATGCCAATGAATTATCTAACTTCCTCCACATTTCGAGGAGCTTCCCACTCCATGATAGCCTTTATATTTTCTGGGTCCACTACTATGCTATTCTTGGAAACAACATGTCCCAAGTAGTGTATTTTTGTTTGAAAGAAAATACACTTTCTAAGCTTAGCATACAAGTGATGCTCTCTTACCAATCTCAACACTGTTGCTAAATGTCCAGCATGCTCTTCCTCATTCTTAGAATATACAAAGACGTCATCAATGAAGACAATAGAAAAATTTTCCATATAAGGACGCAAAACACTCTTCATCAAACACTTAAAATTAGTTGGATAATTAGTCAAAACAAATGTAACTACAAGAAACTCATAATTCCCATACCTAGTCTTGAAGGAAGTCTTGTAGATGTCCTCTTCCTTGATGCGTACCTAAAAAATAACTTGATTGGAGATCTATCTTGGAAAACATTGCTTCTCCTTCCAAATGATCAAACATCTCATCAATCCTTGACAATGGGTACCTTTTCTTGATCGTCACCTTCTTTAGCTACCTGCAATCCATGCACAATCTAGGATTACCATCCTTCTTCTTGACGAACAACATTGGTGCACACCAAGGAAATAAAATTTTCCTAACGTATCCCTTATCAATTTTTTCCTTCAACTGCAACTTCAGCTCTACCAACTATGGTGTGCTTATCTTCTAAGGCTCCTTTAATGTTGGTTTTTCCCCTTTTACCAACTAAATATAAAGTCCAATTCCCCGCGTTGATGTAGTTGTGGAATCTATGCTCGAAAAAAATCCGAAACTACTGCAATACATGGTACCTCTTTAATATTTCTTCATCCTCATCATACTTAACGTCATCCCTAGAAATATGAACTCCAAACATCACACACCCTTTTCTACAATGTCGCTTAGCCTACATGGCTGTAACCATCCACATTGATGTAGGATTCCTCTTTCCCTAAAAAGTTATCTTCTCTCCATTATCATCCAGGTGCTCAATATCCTTGTCATATAAATCTACTTTAGTCCTTTGAAAATACAACCAATTCATACATAAAATAATATTATGTGATCCTAATTGTAGCACATTCAAATGTATTGTTGTAGGCATAGTATTCAACTCAAATAAAAAAAGCTTTTACCCAATGATGAAATCTCCTCTTCGTACCGGTAACCAGCTTCACGAACTAAAATTGTGAATGCACTTCCTTTCTCAAGACACACTTATCCACCAAGTCATGATTAATGTAACCATAATTAGATCCAAGATCAATTAAAATATAAATAACTTGATCACAAAGCTTACCGTCCACCTCAGTGATAGGAGTGTGATGATCTCCCTTCCATTTTTTAAAGCTGCATAGATCCAAGGAATAATCTGACCAACATATCCAGCTTTTGATGCCTCCTAAGCCTTATAGATATAAGGCCTACCTCCCTGGTACAATGGAAAATCCTTCTTAAGATGATCTTTGCCACATATCCAACACTACAAAAGTGCTCTACTATCACCTCTAGTTTTCGTCTCTCTGGGTTGCGACAAATGTCCCTTCAAAATTGCACTAAAATTCTTTTAAGGAGCAACATTTTCATTATCACCTACATCTTGGGGTATTCCCTGCTTCGGAGGTTGTTTTCCTTTTACTTTCTCATTTCCCTTCAAGTCATGTTTGGGCTCAGCTTTACACTTTGACCACTCATAGAAATGCTTCAATTTACTGATGGAATCTTCTAACGATCTAGGCTCATTAAACTCAAATTAGTATCTATATGTTGTTGGTAATCCAGTTATGAATCTATGGATATTATCATTTTCCTCATTGAGATATGAAAATACCTCAATGACTCCAAGAATATGCTAGCATACTCATTGTCTGTCATAGAACCCATCTATAGCTCCTAAAAATCCTTAGCTCTGTCATCATACTACCTCTCTGATATGTACTTCTTGAAGATCCTCCCAAAATCATCCAAAATCAAGTCTTCTTCGTGAATTCCCTTCAAATTTTTCACATACTCCCACCAAATATCTACTTTCCCTTTAAGAATGAATGTGTCTATCTTTGATTCCATGTTTTCTAAATAGTTATGCAATCTGAAGAATTTCTTCATTCCAAGAAACCATGCCTCTGCATTTTCTCACTTATTTATCTCTTGATCAAATGCAAGAGGCTTCACTTTCTTGAAATCCCCAGGTAAATACTCCCTCCTTCTATAACAATGATGAGGATGATGACTGTGATGATGTCTCCTAGATGAATAAATAGAATGATTACCATACATACTAGCCCTCTTGTCAAGTGCATATAGTCATCTTCCACTTGTAATTGTGTCCCTTCTATCCAATATGTATCCAGACTGATATCCGCTACCATAGGCTCCATTTTTTTCTCATTACAGGAAATTTCAGCCATGTGGCTTCCTAAGGAAAAATAATAAAATAATAGTTAAAATAATAAAATAAGAGTTATGAACTTTGGGGGGGAAACAAAAAAAACTACATTTTTTAATTGTATTTTTGACTTATATATTTATTATTTTACCAAATTTCAAGTTTAGACACTCATTAGATTTTGAATTAATTCCACATCCAATTTGTACCCATTATTCATACTTTTGAGAGGACCCACATTGATAAAAAAAATTAGATATATTAAAAAACGTGATAAAACACATTTTTTTAATGTATCTGCAATTTTTATCAAGGTTGGTCTTCTAAAAAATATGCATAACGGGTAATAGTTTGATGTTGAATTTAATTCCCCATCTAATGAGTCCCTAAATTTGAAATATGAGTAAATCCTATAAGGAGATAAGCCAAAAATAGAATTACAAAAGGTAGTTTTCCTTATTGTCCCTCCAAAATATTTACATGTACCTCTTTTTAAATTAAAGCATATTGTTTGGTCTACATATTATAACACATAAATTACATGAAAATTTCATGGGCACTATTAGGCTTAAATTTCCTCTAATGCTTCTTGCCCTTGACTGGTTCTCAACTGTCCCTATTCCGACAACTATGACAAGCTCTGAATGATTGTTGTATTAACCTCTACTCACTTCTCCTTAGCCATTGCAAGTATTTCCTGAGCCTCAACCAACTTGTTAATGTATGCTTTGAAACTTCTGATTTCTACCCTCAAGCTCCTCAATGTATCTACTATACCAAGAGAATACTCTTCTGCTTGTTGCCCAATTGATCTGTAGGGAGAGTCACCAGAACTATAGTCTACCATTTTTCATGTCATATTTGATTCTCTTCTTTTGGGAAGTATACCATGTCATATAAACCAAATATATACCAAAATAAGCTCCATAACTTAGTGATGTTCTGGGGAGGCTTATCTCATATACAAGGTTAGTCAACATTTTCATGTACATGTATAATCATAGCCATATCCATGTAATTAACATAACATCATAAGACCATCATGAATTACCATACCAGTTGTATACCATGATCTCATGCATGAAAAATATAACCTTGAGAACATCATACTTACCAAAATAGAGTGAAACCAAGCCTTCATACCACCATGTCATATCACAAAAGACCTAGAGAGAGTGCAACCATGCTCTGATACCACACTGTAATGACCCCTCCCACATTTACCCACTTTCACCATCTTTCTAAGCATAAACATGAGCTGAGGGTTACTATGACATGAATCAACCTCCTAGATGACCTTAAGGAAATGGATTCGACACAAAAAGACCTTATTGACTTCCCTCGTGTGCCACAAGAACTTTAGGAGTAGCCCAACCCCTCAAGGTATCCAATCCCTATGAAATCTCATCTTTTCTTTGAAATAGAGTCCCATTCGATCCCTTGCCAAGGCCTTCAATAAAATATGGTTTCTTAGTTGCTCCAACAGGCCTCCATTAGTGTGAATGTGGCCCTTTTCTACCAATGATGTGTAGTCTATTATGAGAATTAAGGTTATTTTCCAGGGCTGGGGCTAGGCCTTTGTCGAGTTTAGAACTCATAATGTACATGAAGACAATGATTATAAGTGTTGGCTATGGGAATTGCAGTTAAGAAAACTCCGTTCAAAACTTAATTTTCAACCCAAGGGTTCGTAAAATTAGAGATGAAGCACAGGAAATGCGAGAAGTGGTATGAATTTTTCCTATCTATTCCTACTTCTTTAGTCAAGATCTTGCAGATTTGAAAATAAATATTAAACAACCATTTACACCAAAGAATTTCTAGTGTTGGAATGCAAAAGAACATACTTTGCGAAGAAACCAAATAAAGGAACTTTCACACTTGTTGTAAACAATCTTGATTTCCAAAATGAAATTCTATGTTTATCTCTAGTATGGGTGTTAGCGGGTTTACAAGTGGGCCCTTGGAAAGATCTTCCTTTTTAAGGATTTTCCTTCCTGCACCAATTTTTTATTCTTGTACTCCTACAGTCTGTATGCACAAGTATAGGTACATGACTTATGTTCGAGAAGTATCTTGTACACTTGTACTAGACATTTATGTCTTTGTGCAAGGGCTCTAAGTTTCAGGCTTTGAGCACTCTTTTCCTGTAATAGGATATTAGTTCCTGTACCGAAACAGAGATTCCTACACCAATTTTTCTAATTACTTCGAGGAAAAGAAAGGGTGTGCTAATCTATGAAAATAATTGTGAAGGTGAATCAGAATTCTAAAATAACTTGCACACACAAAAGAATTCTTCCACCAAACTGAATCTTTCCATGAAAATAAAATTTGAAATAAAACAAACTTCAAAAGTCAAAGCACACTTTCTTCAATGCAGTGAAAGAAATAACTCAAGTATGACAACACGCTTTTATCCCTGTGATAGTTACTGACATAAACCAGATGTTCCTTTAATATTTTTTAACTCATAAAGGTTCACTTTAATTATTCAAATTTAATTTTGAGTTATTTCCTTTAACAAAAATAAAGTGCAACCATAGATCAATGTGTTGTAATGATGGTTGTTCATCAGTTAACAAAGCATCTTTAGTTCCTAGGATTTTAACTCTTGGTCTTAAAAATACTTCTACTTGTTAATGAATATTCACTTGCTGAAAGAAATAAAATTCTTATGAAGGAAAGGAGTGAAACAAATTTTCTGTAATGAACCGAAAAACGGAGTTATAGAAATTATAAACACACTAGTCCAGGAATGACGTGCTTACACGATTCCAGGTGGAAATAAACTAAGATTTGTAAAAAGGAAATAATTGAGAGTAAATAAAACTTAATTAATGTTCACACCACTGATCCGTCACACTTGAATGTCAATGAAATAAAACTAGAATTCTCATGAAGAAATAAATCATAAACTTTTTTCACAGAGAAAAAGTTCGTAACCTTTCAAATTATTGATCAGCTACATGTTACATATGCTGTAGTGTAAAACTACTGTTCAGTCCAAAAAACCATAAAAAAAACAGTCTGCCATATCATCAAAAACTGTAGGCATACAGTCCTGAATCCATAATCATCAATATGTATCAAAACATAGCAAGTTCGGTGCATAACTTACTAGCTCCTGTAGAAACTAAAAAGATGATATAAATACATGCCGAAATATGTAAAGGGGCGAAATAAACAAAATCCCCCATAATAATAGTACAGCTACATGTCCAAAATGGGAGGAGCCTCCTCAATAAAAGGCCGATGAAAGTATCTGTAGATCTGTCCAGCATTATGTTCAGTGATGTGCCAGGTACCCCAAGTCAACTCCGTAGCTTCTTTGGATAGTTGATCAGCAGCTTCGTTCCGAGACCTGTAAATATGATTCACTATGATGAAGTCAAATAGTACTCTGAGGTGGTGAACTTCTCTCAAAAGTGCAGATAGTGTGTGCGAGTGGCAATGTGCTAGATTGTTAAACCAGTTGGTCACAAGAAGGGAATCGCCAAATATCTGGATGGATGCACAGTGAATCTCCCGAGCAAATGTGAGAAGGAGTCTGAGGCTCTGTAATTCGGCGTAGTTGTTGGTTCCTGGTCCTAAACCCATTCTGATGTTGAAGAAATGATGTTCATTCAAATAGAGTACTGCACCCCCCCCCACACCCCTGTGCGTTGGACGCACCATCAAAATATGCCCACGCCTTGCTGTGGTCTATGATTTCCGGGTTCACATGAGGTGGCTTACAGCTTGTACAATCCTCAGGTATGAGTTTGTAAGTGGAAATAACCGCAACACATATCCGATCACAGTCAATCGGAATCTCCTTGAAGATATATTTGTTTCGCCCCATCCAAATTTCCCAAGACACAATCAATGGCAGGTTACGGAGTTTTTGACTGTGTGCAGCACGCTGCCACCAATTGGACCAGGCATCAAATAGTGTGGCACACCCCCAATTGGATCTGTATCTCAAATCAGTAATAATCCGAGACCAGATGTTACGTATACTGTTGCAATTCAGAAATAAATGGTGGGCGTCCTCACTGTCGTTAAGACAGTAACAGCATCGAGATGCCCCGTAGAAGGACCTTCTGTGCAGGAATTCTGAGGTGGGAATGCAATCTCTGAGTATGCACCAGAACAGAAGTCTGTGCTTATGCGGGGATTTTAATTTCCAAATGGTGGTCTACCACCAGTCCTTAATGGGGGGTTCCTTGCGTTTGATGAGTTCGAGGTAGCCAAGCTTTGGAGAATAACGTCCATCTTTGGATGCAGCCCAAATCAGCTTGTCCTCACGGTCTGTGATGCGGATATTGGTGGCTTTCAGTGCCCATAAGAACTGTTGCCAGACCCGTGTGCCCTCCGGAGGGATATCAAGTTCTCCTGCCTGTAGCCAGGCTTGTTCTCGCCAAGTAGTGTGAGCCCAGTCAACAATCTGAGCCAAATAAGTGACATTCCTGCGGGCGAGGTGTTCAATAATAAATATTGGCAGTATATGATAATCTCCACTCCCCGACCAAGAGTTCATGCCAATGCGAACCGCAGATCCTGAACCAATTTGCCAAGATAAGCCATTCTGTATTATGTGAGCTGCCCTTGTAATAGCCTTCCAAATAATAGAAGCCCCCGATTGCAAAGTGATGCAGCCACGGATCCATACGAGTGGACAATGTGGGGATATATATTTTGCCACCATAACCTCCTTCCATAAGCTTTGTCCAGTAATTAAGTGCCAGCACATCTTAGCCGCAAGGGCCCTAGAAAAGAGATGAAGATCTTTTATAAATCATAAACTGATTCCACACTTTCCATAAATAAAATTAACACTCACCTTTAACTAAACTAAAGCGAGAGGGCAAATGATCTAGGTTGGCTACACCCTAGCCAACCAGCTCATTTTCTGTTTTAGGAAACTTGAAGCTTCAACACTCAAAGATGCATCAATAATAGATTAAAATGAAGAATGTAAACAACATGGTGCGGCTCCTTGAATTAATTCTAAATCAGAAAAAATACATCACAAGCATGTTTCCAGCCCAGAACAAGGGCAAAAAAACATAATTACAATTTTTTAGAGTTACAGTAGTATGGCTATCGCTCCCTAATTTCCTATCTAAAATATATATATATACAACCCTTTCGACCTATGGCCATAATGAAATTACATACAATCATTCTAATTCCATCCTTTCAGATGAAAGAAGATAACAACCAGCATTAGAAAATAAGCCTATGGCTATAACAAAATTCTAATCTCACCGTTGATCGGTGACCCAATATTCCGTCATATCCCTAACTATCCTCTGCTCCTAATTCAAATAAACAAGAATGCAAGTGAATTAGATGATTTTCAATTAGATTCCTGCATAAGGTAACGAGCTATCACAGAAGTTTAGGAGCGGTTGGCTCCCAATGGTGTAGGAATCTGCCTGCACTAGACCATGCTGATACGACAATTAATAAATTTGATTATAAAAATTATTTAGGAAGGAAATATTAGTTGCATGAATATAAAAGGCATAAAATCTATTAAAAAATATTAATTAAGTACTTATTAAATGTTAAGTATTAAATACAAAACTATTGCAGGGATATGACATGATTCTTGGACTAGTGCAAAAAATAAGGAATTTTATGAGGGTAAAATAGAGGTTTATGATTATGGTTTTAAAGAAGGAAATGGTTAAAAATTAGGAATTTGATCCTATCAACATCCTACCATCCTCAATTTGTTATGTTTCCTCACACAACAACCTTTACCTGCTGCAACAATTCAAAAATAAGGAGTCTTCCTTTAATCCTCGACTTCTATACTGAACCTTGCTTTCACTATCTTCATTGTTTTACCTCGAGCCTTCTTAAGCTATTCGGTCACCTTTTTAAGACGTTTATAGCACGTTGAGGCCTAAAACTTCCATATCCTAACTTTTCATTTTTTCTCTTTGACTTCTTCTATCAATTCCATTTTGCCTTGCTTCTGCATTGTATCCTTCTCCTTCGTGGCTTGGTTCAATGCTTCCAAGTCATGAATTCACTGCTTGAGCTCTTCTATCCGACTGTATAGATAGAGGGTGTTGTTCTTTGTTTCCAACTCATCTGGTGCAAGCACCTTATCTAAAATTGACTCTAAGAATGTACCATCATCAGCAAGGTCAATGTTATCTTGGCCACCCAATTTCTGTATTTCAACTTCATCTAGGGTTACCATGCTCGGAACTTCGATATTAGTAAGGGTCTTAGTATTTTCCATGACCATCTCACTAAGGGCCTTAATACCCTACAAATCTATCTCATCAGGGGTTTCAGTACCCTGTACTTTGAAATTATCGAGGGTTTTAATATGCTACGCCTCTTCTTCTTGACCCTCTGTCAGTTCTCTTCTTGCACCCAGTGTCATTTTTTTTCTTTAATGTACGAAGGAAGGTTGAAAAGGGTATTTCGTCCTCATTCTCTTCATTACGTTCATTATCCTCGGTATGAGCCTCTGCCTCTACAAGAACTAAGAGATGATGATCTCCGGGTGAAGCTGATGGTGTCTTTTCCAACAAAGTAGGGGAGGTCAACTCGTTGTGACTCGACCTCAAAGAGGCAACCCCTATCTTCTCTCAGTTCCTTTTCATCTTATTAATGAGAACAAAGTTTCTTTAATAAGTTTCATTTTTTATTGCACTGAATTTTTCCTTCTTTTTGTCTTGGTGGGGCATGGATTTAGAGCTTTTGTTGTTCTTTTCTTGCCTACACTCTTTTTCTTGGAAAATTTATCTATACTTCATCCTTGGAATTCCTTCAAAAATGACTTCCAGGTCATTCCTTTGACCTCCAACTCTACCTTAACCAGAATCGCGATCAGCCCACGATGGTACAATTTGCATGCGACCTGACTCCCCTCCCATTTCTAAACATATTTCACCATTTTTTCCAAGCTTCTGAGCAGGAAATAGGGAAAATTGATGACTTTCCTTGACTCAAAGTGAAACATCAAGTGTATATGGTATAGGAATGTTAATGAATAAGGTTCCTCGCAGGTAAGAAAATTTTGTAGTATATATAGGAGGTCTCACCATTTCTCAAGTATGGCGCTGCGTGGAAGCCCTTTCTTCCAATAGACTTTCAGCATCCAGTCGACCACAAATATACACCATCTTTTCTTCTCAGTTTTCTCCATTTTGAACCATTGTTATCCAACGGTCGATAATCCTGTAGCCTGAGCTATGGATTCTTCCGTGACCTTAAATTATAGTGAGCCTACCTTGGTTCGACCTCCCTTAAACGTCCTTGCAAATTATAATGCCACACCTATATCGAATCCATTGAACTTTTGTAGAAATGGGAAAATGTAATGTTCCAAAATTTTCATGCAGATAATTGGAACATTAATTTTTGCTAATTTCACATAGGAGGAGAATAAATGGGTAAGGAGACCCATGAATAATGAAAAGCACAATAAAGTCCCTCATATGATGAGAAGGGATCATTTTTGAATTTGATTTCACACCTCCATGGGTGAAAAGGGTCTTTTTTGCAAGGTGGATAGGTCAAGTTGAGCAATGTCAAACTGCATAGGATATGAGGTGGAAAGCACATTGTGGTACAATGCAATAGAAAAGGAGGGAAGATTCCTTGAGAAGGAAAACAATAATGAAGTGGTCCCCATGGAGAGGGAGCTCAAAATTGTATAAGAGGAGGGCAAGACAACCATTTTTTCTCATGAATGGATTATTGATTTTGTTGTCTTGAGAGACAAGGAGCATACTCCTGTTGTTCAGTAGAGTTGCTGGGGGAATTCCTGCTTAGGATTCCTTCCTCCTCATGAGAGGCCTCTTGAGGAATTTATCTTCATCTTTCTCCACATCTTGGCTCAAGGCCAAAGCATTCTCTTCCATCACACCATTATTCTTGTAGTAAGAACACATTGTGTTGCTGGGGTTGCAATGGAGGCTTCCACCACATCAATCCGGCAATTGAGTTGTAGAGAAATGAGTCTCCATTTAGTGGAGATATCATTGAGGAGTGTTATTGAGCTCATTTGCAGATTTTGGCAGTAGGCCAAGCATTCTCCCACCTTCATCAGCGTAGTCCCTTCCATAGACTGCGTTATTTCAGAGTTAGTCTGCAGTGGGGGTTTGCACCATCACATTGGAGGGAGAGATTTCTAGTGTCGGGATCAGCCTTGCACTCCAGAAATCCTTTGGAGGAGATTGATTCAGATTGTATAGCAGATTCTACCATCTCCTTCCATTTTGATCATGAGTTGCTACTGCTACCCAACAACTCTGGCATTCTGGTATTTTTCCATTCTATGCATCTAGTGTAGCCAAAACTCTTAAGGATTGTTGTATTATCATTGTATCGTTATTTTCAGGGGTTGAGAGCACACTTCCACTCATTTATTGAGCTCTATTCTAATATCATTATATTTCACATATTATATGTTGCAGTGTCTCCATAAGACTGCGCATTCATAGCTAGGGCAGTTTATGCAACAGTGTATTTCATGCTTTCATGTACTTGTTCTTTGAGGTTGATCATTCCCTCTCTTGAGTGCTCTTTCCCTCAAGATATTGTACACTTATTTTGCTGCTATGAGCTAATACAATGGCTATGAGTTCTTCTATCATTTTCTGAGATTGAAGCAAGTTTTCTCTTCATGTATTTGTTTGCATATTGCTGTAGCTCACTTTTGAGTGGGATTCTTCAAGAAGCTCTATAGACAGAGTTGGAAAAGGGCCAGATAGCCTCCAGATCTCACACTTCCTTGAGAAGGTGACATGTCCGGTAAATTCCCTTTCAGTCAATCTATGGAATAGATAGTTGATTGCTGACATTCTAAAAAAGGAACATTACAGTGGTATCAGAGCACCTTTCTTGGCTTAGCCTGTGGCTTTCAAGCCCAAGAAAGAATAATAAAGAAAGATGAAGAAGATGAGCTTGATCTCATCCATTTTTAGAGAAAATAAGAACCTCTCCAAGGAGGAGAAGCAAGAATAATAGGAAGAACACTACACTTCCTATTCTTATTAAGGAGACCAAGAAATAAGCAGGAAAAAGATTCCATCTTTTGGAGAAGAAAATCAAAGGGCTAAATCAAGGACCAACTCTAGATTTTTCCATGAGGAGTGTGAGCATGTAGCTACACACCACGGGGTAAAACACAATCACATGGCCAGCTTTTCCATGAGAATAAAATAAGAAGAAGGCATACCGGAGAAGGGAACTCTTAGTGGTTTCCTACATGAGTATGAATCTCAAACTCAAAAGATTAGAGATCACATATCTTTCCCATAGTTTGGCAAGGTCATGGTAGGGAGGAGCAAGAAAAATAATGTGGATATATTTCTTCTATCTATCTTTGATTGGTCCCCTACACTTTCAGCCAAAGCATGGGTAAAAGAGCTAGACACCTTTCTGCAACAGCATCAAATTTCCGAAGAGGAAGCTATTAGAGTAGCAACGCTGCACTTTGGAGGTAAGGCTCATGGATGGTGGTTATTTGAGTCTTTTTCTTTGAAAAATGAAAATACTTATTCCTATGCAATGTTCATTAGGGCTTTGATGAAAAAATTTGGTGGGATGAAATCTGAAACACATGTGGAGGAAACAAACATTCCTAGAAAAAAAAAACCCTTGCATGTGATGGAGGAATCCATGGGCTCAAGATCACTTTATAAACCATTAGAGGAGGCTGATATCTTGCATGGTGCTTTATTAGAGACAAGACATTCATCTTTCACTTTCGCACAAGGAGTCATGGAGGTCTCTCTTTCAAGAGAGGATCTCATTTTGGAGGAATTTCCCACATATGTTGATGAGGAGAAGGGAAACAATGCTATCAATCATAGAGCTGATCTAGTACCTCATGCAGAGGAAGGAGGAGCACATGCTCCAATAAGAGGGGTTCTTGGATCCTTGCAGGAAGGTCCCCAAGATCCCATACATGGAGGTCCAAGAACAATCAGTGAGCAGCATGATTGTGCCATTTTGTAGGTAGAAGAAATAGGAGGAGAGAAAGAGAAGCATCATGTGATGAGAGGCACACACCCTTCTCAATTCCAGAAGGTTAAGGAAAAGAGCTGAAAGGTTGTGCTGTGTAGGGAGAGAAAGGGCAATGTTTCCCAACCATATGTACAGTCCACTCTTGGCATTGATGTTTCACTACATAGGGGCATCCCACCAGAGAGACCACCAGATCTATCATTGATGAGAGGCATCATGTTGTGGGATTCACCGCTCTTGGATTTTGGAGAGGTGAAGATTTTGAAGGAAGAATTTAGCATGGGGGATGTCAAAGTAGTAGACAAAAGTAGGAGGAGAGCTACACATGCCAGATCACCAGTGCTATCTCTTAGGAGGATTGATCCTTATTGGAGATCTTCACTCTTAGTGGGGTAGTCCAAGGATCTTGGTGCTTGAAGTATGCTTGATGACCCAGACAGAGACGATAGATATATGGTAGAGGATATGGTCATCTACTCACATGGAATATTCTTCTGGACTAGAGCCTCTAGTCTCAAGGAGAAGATGCTACTTGCAGCACAGGGGGACTTATTTTCCATGCATCTTGATGCATATATTTCCTTGGCAGAGGAGTTCATTTGGGAGGGCATCTAGCAGGATATATATCAGCATATGGAGAGATGCATAGCCAGGATGATGATGATGAGGATGTCACAACCACCTTCCTACTCATTGGGAGTAAGGGAGCACTTTCCGTTGAGCCATTTCAGCTCAAAGTCCATAGTACCCGGTAGAGGAGGTATACATATGTATTATTATTTGCCCTCCTTTACTTTATATGATCAACATGTGGTATTGAGGAGGATCATTCTTTCTCATGATTTATATGATGATGTACTTGGAGCCATTTGTAGCATTGAGATTGGCTATTTCATGGGTGGACTGTGGGGGAAGCCACATGATTCTTGGTGGGTACTATTGACACCATATTTTATGTTCATGTTTCCATATTATGAGATGATTCTGGAAGCAAAAAAGTGGCTAGAAAAGAACTTGTTTTTTTCTGTTTTGATGTAGGCAGTGAGTGCACTGCGTAGGTTCCATGAGTGGAACTATGATCCAATTTCCAGTTGTCATATGACAACTTGTTCATATTTTTTCTTGCTTCCATGTGTTGTTGAGTTTTCTTTTTACATGGGGAGCTTTGTTTGGAAAGTGGGATATGAGTTGGAGATGCCCATTGGGAGTATGATTCTCCCTACTTTGTATGGTGTATGTTTCAGGGGAAACAATGGGCAGCCCATTATTGCCAAGCTTCACCTCCTTCCTTCATGTGGGAGGAGCTATTTAGAGAGCCTGAATTTTTGGAGGAGGAATTTCATGGTTTGTATGTTTGATGGGGTGGATTGGGTCTCTCTTGAAGGCCATTTTATTGTAGCCATATATCAGCAGCAGCCCCATATGTATCATGAGGAGGGAGAGACTCATTGGGTGGATGTACCCTTTGGGAGAGAAAACCTCCATTTTTTTTGTAGTACATGCTCCAAGGGGAGTATGGGAGATGATATGGTCACCATGTTCAGCCATTTTTTTTTCCATGAGGTGAATCATATGATTTTTTGGATTACATATGATGATGAATTCCAACTCATCACATATGAGATGATTTGGGCCAGCTTGATTTGCAGCACTTGAGGAGAAGTCCTTGGGGAACTAGAATTCATCTTGCATCTTGAAGGCAACATTATTGCAGGTCGAGTTCAGCTTGCACTCCACATTTCTCATGAGTGGAGAAGAGGACAGCATGGGGTAGGCCATGAAGCTTACCATGTTCATAATTTTAGCCCACCTTTTTTACATGAGCAGAAGGTGGAGGATTATTTTCAAGAGTTGCCTAGTTGGAAGGTGGCTCATTTTGCATGGCTCATAGCTTGGAAATGGAGGATGGACATGAGGAAGACGTTCCTCAAACACTTCACAGACTCCATGCCTTGAGAGGAGGCTTTCCAGTTCTGACCTTGCAATTTCTTGAGGACAAACAACATTTGGGAGGGGAGGATTGTAATGTTCCAAAATTTTCATGCAGATAATTAGAACATTAATTTTTGCTAATTTCACATAGGAGGAGAATAAATGGGTAAGGAGATCCATGAATAATGAAAATAACAATTAAATCCCTCATATGATGAGAAGGGATCATTTTTTCATTTGATTTCACACCTCCATGGGTGAAAAGGGGCTTTTTTGCAAAGTGGCTAGGTCAAGTTGACCAAAGTCAAACTGCGCAGGCTATGACATGGAAAGCACATTGTGGTAAAATGAAATAGAGAAGGAGGGAAGATTCCTTGAGAAGGAAAACCCTAATGAAGTGGGGCCACGGAGAGGGAGCTCACAATTGCATAAGAGGAGGACAAGAGAACCATTTTTTCTCATGAAAGGATTATTGATTTCCTTGTCTTGAGAGACAAGGAGCATACTCTTGCTATTCAGCAGAGTTTCTGGGGGAATTCCTACTTATGATTCCTTCCTCCTCATGAGAGGCCTCTTGAGGAATTTATCTTCATCTTTCTCCACATCCTGGCTCAAGGCCAAAGCATTCTCTTCCATCATAGCGTTATTCTTGTAGCAAGAAGACATTGTGTTGTTGCGGTTGCAGTGGAGGCTTCCACCACATCACTCCGGGACTTGAGTTGTAGAGAAAGGAGTCTTAATTTAGTGGAAATATCATTGAGGAGTGTTATTGAGCTTATTTGCAAATTTTGGTAGCAGGCCAAGCTTTCTCCCACCTTCATCAGCGCAGTCCCTTCCATAGACTGTGTTATTTCAGAGTCAAACTGCAGTGGGGGTTTGCACCATAACATTGGAGGGAGAGATTTCCAATGTCGAGATCAACCTTGCACTTCGAAAATCCTTTGGATGACATTGATTCATATTGTAGAGAAGATTCTACCATCTCCTTCCATTTTTATTATGAGTTGCTGCTACTACCTAACAACTCCGACATTTTCGTATTTTTCCATTCTATGCATCTAGTGTAGCCATTCCTCTTTAGGATTGTTGTATTATCATTGTATCATTGTCTTCAAAGGTTGAGAGCACACTCCCCCTCATTTCTTGAGCTCTATTTTAATATCATTATATTTCACATATTATATGTTGCAGTGTCTCCATAAGACTGCGCAGTCATAGCTAGGGCAGTTTATGTAGCAGTGTATTTCATGCTTTCATGTACACTTGTTCTTTGAGGTTGATCATTCCCTCTCTTGAGTGCTATTTCCCTCAAGATATTGTACACTTATTTTGCTTCTATGAACTAATACAATGGCTATGAGTTCTTCTATCATTTTCTGAGATTGAAGCCAGTTTTATCTTCATGTATTTGTTTGCATATTGTTGTAGCTCACTTTTGAGTGGGATTCTTCAAGAAGCTCTATAGGCAGAGTCTAAAAAGGTCTAGATAGCCTCCAAATCTCACACTTCCTTGAGAATGTGACATGTCTGGTAAATTCCCCTTCAGTCAATCTTTGGAATAGATTGCTGATTGTTGACATTCCTAAAAAAGGAAAATTACAGGAAAATATTGTTTCATGCAATAGTGCAAGACTATTTCAGTACTCAGCTGTCTACTCGAATTCCTTCACAGATGATGGTTAATTTCTCATGGGCACCATATCTATTTGAATTCTACCCAATTATATATTTAAAAAAATATCAAACTGCGGAGTCCAAGTGGTCTATCAACAATTTTACGATGATGGAGTCATCTGCTCACTGCCTTACTGGCCTGTTTGGTCCGATCATGCTCCATCATTATTCCTTCGAGACTGATGCACACATGTATCGGTCTAGTATAGGTAGGTGATGATGATTGGAGAAGGCAGAGGTTTTAGTGATAACACGGTGTAATGGTCATGCATGGTCATATTATGAGGTAACACCATCATTGATAGGTGATGAAAAATATTTTAAAAAGAGGTAAGTGTTGGGTTTTAGATGGATTCATACTATCCCACATTTGCTTCATAATTCACATAAGGAATAATTTAGTACTTATTAAAAAAATAAGACTTCATGACCTAAATTATCTTATACTTAAAATAATTTCTTCCTACATTATTAAGTGACAAAGAAAAGTCTTAACCATAGTTCAAATAATTTGATGCTATGGTCCTTTGATGGGGTAGTCATTCTATCTGTAAGAAATAAAGATAAACTTTCGAATGCACATTTTTGCACCAGATATCCCTGAAATTCATTTTTCACGTGTTTTCACCATTGGGTGCATGCCTGCACTGATCGTGCTAGCACTGAACCTTCTTGCACTGAAACATGCTTGCACTGAAACATGCCTGCACTGAAACGTTCCTACACTGAAACGTACCTGCACTGAAATGTGCTTGCACTGAACATGTGTTTCTTGCACCAGGGATCTCTACAACATTGAATCGAAAAAGGGACAAAGAAAAAATTTGATAGAGTACAATTAATTGGGTGGAAATTTTTTTTTCTTGATTATACAAGGAAATTTTTATTCTCCATTCCTTCGTGTCAAGCATGCCTTCTGATATGACTTAAAAATTCATATAAGATCTTGTAATCGATCCATGAGAGAAAAAATAAGCAAGAAAGGGTAATTTTAGAATGGGAAGGAATATCATGGCATGGACTGTAGGAGTGAAACAACCAAGAGGGATAAACAAAAAGGGGACTTTTGGGGAAATAAATTCAGGGGGAAAAGAGGGAAATACAAAATCGAATAGGGATACTTTTCTTAGAAGAAGGAGGAGGGTAATTCATTTCAAGATTAGAAGAAGAAAGGTAGCAGGAAATTACGAAACAATAAATATAATAAGGGCAAAATTTACCTTTAAAATATGTGTGCACTGGTGCTGAAAAAGTAAATGTAGCGGGAATTGAGCGTTGCTTGAATAAAAATTTCTGTGTCATCTATCCTAAACTTTGGTAAGGGATTTGTTCCCATTTGAAACTTCTTCTTCTTGGTGAAATCAAACACATCTAAAAAATCAAAAAACATTCCCTTTTTATTCATGATTTGATCTTCCTACTAGCATGCTGGTTTTAAGGTTTATCCTTCTGTAATCATGTCCATCAACTGATTTTCATAATTACAGGAAAATGTTTTTTTTTCTTTTTCTTTTTTTTGTCTTTTTTTTTTCTTTTCATTATACATATTTTTTTTCAAGAAAAGAAAGAATCAAATTTTCAATAGGTTGGTGTTTCCACCTACCATATCCTTCTCTGATTGTTGTTGGAATTGCTGCATAAAATTTCCTTTAGTGAGGGGCTCAAAATATACCATTAATCTATGCCCATTCACAAGGAACATTGAATTTCGTCCATCGATAGTTTTTATTTCTACCACTCTGCTTTGAAACACTTTTACCACCTCATAAGGTCCCACCTAGTGTGTATGGAATTTTCCTTTAAAATATTTAAATATGGAACTGTAAAGGAGTACCCAATCACCTAGTAAGAACCGCTTCTTCCTGATGGACTTGTCATGCCAAATTTTTCGTTGTTGTTGAACCAATATGTTCTGCTGAGGAACATCCATTTGAAATTATTATAACTCATTCAGTTGTAAGAGACGTTGTTGTTGTGATTCATAGAGGTCTAGTCCCAACTGGACTGCAGTCCTGAAGGTCTTAATCTGGAATTCTATCGGCAAAAGAACCTATTTCCTGTACACCATCTCATATGGTGTATCTCCAGTGTTGTTCCTCCAAGTGTTTCGGTATGACCACAAGGCTTATGGTAATATGTTATCCCAATACTTTCTATGCATGTTCACTGTTTTCATGAGGATGGGCTCAATTACCTTGTTTGTGGACTCCACCTAACCATTTTCTCGTGGGTGATACGGTGTGGATTTACGATGCCGAATTTTGCACTGCTCCATCACACACTGTACCAGATTTGAAATAAACCAGAGACCATTGTCAGAAACAATCCCTCTAGGCACACCAAATCTAGTAAAGATTTTAGTAAAAATAAAGTCAACAATAACTCTTTCAGTAGAAAAATAAATAGCATTACCCTATACCCATTTTGTAACAAAATCTATAAAAACAAAAATATGTTTTTTATTTGATGATGTTGGATTTATTGGTCCTACGAAATCAATAGCCCATTTTTCAAAAGGCTCAATAATAACTTGAGTACATAAAGACATTTCATTGGTTTGATTGGGTTGGCCCATTTGCTGACATCTATCACATCATTTGACATATTTTTTGGCATCCTTAAAAAAGGAGGGCCAAAAATAGCGAGCTCGTAAAATTTTGTATGTAGGTCACATATTAGCGAAGTGGCCTTTGCAAGGTTCCATGAGCAGATTTTAAGATTTTGAACACCTTGTTGAGTCTCAAAAGTGTTTTCCATATGCATACATATTTCCATTATGTCATAACCATTTAGCTCTTATTTCATAGCCATCTGACCTAAAACCCTACATCAAGTAACCATTTTCATAAATATATGGGTTAGGATCCTTGTCTTTCAAAGTTATTTATTTTATGTATTTAAAGTGAATTTATGATTAGAAACTAGAAAATTAACATAGTTTCATATATCTATATATGTGTTATGAGTTTTGTGACATGTGTAGGTCAAAAGGAGACTTCTAGAAGACCCTTATGTGGCACTCTAAGGCCAAATTCGAATTTGGTTGGAGAAGATCATGGGATCAAGAGGATATGTGTCTCATTTCCTTGTTGTATTGAAAATCTAAGAGGATATGTGTCTCATTTCTTAGTTGTGTTGAAACTCTTGAAAGACATGTGTCTTATCATTTCCTATTTTGATTGTAACTCTAGAGACGGAGGGAGAGATTCATGGACTCCCATTAATGAGATAACTCCTCATATTTTGTATAAATAGGAGAAGCTTTCTCCTATCAGGGGTAATGAAAAAGTAGTGAAATAGGAGAAGGAGAGAAAAGGAATAGAGAGTCTTTTGTAACAAAGCTTAAGATGGAATGGGATGTAGATTTGTGAGTTTTTCTTAATAAAGAAGTTCTTTGATGTTGTTTTGATTACATCTTCAAGGAGCTAAGGATTACACCAAATTGGTAGCAGAGGGCCCCTGCTATCCAAGGAGGATTTTGCATGTTTTCTAGATAAGTTGTTTTCAATTCTGTTTTGTCATATTTCCTTACTTAGATTTCTTTCTGAAATCATAGCTTTTAGCATTATTTTTCTTGTCATTTTCTTAGATAAAGTATCCTCATGATTTTGCAGTTAGTCTCTTTCTCAAGCTCTTCGAAAACATCTGTATTAAATGAATGGCATTCAATTGTGATATTTTGAGTTATTAGCATTTCATTTTCTGTTATTTAGTTTTTAGTGTTTACATTATATTTCCTTAGGAAGAGTTAGTAAGAGGGCTAGAAGCTTCTGGTTTCATCCTTTCTAGTAAAGGTGAAATAACGAGTAAAGGACCCTACTGTCAATCTCTGTATAAGAAATATTTTGTTCACACAATTTTAGATCAGATTCCTCATTATACTGTAATTAGTCTCTTTCACAATCTCTTCCAATAAACCTTTAATTCACGAATGGGACTAAGTTGTATTATTGTGAGTTATTGATTGTTTTGCTTCATAGAAGATCCTTATCACATTATGATTAATCTCTTTCAAAAAGCTCTTCCAATAAACCTTTAACGCATGAATGAGATTTAGTTGTAATGTTATAAGTTATTCAGCATTTCATAGGAGATCCTTACTACATTATAGTAATATTTTTTTCTCAAGCTCTTCCAACAAACCTTTATCAAATGAATGAGATTTCACTATAATGTTTTAAGTTATTGCAATTAGATTAAAAGATCCTCATTATCTTATAATCATTCTTTTTCATAAAAAGCTCTTCCAACATATCAATATTAGATGAAAGAGATTTGGTTGTATTATGTTGAGTTACATTTCATGTTCATTAGCAAGCTAGGATATCCATGGATTAGAATGTTATGTTTTTCATCATTTTCTTAATTAGAGATAGAATTTACAATTACATTCTGTTTTGAGTCTAAGGTTTCTTTTTCTTTTTTTTTTGACATAGATTTGATTTCATCTGTTGAACATAGAGTAGCATACTAATTACTAAAAATACAAAACCCCCAAAAAAAATAAAAAACACATACAAGGAAGTAAGAAAGAGGTCACTTAAGCACATATAGTGCACCACACTTCATCAGTTTACTAGCCCTGGTTGATAATTTATGTTAGCAATTTAGGATGCTAAATTGACTACACACACCTCTTCATCTCTTACACACCTTTGGATAATGAGGCCTGGCCCACTGTAAAAGAGGTCTCCTTAAACCCAAGAATATCCAACTCTTTTCGGTATAATATTCCACTTTTCACGAGCAGATAATGGAGGTGGTGTCTTTCTGGTGAATAAATATTTTAGTTAGGTATTTCAGAAAACCATGGAGATTCTGTTGACACAGCAAAAAGGTGTTCGTCAGGTAAATCATCATCAACAGGAATTACTTCAGGAGGATTATTTAATCTTGAAAGTTAATCTACTACTACGCTATATTTTTGTGGCCTATCAACAACAGTAATATTAAATTCCTGTAATAATAATAACCACCTAGTCATTGTACCACTAATTAATGATTTATTCATCAAATCTTTTATTGCGGAGTGATCAGTATGCATAAAGACTTCATATCCTATAATCTAAATTTATTAATAGAATAATTTACAACTAAATACTCTTTCTTAGTAACTATGTAGTTATAGTTCAGTGGGTGACAAGTTTTTGTTGATGAAGTGGATAGCATAGCAATTTTTGTCTTCTTCTTGTCTTAAAGTTGCACCAATGGTAGTGTTTGAGGCATCGGAGGACATATGAAATCGCAGGGACCAGTTTGGTCCTCTCAAAACTGGTGCTTGTACTAATTTTTCCTTCAATGTCTCAAAGGATTGTTGGCAAGCTATGGACCAAGAAAACTCACTATCCTTAGATAAAGTCAGAAAAGGGGGGTATCTATCCTAGAGAAGTTCTCAATTAATATCCTATATTAGCACACATGTCCTAGGAAACCTCTCACTTCTCTTTGAGTTTTGGCTGTGGGAAGACTCAAAATAACTTATATCTCTACCGGGTCAACATGGATACCTTTTTTAGAAATAATATGCCCAAGAACTACTCCTGCGTTTCACCTTAATCTACATGTTTTATCACTCAATGCAATATGAACTTCTTGGCAATGAAGAAGCAACTTTTCTATATTTTTGAGGCCATCCTGAAATGAATCATCGAACACAAAAAATTCATCCAGATAGATTTCCACACTCTCAAGGTCAGTAAAAATGGCCAGTACTGCCCTTTGAAAGGTAGTTGGGGCATTACATAGCCCAAAGGGAAGCACTCGATAAGAAAATGTACCCCATGGAAAAGTAAGGGTGATGTTGTCTTGATCCACAGGTGCGATCTATATCTGGTTATAACCACTAAAACCATCCAAAAAAGAGAATTACTTCCTACCCGCAAGGGTAGCAAGCACCAGATCGATGAAAGGAAGGGGAAAGTAATCCTTAAGAGTGGTTTTTCTTAATTCTCTATATTCAATGCAAATGTGTCATCTCCCATATTTCTTTGGGAATAATACCAATGGGTCGACCCACTGACTGTCAGAAAAATGATAGAAAAAATTACCATCCAAGATTTTTTTCAATTCTTCTTTTACAAATTCTCTTAGAGCTAGGTTCATATGACTTTGGGGTTTTCAGACAGGTTGGGCTCCATCCTGAATATAAATATGGTGAGTACAGGTTTCAGGAGGGATGCATTTCATATATTCATAGCCTCATGCAAAGGCATCAAGATGGTTTCGCAACAAATTCACAAGCTGCTCTTAGTGGGATGAATCCAAGTCTGAACTAATATGCAAATATTTTCCTAGAATAATCTCAAAAAAAGTGGTATCGGCCTCAAAAATACACACAGCTGTTTCTAGAGATGGCGGTGAGGGGGATTGAGAATTATCATTTTCTTGAAAATTTAGACTAAAAATTTCGCTCAATTTCTCAAAAATGGGCATGGTGCCTAGATTTTTCAAGAAGTCATTCATCTCACTCTCCTGTGAGGACTCGAAAAAATTATGTAACATAGATATAGACTGAGTCTCCCCATAACTAATGTAATCTAGCCACAAAGGTGTCTCGGATCTCCTATATGGATCTAGCAGGTGGATATAAGGGGACCCTTTTGCTAGAATCTCCATGGGAAATATACATATCACAAGAATGAAATCCAATGTAAGCATCGACCGTAGAAATCCATGGTCATTCCAGGATCAAGGTATATCCTCCCATGGGATTCTTTGGCTGAAGCACAATGAAGTCTGCGGGATATTCACAAGAATATAATGAGAAGACCACATGAGCCAACACCTCCTCTGACTTGATTTTAGATATGTCTTCCAATTCAAGCACAATGGGAGTAGGAGAAATATGGACCAATCCAATTTGATCCATGGTTTTCTTGGTCATAACTTTAATGGGTGCTCCCAGGTCTATAAGCACATTGGAGACAAGGACATCACCTATCTGAATAGAGACAATAGGGTTTCTAGGGTCAGTATATTTTTCCATGTCTATACATCTCGTCATTAACTCTACTACTCTTCCAAAAAATTGAATGGTTTGGGGTTCCAATCTTTTCCTTATTGGCTTCTTGAGACAAATATCCACAATGATTTTTGTACAAATTGGGATCCCTTTGATAGATGGGAGAAAAGGTACCTTTATAAAAATATTTCTAAGCTCACAAGCCAAGCTAGACTCAGGAATGGGGTCATTCCTCTCCACAAATAGCCTCTCTGGACAGGGAGGCTAGTTTGAAGAGGACAACAAAGGATCTGATTGTACAGGGATGGGATAAATGGTGACATCTCTCAAAAAATGGAGAAGAGTTTCTTCCTCACCTTTCTCTTTGATAATCACCATTGGCTTCTTCTTCTTTATTAGGTTACTATCTTCCCCGATCTCAATTGGAGATCATTAACTCCAACTAGCGTAGATTGATATCTAGATGGAAAAATAGGGTTCATAGAATGGATCATTTGTATCGCTTTTTTATTCAAGGATTTGATATGGGTTGGGCAGGCAGTTGAGCAGGTCAAAAGGGTGGATGCAAAGGTAATGGTGGCATAGGCTAACTCAGCTGGGGCAATGACAATTGTGGCATTGGGTAAGGCACATATGTAGGTGGGTATGATTACATAGGTGTAGGATAGGAATGGTGTGAATGGTTTGGCCCTCTCCATCCTTGTTGCCAATATTTGGAGGGTTGTCTATAATGATATTGGTTCCCATGCTACCAGTGTTTAGAGTGATTAGTGTTAGGATAGGAATATGTAATTGCATTATAACCAAAAAAATGCGGTGGAAGTTTAGGAGCCATACCTGCACTTACCCGAGGAAAGCTTCTTCGTGCTCCCATAACATGTAATAATTTGGCTTCAAGTTGTCCTCCCTCAAACATAGCTTTCAGCCTAGGTATGGAAGGGAATTTCTCTGTGTCATGGTTCTCTGCACAAATTGCACATTTATTGGTTCCTTTAACGTCAAGAGGACATTATCTTAAAATATGTTTTTGTCTACATTTTGGACAAAAAATAGATAACGACTCTTATTCCTCTACAAGTTTTGCTGAAATTTCAAAGAGTCTGTTTGTTTTGTAACAATATTCATTATTTAAATTTTCATATTATCGACTTTGTTCTCCAATCCAAAGATCATAACATCAGTAGATTCCTTTTTCTTATTTCTGTTTCGAATTCCTTTACCAGATCTATATTGATTCCTTGAGAATTTCCTCCACAAGTCACGGATTTGATCAAAAGGTTTCTGGGAAATATCTCCTTGTCCTAAAATTTTTAAATTATTCCTAGCATCATCAATAAGTCCACCTAAGAAAATGGTCCTAATGGTACCCAGATAAAATTTGTGCTTTGACCTTTGGAGGATATATAGGAATATCTCTAAGTAGTCCTCTAGGGTCTCATCATCATTTTGCACAATAGTAAATATTTCATCTTGAATATCTCTAATTTTAAAATATTCTTGATATTTTGACAAGAGCACTATCTTCATTTTCTCCCAATAAGATATATTGTTTCCCCCTATTCCCATGAACCAATGTAATGTTGCATCATTAAGAGTCACAGGAAAAAAATTTAATTTCTGAGCATTAGATGAATAATCATAGCCGCTACACAAAAGATCAAACTGAAATAGAAAACAGTATGGGTCTTCATATACCTTACCATAGAAATTAGGAATAGATTATGATGGAATATTCTTAATTTTCACAACTATGTCAGGATCCACAATTCAGAATCTAAAACTTGATTGCTCCTCATTTACCTGATTTTAGCCAGTTCCCTCTGCATGGTCCTCATGATCTTCCATTATTTTTCCCCAAGTCAACCGCTCTCAATAGGCTGAGATGGTTGACTATGGGTTCTAATAGTCTTCTCCTTCCCCTTCATGGGTTGTGTCACACATGGACTACTGCTTCTAGAGTCCAAGTAGATAGTTCCTGTGTGATGAGTCTAGGTCTGTTTGGACTTTCTACCTGCAAAAGAAGGCCCAATGTGAGAATTAACTTGATATTTTCCAATATTTCCCAAACCCTTAGTGGGCTTTGGACCCCTACTCCTTTTAGGCATTCATTTAAAAAAAAATAAAAATAAATAAATAAATAAATGCTGCAAATTTAAAATAACTCAACACCTATAAATTCCTTCAATCAACAGAAGCAAATTGTAGAAAAAAAATAGCAGACTTACACCTATTGCAGAAAATGAAAAATTCTTACCAATTCAAATCACCTCCCCAGAAACAACGCAAAAATGTTGGGTGGGGGAATCATAGTTAAGAAAACTCCATTCAACACTTAATTGTCAACTCGTGGGTTCGTAAACTTAGAGACGAAGCACAAGAAATGCCAGAAGTGGTATGAATTTTTCCTCTCTATTCCTACATGTTTAATGAAGATCTTGCAAAATTCAAAATAAAGGTAACACAACAATTTACACCAAATAAGTTCTAGTGTCGGAATGCAAAATAAAGTACTTTGCGAAGAAACCAAATAAAGGAACTTTCACACCTACTATAAAAAATCTCAATTACTGAAATAAAATTATATGTTTATCTCTAGTATGTGTGTTATAAGGTTCACAAGTGGGCCCTTGGAAAGATCTACCTTCTTAAGAACTTTCCTTCCTGCACCAAGTTGTTATTCATGTACTCTTGCAGCATGCTTGCACTAGTACATGTACATGACTTATGTACGGGAAGTATGTTTTACACTTGTACTAGAGATTTATGTCTTTGTGCAGGGTCTATAAGCTTCAGGCTCTGAGCACTCTATTCATGTAGTAGGATACTGGTTCCTATACTGGAACAAAGATTCCTACAATAAGTTTTCCAATTACTTCTGAGAAAGGAAAGGGTGTGCTAATCTATGAAAATAATTTCAAAGGTGAATCAAAATTCTGAAATAACTTGCACACCCAAAAGAATGCTTCAACAAAGATGAATCTTGCAATGAAAATAAACTTTGAAATAAAATGGTCTTCAAAATTCAAGGCACACTTTCTTCAATGTAGTGAAAGAAATAACTCAAGTATGACAACAAGCTTTTATCCAGGTTGTGACAGTTACTCACATAAACCATATCTTCCTTTAATATTTGCTAAGTCAGAAAGGTTCACTTTAATTATTCAGATTTAAGTTTTGGTTCTTTCCTTTTAAAAATATAAAGTGCAGACACATATCGATCTGTTGTAATGATTCTTGTTCATCATTTAACAAAGCATCTTTAATTCTTAGTATTTTAACTCTTCGTATTAAAAATAATTCTACTTGCTAATGAACAGTGACTTGCAAAAATAAATCAAATTATTATGAACGAAAGGAATGAAACAAATTTTCTTAGATGAACCGAAAAATCGAGCTGTAGAAATTATAAACACACTAGTGCAGGAATGACGTGCTTGCCCGATTCTAGGTGGAAATAAACTAATATTTGTAAAAAGGAAATTACTGAAAGTAAATCAAAATTAATTAAATTTTACACCATAGACCCATCACACTTGACTGTCAATGAAATAAAACTATAATTCTCATGAGGAAATAAATCACCACACACCTGTAACTAAATGAAAGAGAGAGGTTAGACAAGGTGGGTTGGTTGTGCCCTAGCCAACCAGCTCGTTTCCCGTTTTGCGAAACTTGAAGGTTCAACACTCAAATGCACAACAGTAAAAAAATACAACACAGAAAGTAAACAACATGGCATAGCTCCTTGTATTAATTTTGAATCAGAAACAATACATCATACGTATGGATCCAGCCCAGAACAAGGGTGACAACAAATAGTTACAATTTTTTCAGAGTTACTGTAGCATGGCTATTGCACCCTAATTTCCTATCTGAAATCTATATTCATAAAACCATTTCATCCTATTTCCATAATGAAATTAGATACAATAGTTCTAATTCCAGCCTTTCGGCTGAAACAAAACAACAACCAACATTACAAAGTAAGCTTGCGGCTCTAACAAAATGCTAATTTGATAATTGGTTGGAAACCCAATCTTCGATCATATACATGACTATACTCAGCTCCAAATTCAACTCAAGAAGAATTCAACTAAACTGGACAAGTTGGAACGAGATTCCCACCTTAGGTAACGAGCTGTTGCGAAAGTTTAGGGGCGGTCGGATGCCAACGGTGTGGGAATTTGCCTACACTATACCATGCTCATATGATGATTAATAAATTTTCTTATAAAAATAATTTAGGAAGGAAATATTAGTTGCAAGAATATAAAAGGCATAAAATCTACTAAAAATGATTAATTAAGTAATTAATAAACCTTAAGTATGAAATATAAAACTAGTGCAGGGATAGGACACAATTCTTGTACTAGTGCAAAAATAAGGAAGTTTATAAGGGTAAAAAAGAGGTTTATGTTTGTGGTTTTAAAGTAGGAAAGGGTTAAAAATGAGGCATTGTATCCTGCCAACATGTTGTGGTAAAACACAACCCCCCCATTTTTCACTTATAAATAAAATATGGGGACCCTTTTTATAATTTGATATTACTATTATTACTTTTTGAGAATGAGGAAAGGCCTAAATGAGTTTGATTTGTCCTGATCTATCTTGACCTCATTTGGATTTCATGAAATACACTTGTTTGAAGATTGGATGTGTTTTAGCTGCTTTGGCCTTTAATTTCGTATATTACCTCATTTTTTTATTTTATATTTTTTATAATTTGTGAATATTCATCACATGGACTCTTCATTTTCCAACTTCCTTCTTTATTGGCATTTTGAAAAAATTCTTGACTTTTTGAATCTTTACCACTTGCCTCACAGTTTTAAAAACATGTTGGGTTTGATCATATTTTGCGCCTCCTTGTTGCCTTTTTCATTCATGGAACATTTTCATAATGATCAATTGAAAAAAAAGTGGCACCTTCAGTTGCCACATCACCTCACATTTGGTATTTGATTTCACTAGCTAGCATTTCCTCCACATGACTTGGCAATTTGGTTAATTGAATTGGCACTAAAACGCAATCACTGAATTGGCACTCAACTCGCTTACTGAATCAATGGTTTCAAGATATAAAAGCATCTTTGCTGCAATAAGATTTCATTTTTACAATGGTATTAAAAGAATTCTAAAACCTCCTGGCAAGTTAATAGACATTTCTTGAATGCAGAGAGCCAATAAGAAGAAACTAAATTCATTGCTAAGTTTTAAATGACTTCAAGAATTATCACATAGGAAAAAGCTTACGGAAAAAGAAGGTATTATGTGTTAAAATAATAGGTTTAAGTTAGGTTTAATATTTTATTTAATTTTTTAGATTTTATTTAATTTATTTTTTTTCATTTTACTATTTAATCATATTTGTATAATTTTTATTGACAATATTTTTGGTTGAGATTTTACAGAAACTTCTAGAAACAAAAGTCAGGGAATCTAAAGATGAGGAATAATGGAGGATTTGAAGCCTTAGCTCAAGGAGAAGGAAAAAAACTAATTTGTTTCGCTATATGAGAAGAATGAATGAAAATTAAGAAAAGGGGTTGGAAAGGAGACTCTACAAGACCAGAAGGATAGCGATTCTATAGGGGTTGTGATCGAACGCAGTGGATTTCTCTGTAATTGATCAATTTTCACTTTTGCACTATTGCAGAGCGTTTAGAGTTTGATTGTAGAGATTGTAGAGAACCTATGGCTTCATTATAAAGGGGCTTCGCACTATTGTGGGTACTTTTATTCAGGGTCAGAGATGCTTTCAAGACTGTGGTAACAGGATTTTAATATGGTTTTGATTAATTCTTGTTATTGTGTATTATTACTGGAACCAAGGATTATTTTCTTACTATTAAAATTTCATTTTTGTTTTGATCTCAAATTCTAAAATGTATTGTGTTTCTTTGATATCATGCACTATTGTTGTGCCATTAATATTTTACTGTTGAAGCCTTGTTAAAGCTATCTTTGCATGACAGAATGAGATCGAAAATAAAATTCTAATTCATTCAAGTATTCCTGTGGTGGTTGACAACTATTTATTATTCATTTACATGTTTGTTTTATTTTCACTTGTATTAGTTAATGTGAACTTTTTCCTTTAATTAATACAAAATTACGTGATGAATTATATCAGTCATTCCCCCTATTTTACTTAAATTTCTCTCGGATTAGGACATAGTTATCCCTTTCTAGTTCGAGATAGGATTTAAATTAGTTTTGTATTTATAGCTTAATTATGCATTAAGGCCTCTTTAAAGACACACACTCATTAAGGTGAGGTTAAATCAAACCTTTATATTTATCTAAATCTTTAATTTTACATCATTAAGAGATCAATAAAAGGAGTTGTAATTATATATTTTGTATATATTAGTTTGATTCTTTTTAAAGATTGTTTAAATTAGTTTTTTGATAAAATATAATTATAGAATTTAACTTTTACAAGTTAGAGATAATTAGTAGTTTCTCTTCACTATCAATAGAATTATAAAAGTTAAGATTTCAATAGATTTAATATTAAATAAGATATTAATATTTCTTACGATCAATCTTATTAAATCATAAAATGCCATTGTTAGATTTAATTAATAATTAGTCTCTGTTTTAGTTTAATATATACATTTCACAATAATATTAATGTAAGTTTAATAAAATAACATATATTTAATATAATTAATACAAACGATAGATTACATTAGATTTATGAATTAACAATAAATATTACATAAAATAACTTAGCATGGCATGGATATATTAACTCTTAAAGTCTAGGCTAGGTTAACTTTAGGGCAGATCTTAGTGGTAGTTTGATTGTATCATTAAAAGCATCGTAAGGGTCATTCTCTTGCCTAAATAGTAAGAAGAATTGACCTAATATCCCTACCTATTGGAATCTAAAGACACATCTTTAACCAATAGCAATAGGGAAAAGGTAACTAGACCTATTTTAACCAGTTGGAACCAGCATACCAAATGGAAAAGGATCTACTTTAAGGTCCGGACCGGGTGTTTATGCCCCTTTTTGTTGCCACAGATTTTTGAGGCATCAAAATTTTTGGTGCTAGAGGGATGGCCTGAGCTAGTTAATCCATGTGAAGTCTTGTTTTAAAATTTTTAACTAGTCATGGCTCCTATTTGTATTCCTATATTGGGTCATGCTTTTATCTCATGCAAGCCTACCAGAGGTATACCCAAGGGACAATTTGAATCAATATAAGAATTGAAATATGATGGTGAGAATTTCATTTCTTCTTTAGATCATGTAGGTCAATTTATACATAAATTCCAATGTTTTAACATCACTGAAGACAATGAAACTTGCAGGTTATTCACTATCACACTTTAAGGAAGGATTCAAGAATGGTACAAGATCCTCCCAGCTAAGTGTATTCGCCCTTGGAATCACTTTATGAAGGTATTCTTTTTTGCTCACCACAATTACAACTATAAGAATTTGTGCTTAGAATTTGATGACTTTACAATCTTTGATAATGATACTGTTAGTGAATTTTTTGATAGATTTATTCGATTATGCTACAAATTTCATTATGACAATTTACCTCCTAAGAAAATTTTAATTGAGAAAGTCACCTGTGTTGTTGAAAAACATAATATAAGAACTTATAGGAAATATAAAGAGGAATCTCCAACAATAAATCTTGGTTCTATTATTGATCCTATTGAATCTTTAAATGAAAATTCTAATCCTTCTCAACCATGAACATCAGGAGTGAATATTAATCTGAAAGCATTTTTTAGTACCTCCTAATGTTTATGATAATGAATCACATTCAATAGAATCAAATTCTACAGAAAAACAAGATTTAATGAATAATCATAACAATAATTCTTCCTTTGAAAATGGGCTAGATTCTATTGTGACAACAGATGACACATCATTAATCCAGGGAATAAAAAATGATAATCTTAAAGAAGATTCACTTAACTTACATTATGGTTATCATTGTTTGCGACCTAATCATTGAATGTGTCAACCTGTTGGAATATTTTCTAGTTCAAAACTTAAGAATGAATTACATCATAAAATGCAAGGGGTATTTTTAAATGATCAATTACTTATTGAAATAAATCTAGAAACCTTTATTCATTTTTTCTACAATATTCAAGATAATTATTAATCATTTGAAAAGGATGTGATCTTTAATAATCATGATATTCATGAGTTTAGATCATTTGATTCATTTTTTAAGCTCAAATTTGCCTCTTTCCATTATGATTTAGATCATCAAACCCTATTACAAGTTTTCATTATTAATCATGAGTTTGTCAGTTGTCTTAATTTTGATGTACACATAATAGATTTCTTTAAGGATTTTCCTTTTTTTGTTCTTCATTATGGTGATCAACGTCTCACAAGGGAAAATGACAATTTCTGTAAAATCTTAGAAACAATTGATGTTAATACTTCCCATATTGCACAATTTTCAAAAACAGAACCTTGGTGGATCCTTAAAGGTAATACATCTAACCCTTTAGATTGTACATATTTCGATAGATTTTATTTTTGGTTAGAAAATCATTTCAGCATAAAATTTTCTAATTTTAAATTTCTTCTATTTTCATTCTTAGGAATTAACATGCATAAATATTCTATGATTTTTGTATATAATTTAATAATTAAGATTTATCTTTTTCTAACACATGTAATGTATATTTTTGCATGTAATAAAATTATTTCTTGTTTAAATTGGAAATGTGACTATACCTAGTCATTTTCCTTCAAAAGGTTTAGAGTAGCAATTAATTTAACTTGGTTTAATTTTAATTTTTTTTATTTTTTTTGAAAATAATGAAATTATGATATTTTAATGAATAAGGATGGGACTTTATCATACATTTATTTGGCATCTTCCTCATTTTTGAGGTTTCATTGGTAGAATAATTTTATATTTGATAAATGATACACCCCACATTCTAAGATGTTAACTCAAATATAGGGCTCATTTCCACTTTCTACACATATAATTGCAATAAGATTTGAATTTACATTTTAAATAGTGGTTAATTAATAAAAGGAGCTCACAAGACAAAAATTCAAATGATGGAATACAATATTTTATCATATCACTTTATTCATATGTCAATTCCTTTGTATGTTGTCATGTGAAGAATCCTTGTAGCATTGCTTAGTTTTTAGATTCAATAATTCATTATTTTCAACATATCCAAACTTAGAGATAATTGTAACTAGTCTTGCCTATTTTTATATACTCTTCATACAAGGATGTCAAGATTCACAAGGTAATTTGGTATGCACTTTTCCTAGTTCTGTGTACATGTTGATCTTCATTTCTCATTTTTTCCTTTCTTTTATTTTCTCTTTTAGTTATATTTTCTTATCCTTGTCTTCTTTCTTTTGCAGGTTTTTATGAGTATAATTTGGGGAACTGGTTTTGCTAGCGAAAGAAATTTAGAAGAGAAAATCACCATGATCTATAGAGGTAATTCCTTTTCCTCTTCCAAAATTTTCTTCCTACTTCATGTATAATCTTTTCGAAACTAATTTTTAGTCTTACTCTTAAAACATGATCCTTAAAAGACTTGTAAGATAAATATTTAAGAAAAACTGGCAAAATATTGAAAATTCCTATTAAAGAATTTGAATAAAAACTTTAAACTGTGTCAATGCTTTAAAAAATATGAATAAACACTTAACAAACATTTTATCAGATAAAATCTTTAATTTTAAACATATTCATCATTTTATACATTTTATCTTGTAAAGATTTTTCTCATGATCTATTCTCTTGATGGTCTTATTTCTGGTTTGCTATCTTTCATTTAATTTCAATCAATTTTAATAAATTCGGCAATAACTTAACTTGAAAAACATTTGTAAACACAAACTTAATGATTTTTGTCAAGACATCATCATCTCGTTTGAGTTGTTTTCGTTTCATGTTTTTTTTCTTAAGAGCTTGTTTCTTTTGATTCTTAGCTCTTTCATTATTTATTTTTTCCCTTTCAATGGAGTTCATTTCACGATAGATCATTTTCAATTACTTTGAAAATCCTCATGAATATTCTTTTAGTAGTATTATCAACTGTTAATAAGAGGAATTTTTCCCTTCAACTTTGGTTTCATTGATGGGAAATTATTAACTCTATATTTAAAAGAATTTTAGGGTTAAAGGAAGAATACCGGGTTAACTTTAAAAATTTCTCCCATTCGGATTTTAATTTGAAACTCTGATTGTTTCTTTATTATCATTTTGGCGACCTCAATCTATTACATAAGAGTTTATTTTTACAAAAACTTATCTTAAACTCAACTTTAGCTAAAGAAACACAAAGAAATATCAAAAAATTAGTTTTTAAACTCTTCCATGACATCCCAAATCTCTTAAAGTGATAATTTGTCTCCCCATCTATTATTTCCAATTATCAAAGTATAAATTAAAAGTTACAAGACCCTGAAATATAAGGGGTCTCTCTACAGAGCCAGCCTACCATGATCATAGGTTCTGATAATTATGACATTGTCAATCTCATTACCATGTTAGGATAACGGCTCATAACTTTACGTTGTAAGAAAAGAGGTCTCATCATGAGCTTTCTTATTCATGAATATCAAAATTTGTGAATGGCATTGTCATGATCTGGTCACCAAGCCGGGGAAATGGTTCTCAGGCTTTTAATAAAATAAATTTTTCTTTGAATATTCAAACATAGATGGGATACTAAAATCTTGGGAAAAGAGGTAACCCTATTGAGGCTATGGACACCTGATGGCAACAGTGGTTCTACCTATTATTATAAGAGTTCATCTTTATCACTAAACAAAACAACATGTTTGTGTTCTTTAAGTTTAAGTTGTCATTAAATAGTTGTTCATAAGCAGCTCCCTTATCATCAATATTTACAAGATATACAAAATCATAGTATTTTGATTTCATTTAAGAGTTCCAAAAAAAATAAATGAATAAAACGAGTATGAATCTTAGCAATTTGATTTAATTTAACTTCTATTTTCTTTTTCCTTGGAATTTTATCATCACTTTTAATAGAGATAACTGGTTCTTCTCAGTATGCCGTCATTATTGTGGTAAAACACAACCCCCCCATTTCTCACTTACAAATAAAAAATGGGGACCCTTTTTATAATTTGACATTACTATTATTAGATTTTTAGAATGAGGAAAGGCCTAAATGAGTTCAATTTGTCTTGATTTGTCTTGACCTCATTTGGATTTTGTGAAATACACTTGTTTGAAGATTCAATGTGTTTTAGCTACTTTGGCATTTTATTTCGTATATTACCTCATTTTTTTATTTTAGATTTTTTATAATTTGTGAATATTTATCACAGGGAATCTTCATTTTCCAACTTCCTTCTTTATTGGCATTTTGAAAAAATTCTTGACTTTTTGAATCTTTATGACTTGCCTCATAGTTTTACAAAAATGTTGGTTTTGATCATATTTTGCACCTCCTTGTTTCCTTTTGCATTCATGGAAACATTTTCATAATGATCAATTAAAGACAAAGTGGCACCTTCAGTTGCGACATCATCTCACATTTGGTATTTGATTTCACTAGTTGGCATTTCCTCCACATGACTTGGCACATCATTTTGAATTTCATGTTTAGGTATATTGATTGTTTGTCTCCTTAATTAGGCTTGAAATATCCATTAATAAAGGGATGAATCATTAATTTACCATATTATCCATTTTTTTCTACCTTTCAAATAAATGAATATAATTTCATTATTCTAATAATTTATAAAATCATTAGATTAACTTAAAACTATATTTTTCTTTATTTAAACATTACATTATCTATAAAACATTTTATATTAACTGAATATTGTAAATATACATTGTAATTATATTAAAATATTTTAAAACAAAAAAAAATCCCAAAACATTTTATGGTATGGAAATCAACAATCTTGTAGAGGATTTAACATATCGAATTTTAAAGGGCTCATATTTTTTAATGATAAAATTTCAAATGGGATCACATAACTTTTGAATGATCCTGTCACTTGAAATTTGACAGAGTGAATACTATTATGAAAACCCAGCGCAGATTACCTGCAGATTAAACTAGTGTAGAGTACATGTAGATTATGCCAAGTAAATTTAGGATCTGCTACTCAGATACCTACCCAGATCATGCGTTTTCTGAATGCCATGTTTCTCCAAAAAAGTTGTGATGCTATTTCAAAACTGTCAAGGATGGGAATCATCACGCTCGAAATCTCAATCCAAGACTCATGATTCATCGCACGTGTTTTGTATTATCCAAAAATTTATGATCTTATTTTTTTTTCTCAGGTGAGAGAATCTCTGCTATAGGACGTTGGAGGTTTAACCATTACGGTGGTTGATGAAAAATGTAAACACGCACCCAGATTTGTGGAAAAAATATCAAGAAGGGTCACAAGGGCAACACATTCAATTAACCAAATTGCCGAAATGTATAACAAGATGGAAATCCAACAGAAAAAAATTCTTTCTTGTATCATGACAACAAAAACGCGCAATGGCACTTTAAAAATGAAATCTCAGAGACTAGATTCTTTGCGGCCTTTTTGAAAGCCTGGATCTTCCCTCAATCTTTAAAATTGATCTGAACGTTGAGTATGCATTATGATCCATATCCATTCGTGCTTACAGGGATTGCTGAATATTTCACCACGACATAATCCCAATTTTGGATCCACTCTTCCAATGCAATTTCATGCCATCACTCACTAGCGTGACCAATGCCCCAAAACACTAAAACAAAATCACTGAATTGGCACTCAAGTTGCTTACTGAATCGACGATTTCAAGATATACAAGCATCCCTGCTGCAAAAAGATTTCATTTTTACAATGGTATTAAAAGAATTCTGAAACCTCCTGGTGAGTTAATAGACATTTCCTGAATATGGAGAGCCAATAAGAAGAAACTAAATTCATTTCTAGGTTTTAAACGACTTCAAGAATTATCACATAGGTAAAAACTTACAGAAAAAAGGAAGTCTTATGCGTTAAAATAATAGGTTTAAGTTAGGTTTAATATTTTATTTAATTTTTTAGATTTTATTTAGAAAACTTCTATTTTTTATTTCATTTTATTATTTAATCATATTTGTATAAGTTTTATTAACAAGTTTTTTGGTTGAGATTTTACAGAAAGTTCTGGAAAGAAAAATTCATGGAATCTAAAGATGAGGAATAATGGAGGATTTGAAGCCTTAGCTCAAGGAGAAGGAAACAACATAATTTGTTTCTCTATATAAGAAGAATGAATGAACATTAGGAAAAGGTGCTGGAAAGGAGACTCTACAGGACCAGAAGGATAGCCATTCTACAGGGGTTGTGATTCAGCATAGGGGATTTCTCTGTAATTGATTAATTTTCAGTTTTGCACTATTGCAAAGCGTTTAGAGTTTTATTGCGGAGATTGTAGAGAAGCAATGGCTCTGTTATAAAGGGGCTTCGTACTATTGAAGGTACTTTTATTCAAGGTCAAATATTCTCTCAAGAATGTGGTAATAGGATTTTAATATGGTTTCAATTAATTCTTGTTATTGTGTATTCTTCTCAGAACCAAGGATTATTTTCTTACTATTAAAATTTCATTTTTGTTTTGATCTCAAATTCTAAAAGGTATTATGTTTCTTTGATATCATGCACTATTGTTGTGTCATCAATATTTTACTGTTGAAGCCTTGTTAAAGCTATCTTTGCACGACATAATGAGATCGAAATAAAATTCCAATTCATTCAAGTATTCCTGTGGTGGCTGATAACTATTTATTATTCATTTACAGGTTTATTTTGTTTTCACTTGTATTAGTTAATGTGAACTTTTTCCTTTCATTAATACAAAATTACGTGATGAAATATATCAGTCATTCCCCCTATTTTACTATTTCTCTGGGATTAGGAGATAGCTATCCCTTTCTAGTTCGAGATAGGATTTAAATTAGTTTTGTATTTATAGCTTAATTACGCATTAAGGACTCTTTAAAGACACACACTCATTAAGGTGAGGCTTAATCAAACCTTTATATTGATCTAAATCTTTAATTTTACATCATTAATAGATCAATAAAAGGAGTTGTAATTATATATTTTGTATATATTAGTTTGATTCTTTTAAAAGATTGTTTAAATTAGTTTCTTGATAAAATCTAATTATAAAATTTAACTTTTACAAATTAGTGATAATTAGTAATTTCTCTTCACTATCAATAGAATTAGAAAAGTTAAGATTTAAATAGATTTAATATTAAATAAGATATTAATATTTCTTAGGATCAATCTTATTAAATATTAAAATGGCATTGTTTGAGTTCATTAATAATTAGTCTATGTTTTAGTTTATTATATACATTTCACATTAATATTAGCATAAGTTTAGTAAAATAAAATAGATTTAATATAATTAATATATATTATAGATTACATTAGATTTATGAATTAACAATAAATATTACATAAAATAACTTAGCATGGCATGGATATATTAACTCTTAAATTCTAGGCTAGGTTAACTTTAGGGCATATCTTAGTGGTAGTTTGTTTGTATCATTAGAAGCATATTAAGGGTCATTATATTGCCTAAACAGTAAGAAGAATCGACATGATATCCCTTCATATTGGAATCTAAAGACACATCTTAAACCAATAGCAATAGGGAAATGGTAACTGGACCTAGTTTAACTAGTTGGAACCACCATCCCAAATGGAAAAGGATCTACTTTAAGGTCCGGACCAGGTGGTTATCCCCGTTGTTGTTGCCACAGGTTTCTGAGGCATCAACACAACGGTAAGCCAAAAATTCAAACTAGGACTTGACCTGACCTCCCCCAACCAGGAGTGACATTCTATCAAACATTTGGTAGATATGCAACCTACTAGTGATGAATGAAATTCTGAACACGAGGGACTCAAAAATCATCTGAGGTTTAACAACAAGGATCACTACCTTTTCTCGTTAGATGTCTTAACATGAATTAGCTATTTTCTTTAATATTTATTTAGTTATGAGTGGAAACATGAAAAGAACCATGACTAAAATATGTCATAAAACCATGCTAATAACAAGCATAAAAATAGGTAATAACAATAACAGAAAAATCATTAAAGCCACATAATAACCAGTACATTTCCTTAGCAAAGTGAAGATAAAATTAGCTTTATTAAACATAGGAAAATATCGTCTAGGTTCATTACATCCATGTTCCACATGACCATAGATTGGTTGAGCCAAATCTCTCTTCAGCCAATCACCCCTATGACATATTCCAAGCATGAATGTGGGATATCATGGGATAAGCTATTTCAAATACAATGAATGAATCTAGAGGTTAAACTACCTCCACCCTTTTAATACCGTGATCACACCTAAATCAATTTCAAGATGAAAAAACTGAACCAAGCTTGGATGCCTCAAAATTTCTTCACCATCCATTAGGATTTAGCGTATATCCTGCCATTAGTAGTCAAGGGATTCCTAGGCCTTTGGGAATTTTCTTGAGACCACCTCACCCTCAGATTCAGAAACCATCTGGGAATGCAAAGCTCAAAAATGAGGAAAACCCCATCACACCATGGCTATATAGAAATGGAAAGGCTAAGACAAAATCCACTGTCACGTCCCGGGAAAATCCTTGCCAATGATAACAAAAGAAGCATATACCAACATGTGCATACCATGCATGTCAAAATCAGCTAGGAAATCACACATGAAATATGTTACCTGCAAGTATTCCAGTTTAAGTTTCTTGATCCTTGCCTTCCCTTTTTTTCCTTGTTCTTCTTTTACTTCCCTTTCCCTTCCTTTATTTCCCTTTCCTTTCCTTACAAGCTTGCTTTCTTTCTCCTCTTGGTGCTCTATCCTCTATGAGACTAATTCTAACACTAAATTGACATAACGCTACCAATTGATGTTATGAGGTATTTTTATCTATGAGGCCTCTAATTTCTTCAACTTTCCATTATTTTCCTTGATTTTCATCGCCACACACAGAATTTTACCATTCACCTTCCTTTTCTCCTAATTCCCATTATCCATTGCAAATTCAAATTTCCCTTAGCCATAAACAGAATAATTGATGCTTACTAGGATATTTTTCCCAAAATTCATCTTGGAATAAGTTTCCCTTACTCATTTTCTTATTTTACCTTTATTAACATTTATTAAATTAAATTTTAACCCTTGGGTTTTTATAAGTGAATGGGAGTCTAGTTCAGTGAAAAAGAAGGTTATCCTAGGGGTTGGACACCTACAGTGGTTTGACAGGTCGTGGGTTTCTCGTAGCACCTGGTTGAAGTCCGTAAGCTCTTGTTTTCTCCACTACATTTACATAATGTCATGTAAGAGGTTAAGTCTTGTCATAGTAGCCGTCAACTCATGTTCACCCCAGGAAAGTCGGTGAAAGTGGGTAGATATGAGTGGAGGCATTATACGGTGGTATCACAACAGGTTTTGCTCTCTTTGGTTAAAATCTCATGTTGTCATGGTTACGATTGTAATTCAAGATGTCATGGTATGTAGTTGGTATTTTCATGCATTATGTTCATATATTGATATGATTATGATTACACATGTTTCATGCTATGGTGGATTGATTTTAAATATGAGATAAGCCTCCCCTAAACATCATTTAGGCATGCTTTTTATTTTTGTATCTATTTCATTTATCTAAAATGACACACTTGCAGGAAGAAGAGAATCAAAGATGACAAGAAATATTATAGAGTACAATTCACGTGACTCTCCCTAGAGATCAGTTGGGTAGCAAGAAGATGAGAATTCTCTTGGTATAGTGGAGACATTGAGGAGCTTGAGAGCATGGATAATAAGTTGCAAGAAATACAATGGTAGGCTGGTTGAGTCTCCATAAATACTTGAAAGTGGTCAGGAAAAGGAGGAAGAATTCAATGCAGTGATTCTTCAAATTTTGTTAGAATTACAGAGACAAAGAAAGTTGAGGGTTACTAAATTTTAGGAAGAGAAGAATAATGGATCCTATGGTATTAGGTCTCATTCAAGATACACATTGGATAGAGGAGACATAGTGATAGGTGTAAGATCATTCAATATACCTGATAGGAGGACTTGTATGCATAGGAATCATCCTAGTTCTTCATATAGGAGACTTTCTTACCATAAACACTATCATCATCCTTACAGGAGGAGTGAGTACTTTCCTAAGGATTTAAAAAAAATTAAGCCTCCTATATTCAATGGAGATATGAAAAAGTCAGAAGATGCAAAGGCATGGTTACGTGGGATAAAAAAAATTCTTCAAATTTCATAACTACTCAAGGAACAGGAAAGCCAAAATAGCTGCCTTCATTCTTGAAGGGAAATAATGCATTTGGTCAGAATATATGAATAATGTCAAGGGAATTCAGGAAGAACAATTGATTTTGGATGAGTTGGAGAGACTCTCCAAGAAGAAGTACCTGTCTGAGAGGTATTATGATGACCGAGCTAAGGATTTTTATGAACTCGAAATGGACTCTATGATAGATCATGAGTACACTAGCATGTTTCTGAAGTTATTGAGGTATGTTCCTTACCTCAAGGATGATGACTTGAATATTCAAATGTTTGTTAGTAGTTTTCTAGCATCATATAGAGACCAGATTGAGTTGGAAGAGCCATAATTATTGAAGGAAGCCATTAGGAAACTGAATGTTGTTATGAGTAATCAAAGCATAAATTTGATCCTAAGCCTAATTTGAAGGGGAATGCGAAATTTAAGTGGAAGTTACACCAAAGCGGGGAAGACCTCAGGATGCAGGTGAGAAGGAAAATGTTCCTCCTTACAAGAACTTTAATTCAACTGATAAGGGACATGGGTCATGACCTGGAGAGAAGAAGAATAGAGGTGATGTGCAAAGACCATTGCGGTGTTGGATACGTGGCAAAGATAATTTGAAGAAGGATTTTCCATGGTACGAAAGTGGTAGTTCTCAGATCTATAGTGATAAGGAGGCACAAAAAATTGTGACATGGGAAATAATATTCCTCGGATTTATGCAGTTGTGGACAAAAAAAAATAATACCCCAAAGTGTCCATTATTGAGATGGAAGGTGATCTCTATGACCCATTTTTTTCCATTTTGATTCCCCTAGATCGAATCATAGTTATGTTAATCTTGACCTAGTGGATAAGTGTGGTTTGAGAAAATAATTGCATGTAGAGTCTTGGTTGGTGCAGTTGGCTACATGAAGTAAGAAGAGAGTTCATCATTGGGTAAGAGATTGTTCATTTGAGTTGAATGGTATACCGACATCAACACATATAAGTGTGCTTTCATTGGTATCATATATTATGATTGTGGGTATGGATTGGTTGTACCTTCATAGAATGAAAGATTATTGTTTTGATAAGGCTATTGAGTGCCTTAATGATAATGGGGAGAAGAGGAACTTGTAGGGAAAGAATAAGCTTATATCAGTTAGAATGGTAACAACTATGCAGGAAAAGCAAAGTCGTAGGAATGGTTTTGTACAATTTATAGTCCATACTTCCATTAAAAAGGCTAAGGATGTTCAGGATGCATAAATATTCAAGAAGTATCATGTATTGCAGCAGTTTTAGAATGTCTTTTCAACTAATATTTCAGATTTTCCTCCCCACATGGAAGTGGATGTTTCTATTGAGTCGGTTCTAGGAGTAGTGCCAAAATCAAAGCAACCTTATAGGATGAGCATTGTATCACATTTGGCTACAACCATATTGCTCATGAAGAAAAAGGATGGTATCATATCATTGTGCATTGATTACGTTAGTGTCCTATAAATATAGGATTCATAATTTGGAATTGACTTTTGATAGTCTTGTAAATATGCACATACTTTTCCTTTTTCATGTTGTTTTCCCATATATTGTAAGAATAAAAAATTAAAAAAAAATAGAAAATCAAAAAGAGGGTAAAAGTCCTAAAAGAAAGATCAAAAGACTTAGAAAAAATGATATACCCCAAAAAGAGGAAAAATATGAATAAAACATGAAAGTGTGCAAATCTAAATTCCACTGCTTTCTAATTTTTGCAATTTACTATGGCACTGTGTCAATAAATGCCATAATCCATGATGAGTTAAATTCCTTAATATTGACTTGTCATGTTTCAATTTACTTGTTTTAGATAGAGAATAAAGAGTTGTTAGACATTTTAATCCTGACAATTCAGTAGATAGATATAGAGTAAAAAGGAACCCAGCAATTTAATATGGGTCCTTCAATGAAATAAGGTAGAATTAGATAGTTTTTTTTGCTTTCAAAAAGAATAAAATGTTCAAGGTTTCTAGCTCAAATGCACCTGCACAAATGGAAGAAAAAATGTTAGATTAAAGATTGGCTAGGAAGAAGAAGGTTGGAAAATCATTGTAAATATCTTTCACTAGGCTACAATAACTAATTTCCCTCCCCTATAGTTATTTTGCATTCTAGAATTTTAGCCAAAGAGGCTCAGAGAATTTTTGTGACTTATTTTGGGACCATAACCAAGGCCCAATGACTGTTAAGATAAAAAATCTTGAATTCCTATAAATAATCCCTAATTTTCATCATTTACCATTCATACATTCATCACCATTCAATTTCATAAGTAAAGACTCCATTTTTACTTAATGATACATAAATCCCCCATTTGATTGACTACCTACATCTCATAAAGAATAAAAACCCTCAAAAGGACATTATATCCTAAGTTAAAGTGATAAAATTATGATAATAAATATTTTCTTTGATTTTCACTTTCCTTAGTTATAATTGTGTATTTTGAGTATTCATTTTCCCCTTTGTCCTATTAATTTCTTACTTATTTTATTAATTCCCTATAAAATAACCTTCTCATATTTATATAATTCCCCTTTAACTAAATATCCCCCAAAAACCCACTATTTTAAATCTTTAGCCAAATTTTGTTATCCCACATGTTTTAAATAAACACCCACAATAAACCCCCTTTTTATAAACTAGCACTATGTAAATATCCCGCCCCCTATAGTTATTAAGCCTATTTGGTTTAATTAACAATATAATAAAACTAAAAAATATATGGAAAAGTGTGTTTTATTTACATATCCAATGTATTTAAAATAACGCGAAAACATTACCCATTACCCTATTACATTCTATTGTAAATATCTCACGCCTTTGCAAAATACATTTGCCTCCCTCACAGTTTAACCATGGTCTTATATTAGCCTCCCTTTATTCATATCTAAACCCAAGGTTAACCCGTTATTAACCCACCCCACACACCATTTACCATATATATAAAGTCACTTTATATATATATAGATTTGCCCGATAAAAACCCTTTTAGACAATACATATGTATAAGTCTATTAAAACCATTACCCCCGTGGATATAAACATTTTCATATATAGTTAAAACTTCGATTATAATCATATATCTCATAAACGTTTTTTTATATATTAAATGCGCCATCGTATATATTCAGCCTGGACCCCACCCAACTTTCTGTCGCTACTTTTAAATTAATCCTGACCGTTCGCCCGACCATAGAAAATCCAATGGTGCACGTTCACTTTCACGCTCCGAAAGTGATCGCTCGATGTTTGTCCAAATTCACACGATAAAAGTTGTATTACCAAACTTCCCGATGCGACGTGTCATTTCCTAATACGATCGCGTTCATTTTGCAAAAATATTCTTACCATGCCAATCCAATGCAAAAACAACCAGTGGTTTTTCGGAATCAAAAAACCAAACCCGCTCCCGCCTTTGAGTAGACCTGTCATTAATGCTAAAACAATGGTTTATTTTTAAAAGTTAGACTTTGATAAGTCATTTTCTATGTGTAATCTGTGTTTCTGACTAGTTAAAAATCTTTTGCCCCGACTATTTAAAGAATTTCAAGCCCCAAAGCTGAACTTTACGACTGTGATTACGTCTAAAAAGACCATTTAAGCTACCCTTTGTAGCTTCGAAGATCCAACATAAAGCCAAAGCCACCAGAAACCCTGTCAATTGTCAAACACCTGTAAAATTAGGTATTTTCCTAAATTTGACCAGCAAAATTCACTAATTGAACCATTAAATCAGAGAAATTGAGATACGGAGAATATAATTGCCATTCCTGAGTGCCCAAACCTTGAAAAAACATGGAAAACCCTCGTAATTTTTTCTTAGAAATTTACATTTGCCTAAAAAGATCAGTTTTTAGCCAATTTCTCAATTCCAATCTATTGAAAGACAAAATTCCACAGTTCAAAGGGTTTAAAAATACATAGAAAGTAAAAAATCCCCCTTTTCAGTCTTCTACATCCAGAAAACATGTGTTTTCTATCCTAAACCCTTGTTCAGATTCCCAGAATTTTCCCAGATCTGCTCAAATACCCTCTGTTTCAAATTAACTATAGCAAAGAGTATAATCTTGCTTAGTTATCCCCAAAAATGACAAAGAAGCAAAATACACCCAAAATTGTAGGTCCCAAAAGGTGCTAAAGTTACGGAAGTCAAGCCTTCCAAGCCTGAATCTTCAAAAATCAATAAGCCAACTCCAGTAATTACTGCCAATACTGCTACTACTGTGAATCCCCTTCAACCTCCAATCTCATTTGAAGAAAGCATTCCTTTGACTGATTTAGATTACAAGATTGCTAACCCTGTATTGGAATTCAATTTACTAGAAATTCATAACTGGTGTTGTGATAAGTTTTTGAATAAGAATCAAGATGACATACCTATTTGGGAATCCAATTTTCCCAAATATGTAGTTGCCATTACTCATCCAACCCAAGACCTTGTAAGAGTGTGTCAACAGTATTATGTTCCTGACCAAAGATCCGTTGTGAATGCCAATAGCAAGATTTTGTTTTCCATTACGGCAGAATCTATAAATAAGATGCTTTAGTTAAAACTTGATCCAAAAGTAATACATTTGTCTATTGAATCATTGACACAGTTATACTTAGGGATGGATTTTCCTAAAAAGTTTTCAGTCTTTCAGAATTTCATGCCTGAATATGTAGAAATCCCTAAGGTTAATCCTCCATATTTCACTTCAAAATTTGTTGAAGTTTCCATACAAGTGATTTCTATGTTGTCATTTATACTAGGCTACTTTAGTGATGAATTTACAGATGCATCCGTCATTGGTTTTCTATCTACATTGTCTCTTGGGTAGCCTCCTGCCATGACCTTTGATTTTGCCAGTTTTATTGCTAATAGCATCCATCATCAATTGACCACATTTCCAAATGAAAGTGTTTTCATATATCCATCTTATCTATTCCATTTGTTTCTATTTTTTGAAGATGAGAATTTTCCCATTGCTTTGAAAAATATGAATGTAGAGGGCCAGCCTCTATTAGTGATATTTTGGACATCCTTACTCAGAAAGGAAGGAAATTAATTTAGTTATAAACAATTTTCAGACTTATTCATGAGGACATGCATGAATTTGATTTACAAGTCCGAACAGCCCAAAGTAAGTGAAGAAATGAAGAGAATATTACAACTATCTAATCAATGCAAAGTAGGAAACTGGTGCTTATATCAGAGACACACATAATTAAGAATATTTGGAACTAATTTTTCCCCATATAAGTTACCTAAATTTTTAACCATCAGGGTTTTTGCATTGGAATATTTGAGACAAGTTTTAAATGAAAATGCTATAAACTTCATGGAATCAAAGAAAAAGACTCAGTTTAAGTTCAAGATCCAGACTTTCCCTTTCATAGTAAACAATAGGAAGGCTGAGAAATAAATATCTAGACAATTATCAAAGTATCAGTTTCAAGAGATTTTTCAATGGAATTATGATCCTGAGGGCTACCTCAGTGCTATAAGGGTAAAATTCAGGCTTCAACCTTTTATAAATGACTTAAAAACACATATTGAGAGGTTTTCAAATCAAATGGAATGGATGCCAAACACATTTCAGATCCTACTGATGATACAAAAAAAAGTGAAAAGGGAAAAGAATTCACAGGCTATAATATTTGTCAAACAATCAAAAGTTTCAAACAAAAGAGCTAGAAATCATGAAGTATATTCAGCTGAAACTATTTCTTATAACAAATAAAACTGATCTACAATAAAAGGGCTAAGGTTACCATTGATGAAAAATAAAATTCTATTAAAATAAACGATACAGATGATCAGTAGGTAGAGAAAGAAGATGCCACAGTAATTGTTACTGAAATTTTAACAAAAAATCAAAAAGGACAGGTTGCAGCACAAGAGCAAGACAGTCAAATGATTGAAAAACATGTCAATATTGAAATTCCCTCTTCCTCCAAAAAATCAGATGAAAGAGATTTAGATATCAAACAAAGGTACAAACAAATTAGGGAGAAATATGAGGAGATCGAAAGAGAAACTTACTCTCAATTCCTCAAAGAAAAGCCAGGTAACAAGGACATATTGTTAACAAAATTTGATTATTCTAATAATGAAATGATTATGTCCTACCTCCAGCCAAAGTTTTCAGATCCAAAGACAATCTCAGACTACAGCAAAACATAATTTGAAGTTGATTCAGAAAATATCCATGAGCTGGATCAGATTGAATTTCATAAACATTCATCTGAAATGCTATATTCAAAAATAGTGGATAAGACCAGGAGTGCTACTCAATTACAAAACACAATTTATAATATGTAGGACCAGATGAGGCTAAACAAAGCCTCTTTACAGGAAAAATAACTAAGGATTAATTCCTTGGAAGATCTAGACCTTCAGATAGGAGTACATCCATCAAACATACAGGTTGATCATGCCTTGATAAAGCAAAAGAATGATGATATCACTGCTTTGAGGAAACAATTAAAACTTCCTCAAAATGAACATGCTCATGCAAAAGAAATCCTCCAAGAAGAAATTGAAAAAGATAAAATGGCCAAGTTAATACTAAAACTGACTGCCCAAGTCAAAGAGATGGAAGATCAGATGGACATCCTTATAAAATAAAAAGAAGCAATAAAAGAAGTTGATGTGAAATATATTACCTCTGTTATTCATATAGTTAGCATAGTTGTCCCTTCCACATTGGCAGAACATTTAGCCCCAAAAGTGCCACTGGCAACTGCAATGCCAGTGCAATCTATATATACTTCTGCCACAGGATCATCCACCACACGGGTACATCAAGCAGCTGAAGCAGCATATATAGTAAAAGAAATGGAGGATATGTCCCTAAAAAATAATGAGATAATTAATTTGAAAAATACCATTCAAACTCTTGAAACATCAAACAGGAATACATTGATTACATCTAAAGGACATGAACAAAGAGCAAATAGACTTGAAGAATAGGTAAAGATCTTGCAGTAGCAAGTAAATCTCAGTGAACACATGTCCTTCATCAAAAAATATCTTTCAACAAACATAATTCAATGCATACATCTACAATGGCCTTCAATTCAAATCATATATGAGCATAGAGATCTACTTAAGGCAACATGGGTGGAAATTTAGAAAAGAAAGGAAGAACTTGCTAATAAGCCATCTCAAGCTTTAAAGCTTATTACATTTTTGAATAGAAAAAACAAAGAGGAGCTTAAAGAATTGAAAATACAAGATAGGACTAAAACAATTCTTCAAATAAAAAAGGTCCTAAATAAAAGGAATGTAATGAACAATTTGGAGGAAAAGTGTGAGGCCATGAGTTTGTCAATAACAAAGTTTTTGAAAAAATACACAATATTGAGACAAGCAGGCCTCTCAGACATTCATGTCTTTAATGAAAAGCTAATGGTTCAAATAGATTCTGAAAAGAAGATTAGAGCCCATGCCAAAGAACAAATAAATAAGCTTCTGCCACAAGGTTCTACAACTAGTGAAGTTGACTTGGAGTACTTTGAAAACTTATTTTTTCTACAGAATGAAATTAAACATATTTTCATTATCAAACCAAATTTCTCAAATTACACTGATGCTGATGAAAGTTACCAAAATTTGAAAAGTGTGAAAATACCAAGTGATCAGCAGTGGCAGGAGTTCACAGATTTGTTATAGCAACATTGGAGCAGAACAACAGAAAAAGTACAGGTAAAACAATGAATTTAAGAAGAAAAGAATAAAAAATAGCTTACTTTGATTTTGGATTTTTATTGCTAATATGAATCTTGACAGTAGTAAAAGAGTAAAAGGAAAATTCAAGCAAGACAGAGAAATGTTGGGACATTTTTTTCACCATAGTGAAAACTTCATCTTACAGTTGTTAAGAGGTAAAAATAGTAGTTGAAAGTGTATCAGAAGTAACAAGGTCAAAGTGTATCCGAGCAAAAACAATCAGCTAGTTTTTACTATGGTAAATTCTATATTTTACTAGTAGTAAAGTGATAGATGAATAAAGTAAAATAGTATCAGGAAGAAAATCAGCTTTAAAGGATATAAACTGAAAGAGTATCAATCAAGCAATCTTCAAACATATATCTTCCAAATGTGCCAGCAAGCATGTGCACCTAGTCAACAAACTCTTTTTATTAGATAATGTTAGTTCTATTTTTTTTCTTGATAAAAAGACAACTTGCTAAGTTGTTAAGCGGTTGTCCCCCTTACTGTGTTAAGATATTTTATTTTCCTATAGTTATTCCTATATTTTTCTAGGGTATTTTGTAATAAACATTTTGTATAAATACTTCACTCTTTGAATTATTATGTGTGGAATAAAGTTGTTGAGATTATTATAGACAATTTTGCTGGTACTTTGGAGGCTCATGTGTTGATTTCATAGCAGCAGACTAGACAATAGTCAAATGGACTTCATAACTCAAGATTCATGCCAAAAGCTAATGAGTAAAGTGATTTCTTACTGTCATTGTTTCCTCTTTTGAAGTTTCATTCAATTTCATATATTTTGTTCAATCCAAATGATTAATTAGGAATATTATTTCAAGATAACTGTAAAAGCTCCTTGTTTTAACTACTTAATCATTTCAATGTTTTCTGCTAATTTCCAGACATCGGAATTCTTAATTTCTCCCAGTCCCGTTTGACCCCTATCTCCTTCATTTTTTTCTGGATCAATGGATCCTTCACTGCCCTTTATCTCGAAAGCAATCCATCTTATCAAATCAAACTATTCAAATATTTGAGGGTTATCTACCTTGCCCTGAGTACATTATCATCCTTTTGGCCTTGCCTTCTAGTTTTTCTTGCCACATCTTGACTCCATAGCCTAATGGACCAGTATATCCCTCTTTTGTTTGTCTCCAAGTAATCTTATTTCCCACCAAAAATTCCAAACAAAAAACCAAGTGCCCAATTATACCTAGCCTAATTTATCAATTCAAAGCAAAGTTAAATCTGAAAGAGAGAGCCCTCTCTGAAATTTAGGAAGGTTGGATCCTAAATTTCCAAGGTAGGTTTGTGGTTACCCCTAGTTTTCTTTAACTGTAAATCAAAATCCCACGACCTAAGAAATTGCTAGGGTGATAACATATTACAGGAATTTTAGCAAGGTAACCATCAAGAACAGGTATCCATTTCCAAGTATCTATGACTTGTTTGATCAGTTGAAGGGAGAAACCGTGTTGTCAAAGATCAACCTAAGATTAGGATATCATCAGGTACGCATGAAACAAGAGGACACCTATAATACTACCTTCCAAACCAGGTATGGGAATTATGAGTTTGTTGTGGGTCCTTTTGGTTTTACTAATGCTTCAATAACTTTTATGTTCTTGATGTATAGCATGCCGCGTCCTTATCTATACATCGTTGTGATCACATTCATTTATTATATAATGATATATGATACGAATAAGAAATATCATGTCCAACACTTAGAAATAGTATTCAGATTGCTAGGAGAGAATCATTTCTATTCCAATCTTACTAAATGCAACTTCTTGTAGATAAAGATACATTAATTGGAACATGTTGTCTCAAAGGAAGGCATAACAGTGGATCCAGAAAATATTAACACTATCATGGAGTGGGAAACTCCTAGGAATTTGGATGAGGTCAGATCGTTCATGGAGTTAGTAGGTTTCTATAGGAGGTTCATCAGAAAATTTTCATAGATTACATATCCTATTATAAATCATTATAGAGGAGAGGAATGAAATTTGAATGGACAACAGAATGTGGAACAAGTTTTGAGAAATTCAAGCAGTTGTTGACAAATGATCTAGTGTTATATATTGAAAATATGGATAAAGAGTTCATGGTGTGCACATATTTTTGAAAGAGAGGACTTGTTGGAGTATTGATGCAAGAGGGACAAGTAGGTTGCTATGAGTCCAAGAAATTGAATGAGCATGAGAATAACTATGTGACTCATGACATTGAGATGGAAGTGATCATTCATGCAATAAATATGTAGAGGCACTGTCTTCTTGGCAAGAGGTTTTTATTTATTAGTGAGCACAATGGACTAAGGTATCTATTTGGATAACCAAATCTAAATTCTAGGAAATATATAGATGGTTGGCTACCCTCAGCGAGTTCTAATTTGATATTAGATACACTAAAGGAAAGGAGAATAAGGTTGCAAATGCTATTATTAGGCAAATGCAGGTAAACCATGCTACATCGGTGAGCTCTTATCAGGTAGATTTACAGGATCAGATATCACATGTAGGACAACAAGATGACATGTATCAGGAGCTTAGGTACAATTTACAACAGGGTACACATGATCATGATGTGGAAAATTATGTCACAGTGGATGGCTTGGATAGATTTAGGGACATGATCTATGTGCCAGATGAAAGTGAGCTCAAGAAGCTTATCTCTAGGTATTTTCATTTTAATCCATATTAGGGTCACCTAGGATATTTAGAAGATATTGACAATGATAAAGAAGTTCTATTACCAGCCTAATCTGAAAAAGGAAGTAGCAGATTTTGTGGCCAGATTCTTGGATTTTCACCTACTGAAAGTTGTGTGTAAGCACCCCACTAGTTTTTTACTACCTATTATGATTTTAGAGTGGAAGTGGGAGGTAATTTCCAAGTATTTCATTACAGGTTTTCCAAGAAAAATATAATCAACATGATTCTATCATGGTTGTGGTTGACAGGTTGAGGAAGGTATCTCACTTCACTCGAGTGAATATTACTTATTTAGATAGTGAGGTGGTGTAGGCCTTCATGAAGGAGATAGTGAAGTTCCAAAAGGTTCCAAAGAAGATCATGTCAGAAAAAGATGCTAAGTTCACTTCCAAGTTTTTGACGGATTTATCTTCAGGTTTAGGTAGAAATTTGGCCTTGAGTACAACTTATCATCTCTAGACAAATGGACAGAGAAAATGGGTAAATAGGATACTATAGGAGATGTTGAGGATGTATGTCATGCATTAGAAGCGGAAGTGGGAGGAATATCTTCCACTGGTTTATTTTTATTAAAACAATGGTTATCAAGAGTCATAGAAGATGAGTCTATTTTAGGCACTCTATGGGTGGAATTTTAAAACTCCCATCAGCTGGAGTGCTCTAGTGAATAGGGTATTGATCGGACCAGACATGTTGGTAGACATGGAACAATAAATGTAGGTTATAAATACAAATCTAAAGGAAACACAGGATGGATAGAAGATTTATGCAGACCAACACATGTGTTACAGGTTAATTTTGGAATCACTCCTAAAACTCAGATCATTACAAATAGGGTCTATCATACCCTAAATCAGTTTCTACTTGCCTTAAACAATTAATCCCAATGTTGGTTTTTGTCCATGAAACTTTCACTGCTTGAAGTCCACCTGAAATACTCCATTGAGCCACCAATTCACCCCTAGACCGAAGTAAGTGCTTTGTAGAGCACTTACTCCCGTTCATAGTAGTATTGCAGAGCACCTAGGCCCACTTAACAATGTGTTGGTCGACTTTGAGTGAATTGTTCAAATGATTCCAGTAATCTTCCCACTTTCTAGTGCCTTCCAAAAATTGTTCCACCTATTATGCTATCTAATAACTTTCAGTATGAACACCACTGAGCCATTAAATTAGTTATCCTCTTATCCCATTGAACAAGGAAGCTCCCTCATCCATTTATGGAAAAGCCATTCAATGACCAATTAACGCCAAACTACCCTCATTTCCTATAAATTGACCATTGATCATAGTTCAAAAGGGGAGCCAGAATTTTGTAGTCTTATGCTAGTGAGATTATTGCTCTTTGAGTTATTGTTTGCAAGTAATGTTATGCTATTGGAGTAATGACACTGATGTGATGAGGATGGAGTAAAGCTGGAGCGATTTGACATCGAATTGATCGAACTGGTTTTAACTTATCCTTATATATTAAAATAAAGATATTTGTTCTTTTCCCAATACATGTGTCCATGATTTTATATATGTATTTTATAATGCAATCGATTGAATTTGATTAATATGAATAGATCATAGCAGACTTTATGTCATTTTTTTTCTTCTGTTAGTAATTACAGGTACCAATCAAATGAGTTCAGTTCAATTGGGTGTGACAAGAGAGAGAAAAGGGAGATGAAGAATATCAAAGGATCAAAAGTAGGTGTTCTTCTATTATATATTTATCTTAAGTAAAAGGTGAAGTGTCTTTCATATGTTGTTCTAGGTGCGTCGACCACACTTAGGGAATATTATCTCTCCGTAGGTTTAATTTTCGTAAAAAAAATTGGCAACCATAGTGGGGAAGGATTGATCGTCCCTGGTGGTTTTATCCTCATTTTCTAGCCTCTCGTAGACTTTAATTGCTTCATTACCATAATTTGAACGTGTTTTGGTGAAATAAGTGTGTTTTCTTGCCTATTTTTAGGTTCCTCTCACACCAACACACTGTTGGTCTTAACATAGTGCTCTACAAAGCATTTTTGGCTTAGAGACAGTGCTTTGCAATGCACTATCTCCCACTCAGTGGTGCGTTGCTCCTATGCCCAACCAAAATTGATCATATTTTTGTCTTTTACCATCATGTTCAGTGTCCTTTTTGCTGAGTTTTCAAGTGTCTGATTGTCTATAGAGTCCAGATTTCTTCTGTTATTCTTGCTTACTTTGGGTGTATGTTTGTTCAATGTTTATTCTTATTTTCTTTATCATTTTCAAAATAGCTCCAAATTTTAAAGTTTACATTTGATTAGTTATTTATTTTCAAACCAGGAATTGTCGTACAAGTCTTCGTTTCTCTGGAAATTATTGATTGATTGATTGATTGTGCATATTTTTTTATTATTCGTTCATTCACAATTAAAATAAATTTCAAAAGAAAAACATGCATTTCCATATAGTTTTGTGAGTGTTGCATAGGAATGGTTAGGGAGTTTTCATTTTGATGTGCTCATTGCTATTTTCTTATGATCAGATTTCTCTATCCCTTGTAGCTAAGGTTTTGATTTTCGAAAGTGAATTGAAACACATGCTTATCATCTTAGCTGCATTTTAAGAGTTTAAAATACCTCACGTGGTGAACTTGAAAGGAATATTCCTAAGATATATCAGCTTAAAATTTATCTCAATTAACCTAAGGGAGCATTGTGACTTAATGATAACATTTAGAGGCTTAGGATACAGACATGTTTTGGCATCATAAAACATAGAATTTGTCATTAATTGTCTACGATACATTCCGAGTGTGATACCTCATCCCACATATGTAAGTATATCGAAGCTTGTCCACATACCTTCAATATATCGAGTGGTGTTCTAGTATGAAAAGTATATGGGGATGCTTTCACTATGTGATTTCACATTACAGAATGCTAACACGTATTGGGCCTCCACGTACTGTGGATTATATTTGGGAGGAAAACATTAGGTTTCTTACCACCCATAGGCAATCGAGTTGGCCACCTTGTATATTTTTATACAATGAACATATCATTCAAAGAGATTTCCTACATGTACATAAGTCCTCAGTTTACTCGGGCGGTATATTGCAGTTCATTGTTGCTTGGTAATCCGTTTACCTAGCATTACCCTCTTTTTATTTATTTATTTTTTACAATAAAATCAATCAACAATCGTGGAAGAAGATCAAATATTTCCCCTTTGTTCGAGTAGGAAAGTGAATAAACCAAATTTATTGCCAGATGCTGCACCTGGTCGGAAAAGGCGAGCTCTTCCTACCGAGTATGGTACCTATCCAACCTTTGGTGCTTCATGTTCATCTAATTTACCAGAGTCATCTGGTCCTTTGAGTCCCGAGTCTCAATTCGTTTCTACCGATCCTAGTTTACCTGCTACCGTTATGACAGAACCCTCACAGTTACCTCAGGACACGGAAGTTGAATTTAGTGAAACAGTAAATCTAGAAACTGGAGTTGTTCAACCATAAGTTGATTTAGAGACTATCGTTATTTTACCAAAACATCTTGATCCTGAAGTATAACAAAAAGAAGTTTTTCCTGTGACGAAGAATGATCACATGCCTCATCCTCTTTACCACAGAGTCAACCGCCTTAAATTTATATCTGCCCTGATCATGAAGTACTTCCACATGGTCTGATTTCAATTGAGGAAGAACCTCAGGAAGATACTCCCCCTAAAACTCCAACTAATTTTGGGTCTGGGCTTCATCTTAACCCATCTATTCCCCGTTTGACCTACACTGCTCCTATTGATCTTGCTCAGTTTCAAGTTCCCATAGATTCTTTAGGGTATTTACTGTCATTTAACCATGGCTGAGACAACATCCCAGAATGTACCATCTGTTAAAACTGCAACAAAATCTACTGTTGCTACCTCTTTGATATTTACTATGACACCTAAGTCTCATTTTTACAGTGGTTTGTCCATCCCATCGGGTTACCACTCTTTCTCTGGAACCTACTATGGTGCCTCCTCTAGTCCATGGACTTCCCCCATATTTTCATCTAGAATCTTATTTGGTTTCTCTCATATGATGAATGAATGACCAGATCATTTATTTACATCTTTAGCTCAATATCAGGTCGGTCCATCTGACTACTATCTATCTTATCTAGTTTTTACAAGACTCCCACCATATGAAGTTTATTATGCTCAAAATAATTATACTCCATATGCAGGGGGGAAACCCATGGTTACCCAATATGGAAATACTTCATCGTATTTAGTTAAATATTATGCTGGAATGTTTGTTTGTGAGTGGCACCCTACCTTTCCTATTCAATCGGAAATGGCTGTGTACTCATATCAAATAGTTCAACTTGTTCCATCCACACCTATGACTCCTGTTATTAATTCCTAACCCTATTTAAGAGCTCAATTGGTCATAGCTCAACCCTCTTAGGCGGGTCCTTAAACCCTTTACCCTCAAATTTCAGGTCTATAGACTCCGCCTACCCAGGCCGGTTTAAAACACCCATCTGTATTAGTAATTTCTCTACCATAGGCTAGTTTACCCTGGTATGGGATGTCACAGGGTTCTATTGGTCTCGTCTATTCATAACCTAGTCCAACATATTATGGTTTAGTTTATAATCCCAGTGGGAAACAACCACATTATAAAATCCTGTGGTAGCCACAACCTCCTCCTCTATCACAACCATAACAAAAGTTCAAAAAATATCAAACCTATCCTGGACTTGGTCAAGAAGCCTATGCTGGGATTGGTCAAAAAAAATCTTATCCAGGTTCTGTTCAATGATTCTGTCAAGGGTTTTGGTCAATGGTTCTATCAATTCCATCTTACCTTGGTTACACTCAACCCGATTTAAACCGATAGTTGTCATATTTTTTTGCGACACTAGAGTTACCAAATTTAAATTGGCTCACTAATGATCCCATTCATTATTCACCTTGGTTGCTGGTTATTCCTCATAAATTAACCTCTGATATTCTGAAATTCAGTGGACATCCTAGAGACCATCCATCTATCCATGTTATGACTTATCATTTATGGTGTTCCTCAAACTCCTTGAATGATGATTCTGTTATACTTTGTCTTCTCCAGCGAACGCTCACTGGTTAGGCTGCAAAGTGGTATATTGAATTACCACAAGCTTCTTTCCATAACTTCACAACTTTAACCACTACTTTTCTAACCCACTTCCATTCACCCATAAAAAATGAAACTAGAATGGAACCTTTGACCAACTTTAAACAGTCGAATGCTACTCACATATCAGATCACATACATGAGTGCCATCTTCATCATCAAATGGTTTAATCCTTTGTTTTAGATAAACTTTTATTTAAGTAGTTATAAAGTCCTCGTTTCCATCTATCACTGAGGACATAGCCAAAGGAGGTGTTGTCACTAGAGAGCAAGTAATTTCTCATGCCTAGTATTTGAATTTGATTTATACTCAGTCTAGCACACTGTATGAAAATATTTTAAATGCACCGTGACTGAATTTTACTATTCCTCCTTCCCCGTCTAGTAAGGACTCACATGCCAGTGAAAGTGTGATTGGTTCTTCCATCACTCATCCAGCAACTTGACCATCTATTTCAACACTTGTTGTGTCTAATCACACCCCTATTGCATCTGATCCTATGTATTCTTCCGAAATACATGTCATTTCATCTGAAGAGGAAAAAAGTGACAAGCAACTTGGAAGTTAGAAGAAAAGGAAAGCTAAGAAAAAAAAATTCACCCTAACAGGAAAAATCATTTCATACATTTGGTACTTCTCGAAAATCTAGTTACCCCTATTTGATATGTAATGGGAAGAATGTTACATGCGACGGTCCTCATCACTCAGAAGTCTCAAAACTTCTTAAGACTTCTCCCACATCAACTGTGTTGACATACCCTTTTTTGAATCCAAAAACGCATATGGTTGCTACAAATCCCACTTCTATTTCACAAGTGCTTATGTTATCCACCAATAATCCCAAAATTCATGTTCTGGTATCCACTCAAAGTAAATATTACGGTAATCCTCTTCGAACGTCAAATAGTCAAGCTACATATCAACCTACTACTTTGACTTCAACTTTTTCTGATTAAATTCCACCGCCTATTATTCCCGAGTTAACAATAAAACCGCTAAAGGGAGTTGTTCATAAATCAAATTTCAACCCTCAAGCTCGTAGAACTCAAAATTATGACACATTCGAAGATCTGGCTCAGTTTCCTTATGCTATTTTGATGCTTGAGGTTCTTCATAATTGTCCCTCCCAAAAGTATGCTTTGTTGTCGACAATTGTGGGATCGATCGAAAGGACTATAATCTTGTAGTATTTAACCATGTGGGCTATGTGCCAAAATTTCCAGCACAGTTAGCAGTTTTTATCCAAGTAAATGTCCTTAATCACCTCATTCATCAGACTATTATTGATGAATTTGCATCTACTTGTATCATATCTATGAATTGTTGGAAGTCACTTTGTTCGCCATGTTTATCACAATCACCTAGGATGTTGAAAGCTTTTGACAGTCGTACATATAAGCCTTATGGAATTATCAGTAACCTGCATGTTGAACTAGGGGAAAAATTGTTACTATTGAAGTTGAGGTCATTGACAGACCCCTTGACTATAATATATCCCTAGGAAGACTATGGGTTTATGCTATGGCTATGGTTGTCTCTAATTACTTTCGCATGATCGCCCTCGGCCATAAGGGCAACATCATAGTCATCGATCAAATTACCTTTTTCACCTCTAGTTCCTAGGAAATTGGAAGCGTTCCATTCATTCATGGACCCATCCCATCTCTTCAGAACATTGGTGTAGGAATCTTTAAGGATTCTACACTAATGGGCACACTTTCGTTACCATCCCCTGTGAAATTGGTCGAAATTGCAGAAGTAGAGACCTACAATATGATTTCTTCCACTTCATTTGATTTATGGAATATTCCCAATTATTCTTGAATATGTAGGTTAGGTGAAACTATGCTGCTATGTCCAATTGAGCTCGAATAGAAATAAACATTTTTGGATTTTGCAGCCAATCCTGATCCTTTGTTGCCAATTGTTTGGGTTGACCATTCTTTCGATTACAGTACTTCTTCTAACCCTTTTTAATGTATATTCTCAATTGATGAGAGCTTTATGGAATCCATGATGCTGGAAGAAGAACCATGGGATGATTTTCATAACCAATCCCATATTCCAAATTACATTGAATATATTCTAACAAAACTATATCACTCTAGAGTCATTGATTTCTTTACGAATTTCGTTTCTATACAGGTCGTCGATTCTAAGAGAAACCCATGAAATATCAAAGAAACAATTTCTATTGATATTTCAACCAAACCAGGTGTACTAGAAAAAAATCATGTTGGCACGTCTTTTTCTGCATCTGAACTTGACATTTCCTGCTCTCTTTTCCATGAATTCCATGATGTATTCACTTGGCTGTATGAGGAAATTCCAGGCATCGATTCCAGTATTGTTTAGAATGAGATTAAAATGTACCATGATTTCAAACTGATACGACAATGCCTTCATCCTATTCATTCTAAGAAGGCTATTACCATTAAAGCACAGGTTGAAAAAATTTTACATGTTGGTTTCATTTACCCTGTTCCACTTACGGATTTTGTTTCCAACATTGTTCCTGTCATGAAGAAGCAAGGGAAAATCAGAGTGTGCATTTATTATCGGGAATTTAATCATTCTTTTCTAAAGGACAACTATCCCACTCCTTTTATTGACAAAACCATTGATGAATGTGGTGGATGTGAAATATTTTCCTTCATGCATAGTTTTTCCGATTACAATCAGATAAATATTCGCCCAGAAGACCAATATAAAATAGCTTTTTTTTGTCCCTGGGGTACATTCTCTTATCTGTTAGAGGAATTTTGAGGTATTTAGTGGGCCTCCTAAGAAAAATGTATAACCAAAGAACCAATAGGATTCAATATGATGATGTCAACCATGGGGGGTGATTCACCATTTTTGGAGTAAAAAAGTAAAAAGATAAATAAGTAATAAAACAATAAAACTACTTTGTCAAATCATATTTTCAACTTATCTCCCTAAGGGTTTACTCAAATTTAGAGCAAGATTACTCATTGGATGCAAAATTTATTTCCTCATCTAAGGAGTACCCATGTTACATACTTTTGATGGACCTTGTTACATGAAAAAGGAAAAATACATTAAAAAAACGTGATTACAATCATGTTTTTCATGTATTTCTCATTTTTCATGTAGAAAAGTTCGTCAAAAGTATGTAACATGGGTACTCCTTGGATCAGGAATTAAATTTTGCATCCAATAAGTATTCCTGCTCTAAATTTGAGTAAAACCTTAGGGAGATAAGCTCAAAATATGAGTTGAAAAAGAAATTTTTTTTCCCATCTAAAATTTGATGATGTAATCAAATATTATTTTATTATTCCCACTATTATTTTATAATTTCCTTAGGATGCCCATTTTAGACCTCAAAGTTCCCCTAATGGAAAACTCCCTTTTGGTTTGAAGAACGTTGGGGCAATGTTTTAGAGGGAAATTAATTATACCTTCCATGACATTAAACACATTTTTCAACATTATTTGGATGACTTAACTGCGCATTCACGAAAAGGGGTTGACCACCTGGTACATTTGAGAGCCATATTTTTATGATGTAGTTACAACAAAATACACCTAAATCCACACAAATGTGTGTTTTGTGTCTATTCTAGTCATTTTCTTGGTTCATTTTGTCCAAAGACAAAACTCGACCTGATCCCTTGAAGGTCGAGGCCATTATAGATTTTCATATGCCTTCCAACCTACTTTAGTTAAGGAGACTCCAAGTGAAGGCTAAATTTCTAAGGAGATTCATTCGAAACTACACCGAAATGGCTAAAGGATTTACTCGACTCTTGAAAAAGGGGACTCCCTTCCATTGGGATGAGGTTGTGCAATATTCTTTATGTGCTCTTAAAGATACCCTGATCGAAGCATCATTAATGTACTCCCCAAATTATCAGAGAGATTATTTATTGTATCTCATCGATGAAGATACAAACATTGCCATGGTTTTAGTCCAGGAAGAAGATGGGATTGAACATCTGATCTATTACTTGAGTCGCAATCTCAATGGTACAGAAGTTAAGTACACTTATGTTGAGAAGTTTTCTTTGGTTGACGTTCAAGATGTACAAATATTTCACCACTATATCTTGCTCACGAAGACCATTGTCATTTCAAATTTCAACCCTATGACATAAATTTTGTCACGTCAATTGTTGGTGGGGGAGGGAGGGGGAATACTCAAAATGGATAGTAATTTTGCAGGAATTTGATTTGGAATTCATCAATTCCAATTCAAATAATTCTTTGGTTTTCGATGAGCTTATTTACGTCCTTCGCTTGAGTAACACTAAGTCTACATCGGAACCATCCATTTCGGATGAGTCTTTGTTTCTAATTGCGCCATCTGACCCATGGTATGGATATTTTATAATCTATCTCCAGACGCAAACTTTCTGACCCAATACCTCTCACTGGCAATAGTGACATAATTGATACGAAGCCAAAGTTTATCTTATCGTAACCGATACACTTTATTGTCGTGGTGTCGATATGATTTTACATAGGTGCCTCACTCATGACGAGGTCGAGAGAGTTTTAAATTATTTCCATGCTGGTACTTGTGGTGGACATTTGTCTGGTTTTTCTATCGCACAAAAGATTCTATGCGCTGGTTACTTCTGGCCTACCATATTTCAAAACTGAATTCTCGTGGTAAGAAGTTTTCATGCTTACCAAAAATTGGATCGTAAAATGTGTGCACTGCCAACACCAATGGATCATGTCATCGTTGTGGAACCATTTTCCAAATTGGGCATTGAATTCATCACATGTGGGCCATGGCTATATTAACAACACATGTGAAACATCTGCATTTTGTTCTTTAACCATGTGGCTACACGGTTTGGTGTGCCACAAGCCATAGTTACATATCATGAAAAGCACTTTCTCAACTACATGATGACTGAGTTGGCTGCCAAGTTAGGACTCTCGCATGATAGTTATACCACTTATTATCCGCAGGCTAATGGACCAGTTGAAGGCATCAATAAAATTCTTAAGCCCGTGCTTCAACGAATGATTGGGGCTCATAAAATAAACTGACACTTAATCCTGTACTTGGTTTTTTCAGCTTATAGAACCTCAGTGAGAAATGCAACTGGAATCACTCCCTATCAGCTGGTTTATGGTCTAGTGTTTATCTTACCAATTCAATGTGAAATTTGATCATTGAAACCCATGATTGACCCGCTACCTAACAGTTGTGATGAGCAGGCACGTCTTTTAGATATCATCCATCCAAATTAATGTGTTGTGAAGCCAAATTGGACAAAAAATCACATAAGAGATTAATGAAGGCACAATATTACCACAATGTCAAGCCTCACACCTTCTTGGAAGGAGAAGTGGTCTTGCTTTATGTGTAGGAAGCTGGTATGATAGGAATAAGAAAATTCAAACCATTATGGCATAGCCTCTATATTGTAAAGCGTGTCTTGTCAAAGGGCGCCTATGAGTTGGTAGATTATGATGGGATTCCATTACTACAGTCTCAGAATGGGCTCTATCTCAAACGTTACTATACTTGATTCTACGTAGTAAATACTATATGATACTTTATATGAATTGATTTCATGTGTGTCACAGTGTGTATTTTAAGAGTTTTCATGTAGTTAGTAATATGCGTTTAATTTTTTTGCAGATGTTGGAATCTTTGGAACCATTTGTTGGTTATGCCGATGGTGCTAGTCGTAGTACGCACAATCTATCCTCTACAACATTGGCCATATTTTCTCCAAGTGGCGAGCTAGTAAATTTCCAAGGAATTTGTATCAGTTGATCCACCAGAAATATTATTGAGTATATCACATTGATCAAACTCCTCTTTGATGCCATTTCACTTCACTTTCGCGACATCATCATTAGAATGGAATCATAGCTTTTCATACTATAGCTTACTAGTGTTTATACTATCTGAAATCTAACTCTTCATCACATGTTCCTTAGAGTTAATATTTTGGAAATACATTTTGTCTACATCCAATATCAACAAATTTCCAAAAAATTAAACACCTTGACTGTTTCTTTAGCGAATTACGTGTTAAACAGACATTTGAAACATATGTAAAGATAGATTTTATTCACATCACACAATTGAATAGAATATTTGTTGGGAAAAATACTAAAGGGGGAGGGGGGGTGGGTGAATCAATATTTCCATTAATCACAATATTTTACTTTTCTCTTTACTAATTTTTATATGCAACTTTGATAAGCCCAACTAGCATATGTGCACGAATAGACAAACAGTAACTAGCGTATGCTAAGAAATATTTTCTGTTTAGATAAACATTCAAAAACATTATTTTACCCACATCATTAGTTATGCATAAGATATTTAAGCAGTAAATATGCGCAGTAGTAATAGAGTAAATCATCACACAAGAGCATAACACATGAACACCAAGATTTAAGGTGGAAACCCAATTCGGGAGAAAACCACTGTTGTTGTTGTCTCTATCTTCAATATTTATTATATGGAAAACTGTTTAAAATGTTTTACTGATGCAAACCCATATCAGTATGTAGGAATCTACTTGCATAAGTTTGAAACCTTCTCTTCTCCAGCTGCTACTGGAAGGTAGCTCCATCCCCATGATCTCGTTTACTAGACACTACTGGAAGGGAGCTACAACACCCTTATTAGAGCACCAAATTTTACCGGCAAGAAGATTCTACTTCCATACTGAGGGCTGCAACCCTCAGACTCATTGCAGTCCATGTTTCATAAATTTTCACACTAGATCCCATAGCTTCAACAAAACTCAGCATAAATATCAACACTAATAAAATTAACACAAAATTCAATCAGAACAGTGAGATCATTGTAACCAAAACACGATAATAAACCTAGATTTCAAAATCAACATGTAGAATCAATCTCAACCCTGATCAGTAATTATCTTAAAATTGATATGTTGCTTCACTTTAATGAACCCACATATATACGTCATTTCCTTCACACCAACCTGCGTATAGATCTAAGAATACTGAATTTCAAAAATATGATTAGTCTTAGAACTAGATCTGAGGCTTTTAGTCACTTATCTTTTTAGACTTGCAGAACCCTTATTCAGTGAGCATCATTAATCATATTAAATCACTCATTGATCAGATTTTTACATATTCAAATTATAAGTATATACAGTATCCAAACAACTGAGATCTACATCAAGACCTCATTGATAGATAACATAAATATAGTAGCAATAAACATAAACCTCTTCAACAGGCTTAAGAAAAACCTGACTTCCATACGCGCTTTAGCTGAGATAAAACCACCTATATATGCACTTTTACCAAGACAAACTAGCGTATAGATCTATAAATATTAATTTTGCAGGATGTTTCATATATATAAACTTACCCAGATTTCTTCACTTCATGTCAGCAAAATGCGCCAGGTTACAAACCCAATCATCTTATCAATACATAGTCATTTCAGGTCTAGAGATCCCGATCCATCATTGTATCCTAGGGTGCATCATAGTTTCATATCTACCAATAAAAAAGATTCCATCTCATGCAAATATACATTAGAGAGAAGTATTCAGTAAAAACCCTTACACATGCACACATTGTAAAAATTATCTTATTCTCCTTATATATGTTTAGCCTTTATTAATACCATGAGCCAAAACCACACAAGTACCCATGGTATTCTTGGACGAAATAAAATAGAAGACACCACAGTCAATATTGTGGGATAAAATCATGGTAATGCTCCTTGGTATTATATATTTTTAGAGCACAAAAGGCATACACGACTTGGTCTATACTAACCCACGTATAGAACCTTTAATGATGAATATTGACCATCTTCTGTTGTACTTTACACATTTCTTCTGCTATACTTTCATGCTTCTTCATAAGACATATAGTTCATTATTTTGACAGAGAGTTTCCATCAAGGACAACATATGCAACCATAAGAATCATATTTCCAACAATCTCCCCCTTTCAACTTGATTGAAACTATGATGGACATGAATGACCATAGCCTGTAGATACATAAACATTATTGGAACACCCAAAACTCTCCCCCTTTGAAATCAAGGGAAAAGGGAGGACAATTTCTCCTCCTAAGCACATGCAGACAGAATTTCAATAAAATACATGACTCTTTAACTCAACAGAGTATGTCCTTTCTTATCACCAAGGACATCAAAATTACATCAAGAATCCTATCAAGAGGATTTACATATTGACTCAATTACTCAACCAAGTAGGTTTACAAATTTGAACAAGTCTTTATATGACTGAATAAAAAAAATTACATCATAGTTCTTAACATGACCTTTTCATCAAATAATGGATAAGACTCTAAATAACAAAAGAATCTCAAACAGAAGTTCTTGACAAAACAACCAATCAGAATTCCAACAATGCATTCTTTTAAACAAGGCAGATGCTCCCCCTAAACTTGTGCATCTTGAACACCTTCAACAACCAATTCCTCAAAGAATCTTCATCAAGGAGATAAATATCAAATAAAGGTACAGTAAGATGAATACTAGAACAATAATAAAGTTTACCCAACCGCACCACAAATGGTTCTGGAAGCTGACCCAGAGACTTTCCGTCAGTAAAAGCCATACACAGTTTTATGCAGAGAAACTCGCATATATACACGATTCACCTCTATGCAACCATCGTACAAAATTAAATATTCTTAAATTAAGTAGATTTGGTAAGAGTGGCAGAGACAACTCCCAGCTTATACTGGAGATATTTCAATGCTTCCTTGGGAAGAGGTTTAGTAAATATATCTAAACTTATTCTTTGGAGGGAACATACTCCAATTTAACTTTTTGTTCAAGCACTTGTTCATGTAAGAAGTGATACTTGATAGGAATGTACTTGGTCGTAGAATGCATAAGAGGATTTTTCGAGATACTAATGGTACTTGTATTATCACATAGAATGGAGATGGGTGGTGAACATTTTATTTGAATATCTTGTAATTTCAACATGATCCAAAGAAGTTTTGTTCAACATGATGCGACAACCACATATTTTGCTTCTGTTGTAGATAAGGAAATAGAATTTTTTTTCTTTCTGAACCAACATACTAATCGATGCCCCATATAGAATGCACCACCACTAGTGCTTTTTCGATCATCAACATTTCCATCCCAATCTGCATCTGTGTCAGCATGAATAGTGAGATAAACATTCTTTGGATACCATAGAACAAGGTATTGAGTCGCTTGTATATATTTTAATATGCTTTTTATAGCTTGAAGGTGAGACTCTTTTGGATTAGCTTGGAATCATCCAACAATCCCAACTGCATGCATAATTTTTGGTCTTATTTCTGTTAGATAAAGCAGACTTCCAATCATGGAGCTATACTATGGTTGATTCACCATGGGAGAGTCATCATGGGAACTGAGGTTACATCCAGTTACCATTGTAGTGCTAACATGCTTGCAGTCTTCCATCCCATACTTCCTTGGAATTTTCTTGAGATATTTTTCTTGAGACAGAAATATGCCATTTGTTTCTTCTTATACTTGTAAGCCAAGAAAATATGTTAGTTCCCGAAGTAATGACATTTCAAATTCTTGTTGCAAAATAGAAGAAAATTTCTGACTCATGGACTCTTCATTACTTCCAAAAATGATGTCATCAGCATACAGAACAATAATTAATAGTTTATCATCCTCAATTTGTGTTTATAAGTTACTGTTAGCATATCCTTTTGTGAAGCCTTGTTGTTGAATATATCTGTCAAGGCTAATACCATGCTTGAGGAGCTTGTTTGAGACCATATAGAGCCATTTTAAGTTTTCAAACAAGTTTTTCATCATTTCAAAGATTGAATGCTTCTAGTTGTTGTATATTGACTTCTTCTAGATCGACATTAAGGAGAGAAGATTTTACATCCATTTGATAAAATTGGAATTTTTGAAAACTTGAAAAATAAAGGAACATTCTTATGGCGTCAAGTATGGCTATAGGATAAGGTGCTTCTTCAAAGTCTATACCTTCTTGTTGAGTGTACCCTTTACAAACAAATCTTGCTTTGTTTCTAATAGAAACTCCATTTTCATTTAACTTGTTTTTGAATATCCATTTTGTTCCAATAACATTTTTATCATGAGGTCTTGGAACCAATTCGCAAGTATGATCCTTTTAAATCTAATCAAGTTATTCATTTATGGCTTGTATTCAACGTTCATCTTTACTGGCTTGATTTAGATTCCGTGGTTCAATAGTGGATAAGAATGCCAGATAGCTCGGGGATCCTACAAGATTTCTTCTTGTTTGGACACATGGTCCCTTTTCTCTGAGAATTTGAGATTTTGGATGATTAATTTTAACATACTTGGATGGAGCCTTTTCTGATATATCTTCTTCCGTTGCTTCATATGGTTCTCCTTTTATATTTTTGATATTTGATGAGAGAAAATATACATCATAATTGTCTTCATTTGTTGTTTCTATTTCCCTTTCAAGAGTTGTGAGAGACTTATCAATTACAACATCAATACATTCAAAAATATTCCGAAGTCTTTTATTGTAACATTTATATGCCTTACTTCTAGAAGAGTAACCAAGAAATATTCCATCCTTTGCTCTAGGCTCAAACTTACCAAGTTTTTCATCATTGTTCTTGATAAAACACTTGCTTAAAAAAAATATAAAATTCTTTACAATGGGAAGATTACCATACCAAAGCTCATAAGGAGTTTTATCACTGTTTACACAAACATGAGTGTTGTTAAGAATATTTACTACAATATGTGTTGCCTCTCCCCGAAAGGTATCAGGAGTTGCAGATTCATTAAGCATTGCACGAGCCATATGTTGAACTGTTCTATTCATTCCTCTTTCCATGCCATTTTTTTGTGGATTTCTAGCTACAGAGAATTGTCTTTTTATGCTATAATGTTCATAGAAATCAAAGAATTCATCTGATATATATTCTCATCCTCGGTCAGATCTAAGACATTTGATTTATATCTAATTCATTTTCAACCAAAACTTTGAATATCTTAATTTTTTCAGTTTCTTCATTTTTATGTTTCATTAAACCGATCCACCACATTCTAGAGAAGTCATCAATAAATAGAATATAGTATTTTTCTCCACAAGGTGACTTCTTCCTTACAGGACAACATCAATTAGTATGTATAATTTCAAGAGGCTTACTTGATGATCCTTCTTTGACATTGAATTGCACCCTAGTTTTATTACTAAATTGGCATGATGTTCATATGGTACTTTCACGTAGAGTGATGTTGGGTAAATCACGAACAGCTTCGAATCTGCTAGATTTGCTTATTTGATAGAAGCTCAAATGTCCCAATATTCTGTGCCATAACCAATTTTCTGTAGATTTACCTAAGTAACATTGCTCTTGGCCACCTGTTAATATATATATATATATATATATATATATATATATATATATATATATATATATATATATATATATACATATATATATATATATATATATCTGTGTGTGTGTGTGTGTATATATGTATATGTATATGTATATGTATATGTATATGTATATGTATGTTTCTTGGTGTTCTAGTTCCTTTTATTACCATTTTTCATGTGTCAAGTTCACGTACTACACACTCTTTTGAACTAAAGACAAATTCATTTCCTTGATCACACATTTGACTCACACTCAACAAGTTATGCTTTAATTTATCCACATACATATGATTGTTATATTTCACCTTTTATTTTAGAAATAAAGAACATTTACCCTTAATGACGTCAGGAGAGCCATTTCCAAAAGTAACATTCTTTTCTTTTTCTAATGCATTATATGAAAGAAGTTTATTATTATCCCCTGTCATGTGTTTTGAGAATCTGCTATCAATGTACCATTAATTTGTTTCTCCTTATGAAAATAAATCTATGCCAAATATTTCAACTGTGTGTCCTTATTTCTCCATACCTTGGAGTTTGTGGGTATATGTTATTTTGGTTTCAGTTTGCTCCTACATTTAGATTCTTCATGTCCAACATTGTTGCAATAATAACATTCAATTTTTCCTTGAAGAGGAGAAAATTTGTTGTAAGTATTCTTCTTTACTCCAGTCTCATTTCTTTTATTTCTAGCTTCTCTGGTCATAATGGTTTTATATGCAACACATTGAACAAATTTATGACCAAAATTATGACATGAGAAACATTGTCCATTAAAGAAGAAATTTATGAAATCATGAAACCTTCTATTGATGTTAACCTGATGATTGATATTTCTGCTATTTTTCATCCTTGAATTGAAGTGGTCATGCTTTACATGGGAAGTATCTATGCCCTTTTGCTGAGTGACAAAATGTTGTTGGCTGGCTTTAGCTTCATTTAGATATCTTGGTGCTGAATATTGAGAATATTCTCTGATATATCCATGACGTGTCTTTACAAGAGGAGAGCGTTGTACCTTGATAATTGCATCTAAGGTTTCAGATCCTTTAGGAAATCTAAGATTTAAAGTTTTCACTTTCTCAATTTCCTTTATTAGACTTACTATTTCACATTCTAATTCCTCATTGTGCTTCTCCTTTTCTATAAGCTAATTCTTTAGAGTATCTATGGAATTTGTTTTTTCTTCCAAAAATATTTTGAGTTGATTTATTTTTTCAATAAAATCATTTTCTTCTAATGCATCCATAAAAGTATCTTTAGCCTCAATAGAGTCTTTTTTAAACGCCATGAGAAGTCTAATATCTTGATCAGATTCTCCTTCTTCGCTATTTGACATACCATCACTATCTTCATGAGTATAATAGCTTTTTCTATTGATAAATCGTTTCTTATTTCCTTTTTCCAATTTATTTCCCTTTTCATGACTATCTTTATGGGGAAATTTAGCAGCATAATGACCAAATATTCTATAAGAAAAACATTTAAAAGGAAGCTTACATTTGAACCTTCCAGTGCCAAGTTGTAGCTTCTTTAAATTTATCTCATCTTCTTCTGAAACATACCCTAATCCTTCTTGTTCTTATACTTCCTCACCTTTTGCAGCAGCTCTAAAGACAACTTATTTGACATCATATGGACCTCCTTTCCTCATTTCACACACACTCAGAATCCCATGAGGTTGAAAAATAGTAAGATTTTGTAGATCCTACTTCTCTTCAATAGCAGACACTTTTGACTCGAATTTGGGAGTTAGATATCTTAAAACATTTTCTACTAGAGTAGTGTGAGTTATGGTTTCACCCAGATTTCTCATACGATTTACAATATCATATATATGTAAAAAGAAAATAGCAATGATTTAATAATTATGCATTCTTAGTTTTTCATATTGAATTCTGAGAGTTTGGAGTTTAGAATTTTTTACCTTGGCATCACCTTCATAGCTCAGAATGATTTTGTCCCATATCTCCTTTGTCGTATTCAACTGAATTATTTTGACAAATTCTGATTCATTCAAACTCCCCAATAATGCATTGACCACCTTTGCATTAGTTCCACAGTTCTTCTTTGCTATTGGATATCCAGGAACTGAGGCTCCATATTGATAAATTCCTTCAACTATAGCCCATACATCTGCTGCAAGAGACTAAAGATATGATCTTGGCCTTTTCATCCAGAAGATTAATTTTTTTCCATTGAAGAGAGGAGGACTGATAGATGTTTCCCCATCCTGATTTCTCATCTTAGATGATCTTCTTTCTAGCAATTAAGCTTCTTCAGAAGGAGCTTATCTGACACCAATTGTTTGGAAAAATACTGAGAGAGAGGGGGGGGAGTAGATAAATATTTGAAATAATCACAATATTTTACTTTTCTCTTTACTGATTTTGATACGCAACTTTGATAAGCCCAAATAGTGTATCTACATGAATAGAAAAATAGAAAGTAGCATATGCTCAAATAAATTTTATGTTCCGATAAAAATTCATAAACATTCTTTAACCCAGATCATTAGTTAAGCAGTAAATATGTGAATTAATAACAGAATAAATCATCACACAAGAGCATAAGACATGAACACCAAGATTTAAGGTGGAAACCCAACTCGGGAGAAAACCACCGCGGTTTTCTTCTTTGTCTTCAATATGTATTATATAAAAAATTGCTTACAATGTTGTACTGATGCAAACTCATTTCAGTATGTAGGAATCTACCTGTATAAGGCTGCAACCTTCTCTTGTTCTCCAGCCACTACTAGAAGGGAGATCCAACTTCTTGATCTCGTTTACCAGCCACTACTGGAAGGGAGCTACAACCCCTTGATGAGAACACCAACTTCTACTGGCAGGAAGCTTCTACTACCATACTAAAGGCTTCAACCCTCAAACCCACTATAGGCCACTTTTCATAAATTTTCACACTCGATCCCATAGCTTCAACACAACTCAGCATAAATATCAAAATCAATAAAGTTAACCCAAACTTCAATCAGAACAATGATATCATTGTAACCAAGACACAGTAATAAACCTGGATTTCAGGATCAGCATTAAGAATCAATCTCAACCTTGATCAATCATTATCTTAAACTGCATATGCTGCTTCACTTTACTCAACCCACATGTATACGCACTTTCCTTCACAGTAACCTGCATATAGATATGAGAATACTGAATTTCCAGAATATGATTAGTCATAGAACCAGATCTGAGGCATTCAGTTAGATATCTTTTCAGATTTACAGAACCCTTATTTCGTGAGCATCATTAATCATATTTAATCACTGATTGATTAGATTGGTACATATTCAACTTAGTAGTATATACAATATTCAAACAACCCAGATCTACATGAAGACTTCATTAGCAAACAATAGAAATATAATAGCAATAAACAAAAACCTCTTCAGTAGGCTTCAGAAAACCCTTACTTCCCTACGTGCTTTAGCTGAGATAAAGCCACGTATATACATGATTTCACCAAGAAAAACTAGCGTATAGATCTGTAAATATTAATTTTCAAGATGTTTCAGATCTATAGAATTACCCAAATTTCTTCACTTCACGTTACAAAACATGCGCCGGGTTACAGACCCAATCATCTCATCAATACATAGTCATTTCATTTCTAGAGATCTGGATCCATCATTGTATCCTAAGGTGCATCATAGTTTCATATCTACCAATAAAATAGATTCCATCCCATGCATATATACTTCAGAGAGAATTATTCAGTAACAACCCTTACACATGCACACATTGTACAAATTATCTTCTTCTCCTTATATAGGTTTAGCCTTCATCAATACCATGAGAGAAAACCACACAAGTGTCGATGGTATTCTTGTACGAATTCAAATACACGACACAACGCTCAATATTGTGGGCTAAAGCCATGGTAATGCACCTTGGTATTATATATTTTTAGAGAGAAAAAGGCATACACGACTGGGATCGTTCTTCTCTGCATGTATACGTGACTTGGTCTGTACAAACCCACGTATATAACCTTCAATTATGAATATCAACCATCTTCTACTATAAATTACTAATTTCTTCTGATATACCATCGTGTTTCTTCAGAAGACATATACTTCATTATTTTTCCAGTGAGTTTCCATCAAGGAGAATTTATTCAACCATAAGAATCATATTTCGAACAATTTCACATAACCATAGAAAAACACTGAAAGTAAAATAGATACATAATAGGTATTTTTACAAAACATTGTGTCCAAGAAATGTTTGTCACATTACTATAAAATGTATGCAAACACATTATATCATAAGTAGACCTCATGGTGTTCATGATAGTAGGTCACTGCTTGAGCTATCATGCACAATAGCCTCATCCATCGGCTAGGAACACCAATAGTATGGCACTGTAGCCCCATCGGTAACTCCTTGAACCAGATATTTGGTATCCTAAGAGTCAACCCCTCTAGATGTTGCTGTAACTTAGCGAGAGTCTCATCCAAATCCAAATCTCGAAGGACAGCTCTGTCGACAATCCTCTCTGTTGGTTCATCCACCTATTGTGGAAGACCCACTAGTCAAACACTACCCACATTTGTGTACATAAAAAATATTTAGTTTAGTATTGGAAACAAAAATAAACAAACGCATGTAAAAAATAGGGTCAAAACATTTTACCTGTAGCACCCCATTGAGCGCCTACTGGTAACATTAAATCTGGGTCTCCGTGAAAGTCCACCCTTCCGTATGGATGCTCCTCTATGAGAATATGATGTCGTCGGATCCAAGTAAATAATTCAGTAGAGAATGATATTGATGATTGGCCATCATTTCTAGCCATCAACTCTACCCACTGTTGCATCCGTGCATCCCTAGGACCAGCTACACCGACTGTTACATGTTTTGGTTGCATCATTGGAATTTTCTCCAACATGAAAGTGATCAGGATTGATCCATAGCTAAAATTATTTTTCCTTATACTTTTGATTTTGGTCATTTTTTCTTTCATCTGAGACAATACTACTTCAGCCTTGTTGAACATGGTTGACTCAACGCAATCAGATGCATACTACATGTAGGATCTATTCATAACATGAAGTGTCACACTACCATCTATCTTTGTGATGGTGAACAGGATCATTCACAAAGGAATATCACACACATCCTTGATGTTTATCTTTCCATCCTTACTAGGCTCTATACCTAGCTGAAAAAACTATCGAATGTAATCCTTCACTGTCTTACCTCCACGGACGGAACCCGCAAGGGAAATGGGGGCATTGTGTGTTGAAAAACCCATCAGAAAGTAAATAGCATCAACCCAAATTGGGACCACTTTGTCCCCAATGTGAAACTCCTGCTCTTCCAGATCCCATGAGCAAATCAAGAACTGTAATAGATCCAAATGTTGCCTCATCCCTAATAGTTTAAATTACTTGAGTAACCCGCAATCTCTGGATTCTCTCACAGTACCAAGATCATTTAGGGCGACCATATCCTATTCCTCATGTTCTATTACTCACCATATAATTGACATTATGATCCAATCAAAGCCTGTAATCAAACCATAAACTTAGTTAGGTTCCATTTCATGTATAAATTGACGAAAATTGGGGGACAAAACACAAAGAAAATTCATCAAGTGCGCCCAATGCACCTCGGCTCCCTAGACAAAGTTTTGCAGAGCACCTGGGCTTCTATCCAGTTTCTCTACAATGCACATTTCAACACTCAATGGTGCATTGGTCCTAGGGCATTGTATATTTTCTCTAGGAGTGCCAAAACCATAACAAATTTTATTAAAACTGCAAAATAATGATACCAATAGAAAGATAAAGCTCATATATCTTACCTAGTCCTGCAGGCATGAGAAATTTTCCACAGAATCTGTTGTAATAAATCACTGAAGTTTGATGGAAAAACTAGCTCAGAGCACTCAAAACTGAATGGTAAAAGTGAAATGGTAAAACGACATGGAGAATTCTCATTTAAATGGTCTTTCGATTATTTCACACATATTTAACTAATATACTATAGTTTTATACAATTTTTTACTATTAAACATATATTTTTAATCTGTTTGGTGGTTCTTTAAGCATATTTACAGGTGGTACAGTGAATTTGACATGCATGATCTTAAAATGAACTTTGACCACAGAGCACACTTTTATCTTTTTTTCGAGCTCTATTAAACATAAAAACAGGAACCCTCATGGAGTCCTCTTTTAGCTCTTTTCAAACTCCAAAAACATGAAAACATTTTCGAGCACTTGTCCTTTCGAGCTCGTAAAAGGAACTGAAATGACATCTGCTCAGTATAATTTTAACCCTTTTCTAGACTTGGATATATTATTTATGAAAAAGGAACACCCTAGTATATTATAGCTAGGACGTTCTCTCAAGTATTTATTTACACATTGTTGGACCTCAGGGACAAATTTACGAAAAATAACTTGTGGAGTTTTCTTTTAGTCCCATTTTCAAACTCTCTAAACATGAAAAAGGACCAAATTTTCACTGTCATTAGACTCGTTAAAGTATCAAATTGTGATGGACATGCCCATCATGATAATATCGAGTTTTAATTTCTCTAGACTCATTAAAACATCACATAGCAATGGATTCACCCAAAGGGTGGAATTATAAAGAAAGAATATGTTATCCTCCTCATGCTTGTTAAAAAATAAAGAGGTACTGGTCAGTAATGACTGGGGAAAATGGGAAAGGGATAAATCACTTTATGGTATAAAGTTTCTCTTGAACATTACACTCATTCACTTCATCTTCGTGGCTCCTAGGTTGGGTAATCTGCTTGATAGTATATCATTCCTATGGTGTATCATACCATCCATCACCTTTTTTTTGGGTCAATGTTGCCGACCCATTAAGTGTGGATGATATGTTCAAGAGAAGTCACTCAGTAATTTGTCATCCTTAGCAATACTCATAAACTTTCATTTCATGACCGCCTGTTGCACTAAAAACTGTCACCTTCACATTTTGCTGACTGTATGAGCTCATTGTCACTCATAATTACCTCCTTTGCAAGTCTTACAACCTCTACTCCTCATGTCAAGCCATAAGAATAGGAGAAAAACCCTGAAAAACTCCAAAACCCTGAGTACGCAGGTAATCTGAAGCTTACCTGCGTTCCTGGCTGGGGTAAGCAGGTAATGTGAAGTTTACCTGCGTTCTAGAACGTATTTTCTCTGTGTAATTCCTATGTACCCCTGTCAAAGTCAAAAGGGTGAGAAATTAAAGAGAAAAGGATGTTTTTGGTCAATTCTAGAAGCTTCTGGATGAGATTTTTTGGGGCTGAGTACGCTCTTGTAAGGTTCATGCATCCCACACCTTAAGGAGCTAACCCCTTGCTGTGAGGAGCCTATCCCTTTGAAGGAGGATTCTATCCATTCATAGGTGGAACCCTAACCTCCTCATATGCACTATAAAAAGAGGCGTTGGGTAGCCTCAATGGGGGTTGAAGCTTTAGTGGATGATTGAGGTGAAGTGATGTTGAGATTTAGACTCCTTTCTGCTTATATTTTGTAAGGAAAGATCACATACCTCTATGTGCTCCTGGAGGAAGAGTGTAAGGCTTATCAAAGTAGGGGAAACTCCTGCTTCGGACCCCGGGAAGGGTTTTTCAACATCAAGGCTAGGTTGTAAGGTTCTTCTATTATTTCAAAGTTAATACAATCAAGTTTGTTTTTCTCAATAAATTGTCATTCGATTGTTTATTTCAATAAGCTGTCATTTGATCGTTTATTTCATAGATTCCTTGAAACATTGTTACCGATGAAATAGGTAACCTCATTGTTACCTACTTTTTTAAGTATGAAGAAAAAAACCTGATTTTGAAAAAAGTGGCGATGCAGAATCAAGAAAAAAAAATTGAGCATGTTTTTGGCAATTTAAGTTTTTTTCATTTTTTTTTTTTTAATTATTTTTTATTTTTATTTTATTTATTTATTTATTTTTTTTTTTTTTTATGTAATGTTTTTTATGTCAATTTTGAATAGTGGTGGTGTATCATCACCAACATTTCTTTATAGGATTGATTTTTACACTATAGATTTTCTAATGTCTTCTTCTTCCGTGAGATGTTTATTTTTAAGTGCATTTATGTACTTGTGTTTTAAAAATAAAAATAAAAACATTTTTTTTAAATAAAAACTTGTAATGATATCTTCACTTTTTCACATAGATAAAAGATGGAAAAAGAGTCAATATTTTAAAGTTTATATTTTCTACATGTTTATGTATTACTAAATAATTTTTCAATGCACATCAAATAATTGTCACTAAAAAACCAATATTTTGAACCATATGACAAAAAAATACAATTTTTCAATATAAATACAATGCAAAAATACACTTTTACAGACTTTTTGTTGGAAAAAACATGTTAAATAAAATAATTTTTTGGGAGAATCTTAACAAAAAAACTATAACATTTTTATTGAATTTTATGTCAAAAAATAATAGCAATCACATGGTTTTTGCAAAAAATAAGGGTTGTTCTCATAAAATATCAAAGTCTAAACATTACAAGTAAAAATGATTAATAATTCTCAAAAATAAGCTTTGTTTGCAAGAATAACTTAAACATCATCAACAATATCAACTAATTCATCTTCAACATCATCTAGAACAACATTTATGGCTTCTTCCACAATATTTTCTTCATCATTTTGATCATTGTCGTCTTCTAATGGATCTTTCATGTCAGCAAATCTTCCAAAGTGTCCCTTTCCAATCATTCCATATAATGGTGTTTGAGGTTCCTTTGTTTTTTTTGCCACACGTGATTCATTAAAATCTCCTTTCCTCAAACCAACTTCTTGCTTCGCATCTGGAAGGAATTTAAGAGCGTTAATTCTTTGTTGAATAAATTTGCATTGAACTGGGTCTTTCTTAATGGCAATGCAATTTCTTCCTTTTAGTAGGCAACATGCTAGTGTTGTACCTAATCATCAAGCACACAAAAAATAAGTAAGAAAATTAGTATGGAGACATAAAAAGTAAAAAAGACAATATTTAAACTTAAATTTGTATAATAAAACTTACCTGAACCTGAGAATAAATCCAAAACCCATTCTCCTTCATTTGAACATAGATCTATAAGATAGTTAATCAATGCTTGTGGTTTTTGATAAATGTTAACTATATCTCCTTTTGCATCTTTATCCTCATTTGTTAGTTTTCTTGCAACTGCATCATAAACCAATACCTGACTATGACACTTCCCATCTACTCGATTCATAATAATATGCTTATAGCTATCGTCTTTTGTCCAACATTCAACATGGATGAACTCACAATAATTTATAATAAGCTAATCTTCGGAAGAAACAATATTTGACATTTGCCTATAACATAACATAGTAAAAGTTCGATTAAATTTTGCATGAATAAAAACATTTAGGAGGAATCAAACATACAATTTCAAATTCTTACCATGTAAGTTGCATCCTTCAGTTTGCTTTACCCTTGAAGCTTGTTAATAACATTGGAAACTGTGTGTCTGAATGAAATGTCACAAATCGCCAAAGTGGTGATGTTGTCACTTCTTGAAAACCCGTAACCACTTTACTAAAAGCTTGATAAGTATATGCTTCTCTATCATATTCAATGTCTGGGAAATTGAAACCATGAGGAATATCTGCAATAACTAGGCCATATTCCCTTTTAGCTATTAGTGATGCAATGGCTTCGCAGTCACCTTGTATTATTTGACATTGGACACTATCGAGCCCATTCCAAATGTAATGATTAAGAGTAGGATCAAGTTCAACATTCACAATATGCTTCCTTCTCATGTTCTCCATCTTAATTTTTTCAATAAAGCTTTTGAAAGTATCTGGTACTCCATTTCCATCCTTCTTCGACATCTTTAATGACATAAAAATATATATATATATATATATATATATATATTTATATATACGTATAAGTAATAAAATAAAAATAGTTTAAATATGAATACAATGAATTTATAAATCAACATACCTTATTGAATGCAATATAAAACTCTTTTAGTGTTGATGTAGAACTTTCTTCTGGGTAGGTTCATACAACATCATCCCAACTGTCTTCATTCAACATTTTAACCATGTGTTCTTGTATTTTCATAAACATTTTATGACTTAATAAATCAAGTTAAAAGTGTTAATATACTGACGTGTATAACAAATTCTACCAACATCATTATGTTTTATTTAAAAGAAAATTGTAATGAAAGAAAAATAAGAAATAATTCAAGAAACTTACTTTTGAAATTCTACACACATTTCTTCCATTGATAATTCACCCGACTTCACACGGGATAACACTGATTTGACTAAGTTATCATCCTTCACAACTTGCATTGTTCTCCAAGGTGTGATAGTCATATCCTCTGGAAGCTGCTTCATTTCATGACCCGCCTTACTGTTGGTACATATTATGGGTTTACTCTTTCTAACCTTCTGATTTTTTATGGAAATATTCTCCCACTGATCAAAAATATCATCAATCAAATCCCATACCTCCCCAGTTCTAAATGCCAACTGAAAAATGTTATCTGTGCCTCTAAAGAAATTTGTATTCAATTTTCCATGTTTTGATTTTTTTTCATCAATTTGATAACATGTTTCCATTAAACATTCCTTTCGAAATGTTACACTAACTTGTGTCTTATCCCCACCACATTTTTCTATGAATTCATTATGAATAAATCTGACCCTTTAGATGAAATTCATTTTCATTCTGTACTCATTATCTGCATTATGATCCCATGTCAATAAATTTGATTCTATTTATGTTAAGCCAGCGTAAATGATGCATTTCACTGTTTGAAGAAGATAGTTATTGGGATATTCTGCAATCAATTGTCTCTTAGCCTCTATCGAATGGTTCTCTCCAATTACATAATATTTATAATCAAAACATTTTTCCTTGTGAAATGCTTGTTTTTGGGAACCTGACGTGGTTCGACAAGAACCACATAACCCACCACATGCGCATATGGATTGAACCTGAACAATGTTTTCAGATTATGTACATGTAGGTGATGGGCCTTTCTAATTTGATATTGAGATTGTCCTTCATCTAGGATATAAAATTGGTTAACATTAAGCTCAAATGTTTGGCCACCAAGAATTAATTTATTCTTTCTCAAATCTTGTCGAATATCATTTTGTTTTGTTTTAATAATTCCATCCTCTAACTCAGCACCTGGTGTTATGATTTCTCTGCTTTCGTGAGAGATTTTAGTTTGTTCTTCATTGCTGCTCACAACCTTTACAGGTTCAAAAATATTTGATTTCCTAGTCTTATTGGATAACATATTAGTTTTTTTATAAACAAGCCCTCCTTCATGAGGTAAAAGAGAGATATCTTTGGCAATTTTTATTTTTGGAGTCTGATCTGTTTTCTCCTTTTCCACAATAGTTCTAATCTCCTCCTCACTAATTCTATCATAATTTTCTGTTTCATGTTCGACAGCTCCAAAAGAAACATGTTTAAGTTTACTAGATTGACCCACCTTAGTGACTCTTGGTTGATCCCCTCTTTGTACTATTGCAGTGTCACGAGCTATTTCTCTTTGCTTCAATATCCTTTCCTTTGGTTTGTCTTTATGGAAAGTTTTGATCACGTCCATAAAATTTGGAACCAACATATAAATACCTTCAAACATGTTTGAAAGACTCGGAACAAAATCCTATGAAACAAAATAAAACATGTCAATGATCAATAATTTATAAAAAATTTAATCATCCTTACAATAATGCATAGAGGAAATAAAAATAAGCATACTTACAATGTTATTTTCAATGTTGCTTGATACTTCTTCAGAAAATTTTGAAGATATTTCATCTGTGTCATACTTGACGATTGATAGACGATATCTAACCTTCTCACGTTTCTGGGCCTTCCTTGCAAGAACATAAATAGTGTTTGTATTCGGGACCATACATATGTTTTGTACTCTGCCATCACATCATATGGCTCATTTAAGTCAATCATACCACAAAGAAGATATATGTGTATATCAGCCTCCATTTCACTGTCTTCAAGATACCATGAGAAATCAGTTTTATCTATTTCCTCGGCGTTCTTCCAATTAGAAATAAGCTTTAATGAACCTGGTGTCCCACTTGCTTGACTTTTATTAGTGTGTGCAAAAATGTCCTTATTGCATCCAACAGTGTCCATAGTGCGTCCAGCTGTAACTTTAGATTTGGGAGTTATATCCATAGTCCGTCGAGCTGTAGCTGTAGATTTGGGAGTTGCTGCCCTAGATCCAGAAACATTCACAGAAATCTTTTTTGATGCCATTTTCTTGATATATATATATATATATATATATATATATATTTGTGTGTGTGTGTGTGTTAGTTAATGGAAAAATAATGCGGATAAAATAAATTTAACAAACAAAATTTATTTCTAAAACTAAAAAAATTATAATCTTTTGATATATTTTAAGATCTTAAAATTTAATTTTACATTACATAGAAATTGAATGAAAATAAACAAAATAAAATAAAATAAACATTTATTTTACTTTACATAGAAATTAAATAAAAAATTATAAACTTAAAATTATAAAAAATTAATATAAAAGTTTATAAATTTATATAATCTTTTAATATATTTGAAAATTACAAATTTCTATTTCACATTACATAGTAATTAAATAAAAATAAACAAAATAAAATAAAAGCAATTAAACAAAATAAAAGAAAAAAATAAATTTCTTATAATGTTGTTTTAATACTTAAATTTAAAAAAAAAAATTAAAAAAGAAATTTAAATATTTAAATGTTAAAAACAAATGTTATAATATTATATTTTTATTTTTATTTTTTTTTAATTAATTGTATTGTTATATTAAAATAAATGTTTTTTTATTTATTTATTATATTGTATTGTTTTTTTTTAATTATACAATGTTTAAAAACAAAACATAATTGTTATTTAATAAATTGTGTGTTTTTTTTTTTTTAATATATATTTGTTATATTTTGATATTTTTAACAAATTTTTTTTTTATTAAATAATGTTTTAATAATTATTTATTAATTATATTATATAACAATTTTTTTATTATTTTTATATAACAATGTGTTTATTATATTATATAACAATATTTTTATTAATTTTTAATTGTTTTATTAAAACAAATTAAAAACAATTTTTAATTTTTGTTTTTTAAATTTTTTTTATTTGTTTTAATAAAACAATTAAAAATTAATAAAAACATTGTTATATATAAAAATAATAAAAATATTGTTATATAATATAATAAAAACATTGTTATAGAAAAATAATAAAAACATGGTTATATAATATAATTTTTTTTTTTTTTCCACAGAAAAAAAACGAACTTTCTATTATAAATAGATAGTCTCTGAACATATGCCAAGAATTTCTGAGAGCAAAATTGCCATTCCCTTTGAGAGGGAGTGGAAGCATAGCTACTTAACACCTGTGCAAGATGTTAGCAGCCCTAGGAACCAAAAATATCCAAAATAATCATCAGTGCATCTCTTTTAACTCATCATCAATCAGTGGTAGAGATGAGAGCAGAAAGAGAGGAGGCACAACCGTAGCACACTATCACCAATAAGGGCTGGCAGTAGAAACTATCCCAGCCCCATAAAGTATATCATCCTTACATAAGGAAAACAGTTCTGGACTCAATATAGTAGCAGTTTTCAAAGTTTTTTTAAAAGTCCACTATACAATGCTGAAAATAAACTGAATAATTACACAAAAAGAGGCTGTTTAATGGCATGAACAGTCCCATTCACCACTTCAGCTATTGCCCAGGACCGCAGAGCGAGTTGAGCACCTTCTTTAGATAAGAGATCTGCTTGCTGGTTCCTTTCCCTGTAAATGTGAACAACAGAAATCTCAAAGAAAAAAGATTTAAGACGAAGAATCTCCTTAAGCAAAGGTAGTAAAATAAAATTCCTGCACTGCTGAGTCCCATTGTACCAGTTGACTACATTTCGAGAATCACCAAAAATTTGAATCTGTTTCATCTGTTTAGAAATAAGCCAGCAGAGAAGCAAATGAAGAGCTTTAAGTTCAGCGAAATTATTAGACCCTTGCCCAAGGCCGACTGAGGCTTGAAAAGAGTTTTCAGCAGAGAAGTGAATGACCAACCCAGCACCACAAATATCATTGTCGTCAGAAGCACCATCAAAGTAAGCCCAAGGAACTGTCTCATTAATAGTCTCAGGCTGGATATTTCGAGAGGAACTTGAAACAACAGGCAAAGGAATGCTATCAAATATTGCAGCTCCCTCTGCTGCCAGCCTAGCTAAGGGAAAGGAGGACTCATTGAAAATTATCTTGTTGCAAGCGATCCATGTTCCCCAAGCTATTAAAAGAGGAAAGGCCCTGATTTTATCATCTGAAGCCTCCTGCCACCAAGATTTCCAAGCCTGTGGAAGGTCTTCTCCATGCCATCTCAAGGGAATATTTGTCAGATGCAAAGTTTCTGCCCAAAGGCTTGCGTTAAAGGGGCAAAAGAGAAAAAGGTGTTGTAGAGTTTCTTCTTCAGACTTGCAGAGAGAACACCAACTCGGCCCATGTTTGCCTCTCTTTTGCAGAAAGTCCCAAGTTGGAACCTTGTTAAGAAGAATGCACCAGAAAAAAAGTCTGGTCTTTGCTGGGCTTTTTAGTTTCCAGAGAGATTTGGACCACCAGCAAGGATTCCCCAAACCTTCTTGCGCCATAAGCCATTTATATCCGAACTTTGGGGAGTATATGCCTGTCTGAGCATGCACCCAACGCAGTTTATCAGCAAAATCCGAAATTCTAATAGAAGAATGTGAAATATCAGCAATATACCGGTTCCATTCGTCCATCCACCTATTTTCCAGGTGCAGGTCCGTGCCAGACAGCCAACCTTGCTTAACTAGGGAGGTAGACCTGGGATCTGCCACCTGATTTAGATAAAAGAAACCTTATGAATTTAAATGATTAACCAGTTCACAAGACAGAGAGAAATTAGGCGAACAGCCGACCCAAGGGTCACGTCCCACCCGAACTTGACTTCCATCGCCAACTTGCCATGCCAAGCCTCTCTCAATTAGCTGTACAGAAGCCACAATTGCTTTCCAAACTGTAGAGGCATTAGTGGAGGATTTGACTGGGGACCGAACCCATTCCAGAACAGAGCCTTGACTGATATATTTGCACTTGATGACCGAGATCCAGAGGGAATCAGTAGAAATCAAACGCCATGCTAACCTGGTTGCCAGGGATTTTGCAAAGGAAAACAAGTTTTTAATTCCCCAGCCTCCCCACTCCTTTGGTTTTGAAATTTTATCCCACGCCACCCAGGGGCTGACCGTGTCCTGATTTGATCCAGACCAAAGAAAAGTTCTGCATAATTTGTCAATAGAGGCCAAAATGCCTTTAGGGACCCAGGCGAGATTGCCCCAATAAACTGGGATAGCCATCAGAATAGACTTAATTAAAACCAGCCGCCCTGCCCTCGATAGCCACCTGAAGCTCCAATGAGTTAGCCTTTTTTCAATCTTGGCAAGAAGCCATTTCCAGTCTCGTATTATGTAAGAGTCCGGTTTTAGCAAGAACCCAAGGTATTTGAAATGGTCCTGTAAGGAACGGACTTCAAAGTTCAGCAGTCTTTGAATTCTACTAACCTCATCACCAGAAAGACCTGAAGGAGTGATGGTTGATTTGAGAGTGTTAATTTGAAGCCCAGTTGCTTTTAGAAAAAGCTCCAACAGAAACTTTAAGGCTCGACAGTCATCAATAGACCCATTCAGAAATAGCAGAATATCGTCTACAAAAAGTAGATGCGTGATCCATAAGTTGGTGGCCACTTCGATCCCTTCTATATTGCCCAGTATTTTATCCCTGTGAATCAGGAGGCTTAATCCTTCGGCTGCCAGCAAGAACATCAGTGGCGAAAGAGGGAATCCCTGTCTGAGGCCTCTTTCAAGAGTAAAAAAGGAAGTGGTAGCACCATTAATCAGGAGAGCAATATCTGTAGAAGAAACACAGCTCATGATCCATCGGACAAAGTCAAATCTAAAACCAAGATGGGTAAGAAGAAGCCTCAAATATAACCAACTGAATCTATCATAAGCTTTAGATAAATCCAATTTAACAATAAGCCCTTTCCTGCCACTCCTTTTTAGGCTATGCAGATATTCTTGAGCCACACCTACAGCTTCATGGATTTGACGACTACTAAGAAAACCAAACTGTTCCGGATAAAGATGAGAGGAAAGAAAAGGTTTAAGCCTAGCAGCAATGACTTTCGCTATTACTTTATAGACACAAGTGCAGAGGGAGATTGGACGAAAATCAACAAAAGAGGAAGGGTGGTCAGACTTGGGAATCAAAGCAAGAAAAGTGGAGTTAAAGGGGCCAAAGACTTGACCCGTAGCTCTGGACTCTTCAACAACAGCAACAAGATCATCTCCAAGAGTTTCAAAAAAATGCAGAAAGAATTCTACAGTCCAGCCGTCCGCCCCTGGACTTCTGTCCTTTTGCATGCCTTTAAGGATATCCTCAACCTCCTGTTTGGAGACAGGTGCCATTGTTGCCTCATTTTCTTCCTCCTCCACGAACCTAGGGAACAGCTGAGCCACTCTGATCACTTCTGCAATAGTCACTTCAGCTGGAGATTTAAAGAGACCTTTGAAATAAGTGATTCCCAATGAAGACAAGTCCTCAAAAGACGAGGCCACTTCTCCATTTCCCTTAGGAAATTCCCAGATAGTGTTTGCCATCTTCCTACCTTTGGCATAGTTTTGGAAGAACTTAGTGTTTTCATCCCCTGCTTGAAGCCAAAGAGCCCTGCTTTTCAACCTCCAGTTTTCCTCTCTTAGCGGTAAAATTCTCCTTCTTGAGGCCTCCAAATCCTTGATTCTGTTCCTCGCATCAATGGAGTCATATCCTCCTCCTTCTGGATCTTCTAAGAGAGCTAATTCAGAATTGACCTTTTTAAGTTCCTCCTCCTCCTTCTTCTTCAAGTTAGCCGCCCAATCCTTGGTAGCTGATTTCATTCTCTTCAAGTTATTCCAGAAGAAAGCACTCCTAGAAGAATCAGGCCCGACTGGGTCCACCTCCCAAGTTGAAGCAAAAAGTTCCTATTATGATTCATCTTTAAGCCAGGCAGGGTTAAACCGAAAGGGCGACCCAGGTTTTCTTCCAGCGCCTTTAACCTCAAGAAGGATGGGGAAGTGATCCGAAATACCACCTTCATCAATCCAGTGTCTATAATCTGAGAGAAGTTCTATAAAAGGATCACTTAAGAGAAACTGATCCAGCTTCTTCCCCACCCATTCCTGACCAACCCTTCTATTCCTCCACGTAGGTTTTAACTTCAGGAGGGGCATATGCACCAGATGAGCCAGAGCAATATGATTAAGGAAAAAATTAGAAAGAGGGTCTGCTCTGGCCGAGGCACCCCAGGATTCTGCTTCCCCTAACGAGAAGTTGAGGTCACCTCCAATTATTAAAAAAGGTGGGCTATCCAAGAGGAGTGAAAAAAGGAAGACCATAACCTCTCCCTTTCCACAAAAGGCCCATAAATATTCAAAGAGAGCAAAGAAAGGTTGAGCTCACCTGAAAAAAGTTCCACAGCTAGCACATTCTGAGACCCCCAAGAAGAAACATACTTCAATTTGATAGGATTGAAACCAGAGACCACTCCTCCGGATCTCCCCACAGCATCAAGAGAAAAAAAAGACCAGCTAGGCATCAGCTTAGATAAAAAAGAGACAACCTCCTCCCCTTTGCCCAGAGTTTCTTGAAGCAGAATGCTATCAGAATTGTGAGCACGCACAAGCTCTTTGAAAGCTAGCCTTTTGGCCTCACTAGCTAGGCCTCTGCAATTAAAAGAGAGAACAATCGTGGCACATCACCGCGGGGTGGTCGATCTGATCTAAGCACCCTGGAGAGAGTCATCTGCTTACCATCTGCTATATCGACAACAGCTTTCGACTGAGCTAAGGAGAGATTAGATTTTCTACCTCTAGACTTTCTGGCCCCTATTTCAACAGAATTCGAGGCTAGACCACCCACAGCAAAGCCCAATCCTCCCCTGTCAGTACGAGGTCTAAGATTGTATGGAAAAGAATCAGAGACAGAAGGCTGAGGGCAAGGGCCAGAAGGAGCAACCAGAGAAGAAGAGGGCGGAACAGGGGCATCAGGAACAGAGACAACAACACTATCCATTGAAGGCGAGGTAATATTTAAGGCCGAGAGATCACTCAACAGCTGCCTGGAGGGACCAGGCTCCATACAGACAGCAAAAGGAAAACAATCAGATGACAGAGACAAGGGAGGAAAAGAGGGGGACGTACCCGCCTGAATCGCCCTGCCAATATCAGCTTCTGAAAGGGGAGCCAGAGGGTCTGCCTTGTATTCAACAGGAAGAGAGGAAAGGCCGACATCATCCACCGAGTTCTGGATCACAGCCGCCATGGGAGGAGAGGAAACCCCCTGAGCTGAGAGGCCCGGTTCAACATCCAAAGGATCCCCATCCTGAACAGAGACAGAGGATTTCTTAGCCCTGTTCTGCCTTCTCTGTCTTCATTTGCGCTGATGACCCAACGGGCAGTCCCGAGCCAAGTGACCGGTCTTATGGCATCTGTTGCACCGGAAGGGGAGGTGCTCATAATCCAAGACCTGCAAGAACTCCATGTCCTTATAGTGAAGTGTCATTGCCTCCGCAAGACCTTCACGAGGGTTTAGGCTCACCAGAATGCGGGCCAAACTCTTATCCTTTGTCTACAAGTAGGATTTGTCAGCTTCAAGGAAGCTGCCCAGCGTATTCCCGATAGAAATGAAGACTGAATCAGTCCAGAATTGCAAAGGAAGGCCGGGCAGCTTCACCCACACAAGTGATTCGGCCATTTTCTCTTTCTGAGCATCGAAAAGAGGGGTCCACCTTCTAAAAAGCACCGGTCTCTTACCGAAGAACCAATTCCCTTCCAGGACTCTATCCACTTGTTCTTTCCTTTCGAAGGTAATGCTGAACCACCCTCGCACCAAGATGGTTATATCAACAGGCAGGCCTGGAGAAACATTCCACATAGTGTGAGCCCACTCTGCAATGTAGGCTTCCAAAAATTTCCTTCCCCTTACTCTCCCCACAACCATGGTCTCAGCTAAATCCATGACGTTTTCAATACTAATATCCACTCCAAGCAAGCATTTCGGGAATTCTTCCTTAGATTTAATGAACTTAGCTTTCTTCCACTTAGTTCCCACAGCTTTCTTGACCCCTTGCTCCTCAGCTACCAGCTTGACTAGAGGAAACTCAGCTCGGATAGTCTCTAGAAGGAAAAGTCTCAGTGCTTCGATAGAACGAAAGGACTCAAGACCGTTGAAAGAGGTATGCTGGACGTCGACCCCTATAACAGCTTCACACTCCGGCGCAACCCCTTGATTATCAGAGGCAACAGATTTTGGGACGAATTCCACTGCCTTACTGGAGGAGACCCTAGACAAGATATCACAATCATGGCCCCCATCCTTTCCTGGTTCAGCATACCCTCCTACAAAAATATTTGAAGGCAGGTGCCCCCCCAACACTCCTGCTGGAGTTACCTTGGGAAGACCATTTTCTCCCTCAGTCACCCTATGCTCCTTCGAAACCGCTGAAAGAGGGGCTCCCAACAAAGCTAGACCCATAGAGGGTTCGACCCTTAGCAAAGAGGGGCCCTGATCAACATGAAAACCTCTACTCCCTAGCCCTTCTTCGAAACCACCAGTGCCACCAAAGGGAAGGAGGTTACCTTGAAATGCCAAGAGCTGCGTGGCCGGATCGTGGTTGAGGGCTTCTTTGAAGAGCTCTTCAGAAGACAAAGGGTGACAAATAGGAAGATGCTGAAGCCCAAAACTAGAAGCGCTCCACGTCTCGATGAAATTGAAACTGGCGTCCCCGCAACCTGACGAGAACCCTCTCCAGGCTGTCTCAGCTGCTAAATCAAACGATGCGCGATTTGGAAAGTATAGATCTAGGTTTTTCTCTGAGATTTCTACTCCCCAACAAGTGAGCAGATCCTCCGGCGACGGCTCTAGCTCAACGGAGAAGCTATCAAGACCCATTGTGAACAAAAAACTGCCTTCTTAAACAAACTGCCAAAGCCCTCAAACCTCGCTTTCCTGCAGCATCACTAAACTCCAAAAACCGCTCAAAGAAGCTAGATGCGCATCCAAAATGAGCCCCCATACTGAAGAGTCAGGATCAACTTGACACGTACTGGTGGCAGGCGACCTCGATACCGTAGGAGACTGCACGGAAGAAACCTAGTGCCTTCTGCGAAACCCTAATTTTCTGATTCATTTATGATAAAAAAAAAATGTTATAATATTACTAATTTTTTTTATGTGCATGGTCGTTTTATGGATTTTTCTGTCTATATGAACCTATAAGTCTTAAAAAAGAAAAAATATTCTAAATTTTTTTCCTTAAAACCCAAAAAATTTAGTTCTTTTTGCATTTTCTTTACTAAAAAAATATAAAAAAATTATGGTTTTTGAACGTAAAAACCGTAAAAAAGTAGTTTTTGGACACAAAAAACTATAGAAAAACATATTTTCCCCAAAATCGTCTTTAAATTGACAGAATATAAGGAAAACTAACATTTGGAATGCAAAAAACTATTGTCACCAATGCCAACACAACGCCTCCACAAGATTACGAATAGCAACACAACGCCTCCAATGACAATGCAATGCCTTCATGAAGTTACCAATGCCAATGCAACACCTCCCCAAAATTACCAATAACAACACAACACCTCGAATGCCAATGCAATGCATCCACGAAGTTACCAATGCCAATGCAACACCTCCATAAATTTCCTCTAACAAATACCAGAAAACTTGATGTGATGTGATAAATAGAAACAATCATTCTTATTATATAGCGAATATTGTCTGATTGGTTTACTGTTTAACGAATGTGGGATTAAAATTTCAAATTTAAAATATTTACATTTAGTTTATTATAGTTCATACTATAGTTAAAATACATAATATTTGCATGTAGTTATCATAGTTAATATTTTATTTAATATTTACATGTACTGAATGTTGAATAATTCAAATATAATCTCAGATTAAAAATTAAAATATGAAATACTTACATATAGTTAATTATAGTTAATATTATAGATAAAATAGTTAATATTTGCATTTACTTATCATATTTAACATTTCAGTTAATATTTACATGTACTCAATGTTTAAAATCATGGGATTAAATTTTAAAATCTAAAATATTTACATGTAGTCAATCTTAAACCATTCAAATAAGAAAATTATTTTAGTTTCGAAGGCATGCATGAAAGGAATATTTTATGGATATTTTGAATAGAAAGTATGGAAAAATATTTGAAGACCAATAGTTTATTAATAAATTTTGAAATATATTTTAAATGAATATAACGTAAGTTTAAAATTTAAAATTTAAAATATTTACATGTAGTCATTATAGTTAAAATAGTTAATATTTGCATGTAGGTATTATAGTAATATTATAGTTAATACTTACATCTAGTCAATGTTTTTTTTTTCTAAGTAAGTTTAAATCTATTAATGAAACATATGATACAGCTAGTTCAAGGCCTTCAAAGGTGACATACAATCAGCAAGATAACAAAACTTGAACCGCCCTCAAGGGGAAACCGGCCCGAGAATTGTTTGAGAGCTGCCTCGGCAGAGGAAACCTGCTTTGACGTACCAAAACTTAGCAAAAAACTGAGTCACCAACAAGGGGAAACCGACCTGAACAACATTTTAGAGCTGCCTCGATAGAGGAAACCAGCTTTGACATTCCAAAACTTGTTGCAATCAGAGACAACAAAAATGACATAAAGACTAGACATAATTACTTGGGAAAAGACAGATGCACTAGAGCCCATAGTCTCCTGAGGGTGATTCCTCTTCAATTCTGCACTAGCAACCATCCTCGTCGTCAGGTACTGGGCCACTTTGAATTGTCGCGACACCTACTTCACAACTCCCTACCTACATCTCAAGGTCCTAGAGGATACTCGAGCTGCAGTCGCCAGCTTTGCGGGAGGAGCCTTTGTCCACAGGCTGAGAGGTTTGCACAGCAATGGGGGGGGTCGACAAATTAACAGGTTGCGCAGAAGGAGGGGGGTCAGGAATTTCCTCAGGGATTTCCTTGAACGAAACAGAGACCGTCGCAATGACCAAGGGGTGATTGGAATTGCACTAGTAGTGAAAGATGGCGGTGGAAGGGTTATGAAGAGAAGCAGAGACAACAGGCTGGGATTCAAGAGGCAGTAGAGAGACAGAGATGCCACGCCTGGGGGAGGAGGGGGGACGACGCCCATGGCCTCTTCCATGTTGACTGCGTGAAGGGGGATAGCGGCCACTCAGACTCTGAGAAGAAGACGACGGAGAGCTTGAGGAGGGGGAGTGAAGTCGACTAGTGGTGCTGGCTCTCGAGCTGCCCCGTCGGCATCTCAATCGATGCCTAAGTCTCAGCATTGTAGCACTGAGGTGAAAGGAGAAAGTGGAGTTGACACTAAGCACCAAAGGGGGGGAGGGAGAAAAGAGACCGGGCGAAGGAGCGAAGTGCAGGGAGTAGAAGGGACTATGCGAAAAATGGAAACCAGGGATGAAATTAACACAGCAACCCAGAGGGCAATGCCTGCCAACAGAAGTGTGGAGGCTAGGCAAGTTGGCTTCTAGAGAGCAACTGGATCCAACGGGTAGGAGTTGCATCAGCATGGAGTCTTGCACGCCGCGACGAAACCAAGCCAAGAACCCTGAAGCCGAGTCGAGAGATGGGGACGAAGAACTAGGTGAATGCATTTTGAAGTGCTTGCCATCTCAGCCTCCCCACCGGCATAAATGTCGTGCAGGGTGACGACCTGATGAATTGATTGTATCAAGGTTGAATAAATGCAGCCCACGGGTGGCCATGTGGCCATGCCATGCGCCATCACGCAGACTCACTCCCATCAGATCAGTAATTAACACCCGCATCTAGGGACATCTAGTCAATGTTAAATCATTGAAATAAAAACATTATTTTAGTTTGGAAGGCATCCATGATAGAAATATTTTGTGGATATTTTGAATATAAATATCAGTAAAATATTTCAACACAAACATTTTATTAAAAAAATGTTAAATACATTTTTTGACTAATATTTGTACGAAATATTTGAAATGAAAATTTTGGAGGGAAAGTTTTTCGCGAAATTTTTTGGGGGGAAATTTTGGAGGGAAATTTTCAATGTTTAAGCTATATACTGTAAGTGGGAGAGATATTTGTATCATTCAACCTATTCTTGTTGAAAGCCATGGTTTCTTATGATAGTGAAGTTTTTCTTTGTACAACATTAACATCTTCGTCACGCAACAAATCTATTCAGAGTGATGAATATAACGGGAGTTCGTTCACCATGAATAGAGAGTCAAAAAATTGACTTGGTCGTAATCCTAAAGATGATGAGAACAAAATTGATGAGGGGGAAGAAAATGAAAATTATGTAAATCGAGCGCCAGTTATACCACTTACTCTTTATCCTAAGGATTATGAAAGCAACAGTGATGAAGGGCATGATGAAGAATTTCCAGAGTCAAAAGTTTCACTTCGTCCTAATCCCAAGGATTATGAGGACACCATTGATGAAGAGGGAGATGAAGAATATCCACTTCAGCTTAACCCTAAGGATTATGCGAGAAAAACAAATGAAGAGTGGAATAAAGAATCTGCAGAGTCAAAATATTCACTCTATGTTATGCTTAAGGAGTATGCCAGCACCACTAACGAAAAGGGGGATGTAAAATTTCCAGAGTCAAAATATGAAATTCGTCCTAATCGTAAGGATTATGCTAGCACCACTGATGAATAGGGGAATGATAATGCTTCAGAGTCAAAACATCCACTTTGTCCCAATCCTAAGGATTATGCCAACACCACTGATGAAGAGGGAAATGAAAAATTTACAGCGTCAAAATATCCACTCCATCCTAATTCTAAGGATTATGCAAGCACCACTGATGAAGAGGTGGATGAAAAAAATCTAGAGTCAAAATTTCCACTCCGTCTTAATCCTAAGGATTATGTCAGCACCACAGATGAAGAGGGGAATGAAGAATTTGTAGAGTCAAAATATGCACTTCATCCTAATCTTAAGGATTATTTCAGCACCACTGAGGAAGAGGGGAATGAAGAATTTGCAGAGTCAAAATATCCACTTTGTCCTATTCCTAAGCATTATGCCAGCACCACTAATGAAGACAGGGATGAATTTCCAAGGCTACAATTTTCACTTCACCTAATCATAATGATTATAATTTAACCACTGATGAAGGGGGGATGAAGAATTTCCAATAAATATATATTCAAGGCATTCACTTATTCCTAATCCTAAGGATTATGAGAGCATCAGTGAGGAAGGGGAGGGGCAGGATGAAGAAATTGTAGTGAATACAAATTCAAGGCTTCCACTTATGCCTAATCCCAAGTATTATGAGAGCACCACTGTGGAAGGGGAGGATGAAGAGTTTCTTGCAAATGATAATTTTAGAGGCACAAATCTGAATATTTCATTTTCTCCAAGTGACCATTTCAAAGACACTCATGGTGATGAAGAATTAAATCCTCCCAGGGAAGAACTTGAAAGCATGGGTCAAGATTGTGAAGAATTTATTTTGATTCGGGGTTACAAAAGTGCCGATGATTCTTGTGAAATGTTTTCTTCAACTGATGATGGTAAAGAAAAATTTCCAGGCAATGATGTTTATTATTTTCTTAACTATCTTCAGGGTGATGATAGACGGGATAATATTCCTCCTAATGGTGATGAAACTACTTTTAGAAAGGATGATCGAATGATGAAGCCATTGCAAGAAAATATTGCAACTAGGAGTAGGAGTATACCTTTTCATATCAATCCAAAGCATTCTATTTATACAAGGGTGAGGACAAAATATCTCACAAAAAGAAGTTATGTCGTTCGTTTGATTTCAAGTGAATGTTGTCGAAGGGATTGCTTGAAAAATATAGATTTCAACTTTGTTTTGGAGAAAAGTAAAACATATATGTCAGTGAATTAAACCATGAAAAATTCATATTTAGTTGGTTTCATGCAATATACACTAGAAGGTTATGATTATCATATTGGGAATGTATTGCTTTGTAGAAAGGCATTCAAAATGTTGCATTCAATTGGTAATTGTCGTTTGTCAAGAATCCAGGATAGATTGGAAAGGGATCCCACATATTATTTAGAAGCACGTTATAAACGAGAGGTGGGGCTGTTTACAGATACTGCTAAGACATGGATGAAAGACTTCTTTTCAAATCATGGAGAGTGAATGCCAAATAAAGACACAATACATATTCCAGATAATTTCTCGAGACGAGAAATATTCATCTTATACAAATATTATGCAGAAGTTGTTGAAGGTACTGGTAAACTTATTACATATTCTTATTTTACAAGGATATGGAAAACTAAATTCAACAATGTTCGTATTCCTAAGAAGACAAGGATGGGGATTTGCAGCACATGTGCTTCTCTTAAAGCAAAAAGAGATAAATGTCAAGGTGCAGAAAGAGGTATGTGTTCAAAACATTGTTTTTTAAAATTTGATACTTATCAATTATGAAAATATATTTATTCATATGTTTCTTTTATTTTATGTGCAGATTCCGTTCTCAAAGAACTTCAAGACCATTGCAATCAGCAAACAAGTGAAAGGAAAAAGTTGTATAAACATCAAAAGAAGTGTTATGATCATCCAAACAAATATCTGGGATTGATAATTGATGGTATGTACCAAAAGAAAACACTTCTTCCACATTTTGTCTGCACGCCAAAAAAATTACAGGAGGAAAATTTCATTCAGTTTCACTTGGTTGGTTGTATGGTATTTAATGAGAAGATGTTTCCAAGAGTTTTCTTCACAACTCAAAATATTCACAATGATGCAAATCTCACCATAACTATAATCCATGATTTGGTTACTCATTGGTATGGGATTCTTCCTAAAGTCTTGTATTTACAATTAGACAACAAAAGTCATGAAAAAAAAAATCAAGTTCTTTTTGGGTATCTAAACATGCTCGTTGAATTAGGGATTTTTAAAAAGATAAAGGTTGGTTTCCTTCTTGTGGGGCATACTCATGATCATATTGATCAAATGTTCAGTCGTTTTTTAGTAACATTGAGGAGGAAAGGTGTTGGGAGCCTACCATCATTAATTGAATGTATTAAGAAATCGTACATTCCATAGCTTTTTTTTCATGTGTTCGAAGAAACTATTGACATGCGAAGGTTTATTTTTGGATCGCATGGTGAGGAGAAATGATTTGAACAACTTAATGACATTCACTTTCAGCATCAATTTCGTATCAAAAAAATTGATGGGATAACACTTATATGGGGCAAGAAGTATTCAACTGTTGAAGAATGGGGACCATCATCACGTTTAGCATTTTTTAAGTTCATTCCAGAGCGTCCAATATTTTCATCAAAGATATTGTTATTACAATTAGTTGTTGAACTCCATAATGCACGAAGGCAGAAGAGAGACATAAATTATTCTGAATGTCTAGAGGAAATTAAAAGATGTATTAGAGATACATATGTGTACTCCGATGTTGCTGATTTGGTTTGGTGGGAGTCCTTTTTCAGTAATCAAAGTGATATGATTTCAAGATCAATAAATGTGGATACGCTTTTGAAGACTCCTTTTTTTTTGCCACAAAATATGCCAAATGAACATGAACATTGGGAAACACACAATGTTGAACAACAACAGACTCAAGCTATTATTAATTCCCCTTAGATAGAGGAAAGAGAAATCTATATTGGTTCTAGAAGATCACGTGCACAACGTGAAGCCATGGAAGACCTTTACAGGGGTTCTGTGCAGGATATTAAGGAGGGTTGCATGATACCAGTGTTAGCATATGAAGATCCACTTGGCTATCCATTCTGGATTGCCAAGGTTATAAAGGTCATTATTTAAAATGAAGATATTACAACTGTTGATGTACATTGGTATGCACAAGTAACCACCCTTTCAATGGTGTGTACAAGCCAAAGATGGTAGTGGAAAAAAGAATTGGCAGAAAGAGAAAAATAAAGGGCACAAATATAAATCGTCGCCGCACAGATGTATTAAAATTGGAGGATGTTGACATACTTGTGTATGACTTCAATTTGACAAAGAGAGGAACTCTTCGGTTGCAAACCATAAATATTTTGAAGAAATTGCTACCAGAACAATTACTGTTGAGATGGAACTCTGCAAAATGTAGACGTAGATCTAAAAGACTTTTGAACTCTGAAATGGTGGGCATGCATGTTGACTCAGATGGAGCACTAGTTGATGAAAGAGAAGAATATGGATAATCTTTATCTGCATCGAGCCATTCATCTGAAGATGTAGGTTATGACGGTGTGCCATAACCTATGGTTGATTTTGAATAACTATCTAAGACACTTTTATGTAATTGATGTTTGCATGGTAACTTGAAATAAACATTTTGACTTCCATCTCATTTTTCATGAAGTTATGAGACATTTCTATGTTTGTTGGATTATATGTTTTAATTATGAAGAATTCATCTCTTTAGAATATCGACAATGCAACAATGAATTACAAAAACAATTTATGTTATATTCAATGTACCAATGTTGATATTTTAATTATAAGTAAAATAGAAAATAGAAACTAATGTCGAATTTTTAGATAATGCAGTGATATTACCATGATATTATGTATTCTTACCATTTGCTATAAGATACTTTTAAAATTTTTAATAATTATATGTGTCATTGAAAGGGAAAACTTTGTTTTGATGCTTTATTTTTAGGTTTTGGTTGAAATTAGATTTAAATTTGTCTTATGCTAATATTTGAAAAAATATAAATTCTTATCCTTTAAAATTAAAATTACTCTTACTTGTTTATGTTCAATGATAATTTTTTCATTTACTTGTTCATTTTTTTAAATTGTTTAAGTCTTATAATTTCTCCATAATTTCATTGTTCAAGCATGTTGAAAACTTAAGATTGAAAAACTTTCTATTTACAACTTGTCATTAAGGTTTTTATGCGCTACCAAATTTTATCTTTAATGTTATGGTTGATAATAATTACAATTTTGGGGTTGTTTAGAGTCAAGATATTTTATGTTTAACAACATGGATGAAAATTGTTTGAAATGATAAGCCCTTCATACATGTATTTGTTTATCTTAATTAACATCATCTATCAAAAATGGTAGAAATTTACGATTTTAAAAAATGTCCTAATATGTTGTCTTTAATTCCATTGTTACAAGTGTCAAAATTATGACACAATTTTTTTTTTTGTTATTCCACCATCAACTGCTTTTGTTTTGAGGGTGATTTTTCAATCCTTTTTTCAACAAACAATTTTTTTTTTAGCATAATTTTATAAAATGTTGAAATTTGACCTTCAAAAAAAACCAAGTGCATTTTGGAAGACACACTTGTTTTTTTTGGGGTGTTTTTTCATGTTTTTTGAAACTTTTTGGGCTAGAGTTCCTATTTTGAGGTCAGGTTACCTATTTCATTGGTAACAATGTTTTGATCACTATGATAGGTATGTTTTATAATTATTGCTATACAGGTGCTATTTAATATTTTCTTGTTTGTGATTGCAGGACTAAAAAGACGACACTTTCTTGCGACGGAAGAACTATTGTTGTGACGGAAGAACTGTTGTTGCGACAAAAGAACTACTGATGTGACGGAAGAAATATGGTTGCAAATAAGCGTTTGGATCTAAGGTAGGATCGACTCCACTGGGGAAAGAATTTTTTTTTATTTTTCTTTGTTTTGATTTGAGAAAATTCTTTTTTTTCTGATTTTTTATTGATTTGTACGGGCTTAGGTAACTTAGATTTACCTTTCTTTCAAAAGTTTTTAGAATTTTTTTTTTTTTTTTTTGAAGTTTTCTGGGGACTGCACTTTGTCTTCACACATGGTGCAGGCGTCTCTGCACTTTCCTTGAGTAACCAGTGCGGAACCGCACCTGTTTACTCTGGAGCTGTGGACCCTATAAATTTTTTGAAAAACTTAAGATTTCTCCTTCCAGTTTGACTTTAAATTTAATTTAGGATTCATAGTGTCTACCTAGATCTGTATTTTTCTATCAAAAAGCCTTGTTTATGAGTTTCTTTCAGCAAATTTTTCATCTCATCAATCACCGTTAAGTTAATTGGGTGTTTTGAGTCTCTTTTTTGAGAAATTCTTAATTTGATTTCCTTTGGTCATTACTTGGAGGTTTTTCTCAATCTTTTCACAATTTCACATCTTTTTGCTTTTGTTTAATCACCTAAATTGTGTATGAGTGTTAATCACCTTTGAGTATTTTTATTTTTGATCTTTGGAACTCTCACCCAATTTTCTTTGCTTGCACTTGATTGGTTCTTAGATTACATTAGAATCATCTTGTGTTTGAGAATTCTCTTGCATACATCACATTTTCATAATTAGAATTCTCATTTTAAAAATATGAGTGAATTGTGCATAGATTACAACTCCAGAGTTTACATTCTGAAAAATCAATCGTAGATTTAGATTAGTTTTCTTTGATTTGAATTAAGATGTTTTTATGCTTGTTTTAAAAACACAAAATCAAAAAAAAAAATTTGGAATTGATTTGCATTAGTTTTTCTTGATGAAATTAGTGCATTAGAGAATCTGTTATAATTTCTCTTAGTGATCAATTTTTTGCATTGTTGGAAGTGAATGGAAACTCTCTCCTTACTTTAGTTAGGATTCATCGAATTGAAAATATTACATTTTCATATTCGATTGCATTCAGTTTTGCATTGGGTCATAACACCATTGGTTTCATGTCCATTTACCCTTTTGAGTAATAACAACCTAAATAACACAACGCTTAATTAAAATTCATCTAGTAATTTTTACATTTTTAGGGCTCTTTCACCAATATAGCTCAGGATTAGTGCTTTGGAATAGGTTGTAGTTAAATTTCCAAATAAATTAAAACAAACAAGTAGATAAATCTTGCGGTAGGATATAAATCCAATTGTAACTGGTACATTCTAGGAAGCTTCTCTTAAAGGAGTTAATCACGAGATCATGTCCAAACCTTTGAGACAATCAATTATGTTTCATTGGGGAAGATATAAGATCTGCACGCATTACAAATGGTAAACCTCAGATTAACCATTGTCGAGGAGCCTGGGATCACTTGTTGGTAAACCTCAGATAGACCATGTCGAGGAGCCTTAAAGGGGATTCAGCTTTGTTACTCTGCCCTTGTGCATAGAATAAGATTGTACATTGTTCCCCCAGTTGTATTTTTTGTTGTTGGTAACCTTAGTGTCCATAAAATTAAGATTATTTCCTAAGGTGACGGTGAAGGAAAGATCTCACTATACCTGGAGCATACGTCGACTATACTCACATAGACTCTCTGGGGGGTTCTCTTCAGTCGAGATGGTTTTGTGAAGAAAATCCTGCCAGTCTGTTTCATTAAGCTGGTTATCGAGGTAATTGTTCCAACCGCCATTTCTGCATTAAAATTTTACGATGTTGGATTTCATCACCAACTAGTGATTTTAGTGCGGGAATCTATTATTTGTCTGTCGTTTGACTCCTAGATTTGATAATGCATGTTAATTTTTATTTTTTAAACTTTTAGAGACCATAGGTTTGAATTGTGAATTTTAATTATTAGGTGTGAATTGTGAATTGTTAATTTTAGTTTTAAATTGTTAATAAAATTTACTGAAGTTGAATATAATGGCAACTGTTCTGGAATTTACCAACCAAGGAACCCCTCTTAATGAGAATCGTAGTATTTTTCCTTGCTTTGGAAATCCTTCATTCCATCTAGATATTAATTGCCAGCAGTGTACTTAGTTGAATGAAATGAAGCTAGGGGTGCATGTGCTCTAGCAGTTATGCTTAGGGGGCATCAAGCACAGTTTTCTCTCTGTTTCAAGCTTGTCTAAAAATGAAACCATTCTGAAGCATAGTTTTTCTCTGTTTCAAGCTTTTGTAAAAATGAAACCTATCTTGAGTCAATTTTGGTTATTTTCAAGACTTGTTAAACTCATGAAAATCCTGAGATTATTTTGCTATCTTTCGTTCTCGTAAAACACATGAGAAAGTCAACCACAAGAGTACATTTTTATCCCTTTTTCGAACTTGTTAAAACTTATGAAACAGTGAAAACCATGAGTACATTTTTATCCCTTTTTCGAACTCATTAAAACATACATAAAAGCGAAACCCTGGAGATCTAGTTTAAGCTCTATTCATACTCTCTAAAAATGAAAATATTTCCAAGTACTATACTATTCGAACTCGTTAAAGTAAATGAATGATCATCCCTTTAGTATAAACTTACCCCTTTTACGGACTAAAATGGACTATTTACGAAAAAGGTATACATTGACTAACTACGGTCAATAGAGTTCTCTCCCACATTATTTTATCCTTTTTCGGGCTCCAGAGACTAAATTTACGAAAAAGTACACCCATGGATTCTTCTTAAGTGTTTTCTTCTGACTCCCTAAAATTGAAAACACTGAGTTTCTCCTATACTGGACTCGTTAAAATTTAACAGTAAAGGACCTGTTCAATTTTAAGCAGGAATGAACCACTCCTTCTTAGGGTTCGAACCTTAAACTAAGTTGGACTCATCCGAAGGATGAGCTTATAAACAAGCAAATGTTATCCTCCTCAAGCTTGTCAAAAATAAATAGGTACTTGCCAGAAATGGTGGTGGGAAAGAGAGAAAAATGAACCCGTTTGTTGTATTTTGATTATTCGAAAAGTGGTTAACCACTCTTGAACACGACACTTTTTCACCTGGGTTGGGAAATCCTTTGCCTAACAGTTAGTAAACCATTTTGAATGTATTTAGCTAGTTTTTGGGTATTAGATTTGGGTCAATTGTCACCAAGCCATCTACAGTGTCGTTATGTGTTCAAGAGGACAGTTCAAACAAACCATTCATTTGCAAAATATTTTTCTTCCATTTTGACCATCCCTGAGTCAGTCCTTGCCAATATATTTCTTCAAAACCTGATCTATTATTTCGTGTTGTGGGATTTCCTACGACATATCACTTTCTATCGACGACAACTCATTATCTAGGAAGTTAATCTAGAAATCGTCGGTACCTTGGAATCTTTATGCCTTAATGGCAGGTTTCTCGCCTTCGATGATAGGTTGCATCATTGACCTTCGATCGAATGATTTCGTGACATGTTCGACTTCAACTCATTCATTCACATTTCATGGCTTGTACTAAGTACTTTGAGAGCCATTAACATTACTAGTGGTTTCTCTCACACTTGTTAGCAATTTACATTATTGACTGGTAATCAAGTGGTTTCTACCATGTTCAAATTCGACACATTCATTCACATGGATAGGATCGTACTAGTTCGAGAAGCGGAAATCAAGACCCTGGATCTAGTTTCTACCATCCAGGCTGTGAGGAATTTTGTTATTCATTTATACAGTGGACTATTCATAAATAGATGGTTGTGTCCATACTGTGTCTACACATGTCTATACTATTGATGTATTGAGAATCATTTCCTGTATCAGAACAATTTAAATTAGTTTTCTAGTTAGTTTTGATCTGACTATGGGAATGCCTACCTCAGCGATGATATGTTTACATATATTTGTTTTTCATTGAATATTTTTACAGGTTCCGACTGGGGTGTCCACAGGATGATCCTTGAAATGATAAAGTACTTCACTCTTCATATATGATAGACTTCATCTTCATCTATTTCAGACTTCGCACTTTAGGGGGCAATCTGTTGCACTAAAAAATGTCACCTTGACATTATGCTTACTGTATGAGATCATTGTCACTCATACTTACCTCATCTGCAATTATTACAACCTCTACTCCTCATTTCAAGCCCTAAAAACAGGAGAAAAACCCTAAAAAACTCCAAAACCCTGGGTACGTAGGTAATGTGAAGCTTATCTGCGTTCCTGGTTGGGGTACGCAGGTAATGTGAAGCTTACCTGCATTCTAGAACGCAGTTTATTTGTGTAATGCCTACGTACCCCTATAAAAGTCAAAGGGGCAAGAAAGTAAAGTGAAAAAGTTGATTTTTGGTCAATTCTAGAAGCTTCTAGATGAGATTTCTTGGAGGTGAGTATGCCTCTTGTAAGGTTCATGCATCCCACACCTTAAGGAGCTAACCCCATGTGAGGAGCTAATCCCTTTGAAGGAGGATTATATCCCTTCATAGGTGGAACCCTAACCTTCTCATCTACACTATAAAAAGAGGCATTAGGTAGCCTCAAAGGGAGTTGAAGCTTTAGTGGATGATTGAGGTGAAGTGCTGTTGAGATTTAGACTCCTTTCTGTTGAGATTTTGTGAGGAAAGATCACATACCTCTATGTGCTCATGGAGGAAGAGTGCAAGGCTTATTAAAGTAGGGTAAAATCCTGCTTCGGACCCCGGGAAGGCCTGTTCAACATCAAGGCTAAGGTTGTAAGGTTCTTCTACTATTTCAAATTTAATACAATCAAGTTTGTTTTTCTTGAGAAATTGTCGTTTGATTTTTTATTTCAATAAGCTATCGTTTGATCATTTATTTCATAGATTCTTCGATCACTATGATAGGTATGTTTTATAATTATTTGTTATATAGGTGCTATTTAATATTTGCTTGTTTTTTATTGCAAGACTAAAAAGACAACACTTTCAAGCGACGAAAGAACTATTGTTGTGACGGAAGAAGTATTGATGCGACGAAAGAACTACAGTTGAAAATAAGAATTTGGATCTAAGGTAGGATCGACACCTTTATAGCATTTACTTGTAAAATTAATATATTTAGAGAAAGATAAACTTAGTTGTTCATTTGTTGCTAAATTGTCCTCTAACACTAGGGAGATCGATCTTGTGCGCAAGATCGATTTATCCAGCCAACACCACCATCCCTAAACATTGCTTCATAAGTTACATTTTGTATATAAAATCATTACTCCTATTTCATGTCGTTTATGGGGGATACATCAAGGTACTCCTACAACTAGTTTCCTCTTGTCAAAATTAGCTCATCATCCAGGAAGTTGAATTAGAAACACCCTTTCCGTACCTTCAAGCTTGCATACTTCAATGGAAAGTTTCTAGCTTTTGGCTACAGGTTGACATCACTGGCCTTCATTCGAAAAAATTTGTATGGAGTTCCATACCAAGTCATCAATTTACACCATGCTGACTGTATTGCATTACCTTCAGCATAGAAAATTTTAGGGACAAATTTTCACCCATGGGCGAAATTAAACGGTTTTAAGTTTTTATTGGTTGAATTTTTTGTATCATAGTATATTATTTCATTATTTAAAATCACCCCAAATTTATTTTATAAAAAAATTACATCTAGAGGTTAGCCCACCTTATTTTAAGGGAGGGTGGAAAAGGTAAATTTATATTTCCAATCGCTCCAAATTTATTTTATAAAAAAATTAGGTCTAGAGGTTAAGCCACCTTATTTTAAGGGAGTGGGGGAATTAGAACAACTTATATACATATTTTAACTATAAATGTATTGGATCAAATCTCCCTTCAGTCTAGAGAGGTTTTCATCTTAAGAGATTTGATCCCTCTCTAAAAAATAAAAATATTAAAAAAACAACATTAAAATAAACATAATTTCATGGTATTTACCCATGGTATTCATGTGGAACATAACATATTTTAAGGGTAAAATTAAAACAACCTAGATCCATCTTCACTTAGGAGTCTAGCAAGTGTTTACCATGTCAAGAGATATATCAAATAGCTTGTGACGCAATCCTATTTTCACTTAGTGGAAAAAAAATTGAAACTTTTTAAGGTTTTGTGGATCCAAAGTTAAAATGGATTTACACTAGTCACATTTTCTAAGCCTAGATGGTACTTAAGAAGTGGGTATGTTTTTTATGTTATAAATTCTTATTTGAGGCTTTAGAAGTGGGTATGTATTTTATGTTATAAATTTTGTTTTAAAATATTGTTAGGAGGGGTAAATAATTTATTTCCCCATTAAGCTAGAGATTTAAATATATAGTGCAATTGGCATTATGGATTGTGTGAATTTGAATATGACGTTTATATAAATAGTTATTTTCTTTATCTAAGTGAGTTCTAGCTTAGTGGGAATATTTTAGTATTTTTCTGTATCAATGCTTCAAATTAAAAATCACTTGGACTATTTTTCCAACACCATAATGTGTGGCAAATTCTAATATCTCTAGGGTAGATTTTTTTTAACAAAATATTCTTGTAATTTTCTCAGAATGTTCGATTTCATGGAATATTTTCCTTCCTCCATGGAATTCCTGCAAGACGAGACTCCTCCTTTAACTGAGCGTCATGAGTAGGAGACTCTTCTCTTGGAAAGGATTCATCTTAACTGCAGTAAGTTCAAGTGACCTTTACTTTCATTTTAATACCTTTATTGACAATATCTAATATCATCACATTCAACATCATTTTGGAAAAATATTATTGAAATTTAAACTAAAATGTTATATTTTCAAAAAATTAAATCTAATTAAAAATGAAACTTCGGAATTTTTTTTTTAGCAATGACACGTTGGTGTATACATTGTGTTTTTCTTTTACTTTTAACTTAGATGAAACTCATAAAAGTAAATTCTAAAAGTGATATGAAGGGTTGTTTAAAAATGAGATCATCATAAAAAAGTTCTATTATGGGTAGGAGGACCCGTCAAATTTAACCTCTGAAGCCACGGCTTTTAAACCTTCACAATTTACAACCTTCACAATTTCGGAATAAGTGTAATTTGTATTATTAACTTTTTTTTTACTTTATTCTTAGTTTTTTTTAATTAGTTATGCAAACATTTTCTTGACAACTAAGTAAATGATCTCTAATTATTTTATTTTTTTATTTTTTTTTATGAAAATTATGAAAACATTTCCTTAGAAATTAAGGAAAATATGATTCTAGATATGTATTTTTTTTATGAAAATTATGAAATACAATTCTAGATATTTTTCATTTCTTGAAATTTGTCTTTAAAAACATACAAAGCTAGATTATAAAATTCCAAAAAAATTACTAAAAAACTAAAAAGTGATTTTAACATAAATAATAAAAAAACAAACAAAAAATTTTATGGGTTCAAAATTAACACATGGGTTACTTTTAATTCAAACGAAATATAACCTCAATCCCACACATAAATTTATCTAAAAAAATTTCAAAAATAAAATAAAATATTTTAAGCAATTCCACTAAAATTTGTAAAGAAAACATATAATAATTTTAACACATAACCGTAATCTTATAAAAAAAACAAAACAATACAATCACAAAAGAACACTGAGTTTCAAAAAACTAACCCTATTTGAGGTTTTCTCCACTTTATTTGATAACCAACATGGGAGGGGATGCCACATTTTCCTTCCAATATAAAAACATCCAATACCATCGTAAAGTCAGTTACTAATAATTTTAGAGGTTATTACATTAAAAAGCATGAATTTTTAAGGAATAATCTTGCCAGTTACTTCAGGATCAAACATAGGCATAAACTCAGTAACAAAGTTTCCCAGTTACACAAGAGATCTAAGTTATTATAGAATCAAACGTAGGGATAAAATCAGTAACAAAGTTGTCCAATTACACATTAGTTCTATGATAATACGTAATCTCTGTGTAACCGCTTACTAAAGATTCACTGAATAAGGAAAAAATGAGATAGCTTTAATTATTTGAGTCTTCACCACCTTCCTTGTATCTGAATATCTACAATACGAAGGGTGAGTTACCCATCACCTCCCTTTTTTCTAAGCATTGGTGGCCTTAGGTTCCCATTTGGATGCAGAGGGAACAATTTGAGAAATTCTCCCCTCTTTTCATATTCTGTTGAAATTTCTAGTCCCTACTCATAAAATAAAATGTAACTTAAATTAGAATTTGAACAACGTATTTGAGAATATTGAAAACTAGAATATGAACAACGTATTTGAAAATTTCAAATATTTGTTACTGAATGGGGAAATTTCATGTAAATATATGTTTGAAATCAATAATAAAAGCGAAGGAATTTAGATGTAAATGTAATATCAGCAGAAGAGGAAAAGTATGTAACAAAATAAAAAATTTTATTTAACTTTTAACACTGAAGTCTCATTTCATTTCTTGAATAGGTTGGAAATCTAATAAAGAAGAACTAGCCTAGCCAATTATTTCACTTGGATTTTCATTTCAATTGTAGTTTTCTCAATATTTTGGTAATCCGAAAGATATGAACAAAGTTAATTGTTAACTTTTTAGCTTTTTGCATATCCATAAAAATTTCTAGAACATTTCTAAACCTGAAATGAGTTATGCTCAAATCCCTTTGAAAAAAACTTGGATCGCTTTCTTATGCATTTAACAAAATATTTCCCTATTAATATCAAAACCATAGAAATTGAGAATCGATAATATACTTACTTGAGATAAAAATGTAGCTAAATTCATCGAAGTCTCGCAAGTAATGTTGCAGGTTGGGGCTAAACACAAACAACACCAAAAATAAGAATTTGTTAGGAAAGTAGTTAAAATTATTGAAAAACATAAAAAATCAATGTAGAGTTTATCAGGGGTTGAATGGGTGCAGGGTGGCCCCAAAGAGAGCTCTGTGATTTCCTTCTCATGTTGAGAAGACTCCTGCATGAATATTTTTGTTTTTTCCATATCTTGCTACAGTGAGTGTTTTGAAATCAATAAAAAACACTCTTTTCTTCCACATCTCTGTAGGGTTTGAGTAAACTCACAATATATGTGACCTCATCTAGATTAGGGTTACTACAGACACATTTTTTGCATAATTCTTCTTGAAACTTCTTATGCTTTTGGGTTGGATTCTTCTAGAAGTTGCTTATGATTTTGGGTTGGATTCTTCCTGAAGCTTCTAATGCTTTTGGGTTGGTCTCTAGCGAGGCAATACATTTGCTTCATTTCTTCACTCCGAACTTGTAATATGTGGAGATCCAGTATTAATAAATCCTAAACAATTTTGCTGTGACGAACTTCAAGATTTGACATCTATAGGTGGAGGGAAGGAATGAGGTGCCATACTTCGTTATATTTCGTTACGGAAATATAATAAAATTCCCAAATCAACCAAAATTAACTTGATATTGACTTATATCATATATTCAAAATATATAAGAAGTTTCAATAGCTATATCAGTGGGAAGTGGATGATTTTAAATGATTTTTTTGGGGCAACATTAAGAATCTGAAGTTGGACTCGTGATAAATTCTTTAATTAATGAGGGCATTTGGTAAGAAAATCATGTATCAATGTACTTTCCTTTCAAGTTTTTCTTTTTTTTTTCTAGTAACTTTTATAATCAATGAAATGTTTTAAAAATATTTTTTTTTTCTTTTTTAAATTGATAATTATTGTGTTTTTTAAACTTTTTTTTCTAGAAATTTGTATAACTATGAAATGTTTTAAAACATTCTTTTCTTATTTTAAAATTTATATTAGGTTTTTTCATTTTAAAATTGATATTAGAGTAAATTATTTGATTCTAATTTTGATAATATTATTTAATAAGTACATTGAGTGAGATTCACAATATCCACTTATTTATAATTATAAAAATTAAAATAAAACTGTAATTTATTTATATTTATATTTATATTTAATCCAAAAAAATTATTATCAATATACATCTATTTATATATAAGATAATGTAATAAGAATTTTCTTCTTTTTCCTCTATAGTCTTAATCAAAGATGAATATATATATATATATATATATATATATATCATGTTATAACAATACAGTGTTCCTTTGTCATAACAGTGACCTTCCTTCAAGGCTTTCCATCTTCAATAGCCATCATCTATCATATATCATACACATACAGTTACAATATATATATATATATATATATATTCATAATAATACAACTTATAAATTCCAAGTCTAGTTCATAAATTTCATAAGTATGAGATTCCTTCTCATGGTGTTTGGCTCTTAGCGCAATACCTAATATTTCTTATAGAATTACACTCATTTTCATATTTTAGATCATTCCACCTACAACCTAAATTTTTTAATCAACCAAATAAATGTGATTACCTATTCCTATAATCATTTCTTTCAATATTTACTACCATCCATGAGGTGTTCTCAGAATAATATTAACAAACTAACAATTCAATCATTTTTAGTTGTTAATCATACTCAATTAAATGGAACTATGTTTCAATGTAGATGTGTTACTTAGCATACCTACCATTACAAGATGAAACTAAATATTTATTCCAATTAACCGATATGGTGATACTCATGATCACATCTACTCAATCCATCCCTGTTGCTTGATTTCAAAATCATACATTTCTATATCATGTATTCCACGATCATCAATTGCAAGGTCTAACCAATACCTCAACACATAATCTAGTCGCCCACCATATGTACCTCAAACATACTACAAGGAATTCCTTTCTCTACTATATATTACCTTAGGAATCCTCTCCTTTATAAGTGCTCCTCACTATTTTCCAAAAGGTTATAGTCTACAATGGAAATATAAGTAGGGAGAGAAGTGGACATTTGTGTAGTATTGTATCCTTCCATATCCATCAACAATATGGTCTCACACATTAGCTCTATTGGAATTTACTATCACGTGTTATACAAATTCATAACATGATTTTGTCACTCATTCGCTCATTATAACTGAATCAATCATGAGATATTAATTCATGGTTGAATCAAAATGATTATAAAAATATTGTCATACCAAAATAATCTTCATTCATCATATCTAACCTAGGTATAATTATCATACATGCATTCAATCATAAAAAAATAAATGAATTTATAAAGTATGCATAAAGGAATTCTTACTCCAATCATTACAAGTCATATATATTAGAATGATTAATTTTCATATTTGGATAGTTTCCTTTAGCATTCCTGATGTTAATTGATCATTTAATGTCTCGTGGGAACTCATATGATCCCTTAATCAACCTCTTGACAAGAATCCTATCATCTTTATCCTTTTCACAAGGTTTTATATCATAGGCTACTTCATCATCAACATTTTCAACCATCTTTGAGATTTTTTTGGAATAAACTATGTAGCAATATTTGAAATGTCTAATGTTTTGAGTGGACACTCCACCCATCATGAAGAAAAAAAAAGAAAAAAAATATGAGGTGGGTTTAGTAATGAAAAGAGAATATAAAGGTAATAGAAAGGAGTTAACCATGAAATAAGAAAATGGGTTCCAAGGAATGGAAAATATCATTAAATAACATAAAGAATAAAATATACCTTAGGAGAAATTTGAGGCATAAATTATTAAGAAGCCAACGAAGACAAATATTTATAAACTAATTAAAGGTTTCAAAAAAAATATTAAATATGGATTAAAATATTAAATTATTATTTTTTAAATTCAAGGTATTCTGGATTCATCAAAATTGTTTCGACAAGCCATGCGCTTTGCTGAAACAACACGGAAACAATTTCATGTTTTCGAGAATCCTCTAGAATATGGTGCGATAACAATATTATGGAATATTTTAGATGCTAGCTAATAATTACAAGAAAAAATATCATAATATTTCAAATTAGAATATTTGTGTTAAACCATGATTTTGTGATCAATAGAGGATGAGAGGATGTTTAGTGCGCTATTATATTTGAAGTCAAATTTGAGGAACAAACTTGATAAACATATGGATATGTGCCTAAAATTATATCTAACAAAGTATGACATTGACTATTTTCCATATGAAAGAGCACCAGCTCTTTGGCAATCATATTGTGATAGAAGGGGCGAAGACAATATGGAAAACTTCTCTAATAAAATTGATATGGAACATGATATTTTGGAGGATCAAAATTACAATTCATGTTGAAAAGATTTTGTTCGGAATGAAGAAAATGATGATGAAATTGAGAAGTGGAAAATTGATATACCACAATATTTTATCTATTCCAATATATATGAAGTCCCAAAGGACACTTATTTTGTTATACATGTTCCCTAGGTTGTGTAAGAAAATTGAACAAAATAGTACAAATGAGGTGATTCAATTTATTTGATTAAATTTGTTGTTCCTCTATTTTTGGTGCAGTTCTAAATTATTTATCACAACAACATTACTAATAACATATGCTAATTTGACATTGCATTTGAGGTAATAACATGTTCTATAGTTAATATTATTTATTGTAACATTGAATCTATATTTCCTTGCTGCGATGCTTTTTAAGATTGATGTCTTGATAATTAACTATTACTTTATCCGTTTCTTGTATGTGATAGAAAATGAAGCAATAATTTTATGAGGTGAGGATCTATATTTTGAAATAGTTAGTGTCCTTGTATTAAAGGATAAATAAGTACTTCAAAAAATCTTTTACTAAGCAAGAATGGGTTCATTTCAATTAGATGAGATTTTTTTTTGTAGCTCTAATACCTTGGTCACTGTTAATGGTTTGTTTTTTTGTTGCATTTGGATCATTTTTCCAAATTTGAAAATTTTCGGTTCATTTTGGTTAAAAAATTATGATCTCTTAAATTCTTCTAGTTTTTATTTGATGTTTGATTAATCCTTTTGTGAAGGCATTATTTGCTTCATATTATTTTATTGATTTAAGGGGTTCAGTTAAAGTTAAATACCTTTGTTGAGTAACAATATATTTTGTTTGTTTTTTTTTCATGTTCATTTGAGACTGATATGGTATTAGGATTAATATATGTCTTTACTTATTATCTAGGAATTCAATATGTTTTCCCTAATTATTATTATTTTCTTTTTATATTTGATTATCGAAGTATGTGTTTTATTTTATTTTTATTTTTATTTCCTCTCACATTGTCGTGTCACAAAATAATATTCACCTTTTAGAATCTACTATTTTTTTTTATATTTTCTTTAAAAATACTTATTGTCTGTTAAGAGAGGAAAATGAGCTCTGCTTAGTTAAGTGAAGAAAAAAATGGTCTATGAACTAGGATCTTATGTGTTCATCATAGAAGTCATATTATCATGAGAAGGACATTCATCTAATGCAATTATACTTTGATACCAATACAAAAAAACATCACTTGTAATTAGTTGAGAATGATAGATTGTTTAGTGTAGTACTATTCTTGAAATGAAAATCCCTTTGATGATCATTGTTTTGTGACATATTATTCCTAGTAATGAAGATGCATAGACTATTGTTTATATTTGTGTTAGATTTTTCAACTCACCCATTGTAGATTTTTAATGAGTTTGTGTTATTACCTTTTTTTTCATTGTGTAGGAAATTAAGTTTCAATACATATTCATCTTCCATTCATTCTAATTTTTTATTTTGTGCGATTTCAAGTAATTTTTTTCCAAGTAAACATTATTTTTAACTATAGAATAAATTGCAACAATGAATACAATAGTTATGATCCAAAAGTAGGTGAAAAACCTACATATTATGATGAAACACAATAATTTAAAGTTGTTGGTTTATTTGAACTTGAGGAATTAGAAAAGTATCTACCTTTTAGAAAAGTGATTTATAAGAAAACAAAAGAATTTTATGTAAATATTCATGATTTTGATATAGCTATTCATAGACCTTATTTTCATGTGAAGCCTATAAAATATGAATTACATATATTATCATTAGCTGTGATTTTTCTTTTCCAGAACATGGAAAATTTTATATCATAGTTTTTAAATTAATATTTTTTTTATTATTACATATGTTTCTATACATTTGTAACGAATCACCAATATTTTTCAATAATTTATAACCTAGTGAAAAATTTGCCAATATTTAAGAAAATTTTATTATTTAGTGAAATCTTCGCCAAAAAATTATATATGTATATTATATTAATGAAAAATAGCCTATACATTTTTCTTCATACATTGGGGATTTTCCCATTTATTATACACATAAATTTGGGGGGTTTCTTAAAATTTACCTTGACCTTGAGAGCCATTATCGTCATCAGTGGTTTCTCTTGGATCTGTTAACAAATTAGATCATTAGTTGGTAATCATATGGTGTATTCCCATGTTTAAATTCAAATCACATATTCACATGGTTTGAATCGTACTTGAGTGATCGAGTGAACGAAATACAAGACCTTGGATCCAGTTTCAGCCATCCGAGCTACGATTTCAGGAGTATTACCACATCATCCGTATGATGGTTTTACAGAAATGGTAATCCTATAATGGGTCTATATTTTTAGATGAATTTATGATTTATATACATGTTATGATAGTTTATGTGTTGAGTATGGGTATGCATCCCTCAATAATTCATGTCCAAAATGTAAAATATATCATGATGTAATGTATTGTAATTGATGTAGGTCACTATCTGCTTTAGATCCTACTCATCACATCGTAAATCATATCACTCAAAATTATCATTTTTAACTTCATTCTTTAGTGGGAAAGTGTTATAGGTCAATTTTCACATCACTCCCGAAACTGAGATACCCTAAATTAGTTGCTACTTCCCTTAAACAAGTCATCCCATTGTTGGTTTTTATCCATAAAAGTTTCACTTCTTGAAGTCCAGCTAAAATAGTCCATTGAGCCACCAAAGCACCTGTAGACTACATTGAATGCTTTGTATAGAAATTACTCGCATGCAAAGCAGCATTACAAAGAACATCGACCCACTTAATAGTGCATTGGTTGACTTTCAGAAAAAATTTCAAATGATTCCGGGAATCGTCCCACTTTCTATTGGCTTCTAGAAGTGGTTCCGTCTATCATGCTATCGGATAACTTTGAATATGAACAACATGGAGCCATTATATCATGTATCCTCTTATCTCGTTGAATAAGGAAACTCCCAGATCCATTTATGGAAAATCCATTCAAAGACCAATTAATGCCAAACTACCCTTATTTCCTATAAATTGAGAACTGATCATAGTTCAAAAGGGGAGCTGGAAGTTTGTAGTGTTATGTTCGTGAGGTTATAACTATTTGAGGTATTTGTTGCAGCTAATGTTATGCTACTAGAGTAATTCTACTGATGTGGTGAGGATGGACTGAAGCTGGAGTGAGTTTACACCGAATCAATCCAACTGGTTATAACCTCCTCCTTTTATCATATAATAAGGATATTTTTTCTTTCCCCAGTACATGTGTTCATGATTTTATATATGTATTTTTAAAATGCAATCGATTCAGTTTAATTAAGATGAATAGATCATATTCCTTTATGTTATTTTGTATATTCTATTAGTAATTGGAGGTACCAATCAAATAATTTTAGTTCGATTGGGAGCGACAGGAACAAGAAAAAGGGAGACGAATAATAATGAAGGATCACAAGTAGGTGTTTTTCACTTTTCTATTTATCTTAAAGAAAAGGTCAAGTGTCTTTCATATGTTGTTCTAGGTGAGCGTGCTACATTTAGGGAAACCTATCTATCTGTAGGTTTGATTTCCATAAAACAACATAGAATTTAAAGAGTTTCGTGTTGGGGAGCATGTGTAGCTTCACATCGATCCCGAGAAGCCCTCATTGAGGATTGGGTGATTTGAGAAGTGGGCACCTTGGTATTGTGTTCCTTTTGAGTTCCTTGGGAGGATTTGAATGGTGTCCTCCAGACTTCCACTCCCTTTGACAGTGGAATTCCATGATGTTTTCCATGTTTCATTTTTTAAAATATATGTAAAGGATGTTGATAATGTTATTGATTGTATTATAGGTGGAACCAAAATGATAATTTTAGTGGCAACCTCATTGCATATTTCAGTGGAAAACTCATGCTCTAGAATCGAGCAATCAGGCAAGTTAAAGTGTAATGGAAGCACTTTGGGGCAAAGAAAGCTACATGGGATATCGTTGATCAGATGTGGGCTATGTATCCCTCATTATTTGTCGGTGGAGGAAAATGTGTTTTTGGAATTGTACATATTTATCTATCGTAGATATTGTAAATATTGCAATGAGTTATGTTATAAATATCCAATAAGTGATATTTTTATCATGATGGCTTTTCTTTTCGGCATGTTGTTCATTGAAAATGCTACAATGAGTTGTGTTATGAAGCTCCACGGGAAATATATTTTGGTTTTCATCATTTTTTTTAGATATAGGTGTCATAGAACACCAATTACAATGTTCCCCTAAGGGAGAGGGGTTTGTAAGATCCCTAGGTTAAAATTTCATGTAATAAAGTTAATAAAGGAAAAATATGACCAAGGTCATGAGACACGTATTCCATGCTAAATTTTGGGAATCCTAGTGGCCATCACTCATTGTTTAGTATGGCTAAGGGGAAATTGGAAAAGGCATTGACAAATACTTTGAAAAGGAAAAAAACAATTATTGGCATTTTGTTTTACAAAAATAAAGGAAAATTGGCTAAAAGTAAGGTGAAAGGTCAGAAGGGGGATGTGAGGAGGAAATTGATGGAGAATAGTTGAAAAATGAAGAAATTAGGGGAAACAATAATAAAAAGACATCAGAGCATTAGTTGGGTACCTTTTTTCAGTTTTTCTTTGGAGTTTGTATGAGAGAGGAGAAGAGAACCAGCAGTATATCACAAGAAAGCTAGAAAATCAAGGATAAGGAAATAAAAGGAAGGACAAGGGATGCGAAGGAAGGAAAAAGGAAGTAAAGGGAAGTACAAAATCAAGCACCTTCAGCCAAAATACTTGTAGGTAACGGGTTTCATGTATATTTTCCTAAACGTTTTCAGAATGAATTGTATATGCATGTGTGCATTTTCTTCATTGGTTTTTCTCTCATGGGTTTTTTTAAACTTTGAAAATTGATTCAACCTCACCTTTTCATTTTTGAATAGCCATGGTGTGATGGGATTCTTTCTTGGCTGAGATTTCGATTTCCAAAAGTTTTTGGATCCGAGTTTGTTGGTATTATGAAAAATACAAAGGGTTGGTCGTGGAGATGGTTTTCTTTGGGAAGCCCTCAATAGGTGGGTGGATATAGGAAAATTCCTTAAGGGATGGTGAGGGTATATTGAGCATCCAAGCTGAGTTTATTTTTGTGATCTCGGGACTAGTTTAGGTGAGATCACGGTAGTGTGACGGTGGAGGTGGTTTAACCTCTAGATTCCCTGGGTTGTTTCTTAATTGGTTTATCCCATCAGATCCCAAATTCATGCATGGAATATGGCACCAGGGTGATTAGGTGAAGGAAATATTTGGTTCAACCCAATCTATGGTTGGGTGGTACATGGAAGTCCCAGACTTGGTTAGATTTGCATATTATTAATAATAGATAAGTTCATCTTCTCTTTTATGAGTAATTGTACTGTTTATTATGTTTCTTTAATGGTTGTTCTATCATTGCTAATTATCTAGTGATATGCTGGTTATAAGCATCATTCTATGACATATTTAAGTGTAGGTTATTACCACATTTTAATTGATGAATGATTGGTTAATGAATGCATAACCTAATTGGTATTATGGAAGCTTTTGTGAGAGGGAATTAATCCTTCTTGGTAAACCTCATATAAGATTCATTTCTCTATGTCCAGATCTGCATTCATGACCTAAGGGATGCATTTCCATCAAGTGTTTGATAGAATGTATGTCAAATTTAGACCATGTTTGGTCAAATCCTTGACTAAGTTTTGTGTTATATTATTTTTCCTTGTATCATTTATCATTCATGAAGGTTATATCAATTAATGGGTAGAGGTTTGGATCATATCCCTAAAAAGTGGGTAGTATATTTGGGTCATTAGCAAAGAACTTCCTAAGAAATAGTATAGTCATTGGAGGGCAGGACTATGGGAATGAATGGAGGGTTTCAGTCACTTTAAGACCTTGGAATGGGAGTGAAATGGGGTCTATCTCATTGACAATGAACTCTATCACAAGGATTGGACACCTGGAGTGGTTAGGTAGCATGTAGGGGTCCTAAGCATTTGAGCAAACCCAATAAGGTCTTCATTTTTTTACTCCATTTCCTTAAGGTCATATAGGAGGTTGAGTATTTTCATAGTAGCCTTTATTTCATATTTACCGCCAAAAAGCTGGTGAAATTGGTTAAATATGAGAGGAGGCATTACATTTTTCAATTAGATACAATCTATCCATGTTTATGACAAATGAAGCACTTTCCATCTCCCAAGGGTAAAAATGATATTCTTGATGAAATATATTTTCTTTGCACAATCTTTGGCTCTTAATCTATTTTTTTCTTCTTTTATGTCTACTCTTTTCCAATTTCAACTAAGAGGTTTTGTTCTCTAGGACACTTTTTAATAAAACCACTTCAAATTCCAAACCTCCACATTTATCTTATTTTTCCTTATACTACTTGATTCCCTCTACAACTCTCCTTGCTTCTTCTATTTTGGTTTCCAAATTAGAATTTTATTCTTTAAAATATTAGTTTGTTTCCTCAAGTATTTGGAGCTTCTTCAGATATCTATTTTCCATTGTGTTCCTTTCTATTTTAGCCAATTTCTAGTTACCATTAACTTAATCTCCAACGAATGTCACCTCTTGAATATCAAATATTTTTAAACTTGGAGAATATATCACATTGGGTTGATCACTTTCCTTCTATGTGGCCTTTTTCTTCTACTTATTTTTCTTCTCCTTTTATCCACTATTTCTATTAGTTTCTTCTTCATTCATAGCTGGAAACCTATTGCAAATGTTCTTTTCTAGACGTGAGATCCATGACCTTATTAAGGTCTATATTGTGAATATTGTCATGAATTGCAAACCTTTCCTAGGAATCTCATTGCTAAACTTGTTTTGAAGTATCATAATTTCCATAAAAATTTATCATTTCATTCCAAAATTTATATCCAATAGTAGATATTTCATATTTTACCCCCTCTCTCCAATCTTGAAAGTTTATGACATTAAACAAAGGTGAATTTTGATGATCCATGATTCATCCAACTATGCCTTGCACCGATTAAGTTGCATGAAAAGGAATATGATTTGAGACTAAATGTTGGAAACTTTGTTATACTAAGGTTTGGGTGGGGAGGGTTGTGGGGGGGGTGGGGGGGGTGGGGTGAATAAGTATAATGTTTATTCAATTGTCAAAACCAAGTATTTCCAATTAATTAATAAAAAAATTGAACACTTAGATAACCAGTAGCATAGTACATAAAAAAAAATATAAACATGCATACATATTCATATATTCAGAGCATAAGAAAAAAAAAATGCACACCATGGATTTTAGGTGGAAACCCTCAAGGGGAAGAAAAAAACCATACTACTTTTGTTCTCTCTTATTTTATTTTTTCTTAATATCTTTGACATTTTTTAGCTAACCCCTACTAGCTAGGAAGCCACAACTACTTGTACATCTATTTTCCTACCACTATCACTTTGGAAGCCACAAATATCTATATTAATAACCCACCACTTGCTGGAGGTCCCAACCTCCTCAATATAAACTCACTAGCCACTGCAAGCTATGAACCCTGATGCAGGAGAATCCGGACTTAGCCAGCAAAGTGATTGGATGTTCACATGTTGTGGCTAACCATGAGGTGGATAAGCATTGGCCATTAGTATTTTACTTATTTTTAGATGAGAGAATTTAGTTTGTTTGGGTTTTTTAAATTAATTAGGAATAGAAATAGAAATTGGTTTCTCCCTGTGAGGAGATTGAGCCGAGTAGGATATGAGCTTCGAAATACGGTAGCATTTGTTTGTTGGAATGGTTCAACAAAAATTTATCTTAGGTGAGAAGGTCCACTTCAAATTGTTATATAAATACATAAGATAGGTGAGAGAGAGAGCAGATTGTGGAAAACATGAGACAATGTGAAATAGGTGTGTGAGGGGTGAGAGCAGAGAGAGCATAAAAAATTGTAATAACCATCCAATCAAGGGCTTGGTTTTGTAAATTCATTTATTATTAATTTTCAAGTGTTTTGTATCGATCGAGCTCTCTCTTCAAACTATTTGTTTAAACTCTATTAAATCACATATATATTAAGTTATATAGTGGAAAGAAAATCGAACTATAAGCGCGACAAGGGCCATAGATCTAAACCCGATCAACGGGAGAGATCTCATTGCAAGTTAAAAAACATCACACATCGCACAGAAATGGGTTTAATGTTAAAAAGTTGTAAGTTAATTTTTTTTATCACCGATGCGAAGTGATGAGTGGAGAGACAACATGCATCTTCGGATCTGAGACTAATCCAACGGTGGAGATCCAAGCGAAGGGAAATGATTTCGCACTTTGCAAGATTTAGGAAATAAGTATTAAAACATCAAAAATTAAACTGTTTTATTTGCGATGCAAAAAGGAGGAGGACACGTATTAGCTCAACGCAGTTTCACACTTCGCAAGATTTAGGAAATAAGTGATAAGACATCGTAAAGTAAATTGTTTTATTTGCGATGTGAAAAGGAGGAGGACACATGTTAGCTCAGTGTAGTTTCACAATTTGCAAGGATTAAAGTTTAAGTGTTAAAGCTAAACTGAGAATTGTGTGATCTGCGATTTCCGGTGATTGGTCAGGTTTGTCGTGGAATCCTCCGGTAAGAGATTATGTGCAAACAAATTGTTTTCAGTTATATGTGTTTTGTTTATAATAATTTTTTTGGTCATGCCATATATATGTATGTATGTTTAGCAAGCCTCGAAGTTAAAACAAACCCACTGTGGGTAATAAGGTTGTGTAGAGTGTAAACTCTATATTTTTTGTGCATACTCTCATATTTCTACATCTAGTCTGCATCAAACTCCCAACTCCCTATCTTAGCAAGCCACAACTTTCTGAAGGCCTTAACCTCCTCACGATCAACTAAATGGCCACCACCAGCTAGGAACCTCGAATTCCCTATATTAGCAAGTCACCCCTTACCAGAGGTCCTAAACTTATCAAACACCGTGGACAATGATTTAAATGATTTTAATACTATGTTCTCTTATGAAACAACAACATGGCAATGAACTTGTCATAAGTAACACAATCAACAACACCAAAAATTCACATAACCATACTGTAAGGGAAGAAGTAATGTTAGGAGACCCCATTGTTGGAACGGGGTCTCCTAAAAAGTAAAAACCCTCACTTGGGCATACAACAAAATCATCAATTGTAATGTAATAAAAGGAAAGATACACGAAATCTATAGTGATGTTCTAAGCCTCTTCAAAATTTACTCCAGATCTAATAGTTTTACATGTATATCATTCAATTTCATTATTTTGTGCAGCTAGAAGAAGTTTCAACCACACCATGATATATCTGTACTAATTTTTTCATCATCAAATTGGACCAATTCAACAAACTACAGAACATTTCTCTTGATGATCATATCAAATAGGACTGGATCAACATGTCACCATTCACACCAAATACCATGGGAATGCCCATAGTTTTTCTTTTTTTAACCTAGGATCAGTCTTATTGCTACATAACAATAATAAAAAGCATATTTATGAGTTTAGGATGAAGTATGCATGCACAATTATCCAAGTTCCATGGGTATGAAGAAGCAATCCTATGTATTTTGTTGTCAAACATCAAAAAAATTTCTACTTTCTCTTATATCTAGAACCACTGCACCAACACTTTTTCAAAAATCTTATCAAAGACATGTAACACTATTCTAGCCATTTGAAACTACTAAGAAATCTAGGGAATCAAGTATTAGGTGATTTCTCAAATTATGATAAATGATTTTCAATTATTTTTACTTTCTTGGATTAAGATCTTCTCTTTCTAATATTATTAGTGTTATTCTTAATCAAACAAATATCATTGTGTAAACAATAAAGAGACAAGAGACACATAATATAGGCTAGCATCTAGGGCCAAAACCTCTACCACTTTAGAGGAAAATCCAAACAAATTATTCTTCTTATAGATATTTCAGTTGATGAATACCAAGACCAAGACCCTTGACCTATTTTATTCTCCAAGACCAAGTCAAATGCCTTTCTTGATGAGATATTTCGCTGAATCAAACAGTTGGCTCTCTCCTCCTCCTTTGGTAAATGCAAGTCCAACTATTTCCACTTCAGAAATTTTGGTTTCTTTGCACAAAATTACCGTCTGTACTTTTGTAGTTTAACACATGTGAGGAGAGAAAGCTAACTTGGATACTACTTCCTTCCTTCACTATTCTTGACGACTCTTCTAGGTGAAATCGGATAGAAGTGGAGCTGATAAGAACAATGTTTTTGGAGACCCTTTCTTGGACTAATATGGTATTGTAGAAGCCCTATTTTTCCTCCATATATGTGAAGATACTATCCCAAAGACAAACACAAACAATTCAGTCTTAGTCTATTCCTTCTCACTGATTACAATGTTTCTCTCCTTGAATTTTCACACTCCTTCTAACTGCAAACCAATACCGAATTAATTATCTAATATTCTACCTTCAAGTGATATCCAAAATGCCTTATTTATAATTGTTGTAGCATGTAATAACCCTGATTTATAGAAGGTGAACCGACATGTCTCTTGGTGTAGATTGTTTACGTCATCTTGTAATCGACCTGAAGGAGAGGCATTTTTCTTATCTCGGGGGGCTTTCATAATTATATAATGATGCATAAAAATTTTAATATGCCCACTAAGGGTCCTTCATACATGAAATAGACTCAATTTGAATTTTATGACTAGTTGAAAAATCCTAAAGGCTCACAATGGGATTCATCACTAAAAATAAAATTATTTTCTCATCAAACCCATGAGACAAGCATTACAATAATACTTTATTTTTATTCTATTCATCAATTACATAAATTCACAATTACACGTGTCATTATGAATTCTGAACCTAGTTACAATTTCCAACACTCCCTCTTAACTAAGGAGTTATTCATAATAGTACTTGGTAACTCTCAATTTGGAGAATTCTCATGATAATAATAGTCGGGTTGGTAACCCATAGCATCATATCAACCAACATTTTCACATAGTAAGGCCTTGAAATTTTTTTTTATCTCTCCACAAGATCATATCACAATGATGGTGAGAACAATGATGTATATACACCCTCATTATTATCTCTCTCACAACATACTCTTCCCAGGTTCTTAGAGTGTGTTCCACCAGGACTATTCTTATCTTGGATTTATAGTCCTCAAAGTATATCGATGCTATATGAATACTCTTATCCTGGATTCCATAACACATCCTCAAATAGCATCATATTCCATATCTTTACCCAATCCTCCATTCTGTCTTCCGAGTTTAAGACAAGAATGATGTGTCTCTCTCTCCCTCTCAACTTGGGGAGGACATATATATTCTACTAAAGGAGTGTACTCATTCATACAGAATGAATGTACCTAATCTCCCTCTTGTCTTAGGAACTTTGATTCCAAGTTTCTACCAAGAAATAAAAATTTTTCGAGGCTCCCTCTTAATTAGGGACCTACAACATCTCTTGAGGTGGAGATGATGGGACAACCAGCTGCTTGAAAACCCCTCCTCACTATGTTACGAACTTATTGTAACTATTATGAATATTGATGAATAGGAGTTATTTTTAGGGTATATACCATCCATCACTTTCATCCTTGATCCATGTCATTATTCCTTTCATCAAAAAGTGATCCATCATTTCATATATGCCCTTCCTTCATTCCATGCTTCCTTCTTCATGCCATCTTTCCTTAAAGATATTTCGTCGTACTACATGGTCATTAGTTGTGCAAGATATGTATAGCTATTCCCAAGGCATCCCTGGATAATAGCATCTAGATATTATTCAAAAAATGAACATTAAATAAAAATTTCCTTTGTGATGGTCATTTGTCATGACATCTTCTAGTGTGTATCAACATCATGTATACATCTTGACACATCTCCCAACTATATATATATATTCAAGGGTCTCTTTCTTATTTATACTTCATTAGAGTCTTCATATCTTTGATGGAGATATGCTAGTCAAATATTCTTCATCTTTGGATGTTGATTTCCTTTCTATGGTTGCATATCCCATGAACTTCTAATCAGAATTCCTTTATTTTTTTTCAATCGCCACATATTCCATATGAGGACTTATTGTATTAATATCATCTATTCAATAAATGTGCCCCATTCATTCCTGCATCTTCTCAATGGAGGAGATATTTTTTCTTTTGATGATGTTCTCAAGGCAGAGCATTGATCCATGTTACCTGTAACCATATGACATGACTCTTCGATATTGAATATAAGAGTTCATACCTCATTTTCCTTTGGGTCATCCATTTTTCATGCATCAACTTCTTTGATTGAAAGAGCCTCAATACCTTGATATGATTTACCTTTTATGTCATCACACCGTCATCCCTTGAATTACACAAGTTTGGAATTATTTATGAAACACTTACTTCCTCTCTTGATCATTGAATCTTTTGATGAAGATTCCATAAGAGAAACTTTAGGATCTAGAGTATCCCCATCCAATATATGTTTCACTTTTAGATAAAGTATGATGACCCTTTTCCTCACTGACTTTTTCCTTTTTCCCATAAGTTCCATTCATTCTTCTAACGATGTACCCAAAAGTTATATCCTCACATAGTTGACTACTATAGATTTCAATTTTCAATCATTCTACTCCATGATGATGTCATGAGCTCTTTATTATAATGCTTCTATGATTCCATGATGCATCCTATCATGACCCTCATGATAATTATATAGGGAAACTTGAAAAATTTAAAAAAATAACTTAAAAATAACTAGGTGAGGAAGATGATCTCAATCATAGTAGAGATATTTTATTTCCTCTTTCTTGGACTTATTTTTTCAGCTTCCTCCACTTCCTTAGTGATATGGGATTCTTCTACTCCTCTTTTGTTATTTTCCTTATTGAGGTTAGGACAATCTCTTCTATATTTCCCATATTCCTAACACCCATGGCATTGAATCTTAGCCATGTTCTTATCTTTTTTTGGAGGAAAAAACTTCCCAAATTTTCCCTTTATTTTTGTCATTTCTATGTAGGCCTGATTTTTCTCACCTAATCCCATCTCATATTTTCCTTTTATCCTTGATTATTGAATATTGTATAGTGACCACAGTTCATGGAATGGAATAGATTATTTCATCCCATAAATACTTGAATTAAACTTACCCCACTCCTTTGGTAGTGAATTTAGTACAATTGTAGTAACTTCTCTATCAGACATGACTTCTCCTAAATCTTGAAGTTGATCCCTAATATCAAATAGTCTCCTAAAGTATGAGCCCATTCCTTCCTCTTTTCAAATCTTCAACATGTATGGTTATTTCCTTATAGAGATAAATTCCCCTGCAGTGCTTACAGAATACAACTCTACCAGTTTGTCATAGATTTATTTTAATGTTTTGAATTTAGATAAATATGGGATGAGAGGATACTTGATGGATTTTATGAGAATCCTTTGAGCCCTAACTTCCCCTTTCATATACTTCGTAATATCTTGAGCATCCTCCTTTCTTGGTTTAGCGATTGATCCTTTGACATGTTCCATAACCTCATTTTCGATGAGATTCAAATCTATCATTTTCTTCCACGAGAGATAGTTTGAAGCCCCAACCAATTTGTTACTTTACTTGTAAAACGACATTTGGAAAGATTCAGATGTTGACATATACATAATTACTTGATAGGATTATCCTTCTTATTTTTTATTTTTTAATGTTCATTATGATATATAAAATAGAAAACTTCTCTTTGATGAAGATGTTTTTCCTCAATAATGAATCTCGATCACACAGAGGGATCTTCTGATGGTCGATTATTTGTTTATGAAGATCAATGATGACTTCTTGAAGGCATATTTAAATATGAATAACCTTGCTTAAATGAGAGGAAAGATGTATTATAGCCTATTTGAAGATGATGGAGATGCCCTTTCATCTAGCCTTATTTTGATAACTAGTCTTCAAGATACTTCGACTCCTTTAGTGATGAATGAGTGCAGATCCCATTAATGCTTCTAGGGTTTAGAATTTCTCAAAGCTAATGGTTTGATATTTTTCTTTAAAGTGATTATCTTAGATGAATATACTTCAGGCTACCTTGAATTTTATATCTCTTCAAGCTTATGATGGTCTTTGTGGTATTTTGATGATGAATAGAGGATCCAAAAACTTTTGTTGCTGTAGAATTCTTTTTCGATATAGGGTTTGATACATTATTTTAGATCTCAAATTAACTTTGATATCCTTCAATTTTCTCTGGTGTATTTCTCAATATTTTATCCTCCAGTGAACCTTGATAATATTCCCTTCCTTAACTTTGTCACCTTAGCTCTAATACCATGTTGAGAAATATAGGGCATCAAGTATTAGGGGATTTATCTTCTTATGATAACTATTTGAGAATTATTTTGAATTTATTAGATTAAGATCTTATATTTCTTATATTATTAGTGTTCTTATTCATAATAAAAACTACCAATGCCTAAACAAAAAAAAGACAAGTGACACGGAATATAAGCTATCATCCAGGACCAAAACCTCTCCTACTTGAGAGGAAAGCATGAACAAATTATCTTCTTTTAGATACTTAAATTGATTAATACCAAAATTAATGCTATTAGGTCCCTATATTACTAGTGTAGTCCCTTATTGTTGTTAGTGTAGCCCCCTTATTATTATTGTTGTACCCTTATAACCACCATATTGCTATTATTGTGGCCTTACATTATTATTGTTAGGTCGGCTAGGATTATATTGTTACCCCATGGACTCCTATATATAGAAAGGAGGTTTTTTCATTTGTATCATCCAAGAATCATTCATGTATGTAATGTAAAGGAGGCTTCCCCCTCAAAGTGGATTATTTCCAAGGCGTTGATCTCTCTTTTCTTCTATATTTAGAGTTGGTTTCATAACATCTGGTATCAGAGATTTTTATTCTAGGGTTTCACTGCTCCAAATAGGTCATCGTAGAATTTTCACTATAAAAATTTTTTTATGAGGTTTCACAAGCTAAAAATTTTACCGCAAGAAGTCGAAATCCTGAGGAACATTGTGTAAGAATTTCAGATCTTATTCACAATATTTGTGGATATATGAGTTGTGGAAGTTAGGGTGTTTGTAGGCTCCTGAATTTCATATAAAAGAGGTTACCTTTGGAAACTCATCATAACTCTCTCTCTGACTATCGGATTGGAATTCTATAAAACGTGGTTGAAATTAAATGACTTGTAGTCTCCTTTGTATCAATTTCGGAGCCAATGGAGGAAACAGTGACATGTGGCATGCCATACAAGTTCGCTCAACTGAACCAGTCCATAATTAGGTCATTGTCGGAGATTTGGCATAAATTCGTCTTGAAGAATCCAAATCAGGTCAGACCTATGGAATTCAAACGAATATTCAGAGGGATATTACAGTATAAAATTCCAAATATTGAAGATCTAAAATCATAGAGATAATTCAGTTTCAAAATCGAACTCCTAAAAAGAAAGAAAAAAGGTGTGTATTTTTTTTATAAATTTCACAAGTCTTGTTTGAAAAATTAGTTTGGAGTGATTCTAAAGGCATATTGAAACATCGATATTAGTACTAGGTTCTAAAAATCCCCCTGAAAAGAATTTAACACCCATTAATTCATCACAAGGCTATACTATGAATCATGAAAAGGAAGAATTTCAGTATGATATATCAAAATTACGGTACCAAGTGCGACAAATTTCGATCTTACAAAGTGCAATCAAATATGACATAGATGGTTTAAAAGGAGAAATGACGGCTAAGTTGGATGGTTTGAAGGATGAAATGAAATTTAATATGGATGATAAAGTAGTGTAAGATCACATCAAGCATTAACAACAAGTTATCAAACTCTCAAAGGATAACCTAACTTTGGTGTAGAATCAAATGAAACAACAACGAGATCAACATCGCAGTGAAAGAATTTTTGAAGTAGTCACAGAAACAAGAAATCAACAACTACAAAGTCGATCAATTTCAAAGTATCTCATCAAGTGGAAGACCTTACCCGTTGAAGATTCCACATGAGAGGATGAGAATTGTATATAGGGACATCAAGAAATAATCAAGCGTTGAGAAAAACACTTTTTTGAAGGAGAGGAGCATGTTAGGTCCCGATATTACTAGTGTAGTTCCTTATTGTTGTTAGTGTAGCCCACTTATTATTATTTTTGTACCATTGTAACCCCCATATTGTTATTATTTTTACCTTACATATATATTTTTAGGTCGGATAGGATTATATTGTGACCCCATGGACTAGTATATATAAAAAGGAGGCTTTTTCATTTGTATCATCCAAGAACTGTTCATTTATGTAATGTAAAGGAGCTTTGCCCCTCGAAGTGGCTAATTTCTAAGGCATTGATCCCTCCTTTCTTCTATTTTTGGAGCCGGTTTCATAAGAAATACCTTTTACCTATTTTCCTCTCCATGACCAAGTCACATGCCTTTCTTGATGAGTTCTTTCCTTGAATCAAGTTGATGGCTCTTTCCTCCTCCTGTCGTCAAAGAAAGTAAAATTGTTCGCACTTTTTAAATTCTGGGTTTTTTCTACAGAATTATAGTCTATAATTTTGTAGTTTCACACTTTTTAAGAGAGAAAAAAAATCTTGGAGATACCTTCCTTCTTTCTCTATTCCTGAGGAATCTTCTAGGTGAAGTCAGCTAGAAATGTAGTTGATAAAAAGACCCTTTCTTGGACTAATATGATATTGTAGAATCCCTAGTTTTCTGCCATATATGTGAGTATATTAGCTCAAATAAAAAACCAAACAATTCGATCTTTATTTCCTCCTTGTTATTGATTACAGTGTTTCTCTCCTTGAATCTTCACATTCCTTCTAACCATTGACCTTCACCAAAATACTTCTCTAAAATTATGCATTCAAATGTAATATGAACTGACCTATTTATAGTCATTGGATCTTGTAATAATCCAAACTGAAGAAGGTGAACCAACATTTTTCTTTGTGTATATTATTTACTTCATATTGTAGCAGGCTCGAAGGACAAGTCTTGTACTTGTATTGGAGGGATTTAATATGGATTTAGTGACTCATAAAAAATGTAACATGCCAAATAAGGGTCCTTCATGCATGACATAGACTCAATTTGACTTTTATGACTAGATGAAAAATCCTAAAGGCTCATAATGGGAGCCATAACTAAAAATAAATTATTTTCTCATGAAACCCATGAGACATGCATTACAATAATAATTTTATTTTTCCTATTTTCATCAATTACATGTCATTATGAATACCAAAACTAGTTACAATTTTCAATATCTACATCATCCATCCATCAACAACCATTATTCAACATAATAACATTAATCCTTGAAAAATTTCAACAAACAATCCAAACTGTAACATATGAAGGTTGATATCAATTCCAACCAAAAAATATTGTTTCCAATATAGTTTCCTCCAATGAGCTAGTTGGAAAATATTATCCCTTTTTCCTTCCATAGATATATGTTTCACATTCATTATTTTATCTCTCAATAGTTGGAAAAGCTTTTACCGCATCATTGTACTTATGGTTGAGTAAGCTCTATAATTTTAAGTGGAAAAGAAAAGATGTCGTAATCCCAATGAAGAAATTTTGGAATTTATTTCCCATACAATATCATGCATTCTACGAAAAATTTCCTTTCCATTACTATCATATTTCCATTGCCAAATTATGACATAGTTATTTATAGGTTATCCTCTTTCAAAATTATATTTTCAAAACCATCTTGCATGTCATTTGGTGTAAAATGAAGATATCAATGTGATTTTCATATGTTTTTTTATAAGTTTTGTAATTCTTGGTACTCCCAACTTATTTGAATTGTTGGAAACATAATCCTTTAGATTTAGATGAATTTCACTCATTCACTTGAATGTAAGGTGAAATGATTGAATTGGACACCAAAAATCATAGAATTATAAGAGACCTCTTGGTATATGAAACCATGAGTCACACACACACACACACACACACACACACACACACACACACACACATATATATTATGAATAACATGTGTCTCACATTTTTATAATTTTTTCTATTTTTAGTTTGTTAGTTAAACAATTGTATCACAATATTTTATACCTCCCTTGCTGAATAGCTTGAGCCACTATTTATGTGGCCTCAACCTAGGTCCCTCACAGTCCCTTTTCTTTGCATGTTATGCATTTTGACCTTCCATTTTGGCTCTCGTTCCTTTACATATACGTACACATCTTTGAGTTGGGCTTGTTAGATCTTTCCCCGGCTGTTTAACAAGAACTTTGTGTGTGTGGATCATATTCTCTCATATTTGATTGAGGTAGTGAAATTTATCAAATTATGACTCTTATTTTCTTCTTGATCACTAGTAACAAAGCATACCCCATCTATAGTCTACAATTGATGCGTGTCCTAAAAAGAAAAAAAAGTACTTCTTCAATCATGACAATATTCACCTCGGTAGTCTCCATGTAACTGCATTGAAAATCAAATGCCACTATTTACACATGGTAATCTACAATGTTGTTTCAAGGGTTATTTATCTTCCAACCTCCTTGTCTTTATTTTCTTCCAATGTGAGAGGTAATATGTGTTGATGGGGATGGTCTTGCAAGGGCCCAACTAGTTCAAGTCCCAACTCATTATACCCCAACCTCCTTAGGGACATGCACATAAAAATAGAGAAACATTAGCCTTATTTGATAACACTAATCTGGATTTATGAAGGAGCAAAATTAAATACATATTTAGATAGAACAAAAAGATAAAAAAAAAAGAAAATAACTTCAATTAATTAATAACAAGTACTAAAAATTGTTTACTTGAAGAATTTAACAAACTATCTTAGGTGATGGTAGCTTATCTCTGAGAAGAGATGTGATAACTACCTTCCTTCTGAACTATTTCAAAATGAGGTTTGAAGGCCTCTTTATAATAAATAAGAAGTGTGAAATTGTAATGCTATGAGATGAACCGCCACTAGTTTGGGCCCCATATGGATTTGTTGGACTGCCAAATTCTCGGGGTCGTAACATTGTCATACGATCTAAGTTTGGCTATCATGAAACCTCATTTTAAATATCTCCATGATGAGGTGAGAAAAAAAGTGTGAAACAAATTCAAATAAATTTTCTATTGATCAGCCTTCCCAGAAGACATCTTTTAGGACCTAAAAATGGCTCTGGAACTTTAGGACAAAAAAATTTCCAAAAATGGAAATTTGTGCTAGAGCTAAGGAAATTGAAAGGAAACGATGTTGGTGGTCCAAGTGGAATACTTAGGTGGACACCAATATCCACCTAGATCATTAAAAATCAAGCGGTGTTTCAAATTTGTGTTGAGTGTGGAGGAAGATTTCATTATGTGTACCCTGAACCTTCGCACTCTGCATATGTGCTATCGTCGGACATGTACTATATGAATTTACATAAATGTGTTAATATATCGAGTTTTATTTTTTCTCCTGAAATTTTTTCAAAATTCGTCCACGAAATTGAACACATGTCTTGCGCATCAAAACAACCACCAAAATGCATAATATTGGTGGATTTTGAGGTGGAAATTCTTGTCTTCTCATGATGCTATATCATAAAATCACCTGAGTGTGGATATTTTTAACAAATAAATAGGATTTTTTGTAATACCATAACTTATTAATTTGACATGCTAAAAAAACTATCACTCATATTCATATAGCATGTGTTCATATGAATTGTTTTTAAATTAATCAAGTTAATTAAAAATGCAAAAAATACATAACTACTTTAGATATAAATCTCATATTTTAATCTATTTATATAATATTCTAGGATATTTTATAGAATATTTTATAATATCTCATGGGTATAAAATCCCTACCATTTACTTAATAATTGTTTATGATTAAATTAAAAATTTTGAGCCCCCATTTAAAAATAAACAAACAAGTCTCAAAAAATTATTAAATCTAAACCATCCATAATTTGTTTCTTCCTAAAAGAAAGTTTTTAAAATTCTATTATGAAATAAACCATGCATAATCTAGAATATTTATATTCTCATGTATTTTCTTCTTTCTAACTATACAGCTTGAGTGGGCCTAATGGCTAAGGGCATGTGTTTCCTCATAAGAGTTCATAAGTTCAAAGCTAGAGGGGGGGAGAGTATGTATGCCTTCGTAGACTTGGCAGTCCAATCGTTGGATGAAAGTGAGTCCCTTGTCCCACAAACAAGGGGGTCTCGTACACCAATTTGGTGTCTTTCTTGGCTGTGACTTTAAATTGGATAGTAATAATAATAAAATAAAAATAAAAATAAACTTATCTTGATAAAATATTTTGACAACCAAGTTACAATCGAGAGAGATAGGGATCCTATTACCGAAAGTTAAAGTTAACGAAGACAAACAAAATGTAATTTTATTAAAGCAATACTAGAACACAATGTTAAAAAGGGTGAGAGATGCATACCAACATAGTCCCTTCTCTATGTGTGGGGTCTACCAGTTCCTTTTTCCCTTATTTGACAACACTGGTCACGAATTCCGCACACACTTTCACCCGCACTTTTCCACACTCCCTGCACACCCTTTCTTCACACTTCCACACACCTACACGCTTTGATTATGTGAAGTGTGGAGATGCACACATCTTATCGCAATTGGAGGCAATGAAATTTCTACATTGGACTGTGGGAGTCGCACCACCTTTCATAGAAACTATTACAACAATCTAAAAATCAAGTAAGATCTTATCCACAATGATTAGGATCTCTTCAATGGAGGTTCCATAAACTCATAGGTGACTACCTATACATCCAACTAGAACCTCTTATTCTCAGACTTTGGTGCAGAAATGGTTAATATCGTAAATATAAAACCTATTATGGGAACTAATGGAGAAATTTGGATGAATTTAAAGAAGGCTACAAGGTAGCTACTACCTGCCTCTTAATTTAAATATACTAATGTTGGAGTGTGATCTTGGAAATGTCTATGGGTAGCTATGACATGCCGCTTAATGTAGTTATAGAGATGTTGCAATTTGAGTTTGAGCATGTCTATGAGTATTTGCTAAATGTTTCCATTTGAATTTAAGGATGTTTAAGAGGATTTTCTTTGTAATAAAGTTGTCCCTTAGTTTAGTTTAACTATAGCTAAATTAAAATAAAAAATAAGAATTTATGTTAGTATTAAGGTTTAGAATCTAATCCATTTATGTTTTTACTAATATTTTGTTAATCCAATTCCACCCAACCACAATAACAATGCCATATTGTCTACCATCTAAAAATTTTTACATTTTCCTAAAGTATATATATGAATATGAAAATTTATAATGATAAAAATAAAAATATTATTATAAGAATTTATAATAACAAAAAATATAAGTTATATATATATATATATATATATATATATGGAGTTTATTGTTATTATTCAAAAAGTTGTATGTTATTTCTACTTAAAATTACATGACATGATATATAGCAATTAAAATTGTTTAATATTTTGTATAGTTATATATTTGATATATTTAATGTATATTCCAAAATTTAATAATGTAATTTAGTTAAGCAATTCGAGTTTTTAGATATTGGATAGATTTAATATTCTACTCATTAGGAATGCGGTTTTTTAATTACATTTTTCAATTTCTAATGTCTTTTTTATATAAATATAATTATATGGTATAGTATATAGCCATTAAAATTGTTTAATATTTTGTATAGTTATATATTTGATATATTCATTATATATTCTAAAATTTAATAATATAATTTAGTTAACCAACTTGATTTTTTTAGATATTGGATAGATTTGATATTCTATTCATTAGGGATGTGTTTTTTTTATTAATTATATTTTTCAATTTTTAATTTTTTTTTATATAATATAGTTACACTTGTTTTATAAATTGAATTTAGTGTTGTGATTTTAGCTGTTAACTTAGAGAGAAAGAATATGGCCATCCATCTCATATTAGATATTTTATAAACATTGCTAATTGATATCAATTTATATATAAACTATGATATTTTCTTTAAATATATAATTTATAAGCTTTGGCTCTACTTTAAATTATAAATATGTAATAATAAAATCTAAAAAAAATATTTTATAATAATGGAAATGTATAATAATATAATATATTTTTAAAAATATATTGAAGTAATTATTTAACTAAATATTGATCTATAGAAAAGATATTTCATTATTAATATATGTATGGATTAATTTATTAAATATACGTTTAAAAAAAAACTAAAAAAAAAAAAATTAAAGAGCTAAATACATTCTCATATATATATATATATATATATATATATATATATATATATATATATATAGCCCCAAGGGTTAGCTCAAGTGGTAGTGAGCCAATACGTGGTCCTCTCCGTTGAGGGAGGTCATGGGTTCAATCCTTGAGTCCTTTGGGGTTAGGCCCCCAAAGTCGGCCGAACGGTTTACCATCCAGAAATTATGGGGAAGTACGCTCGGGTTTCCCGTGAGCTTACCCCTCATGAAAAAAAAAATAAAAATAAAATATATATATATATATATATATATATATTATAATTTGAATATATAAATCAAATTTAAGTTTAATAAATTAATATAAATAAATATATATATATATATATATGTATGGATTAATTTATTGAATAAATAATTTATAAAAGTTGGCTGTACTTTAAATTATAAATATGTAATAATAAAATCTAAAAAAATATATTTTATAATAATGGAAATGTATAATAATATAATATATTTTTAAAAATATATTGAAGTAATTATTTAACTAAACATTGATCTATAGAAAAAGTATTTCATTATTAATATATGTATGCATTAATTTATTAAATATAGGTAAAAAAAAAAAAAAAAAAAACTAATTTTATAAATTTTTTATATTTATGAAAATAAATTATAAGAAAAACAACAATTTGAATATATAAATCAAATTTAAGTTTAAAAAAGTAATAATATATATATATATATATATATATATATATATATATATATATATATATATATATATATAATGTGGAACATTGTACGTTGGAGTTGATTAAGGGAACTCGTGAAAGAGAACGAAAAAACAGATGGAACTGCAAGGGTTGTTTAATTTGAGATCTTTAAATAAAAATTTATGTATGAAAAGGATTCAAGTTCAAATTTCCAATTAAATTATCTAGAAAAAGATGTATATAAATACTTAAAAATTATAATAAAAATTTTCAAAGTTAACTTAACCCAATCACCAATTCATCTAAATTAAAAAAAATAATAAATAGTTAGAATTAAAAAAATAATAACTAAATAATCCAAACTAGCAAGCATTATATACATAAGAATATATATCAATTGATTTGTTAGAAAGCAAATTTACTTTCTGGAACCTCCCTCCACCCTCCCTCCACAAGTTTCGATGTGCAAAAAGAAATTTTGACTGTCATGCTTCTTTTGTGAAGGCACGTGACAGCAAATTTGTGTCGTCGACTGCAGTCACGGTAAGTGAAATAAAAATAATGTGTTAAGCTTGCGAGAAGTATATGAATGGAGACCACTAACACGACGGACGGATGAACGTAGCGAGGCAGGAGGCGTGGATGAACATAGCGAGGCAGGAGGCGTGGATGGCGTGGAGTGATTAAATATAAAATGAATGCGTTTGGTGGGTCTATTACTTTCTTTAGTTTCATGAGATAAATTACACCGGCATCGTACTACTTCTTCCTGTCCCCTGCCATAGTACGACTACAGAGTAGGGATTGATTGCAGACGAAAACTATTGAAATTGGCACTAAGATCTATGCGTTTCACAATAACATGTTGAAACTATCTACTAATCAAATGCAAGAAAAATAAATTAAAAAATTATTAAAACTTATCTATAGTCAAACTATAAGAAAATTCAAGAAATATATCTCATAAAAAACAATTAATGTCACTATCAAGAAAAACTTGATGCATAATACTTGCTAGTAGCAGATATAATAAGAATAACTAACTACATAAATGATAATCACTTTTTTTCATTGCAATGCCATAGTGTTTGGCATATGCTCATGACGCATTAAAGTAGAGTGACTATAATTTAAATAATGTATTCTTCTGGTTTAAATTTTTTTTTTTTATATTCTAAAACATTGGTAATTGTATTGATGTTTAGATGAGAGGGCGAGATAATATTTTATTTGCAATGGACATTACAAAAAAAATTCTAGGAAATCACTATTTTCGAATGGAAAATTGAAGCTTGAGTTACTCATTAATTTTTGACTAATAGTTTTCAAAGAGATATTTAATTTTATGGTTTATCGGACGTATAGCAGATAACTTTACTTAAATGCTTGTGTAATTAGAAAGAAAAGTGTGGAGGTGCATAGGAATCTATCACTCTTCTTTCTTCACACCTGTGCACTCTCCACATATGACGTAAAGCAGAAAAATTTGGTTGAATGCTTGTGTAATTAGAAAGAAAAGTGTGGAGGTGCATAGGAATCTATCACTCTTCTTTCTTCACAACTATGCACTCTCCATATATGTTATCATCCATCATGTACTGTATGCATTTAAAAAAAAATGTTAATATTTTGAATTTTCCGGTGGATAACGTATTTTTTCCTCAAAATTTTCAACAAACATACATGGAATCAAACTCATGTTTTGACAACAAACAACCACCAATAATACTAATATTGTTAGATTTTGAGGTGGAGATTCTTGCTGGCTCATGATTCATGCACTCTCCACATATGTTATCATCCATCATGTACTGTATGCATTTAAAAAAAAATGTTAATATATTGAATTTTCCAATGGATAACATATTTCTTTCCTCAAAATTTTGCAACAAACATACATGGAATCTAACTGATGTTTTTCACAACAAACAACCACCAATAATACTAATATCGTTAGATGTTGAGGTGGAGATCCTTGTTGGCTCATGATGCTACATCATAATGTTTACTGGGAAAATAGTGCTCTGGAATACTTTTTTAAGGAAAATTATAATTATATTGCACCTCCTATTTTTCAAAAAACCTAAAACATAATAAAAGTACCTCATATTTCTTTATTCATCAAAACACAAGGAATATTGTATTTTATCAGATTAAAAATGAAGTTTTTTGTCAAAATTGTGTGTAGTGAGAAGGAAAAATTCATTGTACATATCCACACCTCTACACTCTAGACATATGGAATCAAATTTTTGCAACAATTGTCCATGGAATCAAACTCGTGCTTTATGCAGGAAATAGATACCAATATGCATAATATTGGTGAATTTTGAGGTGGACATTTTTCTTGCTCATGATGCTAAATCATAATGTTTATTGGGATTGTATTGCTTTGAAAATTAAAAATAAAAGACAAATATTGTTGTAATTTTCCTTTTATTTCCCAAAAACCCTGCAATAAAAAAAGTACATCGCATTTATTTCTATCGAAAAACACAATGGATGTCGTATTTTATGATATTACAACTCATGCAATATGTTGAATTACTACGGAGTGTGAAGGAAGCTCTCATTAAGCTTCCTTCACACTTCTGAACTCTGTACTCATGCTATCACCCATCATTCATGCTATCTTTTTTTTTTGTAAATTAGGTGGGGCCTTTCTATTTTCTATTTATAATAAAAGAGCAGGTGACAAAAAACATAATCCAAACAGTGGCCTCAACCTGCCCGTAGGAAACCAGGTCTGTTGGCCATCGATAAGCGTGAAAAGCATTCCAAAACTGGTATTATTTCATTTGTCTGTACCTAGCAAGAGTTATCTGACTGCCTACATTCTTTCCTACCTGCTGATTACTTAAGGAAAATTCATATACATATTCACATTGCATTAAAAGAAAAAAACTAAATTAGAACTAGCCATCTAATGAGGAGATTGAGGCAGGAGCCTTCTCTGTTGTCTCGGGCATGTCAACTTGCTGCATTTGCTGGAGAGTCTTCTCTATACAACTTAGCCTGTTATCCATTCTATTCATGCGGTCTATTGTTTGATACTGGGTAATTTTAATGTGTTGCAATTGGTCCAGGATTTCTACCAGCAATTCTTGAATGCTTGATTCCTTCTTAAACTGTCCTGCCTTAATAAGACCTGGATGAAAGCTCTGCATGGCTTTTGCTATGAGGCATTTAATAATCCAGTAAGTGTGTATGGTTTAATTAAAAAGAGTGAGCTGGCCACGAGTGTTACCCGGGTCCGTAATAAAGTCTAAAATCTCTGCCTCAGCCTCATTGTTCTCTGGTTCTGTTTGAATATCTCTTTCCCAACCTCTTATTTCTTCACGCACAGTGGAGGAGTTTCCCAAGAGATAATTGGCTGCCAGTGTTTCCAGGTGTTCCTGATTAGTCTTGCGACCATGCTTCTTTGGACTATGTTCCTTTTGCATCTGCTGCTTTCCGCGGTCAGAGTCTGACCGAGTTCTTCGTTTCCCCATGAGCGTATGAACTCTATGAAGTAACAGAGAACTGCAGGGTGAGTTCATCAAATAATTTCTGTTAGTGACTTGGCCAACAGGGTGAGTGCAGAGCTTATATCTATATGTGTTGTGAGAAGCCGAATTACGATGAGCAAAAATTTAAAAACTCCTTGAAAATCTAAGCGCGTCCAAATTCTGTCGAGAGCAAAGGTGGCTGAGCTGGGCAGAAGGATCAACTGGAGATAGAGTCGGTTTCCTGACAGTAGAGGTAAACAAACGCAGCGAAAGCAGGCTTCTGTGTTTAGAAATTACAAGGGGACTATAAAGACAAGAACTGAGCGCGTCCCACTTCTGGCAAGAGAAAAGATGGCTGCACTAGGCAGGGAACATAGGCGGATGCTTGACAGCAAGGGTACACAAAAACGACGAGAATAGTCTGCTGAGGTTAGAAATGACAAGGGGATTAGAGAGCCCACGCAGAGGACGACGAGTCCTCTTTACAATTCTGACACAAGCAGTAAACTTGGGAGGGAGGTTGGAGTGAGGAACACGCTCACAGCCTCTGTATCAACTTAACTGGTTCAAAAAACCCGACATGCAAGCCATACCATCACAATTCTTACCTAGACTATTAACATAGGACATAGAATTCACCTCCGGAGTGCAAGGGTCTCGAAAGCAGGGAGGAACAGGGCTTAAAAACGGAATGTAAAAACAAAACAACATGTTTATAACCGAATTCATTAGGATGGAAATGCGTCTTACCCAGTCCAAACTTAAAACCATTTATAGAAGAAAGGGGGCTACCAATACATACCCTGGTCAAGTCTGAATGTTATTGAAACGATCCGAGCCCGGCGTCCTCCTCTGCAGGCTCCAAGCGTTGGCATGCAAACAAAGCATGAACAATTGGAGCGCAGGAAGGGCCAAACTTACCTTAACCAAATTCTTACCAACTGTCTCTGACACTCCTCACTGGCGGTGGTGCGGAAACATCATGAAACTTAAAGCCCCGCACTCCATTGAGCACGGTTGACGGCGAGACCATCCACCTTATTAATTGCCGGAAGGTCGGATGGGGGCCAAATGGCCATTCCTTTCCACATGCTGGACACCCCGATCGGGGGGATCCATCTTTCATGCTATCATCCATCATTCATTTTATGCATTTACAAAAATGTGTTAATATATTGAGTTTCATTTTTTCCCCAAAAGTTTGCAATATTCGTATGTGGAACCAAACTCATGTTTTGCACAGCAAATATCCACCAATATGCACAATATTGGTGGATTTTGAGGTAGAAATTCTTTCTACTCATGATGCTACATCATAATGTTTATTAGGACTGTAGTTAAAATGTGCTTCTTATTTGACAAAAATACTTACAAGATGAAAAGTATATTGTATAATTTTTTGTTGCAAAACATAAGGAATATTATATTTTATGAGATTAAAAATCGAGTGTTATGTCGAATTTTCGCAAAGTGTCAAGGAAGATTTCATTGTGCTTCTTATGCACCTACGCACTCCACACATATGCTATCGTCCATCATGTACTATGTCAAATTACAATATTGTGTTAATATATTATGTTTTCTATTATTCCTCAAAATTTTGCTGCATCCATTCATGGAATCAAACTCATGTTTCGCACATCAAACAATCGCCAAACTATATAATATTGGTGCATTTTGAGGTGGATATTTTTTCCTATGCATCACACTACATCATAACATAACTTTAAAATGGACATGGCTAACATATAAATAGGATTTATTACAATACCATAATTTACAAATGTCACACGCTAAAAAAACTATCAATGGTATTCATATAGCACGTCCTTATAAGACTTTTTTTTAATTAATCAGTTTAATTAAAAATGCAAAAAGAGCATAACTTATTTGGATATAAATCTCAACTTTTAATCTGTCTATATAATATTCTAGCATATTTTATAGAATATTTTAGAATATATCATGGAGTTTAAGCCCTACAGTTCACTTAATAATGGTTGATAATTAAATTAAAATTTTAGAAACCTCTTTTAAAAATAAATACACCTATCCACATAATTATTAAATCTAGATCATCAAAATTCTTGAAATGCTATTATGAAATAAACCATACGTGTTCTAAAAATTTATATTCTAGTGTAATTTTTATTTCTAACTATATGAATATCACCCAAGGTTATCTTGATAACATATTTTGACAACCAAGTTACAATCAAGATAGATATGGATTTTGATATCAAAAGTTAAATCTAACGAAGCCAGAATAGAATGTAATAATAGCAAAGGTGATAACTGCATAGAAGAATAGACCTTTCCTCTTTCTGTGTAGTCCTCCTTTTTTCATTATTTGGTAACATTGGTTATGGAGCTGGCAGAAACATCCACCCATAGAGTCCCTCGAATCGTTTTCCCACACTCCCTGCACACCATTTCTCCACACTCCTATACACTTTCATTGTGCAGAGTGTAGAGATGCACACAACCTGTTTCCATTGGAGACAAAGACCTGTTGCCATTGGATTACATGAGTCTTACCGCCTCTGACAACAACTATTACAACAATGAGAAAACAAAGAAATCTCTTTTCCACTCTGATTAGGAACTCTTCAATGAAGGATTCAAAACCTTGCGGGTGACTACCTACTCTTCTATGTAGAACTTTTTTTTGTCGGGGCCTTGTTCTTGCCATGGTTAAGATGGGAAACATAAAACCCCTTATGGCCACTACTGGACAGAGCCGAACGAATTTCAGTAAGCCTGACTAAATACACAAATGATAATAACCTTTGCTTCATCGTAGTGCTATGGAGTTTGTCATATGCTCATTGGGTATTAAATTAGAGTGAAGAGAACTTAATAATGTATGCTTCAGGTTTAATAAAACATTTTCAATACTTTGAAACATCTATAATTATATGCAAGTTTATAGAAGAGATCAAGTGAATATGTTATTTACAAGGGCGTGTATGGAAAAACATTCTAATAAAGCATTGTTTTCGTATGGAAAAATTCAAATTAAGTTGCTCATTAAAGTTTGAATAATATTTTTCAAAGAAATATTTATTTTTTTAGTTTATCAGCCTTGTATCAGATCACTTTGGTTAAATTCCCATGTAATTAGCAAGCAATGTGTCGTGTTGTGGAGGAAGATATCATTGTCCTTTATTCATACCTCCTCTCTCCGCACATATTCTACCATACGTCATGCACTATATGAATTTAAAAAATGGGTTAATATATCAAGTTTTCCAATGGACATGATATTTTCTTCCTAAAATATTTGCAACAGCTAGCCATGGAACCAAACTCATGTTTTGCGAAACAAAAAGGTGCAAAAATGCTTAATATTAGCGGATTTTGAGGTGGGAATTCTTCCCTTGCCATGATGCTACATGATAATGTTTATTGGGATTGTATTGCTATGGAAAAAAAAAATTGAAGGATAACCATGGTTATAATGCGGCTTTTATTTTTCAAAAAATCTACAACATCAAAACCACATCGTATTGGTTTCTATAGATAAATCAAGTGTTCTCTCAAATTTGTGTGGAGTGAAGAGGAAGCTTTCATTATGCTTCCTGTGTTCCTCCACACTCCATATTTAGGGTATCATCCATCTATGTATTATATGCATTTAAACAAATGTATTGATCGAGTTTTTTGTGTTTCCTCAAAAGTTAGCAGCACTGGTACAAGGAATCAAAGTCATGTATTCCACAAAAAATAACTTCCAAGATGCAAAAAAAAATGGTAGATTTTGAGGTCCACGTTCTTGCTCATGATGCTACATCATAATGTTTATTGGGAATGTAGTGCTTTGAAAAATAAATGAAGGAAAATAGTGGTTATAATGTGCTTCCTATTTCACAAAAGACATACAACATAAAAACTACATTGTATTTCTTTCTGCTACAAAACCCAAGGAATGTGGTATTTTATGAGATTAAAACTCAAATGGTCTGTCTAATTTATGTTGAGTGTAGAGGAAATTTTCATTGTGATTTCTCTGCACCTATCAACTCTACAGATATGCTATCATCAATCATGTATGGTATGCATTTAAAAAAACATGTTAATATATCGAGCTTTCTTTATTTCTCAACAGTTTGAAACACTCATCCATGGAATCAAACTAATGTTTTGCATATCAAAATTCCTCTAATATGCTTAATATTTTTGTATTTTTAGGTGGCCATTCTTGCTACTCATTATTCTACTAATGAGTACCATCAATAGGTATATCTTGAATATCATTATGACATCTTCCAACCTTAAAATACTGATGCAGGAGCATCTAACTCAGGGTAGACAAATAGTAGCAGGTTTTGTCTCTTTTGTGATGTGTGAAGCTTTGACAGGTATTTGAACCTGTGGATGTTAAATTTGTTTTGGAAGGATGTTTACAATTAGGGAGTTTTATTAAATTAAGTAGTATTAGCTGACTGTTTTTTTCTATTATTATTAAAATCTGTAGGGGGTTAGTTGGCTGTCTTATTTTCGTTAATTTGAAAAGAATAGAAAAAAAATAATTAAATGTAACTGACATCACGATGGTTTCCAACTGGAAACTACCTTTTCTCCTACTGAGATACAAAATGGAGAAAGGTGCATTTTGTAGAGGTTCTGGAAATTGTCAAGAAAAGGATAAATAAATAAAAAACAAAGCATTTGCCTGACAAACCATCTGTGTCATATAATCATGTTAATTTTCTCCCAGTTACAGGAATTGAAGTTACTAACAGTTTCATTCAGAAATCAGTATTTGTTTTCCCTCAAAAAATAATTGCTACAGGAGCACAGGAGAAATAGCAACCACGGAGTTCTTTCAACGAAACCAAAGTAATCTACAGGCGGACAGAAACGTGAAGTAACATTGTAGTCAAGCATCGTATTGGTGAAACAACGAACATAATTGAAATACAGGAAGTGAAATTAAATCTACAGTTAAAAATCTATCAATTGTGTTTTCTTTCCAATCAACAGTAAAATAGTAAGAGAAAAAGAACTTTAAATTTCAGTATTACTTAGAAATTCGATTAAACTAAGATTCCCAGTCCTGTAGACTGTTGAAGATTTATTACATAATATTATTGGAAAGAAGAAACGTTGTTAGGGTTTCATAACCCAAAACCCTACGGCTACTGAAAACGAGTTCAGGACGCACAGTGAAGTGGCAGACAGGGTTTCAAGACCCAGAAATTCTATAAATAAAACCATTCAAGCATGGCAAGGTCAGTTGAAGACAAGGAATGACAGAGTCGACACATGATTAACCCTAACCTTACTCTAGACACAAACTGAAATAAATCGAAACAAGTTCACCTGTGAAGTGTAGGATAAACTCAGCATAAGGAAAGGGTTGAAATAGGAGACGATCCTACCCGTTGAGACTTGAAGAGCAAAAGTAGACTGAGCCGGAAAGTTGGATAGCCAGGAAGAGTTGATTTACCTGCAAGATAAGGTTACAAGGTCAATCCTGAAGACCTGCAGGACGCGTTCATAGCTACAGAGAACAAAAAAAGAAAGGAACTGAACTGTTACCTGGAGGAAGACAGAGCATGCCAGGCATTCATTGATTTGAATGACTGATTGAGTATGCCGAAGCCTGCTCACGAGGAGCCCAAGGTTTAGATGGAGAAAAAAAACCAGAGACCTCTGAAACATAGAGTGACAGCTTACCTTTTTCCAGTGCCGAACAGAGCTGAGCGAGCTGGAAAGAAACCCGGCGGATTCAACCTATGAATTAAGGATAAGCAAGTTATAGTCAGTTGGGAAATCTACAGTTAAAAAAAAACCTCGACGAAACTTGCATTCTAATTTGCAGAGCATAGAAACAAAATAGAGATAACAGTTTTAGCTACGGAAAAGGGGACAGACCCAAAAGCCAAGCAACACAGTGTCATCGTTACAGTCACCGGAAGACAAAAAAGAAGCCGGAATCATCGGAGCAAGAAACCCACAATGAAGCCCTCAATGATTGCCAGAGAGTAAACCCTCGCATAGCGGCCACAGGATGAAGAGTAAATGACCCCAAGGCAAAAATGTTACCTAAAAAAGCGCACAATACGAGTGATATCGAAGACAACAGGGAAATCGATCAACCGAACAAATATAATTACATTGGAGTTAATTGAAAATCACAAAACCAGTTGTTTTAGATCTCACGGATGGCGAAAGGCCTGAGATCCTCTGCTGTGACATTAATATAGAACAACGTGTAAAACAACCCAAGGTTAAGTTGACACGTCACGCATCACATTTGACATTGGCGCATTTTCATTTTATATACATATTTGTTATTGTTGACCTGGTTGTGGGCTGGTCACCCATCAAATTGGTATCAGAGCAATAGGTTGTGATTAGGAGAACATGGAGGTTGGTAGATGAGGACGGGGAAGAGGGAGAGAAATTCGTAGAGTAGCAAAATAGGGAATGGGAGAGGAGATTCGAATTTTGAATGAGCGATTAGCAGTAGTAGAGGCTAGACGAAGGAGAGACCCCATGGGAGGGGATGACAGTGACGAGAAGGTTACAGAACCGACAGATGGTTTGGAGGAAGAGGCACCTGAACTTAGATTATTGAGGTCAGTTTTGTTATCAAATAGTAAGCCAAAGCACGAGCTTTCCACTTATGATGGGAATTTATCCGCGGATGTATTTCTGGATTGGCTTAGCAAGTTAAATACGTATTTTGATTATGAAGAAATTAGTGAAGACAAGAGGGTAAAATTCGCTGGCACCAAGTTGAAAGGACATGCGTCCTTGTGGTGGGACAACGTGCAGGTGGAAAGGAAAAGGCTAAATAAACAACCTATAAATGAGTGGGCCAGGATGGAGGCCAAGCTGAAAGAAAATTTTCTACCCAAATATTATCAGATTATCCGGTACAGACAAGTACAGAATTTGAGGCAAAGGCGGTTAACAGTCAAGGAGTATATGGAAGAGTTCTACAAGTTGAATTTGAGGGCAGGATATATAGAGGACACCTCCAAAAAAACAACAAGATTTTTAAATGGATTGAGAGGGGAGATACTGGACGAAATCGATATTCTCTCACCCAGAACTCTAGATGAGGCATATCAGTGTCCGTTGAAAGCGGAAGAGAAAATAACCAGGAAGCAGAATGCAAAGAGGAGGCGGATCTGGCATAGGAAAGTGGAAGGCTTTTGGCAGAGGCAGAGGTACAAATTCCAATGAAGAAGGCAGCAGTTCCAAACCTACAGGAACAATAGAAAAGGACAATAGCACTAGAGGGGGACGACCATATCAGCGAGGGAGAGGTAATGGTCGGGGTAGATGAGCTGTCCAGTGCTATAGGTGCCACAAGTGGGGGCACAAATTGTATGAATGTCCTGAAGGGGAACGAGTAGGGGGTAGAGGAGCGTATGTTGCCCAAACAGATGAAGCGGAAGCACCACCCCAGGAAGTGGAAAATGCACCTGAGACAGGGGAAGCTTTGGTGTTGAACAAGGTGCTGCTAAAACCAGCGAAAGAAATTGTGGAACTGGATCAAAGAAAGGCCTTGATCCGGATAGTTTGCAAGTCACAGGGTAAGTGCTGCAAATTGATAATTGACGGTGGGAGTACCGATAATTTGGTGGCCACATAAATGGTGGATAAATTGGGGCTGAAGAGGTTGAAGCACCACACTCCTTACAAAGTGTCGTGGCTGCAAAAGGGACATCAAATGTTAGTTCACAAACAGTGTGAAGTAGAATTTCAGATAGGCAGATACAAGGACAAAATTATCTGCGACGTTATGCCAATAGATGTATGTCATATATTGTTAGGGAGACCTTGGCAGTATGACAGAAAAGTAGTTCATGATGGAAAGACAAACTGTTACAAGTTTTTCAAAGATGGGATTATGCACACGCTTGTACCCATCAAGGAGGAAAATACAGTAGAAGCTAGTGGAGTAAAAGCATTACTTGTAGGTGTAAAATAATTTTTCAAATAGATTGAAGACAATGATATTAATTTTGATGTGGTGAGGAGACCAAAGACAGTGGTACTGCACACAAAGATCTTAGATCTGCCAGAGGAGATCCAAGACATGTTGCAGGACTTTGGTGATATTATAGTGGATGATCTACCAGACAAATTGCCTCCTAAGAGAAGCATTATTCATTGCATTGACTTTATACCAGGAGCTAGTCTGCCAAATAAGGAATCTTATCGTATGAGTCCAAAGGATAATGAAGAAATTTGGAAGCAGGTGCAGGAATTACTTGATAAAGGTCTGATCAGGGAGAGTATGAGTCCCTGTGCAGTTCCAACAGTTTTAGCTCCTAAGAAAGGTGGCGAATGGCGAATGTGCTCAGACTCAAGAGCTACTAACAAGATTACGATCAGGTACAGGTTTCCACTGCCACGAATGGATGACATGATGGATTGTTTAAGTGGGGCAGCATATTTTTCAAAGATTGACCTGAAGAGTGGCTACCACCAAATCTGAATCTGGGAAGGGGATGAATGGAAAACAGCCTTCAAGACGAATGAGGGACTGTATGAATGGCTGGTGATGCCATTTGGTTTGAGTAACACCCCTAGTAAATTTATGCGCCTAATGAACAAAGTGCTGAAAGAGTTCATTGTGAAATTTGTGATTGTTTATTTGGATGACATTTTGATTTTCAGTAAAACAAAGGAGGAACACTTCCGACATGTTTGAAGTGTATTGAGAAAATTGCAGCAGAACAAGCTGTTAATAAATTTGAAAAAGTGTACTTTTTTTCAATGGGAGTTAGTTTATTTGGGTTTTGTGATTGCAGAAAATGAGTTGAAGATGGACCCAGAGAAGATTGCAACTATAGTTAATTGGCCATCCCAAAATAATTTGTTCGAGGTTCGAAGCTTTCATGGATTAGCAACCTTTTACAGGAAATTCATCAGGGATTTTAGTGGGATCTGCGCACCCATTTTGGACACAATTAAGAATGCAAATCAACCTTTTTGCTGGACTGAAGTAGCAGAGAACAATTTTCAGACTTTATAGAAGAATATCACTGAGAGACTGATTTTAAGATTGCCTGATTTCAACAAAAATTTTCAAGTTCGTTGTGATGCCAGTGATACAGCCATTGGGGTAGTACTTAGCCAAGAGGATAGACCGGTCGCTTATTTCAATGAGAAACTGAACGAAAGTAGGCAGAAGTATTCATCTTATGACAAGGAATTTTATGTGGTCGTTCAAGCTTTGAAGCACTGGAGGCACTATTTGTTAGGTAATGAGTTCGTTTTATTTTCTGATAATTCTGCCTTACAATATGTTATGCAGTAGCATAAGTTGAATCATAAGCATGCAGAGTGGGTGGAATATCTTCAAAGATTTACATTTGTATTGAAACATATTATTAGGCAGTCCAACAAGGTGGTAGATGCATTGAGCAGAAGAGCTTCGCTCTTACAGGAGAGCACAGTGCAGGTGCTGGGTTTTGAGCATTTGAAGGATTTATACCAAACAGATACAGATTTTAAGGAGGCCCATGAGGCTTGTCAAAACCCTTTGCTGTGAAACAATAGTCCTTGGTTGGAATATAATTTGCAAGAAGGATTTTTATTTAGGGGAGGACAGTTGTGCATTCCCGACTCTTCAATGCGGGAGAACATTATTCGGGAAAAGCATAGTGGAGGTCTAGCCGAACATTTCGGCACAGACAAGACATCATCTCAGATATAGAATTTTTATTACTGGCCAAGGTTGCGACGGGATGTGCAGAGGTATGTAAGCAGTTGTAAAATGTGTCAGTTAACGAATGGTGGCAGTCAGAATGCAGGACTTTATACGCCACTGCCCATTCCGAGTAGACCATGGGACTCAGTTAGTTTGGACTTTGTCTTAGGTCTGCCTAGGACATAGTAGGGGTTTGATTCAGTAATGGTGGTAGTGGATAGATTTTATAAAATGGCACATTTTATACCCTGTCAAAAAACCAGTGATGCTACTCACTTAGCACACTTGTTTTTCACAGAGATTGTTAGACTACATGGCTTGCTGAGGTGCATTATTTTTGACAGGGATGTGTGGTTTACAGGACACTTTTGGTGTACCCTGTGGAAAAATTTGGACACCCAGTTGAATTTTAGCTCTGCTTATCATCCACAGACCGATGGGAAAATGGAGGTGGTGAACAAGAGCTTGGGAAACCTGCTACAAAGTTTGATAGGTGAAAATTAGCAAATGTGGGATCGCGTACTTGCTCAAGCGGAATTGTCATACAACGATTCACCAAATCGCAACATAGGATACAGTCCTTTTCAGATTCTGTATGGCATGCTTCCTCGTGGAATGCATGAGCTACAGGATTTGGGAAAACTCGAAAAAAGAAGCACAGATGGAGAAGATTTCGCTCAAGCGATGAGTGATTTACACGAGCAGGTGAAGTCGAAATTGTAGGACAACAGCCATAGTTACAAATAGCAGACAGATTTAAAAATGCAGGAGGTTCAATTTAATGTCGAGGATGAAGTACTTGCTCACTTGCACAAGGAATGTTTCCCGAAGGGGGAATATAACAAACTGAATTTTAAAAAGATTGGCCCCTGCAAAATTCTTCGCAAGTTTTCTGCCAATGCTTACGAAATACAGTTGCCACCAGGAATAGGCATTTCACCCATTCTTAATGTGGCATATATGTTTCCTTATACTGCCAGTCCTAAAGACGACAGGGCAGCATGGCCAGAACGGGACACCCAAGTTGGCAAGGATTCTTGGTTGAGGCAGATTCTTGCAGCACAGCCCCTTCAGATCGAGGGTATCCTCGACACACAAGTAGCCAAACAAACGCATAGGAGAGAATAATTACAGTACTTGGTCAAGTGGAAGAACCGTCCTATTGAGGACAGTTCCTGTCTTGACGTAGCACAAATCTAGAAAGCTGGCTATTCGGTGGACGATCTCATGGAATGGAACCATGACTTTTTTGTTACCCCGGCAGCCTGATGCAGGAGCATCTGACTCAGGGTAGACAAAAAGCAGCAGGTTTTGTGTCTTTTGTGATGTGTGACACTTTGATAGGTCTTTTAACTTGTGAATGTTAAATTTGTTTTAGAAGGTTGTTTACAATTCGGGAGTTTTATTAAATTAAGTAGTATTAGCTGACTGTTTTTTTTTTTTAATTAAAATCTGTAGGGGGTTAGTTGGTTGTCTTATTTTCATTAATTTCAAAAGAATAGAAAAACAATAATTAAATGTAACTGACACCATGACGGTTTCCAACTGGAAACTACCTTTTCTCCTACTGAGATAGAAAATGGAGAAAGGTGCATTTTGTAGTGGTTATGGAAATTGTCAAGAAAAGGAGAAAAAAAAAAAAAAATTTCCTGACAACCTATCTGTGTCATATAATCGTGTTAATTTTCTCCCAGTTACGGGAATTCAAGTTACTAACAGTTTCATTCAGAAATCAGTATTTGTTTTCCCCCAAAAAATAATTGCTACAGGAGCGCAGCAGAAATAGCAACCATGGATTTTTTTCAACAAAACCAAAGTAATCTATAGGCGGACAGAAACATGAAGTAACATTGCATTCAAGCATCGTATTGGTGAAACAACGAACATAATTGAAATACAGGAAGTGAAATTAAATCTACAGGTAAAAATATATCGACTGTGTTTTCTTTCCAATCAACAGTAAAATAGCAAGATCAAAATAACTTTAAAGTTCAGTATTAGTTAGACAGTCAATTAAAATAAGAGTCCCAGTCCTGTAGACTGTTGAAGATTTATTACATAATATTATTGGAAACAAGAAACACTGTTAGGGTTTCATAACCCAAAACCCTATGGCTACTGAAAACGAGTTTGGGACGCACAGTGAAGTGGCAGATGGGGCTTCAAGACCCAGAAATTTTGTAAATAAAATCATTCAAGCGTGGGAGGGTCGGTTGAAGACAAGGAACAACAAAGTGGACACATGATTAACCCTAACCTTTTTCGGCGTAAGGAAAGGGCTGAAACAGGAGACGATCCTACCCATTGAGAGTTGAAGAGAAAAATCAGACCGAGTCGGAAAGTTGGATAGCCAGGAAGACTTTATTTACCTGTAAGATAAGGTTACAAGGTCAGTCCTGAAGGCCTGCAGGACGCGTTCATAGCTACAGAGAACAAAAAAAGAAAGGAACTGAGCTGTTACCTAGAGGAAGACAGAGCACGTCAGGCATTCGTTGATTTGGATGATTGATTGAGTCCGCCGAAGCCTGCTCACAAGGAGCCCAAGGTTTAGACAGAGAAGAAAAACCAGAGACCACTAAAAGATAGAGTGACAGCTTACCTTTTTCCAGTGCCGAATGGAGTTGAGCGAGCTGGAAAGAAACCCGGCGGATTCAACCTATGAATTAAGGACAAGTGAGTTACAGTTAGTTGTGAAATCTACAGTTAAAAAAAAAACCCGACGAAACTTGCATTCTAATTTGCAGAGCATAGAAACAAAATAGACATAACAGTTTTAGTTACGTCAAAAGGGACAGACCCAAAAGCCAACCAGCACAGTGTCATCGTTACAGTCACCAGAAGATAAAAAAGAAGCTAGAATCATCAGAGCAGGAAACCCACAGTGAAGTCCTCAAGGATTTCCAGAGAGTAAACCCTCACATAGCGGCCACAGGATGAAGAGTAAATGACCCCGAGGAAAAATTGTTACCGATAAAGCGCACAATACGAGTGATATCGAAGACAGCAGGGAAATCGATCGACCGGACAGATATAATTACATTGGAGTTAATTGCAAATCACAAAAACCAGCTATTTCAGATCTCAGGGATGGCGAAAAGCTCGAGATCCTCTGCTGTGACATTAATATAGAAAAATGTGTAAAACAACCAAAGGTTAAGTTGATACGTCACACATCACATTTGACATTGGCACATTTTCATTTTATATACATATTTGTTATTGCTGACCTGGTTGTGGGCCGGTCACCCATCAAATACTGATTTTCTAACATTAATTCATAGTTTTGGTTATAGTATTCTTAGTAAGAGGAGTAAAAGGTGTTTGTCATAGTATGTGGCCTAATGTGGTTTAATTGAAGGAAAATTAAACATGTTTTAGGAATTTACCATGCAGGGTCTTGATGGAGACATCCAAGAGAGAATCTAGGGAATTTTTCCACCTCCTTAACTCCCTGACTCGGCTTGGGATCATATAATCCTCTCTCACCAGTTCGAATTCATTAACAACCAAGTAACTCCTAGTATAACTGAAGCTCAAGAGGGCCCAGATCCACCGTTTTCGAGATCAAGGAGGGAATTAATCCTACAGTCAAGGGAGGCTCCATTAGCTACCATTTTGTATAAATAAACAAGATGAAAAGATCATTAGGATTTAAATTTTTTATTTAGAGAGGAGTAGCTATTGAGCTCAAAGTTTGAAATTGTCATTTTTAACTTTCATGTCATCTATGATATTATTATTTTCTGATAATTAGATTTTTTTTATTAAGCTGCATCCTATCTAGTTTCATAGGGTTGAAACCCTTGGGTTTGGGACCAACACATAGGGTTTGCTTCCTCTTTTGTATTATTTTTTTGTTCTTAGTTTCAAGAATTTCATAGCCTTCTTTCATTATAGTAGAGGTTAAGTTTTAAGAACCCATGGTTGCAAGCTTCTATATCACCTCTCTTGTGGAAGAATGGTTAGGAGGATTTATAATCTCAGTCCAAAAACATTGTGTTTATGCTTTCTTGGAAATAGATAGATTTTAGTTGTCCTTCATATCTAATTTTTGTAACTTAAGAATCAATTCAGTGATTAGAATAATGTTGTCACATAGAATAGATGTGATTCAAATTCAATGCATATTTTCCATCATATTTTTGTTGAACCCTTAGTTAAACTGAGAGCGGGGGGGTGAATCAGTTTAACACATTCATGGATTTTTGAAACTTTTCATTAAGAATTATTTACCCTTCATTTCAAGTCCAACTTAATATGTGAGTAATATTAGAATGTGAGTAGCAAGTATTAATATAATATAACAATAGACTCTAATATGAGAGCAGCATGTATTAAGCACATGATATAAATCAGATCAACACATAAACATCATGCACAGAGACACCAGATATAAGTGGAAACCCATAAAGGGAGAAAATCACATCTTATTATTGTTGTGATGCAAAGGCAAGCTCCAACTCCCTCTCACCACTGATTTTCTGTAGGCACCAACCTACAGGAGGCTCCTACCTCAGTGCATGAGAATGCCAACTGCAGGAAGCTTTCCAACTCCCCCTTCAAGTTTTTTCTGCAGACACCAACCTACAGGAGGCTCCAACCTCAGTCAGCTACAACTGACGGCTATCAAGCTTCAACTTGATAGGGAAGCTCCAACTTCCTCAATTTATCACAAGAAGTGTTTGCTGATTTACCTTAGATATCAGCTATGTTCTGTAGCATCTCTTTCTGCTCCTCTCTTCCTTATCTACTATGCCTTGATCTTCTATACTTTTCATTCTCTATCCTTATCCTCTCACTCACTTGTGCATATCAATGTGATATTATATATAGAGTTCATCATATGACTCTTTACATTCCTCAGGGAATTTGAAGTGAATAGTCCTGACTTTTTGACTTCTGTCTTCTCATTCCTTCATCCAACTCATTTTAAAATTATAATAATATGTACAAATTTCCATGCTATAGTGGGATTTTTCTTTTCCTTAGGATACTTGCCTTTGCATCACAAACAATATAAAACAAAATTTATTTACATTTTCAGTTGCACATTTCAATACCAATCAGTTCCTTTTCTGGACTTTCTTTGGCTTTACTAGATTTGTCTCTTATGCTGCTGTTGAGTGACTGTTCTGTATATTTCTGTTCATCATGCCTGGAAAATTCCACATTCCTTTGTACTTTTGTGCACCTGCTGCATATATAACTGCTTTTTAATATAACAGCTGATTTTAAATCTCGGCAAACTCTCAAGGTTCTAATCTCTTGGGCTGGCACTTTAATCAACTGTGGAGGCTTCTTATACTCACGATTATAAGACCCATAAAATACATAATATGCTCTTGTAATAAACCCAATCAATGTTTTAATACAATTTCGAAGCAATATTACAGCTCACTATATTAAATATCAGCGTAATATATATATCAGCATATATTTATGTTTCCCACCAAATGTGAAGACCCATGTATTTACTTTAACATATGCCCATCTCCGAGTCAAGCATTAAAGACTATTAATAAACCATGGCTTTTGTTTAGCGCCCAACGTAAGCATGGTCACAGGTTTTATAACCATTATATCATCAAACTATATTATGTTCCCCACTTAAATATATATATATGTATGTATGTATGTATGTATGTATATATATCCCCAGCTTTTAATTCAATTTAAACCACTTATAACGTGCCTCTGGCTCCAGGCCCACATATATATATAAGCGATGGCTCAATTAAGTACGTGCACCAAACCTTGGGTTATCCTTCGGGCTACTTCTGAATGCAATCGTCGTTCAATGAGCCTTCCTCCAGATCGACGGCTTGTATCAATATCGCACGGGGTCCTCAGCTAAAAGGTAATGCGCGACGACGCTCAATGACAGTGGTTTTCCCAACTTTCTCAGGGACACGTGCCACCCATCATATGGAATCGCTCCAATTCTCAAATTACCACTTGCCCGTCGAAAGCGGTGCGATGAAACCTGAAAACCGTCTTCACTGTTAACTCTCGCAGGGTTCCGCCTTCAAGGTTCCACTCACTCTTGACTGTTCGTTCTTGATTCGTGGTTCCACCTCTTCATACACCATTCTGGTTCCACAAGCACCAATGTACAGTTTCCATACCATGGTTCATTGTTCCAGTTCATACGCTAACCTTAAGATTCCGAACAGGCAATTTTCCAACATATCTCCTCTTTTATGCCTCGACTTCCCTTCTTCCTACTTGCATCGGCGTGACCATTCAAGAGTTGCAATCATCGATTCTATTCCAATCTCGTGGAATGGAAATCGACCCCATCACTGTAACCGTAATGGAACCCCTATGTAATCCTGGTTTTCGGCTTCCTTGCAATTAGACGATGTTGTAACGCACCTCTACGCATTTCATTTATCTTTACCCTTATGCAAGGAGCGTTGACTCCTAGTCAAAGTTCCAAATGCATTCACTGCTTGTCTCTGCTACCTAACTTCTTGTTTTCCATCTCCTTTGCCATCAATGACAATATTTCCAACAATTTTATATCATTATGTTAATGATCAACGGATGTATGTACGTGGCTAGTTCGATGGCTTTGTTGATCATTAGGGGAGGGCACCTCTTCCAACTCCATTTTGGAATTACCCATCTTCTCTTTCCATCCCTTAATTCTTCTCCCAAAACTTTGTTCCCACAGTCACTCTGTCTAGGAAATCAAGGACACCATTGGAATTCATTCTGGTGTAATATGCACCTCTCAGAGGTTTTCGGCTTGGCTATGAGGATTCTCAGAACTCTCCTACACTCCTTGTTACCTTCATCCACCTCTTCATGCCCTCAAGATATCATCTCCAACCTAAAACATATCTCGGAACCCCTCATATGGAATTATAGGTCATCTTGTACCAATACAGGACCTCTTGTAGCGGCAACTATAGAAAAGCTTGTAGAACCATTTTCCTTCTCTTGTTTTTCTCCCTGCTTAAACCTTACCTCACTCAAGATGAATAATGACCCCAAGTTGTGATTTGATGCTAAAGAGAAGCTCCTAGTCCACTTCAAGCATTCATTTTTCTCACTACAAAGAAAAATATAATTAGTGTTTTTAAATCATAAGTGGTGGTCGCAACAAGTGTCTTCTTTTAACCATACCCTTACCTTAAATCATGCTACCCAAACCCTAGTTTTACAATTAAATTAAACACTTTACACGTATTTCTCTATTCCTTCTATGATTTTCTTGGATGTGGATCCTATATGATTATTAATCATTAAAAATGTTGAATATTATTATATTTCCTTGTAACTTATATATTTCATATTTCCTTAAGGCGTCATGAGTAAGTGTCATTAATCAAAATCAGAGTTGGTTTGTGTGAGATCATATTTTCTTGTACCATCCTCCGTTCCTATACCAGATGAATAACTGGCTGATACACTATATATTGACTCCAAAAATATCACATTTGTTAAGGGATGGTGCGCACCTACCGCTAAGGGTTTGTTCCATATCTTCTATCTAGCATGGAGCATTATGGATATGCCAAAGATGGAGGTTGGTCGTTGCTCAATGTGTTTTCCTATTGAGTCTTTCATTGCGGCCAAGAGTTGAATACTTATGTATAAATTAGGGATTCTATGATATATTTTGTTAGTAATACTGTGAAGCAATTTTGGTACCTTTCTGTTGTAATTTTGTCATCTTGTATTGCCTTGACCATCTCGAGTTAGATATATGGTTTTATCATGTATATTTGAAGAATAATTTGAATAAAGGAGGAGTTAATGTTGGTTTCAATTATATATTTTTCCTATTATTATTTGTAATTCTTAGTTCACGCCTGTGAGTTCATAGTTTTCGTAAAGGGAAATGAGCAGGTTTTTTAGGGCCTAGTCAACCCAACTTGTTCTCTCCATATTTCGTGGTGTTCTTTTATATAATTATGTTTGCATGAACAAAGTTATTTCATTATTCTTGATCTTGAGGGTTTGACGAAACCCTTGTGGATGTATTTATTTTATTCGTGATCTCATATCTTAGGAGTCCTTGTGTGCGTTGAGTGGATTTTCATTTCCAGTTTTAGTATTTTATTATTTCTTGATGCGTCACATTTCTTCTTTCATTTTCTTAGAACATTTCTTGAATGATTTCATAAAGGTTATATAGGGTTGCAGGTTTAATGGTTTAAGCTCTATTTGGAGGATTTATTTCCTTTTAGAGAAAAGTGTGCCCTGGTAGAGATACGAGTTATAGTTTTGTGATTGTTCCTCTGTGTTTAAAATTAAATTGTAATGATATCCTCTAATGATTGTAAACTAGATATCACTATGTACAAGAATCATTCATGGTATTTTCCCGAGTTTAGAGAATTCATGAAATTAAATTCAACCTTTATGGAAGGCTTATTTATCGCACTGTGAAATAGGTTTGGAAAGGGGTTTAAGATTAATATTTTAAATACTTAATTTCTATTTAAAACGTAAGATTTTTTCCTTTTTTCTATTGTCATAATTTCCTCAAATCTTTTCAGTTTATCTTGTCATTGAAATTTTGAATTGGATTGGGATTATTTTTCATTAGAGTTCAAGCTAGAGTTTTCTTCCATGATTTGTTAATTTCCAGTTTACTAGTTGTAGCACATCAATGTACGAGTGAATTATTTTTGAATGTAAGCCTATTCTAGACTCTAGTGTTGGAATGGAGTGTTCTAAGTGAAGGAACATAGTGTTCGAGTACATAAACATAACATTCTTGTATAGGAACATAATGTTCTAGTACATGAAAAAAGTGTTCTAGTACATGAATAGAGTACTCTAGTGCAAGAACGAACTCCTTTAGGTACAAGAATGAAATTGGTCTAGTACATGAATACGATATTTATGGTATAGGAAAAATATTTAATGATATAGTAGAATATCATTCTTTTATGTTTTCTAAGCATTGGAATTTGACTACGGGAACATACTTTATTCTTTGATATATTTTGAGTTTGATTACAAGGCATGCTTTATTTTTCTTTAAAAAATATTTGTGAGTATTATTCTTAAGTAAATCCCGTACCAAGAGTGGCTTGGTGTAACTTTGCTGAAAGGTTTTATTTGTGATTTATTTCTTTTTGATTCTTCATAATTTAGATAGTGAATCAGAAGTAGTATTTACAGAAGTTAAACCCAAATGTCTTCAACATTTCTTATGCTAGACCTCAAATATTACATAGCCTTGGATCATAAAATTAAGTGTTGAAGGAATTCAATTAAATTTCAACTCTGGAACCCAACACTCTAACGTCGTTGTCAGGAACTCGATGAAATAAATCTAGTAAAAAATTTTCGTTTTTTTCTCCAATAGGGTTAACTCTGCTTTTATTTTTTACAATGCAATGTGCTTCTATTGTTTGAAGGGTTTTATTTGAATTTGTGTGTTGTCCTTTTTTACTGCAACATTTGATTGAGTATTTTTTTCAGTATTTATTTATTTATTTATTATTATTATTATTATTATTTATTTTTCTTTTTTTCTTTTTTTTTCAGTTTGGTTATTTTTGGTAGCTTCATTTTAAAATATATGACTAGGAGAGGTAGGGGTCTGAATCCCAGCAAGGGCAAAAGAAACACTAATACATATATAAAAATTTCTCACATTAGGCCTTCTATTTCAGGTAGAAAGTCCAATAAAACACATACCCACTAAATGAATATTGTCCATCTAGACTCTCAAAATAGTAATTCAGGAGTAACAAAATTAACAAGGGGAGGAATGAAACCATTGGAGCCCAAAATACCAATCTGAGCCATAGTAATATTTCACATTCTGTTGAGAGTGGTCTAATCGGAAAAAGAAAAATTGTAGATCACGAAGAGCATGCAGAAGGGACTGGTGAGAACATGCCAAATGAGGAACAATCCACTTTTGGGTTTTTGATTATGGACCTGGATACTATAGTTCAAATGAAGAATATTCCACCATTCGCTCTTCCCCATTTCCATGGTAAGGTACATAAAGATCCATATTATTTTTTATTTGAATTTTATATACTGTGTAGGAGTTATGATTATTATACAAATGCCCAAAATCTAAAACTATTTTTTGCAACTCTCAAAGACTCAGATTTACGCTGGTTCATGGGACTAGGAGGAAATACTATATCTTCTTGGGAACAGATGAAGAGGGCATTTTTAACTAAATATCGGGAATATTTCAAAACAAGATAAATTCAATATGAGATCTTCGTTATTTTTCAAGGTGAGGATGATAACTTGGAAGATTACTTAGAAAGGTTTTTATATATTCTCCAAAGGTCGAAACATAAATTTGATATAAATACTATTAGAATCTTGTTCTTATGATGACTTACTGATGATGCTAGAAATAATTTGAACTTATTAAGATAAGGGCATATTTCTCAAAATAATTTTGATCATATTTGTTACTTCTGGAGGAAGTTCTCATGAAATCAATCTATATTTGGTAGATGAATTTGAAGTAGAAATAGCATATTTGGATCTACGAATGCTATGATTATTGGTTTGTAAAATAAAATGGAAAACATGAAAACTGAAATTATGAATAATGTTAGCAAACAAAGAAACTCTTTAAAATTTTAGCAAAAATTAGCAGAACAACAAGAGTCATTGTCCATTTATTGTCCAAAATGTAGAAAAGATCATCTTTTACGAGAATGACGTGCAAATGTTGGGAGTGCTTATAAGAGTATGATATGTACAGGAAAGCATCCTGCGAATGAATTCCCTTCTATACTGAGATTGAAAGTAGTGTTTGAAGGATATATTTAAGAACATGAGCCATTGAATGCTATGGGAGCATGAAAATCATGGCCTCAGGTATGTACAGGTATGATTCCTGAACATGAAACATATTTTTCTGCTTATAATGCACCTCCATATTCCTATCAAAATGTAAATTATCCTCAACCTTGTCAGCATAGGCATCATTTTCAGTATGTAAAATCACCTCCACCATGGAAACGAGGATGGAGGGGATCCCCACACTCTCATTATTCCGATTCTACACCTACACATAAATATCCCACTACCTATGCACCTTATCACTTAGCACAACCTACATAACCAGCCTTACCCCAATAGAGTCGGGCCATGCCACCGTTACCATTACCACCACATTTCTGACCACCTCAAGTTCCTGCACAACCAATACAAAGCCCAAATAACAAATCAGTGCAAGTGATTCATTATATTGGACCACCTCCTTTCCCTCTTTATCAAACCATCGTAGTTGGGGTTAATGACCTTCAACTGAGATTGGGAAGCACAAAAAATTTAGAAAATAAAAAATGACAAAAACTTATGGTGATTATGGAGGAGAAGAGTGAGGAGGAAACTCCCAATCATTTGAAGGAATATGTCACCATTCGATCCATTCCCGCACACTCAAATCCCCTACCATCTTCTTCAAATTGACCTCCCTTTCCAGAGAGGCTATTTATGGAGAAATATGACCCCAATGTTCAGTCTAATGTGGCTTCTGAACTTTGGAATATTTGTATAAAGGTCCCTTTTGTTCAGTATTTTAAATAGATCTGCTTCTATACAAAAATTTTCAAGGAAATTTGTCTTAAAAATCCATGGAGGAAGAGAGTAGAGCCTCACACTATTCAGTTTGTTGGAAGAGCAGATGAGTTAATGACAGGATTTTTTGAAATGGAAAATATACCGATCTTGGGAAACCCACTATTTTTTTTGAGATAGGTGATATCCTTGTCCCCAATGTACTAATAGACCTGGGAGAAGTCGTCAATGTTATTACTAGGAAAACGATGGAATAAATTCAGCTGGATCACATTCGTCTTACCCCTATTGTCCGTGAACTTCCTGAAAGATATAAAGTCAATCTAGATGGTATGTTGGATGATGTGGTTGTCTCGATTGATTCTTGGGAATATCTTATGGTTTTATTGTGCTTCAGCCTAAATATCCTATTGGAGGGTATCCCTTGATTTTGGGACGACCATGGCTTTCTATAGTATATGCTTATATAGGATGTTGCTCATGTGATATGTATATTTCCCATGGAGATGCTAGGAAGAAATTCACCTTGTACCCACCTACTAGATCTATCTAGGAGCTTCAAGATACCTTATGGCTAGACTATGATAGTAGTGATGAGGAGACTCATTTTTTTCTTTGATTCATCATTATACCGAGTCGACTAAAGAGGGTGAGATTCGGGATTTCTTGAATAATGTGGACACAATGTCAAATTTTAATTCAATTTACCAAATTTTTAGCCTATTTTTTCAGGAAAGCTATGATTCCCAGCCTTTTCCACTGCATACTTTAGCAGCATCTAATATCATTCTCGAGTCCAAGACCACTCTTGTTGAGATTAGTCTAGCCAAATATTTACACATTATCTTAGACTTGGACTTATCCCAACAAAATAAGCATCTGAGGTTGATACGAGACAATCTTGATGCCTTTGCATGGAGTTATGAGGAAATTAAAGGAATCCCTTATAAAACCTGTACTCATCATATTTATATTAAGGAGGGAGCCTGACTACTTCGATAACCCCAAAGCTGTATGAATCATGCACTATGAGAATTTTTTAAATAAGAATTAAAAAAACTCTTATATATTGGCTTTGTCTATCCTATATATGATAGCTAGTGGGTATCCCCAATGGTGATAGTTCTAAAGAAAGATGGGATATGGTCTATTTGCAGTGATTATAGAGAACTAAACAAAGACGCTCTCAAGGATTAGTTTCCCCTTTACTTCATTGATTAGGTAGTATTAACTTTGTCGATAAAAAGTACGTTTCATTTTTAGATCGCTTCATTGGTTATAACCAAATACAAATCCCACCCGAGGATCAAGACAAGACCACTTTTACTTGTTTGTGGTGAACATTCGCTTATCGAGTGCTTACTTTTAGAATTTATAATGTGGCAACTACCTTTAAAATGGAATTCTTGGTTATTTTTTCTTACCTTGAGTGTGTAGAGGTTTACATGGATGATTTTTCAGTATTTGATGATTCTTTCTAGGAAGCCCTTAAAAATTTAGAAAATGTATTTTTTCATTGCCAAGAGGCTCACCTCAATATGAGGGATAAGGAATGTATATTTATTTGCAAATCAGGGGTGGTTCTTGGCCATCTTATCTTTGAAAAAGGTGTCCAGGTAGACCCATCCAAAATAGAAGTTATTTTACATCTTCCTGCACTTAAAACACAAAGGGAGGAGAGAGGATTCCCTGGACATGTTGGCTATTACCGGAGATTCGTCGAAATGTTTTCTAGGATAACTACCCCTATTTTTCTATTATTAGCTAAGGATAGTGATTTTTGTTGGACTACATCTTTCCAACAAGATTTTGAGGAACTGAAGGAAAAACTAGTACAAGCACCAGTCCTCAGGGGCGTAATTGGTCCCTTCCATTCCATATTTCCTCATATGCCTTAGATATTTCTATTGGTTTAGCCTTAGGACAAGAAGAAAATCAAAAGTCCTATGATATCTACTTCATCAGTAAAAAATTGTCACATGCTGAATTGAATTACACAGTAACAAAGAAAGAGTTCCTAGTTGTGATATTCTTGATTAAAAAATTTAGACACTACATTAAAGGTTATGAAGTTCTTATACTTATAGATCATTCTGCCATAAAATGTTTAATGAATAAACCTTCAACTAGTGGTAGGGTGAATAGGTGGTTACTTTTACTACAGGAAGTTAATGTTACTATTATCGATTGACCAGGAAAATCAAATGTTGTAGCTAATTATCTTTCTAGATTAAATAATCCTGGTGAAATCATTCCTATATATGATTATTTTATGGACAAAAATATTTTTTTCATGTCAATAAATTATCCATGGTTTTCAGATATAGCCTATTATTTAGTTACAGGAAAAAATTCACCTCACCTATCCATTTGAGAGAGGTGGAACGTTATTCATACAACTGCTTCATATTCTCGGATTCAGGGAGAGCTATTTTACACAGGGGATGATCTTATTATTTGTAGATGTGTGTGAGAGGAAGAAGTGTTTGATATCTTAAAATATTCCCATGATAAACCTTTTGGGGGTCATCTTTCCAATAAAAGAACAACATATAAAGTTCTTTGTGCTGAGTATTTTTTTCCGTCCTTGTTTAATGATTCCAAAGAACATGTCAAGCATTGTGACACTTATCAATGAATGGGCCAACCTAGTCAAGCCGATGAAATGCCTTTGTGTACTCAAGTTATGATTCAACCCTTTGAAAAATGAGCCACTGATTTTGTAGGGCATATAGCTCTAACATCCTTAAACAAAAGACATATGTTGGTTTGTAAATATTTTGTAACAAAATGGGTAGAAGCTAGAGCTATTTCATTTTCCACTAAAAAGGCACTGTTTATTTTTTTATTTAATGATATTTTTACTATATTTTGTGTTACAAGATAAATTATTACTGAAAATGAACCTCATTTTTCTTCTAATCTAGTGAAAGGTATCATAGATCAATATAAAATTCGGCACATGAAATCAACATTGTACCACATCTAGGAAAATGGCCAGGTAGAGTCTGCTAATAAAGTGATCAGGTCCATTCTTACCAAAATAGTGAATCTTCATAAGAAATATTGGGTGAACAGATTACCAGAGGAATTGTGGCCTTATAGATCTACATGGAGGAATAGTACAGGTCATATACCTTACAAGATGGTGCACGAGAAGCAAGTCCTGCTGCAAATTTAATTCTAGATTAAGACTTTCAGAACTGTAGTCCAATTGGGATTGAATCTCTCGGAAGCACCGCAACATCATCTATTATAGTTAAATGAGATTGGTGAATTTGGAAGGGATGTTGTTCAAAATAGTGTATTAATGCCACAAGAGCATATGAAATGGAATGATAGGTTGATTAAAAAGAGGCAGTTCCAACCACGTGATCGGGTACTCCTTTATGATTTTTAATTTTAATATTTTAAGGGTAATTTTTGTACATGCTGGATGGCACCATACGAAGTAGTCAATTTTTTTGAAAATGGAGCAGTGGAGATCAAGGCCATTGATGGACAAGAATTAGTTTTCCTTGTGAATGGGCACAGAATTAAGATATAATTTCATCCGACCACCAAAGAAAACTTCATACAACAAGTACAATAAAAACCAAAATTGAGGATGGTAGGTGGTGATACCAACCTGTTGTGAATTGATTTATCTTTTCCAAGAAAAATAAATAAAAGAAAAAAACAACCAGAAATTAAGAAATTGAAGAAAAATCATTACTTGTGACTATGAAAATCATATTGCTCACATGGTCATGAAAGGATATGCCTGAAAACCATCATGTTGGTGGGTGGATCACTTTTTTAATAAAATGGGATGTTACTTGATTATTATAAATGCTTATTTTCATTGATAAGAAGAAGGTTTATGTAAGGTTTTATGGCCACAACAGAATCACTAGAAAAACCAATCCCTTATCCATGTTTACGAAAATTGACATGGAAAATATTGAACATGTGATGTAAAACTCCCGAAGCAGTTAATATATTCGAGGTATAACCTTATTTTAGCAAAGGAATTTGTCCATTGAGGTAAATACTCTTCCTTTATTATAATTCACTTTTCGTAATTTTACCTCTAGTTCTTCTTTTTGTCCCAGATTGGAATATACATCGTATTCATCAAAGGTTTCCTTTCTTAATTTCTGTTTTCTCACTTATCCCTGAAATTTCCTTCCATTCTCGTTTCTTATATCCCCCTTGTATTCGCTTATCTCACTATAATTTCCCTTAATAATTTCCTTCCCTTTCTAAAATATCCTTGTCCCGGTTCCTTTTTCCCTCATGAATTTTTGCAGGATCTGATAAATCTTTGAAGATCTTACTTGACCAGATCAATAAAGCACATCGACACCTAGAAACTGGAGATAAAATAAACTCCTTTAATTATACAAGTTATTTTTTAACCCAACCTAAGATAATTTTATTTGTGTAATAATCTTTTATGTAGTACAGGAACCGCAGTGAGGGAACCACAACATTCCAGTGCAGGAACAATAATATTCTAGTACATGAATCTGGGTTCAACTACAAGAACCATGTCGTAGTACATGAATTATGTTTTAATTATGAGCTTCAATGGATCCACTTCAAATTTTTTTTATAAAAATGATGGCTATTTATGAAATCCATGGCTGTTGTATTTGTGATTTAAATGGCATTATTCTCATTTCCTAATAGGAATAAATATTGAAAGTGCAGGGAAAGTATAGGCCTAGATAAGCTCATTTTAAAAATTCACTAACATGTCCAATTATAGTCATGAGGGTCAGGAACGTATTTAAAAGGCCACTTCTTCATCTTTTGATTAAACCTGAACCTTCTCACCTTTTAATGATTTGGTAATTATCATGTGTGTACCATGCATTCCTTTCTTGAGATCTTAACTGTTATATTCACGGCCTTAAGCAATCATTACCTCGCTTACCTTGGAAATCATACCAAATCTCTAACCTTTCCAATGAATGTTTTCACAGAAAGGGTGGAAGTCATTTTAAAAACCAGTGCAAGTGGATAGGACATTGTGGATCACGAATTCAGGCAATGGTTCATGAAATTCAAATTTGGTAAATGTAGATATCAAAAATGCACTCTGATAATTCGAAATTTATATGTTGAGAAGGGTCATTTAGGATTTTATAGAAGAGTGAGAGAAGTGATGACCCTTGAGCATCATGGCACTAGTCTAAATTGAACCATGGCATGTTAAAGAGTTGCAAGGGACATCAAAGTATGAAGGTAGCATGCCTCTCTTACAGGAAATCGGGTTTCTTCCCTTCCTATTCAAGTTCGATGGTTACAAATCTACTTTATCTTAGTATTTTTCACACACTTTCGATGGAAGGAAAACCAATGTGGACTCTCTATAGTTTCAAGTGACATAACACTTTATTTCTCAAGCCATGGAGCTACTAGTGACAAAAGAGGAGCTAGAAAAGGAATAGAAAATAGTGATACTCTTCATGAATCAGTGGTTGAAGAACCAATAGTGCAAGAATAAGAGGAAGAAGATAGATATTTTGTCCCTGTTATGCGAAGTTAAATTCAGGAGTTGAAGTAGTAGATATATGAACTTGAAGTTTTAAATCAATGTATAATGGACTAGAATACTGCATTAAAAGGAAGGAATGAAGAATTCGGGAAGGCAGTGTTGGAATGGAAAAGATAAGAAAAGAAATGGAAACTCCATGTATCTCATTTGAAAATATGACTGCGGAAACTGGTCAAGCACTTGAGGATAGCCCATATCAAGAAGGTGAAAGTAGAAGGTTAAGGAATCAATATCCTAATTCAGAAGTAAAGGAAGGCTTACAAATTTTTTTTCTTCAGAGGTTAGTGGTTGTGTGGGGACACACAAAAAAATGAGGTTTGGGGGATGTTGGTTGCCACAATTGTCTTCTTTTAACCCTACCCTTACCCTAAATCATGCTATCCAAACTCTTGTTTTACAACTAAGTTAAACCCTTTACACGTAGTTCTCGATTCCTTTTGTGATTTTCTTGGATGTGGATCATATATGCTTATTAATCATCAAAAAGGTTGAATAGGCTTGTATTTACTTATAAATTATCTATTTCATATTTCCTTAAGGAGTGATGAGTAAGTGTCATTAATCAAAGTCAGAGTTGGTTGGTGAAAGATCCTATGTTCAAGTATCGTTCCTTGTTCTTGTACCAGATGGAAATCCAACCAATTCACTAATGATTGACTCCAAAAATATTACAACTGTTAAGGCATTGAGCACAAATATCACTAAGGGTTTGTTTCATTTCCTATATCTATCTTGGAGCATTATGGATATTCCAAATATGGAGGTCGTTCATCACTCGATGCATTTTCCTGTTAAGTATTTCAATACGGACAAGAGCAGAACACTTATGTATAAATAAGGGATTATAGGATAGGTTTTGTTAGTGATATTGTGAAGAGATTTTGGTACCCTAGTGTTGCAATTTTGTATTCTTGTATCTCCTTGACCCTCTAGGGTTGGATCTCTGGTTTTATCATGTATATTTGTAGAATAATTTGAATAAAGAAGGAGTTAATGTCAGTTTAACTTATTTCTTGTTCCTTTTATTATTTTTAATGCCTCCTTCACATTTTTTAGTTCAAAGTTTTCGTAAAGGAAAATGAGCTGGTTGGCTAGGGCCCAGCCAACCAAGTTCATTCTCCCCATATTTCGTGGTGTGCTTACATACAGTCATGTTTTTGTGAACAAAGTGATTTTATTATGCTTGAGCTTGAAAGTTTGGGAAAACCATTGTGGATGGATTTCTTTTATGTGTGATCTCAGATCTGAGGAGTCTTTGTGTGTGCTGAGTAGATTTTCATTTCGAGTTTCAATATTTAACTCTTTCCTGAAGCGTCACAATTTTTCTTTTATTGTATAAGAAATTTTCTTGAATAATTTCTGATAGGTTAGATAGGGTTACAGGTTTATTGATTTAGGTTATGTTTAGAAGATTTATTTCCTTTCAAAACAAATGTTTCCCTGGTATAGATACAATCTATGGCTATGTGAGGGTTCCTATGTGTATAAATTTAAATTGTAACGATATCCTCAAACAATTTTAAGCTAAATATCACTAAGTATGGGAGTCGTTCATGGTATTTTTCTCAGTTTAAAGACTTCATGAAATTAAATTCATCCTTTATGTAGTGTATATTTATCACACTCTGAAATAGATTTGGTAATGGGTTTAATTTTAATCTTTTAAATAACGAATTTCTATTAACAACACAAGAGTTTGTCCTTTCCTCCACTGTGAAAATTTCCTCAAATCTTTGCAATTTATCTTTTCATTGAAATATTTCATTATATTGGGATTTCTATTCATTACAGTTCAAGTTGAAGTTTTCTTCCTTGTTTGGTTAATTTCTAGTTTACTAGCCGTAGCACATCAATGTACGAGTGAAGGTTTGTCGAACGTAAGCATGTTCTAGTGTAGGAATAGAGTTTTCTAAGTGTAGTAACATAGCATTGTAGTATGGGAACATAAAATTCGAGTACAGGAGAAGAATTTTCCAGTAAAGGAAAAAAGTAATCTGGTGAAAGAACACACTCATTTTGTTTCGGGAATGCAATTGTTATAGTACAGGAAGGAGATCTTTATGATATAGGAAACAAAATTTAAATATACAATAGAATATAATTCTTTTCTATTTTCTAAGCATTGGAATTCAACTGCACAAAGATACTTTATCTTTTATATCTTTTTTAGTTTGATTACAAGGCGTCCTTTATTTTTCTATCAAAGTTTTTGGCAAGTATTTTTCCTGAGTAAATCGAGTACCCATAGTGGCTTGGTATCATTTTTTTGAAATATTTTCTTCTTAATTTATTTCTTGTTGATTATGCATAATTTAATTAGGGAATCAGAACTAGGATTTACAGAATTTAAACCCATAATTCTTTGGCATTTCCTGTGATATGCCTCGAAGCTAACATAGCCCTCGTTTCACAAATTAAGTCTTGAAGGAGTTTAATTAAATTGAGACTCTGGCACCCAGAAAAAATCATGATACGTGATAGAATTTTGATTTTCAAGAAAGTGTGAAGTAGATAAATTATACAAGAAACTATGTTACTAATTTCATGAATTATACAAGATAGAGTAGTTTCACTTTTGCAAGTATATTAACCCTTTTCATTTCATGTAATGTTAATTAGCATCTACATGTTAAACAAATGGCATTTTCACTTTCATAGTTAGAATCAATTTTCAAATTTTCTTTCATTAGCAAGATTTCATTATATTTAAGTAGGAAGAATGGTCTATGAACATGTTGAACTAATGTCATGACTGAGGGTGGCATGAGTAGAATAAAACCTACTGTGCATATAACATTGTCACATATAAGTTTATAGGAATCCTGGGTTGATAACTTGAGTTGAGGGGCCCTTGGGAGTTTCAACACCCTTGGTGCAACACCAGGTCTCACCACTTTTTGGCGTCGTTTCCTGGGAGGTGTGTAAGTAAGTGTTGTTTCTGCTTTAGCATTTTTTTCTATTTTTCATTCAGTCTTGTTTGTTTGAAGAAAGCTCGAAACAAAAATTATTTCATACCTCGTAGGAGTAGGGATAACCAAGGAAAATTCATACCAAAAACTCCTCCATCCTTAATAAGTCAACCTTCACTCTTATTCGATGACTGCGAACTTCCCTCTTCGACTACGAGGGATTTTGAAGGCCCTATAGGTGAGCAAGCTAAAATTTTTGAAGAACCTATTGGGAAAGAAGAAAAGCCTACATCACCTACCAAAAATATGGTTGAAAATAGGAAAAATGAAGTTTTCCCCATCAGAAAAACCAATGGAGTGGCTAGAATGAAGAATATAAGTTGTGCTTCCCTTCCACACTTCCATGGTCTAACCTATGAGGATCATGACACCTTCATGTTTGATTTTTTTTGTTTTTAGCACTTATGACTATGCCTCCGATGAACAGAAGTTAAATTTTTCCCTTCTGCCCTTAAAAATAAAACCATGCACTATTTTATGGGCTTTCCTAGGGGAAACATCACTACCTGGGCCCAAATGCGGTAGGCCTTCAATAAAAAGTACACAGACTATTGTAGGTCGAAAGAAACGAAGGAAGAAATATTTATGATGGTGGTTGGACCTGAGCAATTCCTAGAGGATTATGAGGAAAGATTCTAACTATAGGAGGGTCAATTGTACCCTTTGTCCTGAGTCACTGAAGCTAGTCCTACTCCGAGGTATTAGGGAAAAAGTGGTGGAAACCATCAACATGATATCTGAAGGAGAGATCTACCAACTACCTTATGATGAAATCAAATCTGTATTTAAGGATCACTCTAGGGATGCATGAAACAAGGGTAGGCCTAGTCAAGGCTTAGTCAGTTCCTCTCCCTCCACAACATCCATCAAGAATGAGGTAAGGAACATGTTGGAGGATTTCAACATTTAAATGTTGAATACCTTTTCATTGAAAATGGATACCATTCAAATCAAAATAAAGAAAGAGAAGGTACAAATCTATTTTCTTCCTCAGATGCACTAAAAGGCATTCTCGGAAAGAATGCCTATTGAATGTCATAGAAGTCTTCCTAGCCTGTGAATAAAACAGTGCAAGAGAAAAATGTCCCCCTTTGATATGCCTAAAATTTTTATACCAAGGGGCTGAATTAGGGCCAGATAATTTTATCTTTATTAATCAATGAATTCCTCAAGGAACTCAGCCATATCAAAAGGGCATGCAAGGTGCACATTACTTTTATTACAATCCAAATCAGAGTGCACCTTTCCGACCTTGGTTCCCTTGCATTCATCCATCATGTTTCACACCTCCTTCTTGGCCTTATGCTCCTCCATATCCTCCTCAGCCTTTCAACCATCATTTTTAGCCATTTCCTCCCCCATCTTCTCAATGGGGGAACTCGTCACAAGGGTGGAGGCCTCAAAGAAACCATCCTCTTACTTTACTACCTCCACACCAACCTAAAACACAACTTACTCATCCTTCTCCACCTAAGCACTCTCAAATTCTTTCTCAACCCAATATAAATCCAACAAAGAAGCAGTCAGAATAGGTCTACCATGGAGAAACATTATATCCTGATTATGTTGTGGAAATCTAGGAGATCAACATTTAGTATGGCAGAGTGCTCCTAGATTATCATCCACCTTCTCTACCTCAAGGTGTTCGAGAAGATAAGGAAGATATTTCTACCCAAGTAAATCCACCTCCTTTTTCTGAAAGGTTGAGCCACGCTAGCCAAAACACCCCAGAAGAGGTTGAACTTCTGGGAGAATTGAATAATTTGTGCATTAATATGCCCCTTCTCCAAAACATTAAATATGTTCCCATACATAATAATATTATCAAGCAAAAATGTTTAAAAAATCCCCAGAGAAGAAAAAGAGACACCCCACAATCAATTTTGTTTGGAAACTATGTGTTCTGATGCTGGGGAGGTGGTCTTCCTAAAATACCTAGACCCTAGTTGTTACGATATTCTTACACATAGGAAATACTTAAGTATAAATTGGTCTACCGTAAATTTAGGTGAAGTTTTTTTCTTTAGTATGTACTTTTGTAACTTATAATCTTAGGGTCACGGTATGTAGTGATCCAATGATTCATTCTCTCCTCAGTATTTCGAACACTTGATTCATGGCTTTACACCTGATTGGTCCATGATCTCTATTTAAAGAGCATGCAGGGTAATTTTTCTCACGACTGTTTATGTCAGAAGCGTATGTAATTTTATTTTTTTTACATTAATAAATTTCCTAAAGTGGTCACATTAGCTCATGCCGTGGACTGTTTCCCTCTATGAGGGTTTTAACCACTTCAAATATTGTTTTATTGAACTGTGATCTATTTGTGAGTGGTGATATTTGGTGTTTGATCTAAGGAACTTACCCTATAAATTCCTGCATGGTATCTGAGTTGTTTGATTGCTGCATCCATTGTTGATCCAAAACCTAAGTCAATTTTCACTGCATTTGACTGAAATTTTGCAGATCTATTATTTCTGACCACTTTCAGGTGGGGATGACTACTCTTTTGTGTCAAGAGCTTATGTTATAGTGAGGAACCCCTTTTGGTTCATGCGAAAATGTTTCTAGTTACCCTAGAAATGTCATTTTAGATCTAGAGTTATAAAGTATTTTTTGGAGCTATATTTATTTATCCCTCTGTTTAATTTTGTTTATAGTCACATTTTTATTGCTGGATCTATACCCTCTTCTATGTGTATGCTATTTTCCATTTTATCTGTGCAATATAGAAATCTAGAAACAGAAAGATGACATTTTTCTCCTACGTATGGTCTTTTCCTGCAACTATGTGATCTCGGGAAATTAGAAATAGTGAAAAAAATAATTACTTTCTGGGTAGACTAACCAGTAATCTAACATTAAGATGTAAGGATTTAATATATATATATATATATATATATATATATATATATATATATATATATATATGTAGATAGATATATCTTGTGGTTGTTTTTTGTAGGAAAAAAAATACGCACCCGAGAGAAAAAAAAAAAAAACCTTCCTCCTTTCCAACAATTACTAATCATTTTAACGAGCTAGCTTGGTATAAAGTTACTTTATGAGAATAGAGGTCTCAGGTTCAAGTCGTTTTGTCCAATTACTTTTTCTAAAAAGTTTTTTGTCAAGTTACATATTTTTTTTTGTCAAGTTATTTAAAATAAAAAATGCAACTTATATTTTAAAGTTAATTTATATAATAGTGCTTCTCACCCATTATAAAAAGTGAGTCACTTAAGGTCTAAAGTCACTTTATCTTTTATTTAAATTACAGTCTACTTGGTCATTACTTCATAAAGTAACATTGTAAAAGTGGCTCTCACTTATTTATAAAAGTGGGTCACATAAAGTAGTATTTGTTTTTTAAGTGGCCTTATTATATTAAGTTTGGAAAGGGGGGGAATTTTCTTTTTAAGTACTACTTCCTCATCAACTTTCAACCTATCACGTGACAACTTGGCATCTACTACAATTTATCTTCAAAAACACATAACTTCTTCATCTGGAAGCCATTTTCAGAGCTATATTTTTTTTCAACCGACCTAATTTTTCGATATTTTTCCATTGGAGTTGTTAGTTTCAACCTTCATAGCTTCAATTTTTAAAAATGGAAAATACACGTCAGGTTATTATGAACATAATTTATTTCCAATGGCTATCCTACATGGTAGAATTACATAGAGGTAAATGGCTTTATAGAATAGCCTCAGGACTAGAGTCTAAGCCTACCAATGAAGATAAAAAGCCTAAATGGGAAAATAAACAAGATCAAGCATGAGAGTTGATAGGAATATCCATTGTTCAACATATTAGATTTCATATCCAATAAATTGACTCCCTTGACGAAGCTATGAAAAATATAAATATTGTTTTTAGCATTCAAAATTAAATAAGATCCCACCAGCTTGAAAATGAGTTACTTACTTTGGTCCCGAATAATTTCTCCTCCATTGAAGATTTTTTATCCAAATTCAAGACCCTTAGACTTCTCTTAGAAGGTTGTAAGGTGAAAAAGGAATATGGTAGTATTATCTATTCCATTATTGCTAATTTAGGCCTTGAATGATGTGTATTTATTTCCACCTTCCGTTCCAATAGAGAAGCACTCATTTATCAAGGAGAAACCTACAATTCTTCCTCTTTTGATATCTTTTGTGATGCTTTGATAAGAGAACAAGGAAAAATATTACACCTTAGTCTTATCAATACCATAAAATATTCTAAGAAAGCCTTAGCATCCCGTCAAAAACCAAATCCAAAGAATCCTAAGGTGAAACATCCTAAAAAGAATGATCCTAAACCAAACAACTGTCTTAAGCAATCTCAACCGCAAAATGAAAAGGTAACTCAAAAAACAGATAAGGAAAATAAAAACAAAGGGAAGAAGAGAGATAGAAATTGAAAATTTTGTAATCGTGACGGAAACGTAGAGTCAAAATGTTTTAAGAAGATGGAAGCCTTTGAAATAAAAATGATGAAGAAAAACATCAATTTGGAGAACTCTTCAACTTCATTTTCATGAATGACACTTTCCGCATGTGATTGTCAAGCATCAAGATCTGGTTATGCATTGAATGTGCCTTATTCTTCTCATTCTCATGAGTGGCTCATTTATTCTTGAGCCTCTTACCACATGGCCAAAAATAAAGCCATGTTTTCTGCTTTAAATGATTGTAACACAAAAAATATGTATGTTGGTGATGATAGATATCTTAGCATTGTAGGGTCTGGAACCATCCATATAGATAATGGTCAGTTTAATAATGTATTATGTGTTGCTACCTTGTCCTACAAACTTCTATTTGTTTATCAGATAAGTCATTCAGGTGAAGGGAAAACCATAGAATTCTCACCTCATGAAGTTGTAATTAAGGACCTAAGATATCCTAGACATATTTTAGCTACTGGAATTGTTGATGATTTCACAAGGTTGTATAATTTGAAAAAATTGGGTCATCAAGTTTTCCATTTTTATTTCTCATAATGATGAAGTGAGAAAACTTTGGCATGAGCGATTTTGTCACTTAAACTATTTCTCTCCTCAAAATCTATGTAAAGAAAATATGGTCATAGGTCTTCCTAAGGTATCTTCATGAGATAGTGTTTGTTGAAATTTTGTTCTCGGAAAACATCATCGACATAATTTTCACAAACGTGCCTCTTGGCACACTTCAGCCCCTTTGTAGCTTGTGCACAGTGATTTATGTGGTCCACTTCTAGTTGTTTCTTTCTCTGGATAAAAGTAGTTATTAAATTTAATTGATGCTTTTTCGAAGCACACATGGATATACTTCTTAAAACTCAAGAGTGAATTTTTTAACATGTTCTTGGCCTTTAAGGCCTTTGTTAAGAAACAATATGGACATCAAATTCTTAAGTTAATATCTCACAATGGAGGAGAATATGTTAACAACAAATTTATCAACTTTTGCACTGAGAGTGGAGTTCAAATGAAACATATTGTTTTGTATACTCCACAACAAAATGGTGCATCTAAAAGGAAGAACCAGACTAAAAGATATGGCTAATAGTATGCTTCAATGTAAAGGACTTAGTCTTAACTTTTGGGTAGAAGCAATTAACTGTGAAAATTACATAGTAAATCAAACTCCTACTAAGGTTTTAAGAAATATTGCTCTAGAAGAAGCCTGGAGCTCAATCAAACCAGATTTAAGTCAGTTTCTTGTTTTTGGAAGCAAAGCTTAGGCCCATATTCAATATAAGAAACATAAATCCTTATAACCTAAGAGTGAAAAATGTATTTTTTTTGGACATTCTAAAGATGTCAAAGGATAAAGACTTCTTCAACACAAATCCAAGAATGTAATCATTATAAGAGATGTAAAATTTGATGAAAATATATTGGCCTGTGAGCCTAGTTCGGAGGGTGTGCCACCTTTAGCCTATGAGCATGATTCCACATATATGTCACCTCTCTCTATCTCTTCTACTTCTGACAACAATATTTCTACTTCGGATGATGGAAGAGAGGACTAAAATACTCCACCTCCTCAGGTTATTCCTTCAGCTCCACTGCTTCCAAAATGGGTTCTATCTACTAGGGATGCCACAGCTTCTCTTGTAGGTGACCACGTAGATCAACATCGTACACTTTCTTAGTTCGAAATAGCCTCTTATTTATTGGCTCAAGTTCTAGAAAATTATGATCCATATACCTTTTAAGAAGCTTCACATCATCCAAATTGGGATGCAGCTATATCGTTCCTTATTTGCAAACGATACTTGGCTTTTTGTTCCTCTTCCAAAGGGAAGAAAACTTGTGAGATGTAAATGTGTTACAAAACAAAGTTTGGATCAGATGGAAAAGTGGATTCACATAAAGCTCGTCTTGTTGCTAAAGGATTTTCACAAGTTGAAGGCATTGACTATATTGAAACCTTCTCCCCTATTTCCAAAATGAATTCTATCCACCTTGTTCTTTCCCTGGTCCTTTAAATGGGAACTCCATCACATGGATGTTAAATATGCCTTCTTACATGGGGATTGCATGAAGAAATCTACGGGGAACAACCCCTGGCTTTATAAAAAAATACACCAGACTTTTGTTTCACCTTAAGAAATCTCTCTATGGTCTCAAACAAACCCCTCAAGCTTGGTATGCCAAAATGGATAGCTTTCTCTTAGATAATAGATTTTCTAGATGTCATTCTGATAACACTGTCTACACCAAGATTGTGGGAAGTCCTTAATCATCCTTGATATTTATGCTGATGATATTATCCTTACTAGTAGTGATCTCAACCATATAAACCATGTGAAGTCTAGCATGAAAAATAAGTTTGAAATAACAGACTTAGGACACTTTCATTATTTCCTTCGTCTTCAAGCCTTGTAATCTAAAGAAGGTATTACCCTTTCTCAGTGCAAGTATACTTGTGATATTCTATGCCACTTTTGCATGGAACACTATAAGCTAGCCCCTTCTCCCTTTCAGTTTGGAGTCAATATTTCAATCACTTGTACTTCCCCTTAGGTTGATGCTACCTTATACCGTCAACTTGTTGGTATACTTCTATATCTAACCAATAATCGTCCATACCTTTCCTTTGTAATTGGTCTTGTTTTTCAATTTATTCAACAACCTCATTAAATTCAATGGAAAGCACCCAAAAGAATACTTCGATATGTTTGAGGTGGAGTTTAGTTTGGGATTAATTACAGTGAAAAATCATCTCTATTGTTGGATGATTTCACTGATTTTGATTGAGATCGTGACCCTGATGATCGAAAGTATACTACATGTTATTTATTCACTCTTGGTTCATGACCTATTACATGTTCTTGTAAGAAAACAAAATGACATATATCTTTCTTCCGAAAAATTAGAGTATCATGGTGTTGTTGAAGCCAACAAGGAAGCTTTATGGCTTCGTCAGATACTCTCTGAACTTGGTCTTCATCAACTGCATCAAAGTACACTTTGGTGTGATAATCAATGTGCCATTCATTTATGGAAAGATCAATTTCAACATCAGCACAACAAACACATTGAGCTACACATGCAGTTCATCAAAAATCTCATTCATGATCATGTTCTTGAAGTGCGCTATTGTTCAACCAATGATAAAGTTTTTGATATCTTTACAAAGGATCTCAGAGAAGAGATGTTTACCAAAATTCGATATATTATTGGAATTCAGGAAATTTATCACTAAGGGGGGATAGGCTCTAAGGACCAGCTTACAATCCTGCATTCCAAATCGCTGAAGAATTTTTGTCGCATATTTTCTCTGGGAAATGAAGATCTGATGTGGACGTTGGAATACTTCAACTCTAAGATAGTAGTGAAGTAGTCCCAAATATGTCATCTTAAAACCTGCATGCAACTGCTTTTTTACCTATTCAATGTGATCATCATTGTTTCCTGTAATGATCAAATCATCAACATACATAATGAGAATGACCAGATATTTTCCCTGTTGGTGCACATACAAAGTATCATCAGATTCACTCCGATGAAAACCAACCTTGCGAAGGTATTCATCCATTTTTGCATACCAAGCGTGGGGAGCTTGTTTTAATCCATATAAAGCCTTCATTAATTTGCAGACTTTATGTTCTTGCCCTTTAACTTCAAACCCTGGTGGTTGTGTCATGTATACATCTTCCTGTAAGTCCCCGTTGAGAAAAGCGCTTTTGACATCCATTTGATGAACTTTCCACCCTTTCTGAGATGCTAAGGCAAGTGTGAGGTGGATGGTGTTCCATTTGGTTGTGGGAGTAAAGGTCTCCTCATAATCGATCCCTTCCTGCTGCGCAAAACCTTTAGCAACAAGGCGTGCTTTATACTTGTGAATATCACCATTTTTCTTGTACTTAATTCGATAAACCCATTTGCATCCAATAGGTTTAACATGCTGAGGGCAATCAACAAGTTTCCAAGTGTTGTTGTATTGAACTACCTGATATTCATCAACCATTGCCTGTTTCCATGCTTTATGTTTTACTGCCTCTTGAAAAGAAGAAGGTTCAGTAAAATCATTTGCTATTAAAGAAAAATTGCCTTCATTTAGTTTTGATGCCCTTGTTCCTGTTTTGTTTTGTTCATTAGGCCTCACATCTTTCAATAGTTGAACTGCCCATTTTGGAAGTTGTTTATCACTTGTTTGAGGTTCTGAGAAGTCTCCATCATTGTAGAGGGGATTAATATAAACTGATGTTCGTCGTTCCGGTGGTGAATCTGGAGAATCACTGTCAGAAGAATTGTTGTTGTTTGGAGACGCTGATGAACTGCTAGAAGACCTAGATGATTTTGTTGAAGGAGATGGACTGGATGACTCATCTTCAGAGGAAGGAAAATCAAGTTCATACCAATTTGGTGAAGTTGGTTGACTTTGCATATTTCCTTTACTTTTACTGCCCTTATTTTCTAACTTGTGAAGAAGACTTTCGATTTCTTCAGCACTGTTACTCTTTGTTTCATCAAAAATGACATCCCTGCTCACAATAAATTTTCCATTTGTCAAAAGAGGATACCCTTTCTTTTCATCTGAGTAGCCAATCATGGTGCATTTAAAACTTCTTGAATCAAGATTATTTCTCTTTTCTTTGGGAACTAAGGCATAACAGATGGATCCAAAAACTCGAAGATGTTTAATTTTAGCTTTGAAACCAAACCAAGCTTCATAAGGGGTGATTCCTTCTAACGAAGCAGTTGGAGATCTGTTTCTCAGATAGACAGTTGTATGGATTACTTTTGCCCAATATGTTGGACTTAACCCTTTGAAATTTAACATGGATCTCACCATGCCTAACAATGTGTGATTCATCCTTTCTATGACTCCATTTTGCTATGGAGTGTAAACATTTGTAAGATTCCCTCTGATGCCATTTTCACTGCAATAAGTTTTGAATTCATTTGAGTTGAATTCTCCCCCATTATCTGTCCTGAGAGTACCTATATTTTCCTTGACCTCATTTTCAACAAGTTGTCGAAAGATTTTAAATTTCTCAAATGCTTCTGACTTGTTTTCCAAAAAGTAAACCCAATTCATTCTACTGAAATCATCAATAAATAGCAAGAAATATTTGCAACCACCTAATGAGATTTGTAGTGGACCACACACATCACTGTGAACTAGTTGCAGTAGCCTGTTTGCGCGCCATGTACTTGTTGGAAAAATTTCTCGACTCTGTTCGCCATAAATGTAGGCTTCACATTTAGCATTTTCTTTGTTGAAAGTCAGAAGTCCTTTAACCATCCCTTGTTTCTGCAATTGAAAAATACTATAAAAATTCAAAAGTCCATACCTTACATGCCATAATCTTATAGGTGAAATTCCTGTAGTAACTGCCCCTGCAAAATCAGAATGCCTTGGAATAACTGTTCCTTTCATCCTTAACAGTTTTCCGTCTTCATATCCTTTCATCACTGTTTGGAAGTTCTGTTTGACTGAATTAATCTTAACTAAGCCATCTTCCATAATTATTTGATGTCCAGCTTGTTGAATCATGACCAGAGACAACAAAATTTTCTTAAAGGTGGGAACATACCACACATTGGAAATCAATTTTTCTCCAATGTCAGGGAGAAAAACTTTGACTGCACCTTTTCCATGAGGTGTATGTTTTGTATCATCTGCTAGAAAGATGGAGTTAAGATGGCACTCTTGAAAATTCCAAAAGAAATCCTGTCTACAAGTCATGTGCTCAGTCGCTCCTGAATCCAAAATCCAAGCATCTTCATAATCACTCTTAACATAAGAGGAAAGTTGGATTGCTGGTGAAGAAGTGAAGACATATTTTGAGTCATTATCATCTTGATCTTGATTATTTGCAAATTGTGCTGAAGGCTGTTGAAACTTAGAAATTTTATTGATAGATGTGCGACAATCTGAAGCATAGTGACCAACTCTGTTACATCGCCTGCAAACAATTTGAATCAAATCAGTGCCTCTTCCTTGAGACTGTTCTCTGCCTTGAGACTGTCCTCGACCTATGCTTTGTCCTCTGTTTTGAGATTGTCCTCTTCCTGGATTTTGTCTTGTGCCTTGTTGATATCCTCTGTTTTGATTGTTGCCTATGCCTTGAGAATTATTTCTGCCTGAATTTGAGCCTTTGTTGGAGTTGTTTCCTCTGTGTTGACTGCGACCACGACCTTGTGCTATTTGATTTTGATTAAAATTACCTTTTCCTTTCTTTTTGGAATTGTCAGTTGGGGATTTGCTAGTACTGGCTTCTGTGAGAAAAACATCTTCACCAACTTTCTTTTTCTTCGCAAAATTTTTATCATGTTGAGTCAACATTTCACAGAGCTCATCAAAATTTAGCTTTTCTAACTTTCCAGTGAGCTGTAAAGTTTCTAAAAAATGTGTGTAGGAAGAAGGAAGCCCATCAATTAAAATTGTGACAATAAAACTATCATCAAATGCTTGAAAAATAGCATTAACAATTTCCTGCTTAATATTCTTAAGTCTTGAAATGTATTCAAGAATATCTCCTTCTTCAGTCAATTTTTGATGTAAAAATTTTAATTGTAGATCAACTCTTTTTGATTGAGGTTGAGTATCAAACAACTCTTTAAAAGTTCTCAAAGTAGACCAAGCATCTTTAGAATTTTCGATATGGATATACATTTCATCATTGACAGAGGATTTAATGAGTGCTAATGCTTTGGCGTTTTTAACTTCCCATTTTGCTAGCGTAGCTGCATCTATATGTTTATTTAGCTTTACATCTCCATCACAAATATCATGTCATAGTTCATTATAAACAAGAGTGCTTTCGATGAGGCGTTGCCATGTTTTGTAAGATTTTGAGCCTTCAAGTTTGTCGGAATCATAAAAGAAATTAGTCAACTTAGACATTGTAGTGTTAAGACTTCACACCATGAATCAAGCTCCAAAAAATCAAGATGCGCAACACAATAGCAACACACGATGCAAAAAAAACGAACTATCGGGGCTTGGCCTTGACCCTCGAATAGTCGTCAAAGGAGGAGAAAATTAACTGAGCTTTGCACTTGTCTCTAGTCAATTTCTCAAATGTTTACAAGGCAACTTTCAAAATTTGACTTTTACAATGGTGCTTTTGCGCAATCTGGTAAAAAAATTACCCCCCCTCAAAGTAAAATTACTTTGAATCACACTTTCACTCCATAAACAAATTTACAAAACACAAATCTCCTTATTACTCCAAAAAATTACAACACCCTTATTACTCCAATTACAATGCTTCAAAAAAAATATTTCTACTTATTCAACTTATTCCTCCAAATAAAATATGCTTTTAATTGCGAATCACAATTACAAATTTAAAAAACACTCCAATTACAAAAAAAAATTTAATAACTCCTTTGCAATTAAAATCACATTAAACGCAAAAGTCTATGCTGTTGATATGATGATATGACTTTCGAACTTGTTGGTTCATACATCTGTGCAAAACGCTGGTTCATACCGTTCAACGCTAGAACGCTGGAATCAATCAAATCTAATGCCACATCCATTCAACGCATCCGTTCAAAATCCATCTTGCAGATTTCAAAACGCTGGTTCATAATCGATTATTCAAAATCGATTTTTCAGATTTCAAAATGCTCTTCTTAATGCCTTTAAAACGCTGGTTCATAATAAATTACTCAAATTCGATTTTGCAGATTTCAAAACGCTCTTCTTAATGCCTTTAAAACGCTGTTTCGAAGCCTTTCAAACGCTGTCAAACACGCTAGAATGAACGTAAAATGTTTGAAGGGGTGTTTGAATGCTGGTTCTTATTGCCGAAGGACACTGGTTCAAATGCTAGACTCGATTTGGATCAAATTCAAATACCTTTAGGAGGACGCTGGTTCAAATGTCAGACTCGATTTGGTTGAATCGATTTGTAGAATCGATTTGAATGTTTTGAAAGGACTTTAAAAACAATTAAAATATACAGCGCTGTCCCTTTTTTATTTTTTATTCACTCCAAAAATTTGAAAAGTCACACAGATTTGCATTTGTTGCTTTTTAAAAAAAAATGATTTTAGAATTTGCAGATCTAAAATCAATAAAAAAAAAATCAAATTTCATACCAATCTTTTGCTGATCACTTCAACGGAGTTGAGTTTTCCACGATCTGACAGAGCTGGAATCTCCTCCTCACAGTGTACCGTGGCTCCAATACCACATGAAAGTGCAGAAGTGTCCTCAGACACACAACTTTATTGATCAAGCAAAAATATTACAGGGAAAATTATAGGAGTTTACACACATAAACTCACACTCTCATTCTCTCATTACACATTACAATGAAAATAGGAAACTAACCTATTTATAAGCTCTATGATTTAACTTAATCTAGTTATGGATCACTTAGAAAATAAACAAGTGTCCATTTACAATAAATGAGCTTCTAACCACTCTACTAACTTCACACCTAACCTAGAGCCTAGGAAACGACTCTTTTCTAGAGTCCTAATTTTTATTAACAAATTTCTAATTCTAAATATCTCACAAATATATTGAATATTGTAGAATAATAATTATTAATTTAATATCTTAAATTAATAATTATTTTATTCAAATACTATAACCTATGATAAAAATTATTTTTGGATCATCTAACATGCCTCCTTCTTTCTCCTATTTTTTCTCCTTTGTAAATCCTCCAATCCTATCCCAAGTTGTTCTTAAGGGGGGATGTTAGGATATTTCAACACATAGGAAACAATTAAGTATAACTTGGTCTTGCGTAAATTTAGGTAAAGTGTGTTTCTTTAGTATCTACTTTTGTAACTTATAATCTGATGGTCACGATATGTAGTGATATGAAAGTTCATTATCTGCTCGGTATTACCGACACTTGATCTATGTCTTAACACTTGATTGGTCCATGATCTCTATTTAAAGAGCATGGAGGGTCATTTGTCCAGTGACCATTTATGAGAGAATTTCAAATTTTTAAGTATATTTTTTGAAATTTTTCATGACTCTATGAGATATATATGGATGATTTCACTCCCTATGGGTGTGACTTCTAGGTAGATATCTCTAATATTGGCAAAGTATTGAAGAAATGTATTGAAATGATCTCTCATTGAGCCCTCAGAACTGTTAATTCTTGATGAATGTCAGGACTATCCTTGGAAATTCCATATCCAATGAAGGGATACACGTTGACCCAAACAAAATTTACATCATCAAAGGGGTACCTATCCCTTAAAAAAAAGAGATGTCAAGAGTTTCTTGGGATTATTTGCATATTATAGAAGGTTCATAAAGGATTTTAGTAAAGTGGCCTCACATTTTTTTGTATTACTGGCAAAATATTCATATTTTTTTTGCACAAGAAATTGCCAAGAGGTGCTTGAAGTGTTGAAAAAAGAGTTAACCACGACACCCATCCGTAGGGGTCCCAACTCAGTATTTACTTTCCATTTCCACACTAATGCATCAGATAAAGTTGTAGGTGAAGCCTTAGGACAAGTTGAAGATAAATTTCCTTATGATATCCATTACATTAGTAAGAATCTATCTAAAGCTGAGTTGAATTGCACTATCACTGAAAAGGAACCCTTAGCTATAGTACATTCTTTAAAAAAAATTATGAACAATATCATTGGGTATCAAAATTGTTTTCATAATTATCATGTAGCTATTAAACATTTAATGAATAATACCGATGTAAATTACATGATAATTAGATGGTTCTTATCGTTACAATAACTTGATTTGACTATTATCGACGAACCAGGAAAAGAAAATGTGGTTGAATATTTCCTATCGAGACTAACCTTTCCTACAGATAATGAGGAGAGGGTGGAGGATCAATTGTCATCTCAATGATTTATCCTTTTTTTACTCACATATCCAACTATATGGTTGTTGGGAGGTTCCCTCCTAATATTCCATCCAAAGAGAAAAGCAAGATTGTAAGAAAAAGTGCTCCTTTCACTTGGATTGGGAGAAATATTTTCATATTGGAACCATATCATATTTTCAGGAGATAGGTAAGGGAATAAGATTATTTTTATATCTTCTCAGCATTCCATAATGGAACTTGTGGGGGTCATTTTTATTCTAAGAGGACAACATTTAAATTTCTAGATGTTTGTTACTATCGACCCAATTTACATCAAGATGCAAGGAGATACACCACTAGGTGTGATCAGTGTGAAAGGATGGGAAAACCCACACCCAGGGATGAAATTCCCTTACAACCTCAAGTGACCTTAGAGCCATTTTACAAGTGGGTCATGGATTTCATTAGGCTAATTGATCCACCATCGGGGAAGAAGAAATATATCATTGTATCCACTTATTACTTGAAAAAGTGGGCTAAGGCAAAGGAAGTTAAAGAAACAACTGAGTAGAAGGTGTTTTTGTTTTTAAGAGAAAACATACTCTACAAGTTTAGGTATCCTATGGAAGTAGTCAACGATCAAGGAGCACATCTCACATGAAATTTGGCTGAAGATCTCATGAGGAAACCCCATAAAAAGCACGAGATATCCAATTCCTGTCACCCTCAAGAAAACGGGCAAGTAGAGGTCAAAAATAGATAATCTTAAAACATCATAACCAAATTTGTTAGCAAAAATAGGAAATATTGGACATATAGACAATTGTATGCCACTTCAGCCTACAATACCACTTAGAAAACCACCAGTTGATTCATTCCATAAGACTTGGTTTATGGGAAGAATTCTTTTATTTCTATTAATTTTTAGTATAACACTTTGAGGATGGAAACTCAATTCAACTTAGACCTCACCAAATCACAACAAGAAAGGTTGATCCAACTTAATGGCTTAGATAGGTTTAGGATGAAAGCTCTCCTACACACTGAGGTCATACAATTGCAAAGAAATATCTAGCATGCCAAGCATATGAGCTAAAATACTTTTTGACTAAAATGGGCCTTATTATATGATGCCAGGTTCAAATATTTCAAAGGAAAACTAATGACAAGATGGATGGGTCCATATCTAGTAGAGAGGTGCGATGAAGATGTATTTCTCCATATCATAACCAATGATGAAGAAGGTATTCCCCTACTTGTAAATGGTTATAGGTTGAAGCTATATAGGAAACCTCTCTCCAAGTTATAATTTTTCAGTTCAGCCAGCATATAATTAAATGTTATTGGGAGTTTCATAGCTTTAAGTCCACAATATTCCTAAAAAATGAAAAAAAATAAAAAAAAATAAGAAGACATGGATGAAAACCTCTTTAAGGAATTTGAGGCCAACTTTAGGGTTGAAAACCTCTTTGAGGCAGCCCTTGAGTAAAAAAATAAGACAAAATAAGAAGAAAAATAAGATTCTTAGGTGAAAATATCCTATGAGTCACTTATGGTTGGCATCCAACATGAAAACCTCTACAGAGGGAGCCTACTTGTCCCAAAAAAAAAGAGAAAAGAGGAGCACAAGGGGGGATCTCTTACATCATTTCTACTTACATTCTTCTTCTTTTGTTGGAATACACACAGTTGGCATATTTTATGACTACAGGAAAAAAAAATACAAGTCTCCCTTCCTCATTCTATCAATACACCTCATCTCCATATTGTCCACTCATATAACAATCTCTCTTCACCATCCAATCAATAAGGAACTCGAATTTTTTGAACTCGTTGTAATGCTACAAGAGGGACCTGTGTTGCTACAGGAGGTCCTGTAATGCTATGGGAGCAGCCTAGGAATATAAAAGAGGGGGATTCAATGAGAATAATATATCAAAATTCCATGCTTCCTATAGTAAATGATAAATTTGGGTCCTCCAATGATTCCTTCATCACTTATCCATTCCATTTCACCAAAACTTACTCAAAAATTCCATTTTTTCTTCCCTCTAAAAAACACAGAAACCCCTATTTTCTATTCCTTCAACATCTACACCACTTCCTCATAAATCTAACCTAGTACTCATGACTTTTCATTACTTCCCCTCAACATCAACATCCATATCGAAGTCTCCAAGTGATCAGGAGTTCATAAATTTTCTTCAAAATTCAAAATTACAGGATTGGGTTGAAACTACGATGGTTGCATAGATCTCGCCTTCCTTATTCTAATGCCATGAATGGTTCGAAAAATTGATGTCATATGAGGGAGATATTGTGTTCTTATCGAAATGCCAAACAGGTAGATTTTGTGACAGTTTGACCAGGGTTGACTGGGATGCCTAGTCATCAAGGAGGATGCATAGTCAGCAAAAGGAATATTCTGAGTAATGTTCCTTTCCTAAAAAAAAACCACAGGTTGACAAGTGTCCTATTCCCATTTGCTGAATGAGTTTGTACGTTGGTTTGGAGGACCAATTAAGGGTGCCACATGGCCAGCCCCGAGGATACCACATGTCCCCTTAATGGTGTGTTAAAATTTTGGTGAGGTCTATAAGGCTCAACCCCATGACCTCCCTCTAGGCACATGGACGAGTTTCCAACTTCTCTGCATGGTGAATCTTAACCATAGAGTTCAGGGATTATATTTATGTTTGATTGCAAATGGTATTGGGGGTTGGGAACTGTCAACGATCCCAACCTGCCAATGGTTCCCACAGCACGTTCACATGAGAAACATAATAGGCACAACCTGAGGGTTATTAAACCTCCATCCCCGCAGACCCGCCAGCATTCTCCACAAGATTTGTCACATGCAACCGTTAAAAAAATTGTTATCAACCTCTGTGTAACCTTCGATAATCTCCATAATGGTTTGATATATTTCACATGGCAATGTGTTAAAACATTAAGTCCATGGATAAGGCGTAAACTCCGATGGTTATGAAACACCTGGGTTTGGGGTCGGCATGTGGCCACCCCAACTGCAACTATTAAATTCCACAGTTTAAAAAGGTGGAAGGTTTGGCTAGCGCACCCAAAAAGGTGTAAGTCACTATTTTCACTCCAGATAAGTGGAGTTCTTCAATTTTAGTGGAGTTTTCTTAGGTGTAACTAGGAAAAAGAGTACGAGACTCAATTTTCACCTATTCTCAATGAAGGAAAAGTCATTTTTTACTAATTGGCGCATTCTAGAGCCATTGGTGCAAAGAAAAAAACCCTTGGATCACTATAAATACATTTATTTGGAAAATTTTGAGCACAATGAAATATGGACATGTCATTGGGAGCTAGACCAACAGATATAGACCAGGAGGGGTGAACTACTTTATCATGCCTTCTGTGTAAATTTCATTTGGTGATTATTTCTCTATTTTACATTATTGTTCAGTGTTATTTAATCTTGCTTTGTGCTTATAATTCATCTAAAATCTTCTACCATTCATGGAAAAACACCCCAATCCTTAAACAAACAAATGAACTGATTATGCACATGTTTATAAACTAAAAAACACTTACCACAACAAAAATAATATAGTCATTTCAGATCATGATGGTATCAGAGAAAGGATTATTCTTTGGTGTTGTTTAGTGCAAATATTTTTTTAATTGTTTGCAAGTTTTAGATTCTTACAAGGCTCAAGCTCAAAAGAGGAGAAGGCAAATTGGTGGGAGCAAAAGGTCCTCAAGAGCTAAAGCAAAAGAGATCAAGGTTGCCACAATCTCCACCACCTAGTTCACTTCCTAAAGAAGTAGAAGCTCCATTAAGCATGCCTCAAGAGAAAGGAGAAATCCATGAAGAAGTTGATCCCAGGGAGGAAGAAAGAATTTTTAGGAAATCATTCCTTTACATGACTGAGATGGTTAGAATCCTTTATCAAGAAAGAAATGAGAGACTAGAAGGAGAAGAATCTAAACTTCATAAGGAAGGACAAGGTTCTTCAAGAGGTCATAATGATGAAGATAAATCAAAGAGGGGAAGTGGAGGAAATGGAGGAAATGGAGAGCCATCATCCTCACCTCATCAACATCATCCTCTACTTCTTCTTTAGTAGATCAGCCACACAAGTCAAATAACACTAGTAAAAGTCCTTTTTTAAAACTTGATGTTAAGTTTGAATTGCAAATGTTTAATGGTGAAGTCAATGCATAAAAGCTTGATAATTGAATTAGGTAATTGGATGTCTATTTGAGAATCCAGAACCTTCAAGATGATGATACCAAAATCCAATTAGCTTCATTGAGAATGGAAGGTGCAACACTTTTTTGGTGGGAATCCAAGAAAACAGAGGAGATCAACAAACATGGTAATATTATTCTATCATGGTTAGATTTCATTACTGCTATAAAAAAATAGTTTTATCCATTAGCTCATATGCAGAAATCCATAATGAACTTGCAGAACCTTAGGCAATTAAAGGGACAAAATGTGCAAGAATACACCCAAGTATTTAGGAGAAGAGCTCTCTTATTAGGGGTAGATTTGTAGAGACAAGATACTTTGCTCAAGTACATAGGGGGCTTAGATAACTACCTAAATCATAGTATTCTCATGTTTAACCCCACTAGTCTGGATGAGGTATGTGTTTAGGCCACACATCTAGAAGCTAGAGGGAAGAACATTTCTGAAGAGGGTAGAAAGAAACCTTTCAAGGTTAAAGCCAAAGAGAAGACCTCAAAAGGTAAAAACAAAAAAGAATCCATTTTTTAAGGAAGAGGGAGAAAAGTTTGTTTGCAAAAATTGTTCAAAAGAAGGCCATGATGAAACGCATTTCTCGAAATGACATCCTGAAATGAGGCCAAAGAAACCCAATAACAAATGGAAATAGAAAACTACTGCTACAACTCAACATGATTTAGGAGATGATTCAGGTGATCAATCTAGGATTAGAGCCATGGGATTGAAGAACATGAAGGGAAAATAAATTGAAACTAAACCTATTACTAGTACATCAAACTGTCACATGCATACTCCAAATGAAAAAGAAATAATTGAACTATTTCATCTGAGGGTCATGTCCAAGCATACCAAGATTGACACATTGTCTGACAATGCGTCACAACAAAACTTAATCTCTAAAGACTTGGTCAAGAAATTTAACCTTGATACCATACCACATCCAAAACCATATCCATTAGGTTATATCTGTAAGGGTGAAAATCTACAAGTTTCAAAGAAATGTATATTGCGGTTTGCAATCATTGCAAATTTTGTTGACACAGTTCAATTACATGTGGTTCCACTAGAAATAACAATTATTGTGTTGGGGAGTCCTTACTTGTATGATAGGAAATAAATATTCCATCACCATAAGAAAAAGTACCATTTATTCAAAAATGGAAAGGATTACATTATTAGAGCACATCGCAAGAAGACAAACATTGCTATCGTAAATGCTGGACAGGTAAGGAGGCTGGTTAATTCAAGTAAGAATTTTTTCCTTCTTATGATTAAGCCTAAAGTTGATATTAATCATGAATCATTTGAGGGATGTGATCCTAAGTTGAAATAAGATTAATATGATGTATTTAATTCACATCATGAGATGTTTCATGAGCCCACAAGATTGCCTCCAAAAACAGAGATTCAACATGAGATTCAGTTGCAGCAAGATTGTACTCGTCCAAACACCGGTATGTATCTCATGTCGATAATGGAGAATGCTGAAATAAAGAGGAAAATCAAAGATATGTTGGAAAAAGGAATCATAAGGCCAAGCACCTCGCCATGTGGTTCACCCATAGTCTTGATACCAAAGAAAGATGGGACTTGACACATGTGTGTAGATTTTTGAGCTTTGAACAAGATTACGGTAAAGAATTGTTAGCCACTCCCAAGAATAGAAGATTTTCTTGATCAGCTGAAAGAGGAAATTTTTTTCACTAAGTTAGATTTATGAAGTGGATATCATCAAGTAAGAATTGCAGAAAGTGATATATGGAAAAATGCATTCAAAACTAAACAAGGACTCTTTGAGTGGCTACCTATGTCATTTGGTTTGCGTAATGCACCGACAAATTTCATGCATGTTATGGATAGTGTTTTACGTCCATTCCTTGATGAATATTTGATTTTGTACTTATATGACATATTTATTTTCAGAAAAACAAGAGAATATCATGTCTTGCATGTGAATAGAGTGCTTGATATTTTGAAGAAAGAGAAATTGTTTATTAAGTTGTCAAAGTGTGAGTTTGTCAAAACTTCTTTGGATTATTTGGGACATATTCTAGGAGGAGGAGAGTTGAGAGTTTATCCTTCTAAATCGAAAGCCATTTTGAATTGGCCCACACCCAAAACAGTAATCGAGGTAAGAAGTTTCTTAGGTGCAGCTCAGTATTGGAGAAATTTTATCGCTATCTTTTCTTCCATCGCAATTCCTATGCATGTAGTGACAAGTGTGAATAAATGCTTCCAATGGGGAGGAAATTAATAGAAGGCTTTAAAAGATTTAAAATAAAAGATAAATTAATCTCCAATCCTTGCATTACCAAATTTGACACGGCCATTCGAGATTAAAACCGATGCTAGTGATTATGCCATGGGCACAGTACTTTTGCAGCATGGTAAGGCTATAGCTTTTCATTTAGAAAATTTTAATGGTGTTGTAACTAATTATCCTACATATTACATAGAACTATATACATTGGTAAAACGTGTCAAGAAGTGGAAACATGACTTCATGGGTAAGGAGACTATTGTACATACCGTTCACCAACCATTAAAGTACTTGTAGTCGCAAACAAAATTGCAGCAATCAAGACATTTTAGGTGGATGGGATTTTTTCAACGGTTTCACTTGGTTATAGGGTACAAGAAACGTATTTACAATAAAGTTGCTGATATGCTTTCAAGACCAATAATTAGTGCATCTACTTTACTCAAAAATGATTTTTTTGTACATGAGAGTTACATAGAAACATATGCACATGACATTGATTTTCAAGATGTGTATGTCATTTTGAGTGAAGGGAATCGAGTTGAAGAAAATGATTAACACATGCATAAAAATTTGTTGTTTCACTTGGGAAAGATGTGTATACCAGAAGGAGAGAGGCTAAGTGTCATGAGAGAAGCTCATTCATCTCTTATTGTTGGACACTTTGGGGTAAGAAGAACAAGGTATTGTTATTGGCCTCGCATGGTAGATAGTGTGTCATGTTTTATAAGAGGTTGTTCTATGTGTGAAAAAAGTAAGACTAGTAATAGGAAGCTTGGGTTGTACACACCATTATCGATACCATCAAGGCCATGGGAGAGTGTCTACATGGAATTTTTTGTAGGTCTAACTATGTCAAGAAGGCAACATGATTATCTTTACATAGTTGTGGATATATTCATTAAAATGTGTATACTTATGCCATGTAAGAAAACTGTTACTACTGAAAAAACTACTGAAATTTATTTTCCACATGTTCTGGTTCATTTTGGATTGCAAACTTCTATTGTTAGTGATAGGGATTCCAGATTCATTGGGAATTTTTGGTCAAATCTATGGAAGATGATGGAAACAAAGTTGAAAAATAGTATCTCTTTTCATCCACAAACAGATGGAAAAACTGAGGTGGTGAACACAACTGTTGTGCATCTATTGAGAGGATATTGTAGAAAACATCCTAAGTTGTGGGATGACCAACTTCTTTATATTAATCATGCTTACAACTCGGCAAAGCACTCTTCAACACAAACATCACCTTTTGAAGTATGCTTTCGGTATTTTCCAAAATCGCCACTAGAGTTCATCATTAGGAAGGATGTTGCAATTAATGGCCATGGTGACATTGATAAGGCTCAAAATTTCATTGAGGAAATTGGGATTATACACCAACAAGTTAAAGAACAGCTTGAGAAAAGTCAAGTCAAAGAGAAAGAGAGGCACGACAAACATCGAGTTTATCACAAGTTTCAAGAGGGAGATGAGATATGGTTGCACATTAGGAAAGAAAGGATGAAAGGGGAAGGTAAAAATCTCAAACCCATTCAATATGATCTATTCAAAATCATAAATCAAGTTGGTAATAATTCATTTCAACTTCACTTTCCTTCATATATGCAAATGTATTCAGTTGTTAATGTTGAAAACTTATGTTTGTATGAGCCACCTTTGATCGATGATAAAGGAATTGATGTTCAACTACCTTCAACTGAATATTTCTCACCATAATTTCTGGATGAGCTCAAAGAAGATACAATTCTTGAGAGGAGGACAAGAGCATCTAAGAGGGGAAGTGTTGACTACCTTCGAGTTGGGGTCAAAGGAACTAAGCCAAGTAAGGTAAGATGGATGGAGGTTGGAAAGGTGAGGGAGTTGTACCCTCATCTACTGAATAGGTAATCAAGTCTTTTGGGCTCACAAAGCTTCCCAACAGGGAGGAGTGATCAGGAGTTCATATATTTTACCCAAAATTCAAAGTTACAGGATTGGGAAGAAACTAGGATGGTTGTGTATATCTTGTCTTTCTAATTCTTTCACCAGGAACAATTCAAAAAACTGATGTTGTATGAGGGAGATATCACATTCTGATCGAAAAGCCAAAAAGGTAAATTTTGTGAGAGTTTGAAGAGGGTTGACTGGGATGCCTAGTCAGCAAGATGGATGTACAGTCAGCAAAAGGAATATTTTGAGGAATATTCCTTTACTCATAACCAACCACAGGTTGACAAGTGTCCTATTCCTATTGGTTGAATTATTTTGTACGTTGGTTTGGAGGATGAATTAAAGGGTGCCACATGGCTAGCCCTGAGGCTTCCATGTGTCCCCTTAATTGTGTGTTAAAATTTTGGTGAGGTCCGCAGGGCTTGACGCCGCGACCTCCCTCTAGGCTCGTAGATGAGTTTCCAACTACTCTGCGTGGTGAATCTTAACCATAGAATTCACAGTTTCGATTTATGTTTGATTGAAAATGGTATTGGGGGTTGGGGACCACCGATGGTTCACATGAAAAATATAAAATACACAACCTGACGGCTATTAAACCTCCAACCCTGCAAACCCGCTAGCATTCTCTGCAACAGTTTTCACATCCAATGGTTAAATAAACCGTTTTCAACCTCCACCTAACCTCCAACAGTCTCTGTAATAGTTTTATTTATATCACATGGAACTGTTTTAAAACATTAACTCCATGGATAAGGCGTAAACTCCGATGGTTATGAAACCCGTGATTTTTGGGTTGGCATGTGGCCACCCTAACTGTAACCATTAGATGCCACAGTTTAAAATAGCGTAAGGTTTGGCAAGCACATTAAAAAAGGTGGAAGTCACTATTTTAACTCCACATAAGTGGAGTTCTCTACTTTTAGTGGAGTTTTTCTAGGTGTAATTGGGAAAAAGAGTAGAAGCCTCAATTTTCGCCCATTCTGAGTGAAGGAAGAGTCATTTATGACTAATTGGAGAATTCTGGAGCCATTGGTGCAGAGAAAACAACCATTGGAGAATTGTAACTACATGTATTTGAAAAATTTTGAGAATAATGAAAGATGGACATGCCATTGGGAGTTGGACCAACAGATGTAGCCGAGGAGGGGTGAACTGCTTCATCATGCTTGCTGTGTAAATCTCATATGGTGACTTATTTCTCTATTTTACACTATTTTTCAGTGTTATTTAAGCTTTTTTTATGCTTCTAATTCATCTAAAATCATATACAATTCATGGACAAACACCTCAATCCTTAAGCAAACTAATGAAATGATTATGCACACATTTATAAACTAAAAATACACTTAGCACAAATAAACTAATATATTCATTTGAGATCATCAAGTGAGGATAAATGACTACTATAGGGATAAAACTCCTCTTGTAGCAGCCTCTGCAGTCACAACATAAATCCCTGGGATTTTATCTTCCACCGAGAGGAAGCATGATGGAGAAATGTCTACAACTGAGACGGGAGACGTGATCCTCAGGAAGGAATTCCATCAACATAAATAGCTCAGACATCAAGGAGGCACCTACACACAAAAAAAAAAGTTATTAGTTACGATATCATCAAGTTATGAATACATGCACAAGAAACAAGAAAAAGAGTCAACTCCATTTGATATAATGATGTTATATAGCCCATCTCTAACATTAAACCATCTCCAATAATTCGATCCATAGGTAGTCTCACGTATGCCAATCCTCACCTCTTCCCTGTGCATCAAATGAAAAAATGTGTAATGATCGAGAAAGGAGTTCTAATAGACTGGAGGTGGCCAGTGAACTTAGCCAGCCTCGGCTATTGAACTTAAGTTTTTCTTAATTACCCATGCATCGTGGAGATTTCAACTCAAAGTGAGGTGGTCTTTACGAAGAGTGGGGTGATAATCAAGAGGAGAGAAGAAATGATTGAAAAGAGTGGGGACAACGGCCATACAAAAAACTCATGTATATGCCATGTCACTAATGCACTCTGAGCCTTTACCCCATAATTCATATTATGTACTAGGATCGACTTATTTTATACCATCTCCTATTCAGAAATAGTTACAGTAAGGATGAGTTATTGTTATCAGACCACCTAGGGTGAGATCGAGAAGTTTCGAACCCTGTATGCAGGTGTTATGGGAGGAAGCTACAAGAAGGCCTCAGATGCTACAGGAGAGTCGATAAGAAGCTAAAGGAGGAGCTAAAAGGTGAAAAGGGAGCCATAGAGGCCTGAAATTTCCCCTAAACAATCAGACACATACAAATTTGTTTGAAAAGAAGTAAGTTACATCCTCCTTTGTTTTTCCATCCACTTGCATGACTCTACCTGAAATTGACAGCCTGTAATAGTCAATTAAGAAGTAAGAGGTATTTTTTGAGATTTGTTTGGTTATAAGCAAAGATTTTTTTTTTTTTTTTTATATCAATTCTAGAATCCTTCTCCCTTAGTGATACTAAAGATTTTAACATTTTTTCACCACTAATATTGTTTTAATTTTTTTTGAATTCGACACTTAAGTAGCACCAAGGAGGGAAAATAGAAGAAATGGTGGGAGGATTTAAAAAAATGGAACCCACATACAGCAAGAGGATTCACCAACACCTTCTTGTAGTGAAAATCTTCAGAATACATGAGTGATTACGTTTCTTTGATTTATTAAAGGGGTATGATTATGTTCTAACTAATGAATATTCCATGAAATTACATTCTGAAGGAGAAGATAATGCCACTAATATGGTCAAAGGACTGGACATCTCTCTAAGTCCTAAAACCATAAGAAGAGTGATGACCTTAAACCTCTAGGAATTTGGTGGAGCAAAGAAGACAAGGAAGTGAGTGTCACAGCTAAGAAAATTTTCCTCATTTTGAAAGAGAAGCGTGTGGAAGATAAGGATGGAGTGAGAAGAGAAAGCCTACCTTACCCCTAGCATGACGTGGATTATCGTATCTTCAAGTATATATCTTGTGAAGGGAGATTGAGTGTGGTATATGCCTACCACTTCATATTTCCCCATTATTTGAGATTCAAGGCATAATTTCCTCTCCCTCAAAGACTTAGTATTGCTCGTTTCCTCCTAAAGTCAATCATTGAGATGAGTCATAATGTGATGGAATGAAAGCAACAACACTTAGCTCATCATGTCCTCATCAAGTTAATTATGATGGATTCTTTGAGCCGCATAAGGATCCCTATTCTATGGACTAAATTTATGGACATGGATAAGGAAAAATTCATAGAAACCCAAGCCATCACACCTGTAGAAACACCAATCTCTAGCATTGGAGGCAAGGAAGAAAAATAAGAGGAAGAAGAGGGAGAAAAGAAACAGGAGGAAGAGGTATAAAAAATAGAAGAAGAGGAATGAAAAACAGAGGAAGAGGAGGTAACATGAACAGAGAAAGGAGAAACACAAATCAAAGGAGAGGGGAAGAAACAAGTACAAGGAACAGTAGCTCTAAGGTGACTTCTAAGCCCCAACAAGTATATAAATAGTCATATGAGACAAGTATCCCTCTGGGGGATACTGAGTAAGAATTAGTTGCAACATTGGCTACATTAGGAACACTTGTTAATCCCAAGAGGAGGAAACCAATACAAGATCCCCTCTATTTCAAAAAAAGGTCAAGAACCAGAACTAGGCAAGAAAAATTACAAAATCCTACAAAGGTCCTTATCACTACCGATGAGTCACCAAGTAAAAAAGAAGAAGTAGGACCCAGTGAGGGAAATATTGATTAGGTCACTTGTCATAAGACCAAAACCAAGTCACCTGTAACATATCTAGGCAGGCCCACCACTAAGTAAATGACCTTCAATAATCCCAAGGCACTAGCTTCCTTTAAACAAGAAGGAAAAGAGAAGCTACAAGAGAAATATGGGATGATATAGGAGTAACAGGGGATGATACTAGAGCAGAAAAAGGAGTTAGAGGAAGAGGAAAACACCTTAAAATTAGTTGAAAATACCTCTAATAACTTCAAGATCCTAATCCTCAACCTAGATTGGATTCTTACTTCAAATTTATTGGAGGAAGGATTATCTGTGAAAATTTTGGAATCCCACTCCTCTATGAGCTAGAGATAAAGAGGGGTAGAACTTGCAGGTGGATGAAAATTTCCAAATCCAAGAAGGTGGAAGATGTGCGTTTCGTGGAGGAGAAAGTAACTGAAATGGGAAATGAATTGAGTCATTTGAGACTAAGGGAGTCTATTATGAAAGAGAAGCTACACGCTAAAAACACGGGGTTGAGAGAGAGGCTGCATGATAAAGAAACACAAATTCCACCATGGAAAGTCTCACTACGGAAGCCTTACATTGCAGTGAGCCATCAAAATCTTATGATATCAAAATCTTATGATCTCTTCCTCAAAGAAGAGTGGTTGAAATTCCAAATAAAAACACTAGCACAATATGTGTCTCTACCTTTTCAATACTACAAGAAGTTTATTGAGTTTTGCAAACAAACTAGTATGGATGACAGGGAAAAGTTAGATGAATTATATATGCACAATTTCATTTTGACATGTATGAATTTATGGGATCCCAATTCAAGATTGGGATACAAGGAACTATTGAAAGATACAAGGGACGAGGAAGTGAAAATTGTAATGAAAAAATATGAGAAGGATCCCTTGTATATCAGAGCATAGCTAGTGAGCAATACATTACAAGCCAGGAGAAATCCATTCTATGCTTTGAAGAAACTTTTAGTATGTTGGGAACATAAAGTCTGCAAGCTTAATATTGAAAATGGCATGCCTTACCCCATAGTCTACAAGTCAGAGAATATCACTCTCCTAGAAGTCTAAGGAATTCCTTAGAGAGAACACCATTGTACAAGAGAGTCATGCAGAGGACGATGAGAAATTGGATAGGACTCAAACTCAGTCCACCCTTGATTCTAGGCTTACAAGAAGGAAGGAACCAAATAGAAGAACAGGAGGAATGGACTGAGATAGAGACAAATGTAGGTTTTTACCCACCAGAAGGCACACCATATGAGGTGCCTTGGGATGTCAGAGAGGCCATTAGGGTCATGAATGAGCTTCACATGGATGACTAAATTGCTCAAACGATGAACATAACCTTCAGAAGTGGGGTGATGATGAGTCCTATCAATATTTATATCGTGAAGATCATTATGCCATTCTCATGTCTTAAAACTATCCTTTTCTCACATTAATGCACATTTTTTCTTAAAGTATGATTAATAAGAAGAATAAAAGGTGTTTTTCATAGTATGTGGTCTAATGTGGTTTAATTGCAGGAAAACGTATGAGAGAATATAGGGTGCTTTTCCACCTCCTTAGCTCCCTAAATTGGCTTGGGATCATAACATCCTCTCTCACCAGGTCGAATTCATTGACAACCGAGTAACTCCTAGTACAAGTGAAGCTCAAGAGGGACAAAATCCACCATTTCATAGGTCATGGAGGGAATCACTCCTGTTTCCAAGGGAGCTACTATCATCTACCCTTTTGTATAAATAAACACGATGAAAATCTCATTAGGATTCAAAGTTTTGATTCAGCTAGGAGTACCTATTGACCTTAAAGGTTGAAATTGTCTTTTTTAACTTTCATGTGATGTATGAGACTATTAATTTTTGATAACAAAAAGTTGGTTCTTAATTTGCATTTGAGTTAGTTTTAGAGGGCTTAGACCCTTGGGTTTCTACCCAACCGAAAGGACCTGGTTTGTCCGTTGTATTTATGTTTTTCTCTTATTTTCAATCATTTCATAGTTTTCTTTCATTACAGTAGAGGTTGAGCTATAAACACTTGTGATTGAAAGCTTCTAATTAACCTCTCTTGTGGGAGAATGGTTGTGAGGATTTAAAATCTCAACCCAAAAATAATATTTTTATGATTTCTTGGAAATAGATAAATGTTAGTTGTTGAAAATATTAAAGTCACCTGCCGTGCCTTTGGGCAGGAAGAAAACGAGTACACAGAGGCAACAGAGTTTTTGAGTGCACGACACTCTGTATTTAAGAAGAATAATGGATAAATCCGTAAGGAAGATTTAGATTGTGATGGGCCGTAGCCACAACAGCAGAGAAGAAATTGAATTCGTGATGGGCAGAGCCATTCTTGTCTACAGAGGAACAGACTTAATTAAAAACCAGTCATTTCGGGCTTTAAAGCCCTCAACAACCGCAGTGTCTTGTTGATGAAGAGTTTGCTATGCGATGCAATCAAATCGCAATCGCAAATCGCAATGCATATATTATAATACACAAGTGTCTTTTTGACATGGCGGAGTTCCACAAAGAGGAACGGTTATATAAAACATACAACCAACATATATAATAATCGCCCCATAGTAGCGGAGGCCCGTGGGTCCACTTGACCACGTGGCGAAATTTCAATGGAATCGCAGGAGTTCAATCGCAAGGTTCAATCGGAGGTCTTTTATTGTATGATCCGATCGAAGTCCCAGACCCGATGATCTTATGTACCATAGTTTATTGGAGAATTGCATCGAGTCCCTAATCGCAATCGGAAGATCAGAGGTTTTTGTTATGTGCTCTGATTGATGTAGCGGACCCGATCCAGGTATAGGGCGGAGTTGATAAGTTCCAATCGCATCCGAGGTCCTGATCGCAATCAGAAATTTTTCACTGCATGCCCCGATCACACCAACTGAAGTTTCGGACCCGATAAGGTTTAGGAAGTGGAGTTTAATTGTCCATCGCATCCTGTTGACTGATCGCAATCAGAGATTTCTTATTGTGGTTCGTTTGTTGTAAAGTGCGGACTCGATGGAGGTGTTACATTATATTTAATAGTTGGATCATGCCCGCAATCCAATCGCAATCGCAAGTTTTTTTTGACACTGCCGATCCGTCGACTGCGATGTGGTCCCCACTCGCACGTCGTGCATTTGATTTTTAAAAAAAAAAAAAAATTCCGCCAAGGTTTTCCTTTGTATTTTGGTTTCATTTATATGTATTAAGTTTTATATATGTTTTGTAATGTTTTAATATATATGCGCGGCATATATAAAAACAAAAAGCCCTGCGAGCCATTGTATGAGATTTCCATTGTCATGTTTTCGCACAGCAGTGTGAAAGGAAGAAATACACGACAGTGTTGTTCTTGAGAGACAGAGAGTCATTTTGTGCACTGCGTCTGTAGCAGTCACCATTGTTGTTATCACTCTGTTAAGAGGAAGAATTTGTATCAGTTTTTTTTTGAAATAGAAGTTGTTTTAAAAGTCTGAAAACTCTGTCCATTGTCAAGAAGTTTTAATTTCTCTGTGTTTAGAGGAGAGGAGCTTACTCTCTCCATTTGGAATTTTCAATATTCCAACATGGTATCGGAGCTAGTTTAGGCTCTTTGAAGGTTTCAAAGAAGCTGAAGAAGGAGAAGACCTGTTGCAGCGTTTTCTCCAGCAGTGTGAAAGCTCAACAGAAGTCAAAGTTCAGGTATTTCTCAAAAGATAACAGAGCTGTTGTTTATTGTTTAAAAGAGTTTGTTCTTTTAGAGAAGGAAAGACAATTTGTATAAGTTTAGACTTCAGTTTAAGAGCAATGGCTGGACCAAGCATTGGTATGAACATTGGAAATGTTCAGCTTCCACAATTTAATGGAAAGAACTATGATTATTGGGCCATTACCATGAGAGCCCTGTTTGTCTCACAAGACTTATGGGAGTTTGTATAAGATGGTTTTGTTGAACCAGCTGATGAGCAGGCTTTTAATGCCTTGACTCAAGCAGAGAAGGACTTACTGAAGAACAATAGAAAGAAGGATGCTAAGGCCTCTTCTATTTGTATCAAGCTATAAATGAGAGTGTGTTTCCAAGGATAGCAACAGCTAAGAAATCCGAGGAGGCATGGGAAACTCTGAAAGTAGCCTATCAAGGTATGGAGAAACTTAAGACAGAAAAATTTTAGTTGCTGAGAAGACATTTTGAAACTCTTTGCATGAAAGAGTCAGATAATGTAGACACATTTTTTACACATGTGATTGGGATTGTAAATCAGATAAGGTCCCATGGAGAAAATCTTGAAGAAAGAAGGATTGTGGAGAAACTTTTGAGATGTTTACGGGCGGAAACGTGAACCTGGGTTACACTTTTGTGAGAATTGCGGGTTGAAATTTTTTTTCGGCAATAGTTCGGCCGAACTTGTTTTTCAAGTTCGGCCGAACTCGTGATTCTGTTTAGACTGACAGCTTACTGACGGCGCGGGCAAACAATATTTTTGCCAGAGATTGGAAAACCGGAAACTAAAGTTCAGCCAAACTTATATAAAAGTTCGGCTGAACTTTTACATTTAAAATAGTTCAGCCGAACTATTTTCTATAAATAAATTTCCCGCGAAGTTATGTGGTTACCGATTTTATTGTTCCCACGTTTTCTCTGTTGCTGTTGCTGTCGCTGTTTCTCCTCGTCGCCGCAGCTCCTCGTCGTCGCAGCTCCTCGTCGCCGCGCTGGTGTTTTCCATGGTCGCGCTCTTCGGTCATCGGGTATGTTACTATCACCATTTAAGTTTTTTCAAAATGTCGAATGATGCTCTACTCGACTGGAAAGTATTATTCATAACCTGGAGTTACTCCTTGAATCTTGCATGTCTGTATTACCAGGCTTGAGCTGTGGAATCAACTCTTGCCCTAGCTCTTTCACAGAACATTTGAAGTTTTTACTCATTAGACATTCTTTTAGAATTATTGTCATCTTTTTTCTCAAAAAGTCTTGATGTTTTTGAATGACTCTGTCCAAGCTGAACTTCATCAGAAACAGATGATGTTTTCTGCACCATATGTGGGCATTTCTTACATAAAAGTTTTTTTCTTTCAACATTATATATTTCCCATTTTCTCTTGTCTGAAAGACATGCATAGGCGTAAAGAGTGTTTTTCCACGTCCACCCATCCATAAAGTGTAGTCGTCCATTCCAGCACAGGTTCGTGGGTGAGCCAAGGCGGTGATTTCACTGATTTCCTTCACCCTTAATGACATGCTTAGTAATTTTTTGGTAGTGCATTTCATACGGTCACTATTGATAAATTTGGTTTACTCAGCCTAGGTCATTACAGAGATTTGTTGATTTAATTCAATTCCCTTTAAGGTTTTGTTAAGAAAAGAGATTGTTCCTATAGAAGTTGATTTTGGTTCTGCTTTAACTGTTGACAGATACATCCTTCAGAGAATTACTATGTTTCTTATTCATGCATTTTAGATTTGATCATTAGACACAACCTCAGAGTTGTTCCTCTTTATGGTAGATTTAGGCCAAAATAGTCTAGCAGATTCAAACCAAATAAGGCTAAGTATTCACTTTAAATGCAGTCTCTACTTTTGGATGTTTGTTTTTGTCTGGGTGAAGTAACAATGCAAGTTGAAGGTATCTTCTTCGTACCACATCAATTTCAACATTCTCTTCTACCTTTAGAATACAGTACCAGTCAATGGTCTTCCTACCCTGTGGCTTTGCACAAGAACAAGATGTCTTAGTTGTAGCAAAGCAAACTTCAACTATTGCTCCAAAGCAGTTTTTAGTTCTTCAGAAGGATGCTCTCCCATATTGCTAGATCCAACCTGATAATACTGAGAGAGAGTCTATTAGAGCAGTGAAGCTCCCATTCGTTGATGGCAGGTAGCTAACCAGAATAGTTGTGTGAACCAGCGAGGAGGAACGTAGTCTCAAACTAGATCCATTGAAGTACAATTGTATTTTATTTATCTGTGCATGACTTGTATGGTTCCATTTATAATTAATATGATTATATTTAATATATTTAAATTGTGAAATTTGTAGATAATTTTATTTATTTTAAATATATACATAGAAAAAATTATTCATGAAGTCTACACATTTTCAAATATTAAAAAACTATACAATATAACATTTGTATGAACTTCACCCATAATCGATTGCTCAATCCTCCCTTCTTGTTGAGCAAATTAAAAGTATTTTGTAAGACCATGGAATTTGCAAACTTGTATCTCTTTTAATACTGACTTATTTGCAAAAAATTAACCTAAGATGATTTAACCTCGAGATGATTTAATAAGAATGAATAATATGTTTATTTTTTATTTAAAATTTTAGAGAGAAAAATGTCACTTTAATATTTAATATATTTAAATTATGAAATTGATAGATAATTTTCTTTATTATAGTTAATGCTCGTTTATATATGTATAGAAAAAATTCATTATGAGGTGTATAAATTTTCAAATATTATGGGAGAGGTTGAAGTTGGAGTCACTTTTGTTCCTAAGCTTAGTTAAATTTGCAAATTCTATTAAAAATAAAAAAAAATAAACATTTAAGTATTTATAGAAGAATTATATACATCTATTCAATGTTATAAGCAACAAAAAGTTTAAAAGAATTTTTGAAAAAAACTTTACACCCCAAATCTTAAACTGTGTAAGAAAGAAACTTATAATTTCAATGTTCTTATTTAGAAATTTTCATTTAATGTTTAAAGTTCCATTTTCTTTTTCTTTCAAATATGTTGAATTTAGTTTTTAGTTATATTTTTAATGTTGGAGAAAATAACTATTTATTTCATGTGTAATTAGATTAGTGATTTCATGTGTTAGGGTTGTGGATTCAAGCATTGAAACAACACACCATGATATTTCAAATTTAAAAATGATGGTTTGAGTCCTAGGTAGCTTAGAATCCTACTTGTTTTCAAAATAAGGATGCACTCCCATTTGATTCTAACGAATAGGTTGTAATAATGAGGCTCTCGCTCAAGAGAGACCTTTGCAAAATCTAGTGACGTCTTGTCACAAACAAAACCATCAAACTGAAAACATATCATTTTTCTCCTTCAAAGAAAAAAAAATTCACATCATGTGAATATCTCCATCTACTCTTACATATTGGTGTACAAAACCATCAACCAAACACAAGTCGACAAAACATGCCTCTTCAAACAACTAACTCTTAAGTCAAATAATAGAGCTCATGTACAAATTTCCATATTTGTTGCATTTAAGTGTGTCTAACATAACTCTACTTTCAACATCTTGCTTCATGCAACATGCACCATACTTTGATTTTGCAAAGAAATTCATGAAACATCAAAATACATGCTAGGCCTTAATTGGATAAGAAATCTAACCATCTGTCAGCAAACCATTTCAATGGCGCTTCCTTTTCTTTCAACTATGTTGAATTTAGTTTTTAGTTATATTTTTAATGTTGGAGAAAATAACTATTTATTTCATGTGTAATTAGATTAGTGATTTCGTGTGTTAGGGTTGTGGATTCAGGCATTGAAACAACACCATTATATTTCAAATTTAAAAATGATGGTTTGAGTCCTAGGTAGCTTAGAATCCTACTTGTTTTCAAAATAAGTATGCACTCCCATTTGATTCTCACGGATAGGTTGTAATCATGAGGCTCTCGCTCAAGAGTGGACCTTCGCAAAATCTTGTGACGTCTTGTCACAAACAAAACCATCAAACTGAAAACACATCATTTTCTCCTTCAAAGAAAAAAAAATTCACATCATGTGAATATGTCCATGTACTCTTACATATTGGTGTACAAAACCATCAACCAAACACAAGTTGACAAAACATGCCTCTTCAAACAGCTGACTCTTAAGTCAAATAATAGAGCTCATGTACAAATTTCCATATTTGTTGCATTTAAGTGTGTCTAACATAACTCTACTTTCAACATCTTGCTTCATGCAACATGCACCATACTTTGAATTTGCAAAGAAATTCATGACACATCAAAATACATGCTAGGCCTTAATTGGATAAGAAATCTAACCATCTGTCAGCAAACCATTTCAATGGCTCTTCTTTTTCTTTCAACTATGTTGAATTTAGTTTTTAGTTATATTTTTAATGTTGGATAAAATAACTATTTATCTCATGTGTAATTAGATTAGTGATTTCATGTGTTAGGGTTGTGGATTCAGGCATTGAAACAACACCATTATATTTCAAATTTAAAAATGATGGTTTGAGTCCTAGGTAGCTTAGAATCCTACTTGTTTTCAAAATAAGGATGCACTCCCATTTGATTCTCACAGATAGGTTGTAATCATGAGGCTCTCACTCAAGAGTGGACCTTCGCAAAATCTTGTGACGTCTTGTCACAAACAAAACCATCAAACTGAAAACACATCATGCAAAAACGTGGCACCATTTGACACATCATTTTTCTCCTTAAAAGAAAAAAAAAATTCACATCATGTGAATATGTCCATGTACTCTTACATATTGGTGTACAAAACCATCAACCAAACACAAGTTGACAAAACATGCCTCTTCAAACAATTGACTTTTAAGTCAAATAATAGAGCTCATGTACAAATTTCCATATTTGTTGCATTTAAGTGTGTCTAACATAACTCTACTTTCAACATCTTGCTTCATGCAACATGCACCATAATTTGAATTTGCAAAGAAATTCATGAAACATCAAAATACATGCTAGGCCTTAATTGGATAAGAAATCTAATCATCTGTCAGCAAACCATTTCAATGGCGCTTCTTTTTCTTTCAACTATGTTGAATTTAGTTTTAGTTATATTTTTAATGTTGGAGAAAATAACTATTTATTTCATGTGTAATTAGATTAGTGATTTCATGTGTTAGGGTTGTGGATTCAGGCATTGAAACAACACACCATGATATTTCAAATTTAATAATGATGGTTTGAGTCCTAGGTAGCTTAGAATCCTACTTGTTTTCAAAATAAGGATGCACTCCCATTTGATTCTCATGAATAGGTTGTAATCATCAGGCTCTCGCTCAAGAGTGGACCTTCACAAAATCTTGTGACGTCTTGTCACAAACAAAACCATCAAACTGAAAACGCATCATTTTTCTCCTTCAAAGAAAAAAAAATTCACATCATGTGAATATCTCCATGTACTCTTACATATTGGTGTACAAAACCATCAACCAAACACAAGTCGACAAAACATGCCTCTTCAAACAACGGATTCTTAAGTCAAATAATAGAGCTCATGTACAAATTTCCATATTTGTTGCATTTAAGTGTGTCTAACATAACTCTACTTTCAACATCTTGCTTCATGCAACATGCACCATACTTGAATTTGCAAAGAAATTCATGAAACATCAAAATACATGCTAGGCCTTAATTGGATAAGAAATCTAACCATCTGTCAGCAAACCATTTCAATGGCGCTTCTTTTTCTTTCAACTATGTTGAATTTAGTTTTTAGTTATATTTTTAATGTTGGAGAAAATAACTATTTATTTCATGTGTAACTAGATTAGTGATTTCATGTGTTAGGGTTGTGGATTTAGAAATTGAAACAACACACCATGATATTTCAAATTTAAAAATGATGGTTTGAGTCCTAGGTAGCTTAGAATCCTACTTGTTTTCAAAATAAGGATGCACTCCCATTTGATTCTCACGAATAGGTTGTAATCATGAGGCTCTCGCTCAAGGGTGGACCTTCGCAAAATCTTGTGACGTCTTGTCACAAACAAAACCATCAAACTGAAAACACATCATTTTTCTCCTTCAAAGAAAAAAAAATTCACATCATGTGAATATCTCCATGTACTCTTACATATTGGTGTACAAAACCATCAACCAAACACAAGTCGACAAAACATGCATCTTCAAACAACTGACTCTTAAGTCAAATAATAGAGCTCATGTACAAATTTCCATATTTGTTGCATTTAAGTGTGTCTAACATAACTCTACTTTCAACATCTTGCTTCATTGTATGCACCATACTTTGAATTTGCAAAGAAAATCATGAAACATCAAAATACACGCTAGGACTTAATTGGATAAGAAATCTAACCATCTGTCAGCAACCATTTCAATGGCGCTTATTTTTCTTTCAACTATGTTGAATTTAGTTTTTATTTATATTTTTAATGTTGGAGAAAATAACTATTTATTTCATGTGTAATTAGATTAGTGATTTCGTGTGTTAGGGTTCTGGATTCAGGAATTGAAACAACACACCATGATATTTCAAATTTAAAAATGATGGTTTGAGTCCTAGGTAGCTTAGAATCATACTTGTTTTCAAAATAAAGATGCACTCCCATTTGATTCTCACGAATAGGTTGTAATCATGAGGCTCTCGCTCAAGAGTGGACATTTGCAAAATCTTGTGAAGTCTTGTAACAAACAAAACCATCAAACTGAAAACACATCATTTTTCTCCTTCAAAGAAAAAAAAATTCACATCATGTGAATATCTCCATGTACTTTTACATATTTGTGTACAAAACCATCAACCAAACACAAGTCGACAAAACATGCCTCTTCAAACAACTGACTCTTAAGTCAAATAATAGAGCTCATGTACAAATTTCCATATTTTTTGCATTTAAGTGTGTCTAACATAACTCTACTTTCAACATCTTGCTTCATGCAACATGCACCATACTTTGAATTTGCAAAGAAATTCATGAAACATAAAAGTACATGCTAGGCCTTAATTGGATAAGAAATCTAACCATCTGTCAGCAAACCATTTCAATGGTGCTTCTTTTTCTTTCAACTATGTTGAATTTAGTTTTTAGTTATATTTTTAATGTTGGAGAAAATAACTATTTATTTCATGTGTAATTAGATTAGTGATTTCATGTGTTAGGGTTGTGGATTCGGGCATTGAAACAACACCATTATATTTCAAATTTAAAAATGATGGTTTGAGTCCTAGGTAGCTTATAATCCTACTTGTTTTCAAAATAAGGATGCACTCCCATTTGATTCTCACGGATAGGTTGTAATCATGAGGCTCTCGCTCAAGAGTGGACCTTCGCAAAATCTTGTGACGTCTTGTCACAAACAAAACCATCAAACTGAAAACACATCATGCAAGAAAGATAGCTCGCTGACATATCATTTTTCTCCTTCAAAGAAAAAAAAATTCATATCATGTGAATATGTCCATGTACTCTTACATATTGGTGTACAAAACCATCAACCAAACACAAGTTGACAAAACATGCCTCTTCAAACAACTGAATCTTAAGTCAAATAATAGAGCTGATGTACAAATTTCCATATTTGTTGCATTTAAGTGTGTCAACATAACTCTACTTTCAACATCTTGGTTCATGCAACATGCACCATACTTTGAATTTGCAAAGAAATTCATGAAACATCAAAATACATGCTAGGCCTTAATTGGATAAGAAATATAACCATCTGTCAGCAAACCATTTCAATGGAACTTCTTTTAGTTGCACTTCATCATGTGAATCATCTTGACCCTCATCGATTATGAAATCCTCTTTTCCATTCTTCTTTTCATTTTTTATATCCCCTCTTGGATAACCATAATATCTTGAAATGGAGCTAGCGAACTCAAATATAGTATTGCAACTCCCTGGCTAAGTTAGATGAGGATTACATATGGTCTTGAATGAGCATTTGGACTCTTAAATATGTGTACCAATTATGTTCATATAACACAACAAATAGATGATTTAATTTACAAATGTCACATAGAAGTCATATTTATCTCACGGGCCTTCAACTTAAATTATATAATCGTTTGACCCCCAGAAATGTCATTTAATACCTCAAAATGACTCCAAAAGGTTTTAGTCCTTAATTCTCCACCCCCCATTAAAATGACCCTAGAAGTTGATTCTTTCAGTTTTTTCACTCTATAAGCATCAACGTACGATTATGCATGATGGAGAATCTCTAGCTCTTTCCCTTGTTAATATATTTAATAATCTCAATATTTATTTAAAAGTATCAATAGTATTTCGGCCATGAGATTTGAACAATGTGATGTCGTCGAAATACTATTGATACTTTTAAATAAATATTGAGATTATTAAATATATTAACAAGGGAAAGCGCTAGAGATTCTCCATCATGCATAATCGTACGTTGGATTTGGTGATTATTGTCTCCATATTTTGGCTTTCTGACCCGCAAAACATAATTATTTTACAAGGGAGGGAAGGAGGGATGATCACATTGACTTGCTTGATCACATGTCTATGAAGATTAACTACCTCAAGAACTATTTTTTTGCGTAGGGAAAGAGACACATTCCCATGTCTGAGCATGAAAACGTTCTTTGATATTGTTAATGCCTCTAGTGTTTACTTCTACAAGTTCTATAGGAAGAGTCTGTAAAGGGCCAGGTAGCCTCTGGATCTCATATTTTATGAAAGGTGACATATCTAGTAAATGCCCCTGCAGTCAATCTCTGGAATGGATCTAAATAGAATTTCTTCATTTTAATATCCATAAAACACAACCACTTTAAGGTAAACTATGTACATGTTCCATTCATCATGAACACAAACTTCACAAGCTTGAGGTAATGAACACGAAATAAAATTCCTTCTTGGAAGAACTTCATGTGCCTCCTTGGCTTTGGAGCATTTTCCATGTTTTCCATAACCAAGAACCAAATAATTAGGCCCTTCTTGAAGAAAATTTGGCTCAACTATGCCTTGTACATGCTTGCCTTTAAAACCCTCTACTTTCATAGCACATTTTCATCAAAAAATTTGACCTTATTCCTCTAATGTCTCTCAAAAGCACGTACACATTCATTTTCAGAGGAAATTGAAGGCAGAAACCAATAGCTAATTCTTCTAACTAACCTTGACTAAAATGAGCTAAATTGTACTTTGATACGAACTTGATTTAAATTGTCCACCCCAAATTAGGCACCAATGATTATAATCTTTAATGGGATAGCACTGGTTTGTAATCATCATCTCAAAATGACCTAGTAGATGAAAAATTACCATGTTTGTAATCATCGTTTCACACCATCTACATATGACCCTTCTACACATTATATGATTGAATTTATGGTAGGTCATCCCCTCTACCTAGACCATGATTGATTGTGACATTAGGTGAATAAAAGAAATTTGATAAGGAAGGGATCACTATAAGTTTTTCCTCCTCCACCCACTCCATATCCAGTGATTGCCTATTTTTTCTCTTCCAACATTTTATTTTGGAAATTCATTTTGGTAGTTAATTCTACTAATAGTCACAACACACTTGGAAGTCAAAGAAATTGTTATATACACTACTAAACTCAATTAACATTGTTTGTTATTGGACTTTACAATAAAAAACAACATAGAGTTCATTAATGTAGTAGTGTATATGATAATTTCTTTAACTTCTAGGTGTGGTGTGGCTATCGATAAAATTAGCTGCTAATGAATTTCGAGAATAGAAAGTTGGAAGTGGAAAATTGAGAAATCACTAGCTATGGGACGGATGGAGGAGGACAAACTATAAACTATCCTCTGCTTATAAATTGTATTTTATTCACCTGTTGTCACAATCATTCATGGGATAGGTAGAGAGGATGACATGCCAAAAATTCATGCATATAATATGTAGAAGGGGTCATGTATGAGATGGTGTGAAGTGATGATGATTGACATGGTAAATTTTCATCTGCCAGGTCATTTTGAGATGATGACAAACCAATACTAGCCATTTTAAGGTTATAATCATTAACAAGAAATATGGGGAAGGAAATTCAAATGTCTCATCATGGAAATTATAAAAATTGTAAGGATGGGGTTATAAGCGTTATGGAAATTCTAAGTGCCAAATTCTAAGGAACAAGCCATATTTGCTTCTCAAAAACTTTATTTGATATATTCTTAAAAAACAAAGTACAAATTGTAGTAATCCTAGAATCATGCTTTACATAAGGTAAAATTGGGGAACTCAGGACTTTTACTATAGATAAAAAAACATTTACCCTTACCAAAAAATATATGATAAAAATTGACAAACTACATAAGCTTAAGCTTAAGGGGATATAATCCTTCTTGCCTTCCATATAGATAATGAAAATGATTGTTCCAAGTCTCATGTTGCTTCTCATGTTATTTTATAAACCTTGATTGGAAAGAAAAATAAGAGGGCAGAAATGTAAGAAATATAGAACATACTAGATTTAACAGCCCCAAACTGGATTTTACTCTCAGGTACTGGAACCTCTACAAAGGTTCGACCTGGAAACATAGTTTTTCCTTAGGTTTCTCCACTGGTTCTATGTCCAACTTGGATAACCTACAGTTAAATATCCTTCTTTTCATTTTTTATATCCCCTCTTGGATAACCATAATATCTTGAAATGGAGCTAGCCAATTCAAATATAGTATTGTAAATCCCTTGCTAAGTTAGATGAGGATTACATATGGTCTTGAATGAGCATTTGGACTCTTTAGATATATATCTAAATAGTCCAAAAGCTCATTCAAGACCATATGTAATACATAGCCTCCTCATCTAATGCCCCTACAGTCAATCTCTGGAATGGATCTAAATAGAAGTTCTTCATTTTAATATCCGTAAAACACAACAACTTTAAGGTAAACTATGTACATGTGTAATTTCTCCCACAAACTAAAGTGTATAAGTAGTAAATTTTATACCAAGTGTGCTCCCACCATGTAAAGCGCAATTTGGTGAATTTATGATTTTTATAATATATTTTTTGATTAAATTTTGTTTCACACATGATCAATTATTTCTTTGAAAGTTTTGTTCTACATAATTTTTGTACACTAAATTACAAATTGATTTTTTGAAATCTATTTTGTGAATGTCGACCAATAGATATATATCATGGAGGATGAAAGACGAAGATCATCCGAATCCCATATGGAGGTTCAGGGATCGGAGGATGTTCACGGTATTTAAATATAATCTTAAATCTCCATACATGTGTGTACATATGGAATTGATTTTTTTATTAACTTTGTGAATGAAATTAGTTGTTAATAAGTTTCATATTTTAATTTTTAGGAGGCAAGAGGAGAAGGGTTTCTACTCGATCCATGGAGCGTGGCCAAGGTTCAACCGGTCGAGGTATGAGTGGTAGCAGGTTGAGGGAAGGGGGTGATATTTATTCCCCTGAAGGCCAATCAACGGCTGCTGGTTCTCAACAGGGTCACTGTGGGTCTAGTTCTCAGCAGCGTCATTCTGGGGTTGGTTCTCAGCAGGGTCATGTTGGAGATGATGTTAACCAACAACGTCAAGGTTGCCATCAATTTCAAAAAAATTTCATTAAATTTGTACAACCTTTTTTACACGTGTTTTTTCTAATATAAGAAATTTTATATATATTGATGCAGAGGCTGAAAATGTTCGAGCCAATGGTCAAAAAAGATGCAGGGAAGCGCGCTACATTGAAGAAGAAGGCTGTCAACCCAGCACAACTTATCCGACTAAGATTAATGATATACCATGGGAAACGAACATGGCAGAATGCACCTTACAAAGGTGTCAAAGCCTTCATGCAAAATTGCAAAGAGATCTCGAGGCTTTGTCTCTACCTGCTGAGAGTAGACAAAGCCTCGAAATAGTTACACATTCATTGAGTGAAATGGTAAAAGTGTACAAAAATTTGGGACCTACGACTGATTCGTTTGTAGAACTGATGAGAAAGAGAAAAGAAACAGTGATAGGTCCCGATAAATGGCAAGACATAAAACAAAAAGTTTCAAGAGATGATGCTAAGTCAATGTTTAATTATAAGGAAGGGCCAAAAAGAAAAATGTTGAAGGTGCAGTATTTCAAGCACCCAGAAAAAGCAAAATATTTGTATGATCGACATCTTGCGGCCTTTGGAAGGCTTCCATGGAACGATGAGGTTCCTGTTTATTTTGCACAAATGTTTTATGCAGAATTTGTTTTGGGTATGAAACCCGACTACAATGACCTTCCTTTAGAATTTTTTGGCCCGGGGAGAGGTCGATTATATTAACGTAAGGGTGCTAAGCGAGATGTGGAGTTGCCTCGCCCTGAGCTGCCATTGGTGAGTCCACCGTTTCGAGGCGAAACCCTGCGATCAGAGATGGATGCGACTTCTCAAATAAGTCGTGAAGCAAGAGATGTTATGATCGACAATGTTCATAGCGGATTGAGTGGAGTCGATATTTTTTTAAATCGACAAAGAGCACGTGAAAATGCACGTGCCAATTTTTTTTATCGTACAGATGAGGAGATTTACAACATGAATGTTGAAGATCTCCGAACATATGTAATAAATTGTCACAATGGTCTGCAAGACCTAATTTTTCGTGAGGAAGAGGGCACCAGAACGGTATGTGTTAGTGACCTTAGGGTTTGAAATTATATTTACATATACATGTGTACAATTTGTAATAAATACATGTGTATGTACACATGTATACATTTATTTGTATGTGTACATTAATCTAACAAAAATATATGATTATATGTTAAAACACCATTTGCAGTTCTCAGGCATGATGCGTGATGAAAATGTTAATATTACGTTCGGGACCTCCGGTTCAAACGATGCAGATGGGTCTGACCATCATGATATGTTGGCACATGTATGTTCTTGTTTTTTAAGTGACTCTAAAATAAATAATTGTTGCCACACATGTACATGTATGTATATATATAATTTGATAAAATGTTTTAACAGGTACCGATTCCGTCTGATGTTTTTGGGATGGCGGTACCTTCTTCTTCCTTAGGAGATATACCTTCTACTTCATTGGGAGATGTACAAGTATGGACAATTTTTCAAAAGTTCAAAATTTATGTTACCTCAAAAAGTTCCATTAAAAATTGAGATATATAGAGAGAGAGATCTATATTTTGAGTTATTTAAAAAATTTTGAATTTAGGTTCGTATAGAAGATATTTTTAATCCGAGGACTCTAGCGACGGAGGTAGGAACATCCACAACATTTGAACAAGTTGTCTTTAGTTATTTTTTTTTATATTATTGTTCAAATAAGTTTATATATGTATACGTGCATTTTCATTTGAAAGTTTTTAATTTATATACATTTTTTATGTATATATATATATTTATAATTAACTGTACATGTATATTGTACAGGTTACCACTGCAGATGTTTCTATGGCAGAACCTGTTCATCAAATGGAGAGGGAACCTTACGAGGTATTGCATGATTTTTTTGTTATATTTTGTTTTTTACATGAAGTTATAGATATATATATTCTCATTCATTTTTAAAACTTCAAATTTTAATGTTCAAGTACATGTGCATTGTGCATGTAGGTTTCCTATTCACAGGATAGGGCGCTACCCGAGACCCGGACACTAGATCCTCCATTTGATGGACAAGATTTACAGTAGATTTGATTTCAAAATTTAGATGGTTTTAAAATTTGTTAAACTTGATACAGTTTGATACTCAAGTGAGATTTAAAATTTTTGGACATATTTTATTACAATGTTATTATATAATTTGTTTTATTTAATTTTTGGATGGTTTTAGTACTTATGGCATGTGAATGTGAAGTAATGTTGTCATCTGAATTACATTTGACATGTGATATTTAATGTTAAATGTTTTTGTTGGATAGTTGAATTATAATTGGCATGGCATGTGATATTCAACGTTAAATGTTTTTGTTGGATAGCTGAATTATAATTGGCATGGCATCTGAATTTTTTAAAACTACATGAATGATAGAATGTGAACCTACATTTGCACATGTGGTAAATTGAAATGTTACTTGTAACAAGACAATCCCCATTGATTTCATTACATTATATGTTGATTTCTGATTTGATATAATTGCATGTATGATGGTACATTACTTGTAAAGTCATTGGATTAATAGTGTTCATTGATTTCAGTGTAAGCGCAAAAAATTATTGACAATGTAGAACGATTTTTGTGTTATAAAAATTAAACCTAATAATATTGGAGAGCAAGAGAGACTGAGGTATGGTGTTTACTACAAGAGTTCGAGCTAAATATTTAAATGGTTTACCTATGTGTTGATTTCTGATTTGATATAATTGCATGTATGATGGTACATTACTTGTAAAGTCATTGGATTAATAGTGTTCATTGATTTCAGTGTAAGCGCAAAAAATTATTGACAATGTAGAACGATTTTGTGTTATAATAATTAAACCTAATAATATTGGAGAGCAAGAGAGACTTGAGGTATGGTGTTTACTACAAGAGTTCGAGCTAAATATTTAAATGGTTTGTACCTATGTGTTGATTTATGATTTGATATAATTGCATGTATGATGGTACATTACTTGTAAAGTCATTGGATTAATAGTGTTCATTGATTTTAGTGTAAGCGCAAAAAATTATTGACAATGTAGAACGATTTTTGTGTTATAATAATCAAACCTAATAATATTGGAGAGCAAGAGAGACTTGAGGTATGGTGTTTACTACAAGAGTTCAAGCTAAATATTTAAATGGTTTATGATTTATGATTTATACCATAGAATAATCATACATGTCAATGACTCTTAAGTCTATCTTTCCTCTTCCAATATGTCTTTCGAACTAGCCCTTGGCTTAACAGTCCTTTTCACATATCTCTTCTCATGAAGCTCCATAGAACAATCTGATCCTGGGTCTGCTTGAATTGGTTCAAGCTCTTTCCTTTTCGAATTCTATCTAATTGCTCCAATACGACATATATTGACTCCTTCCAAACGAAGTGCACCAATCCTCATAGTGTGGTTGTCTTCTTTTCCAAGTGTGCTAACACATGCATTTTCTTTCTTCAAACCAATAGGTTTCGGATCAAGAAAGTCCCTCTTGATATTATCTTCCATGTTCTTGACTTTAGCCTGCAACGTGGTGCTTCTTTCCTTCAAGTGAGCCCTTTCCATAAAGAGTTCTTGAAGTCTTTGTTCACCTTGTCGTATCTCCATGTCAAGCTTTTTAATTTCAGGAGCTTGTCTAGATATTCCATCCTTGGAATTTCTTGGGTGAAAAACCAAGTAGGTTGAACCAACTTTGGTCTAGTGCAATGGAATTCATTAAAGAATTGGTCATTGGCGCTGCTTCAAGCTAGGAGTGAGCATCGTCACCAACCTACATTGAATATTTTACACTCCCTAGTGTGAATGATACTTTTAATTGATATACAGTCTAAGACTTTCGAATTTTTCTGAATGCCAAATGATCTTACAAAATTAGTATTTATAATATCCTAGTAGGTCATTCAGTGACAACTTTTACCGGAAACTTGAAACAACTTTGGCATGTGATATTTAATTTGTTAAATGTTTTTGTTGGATAGTTGAATTATAATTGGCATGGCATGTGAAATTTTTAAAACTCGAGTTTGGATGGTTTCAATCTACATTTTGCATGTGATATTTAATGAACTTTAAATGTTTAATGTTTTAATGTTGCACAATATATAATCAAAAGGGTTTTAGAACTTAAAGTTTTCGATGGTTTCAATCTACAACTTAAAGTTTTGGATGATTTCAACCTACATTTGCACATATGGTAAATTGAAATTATGTTACTTGTAACTGTAACACCCCAAGTTCTATGCTTTTCAAATAAGACATTTGAACATACATCCATAGGGGAGTGGACCCCAATGGATAATTGTTAGGTGGATATGGTTAAATACTTAATTATGAAAAATAAATAAAATATTGTGCATGCACTATGACCAGATGAGAAAGTGAGATCACATGCCTAATCCATGAGGTAATGGAAAAGGAAAAAAGACTTTCCCCAAATCTTTCAAAAATCCTTGAAAGAAATTATTTCTAATTTAGATTTTTGAGGAAAAATATAAATTTCCCCAATGAAGAGGAGTAGTTGGGAAGAGGTGAGAAAAAAGCTGGAAAAGCTGAGGAAAAGCTTAAAGCAGCTTTAAAGAATCCCAGAATGGGAAGCCTAGGCTAAACAGGAATAAAGCATCCTGAAATTCTGGACGCAGAATTGGAAACAGGCTTGGGGAAAGCACAACTTAAATAAGCTGCTCCAGAACAGATAGAAGTTAGTCTGTTCTGGAGAGGATCTCTGCTCGGGGGTGAATCCTGGGAGATAAAGAGGATTCTAAGGTTGGAAGGACTGGTCATAGTAGAGGTGTGCATGCATACATTTGGAGATATCTGTAAGTCTGTGTTAAATGTATCTCTGTTGTATGAACTTGTGATGTTACAATCCTTTATGCAAATTATAAAATTGTGATGTGATATTCCTTTATGAAAATTATGAAATAGCGATGTTATAGTCCTTTATGCAATTTATGAAATTGAAATGTTATAGTGCATTATGGAATGTATGAATTGTATGTTAAGTTGCAGTATACGACTGTTAGATGGATTAATGGTGCAGTAACTTATGTAATTGCAAATACAACTATTGACAGTAGAGACAAATGGTTGGGTGTAGGTATGAGTACCTGGTAATACTGAGATTTGAGATGATAGATTAGTTAAACAGAAAATCTAATAACTATGTATAAGTATAGATTGGTATCTTTGAAAGGAGTATTTAAGTTCTGTGTGTAGGAACAGAAAATGGTAACAAACCAGTAACCATGAACAGTAAGTTCCAAACAACTAAACCTATCATAACAATATGGATGGCACAGAACCCCCTGTAACCAATAACAGAAAGTAAGAAACAATAATCCTGTGATAGTCGTATGAGGTTCAGTATGTATGTTCCAATGGAGAGAATGGTAACAGTTGGAATTTAAATTATTCTATTAAATGTAAGTATAATCATCTGAAAGTAGAAGTTGAATCCTAACTAAGTACGAGGATCTAACACTAGGGTTTCAAAACTATCCAATTCAGTATTCTCTCCTTCCCTTGGAGTGAAGCAAGAGGAGTTGTTTCCTAGTTTCCATGGAACAGTTGAATCTGTACCATAGTGTCATACATACTAAATGGTTATAACAAACAAATAAGGGTGGTAAAAGCCTATTGCAAAATCTATCGTGTAATAACAGTCTGTGTGAGGGAAGATTGTAAGCATGTGTAAAATACCATGAACAAAGCATCTGGTTACCATCCATAGAACTACTGGGAAAGTAGTGGAGCAATGGTGGTGAACTGCATAGAGATAGATGTATGCCAGGAGGCATACATCTATACTTTGATGCTGAAACTTTAACATATTGAAAATATTAGCAGGCCGGCAAACTGGGAAGTTTGATTAAGGGCCTAGTGATCATCCTGCACAGAAAACCTGAGACATACAAGGTAAAATATGTAGATATATAAGTCTACTATATGAAGTGAGAAGAGGGGAGGTTAAGCCCAAAAATCTTCATGGAAATTCTTGTATTCCAGGGCTGTCTGTAAGTACTGAAAAGAATCTAAACCCCGGATAACAGTCTGCATTGTAGGTGATGCAGTATAAAAACTATAATTGTTATTGACGCATAAAGCGGAGAATATTAAGTTATGTTATATGGGTAGCACTCATCATAGGGGTGATGAATATAGACATATTTTGAATATAGACCTTAAGAGAGACATGTTGAATCTCATTCGGAGTAAAATGAACCACTTATAGAAGAGGAGTTAAGAAATTTAGGAGTAACCATGAGGTATAATGGATGTTATTAAATAATAACAGAATCCCCCAAAAAAAAAAAAAAAAAAAAAATAATGGGTTTGGGAGGCGTGACAAATGGTATCGGAGCTAAAGTTCAAAAATTGGGCAAGATATGTGCTCACAAGGAAATGGTTAATTGTTATAAAATTTATGAATATTAAAAATATTACTTCAAGTATACAATTATCTTGGATATACTTTCATGCGTACATGTAACAGGAGGTTGGTCAATTGCAGAATTTGGTACGTTCTGAAAAAATTTCATTTCTCTATGTTATGATGGTATGAATTAGCTACATATAAAAACTGAAGAAAAATTTCTTGATTCTGGTAGTACTACATTTAACAGAGTTCATAACAAGGTAACCACCTTCCCGAATATATTTAGTTGTAGACTAGAATTCTGTAGAACAGAAACTCCAGAACCTCTAAACCAGAGTCGGTTTAAATCTGCAGTCACTGGACCTCTACAGCGGATAAGTTTTGTTATGTTCCTGTAGACACCAAACTGATATAATTTATTTCATGCTATAGAAACATTATAATAGTACTGAAATATACATGGCAGGTAGCAGAAAGTAATAAATTAAGATTTTTAGAATGTAGAGTAGGGATCTGAACATTCTAATATTTATAACATTTATAGATTTCCTGTATGAGAATTCTAACATTTATAATGATACTAGAAAATGGAAATTTTACTCTCTAGAATTTTGATAGGATTCAGAAGTAGTAGATTTCACTTGTAAGGCTATCTGGAGTATAACAAAAAAAAAAAACTCCCACTTAGGGACATGAGAACTTTAATCGCCTGTCCATAAAACGTGAAGGCGCCGAACTATAGGTATTAGTGCATTCGATCCTGAACTTAACATAGGAATGTACAGAATTAGAGCAAAGGATAAAACGACACGAAAACGCAGTCTATATATATAGATATGAATTTCGTAAGGAAAGAAACCCTAGATATGCCGACCAAAGCAATTAGGTTGACACATTAAATTTCATATACAATTTCTGTCGATATGTGAAACAAATCGTGGACATACAAAGTGACCTACGTTCGCATAGTCAGAATATTACTATGCGAAGGAAAGCCGCGAGCTAATCCCAGCTCTTTGTAAACCGGCGATTATCATATGCTTGGATATATATATATATATGAACCTAACACAGGAAAATTATTAGCGCAAATTAACATCGGTTCAGAGAGAATGTTAACTGAAATGCTTTCCAGACAAAGCGTAATGGATTTACGGTGTTAGGGTCGAATTGTTATCATTCGGAAAAATCAAAAGGGATAGCAAATAAAAACTTCTAGGTCCAGGCTGCGCAAACAAGACCATTTCAGCCTCAAATTTGGTTACAAAAACAAAAGAAAATTTAACTGTGAAAAACAAAATAATACATCTATGGTGTTGTTCGAAAATATGAAGCCGGGCCGTATTGAACGGCCTGCAAACAATATAAACTAGTTTTCTAAGGCCGAGGTGTAGGGTAACCCTCCCGAAAGTTTCTTTTCAAAAAAATCCAAGCACGGAGGGTATTCTATCCAGAAAAAAAAAAAAAACCCAACATCAAAGAAAAAGGAGAAAGCCATAATAGGATGTCTGATGGCCAGGTTGCTGAAACCAAACAGAGGATCGTGGGTAAATATTACCCCCTCTGAAGGCATATTGACAATGGCCACTTAAGAATGGAATGAACGCTTAGATGGTAACCTATTGAGCCAGTGGGAACGGAGTTAAACGCGGGCAGAAGAGAGCGCGGCCAAAGAATAACGTCCGAGCTCTGTCTAGGATTAAATCGGCTACCCTGCAGATCTACATTCCCTCTGCGTAGTCTACCAGCGCCGAATGAGGGTCGTAATATCAACCATAACAGAACATGAAAGTTAGCACAATAGGAGGCAGTGGGAAACCATTCACCAGCAAAATAATACGAAAGACCCCAGGTAAGCACTCAACTCGAGTGAGCCGAAGAGAAGCAAGGGTAGCACTATCGTTGATGCGTACAGTCAGTGTTCACATTAAGACGTGAAGAACTGAAGCGCAGATAGATCTCTTCTCTGCTCCATATATAGAGAAGCGTAAACTCTGAGACTCCCGACGCATTTCTCACTTCTCGCTGAGGGATGGAAGAAAAGGGAATTAATAGGAAAAGGAATGACCCGATGGTTCTGTTGGCAATAGAGCCTTCCAGGAAATGAGCACTTGAAACCCTAAATTTCTCTGCCGATAAATTCAGGCAATCCCTAGGGAGATTGGGCAGACGGCGATTGATAGTAGAGAGTACTACGAGATATCAATGAACGCCGGAACTGTATGTAGTCTGATGCACGGGAGCAGAGTTTAAATTCGAAAACCACCTACTGTCAGAGCAGACGTCCAACGCACACAGTACCTGGATGGGGCCAAACAAAAGAAAATCTACACGTAAGAAATAAATCTCTGCAACAAAATAGAACATGTCACAACGAACGCCTAAAGGAGGTAAGCAGGGAATAGCTTGGTAGCGTATACTGTAGGTTAATACTCCCGAAATCCTATTTCAGAAAATCCCGAGGAGGATTGAGTATATACAGCCTGTCATCAGATTTGTACCAGTCGATATCAACTGGCGCCGGGAAGATCTGAAAGCGTAGGCACAGGGGTTGTTGAGTAACCCTACAACTAACACCGGCCAGAATAGGAGGCTCGGCATTTTCAGTACCTGCAACCGTCAAAATGTAACATCGAAAGCCACCTGTCGGGGTGTAAAGGACTAGGGTACAACCTACGCCTCCGAGGGCTTCCCTCTTACTTCGGGAGAAATATTATACCTGCAACCACGAAATAAGAAGCGTTAACACAAAACTATAATCGCCAAATCCGTCGACCAAATTCTGGTGATAGGAGACTTGCACGCAAACTTAATTAGTACAACCACTGTGTATTGATCCATGGAGAAACGGCGCAATTGGGTGGAGGGTATAGACAACAGTACAGAATCCGCCGTCGTCGGGTCTCATGACAGTAGGAAAAACGCTGCCGAGCGGTATGTTGTAATTCTTGCCGGGGTATGACGCGCTGAAGCGTGACCAGTGGTGTACAATTTCAAATTGAACCCGACCCTGTAGAGTTAGTCATGGATTGACAGATAGATTCAATAGTGAAAACCGAAAAAAAAACCATGTCAGTCAAATTACGTGGCTCGGTCAACTTGAGGTTACAGAATGGTGCGCATGCTACCATACGAATTCACGTAACTTCACTGAATTTATCATATAATGAAGACGGAAGGAGGAAAGTACGTGGCAGAGCCACGTAGGTAAGTCAAACCACATATTGCTGTCGGACCAGTTCGCCCACGTCGGAACAACATATATATTTAAATAGTTAAAATGACGTGGAAGATCCCCATGATAAACAATAATGGGGGGGGGGGGTCATGTTAATAACATGAAATATACATAACGTCACTTCAACTACATCATAACCGAGGGTTGAACGAATAAGAGTTACATGTCTCATGATCGATGCGCCTTTTTGAGATATATTCTATGGGTTAGTGGAAGGAATATATGACATATATATATAAATGTAGATGCGCATTATAATGTGATAGTTCTTAAGTTAATATCGCCAAGGAATTTGGCATGCAAAATAATTTATAAAAATAAAGGGGTCGAGCCTATATATGTTAGATCTATCTATAGTTCCTTAAAGGAAAGAAATGCAAAGGACCATATACAATAGGAGATATATATATATATATATATATATATATATATATATCTATATAATGATCTCCACTCATACATATATAGGTGGAGTAATGGCATTAAATTTATATAGATATGGACACACACCAATGTATGTGTACAGTAGATAGAGAGTTTCCCAAATGTATGGATGGAATACAAAAAGAAGTAAGTGAGGTTAGTGAACAACCATGTCTCACAATAGAATTATGGTTATACTATGGAAGAGTAAAGGAACCTCATTTTTAATATTATAACGATATATATAAATGTAAATATAGGGTGTGAAGACATATAAGTGTCCCATATTAATTTCGATATGAGTATTCATTAATCATGGGAATAGAAGGGAAGCCCTAGTATAAAAAAAAATATATATGTGGTATAATTGTAAGTGATATATGTAGGTACATCTGGTATGCAGGTATAAAAAGAAAAGGGATGACTGAACCTAAGATCTACACTTATACACTTACCCTTTTAAATAATATATGGTGGAAAAATGTGGTGGATTTTATATATATGATGGAGTTTATATATTGTGTAATATATGTAATATATATGTGGTAGCACTTTCAAAAAGGCTTTGAATTTATATATGAATATATATAAATATGGGGATATACATATATATTCATATGTTCATAAAATTAATATTGCTAAGGCTATATATATATATATATATATATATATATATATATCATGGTTACTTATACAATAAGGTTTGGAAATATATATGATATATACAAACCTAGTGGATATATATATACATGCTCATGAGATGTATATTGCCCAAGGCTTGAGATGTAAGTAGTATATGAGTAAGTGGAAAATGTATTCTATAAATAAGGCCTGGATACTGCTATAAAAGAAAAGAAGATTGAAGTACAAGTTTTAATTACAATTAAATGGTTGATTTAGTAACTATGGAACCATTACATAGAGTTAAGCATGAATGAATGAAGGGGTAAATTTAAAATTTTCGTAATGAATTACTTAAGGAAGAATATTCTTGTGATAGTGGAAGAATGATTCTTAATTATTTATTTATATTCTTCCAGTTGGTATATTTTATAAGTTTAAAGATAATGAGTAAAAGAATTGGAAAAAAAATAAAATGGAGAAGTGATATTTCTCTCATAAGAAAAAAAAATAAAAGCATGAGAGATTTATGGGTTGCTTTTGGCTAGGAAAAAAAAAAAATTAGAATGCTTTTATGCATTAGAAAAGAATGAATTCTTTTATGACTCAGGAAAAAGTTGGAATACTTTTATGATTATGAAATCTTTTCCATTTTAATTAATTCTATATAAGCTGATGAGTCTTTGAAAAAGGGGAAACTGTGTCAAATTTATTTTTGGCATTATCAAGTATTAATAATTGTGAATGTGATGAATTTTAGAAATTTCATTTATCACTAGAAAAGGAACCATGTATTCACACTATAAAATTTTGGTGGTGAAAATTTTATTAAAGTTAAATTTCTTGAGTCTTAAATTCAAAGACAGAGAAAGGATGTGAAATCATACAGCTACAAACCGAGAGAAAAGAGGATGAGCTGTATTTTGGACTTGGGTGTGGGGGAAACCCATCAGTTCCAAAATTGTTCACTTAAGTTTTGAACTAGTGGATACCATTTCATGTGAGAGGTAAGCATGGAATGGTAGAGATTATTAATGAGTATAGTTGTTGCAAATTAAATTGATTAACTAACAAAAGAAACAATGAAAAGATACTAGAAGTACAACTATAAAATGAGAAAGGGTAAGCATAACCATGCATATGATGCAATTGTTTTCTTTCATTTATGAGTACTAATGAAAAAGTTGGAAAAAAATTTGTTTAGCCAAGTGTGTAACAGGAAATTGGGCACTCGAGAAACAAAGAAGAAAAAGGTGAAGATAAATCACCTAGAAAATCCAGAAAAGCTGAACTGAACCAGGCTGCATGAGGAAAGAATCTCACTGAAAAACAAGAAAGGATAAGTAGTGTACTAAAAGTGCACTAAACTATTACGAACCTGAACGGTTTGATTAATAACTGCATGTATTAAGTTATTGAAATGCAGAGCGCTGTTATGAAGTATCAATTATATGTACCTGATATTACTTACCTTGGTATGAATTGTGGACAGAGAAACCAGAATAAAAGATCTTCCATACAGACTTCTTGCAAAGAAGTAGGAAGAAAACCAACTGCATAAGGCATCAGTAAATAGAGTGGAGGCAGGAGAGTGCTCTGCTGGGAACTAAGGGCTTATAAATTAGCCCTACCATTGCTTACAAAATTTCCTGATATATTTCATGTCTCCTTGTTGGAAAAGAAAATTTATAATTGTTACATGATGCTTCTCACATGATTGATTTGAAATGTGGTTCAGGTGGAACCAGAAGAGGAATTTCCTTCCAAATTCGCTTCAAATATGAAAGCGAGAAGGAATTGAATTGCGAAAACGAACAGTAGCTAGAGTAAAGGTGCAGTGGAGCACTTTACTGCTGAAAAGCTACATGGAACAGAGAAGCTAAGATGATTGAAAAGCATTCATAATTATGTTCAAAATCAACTAGTAGATAGTTGTCAACACCAAGGACGGTGTTTATTTTCAGAGGGGGAATATGTAACACCCCAAGTTCTATGCTTTTCAAATAAGACATTTGAACATACATCCATAGGGGAGTGGACCCCAATGGATAATTGTTAGGTGGATATGGTTAAATACTTAATTATGAAAAATAAATAAAATATTGTGCATGCACTATGACCAGATGAGAAAGTGAGATCACATGCCTAATCCATGAGGTAATGGAAAAAGAAAAAGACTTTCCCCAAATCTTTCAAAAATCCTTGAAAGAAATTATTTCTAATTTAGATTTTTGAGGAAAAATCTAAATTTCCCCAATGAAGAGGAGTAGTTGGAAAGAGGTGAGAAAAAGCTGGAAAAGCTGAGGAAAAGCTTAAAGCAGCTTTAAAGAGTCCCAGAATGGGAAGCCTAGGCTAAACAGGAATAAAGCATCCTGAAATTCTGGACGCAGAATTGGAAACAGGCTTGGGGAAAGCACAGCTTAAATAAGCTGCTCCAGAACAGATTAAGGCTAGTCTGTTCTGGGGAGGATCTCTGCTCGGGGGTGAATCCTGGGAGATAAAGAGGATTCTAAGGTTGGGAGGACTGGTCATAGTAGAGGTGTGCATGCATAAATTTGGAGATATCTGTAAGTCTTTGTTAATCATATCCCTGTTTTATGAAATTGTGATGTTCTATTCCTTTATTCAATTTATGAAATTGTGATATTATATTCCTTTATGCAATTTATGAAATTGTAATGTTCTATTCCTTTATTCAATTTATGAAATTTTGATATTATATTCCTTTATGCAATTTATGAAATTGTGATGTTATAGTGCATTATGGAATGTATGAATTATATGTTAAGTTGCAGTATGCCACTGTTAGATGGATTAATGGTTCAGTAACTTATGTAATTGCAAATACAACTATTGACAGTAGAGACAAATGGTTGGGTGTAGGTATGAGTACCTGGAAATGAGGAGATTTGAGATGATAGATTACTTAAACAGCAAATCTAATAACTATGTATAGGTATAGATTGGTATCTTTGAAAGGAGTATTTAAGTTCTGTGTGTAGGAACAGAAAATGGTAACAAACCAGTAACCATGAAAAGTAAGTTCCAAACAACTAAACCTATCATAACAATATGGATGGCACAGAACCCCCTGTAACCAATAACAGAAAGTAAGAAACAATAACCCTGTGATAGTCGTATGAGGTTCAGTATGTATGTTCCAATGGAGAGAATGGTAACAGTTGGAATTTAAATTATTCTATTAAATGTAAGTATAATCATCTGAAAGTAGAAGTTGAATCCTAACTAAGTACGAGGATCTAACACTAGGGTTTCAAAACTATCCAATTCAGTATTCTCTCCTTCCCTTGGAGTGAAGCAAGAGGAGCTGTTTCCTAGTTTCCATGGAACAGCTGAATCTGTACCATAGTGTCATACATACTAAATGGTTATAACAAACAAATAAGGGGGGGAAAAAGCCTATTGCAAAATCTATCGTGTAATAACAGTCTGTGTGAGGGAAGATTGTAAGCATGTGTAAAATACCATGAACAGAGCATCTGGTTACCATCCATAGAACTACTGGGAAAGTAGTGGAGCGATGGTGGTGAACTGCGTAGAGATAGATGTATGCCAGGATGCATACATCTATACTTTGATGCTGAAACTTTAACATATTGAAAATATTAGCAGGCCGGCAAACTGGGAAGTTTGATTAAGGGCCTAGTGATCATCCTGCACAGAAAACCTGAGACATACAAGGTAAAATATGTAGATATATAAGTCTATTATATGAACTGAGAAGAGGGGAGGTTAAGCCCAAAAATCTTCATGGAAATTCTTGTATTCCAGGGCTGTCTGTAAGTACTGAAAAGAATCTAAACCCCGGATAACAGTCTGCATTGTAGGTGATGCAGTATAAAAACTATAATTGTTATTGACGCATAAAGCGGAGAATATTAAGTTATGTTATATGGGTAGCACTCATCATAGGGGTGATGAATATAGACATATTTTGAATATAGACCTTAAGAGAGACATGTTGAATCTCATTCGGAGTAAAATGAACCACTTATAGAAGAGGAGTTAAGAAATTTAGGAGTAACCATGAGGTATAATGGATGTTATTAAATAATAACAGAATCCCCCCAAAAAAAAAAAAAAAAAAAAATAATAATGGGTTTGGGAGGCGTGATAGTAACAAGACAATCGCCATTGATTTCATTGTATATGTTGATTTCTAATTTGATAGAATTGCATGTATGATGGTACATTACTTGAAAAGACATTGGATTAATAGTGTTCATTGATTTTAGTGTAAGAGCAAAAAATTATTGACAATGTAGAATGATTTTTGTGTTATAATAATTAAACCTAATAATATTGGAGAGCAAGAGAGATAAGGTATGGTGTTTACTACAAGAGTTCGAGCAGGTCATTCGGTGACAACTTTTACTCGAAACTTGAAACAAAGAGAATCTATCTTTGGCTAGGACATCATGTAAGATGCTTGACATAAACAGTAAAATTGTACTTAAAAGCCGAGATTCGGGCAAGTGGGGACAACCACTTGTTATCTCGTCCCTTGGAGGCTAGGCCATATGGGGACCGAATCTGACTTTAAAAAATAAAGTGAAATAATTTGTACCATATGGTCGGAGAACATATACAAAAACAATTAATATACAAGAACAATTAATTTCATTCTAGAATATATATATCCAATACATATTTAACATTTTTAATCAATGCACATGTATAGAAAAACTATTTTCAGTGGAAACTAGAGCACGTGCTTGTACCCAAAAAATTTGTAACATTTGCAAACCACAAATAACATAAGCAGTTCAATTTTTAGTTGAGTACTGAAAGGTTTAAAAGATAATAAATTGTTGTCCTGACACTTCACTCAAAAAAAATCTAATGGAATTCCATCCTCAATAATCCGTTCATGATCGGATTTTGACATTTTCCATTTCTTAATTTTTTATTTTTTCTTTGATTGAACTTCTATCAACTTTATGCGTGCTGCACACACCAAGTGACTATATTGACAACTTATGGAATCGGGTTCATAGTCTTCAAAGTAAACAAAGTCTCCACTTTGATGAGTTTGTTTGAAAAAATAACCTTTCAGTATAATAGACCCTCTGTCATACTGAAATCCGTGATCATTAAAGTCTTGTAATAATTTCATTTTTCGTTCGGTGCAACGCATCAAATAATATTTCACATTTTCATCGTTGTCAATAGGTGCAATTACAACAAAAACATCTCCTGCACAATAAAATAAATTTAACATTTAATTATGCATATTTAAATTTATTTGTAGATCTTTAAATCATTAGAAAGTAATGTAAATGTTACCTTCTCTAACAAGATCAGAAACTCGATCACCATCGGATGATATTGTAGTTTCGTCTGATTGCATTTCTTCAAACATTGCAACAGACATTTTTCCCTTTGTATTTCGCTCTGTATGTTTCCAATCGTTCACATACATTTTGTTTTCACAAACGTCATTGGATTTTGTGTTGTCTATGAAAACATCACAAAAACAATAATATTTTCTTTTATCCAATGCAAACACATTTGTGGACAACTTTGTTTGAATTGAATGCAATTTTCGAGTCCCTTTTATTGTTTCAACGTCATTTCCAATTGATCTATTTACGTCTCTGATTCCAATATGCCAGAAAAACCTTTATATGGAAAATTGGAAAAAGAATTTGTAACTATGATATCAAAATACAATTAAAAATAATCATTTCATGATAAATGTACAATGTTTAAAATTAGATTTCCAATATAAATTAAATTGAATGTACATTCGCACTTCTCTTGATGGGTTAATCTCATGGCTTAGAGCAGTTTTGCACCATTGAACAACTTCTTCAGCGTTCACAAGTCGGCGTGTAGAGTGGTTCATTTGATATCTTCAAAGTACTCATTTTATGCATGCTCCTGCACCGTCATGTTCTCCTTTTCCATGGCCAGTCTCAAAGAAATTCCAACAATGTTTAATGCAGGTTTTCTTATGAAGACAACACAACCAAAAAAATGATCGTGCAGATTTGAATTGACCTGCGCATCCGTCTGACCATATCCTATGTTCATTGAATGTTATTCCACGATTTTTCAATGAATCATAAATTCTTCCAAAACAATGTTGTACAAAACATGTATCATGTGTACGATCGTCACTGATATAAAAGTGATATTCTTTAATGATATGTCGATTTTCACTCGTGCTTTCTATATGATCGACATTTTGTTCAGCGTGTCTATATAGAATATGGACGAGCATGGAGACTTGGTCAGAGTGATAGTATTCACTCTGAATTTCTTTTTGTGGAACAAATGTGTAGTTTTCTGCAAAATCAATTACTAACAAAATGGTCCCTGGTGGAAAAACTTCACGAGATTTTTTGAATTGCAAGTCTTGCCATCGAGCTCTATGGGAATGCTCGGTGTATTTGTAAATTTCTGCCTCAAACTTTCTCAAAAAGTCTATCAGAAAAATTTCGTCTTCTCGTAATTCGATTCTTTTAACACTATCTGCACCTTGAATCGATGTACCGATATATTCATATCTCTTCCATTTCACTTTCATGTTGGACAATGATTGATCATTTATATCAATACAATATTTGTTTTGAAATTTATTCAAATTTCCACAATCATCGCATTTTTTACCACCAACACATTTCTTTTTGTAAAATAGTTCATCTCTTTCTCTTTCACATAGAATTTGAGATATGAATTCACGGAAGGAGGAGGTGAATCCTTCCATAATGTTCTACCGAAATCAAGAAATGTGTCATAATATAACCCAAATTCCACATTATAACGGCAACAACAAGTGTCGCGTACGGTGATAGGTTTTACATACCATGGTTTTTGTTGAACAAAAGCACTGAGCGAAACTTGAATTTAATGATTCTCTTCTTTGAACTTGTTGAATAACTCTATTTGAGTGGTTTCCAAGAGATGTTTTTCATGTTCTTCATATTGATTTCGTGCTATTCTTCTTCGCATCACATGTCTTGCAGTCGGTGAAACACGCGAATTGTTCTTCCAATATTCATATATTATTTTTTTAACATCTTCTCCAAGTATATCTTTGTATGGTTGCCTACAAATAGCTCTCCAACAAGCGAGTTCATCATTTACATCTATTTGCAGTCGAAATTTTCGATGTTTGTGAAGAGTTTTTCGCGAGGTTCCCAGTGCTCGTGCCATAGATGTTAGATTCAAATGATTCTCTTGAGTACTTGGTGAAACCATTGCCATTTGTATTCCTCTACGTATATTTGAAACATCTTTATCTCTAGATCTCTTAATTGACTCTATAACACTACTCATATTTTTTATCACCTCTTCTTTCATTTTTTTATCTTTGGTTGATTTTCGAATACCCAATAGTGTCATCGCTTCTTTTAATTTCCTTGATGATAGGAGAACTTTCAACATTTGAGCTTGAACTGTCACTTGCTCATTTTTCAAATACTTTTCAAAAATTCTATCGACACGATATCGTATAACATGGTCAGGTTTTTTATCTCCATATGTGTGAGTGTCGACATTTTCTAACAACTCATTGTCGATAGTGATTTCATCTGTACATATTAGAAAAAATAGTACATATTCAATAAATAACTAAATTAATAAATGTCAATAAATATTAGGAAAATTTTAAATATATCAATAGATCATAATATTTAGATTTACATACCCGATTCAATTTCTGCTTGAGGTTGATTTTCTTCTTCAATATTTTGAGGAGTATCTCTGTCTGTTTACATTAAACAAAATATTTTTCAAACTAGTTCATCAAATAAAAATTAAGCTTCACATTTTACATTGCGAAAACTTTAAAAATATATTAATAGATCATAATATTTACATTTACATACGTGCTTCAATTTCTTCTTGAGGTTGATTTTCTTCTTCAATATTTTGAGGAATATCTCTGTCTGTTTACATCAAAAAAAATATTTTTCAAACTAGTTCATCAAATAAAAATTAAGCTTCACATTTTACATTAGGAAAATTTTAAATATATATCAATAGATCATGTAATATTTACATTTACATACCTGCTTCAATTTTTGCTTGAGGTTGATTTTCCTCTTCAATATTTGAGAGGGCTTCTAACTTTCTTTTACGATATTGTCTCGTCTCTTCTCTATGTTCCTCAGGGTCTCTTTTTCGATCATATTTTCTCACACAAGTTCTTCGATTTCCCATGATAATAGGGTATGAGGTTCAAAAAATTTCCTTCAAAAAATTAGATAATAACTCAATTACAAAAAATATCACAAAAGATTTAATTTAAAAAAATATTTTATAAAAAATACATAATCCAATCCAAAACACACACTTTAAAAAAAAAAAAACACGTACTTCAACACAAAACACGTACATACCTCCAAGAAAAATCACACCGCCTCCAAGAAATGTCTTCCAAAAAAATTCTTTAAATCCAAAATTTGAAGAAAAGGTTTTGAACAAAGAAGCTCAAAAGATTTATTTCAACACAAAACACGTACATACCTCCAAGAAAAATCACGTCGCCTCCAAAAAATGTCTTCCAAAAAAGTTCTTTAAACCCAAACTTTGAAGAAAATTTTTTGAACTCAAACCAAGTTGTAAAATGAAATGAAGTGCGAAATGTGCGAAAATTGTGAATCATTTCGCGGCAATTTATATTGACGCGAAATGTGTGTTTTGTAGGGGGCTCCACAAAATTTTCCAGCCGACGGAGATTTACACAATAGTTCGGACGAACTTTTGATAAGAAGTTCGGCCGAACTATTAAGACGTTAGTTTTAACGACTTGTAAGAGGAAAACATAGTTCGGCTGAACTAATGTGTCACCAATTAAGCAAAACCAGGCTCTGAAAATGGTTCTGCAACTTTGGACTGATTAAACTCCATGAAAGGTTGTTAATTAAGTATCGGAACCAAGACAAGAATTTTCAGAATTGAATCTACTTTCAGGAAATATAACTTTTATGGAATTTCGTAAACGTTTATTAATTTTAATTATTTTTCTAATAAAATGGGTGCAAACAATTTTTGAGGGTCATTGTGATTCAGTGAAATCAAAATTTTGTATCTCCCAAAATACATTGTAAAAAAAATTGAAAAAATTATGGGGCATTACATTGGTCCGTTGACTCTAATGGGTAGCTTTTATATTTTTAGTTTATAACTTATATGTTAAGAAATTTGTTGCCACGTGAAACATATCCAAAATACGCAGTTTTTCATATTGGACCAGTTCAAAAAATTCTAGTAATTATGATATGCATCCATGGGCTTTGTGAATATGACGAAAACAAAGTAGACTCTGTCTAGATTGTTGTAACGGATTTTGTTTTTTCAAAAACATAAATTTTCAATGAATACAGCATTGCGACATAACATGACTTCTTATGAATCCTTTGATTGTTAAGAAACACACACTCAAAGAAACGCTAAGTTGACATATCAAATCTGCATAAAATTTTTTCAAAAAATAAGTAATAGAAAGCTAACAAAATTTCTCACAATTTTTATTTTTATCGCAAAATGAAATTCTACACAAAAAAATTGTTATAGTTTGCAGAAAGTTGAAGAACCGAAAAAAATGAAAATGTTTTCTCAAAAAGGGCAAAAAGTGTAACCTAGCTTTTCATTTTCACTCAATTTACCCTCAAAGTTTGATGTTATTGTTACCACCATAGAAGAGACCAAAGATCTCTCACAGTTCACAGTGGATGAACTTCATGCCTCGCTGATAACTCACGAACAGAGATTGAGTAGAGATGAACACTCATCTCTTGAGCACGCCTTCAAGACCTAGATGCCTTCAGGAAGAGGAAGAGGTCAAGGAAAAGGAAGAGGAAGAGGCAGAAGCCAGAATAGAGGTGGAAGGAACAGCCCTTAACAATCACATGGAAGGAGCAATAGTCAAAGTCAGAGCCACGGCCAATGCAACAACCAGCAAGGTGGACATCAACACCAATACGCTCATGGAAAAAGGTATGAAAAATCCAATGTCTAGTGTCATTATTGCAAAAAATATGGGCACTATGCAAATGAATGTAGAAAGAAGCATAGTGACATTAAAAATAAGCAGAATGCTAATGTAGCAAGAGAAGAAAAGAACCCAAGTAATGTGTTGTTAGCTTGTAATGTAGCACAGGATAAAGAAGATGATGTTTGGTTCTTAGATTCTGGATGTAGTAATCATATGACTGGAAACAAAGCAGTGTTTTCCAATCTAGATGAAGAGATTAAATCTGAAGTGAACACAGGGACTGATACTGAAATCTCTGTCAAAGGGAAAGGCAGAGTTAGTATCTGAGCAAGAAATGGGCAGCAGAAATTTGTTCCTGATGTGTATTATGTTCCAGGTCTGAAGTGTAATCTTTTGAGCGTTGGGCAGCTCATAGAAAAAGGTTAAAATGTATTTTTTAAGGATGATGTGTGCACAATAAAAGATATACCTCCAAGCAAGAAAATTGTTGCTGAAATCCAAATGACCAGCAATAGAATGTTTCCGCTCAAGCTCAACATTGACTTGAAGCAAAAAGGAAAAAGCATAGCAGCTGTAACACAATAAGCCTTTCAGAAGGAAGCTAAAGATGAAAATTGGTTATGGAACCTAAGATTTGGAAATCTAAATTTAGGAGGATTAAATTCGCTGCAGAGAAAAGGAATGGTAAAAGGTTTACCATCGATTGAGAAGCCTGACAGCCTATGTGAAGGCTGCATCTTGGGAAAGAAACATAAAGAAAATTTTCCTTCAGGGAAAAGCATAAGGGCGAAAGCACCTTTGGAGATAATCCAATCATATTTATGTGGGCCGATGCAAACAGCATCTGTTTCGGGCAGCAATTATATGCTGACCTTCATAGATGATTTCACAAGAAAAGTGTGGGTTTATTTTCTGAAATATAAGAGTGAAGTCTTTCAGAAATTTAGTCATTTTAAAGCTCTCGTAGAAAAACAGAGCGGACTGCACATTAAAGTCCTCAGAACTGATAGAGGGGAAGAATGCATATCAAAGGAGTTTCTGCGTTTTTGCAGAGAGAATGGGATTCACAAGAAATTTACCACCAGGTACACGCCGCAACAGAATGGAGTTGCTGAAAGGAAGAATCGAACCATAATGGAAATGGTGAGAAGAATGCTGAAGGCAAAGCACTTGCCGAATGAGTATTGGACAGAAGCAACAAACTGTGCTGTGTACATTTTAAATAGATGCCCCACAAAAGCGGTGATGAACAAAGTTCCAGAAGAAGCGTGGAGTGGCAGAAAACAGGGAGTCACCCACATGAGAGTTTTTGGATGTGTTGCATATGCACACATTCCAGACAAATTAAGGAAGAAATTGGATAGTAGGGGGAGAAGTGCATTTTTCTTGGATATTGTGAAGATTCCAAAGGATACAAATTGTATAACCCATCCACAAAGAAGTTTTTAATAAGCAAAGATGTACAATTCATTGAAGAGGAAGCATGGGATGGAAGCATTGAGAAAATAGTCAATGTTAAAAACTGTTTGTCTCATGATGAAGATGAAGGAGATGTGGTTGAAATTAACAACCCATCCGTAGCACAACCTCCACCAGCTCAAGGACAGCAAGGGACGCGTCAAGCGATAGCAAGAACACCCTTGAGAAAAAGCGGCAGTGGTTCACCAAGCACACCACATGGAGCAGAATTTAGTGCTTCATCAAGCACGTCTACACCAAGTGAACGAGGAACACAGTTCAGAAGTCTTAGAGAAATTTATGAGCAAGGAGAAGCAAATGAAGGTATGAATTCCCTATTTGCTTTGTATTGTCAAGTTGATGATCTTATTCATTTTGAAGATGCTATTAAAGATAGAAAATGGATAGAAGCTATGGATGAAGAAATTAAAGCCATAGAGAAGAACAAAACATGGGAGTTGGTTGATCTCCCAGAAGGAAAGGAAGTCATTGGAGTTAAATGGGTATATAAGACCAAAAGCAATGCTGATGGAAAGATAGAGAGACACAAGGCCAGACTTGTTGTCAAGGGATATAAGCAGAAGCAAGTGATTGATTATGAAGAAACTTTTGCACCAATTGCAAGAATGGAGATAGTAGGAGCAGTGCTATCCATAGCATCACAAAACAAATGGAAAGTATATCAGATGGATGTAAAATCTGCATTTTTAAATGGAGTTCTAATGGAAGAGGTATATGTGGAACAGCCTCTCGGATATGAGAAGAAAGGCCAAGAGAATAAGGTCTGCAAACTGAAGAAAGCTCTTTATGGGCTGAAGCAAGCAGCAAGAGTGTGGTACAGCAGAATAGACTTCTATCTATTAGAGAATGGATTTGAAAAATGTGAGGGAGAACCCGCCCTCTACATCAAAGAAAAGGATGGTAAGCTGTTGATTGTTGTTTTATATGTTGATGATTTAATTTTTACAGGTAATGATGATTACCTTGTTGAAAATTTTAAAACAGTCATGAAAAATGAATTGAAATGACTGATATGGGTTGATTGAGATACTTCTTGGGATTAGAAGTAGAACAAAGTGAAAAAGGAATTTTTATTTCTCAAGCAAAGTATGTGAATCAAGTTTTAGAAATATTTAGCATGCAGGAGTGCAAAGCTGCAATTACTCCCACAGTAATGGGATTGAAGTTGAGTAAAGATGACAGCAGTAAGGATTTAGATCCAAGTCTGTATAAAAGCATAGCTAGCAGCCTCATGTATTTGACTGCAACTAGGCCGGATATTATGCATGTTGTTAGTCTAATTTCCAGATTTATTGAGAAGCCAAAAGAAGCACATTGGAAAGCAGCAAAAAGAATTATGAGGTATGTGAAAGGAACTAAAAGATTTGGCATTTTATATACTACTTCAGAAAATTCAGAATTAGTTGGATACACTGACAGTGATTGGGCTGGAAGTGTAGATGATCGGAAGAGCACTTCCGGTTATGTTTTTCATATGGGTTCAGGAGCCATTTCATGGGCTTATAAGAAACAACCTATTTTAGCATTGTCTACAGCAGAGGCAGAATATGTAGCAGCTACAGCAGCAGCGTGTCAAGCAATTTGGATGAGAAGAATGTTGAGAATTTTGTGCCAAGAACAGGTAAAGGGCACTATGATTTATTGTGACAATAGCTCAACTATTGCATTGTCAAAGAATTCTGTGTTTCACAAAAGAACAAAGCACATAGACACAAAATTTCACTATATCAGAGAATTAGTGAATAATAGAGAAATTGTTTTACAGCATTGTAAAACAGAGGAGCAATATGCAAACATTCTAACTAAACCATTGGGACATAAAACATTTGAATTTTTGAGAAAATGTTTGGGTATGTTTGATAATCCAGCAACTGACTTTAAGGGGGAGTATTGAAAATATTAAAGTCACCTACCGTGCCTTTGGGCAGGAAGAAAACGAGTACACAGAGGCAACAAAGTTTTTGAGTGCACAATACTCTGTATTTAAGAAGAATAATGGAGAAATCCGTAAGGAAGATTTAGATTGTGATGGGCCGCAGCCACAACAGCAGAGAAGAAATTAAATTCGTGATGGGCAGAGCCATTCTTGTCTACGGAGGAAAAGACTTAATTAAAAACCAGTCATTTCGGGCTTTAAAGCCCTCAACAACCGCAGTGTCTTGTTGATGAAGAGTTTGCTATGCGATGCGATCAAATCGCAATCGCAAATCGCAATGCATATATTATAATACACAAGTGTCTTGTTGATATGGCGGAGTTCCGCAAATCGGAACGGTTATATAAAACATACAACCACATATATAATAATCACCCCCCATAGCAGCGGAGGCCTGTGGGTCCACTTGACCACGTGGCGATATTTCAATGGAATCGCAGGAGTTCAATCGCAAGGTTCAATCGGAGCTCTTTTATTGTATGCTCTGATTGAAGTCCCGGACCTGATGATCTTATGTACCATAGTTTATTGGAGAATCGCATCCCGTTCCTAATCGCAATCGGAAGATCGGAGGTTTTTGTTATGTGCTCTGATTGATGTAGCGGACCCGATCCAGGTATAGGGCAGAGTTGATAAGTTCCAATCGCATTCGAGGTCCTGATCGCAATCGAAACTTTTTCACTGCATGCCCCGATCGCACCAACTGAAGTTTCGGACCCGATGAGGTTTATGAAGTGGAGTTTAATGGTCCATCGCATCCGGTTGATTGATCGCAATCGGAGATTTCTTATTGTTTTTCGTTTGTTGTAAAGTGCACATCCGATGGAGATGTTACATTATATTTAATAGTTGGATCGCGCCCGCAATCCAATCGCAATCGCAAGTTTTGTTTGACACTGCCGATCCGCCGACTGCAATGTGGTCCTCACTCGCACGTCGTGCATTTGATTTTTTTTTATTTTTTTTAATTCCGCAAAGGTTTTCCTTTCTATTCTGGTTTCATTTCTATGTATTAAGTTTTATATATGTTTTGTAATTTTTTAATATATATGCGCGGCATATATAAAAGAAAAAAGCCCTGCGAGCCATTGTATGAGATTTGCATTGTCATGTTTTCGCACAGCAGCGTGAAAGGAAGAAATACACAGCAGTGTTGTTCTTGAGAGACAGAGAGTCATTTTGTGCACTGTGTCTGTAGCAGTCATCATTGTTGTTATCCCTCTCTTAAGAGGAAGAATTTGTATTAGTTTTTTTTTTAAATAGAAGTTGTTTTAAAAGTCTGAAAACTATGTCCATTGTAAAGAAGTTTTAATTTCTCTGTATTTAGAGGAGAGGAGCTTACTCTCTCCATTTGGAATTTTCAATATTCCAACATTAGTTGTCCTTAATAAATATTTGATTTAATGAGATTAAAAATGATGTCGTCTATCGAATTTGTCGTTGTTTTGTTATGAATGTTCGACAACCCGCGCTTCCGGTACTCGGATTCCATTATCACCTCATAAATTGAACTTATTGCAATGATCGATGAGGTTGAAACTACAACCATTATAGAAGTAATTATCGACATCATTAAATTTTAAAAACAAATAGCGCGTTGATGAAAATGAGTTGGATCTAAAAGAATGGAGCCATGTGTAAATGTATAACGTCAAAAAAGAAATATTTAGGCCCTTGTTCTATGTCTAGGCTTTCCCTTAAAAATATTATAAGCAAAGCAAGAATCAACGCACAAGAAAAAGAAAATATAATCTCGTTGATATGTCTTTTGAAATTTTTTCTCCAATAGGAGTATTTTTCTTTGGGCGACGTAGTGGCATATTTTCTTGCTTCAAGCTTTGTGTTTAGAAATATAATATATAAATGCCCATTACACCATGCAAAAGCAGCGAAACCGAGCATCGATCTTTCACTTTAATCAGCAAAGAGAATTTTAGTGAAACAAATATTTGCATTGGGAGTATATATTCAGTTTTTTCATAAACATTAGTTAAAATTACTAAAACAAAAGTGTTGGGAGAATAAGATACTTTGACAGGGAGGCTTGTGCTATAGTCACTAGCTAAGCGAGGACTGAAAAGTCCAACTATGCAATTCAGGACCTCTCGATAAAAGGCATTTCAAGCATGTTAAAGATCAACCATCACTAGAGATCCATTGCACACATTCATGACTAGACCTGTGAGAACTGGTATTGAACATGTAATAACTTAGTTGTTATATGTTCCTGTCCAAACATTAGCGTGCTTTAATGTCTTGTCCAACTATGCAAATCAGAGCCTCTGGATCAAAGGCATTACAAGCATGCTAAAGATCAACCATCACTAAAGATCCATTGCACACATTCATGACTAGACCTGTGAGAGCTGGCATTGAACATAAATATGTTGTGAAAGTAATATATGGGGTTGTGGGTGCATTTTATTCAGAGCATATTCCTTAAAATATCATAGAGATTTTAGCTTAGGATAATTTTCGCCCATGAGTTGAACTCATCATTTGGAATCACTATCTGTAAATGCCATGTACGCTGAAAAACAAATATTTACATTTCAAAGCAATAGATATATTGATTGTGAGGCTTTTTCATTTTATACAATGGAGATGACGTTGGTACATTATAGACAGTGGACAATGAACTATAGCTGCTGGCAGAAGAAAAAGCAAAGCTATTTCGTATATACAACCTACATATCACAAACCATATTCTGACTTGGACTGTTGACTGCAGAATACTTCGTATCATATGATATGAGAGACAATACAAGCTAGTCATCGCAGACATGGTTGACAAACAATACAACGTCTTATTATAAAATTTAACTTAGAGATCTACCTTCCGGTGTACTCCAATGCGTTTTACTATCTTCGCCAGGTTATACCATTCAGTGCCTCGACCCAGGGGGATCGTCGTGACCAATCCCAGGGCTGTGGCCTAAAGGTTGAAAGGGTGAAATAGTTTTCTTCACTTCATGTTCAACCGCTTCAGATTTTAGAGAAGGAAGTAATTCCTGAAGAAGTCCATCAGAACGCTGATCTGAAGCATTCGACTTTACAAATACAGCTGGCTTCAAGTTAGCGTCTAAACCAGAATGCTCTTCAATGTCAGCTCTTCTGCCAAATGGTTCCTTCAGCTCTGGGAACACCTTCGCAGGATTCCTTTCCTTGACCAGAGGGTAACTAGTCGCGGGAGTCGCTTTAACCAGAGAATCGCTATTAAGAGAGAATGGCCCGAAGCCCATAATCCGAGCAGCCTCACCTAACGGTGAGGCAACCAACAATATCATAATTATAACACAGCTCTTCATCACTCAATTGATTTACGAAACACAACTTGTTTGTCTGGAGGTTATGATACTTGGAAGAAGAGAAGAGAATACAGGAGACTACACGGAGATGTGTCTCTGGAAAACAACTACAGGCAGGACTATAGATGAGAATTCGACTGGTGAAATGTTTAGACCTTGGCATCCTATTTATCTATGAGCTCTAAGTTCCAGTCAACGAGAAATAGATTCCTGCCATGCGCTGCGGAATTATTTAATAGATTTCAACAATAACACTACAATTAGAATAACATTTATTCTTGTAAAGATGTAAAGATGGAATGGCCAGACGAAAATCATAAAGTAGTAGAATCCGGGAAGGCACGCCGACGCTGACAATATGTGGGCAAATAATTGCGATTGCTTTCTTATATGTGGGCATTTTAGCGTCGTGGACATTAAAATTTTTTAGCGTTGTGGACATTAAAAATTCATTCTTTCATTTTATATTGGTTTCTGGTTTTTTGTAGGCCAGATTCATGCATTCAGTTATGATACCAATGATTACCTGGCATTTACTTTCCTTGACTTGAGAAGTGCTTGCCTGTTGACTTCTTTCTCCGACGCAGACTAAAAGAACATTGTTAATAAATAAACTGTAACCAATTAGTGGATGTTTTGAATATTTGGAGGAATTTCGGCTCTTTTGTCGGAAGTGAAACGACGTTAGTGGTTGAGAATCGGTCTGGCCGGCTTTACATTATACTAGATTCCGAAAACACTATTGAAAATACTTTTATTTCTCTGCTCATGTATTTTTAGATTCTCTTGTACTTTGGTCTGGAATCTGGATGCGGATCCGGATCCTTTTATACTTTAATATCGATACTTATGTTCCGTGCACACCACAAATTCCATTAGATTTGTTTGACAGAATCTCAAAAAAATTCCTTTATAGTTGTTTGTCAGGCCACGAGACCACCAGTTGATGGCAGATAGCCTGCGCAGAAAGGGCAGCCGCCCACATGGCATGTGTTTCTTCTTTGTAATTAGTCTCAACTCCTACAAAGCAAAAGCGAACTTCCACTTTCAAATTGTATAGCTGTCACTCTGCGTTTAGCTGCCCTTATTATAGTTTTCCTCGAGTGTTATTGAATATTATTCACATTCTACACAAATATGTCAAGTCATACCAGTTTGGCCGAGTTTCATAAACTCCCATAAAAAGAGGCTGTCGCTAGTTTGAGTGGCTGGGATTACTGGTCATAATACCTTTACCTCCATTTGAATATTGGGTTTATCCTGATTTTTGGCTTTTGTTTATTATGCAGTATAGAAAGCATATCAGATCAGAATTGTGTTTCATGATTGGTAAATTATCATATTAAATCGGGGACTCTTTTACAATAAGAGCATAGGTTAATTAATGAAACATAATCTAATTTAAAAGAAAAAGTGAAAAAGTAAGTTGGTTATCAAGTTTCTAGGTTTAGTTCTAGTTATCCAGCCTGCTTGCTTTACGTTTCCGAGGATGTACCGCTCACATCTTATGTTGGCGGACATTTTTCTTACAGAGAAGGGGGACGTGATCACTTGGGGTGGCTCGTCGCAAGGCGGAGATACTTCTGCAAAGGTGGCATAACTATACATATTGACTAGGTCTTAGCTAGACCTTCTCTCCGTTAGGGTGGCCTGGATGTGGAAGTAGGAGGTTGCAACGAAACTGAAATGCTTCACATGGCTAGTAGTATACAACCGCATCCTAACTTGGGTCAACCTTGTTAAGCGAGGCTTCATGGGTTAGAGTATATACTCACTCTTTCTTTTCTTTTCTTTTTTTTCTTCTCTTTTTTTTTTGGGGTACATATGCTAATGAGAATGCAACACACATTTTCCTGGAATGCCTACTTTCTTAAGTAAAAACATTCCTCAAGATAAATAGATGGGTGGACAAAGTATTTATCTTTTCATGTCTTCGATGCCAGTTTTCTCATCACATTATTGGAAATACTCTCAACCATCGCCATCAATAAAGAGTGGCAGCAGCTCATGCTTCATTGACCTTTTGTTGCAGGAGAGGACGAGGCTCAGAAACTAAGTCTAGAGGTTTTGTTCGCAATCCACGCAAATATCGAAACATAGTACTCGAGCCCATTATTCTCTGTTTATTTCCTTTTCCGCTGTCGACCTACCTGTTTGCTTGCACTTTTCCGCCCGCAACATTTGAGTTTTACCCTTAAGCCTTTGCCATAATTTAAACTTACGTTGATGCGCTATCGTGGGACCCACTTACCCTTACCGCATTTGCAACCGTGCACAAACCCTTGTTTTTCACATTATTTCCTTACCTTTCTCGTATTTCACACTTGCTTCTTTGAAGCCACCCGCAACCCCCACTTCGCAAATTTTAAGTTTTACTTTTTAAAGCCGCCCACAAGTTATCTAATTTTGTTTGCGATATGATCACAAAATACACGTGTCAAGCTTAGGAGGATAGCACAAAGCGCACATCGCAAGTTCAAGAGTTTAATGGATAAGCGCCCGCAAGTTAAATGGTTTACATTGCGATGCGATATGTGCCACGTCACATCGCAATCACAAATTCTTATGTTTTCCCATAAGAGCAAATGTTAAAATTTGAAATCGCCGATATGTGATTTGCGATGGGGTGACATATACAATGTGTTTTCAGAACCGGATCATATAAATTTTTAGATCTGCCTTTTATTATTTTGTACGTTGTTTTCATGTAGAAATAACATAACAGAGTGGAGAAAATTTCAGTTGTTAAACAGTCTAATCCAGCGTTGAATTGCCTTAAATGTTTAGGCTTCAGCCATTTTGTACAAACCTATGTAATTTTCTCATATGTTCAGAGAGAGTGGAATGAATCAAATTTAGAGAAGAGTTGAATAAATTTCAAAATGTATTCCTCTCTTATGTTTAACACTCTTCTTGCCTGTGTATGACTATTATTTTCTGCAATTTGTGCATTCTCTATGTTGAAAGGGGAACACATTTCTCTTTCTTTTGTTTTGTTCATAATTTCCAACATGGTATCAAAGAAGGTCTAGGCTCTTAGTGAAAGAACGAGTCTTTACTGAAGAAGCTGAAAGATTTTTTTTTTGAGAAACTGATTCTCCAGCAGTGAGAAGTTTTTGTTACATAGTTAAGATGGAAGCATCGGGCACAAGCCTGACTAATCCCCAACTACCACAATTCAATGGGAAGAATTATAATTATTGGGCCATTACAATGAAGGCCATGTTCTCCTCACAAGATATTTGGCAGCTGGCGGAAAATGGTTTCCATGAATCAGCGGATGCAGCGGCATATAAAGCTTTGACACAAGCACAAAGAGATTTGTCGAGAGAAAATAAGAAGAAGGACTCCAAAGCCCTCTTCTATATTTTCCAAGCAATACATGAGAGTATTTTCCCAATGACTTCAGTAGCAACAAAGTCTAAGGAGGCATGGAATACCCTCTAGGCAACTTATTAAGGTGTGGAAAAGGTGAAGACAACAAAACTTCAAATGCTAAGAAAATATTTTCAAACTCTTTGTATGAAAGTGTCTGATAACATATACTCATTATTCGCATGTGATTATCTTGGTTACCTAGACCAGGGCTCGTGGAGTGAAACTTGAAGAAAGGAGAATAGTTGAGAAAGTCTTAAGAAGTCTACCATCAAGGTTTGATGCCATAGTAGTGGCCATAGAAGAGAGGAAGGATCTCTCACAGTCTTCACTGGATGAGCTTCATGCATCGCTGATGTCTCATGAGCACAGAATAAACAGAGAAACAAACTCCTCATTGGAGCATGTATTTAAGACACAAATGTCTTTTGGTCAAGGTCGAGGTCGAAGAAGATCAAACTACCAAGGAAGAGAAAGAAGCCCACACAGAGGTAGAACAAGTAGCCCTGCAAGCACAAGTGGAAAGGACAACATTCAGAATCCAAGCTAAGGCTCAAGCCAAAATCAAGCACAAGGATAGAGATATGATAAATCTCAATTCCAATGTCATTATTGCAAAAAGTATGGCCATTATCCAAATGAATGTATAAAGAAGAAAAATGAAATGGGTAATAAACCTAGTGTATATTTCACAAAAGAAAATCAAAACCAAGGAAATATGCTTTTAAATTGTAATGTAGCACAAGAAAAACAAGAAGATGTATGGTTCTTAGATTGAGGGTGTAGTAACCATATGACTGGAAACATAGAAATGTTTTCCAATCTAGATGAAAGTGTAAAATCTGAAGTGATAACTGGGACTGATAGCAAAGTCTTTGTAATGGGAAAGGGAAGAGTAAACATACTGATAAAGAAGGAAGAAAAGAAGTTTGTGCAAAATTTTTATTATTTACCTGGCCTAAAATTTAACCTTCTAAGAATTAGACAACTGGTGCAAAAGGGATACAATGTGCTTTTAAAAAATGATGTGTGGACAATCATGGATATACCTCCAAATAGACAACTCATTGCAAAAGTTCATATGACAAGCAATAGAATGTTTCCTCTCAAGATCAGAATAGACTTGAAGGAAGGAGGTTTAGTAGCAGCTGTCACAGAAGGAGACTTTCAAGAAGAAGTGAAAGATGAGAACTGGTTATGGCATTTGAGATTTAGACATCTCAATTTCAGAGATTTGAATTTGTTGCATATAAAAGGCATGGTAAAGGGATTACCACTCATAGAGAAACTAGACAGCCTACGTGAAGGCTGCATCTTGGGCAAACAACATAGAGAATTATTTCCAACGGGAAAGAGAATAAGGGAAAAGGCACCTTTTAGAGATTGTCCACTTAGATTTATGTGGACCAATAAAAACACCACCATTACCTGGAAGTCATTATGTTTTGACATTATAGATGATTACACAAGGATCAGAAAAGTGAAGTGTTTGAACAGTTCTACCACTTCAAAGTGCTTGTTGAGAAGCAAAGTGGACACTACATAAAAGTGTTGAGAACCAATCGAGGTGAAGTATATATCTCCAAAGACTTCGTACCTTTCTACATGGATCATGGAATATACAAGAAGTTTACCACAAGGTATACACCTTAGGAAAATGGTGTAGCAGAAAGCAAGAATAGGACCATCATGGACATGGAAAAAAGTATGTTAAAGGCAAATCATTCGCCAAATGATTATTAGACAGAAGATGGAAATTGTGCAACTTATATTTTAAATATATGTCCAATCAAAGCTATTATGAACAAATTTCTAGAAGAAGCATGGAGTGGAAAATAGAAATTTATCACTCACATGAGAGTGTTTGGATGTGTGGAATATGCACATGCCCTGGATTAACTAAGGAAGAAGTTGGCCAACAAGGGGGGGAAGTGCATATTTATTGGATAAAATGATGAATCCAAGGCCTACAAGCTCTATAACCTATCAACGAAGAAGGTAATAATCAACAGAGATGTTCAGTTCATAGAAAAACACGCTTGGGATGGAAGTTTAGAGAAGACTATAAATGTGAAAAAATGCATTTCAGATGATGAAAAAGAGGAATTGATTGCAGGAAATAATTCCTTAATAGTGGCTCCTCCTCCACATACAAAAGCTCAATAGATCACATCGTAAGCAAGAAATAGAACAACAGTGAGAAACCAAGAAAGTGCTTCTCCAAGCACACCACATGGATTAGAAACTCACTCGAGTTCAAGTGCAATTCCAAGAACATCTTCAACAAATACAAGAAGACCAATCTTCAAAAATTTAAGTGAGCTTTATGACCAGGAAGAAGTTGATAGTAATGTTGGTCTAAATCCTTTATTTGCTTTATTTTTTCATGTTCATGACCCAATCCATTTTGAATATGCAGTAAAAGAAGAGAAATGGATTGAAGCAATGAATGAAGAGATAGGAGGAATTGAAAAGAATGATAAATGGGAGTTAGTAGACCTCCCACAAGGAAAATAAGTATTGGAGTGAAATGGGTCTATAAGACCAAGAACAACATTGAAGGCAAGATAGAAAGGCACAAAGCAAGGTTGGTTGTCAAAGGCTACAAGCAACAATAAGCAAGAGACTATGAGGAAACCTTTGCACCTATTGTAAGGATGGAGACAATGCTGATAGTGTTGTCTATAGCAGCACAACAAAAATCGAAAGTTTATCAAATGGATGTGAAGTCAGCATTCTTGAATGGAGTTTTGAAAGAGGAGGTATATGTGGAACCAACCTCCTGGCTATGAAATAAAAGGCCAAGAACACAAATTTTGTAAGTTGAAGAAAGCTCTTTATGGGTTGAACCACGCACCAAGAGCATGGTACAACAGGATTGATGGTTACCTGGTGGATAATGAGTTTGACAAGTGTGATGGTGAACCAACACTCTACATCAAAGAAAATGACGGTAAAATTCTTATATTGTTTTATATGTAGATGATTTTATTTTCATAGGAAATGATGTGTCTCTCATTGTTGATTTCAAAGCAGCCATGAAAAATGAATTTGAAATGACTAGATTGGGTTTTCTAAGATATTTTTTGGTTATAGAAGTAAAGAAAATAGAAAAGGGATTTTCATCTCCCAAGGAAAGTATGTTGAAGAAGTTTTAAAGAGGTTCAACCTGCAGAACATCAAGCGATCATCAATTGCAACTGTCATGGGGTTGAAGTTGAGCAAGGAATATTGCAACAAGAATGTTGATCCAACATTGTACAAAAGCATGGTTGGTAGTCTAATGTATTTCACTACAAGTAGACCTAATATAATGTATGCAATAAGTCTGATATCCAGATTCATGGACACACCCAAGGAGACACATTAGCAAGCATGCAAGAGAATATTGAGTTATGTAGATGAAACAAAGGAGTATGGTGTTCTATACTCCTCAACTGATAATTTTAAGCTGGTTGGTTACACTGATAGTGATTGGGTTGGAAGTGTAGATAACAAAAAGAGCACATCAAGGTATGTATTTCACTTGAGATCGGGAGACATTTCATGGGCTTCCAAGAAGTAACCAATAGTTTCATTATCAACAATATAAGTTGAATACATAGTAGCAACAACAACAACATGCCAAACAGTTTGGATGAGAAGGATGCTGAGAGATTTATTTCATGAGAAATTCAAGAGAACCACAATTTATTGCTATAAAAACTCAGAAATTGCGTTGTCAAATAATTCTATTTTCCACAAGATAACAAAGCATATTGATGCAAAATACCATTTTATAAGGGAATTAGTTAACAATGGTGAAATTGTTTTACAACATTGCGGGTCAGAGGATTAGTTTTCTGATATCCTCACAAAGCTATTAGGACATGAGAGTTTTCTTTATCTCAGATAGTGTATCAAAATGACTGATGGTGGCAGTTGTCATTAAGGGGGAGTGTTGGAAATACTCCAAACCACTGCCATGAGTAAAAGTGGCAGCAGTCCATGCTTCATTGAATTTTTTTGGCAGGGAAGGACAAGGCTCAGAACTCAAGTTTTCTTCACAATCCACGCAAAAAAACGAAACAGAGTACCGGAGCCCATTACTCGTATTTATTTCCTTTTCCACTATTGACTTACCTATTTGCCCGTACCTCAACACCCGCAACATTTAGGTTTTATCCTTAAGCCTTCACCATAATTTAAACTTTATTCAATGTGATATCAGCGGGACCCACATACCTTTACCACATTTGAAACCACGCAAAAACCTTTGTTTTTCGTCGTATTTCCTTACCTTTCTTGTATTTCACACTTACCACTTTTAAGCTGCCCATAGCCCGCATTTTGCAAATTTTAAGTTTTACCTTTTAAAACCACCCGCAATTTATATTTTTTTTCTTTGCGATGCGATCGCAAAAGACACGTGTAAAGCTTAGAAGGATAGCGCAGAGTGCACTGTATCACAAGCTGAGGAGTTTAACGTATAAGCGCCTGCAAGTTAAATGGTTTACCTTGCGATGCGATATGTGCCATGTCACATCACAATCACAAATTCTTATGTTTTCCCATAAGCACAAATGTTAAATTTGAAATCATTGATATGCGATTTGTGAGGGGGTGACGGATGCAATGTGTATTGAGAACTGAATCGCATAAATTTTTAGATCCACCATTTAGTGTTTTGTATGTTGTTTTCATGTAGAAAAAACAAAACAAAGTGGAGGACATTTTGGTTGTTAAACAGTCTGATCCGGCATTGAATTTCCTTAAATGTTCAAGCTTCGGCCATTTTGTATAAACCTATGTAGTTTTCTCATATGTTCATAGATAGTGGAATGAATCAAATTAAGAGAAGAGTTGAATAAATTTCAAAATGTATTCCTCTCTTGTGTTTAATGCTCTTCCTATCTGTGTATGATTGTTATTTTCCGCAATTTGTGCATTCTCTATGTTCAAAGGGGAACACATTCCTATATGTTTTTTTTTCATAATTTCCAACACATATGAAGTATAAAACTACTCCACTGTACATTTTCTGGGAGATTTGGGACTTCCAAATGCATGCATATTTAAAAATGTTCTCCCATATATTATCGCACAATAAAAGTAGAGGTAGCTGCTTAAAAAATAACCATTTATTACTTATGATATTACTTTTTAAAAACCTATTAGCACCAGGAATTATTTTTATTTCAAATCTCTTGATGATATCTTTCTTATTGGTTTTTTGGATGGTGCCTTTATGGGTGGTGTGTGTGGATGCAGAGCCCTCCTATCCCTTTCCCCCTCAAGGTGTTATCACTTCTTTTGGTCTAGAGGATCGGGCACTAATACGGTTTAATTTCACTAATACGGTTTAATTTATTTTTCTTTCTCTCTTATGGGATGTGGTGATTGTTTTCATTTCTGATTTATGCATTCTTTCTTCTGCAAGTTGCCTTTATTCGGGATTTTTTCACTTTTGGGGGTACTCCCCTCCATGTTGAGAGGTATCTATGTACTCGGTTGTTTGGACTTAAATTTTTGGATACCAAGCCGTGATTGGTCACTAATGAAATTGAGATAAGTAACAACTTTTGTATTTTACAAATAAAATTCTCTTGTTTTTTTCTTAAAAAAGAAATTGGTTTTCAAGTTATATTATTAAATTACTATGGATCGATTAGATAATCGTTAACTGAATAAGATAATCATTGAGTTAAGAGATAACCATTGAAATAATGACATTTTATTTCTCACGGTCACTTACGATTTATTTGATCTATATGAGAACCTAACGATTGATAAACCAAACTAGAGAGCTAATTAAACTAAAATCCTGATAAAGGAGTGAAAAATGGCATTATCCTCAAAGCTAGAGGGCACGTGACTCTGTAAGATTATTGTGAACAATGATAGGACTTGAATGTGACCACAAACTTAGAACAATTGATGACACAAGATAAATCATATAGAACACATGAACAATAAACTTCCCTCAACGCGAGAACTTTGTGACAACAAGTGTGACACCAAAGATACACTTTGAGATGACCATGACGACACTTGTGTGACAATGCTTCAAGCTTTAGAAATGTTTGCGACACATTTTAACATGGTAATTACTACTAATTAACACAAAAATTTCCCCTCGAAACACACAAGAACTAGTTTTCGTGTGTTGTGCGACACTCCACATGCCAAAAGACGACCTTTAATATATGAAGAAAAAAGGGGGAAGAACACAAGAAACTTTTATCTTTCACATATTTCATCATTTTCTTAATGGGGGTATAAGTTTTGGAACATGTTTGAACCTCATTCTTCTTCAAGATTTTGGAAATATTGTCAATGGTTACATTTAGGTGAGGTAGGAATTTGGATTTTAGTCATGAGAGTTTTATTGTTACAACATAGTTTTTTTTGAAAGGAGTCCTTCATATCTTTCTTGGTGTATCGAAGCTTGCTAAAGACTTTGATCACATTTTCTATTTCTTTAGATTGATGGCTAGCTTTAGAGATTCTGAAGGCTCTAGAGGCAAATTTTTTAATGACACCAATATATTGAGAGGGATGATTATGAGAGGACGAAATAAGGTATTTTTATATTTATGTTTTCTTCTAGTAAACCTAGTGATCTAGTTTTCCATTAGGTTTCCTGAAGGTAATAATATCAAGGAAGTGCATGCAACCATTTTCTTTAGTGTCCATAGTGATTTATATGTTTATTGGGATGTTATTGAGGTGTTTTATAAATTTCAGGAGTTCCTCCTTACCATGGGATGATATGATATTATTTTCCTCAACAAATATTTTCAAAATTTTAGACTTATGGTAATAAGTATTAAGAGCCATGCTTTCAAACCTTTTCATGTAAAGGTTGGACACTACTAGTGAAAGCGGAAAGCCCATCCCCATGCCACTGGTATATTCTTAGAATTATCCTTTAAAGTTTAAAAAATGTGTATTCAAGGTAAACTTCAACAACCTTTTTTACTACTGGGTTAGCCATCAACAACTTGTGTTTCCTAATCTATCTAGTTTTGGGTAAATAGGGATACCAAATCAAACCCAATTATAATATCATTCAGGTTGATAATTTTTTGGTTAATGAACAAAAAAAATCATTTGAATCCTTAACGAATGTTTTTGTATGGATGACTAATGGAGTAAGATCTTTTGCAACAAATTTTAAGAGATGATAGGTTGGATAGCCAATACTGTTCACTATTAGCCTTAACATAACACCACTCTTGTCTATTTTTAGGACTCCATAAATCATATGGGTTATTTATCCTGTTGGCATCAACCTTTTTCATATACTGTCATCAAGGTTAGAATATTTTATGTCTTTTTTAACATCTCTGATCACTTTTGAGATAAGATTACCTAGTATATTCTTCTAACATCCACTGAATAATATGACCAATCATTTTAATTATAGTCAAATAGTTTCATTATCATTTCTTTTGTATCTCTCTCTTTACTTATCTTCTCTCTTTCCCATATTTATTCCCTCCATCCTATTCCCTTTCTTCCATCCCTTTTAGTTTTATTTATTATACTTTTAGCTTAAATTTCTATAAACTACTAGGTTAGACAAACATCATATATAATATACGCAATTAATATATAGTAACTATAGTATCAACTTTCTACATATACACCATTAATGATTTATATATTATATATTTAATATATATTATAAATATTTATGTATAATATATTATATAATCTACATAAAATTACTTTATTACATAAGTTATTATGTTTTATAGATCTTATAAATATAATTATATTTCACTCTATTATTAAATTACTACAATAAGTTAATAAAATTTAATATATATTGCACTATAATATATAATATATATGGTAATATACTCTAAAATATACTCTCTTTCTCTCTCTATATATAATCACTTTAGTATATCACAATATGTTCTATAGATATATTAAACCTAATTTACCTTAATATTATATTATATAATAATGTTGATTAATTATATGTGTTATGTTATTACTTATGTAATATACTTTGTAACAATTATGTATCAATACTTTTATATATAGTTTTAATTTTAAATATTTATTTAGTTTCAGACCATTTATTTCGTGTTTTTGAAGGATGCTTCTCATATTATGAAGACTATTTAATTCTCTTTACTCTCTTTACTTTTCCTCATGTCTTGAATATTGACCTGGCTCATGCTTCCTCAAAGTGGACTAAAATATTTATATTTGTGGATCTTTCTGTATAAAGTTTAACTTTTAGTCCACTTTCTATATGCCAAACATGAAATGATGCCTAACTTTTCTATAAAGCTTTTGTATGATAATAACATAATTAAATATGGATTAACTAACATAAACAAAAAGAAAATTGACTTGTTACAAGTCATCAACTTTTATAGTGCAATATTAAGAAATTTTAAATAATAACATCAATCCATATTTTTGCAAAAATTCTTAGAGAAAACCATTTTACATTTAACTAAAAAGAAAACTTCCAACACCGACTTATCTCATTTAAATCATTTTAGACTAATAAGTGGAGATAATTAGAATAACCTACTAAATCATTTTAGAGTAATAAGTGCAAATAATTAGATAACCTAAGATTATTTTTAGAAATAATATAATGATAATCTCTCACACCCTATAGAAAAGTTTCAGCTCATCTAAGTCTTTTTAGATCTATTCATGGAGATAATTAAAGTAATTCTTTAATAATGGGAAGCATGTAAGAATAATTTTTAAGGATGTAAGCGTGAGACACAGAAAGCTGCGGTTGAACATAAATATGCTTTGAAAATATTATATAAATATAGAAATATATTTTGTTCAAATTGAAGCACAATCTTTAAAATGCTGTAGAGACTTTATATTAGAATAAGTTCGGCCTATAAGTTCAACTCATGATTTTGAATATGGTTATTTGACTACGTCTTCTACTAATCATTTTAAAGTTTTAAGAAACGATTGAATATGCCACGATGAAATAAAAGGATATATATTCCAAAGCAATACAAATATTGATTGCAATACCATTCGTGCCAAAATGTTGCATTTCATAAATACACCATTTTATATCATACACAACAATTAAATTATTAACCATACTACAATTCATATATAGAGACAGTAAAGGCTAGGCATCTCATTCATGTTTGGCATACAAAAGCTTATTAGAAAAGTTTGTTGTGAGACCTTTGTGTCTGAACATTACCGTACCTTCCCATTTCTTGGCCAACTATGCCATTCAGTGTGTCTCCGAAAAAAATAGATTAGTAGGATGTTAAAGATAAACCATCACTTAAAATCCAGTGCACAAATTCATGAGTAGACGGGTGAGAACTGTGGTTGAGCATAAATATACTATGGAAGTAATATATGGGGACATGTGGAAGTTTATACATGGGGACCTGATCCTCAAACATGGACACCGTGATTATCCCTTTATAGTACCCAATGAAATGGTAGGTAATAGGGTTGAAACTGGACAAATTTGAACTTTTTCTCAAGGTTCATCAAATTTCAATTTTAAGGTTCAATTTCAGTGAATTCTGTGATTTTCGTCCAACATAAGTACAGAGTTTTGGCTTCCCATCAAACTACATTTAGGATTTTATAATACCAAATAATATTCTTAATTTATTGCAATGATGCCAAAAATTAGAAGTGTGGGGACACCAACATGGTATAAACAACCAAGTCCCAAAAAATAAACTTAAGATCATGTAAAGCTTTTTTTTTTTGAAGTTAATGGAGGCTCCAGAAAACATTGGCTTTGTAGTTCCGATTCGAGAGCATATTTTTAAGGCTATAGCTTTGTGAGCATGACCTAAATCTACAAAGTTTCTATCAAACATTGGTAAGTATTAGAAATCTTATATTTCTAGAAGAGTTTGGATTATGGAATGATTCAACTTTCAATCTTTCCATCAAAATAAATTTATCCACTTTTCTTGCTTGAATTGGGCTCGAAGTTCTCTCCAAGACACCTCTATCTTAATATTTTTTTTTTCAAGGAGTTTGTAATTCCTTGACTATGTTAATCCTCGTTTAGACAAGGTGAGTGATGACAACCAAAGGATGCATGCAAAAAATTTCAACATTTCCTACAAGCATCAATAACCACCAAAGAGTGTGTTCATTGAAATAGAACCATGTAATGAATTAGTCACTCTCCCAAAGAATGGCTTGACAACTTCTAAATTTTTATAAATATTCTACGTTAAAATTGATTCCAATTTCCACAGTTCAATCATTGTTGATGCAAGCATCTCTTCCCAAAAACAAAGGCCTCTTCGATACCTTTTTCTCTTTGGTGTTGTTGCAATTACACAATTTCATAGGACGACCTTCAACCACTTTTATCTATATATATAATGCTTTATTGAGAACAAAGAGCTAATATCTTTCACTATAACTCCACCTATCTTCCATCTATGAGCTTTAGGATCGATAATTTATAAAATGACCCCTCGTGGGGAGAAGCACATGTTCCAAACAACTCCATGAACACACTTCTCCCCATCGAGCTCCATCCATAAGAAGGATGGAAGTAGTTTTATAGGAACTTCATAAGCACTTGTTAGTGTGGGGTGTGGTAGTGGGGGTACATTAACAATAATGTGTGTGAGATGTATAACACTATGGTGAAAGTCTGGTCAGACTTCTAGTGGCACTTTTTTGCTCAATCACCCAAATTTTCTTTGTCTTTCTCTTTACAATATCTATTTCCAAATCACAATGATGCAAGCTTGAAAGAGTGAAAATAACACAAAAAAATTTGAAAATTTTTCTTTGGTTTTTTTATAGCCAACCACAAGTTCTCTAGCCATTTTGGACCCGTCAAATATTGGACCCAAAAGCTCACAAAAAATATCCAAAATTTTTAGTATATTTTGGAATAATTCCCCTTCCTCCATAATTGTGAGAAACAAGTCCTCTATAATGTGTTCATTAACCAATTCACTAATATTTTTCTTAAGCAAAGTGATCGATCTAATTTTACTTTGGCCAATTTCCCATTCTAGAGGGTATCCAAAGGCTTTGGTTGTGGAGATTCGGGACATACAAAGTCAAAGTAAGAAAGAAACCTTGTCTACTTGATATTTTTTAATGTAATACAAGCCAAAACATCTAGAAATGGTCTTAAAAGCATTAAGAGGACAAAGAGCTATAGCCTTTCACAAGGGGTTAACTCAACTGCTTGTTGTTGGAAATTTGACAAGTTTTATGACAACAAGTGCCTTATTTGAAACCCCTTGGGTTTGGCACGCTAATCTAAGCCAACGAGTTTGCTAGAGGTTCCATTCAAGAATGTGGAGAAGCATCATTTGGGTTTCTTCATGATGTTTTGTTTCGATAAAATTACAAACCCTATAGCATAAAGAATTGTAAAGTTGAAACACCAAAATTTATAGCATAATGAATTAGGAGGATAGAAAGAAAAAACCTATAGAATAAAAAATTAAGTAGATCGAACAACAAAGCGAAGATGTTGTCAAGGATATCAAAAAAATAATCAATAATTTTGTGAAGCTGCTACTATTTGTAATATTACAAAAAAATACAACCTTTAAAATTCTAGTTATTGTTTTCCATCAAAGATCAAAAAGTGAAAAAAAAGCATGTTATGTTGTAGCTTTTTCATTATGTGCATTGAATAGAAAAAAAAATAAAAAAATTTCTTAAAGAATAAATAGGAAGAGAGTTACAAGGCATTCTATAGGTGACATGAAAGAATGAGGGCTAGATTTCACATGAGGCTTGAAATGAATGAGGACGACATACCATCCTTCTCCCTTAAACCATTGAAATGATAATTTAGTGGAGGAGATAAATAACTATCATGAAAAATGTGTGTGAAAGGGAATGAACCTTTTGGTGTAAGCCAACCTATAACAATACAATATTTCATTTAGAACCTTCACATAATATCTGTATCTAATATATAAAATCTCAAATGAGAAAAAAAATTGAGAGTAAAAACTTACCATGTGAATTTCTTACAAGCGTGGCCTTGAAATCTTGTTAATCGCATATAAATAGGTGAAAACTCAGCGAATGATGTCAAATTTGTAAGAATTTATATTAAAAAAAATGATTATATATATATATATACAATTTCTACATTTGCATTCTTAGTGATCAAAAATTTCCTTCTGTCCTAATAGCATATTGGGGAAATAAAGCTTCTTAAAATGTCTATATGTCTATATTGCACTTATAATGAAAGGAAACAATGCATAAGGACAACATAGTCACCCTCAAAAGTCTTCTTGAACTATATTTTTGAAACAATAGAAACTCAAAAATTACTAATATTGTAGAAGTTTGCTTCATGGATATAAACTATTTTCAATAACTGGAGAAAGAGGTTACTGGTTGGGTGGAGAGCATGTGTTCGATTCACAAGTGACGCTATTACGACTATTATGGTTTGATATTCTAGTTTGATTAATTGAGTTCTGTTGTTACATTCTTTTACTTCATTCAACACTAATTTTTGATTGGTATTATCTTAATCTTCGCCTGATTTAGTTTATATGCTCTCTCTTACAAGAACACATGAATTTGGGCAAGTGTTATTTCTGAAATGGGTAACGCGATAAAGAAGAATAAAGGTATATTCTTTATAGAAAATGTGAATCATTATCGTAGTTACTGTTAAGTGAAGTATTGCTTTTATATGTTGATGTATTAATGAATACATAGTTTTAACATCTTGTCCTTCTGTAGAAAATAAATGAATACACGAAGAAGGTGGAAAATATTGAAGGGAAATTTAAATGAAGGGGAAAATGACTTATAATAATTTCTTTCACTGCTGGAATAATTCAATATGTGTGATATATGATAGTTTAAGTTACTTAGTTGTGAGAGAATTGACTTACCTAGAAGGTGTAAGATCCACCTGTTCCGAGAATGACTGTTATTTCTCTCGAAGGGGTTTAATATCTAGTTGTTTTTATTATTCTTGGGTCTGAGAAACCAATATTATCTGGGTTTTGTATCCTTCTTGGGTTGAACTAGATTGGCACTGGCCTTGTTTTGAGGTGTCGATGTTGTTGGGTTGTGGGAAACTCCGGTGGATTTTGGAAGGGGACAAACCTCAACACCCTCCCCCTCTGTATAGAACTATGTTGTATGAGTTTATTTCTACTAGTGGTGTGCAAAACTGTAATACCCATAGAATTGTCACCCTCTTGTTCAAGGTGGGTGCAATTCTGTTGGATTTTCTGAGAATTCTAGAACAACAATGGAGAGAGTAATACTCTCCTCTTCAACACAGAGAAATGTAAAATTTCTTGATAGGAGACAGAGTTTTCACACTCAAAAAAAACTTCTATTCCTTAAAGAAAAACTATTACAATGTCTTCCTCACACAGAGGGATTTACAAAATGTGACTGCTTCAAAACACAGTGCACAAAACTTCACTGTATCTCATACAAAAAACACCCTGTCTCTGTAAAACAACAATGTTGTGTATTTACTATTTCGCACTGACATAATAATACAATACACAGGCTCTCAAACCTTTTCTTTTATATGCCGCGCATATTTAAAACTACAACAAAACTATATTAAAACTTAAACAAAATCTGTTTTAAAACAAATATCATCGGGGACCCACAATAAAAACAACAACCAAAAACTCCGATTCCGATTGAAAAACCAGATGCGATGAACCAAGAATTAAATCCGCCATATAAATGGCATCGGGTCCGGACTTCAAACATTACAAATGACCAATCGGAATAAGTTCTGATTGCGATTGGTAACCAGACGTGATTTAACAAATAAACTGCACCATAATAAAATCATCGGGTCCGTGTTATAACACTGTGCTATCGCGCAAAAACATAAACATTGCAATCTCCGATTGGGAACCGGACGCGATGACCAACTATAAACTGTGACACATAATCTAGATTGGGTTCGCCATTTGATAGTGCAATCGGGGCATCAAAAAAATTTCCCCCGATTCAAACTTTCTGATTGACTATTGAACTGGCGTGTGCTGTGTGGGCCCACGGGCCTCGGCTCTGGTGGAGGGCGATTATAATATAAGATTTGATTGCAAATGTGATCGCATCGGGCCTTAAAACCAAGGTTGTGCATTATATGAGAATGTTTCACTTATGGAACTCACCACATCAACAAGACATTGCAATTTAAACTTGCGATTTCGATTAGTGCTTAAGTGGTGGGGACCACTTGACGTGCCTTTTAAGAAAACTTAAAGTCTTTTGCCGTTTAAAAAAATTTCTTCATTCTTGGTTGTTGAGGGCTTCAAAGCCCAAAGGGACTATTTTTTAAATAAACTCTGTTCTTTCGTGCTTTCGAACCACGAAAGTCTTTGTTCCTCTGCAAAAATGGCTATGCCCATAACAAAATTAATTCTCCTCTGCAATAGTGGCTGCGGCCCATCAACATTGATTTCATCCTTACAATTTTTCCCATTCTTCTTTGAATGCGTGGTGCTATGCACACAAGCTCCTCTGCTACCCCTATACTCTTTTTCTTTCTACTCTCAAGGCACGCAGATGAATTTAATATTTCAGCACTCCCCCTTAATGTCAGCTGCTGGGTTATCTGTCATACCCAAGCATTTTATTAAAAATGAAAAGGTCTTCTGCCACAATGGCTTTGTTAAAATATCTGCATATTGCTCCTCTGTTCTGCAATGCTGTAAAAAAATTTCTCCATTGTTCACTAGTTCTCTGATGTAGTGAAACTTGGCATCAATGTGTTTCGTTCTCTTGTGAAACACTGAATTCTTTGACAATGCTATAGCTGAGCTATTGTCACAATAAATGACGGTCCCTTTTACCTATCCTTGCCATAAACTTCTCAACATCCTTCTCATCCAAACTGCTTGACACGCTGCTGCTGTAGCTGCCACATACTCTACCTCTACTGTAGATAACGCTACAATCGGTTGTTTCTTAGAAGCCCATGAAATGGCTCCTGAACCCATTTGAAAAACATAACTGGAAGTGATCTTCTGATCATCTACACTTCCAGCCCAGTCACTGTCAGTGTATTCAACTAACTCTGAATTTTTTGAAGCAGTATATAAAATACCAAATCCTTTTGTACCTTTAACATACCTCAAAATTCTCCTCGCTGCCTGCCAATGTGTTTCTTTTGGATTCTCCATAAATTTAGAAATCAAACTAACAGCATGCATAATATCCGGCCTAGTTGTAGTCAAATACATGAGGCTGCCAACTATGCTTTTATACAAATTTGGATCAAAATCCTTGTTGTTGTCATTTTTACTCAACTTCAATCCCATTATTGTGAGATTAATTGCAGCATTGCACTCCTGGATATTAAATCTTTCTAAAACTTGATTCACATACTTTGCTTGTGAGATAAAAATCCCTTTTTCATTTTTCTCTACTTCTATTCCTAAGAAGTATCTCAACAAACCCATGTGATTCATTTCAAATTCTTCTTTCATGACTGTTTTAAAATTTTCACTGAGATAATCATCATTACCAGTGAATATTACATCATCAAGATATAACACAACAATCAGCATTCAACCATCCTTTTCTTTCATGTACAATGTGGGTTCTCCATCACATTTCTCAAATCCATTTTCCAGTAGATAGCAGTCTATCCTACTGTACCATGCTCTCGGTGCTTGTTTCAGCCCATAAAGAGCTTTCTTCAATCTGTAGACTTTATGCTATTGGCCTTTCTTCTCATAGTCGAGAGGTTGTTCAACATATACCTCTTCCATTAAAAATCCATTTAGAAATGTGGATTTTACATCCATCTGGTCTACTTTCAATTTTTTTTGTGCTGCTATCGACAACACTGCTCTTACTGTCTCCATTCTTGCAACTGGTGAAAATTTTTCCTCATAGTCTCTTCCATGCTGCTGCTCATATCCCTTGACAACCAGTCTGGCCTTGTATCTCACTATTTTTCCTTCAGCATTGATCTCGGTCTTATAAATCCATTTAACTCCAATGACTTCTTTACCTTCTGGGAGATCAACCAGCTCCCATGTTTTGTTCTTCTCTATGGCATTAATTTCATCATCCATAGCTTCTATCCATTTTCTATCTTTAATAGCATCTTAAAAATGAATAGGATCATCAACTTGACAATATAAAGCAAATAGGGAATTCATACCTTCATTTTCCGCTTCCTGCTCATAAATATCATTAATACTTCTGAACTTTGTTCCTCTTTCATTTGGTGTAGTCGTGCTTGAAGAAGCACTTGAACCTGCTCCATGTGGTGTGCTTGGAAATGCACTCTCGTTTCTTCACAAGGGTCTTCTCGCTGCTGCTTGAGGTGTCCCTTGCTATCCTTGTGTTGGTGGAGGTTGTGCTACCAATGAGTTGTTAATTTCAATCACATCTTCCTCATCTTCATCATGAGATAAACAAATTTTTACATGGATTGTTTTCTCAATGCTTCCATCCCATGCTTCCTCTTCAATGAACTGCACATCTTTGCTTATCACAAAATTATTTGTGGATGGGTTATACAATTTGTATCCTTTGGAGTCTTCACAATATCCAAGGAAGATACACTTCCCCCCCTTACTATCCAACTTCTTTCTCAACTTATCTGGAATGTGTGCATAAGCCACACAACCAAAAATTCTCATGTGGGTCACTCCATGTTTTTTGCCACTCCATGCTTCTTCTGGAACTTTGTTCATCACAGATTTTGTAGGGCATCTATTTAAAATATACACAGCACAGTTTTTTGCTTCTACCCAGTACTCATTCAACAAGTGTTTTGCCTTCATCATACTTCTCACCATTTCCATTATGGTTCAATTCTTCCTTTCAGCAACTCCATTCTGTAGTGGTGTGTACCTTGTGGTAAACTGCTTGTGTATGTCGTTCTCTCTGTAGAAATGCAAAAATTCCTTTGAGATATATTCTCCTCCTCTATCAGTTATAAGAACTTTGATATACAACCTGCTCTGTTTCTCTACAAGAGTTTTAAAATGGAAAAATTTCTAAAAATCTTCACTCTCATATTTTAAAAAATAAACCCACACTTTTCTTGTGAAATCATCTATGAAGGTCAGCATGTAATTTTTGCCTGAAACTGATGTTGTTTGCATTGGCCCACATAAATCTGAGTGAATGATCTCTAAGGGTGCTTTCGCCCTTGTGCTTTTCCCTGATGGAAAATTTTCTCTATGTTGCTTTCCCAAGATGCAGCCTTCACATAGGCTGTCAGGCTTCTCAATCAATGGTAAACCTCTTACCATTCCTTTTCTGTGCAACAAATTTAATCCTCTGAAATTGAGATGTCCAAATCTTATGTGCCATAACTGGTTTTCATCTTTCTCTTCCTTCTGAAAGACTTCTTGAGTTATAGTTGCTACAATCTTCCCTTTTCCTTTCAAGTCAGTGTTGAGCTTGAGCGAAAACATTCTATTGTTGGTCATGTGTATTTCAGCAGCGATTTTCTTGCTTGGAGGTATATCCTTAATGGTGCACACATCATCCTTCAAAATTACATTGTAACCTTTGTTTATGAGCTACCCAATGCTCAAAAGATTACACTTCAAACCAGGAACATAATACACATATGGAACAAATTTTTTCTCACCATTTCTTGCTCGAATACTAACTTTGACTTTTCCTTTTTACAGAGAATTTAGTATCAGTCCCTATGGTTACTTCTTATTTAACCTCTTCATCTAGATTGGAAAACATTTCTCTGTTTCCAGTCATGTGATTACTACATCCTGAATCTAAGAACCAAACATAATCTTCTCTATCTTGTGCTACATTACATGTTAACAACACATTACTTGGGTTCTTTTCTTCTTTTGCTACATTAGCATTCTGCCTATTTTTCATGTCATTTTTCTTCTTTCTACATTCATTGGCATAGTGCCCATATTTCTTGCAATAATGACATTGGACATTAGATTTGTCATACCCTTGTCCATGCGCATGTTGGTGTCCTCCTTGCTGGCTGTTGCATTGGCCGTGGTTCTGATTCTGACTATTTCTCCTTCCATGTGAATGTGAAGGGTTGTTCGTTCCACCTCTATTTTGGCTTCTGCCTCTTCCTCTTCCTTTTCCTTGACCTCTTCCTCTTCTTTAAGTCATCTGGGTCTTGAAGGCGTGCTCTAAAGATGGATTCACTGTTCTTTCCAATCTCTGTTCATGGGTCATCAATGAATCATGAAGTTCATCTATTGTGAACTTTGAGAGATCCTTGGTCTCTTCTGTGGTAACTATAACATCAAACCTTGAGGGTAAGCTCCTTAAAAGTTTCTCCACAATCCTTCTTTCTTCAAGAGTTTCTCCATGGGACCGTATCTGATTGACAATGCGAATCACATGTGAAAAAAACGAGTCTATAATATTTGACTCTTTCATGTAGAGAGTTTCAAAATCTCTCCTCAACAACTGTAGTTTTGCTGTCTTGACTTTCTCCATACCTTGGTATGCTATTTTTACAGTATCCCATGCATCCTTGGATCTCTTAGCTGCAGCTATCCTTGGAAACACACTCTCATTTACTGCTTGATACAAATAGTAGAGGGCTTTAGAGTCCTTCTTTCTATTCCTCTTCAATATATCCTTCTCTGCTTGAGTTAAGGCATTAAAATCCTGGTCATCAGCTGGTTCATCAAAACCATCTTCTACAAATTCCCATAAGTCTTGTGAGACAAATAGGGCTCTCATGGTAATGGCCCAATAATCATAATTCTTTCCATTAAATTGTGGAAGCTAAGCATTTCCAATACTCAAACCAGTGCTTGGTCTAGCCATTACTTTTGAACTGAACTCTGAACTTCGACAACCTGTCTTCCCTTTTCTAAAAGAAAAAACTCTTTTAAACAAAAAAGAACAACAACTCTATTTTCTTTGAGAAATACCTGAACTTTATCTTCTGCTGAGCTTCCACTCTACTGGAGAAATGATGTAACAAGTCTTCTTCTTCTTTTAGCCTCTTTTATCTTCAAAGAGCCTGAACTAGCTCTAATACCATGTTGGAATTTCTGAGAATTCTAGAACAACAATAGAGAGAGTAATACTCTCCTCTTCAACATAGAGAAATGTAAAATTTCTTGACAGGAGACAGAGTTTTCACACTCAAAACAAACTTATATTCCTTAAAAAAAAATATTACAATGTCTTCCTCACACATAGGGATTTACAAAATGTGACTCCTTCAAAACATAGTGCACAAAACTTCACTATCTCTCATACAAACAACACTTTGTCTTTTTAAAACAACACTGTTGTGTATTTACTACTTCGCACTAACATAATAATACAATACACAAGCTCTCAGAACTTTTCTTTTATATGCCGCGCATATTTAAAACTACAACAAAAATATATTAAAACTTAAAAAAAATCTGTTTTAAAACAAATATCATCACGGACCCACAATACAAACAACAATAAAAAACTCCAATTCCGATTGACAAACCGGACGCGATGGACCAAGAATTAAATCTACCATATAAATGGCGTCGGGTCCGGACTTCAAACATTACGAATGACCAATCGGAAGAAGTTCCGATTGTGATTGGTAACCGGACGCGATTTAGCAAATAAATTGTGCCATAATAAAACCACCGGGTCCGTGTTATAACACTGTGCGATCGGGCCAAAACATAAACATTGCGCTCTCCGATTGAGAACCGGACGCGATGACAAACTATAAATTGTGACACATAATCTTGATCGGGTTTGCCATTTGATAGTGCAATCAGGGCATAAACAAAATTGCCCCTGATTCAAACTTTGCGATTGAATATTGAACTGTCGCGTGGTCTGTGGACCCATGGGCCTTGGCTGCGGTGGAGGGTGATTATAATATAAGGTTTGATTGCGATTGTGATCGCATCGGGCCTTAAAACAAAGGTTGTGCATTATATCAGAACATTCTTCTTCGGAACTCACCACATCAACAAGACACTGCAAGTTAAACTTGCGATTGCGATTAGCGCTTAAGTGGTGGGGACCACTTGTCGTGACTTTTCAAAAAACTTAAAGTCTTTCGCCGTTTAAACAATTTTCTTCATTCTTGGTTGTTGAGGGCTTAAAAGCATGAAAGGAGTATTTTTTAAATAAACTCTGCTCTTCTGTGCTTTGGAACCACGAAATACTTCGTTCCTCTGCAAAAATGGCTACACCCATAACAAAATTAATTCTCCTCTACAATAGTGGCTGCAGCCCATCAACATTGATTTCATACTTACGATTTTTCCCATTCTTCTTTGAATGCGTGGTGGTATGCACGCAAGCTCCTCTGCTGCTCCTGTACTCTTTTTCTTCCTTCTCTCAAGGCACGCAGATGACTTTAATATTTCAACAAATTCCACTGTCCAACGAATAATTTGTGGAAACCCCTCTTTTCTTTGGTAAATTCGAGCATTATTTTATATGAAAAAAGGATGCTCAACTTGTTCGGTGTTCTAGTTTTACATTTGCATGCTGGTCTCTAAACATGTGCGTAGATAAGTGACATGACCTGAGAGGTTGGTCATGGTGGGATTGATCTTTCTACACACACCCTTCTAGTTGGCAAACCCCCCAAATGAAGAATTGCAATGATGACCCGTGCTGGTAGTCTGTCCCGCATCCCTGACTCGTATATACAACTACATATCACACACCATATTATGACTTCGAATATTGACCATAGAATACTTCGTTTTATGCAATATGAGAGAAAATACAAGCTATTAATCGCATGCATGGTTGACAAACAATACATCTCGCATGCATGGATGACAAACAATACAACGTCTTATTATAAAAGTTAACTAAGTAATCCACCTTCCCCTGTACTCCAGTGCGTTTTACTATCTTCACTAGGTTATGCCAGTTAGTGCCTCAACCCAGGGTGGTCATCGTGACCAATCCCACGGCTGTGACCTAAAGGTTGAAAGGGTGAAATAGTTATCTTTACTTCATGTTGAACCGCTTCAGATTTTAGAGAAGGAAGTAATTATTGAAGAAGTCCATTAGAACGCTAATCTAAAGCATTCAAGTTTACAAATATAGTTGGCTTCAAGTTAGCGTCTAAACCGGAATGCTCTTCAATGTCAATTGTTTTGCCAAAGGGTTCCTTCAGCTCTAGGAACACCTTCGCAGGAGTCCTTTCATCAACTAGTGGGTAACTAGTTGTAGGAATCGCTTTAACCTGAGAATCGTTATTAAGAGAGAATATCTTGAAGCCCATAATCTGAGCAGCTCCACCTAACGGTGCTGCAAGCAACAATATGATAATTATAACAAAGTTCTTCATAACTCAATTGATTTACGAAAGACAACTTGTCTGTCTAATGTGATTATCACATGCGAAACAAACGCGGACACAATAATGAGTTGTCCACGGAGGTTATGATACTCGAAATAAAAGAAGAGAATACAAGAGACTACTCTCAGATGCGTCTCTACAAAACAACTACCGGCACGGCTATAGATGATAATTTGACTGGTGAAATGCTTAGACCTTTCCATCCTATTTATCTATTAGCTTTAAGTTCTAGTCAACGAGAAACAGATTCTTGCCATGTAGTGCGGAATTATTTAATAGATTTCAACCATAACACTACCATTAGAATAACATTTATTCTTGTAAAGATGGAATGGCTAGATGAAAATCATAAATTAATAGAATCCGGGACGGCATGACGACGCCGACAATATGTCGCCAAGTATTGCGATTGCTTTGTTATACACCAAATTCATGACTTCTATAGCATTGTATATATTGGTTGCAGTTTCACGCCGTTTCTTATAGGCCAGATTCATGCATCAGTTACGATCTCATGCTAAAAGAAATGCTTGCCTGTTGACTTCTTTCTCTGACCGAGGCTAAAAGAAAATTGTTAATAAAGAAATTGTAACCCATTAGTTGATGTTTTATTATTTTAGGAGGAATTAACATTTGCCTCTTTTGTTGGAACTGAAACGACCTTAGTGGTTGATAATAGGGCTGGTCGGCTTTACATTATACTAGATTCCCAAAACACTATTGAAAATATTTTTATTTCTCTATACATGTATTTTTAGATTTTCTTGTACTTTGGTCTGGAATCTGCATCAGGATCCTTCTATACTTTAATATCAAGACTTCTATTCCATGCACACGATAAATTCCATTAGTTTGGTTTGACAGAATCTCAAAAAAATTCCTTTATATTTGTTTGTGAATCCACGAGATCACCAGTTCATGGCAGACAATATGCGTAGAAAGGGAAGCCACCCACATGGCATGTGTTTCTTATTTTTAATTATTCTGAACTCCTAAAAGAAAAAAGTGAATTTCCAGTTTCAAATTTTATAGCTCTCACTGCGCATTTAGCTGCCCTTGTGATAGTTTTCCTTCAGTGTTATTGAATATTATTCATATTCAATACAAATATGTCAAGTCAAACCAGTTTGGCGGACTTTCATAAACTACTGTTGACTTCAACTGCTTTGCAGACAATTTCCGCTTTAAATTTTTGTTTTGACAACTTCTATCAAAAGCTGCTAGCTAATTTTACTGAAGAGTCAATTTGGAAATCCTTACAATCCTTTTATTTTCGAAACAGAGTTTTTAACTTGCGCGGAAAAGTTTTTGTTTAAAATTTTGGTTTGGTTTGGGCCATGCAGCAGACGGTCCCACCGCCAGCGCACAGGAGGCATGTGGACCAATCAACGCTTTTCTCGTTGGTTTGGTGCCTATGTCGTCAACCCAGAAATCAGACACAAAATCAATTTATAAATTCCGCCTTAAAGTTTTCGCATCACAAATCACCTTGACATGAGCAACAAATTTTGGTATGCGAATTTTTCATAAAATTTTCTTTATATTTTGGTTGGAATCTGTGAGCCCCATCTCTCGGCCAATCAAACTGCGATCGCGCAAAGATGGGGCATGATGACATCATGCAAAATTGTTATGCGAACTTTTATGTGATTTAGCTTTATCTGTTTGAAGTCCAGGAAGAAGGATAATTTCATGTTTTGTTATATGTTTTGTTATATCACGCGACTAAATTCTTTTGAATTTGGCTTTGTAATGTTACACATGGATATGAACATATATTATAAATCATATAGTTTATAATATATGTATATATTTCTATAGTTTCATTTTATAATGTTGTGCCATTGTATTGTGGGCCTCGGCAAGCCTATATATAGGTTTATTTTCTTTTATATTTGTGTTAATTAAAACATGTGCTGCACCACATACAAAAGCCCCGAAGGCTAAATGAAATGTACATGTAATGAAAAATACAACGATGTATTTTTGAAAATACAGACAGAGTCTTCAAAAGAACAGAGAGTGCATTTTTGAAAGAGAGACAAACTGCTCTCAATCACTACATTTTGTAGCAGTCACAGTGTTATCCCTCAGAGGAGGAAGACCAAAAATTTTGTAATATTTTTTAATGTTAATGGAATAGAAAGTGCTTTTATGCAATCGCTGTCTATCAGTGAGAAATTTTTGTTTTTATTCTCTCTGTTTGAAGGAGAGTATTATTCTCTTGATGTTTGTTCTGGAATTATCATAAATTTCAACATGGTATCGAAGCTAGTCCAGGCTGTTTGGAGGTGTCAAAGAAGCTGAAGGAAGGATTTTTTGTTGCAGCAGTTTCTCGAGCAGTGTGAAGGCTCAGTTAAAATCCAAGGTATTTCTCAAAACAGAGTTTGTGTTACTGTTTGAAGATAGTCAGTTTCTTTAAAAATCACAGTCAAGATTTAAAGCATAGTTCAGAGTGCTAAGCATGGCAGGAGCGAGCACAAGCATGAGTATTGGAAATTCTCAACTCGCACAGTTCAATGGGAAGAACTATGATTATTGGGCAATCACCATGAGAGCCCTGTTTGCCTCTCAAGACTTATGGGAGATTTTTGAAGATGGTTTTGAAGAATCAATAGATCAAAATGAGTTTAATGACTTGACACAGGTAGAGAAGGATTTGTTGAAGAGTAATAGGAAGAAGGAATCAAAAGCCCTCTTCTATCTCTATCAAGCAGTATATGAGAGTGTGTTTCCAAGGATATTAGCAGCTAAGAAATCCAAGGAAGCATGGGATACCCTCAAAACAGCCTATCAAGGTGTGGAGAAGGTGAAGACAACAAAACTACAATTTCTGAGGAGAGATTTTGAAATTCTCTGCATGAAAGAGTCTGATAGCATAGACTCATTCTTCACACATGTGATTAGGATGGTTACACAAATAAGGTCTCATGGAGAGACGCTTGAAGAAATAAGGATTGTGGAGAAAGTTTTGAGGAGCTTACCCTCAAGGTTTTATTTTATAGTCACAACCATAGAAGAGACAAAGGATCTCTCAAATTTTTCAGTTGATGAGATTCATGCAGCGCAGATGACACATGAGCAAAGATTGGGTAGAAATGAAAACTCATCTTTGGAGCACGCCTTCAAGACCCAAATTTACTTTGGAAGAGGAAAAGGTCAAGGTAGAGGAAATAATAGAGGAGAATGTAGAGGTAGAAGCCAAAACAGAGGAGGATGAAATAGCCCTGCAAATACTCAAGGAAGGGGAAACAATCAAAATTAGAACCAAGGCCAAAGCAGTACCCAACAAGGTGGAAAAAATAAAGCACATGGACAAAGGTATGATAAATCCAATGTCTAATGTCATTATTGTAAAAAACATGGGCATTATGAGAATGACTGTAGGAAGAAGTAGAATGACATGGGTTATAGACCCAGTGCCAATTTTACTAGAGAAAATATTAGCCAAGATAAATTGTTTTTAGCATGTAATATGGCTGAGGAAAAGAGTGAATATTTATGGTTTGTAGATTCGGGATGTAGCAACCATATGACAAGAAACATTGCTATGTTTTCTATGTTAGATGAAAATGTGAAGTTTAAAGTCACATTGGGAACAGACAATAAGGTTTCTGTCACAGGAAAAGGCATAGTAAATGTCTTGACAAAGAAAGGAGAAAAGAAGATCATATTTAATGTATATTATGTAATAGGTATGAAATGTAATTTGTTAAGAATTGGGCAGCTCATTCGAAATGGCTACAATGTTTTCTTTGAAGATGATGTATGCACCATTATGGATAAACCACAAAGAAAACAATGTATTTCTGAAATAAGAATGACAAGGAACAGAATGTTCCCTCTCAGGATGAGGGCAGATTTGAAAAACGGATAAGAAATGGCAGCAGTGACACAAGAGACTTTCTAAAGAGAAGTAAAATATGAGAATTGGTTATGGCATTTGAGATTTGGACATCTCAACTTTGGAGGTCTTAATTTGTTACATAGGAAAGGAATGGTAAGAGGATTACATTTCATTGAGAAATCAGACAGCCTATGTGAAGGCTGCATCTCGGGTAAACAACACAGAGAATTTTTTCCATCAGGGAAAAGCATAAGGGAAAAGGCACCCTTAGAAATTGTCCATTCAGATTTGTGTGGACTAATGAAAACACCATCACTTGCAAGCAACCATTATATGTTGACTTTGATTGATGATTTTACAAGGAAAAATTAAGTTTATTTCTTGAAATATAAAAGTGAAGTGTTTGAAAATTTCTGCAATTTTAAAGCACTTGTTGAGAACCAAAGTGGACAGCATATCAAGGTCTTAAGGACTAATAGAGGAGGTGAGTATATGTCTAAAGAATTTATGCATTTTTGCAAAGAAAATGACATACACAAGAAATTTACAGCAAGGTATACACCACAACAAAATGGAGTTGCCGAAAGGAAAAATAGGACAATCATGGATATGGTAAGAATTATGTTAAAGGAAAAAAATTTGCCAAATGATTATTGGGCTGAAGCTGTACATTGTGCAGCATATGCACTAAATAGATGTCCAAAAAAAGCAGTGACGAATAATGTTCTAGAAGAAGTACGAAGTGGGATAAAACAAGGAGTCACCCACATTAAAGTTTTTGGTTCTGTGGATTATGCACACATTCCAGATCAGCTAAGGAAGAAGTTGGACAACAAGGGGGAGAAATGTATTTTTATTGGATACAGTGAGGAATCCAAAGCTTACAGGTTGTATAACCCATCCACCAAGAAATTTATTGTGAGCAGAGATGTTCAGATCATTGAAGAAGAAGCTTGTGATGGAAGCATTGAGAAAACAGTCAATGTAAAGGGGCGGATATATGAAGCTGGGTTACACTTTTGTGAGAATCGAGGGCGGGATTTTTTTTTGGAAATAGTTCAACTAAACTTTATGAGAAATTTTGGCTGAACTCGTTCTTCCATTTAGATTGATGACACACTGATGGTGTGGGCAAACCAAATTTTCACCAGAGATGGGATAACCGGCAACAAAAGTTCAGCCAAAATTTTACTCTTAAAATAGTTCAGCCAAAATACTTCTTATAAATATATTTCCCACAAAGTTCATTTGTTTCTTTCATCTGTGTTTCATTATTTCTTCTCGCGATTTTATGTTGCTGTTATGTTTGGTGATCTGTTGCGGTGCTACTCCTGGTCTGGGGCTGCTTTCGTCCGCTCTGTTGGTGATTATCTTTAGTGACCTCAAGCGAGCAAACTACCATGTAACTCCCATTCCTACTCTCTTGCTCTTGATTTTACCTCGAAGGACCTTCCCTGTAGCTTTGATTATTTGCTTTATAGTAGGTGGACTTGTTGATGGTAAATTATTCTCAAGGATATTCTTTCTTAATTGCCTTAGTGATAGAAAATTCATATAAGAGGTTTAGACCTCATTCGTTAGCCCCATTACTATAGTTGGTGCTCTTCTACGTAGAAATGCAGTATCTTATGTATAGATCCTATATAAATGGATTTTTATGTTCTGCACTACGGTAAGAGAAAGGCAAGTTGAAAGTTCCAGACCCCATTTAGTGGATTCAAGGATCTTCTTTACTTCTTAGCTAATCAATGAAATGAAATAGCTTCAAGAGAGCATGTCGTTGTTCATAAAGGTTGGGTCCTACTTGTAAAACACTCATTCTTTTCATCTTTAGAACTGGTAAATCCAGCTGGTGAATGTGTTGTCTTAAGCCCATGACTAATGCTTTGATATTGCCTTATGACTTGCTTTCTCGAGTTCTTGCCTACACGAGGAAGGTAAGTTGAAAGTGCCAAACCCCATTTAGTGGATTTAGGGATCTTCTTTACTGCTTACGTAATCAATGAAATGAAATATCTTGAAGAGAGAATTTCATTGTCCATAAAGGTTGGGTCCTGCTTGTAAAACACTCGTTCTTTTCATCTTTAGAGCTGGTAAATCTAGCTAGTGAATGTGCTGTCTGAAGCCCGTGACTAATGCTTTGATATTGGCTTATGACTTGCTTTCTCGAGTGCTTACCTACACGAGGAAGGCTAGGGGAATAGGACTAGCTTTTATACAATTATGGATATGGGAGACGTAGAGCAAGAATAACGAAACTAAGGTGGCAGGACCCATTATAACCCGATCAATAAGCGATAACTTGATAGGCCTCATGAGCACTACATGCCACCCTTTCTCTCACGAATTTACATTGGATGCCTAAGTCAGTCCCACATATTTGAGGACACTGTCGAAAAAATAACCTTATTGAAATGAAAAAACCTCGTTGAAACATAAAATTTCCACTTTGTGACCTCTCTTGAATCACAAGTTCCAGGGAAAAACTGCTTCTTGTTCTCCTCTTCCATTTCTCTACCACTTGGTGGCGGCCACCTTGCCAGAAGAAGCCTCACTGGACTGTTGTGCACTCTTTTTATGCTTTAAATTTCATTACCTTTTTCCATAAGGTGTATGTTGAATTTTTGGTAGTATGATATGCATTTAGTTGCTGCAGTTGTTACTTTTCTCCTGGATCCATCAATTTCATCCACTCTAGCTGATTCTCACCTTGTGCATGGATGCTTACCACCACTGTTAAGCTTATGTTGTTACTGAGCCTTCTCTCAATTCCTCAATGCTGGAATGATTGAACTAGAATGATCTACTACTGTAATGTGACTACATATTGTATTTTATACTATTGTAATGTATTTCTGTATGAGACATAATCTGATCTTTTGTAATGTGGTCCTACATATTGTCTTTTATATTGCTATAATGTATTTTTGTAATGTATTTCTGTAATGTGACTACATATTGTCTTTTATATGTGAATACATATTGTCTTTTATACTGCTGTAATGTATTTCTGCATGAGATAGAATCTGATCTTTTATACTTGATAACCTGTCATGGGTATATCAAGAGGATTTTTTATACGAACTGTTATCAATATATGAAACAAGGTTTTTTCTTCTTTGAAAAAAGATTTGAAATCATTCTAAATTCACATATGTTCAGTGGTATCACTGTTTCACTTTCGATATTATGTTGCTTACCTTGACGAACAAGTGGAACTCTACTGGGAGGCCTCTTTGTTTTTTGACTCTTTGCTCAGACTGTCAAAGGTTTTTATATGTTATATGGGCTAGACTGTATAGTTATTAAACTACATATCTTTATATAGAACTTGCAAATAGTATGATGGAAACCAAACATAATAATGTATTAGGACATCACAACTTGCTAATTAGTTATTAGACTACATATATTCATATAGAACTTGCAAATAGCATGATGGAAATGTGAACTTGCAAATAGTATGATGGAAATGTGGATCTCATGACTCTTCATGATAAATTCTTCTAGAAACCAAACATAATAATGTATTATGACATTCTCCTTTAAATTGCAAATAGTATTGTCGAAATGTGGATGTCATGACTCTTCATGATTAATGCTTCTAGAAACCAAACATAATTTAATGTATTAGGACATGCTCCTTTAGGCTTGGTGGAATTACCTTTACTTTTTATTTCTCTCTTACACACACACACACATATATATATATATATATATGAAGAGATGATCCCATTTTCTTTTTTATTCATAGATAAAATGTAATTTAAATACAAGATTTATCATAATGTACAATTATTCATTCCATATTATTCATAAATTTTTTCATTAAAAAATGAACCCTTTAAATGATGAACCTAGTTAATGCTTATTCTTCATGAAGAAGACTACTTGATCTTTCAATTTTAATTTGGTGATGGTCCTTTGTTGTCTTTCTTGACTACTTCAAATTATTGACACAATGATATGCTTATTGTTACTCTCTTTATTCCTTCCTTATATTGTATTCTCCCCCCTAGATATTGTGTACTCTCCCACATAGATATTGCACTAAATTTTGATGGTCCTTTGTTATATTTCTTGACTACTTCAAATTATCAAATTATTGACACAATCATATAGATATTGCACTCCATTTTGATGGTCCTTTGTTATCTTTATGTACTTCAAATTATTAACACTTGATCATATAGATATCATATAGATATTGCACTAAATTTTGATGGTCCTTTGTTATCTTTCTTTACTACTTCAAATTATTCAAACTCTATCATATAGACATTGCACTCAATTTTGATGGTCCTTTGTTATATTTCTTGATTACTTCAAATTATTGACACAATCATATGCTTTTTGTTACTCTTTTTATTCCTTCCTTGTATCTATTCTCCCCCTTATATATTATGTACTCTCCTACATAGATATTGCACTCAATTTCATAGGCTCTTCTTTTGAAGTCAAATATATTGTATTCTCCCCGTTAGATATTGTGTACTCTCCCACATAGATACTGTAGTCAATTTCATAGGCTCTTCTTTTGAAGTCAAATAAGTGACAATAATTTACAAGAACTATCCCTAACTTTTTTCTCACATTTTCAAACGGTTCTTTAACAAGATAATTTACAAGAACTATTCCAAATTTTTTTCTCACATATATATTCAAATGCTTCTCTAACAAGACGGTTTGTGGGTATGTATTCCATCTTCACTATTTTCTCAAAGACTTGTTGTGTAAGGAAGCGGTACTTTATGATGATATGTAAATAGTGATTGAAGGAAGTAGAATATTTTATTTTTGAAATTATTAATACACTTCTATTGAAGCACTTAATAGATATATATATTTACCTTAATATCTGGTAGAGCCCACTTCATCCAAAACACTCAAAGAAATTTACCTTACCTTAATATCTTGTAGAGCCTATTTCATCCAAAACACTCAAAAGGAAATTTACCTTACCTTAATATCTTGTAGAGCCCATTTCATCCAAAACACTCAAAAAGAAGTAACTACTATGTACATTTCACTTCTACTCACTCAAAAAAAAAAATACCTTAATATCTTGTAGAGCCCATTTCATCCAAAACACTCAAAAAGAAGTAACTGCCATGTATTCCACTTCTACTATAGATAGAGAAAGTAACATCTCTTTCTTGCTTAACCATTAAACTAAAGACTCTTCTAAGTAGAATTATACATTTTTCACTTGTACTTTTCACAATCCTAGTTGAATCTCTATATTTTGTCAATGTAAATTTCTCACAAGTAAGTTTGTCAATGTAAATTTCTTAACTTCTACAAGTTTCATAGGCAGAGTCTGTAAAGGGCCAGGTAGCCTCTGGATCTCATCTTTTATGGAAGGTGACATATCTAGTAAATTCCCCTATATTCAATCTCTGAAATAGATCTAAATAGAATTTCTTCATTTTAATATCCATAAAAAACAACCATTTTAAGGTAAACTGTTTAAATGCACATCATTTCTCCCACAAACTAAAGGCTTCCTCCCATTAATTTTAGATGTGAATTCTAGCATAAACTTTTTAAGTCAAAATTTAAGATAAGCCATGCACATCTCATTTGCAATAAATGTTTATTTAATATCTAAATTCACATATGTTTAGTGGTATCATTGCTTCACTTCCGATATTATGTTGCTTACCTTGATGAACAGGTGGAACTCTGCTAGGAGGCCTCTCTGTTTTTTGACTCTTTTCTCATATTGTCAAAGGCTGTTATATGTTATATGGGCTAGAATATATATTTATTAGACTACATATCTTCATATATAACTTGCAAATAGCATGATGGAAATGTGAACTAATTAGTTATTAGACTACATATCTTCATATAGAACTTGCAAATAGCATGATGGAAATGTGAATTTGCAAATAGTATGATGGAAATGTGGATCTCAAAGAAAAGTCACGATTAATGCTTCTAGAAATCAAACATAATAATGTATTAAGACATGCTCCTTTAACTTGAAAATAGTACATGGTCGAAATGTGGATCTCATGACTCTTCATGATTAATGCTTCTAGAAAACAAACATAATTTAATGTATTAGGACATGCTCCTTTAGGCTTCTAATTACCTTTTCTTTTTATTTATTACACACACACACACACACATATATATATGAAAATATGATCCCATTTTTATTTTTTATTCATAGATCAAATGTGATTTAAATACAAGATTTATCATAATGTACAATGATTCATTACATATTATTCATAAATTTTTTCATTAAAAAATGAACCCTTTAAATGATGAACCTAGTTAATACTTATTCTTCATTAAGAAGACTACTTGATATTTCAATTTGAATTTGATGATGGTCCTTTGTTATCTTTCTTGACTATCAAAATTATCGAAGCACAATCATATGCATCTTGTTACTATTTTTTTTCGTCCTTATATTGTATTCTCCTTAGATATTCTGTACTCTCTCATATAGATATTGCACTCAATTTTTATGGTGATTTTTTATCTTTCTTGACTACTTCAAATTATTGACACTTGATCATATAGATATTGCACTCAATTTTTATGGTCCTTTATTATCTTTCTTGACTACTTCAAATTATTGACATAATCATATGCTTTTTGTTACTCTTTTTATTCCTTCCTTATATCTATTCTCCCCCTTAGATTTGTGTACTCTCCCACATAGATATTGCACTCAATTTCATAGGCTCTTCTTTTGAAGTCAAATATATTGTATTCTCCCCCTTAGATATTGTGTACTCTACCACATAAATATTGTACTCAATTTTGATGGTCCTTTGTTATCTTTTCTTCATCGCAAAATTACGATGTTCTTTGATCATTTAGATATCATATAGATATTGCATTCAATTTTGATGGTCCTTTGTTATCTTTCGACTAGTTCAAATTATCGACACAAGGACGTCGTAAGGTCCCACCTTACCCACCATCAGTAAGATAGAGAAGTAGATGTCACATAATCACTAATACTCATTTGCACAAAATCCTAAAGAATTAGTGACTGTAAAATTGTTTCCAACAAAAGGCCTTTTTTTTTATTTTGAAAGCTTTAGATAATACAAGAAACAACTGTCTTAGTCACACTTCAGCAAATTATTAATTTAATTTTCACATTCATACCAAAAACTTCCAGACATAGGAAGCTACACCCATTAAATAGTTTATTTGTAATTTATAGTAACATAAAAAAACAAGAGTAACTAAGAATTTTACACTAACAATTTATAAGCACAAAAGCTACAGCCATTCAAGATTTTTGACAAACACTTTGCAGACATGCACTCTACCTCATTCAGCCCTTATGACAAACACTTTGCAAGCACGCAATTAAAATTCATTGAGGCATTTTGTCAAATACTTAGCAACAATGAATTTAAGATTATTCTTCAACATCTTTATCTCATGAAATTCAGAATTTAAACTGTAAATGTTTCCATCTTAAAACAGGGACTAAATAATCTTAGTTTTTCAGCAAAGACTCAACAACAGGCGCACATAACTCAGAGCAGCAATCTGCCAAATCACCCACATTTCCGATCTGGGTTCTGAAAAGTATTGTTTTGGAATGAAATCAGGGGTGACATGACCATTTGGCACGGATACCCCCTGATGTTGGGCTGAATCGAATTAAAAAGGCCCAGAAATGCGATTCTTGAAAACAACAAATTTATAGCCTAAATGTTTCATTTATGACTTTTGTCAAACATATGGAATGAAAACTTACAACTACACCTCTACATGAGGGAAAGCAACTCAAAGTTATGCTACTAAGATATGCTCATTGAAATCACACATTTCTAAATCCACCATATGAGTCCTTAAAACATTTTACCACCCATAAGCTAATTCATTTGACATGATTGACAAGCTTTTTGCACCAATTGCTACAATTTAACAAACATATGGCAGCCCTGAATGCTACAGCCATTAAGGCTTTCTATAAAAATTCTGATAGTACTATTACAACAACTTGAATAACAAAACATTGAATTATTAATAAGAATATGAAACATAAGCCATAACTGAAATTTATCTCCAACTTACCTCAAGCATTTGATCTTCCAAACTATATTTTAGTTGCCATTATTTTTGCATTTTCTTTTAAGGGTTGATTCTATAATTCCTCCAAGTATATTTTGGGTACATGTCCATTTTCTTACTTCTGATGTAAGCTGCAAGTTAGCACTTATTCATGCATAAATAAACAGATAACATTACTCATTCACAGATATTGTCAAACACTTTGCAAACTATCCTCAAACCATTTATAAAACATGCATCTATTAATTATTTGAAACAAAACCATAAATCATGAGATACTTACCCAAGTCCTTTGGTGGAATAAATTTATTGCAATTACCTTCAACAATATTTGGCTTTCCTTTTTCAAATGCTACAATACCAAGATTAGTACCATAAACTACACCAATAATAACTACAATATTGAGATCTAAACATCCATACATATAGATTGATCTAGTCTTCATTTTTAACTAATCAATAATATTTTAGATAACATAAGCCTAAACCAAAATTAGATGCTTACAACAATTTAAATGTCTACTTTTTATTTTATGCTAAAGCTATACTATATTTTTAGGACAATGGAAATTATACCTGAAGAGATATTCAGCTCCAATCGTTGAGAATATGATCCACCTTCGATCCCTTAACCAACTCATTTGAACCATCCAGTTTTCCACCCAACCATATCCAGGGAGAACTCCTCCCCCTGGAACCACTGAGCTGTAAAAGCTCACAAACAGTACCAAAATACAATAGTAGAGAGATAGATGCAAGGAAAACTAAGGAATATAGTTTTCACTTCCTCTAAATACCACTCATGTTCAAACTCAATAGATACTTAGAAGATTCACAAGAAATTCAGATTTGTTTTGGAAGTAATTGAATACTCTCCATATCTCTTCCTCTCACCATATTCCTCAAGTCTCTTCCACTCTTGGCATTACCCCTCTCCCCCCAAATGAGAATACATGAGACTCATATATAGGAGGAGCCACAATTTATTGTCATAAAGGAGGATTAATATGCATGCATTGTATTCCATTTAGAGGAGTGTAACTTATGCCATTAAGGAGAGGTATGCATGCCCTATTTAAGGAGAGTGTAACATACGCATTAAAGTGAGTGTAAGAGGAATATTTTATGACATATATTTAATGAGTGTAAGAAGAATATGCCATTCCTTGATGAGTGCATAAAAGAGAGTGTAATGTAATATTTAAAATAGAGAGATTTACATAGAGCCCTGAGAGTCATGAAGGAGAGAGGTGTGAAGTGATTGAGGAGATATAATTCCCTTTTAATAATAATATCATAGTCTCATAAAAGATAATAATAATATTAATAATATTAACGATATTGATGATTAAGTCAAGATTGAACTATTACAATTGATTAATCATAAGTTAAGTGATTTTCCTTCAAGTATAATTGTTTACCCATTGATTTGAGTTGATTTACTATTTTTGGAAAGTCATACTTGAAATAGTAGGCATGACTTTCTATTTTTAGAAAGTCACTCCAAAATTGTTAGGAATGAGATCTTATTAAGGAAATTCATATGTGAGCTGCCCATGAGTGGTATTTTGGATAATAGGGATTCCTCACCCCTATTGTATGCATCTTTGTGCCTTAGTAGATTGAGGACTCCATGCCCTGATCTACTCTAAAGATCCAAGATTCCACACCTTGATCTTTTTAAATATTCAGGACTCCGCGCCCCAAACATTTCATTATAGATTCAAGACTCCACGTCTTTATATTTCATGGATTTAGGACTCCGCGCCCTAATCCTTTTATTATATATCCAAGACTTCACGTCTTTATATTTCATGGATTTAGGACTCCGCGCCCTAATTTCCATGGCTTCTCATCTACTTTGCTTTGAAACTTCGCGCTTCACCTTAAGGTATTGATTGTGAGCTCATACCCATCTGATGGTTCATTGGTAAGGTCTTCTTCCAAGACCTGCACACATCACAAACTCATTGATCAAATAAATCAAATGAATTTCATAATTGACTTATTCAAATTTTACCAAATATTGTGCATGACTTCCACAGTCATTTTGGTTTTGGAGAAATGACTTCCACAGTCATTTATAGCTTGAGCATCCTTGTTGGCAATGACCAAGTCCCCTCCCACATCATGCTTAGTACGATATTATGCACATATAATCATACAAATTATGTATCATCCATAAATCATAATTAACCATATGTTCCATCTAACCATGATCATCCATGGATCTGTGTCTCAATTCTGAATCACCATTCATGTCATACACCTATGTCCAAAATAGGATACAAAAAGAGAAAACATTGCTAATATGCTCTTAACCAAAATCAATTCTTGTGTACGCAACCATAGATATTATCATAAGCACACAACAACCAAGTGACCTAAACCAGGTCATAGCATATAAGCATTTACATAAGTCTTTCATACATAATATTATATCATTATATCAAAATCACCATCTCTAAGTGTCATCAAAGCTATCTCACTAAGAAGGGACACTACATACTCCCCCTCTTGGGCTAAACTTGGCCCGAAGTTTTTCCTACAGTCATAAGATGCTTAATTCTTTTCAATTCTCCTATCGATAAGTTGTTAACCTTATGTATAAGTATTTGATATAGTTTTTTTTTTTTTTTTTCATGCCAATCCATAGTTTAATGTTTTCTAAATTGGAAGCAACTCCATGAAACAAAACATACCATTCTAAATCAAGTATAAAATACATCCATGCCATATTAGGCATGTTTTGACACAAAATACCAAATATTTCTATATCAAAACCAGCGATACAATTTATAGTACCATACAAAAATACTATTCTATGTAATTGATATTACATCTACTTAATTTATCTATAATAATTTGATAGTCTACATGTTTTTCTTTCTCATAGTCTATATGAATCCTACATGTGTCATCTCCTTGGTTCTGTAGTATGTTGAGATTTCCAAGATATAAATAGATCACATTGGTTGTATACACAACAATGATGGTCCATCCCTTATCACAATCAAACTTGCATACAATAAGCATAAAATCATCCACATACAATTGTTAGTGAAATTACACAACAAAACATGATGTTATATATAAAACTCACTCTTACATGCCACTTGATTTATGTATTCTCAATCCAACTTTCCCCTTTTCATTCCATAAGACAGCCTTGCAATCAAAATATTTAGGATCTATCCGTAGGCATTTTTTTTTTTTTTAATTTTTTTAATTTTTTAATTTTTATTTTTTAACTAAACGTTTACTCTTTAGGAAAAATCACAATTTGAGGTTCAAGGTACCAATTTTTTTTGTTTTGTTTTGTTTTTTTTTTAAACTAACAAGCTAAGGTTAATTACAATCCTCATTGACCCACTTATGTATTATAGATCATTCCCTTTGTTTCCATAATCTTCATTATTAGTCACTTCTCTAACTTGAGAATCAATTATGAATGACTCTATTAGAAGATCTTATTATAAAAGCATATTAATTGTATCTTTTTGAAAACGAATTTTAATCAAGAACAAATCTCACAATTATGCAAATATGGTATCTATATTATTGAATCTACCTTGATAACTCTAAGTCAATTTGTTTTCCAACTATGAAATCGCTCACGATTTCTATTCAGTAATTAATCAATTCATTTGCTTTCATGTCTTATCCCTTACTATTAATACGTACGCAACAACAAACTATGAAAACCATAAATTTCTCAAAATGTGATGAATCTTGTCAAATTTAAATAAGTTTAGACTATCACAAGGGAATTTCTAGCCTAAAGTTAAACCCTTTCGCTTTAAGGAGAATTACCACCCTCTCAAATTATTCCAACATTCTATAGGACTAATAAATACTCATACAACTATACATCCCAACACAAAATTCCTAAATCAAACAATCTCCCCCATTCCACATATAATACAATCATCATGCAATAATTCGAATCAATGAAAATGTGATCTCACTCTCCTTCAATTTCTCCCTAAAAAAATATCACAAGCACATATTCTTGTAAAACAAGAACTCAACTAAGCTTTTAATTAATCACATGCGTTTTTTTTTTTCATTAATTTCAAATAAAACAAGTTCTCACCACATAAAATATTTACCTTCTAAACATGTTATTCTCTTCACAATTTATAAATAATTTGAATTTTGACGTGATTGCCTAACTAACAATAGTTTAGAGAAATACATGAGTTCAATCCTCATAATTTCTCTAATTAATTTGGTTAAATAGAATGCAACCAATATTCAACTGGTAAAATCATTAAAGAGACTATTATGGCTTTCCTAGACCTAATTTGTCTTAAGCCAATAGAAAAGTTATTTCATCAACTTATCACAATAATCTTTTTCTACATTTCAAGAATTTGAAAGTCATTTTAGTTCTACCTAAATTCAATACATACAAAAGGATTACAATACTAGAGGATAGATATCTAGTTCACACTTCCATATATCAAGTCAATTATTCCAAACATTCTAAACCACCTAATGGTGTTTAGTATACCAATATTAGTATCTTCATCTGTAATAATAAAAATAATGGATTTAAAGCTCAAGAAAATTTGTGTTACAAATCTCTATCCATTTAACTTTAATTACACATAATCATTCTTTAATCATGAATATTAGATTCCATCAAAATATTCTAACTAGAAGAATTACTTAGCTCATAGATATATTTTACTTTGGATTCCACACCCATACCTTACCTCATTACTTATCTCATAGATATATACTAGTATGGATTCCATACCCATACATTTTCTCATAGATATATGCTAGTATGGTTTCCACACCCATACATTAGATCATAGATATATGCTAGTATGGATTCCACACCCATATATTTTCTCATAGATATATGCTCGTATGGATTCCACACCCATACATTAGCTTAAGGAAAACATAACATTCAAGTGTTCCTTAAAATGGTTTCCACAACCCATCATGCACCAATCATTTAAGCCTCTTGTTTATTAGGAAGTTCATACCTCAACCTAGTATTTGAGTAATTTAAAGTTATTTGATGCCTAATGTCAACCCAAAATACACAAAATCATGTCAAGAAATCAGAGAAATTTCATTCTTACTCATTAAGAATGTATTCCCAATTCCTATTTTAACACATCTACTTAATACACATACATTACTCTTGAGTTTACATTCACAGTTAAAAGTGACATCTTTCAAGGTAGCTTTTAGTTAAGTTTCCTCTAGTGTAGGTACGAAAAGATTCAAAATTATCATGATGAACTCAATCATCACGTTAATGGAATCTCAGCCTTACACTTGTTACTCATTCCCAAAGCATACACACCAAGGTCATCACACTATAGTCCAAATTAAGCCAATATTCTTCTTGGTAGATACGATTTCAGCAAGTAAAGATGGCTACTAAGCCCATATCACATTGAAAATGATGCACTAAAAATATATGAAACCATGCATTCACTCCACCTATCTCACTCATTGATTGAAAATCAAGTCATTCACATACTTGGGTTTAACCCAAACTTTCTCAAGTACATCCTTTCCCAGCATGTCTTTAAGCATTTTAACATATTGTTGATAATGTGCCTTAACAAAAATATAAAGGAATATAAGGGATTTTTATTTTATTTTATTTCATGAGTCACTAAATGACATAATGATAATAATATCCTCTATGCAACCAATATGCTTCCAAGTCAAGATATACAAGAACTCAACTTGCATGCAAAATCAACATTCATACATCATCAAACTACAAATAAGCATGTTGGCCCATTAGGCCTAGTGTTGTAACCTGGCTCTGATACCATATGTAAGGTCCCACCTTACCCACCATCAGTAAGATAGAGAAGTAGATGTCACATAATCACTAATACTCATTTGCACAAAATCCTAAAGAATTAGTCACTGTAAAATTGTTTCCAACAAAAGGCCCTTTTTATTTTGAAAGCTTTAGATAATACAAGAAACAACTGTCTTAGTCACACTTCAGCAAATTATTAAATTAATTTTCACATTCATACCAAAAACTTGCAGACATAGGAAGCTACACCCATTAAATAGTTTATTTATAATTTATAGTAACATAAAAAAAACAAGAGTAACTAAGAATTTTACACTAACAATTTATATGCACAAAAGCTACAGCCATTCAAGATTTTTGACAAACACTTTGCAGACATGCACTCTACCTCATTCAGCCCTTATGACAAACACTTTGCAAGCACGCAATTAAAATTCATTGAGGCATTTTGTCAAATACTTAGCAACAATGAATTTAAGATTATTCTTCAACATATTTATCTCATAAAATTCAGAATTTAAACTGTAAATGTTTCCATCTTAAAATAGGGACTAAACAATCTTAGTTTTTCAGCAAAGACTCAACAACAGGCGCACATAACTCAGAGCAGCAATCTGCCAAATCACCCATATTTCCAACCTAGGTTCTGAAAAGTATTTTTTTGGAATGAAATCAGGGGTTACATGACCATTAGGCACGGATACCCCCTGATGTTGGGCTGAATCGAATTCACAACGCCCAGAAATGTGATTCTTGAAAACAACAAATTTATAGCCTAAATGTTTCATTTATGACTTTTGTCAAACATATGGAATGAAAACTTACAACTACACCTCTACATGAGGGAAAACAACCCAAAGTTATGCTACTAAGATATGCTCATTGAAATCACACATTTCTAAATCCACCATATGAGTCCTTAAAACATTTTACCACCCACAAGCTAATTCATTTGACATGATTGACAAGCTTTTTGCACCAATTGCTACAATTTAACAAACATATGGCAGCCCTGAATGTTACAGCCATTAAGGCTTTCTATCAAAATTCTTATAGTACTATTACAATAACTTGAATAACAAAACATTGAATTATTAATAAGAATATGAAACATAAGCCATAACTGAAATTTATCTCCAACTTACCTCAAGCATTTGATCTTCCAAACTATATTTTAGTTGCCATTGTTTTTGCATTTTCTTTTAAGGGTTGATTCTGTAATTCCTCCAAGTATATTTTGGGTACATGTCCATTTTCTTACTTCTGATGCAAGCTGCAAGTTAGCACTTATTCATGCATAAATAAACAGATAACATTACTCATTCACATATATTGTCAAACACTTTGCAAACTATCCTCAAACCATTTATAAAACATGCATCTATTAATTATTTGAAACAAAACCATAAATCATGAGATACTTACCCAAGTCCTTTGGAATAAATTTATTGCAATTACCTTCAATAATATTTTGCTTTCCTTTTTCAAATGCTACAATACCAAGATTAGTACCATAAACTACACCAATAATAACTACAATATTGAGATCTAAACATCCATACATATAGATTGATCTAGTCTTCATTTTTAACTAATCAATAATATTTTAGATAACATAAGCCTAAACCAAAATTAGATGCTTACAACAATTTAAATGTCTACTTTTTATTTTATGTAAAGCTATACTATATTTTTAGGACAATGGAAATTATACCTGAAGAGATATTCAACTCCAATCGTTGAGAATATGATCCACCTTCGATCCCTTAACCAACTCATTTGAACCATCCAGTTTTCCACCCAACCATATCCAGGGAGAACTCCTCCCCCTGGAACCCCCGAGCTGTAAAAGCTCACAAACAGTACCAAAATACAATAGTAGAGAGATAGATGCAAGGAAAACTAAGGAATATAGTTTTCACTTCCTCTAAATACCATGCATGTTCAACCTCAATAGATACTTAGAAGATTCACAAGAAATTCAGATTTGTTTTGGAAGTAATTGAATACTCTCCATATCTCTTCCTCTCACCATATTCCTCAAGTCTCTTCCACTCTTGGCATTACCCCTCTCCCCCCAAATGAGAATACATGAGACTCATATATAGGAGGAGCCACAATTTATTGTCATAAAGGAGGATTAATATGCATGCATTGTATTCCATTTAGAGGAGTGTAACTTATGCCATTAAGGAGAGGTATGCATGCCCTATTTAAGGAGAGTGTAACATACGCATTAAAGTGAGTGTAAGAGGAATATTTTATGACATATATTTAATGAGTGTAAGAAGAATATGCCATTCCTTGATGAGTGCATAAAAGAGAGTGTAATGTAATATTTAAAATAGAGATATTTACATAGAGCCATGAGAGTCATGAAGGAGAGAGGTGTGAAGTGATTGAGGAGATATAATTCCCTTTTAATAATAATATCATAGTCTCATAAAAGATAATAATAATATTAATAATATTAACGATATTGATGATTAAGTCAAGATTGAACTATTACAATTGATTAATCATAAGTTAAGTGATTTTCCTTCAAGTATACTTGTTTACCCATTGATTTGAGCTGATTTACTATTTTTGGAAAGTCATACTTGAAATAGTAGGCATGACTTTCTATTTTTAGAAAGTCACTCCAAAATTGTTAGGAATGAGATCTTATTAAGGAAATTCATATGTGAGCTGCCCATGAGTGGTATTTTGGATAATAGGGATTCCACACCCCTATTGTATGCATCTTTGTGCCTTAGTAGATTGAGGACTCCACGCCCTGATCTACTCGAAAGATCCAAGATTCCACACCTTGATCTTTTTAAATATTCAGGACTCCGCGCCCCAAACATTTCATTATAGATTCAAGACTCCACGTCTTTATATTTCATGGATTTAGGACTCCGCGCCCTAATCCTTTTATTATATATATCCAAGACTCCACGTCTTTATATTTCATGGATTTAGGACTCCGCGCCCTAATTTCCATGGCATCTCATCTACTTTGCTTTGAAACTCCGCGCTTCACCTTAAGGTACTGATTGTGAGCTCATACCCATCTGATGGTTCATTGGTAAGGTCTTCTTCCAAGACCTGCACACATCACAAACTCATTGATCAAATAAATCAAATGAATTTCATAATTAACTTATTCAAATTTTACCAAATATTGTGCATGACTTCCACAGTCATTTTGGTTTTGGAGAAATGACTTCCACAGTCATTTATAACTTGAGCATCCTTGTTGGCAATGACCAAGTCCCCTGCCACATCATGCCTAGTACGATATTATGCACATATAATCATTACAAAGCATGTATCATCCATAAATCATAATTAACCATATGTTCCACCTAACCATGATCATCCATGGATCTGTGTCTCAATTCTGAATCACCATTCATGTCATACACCTATGTCCAAAATAGGATACCAAAAGATAAAACATAGCTAATATGCTCTTATCCAAAATCAATTCTTGTGCATGCAAACATAGATATTATTATAAGCACACAACAACCAAGTGACCCAAACCAGGTTATAGCATATAAGCATGTACATAAGTCTTTCATACATAATATTATATCATTATATCAAAATCACCATCTCTAAGTGTCATCAAAGCTATCTCACTAAGAAGGGACACTTTCTGATCATAGATATTGCACTCAACTTTGATGGTCCTTTTTATCTCTCTTGACTACTTCAAATTATTGACACAATCATATGCTTTTTGTTACTCTTTCTATTCCTTCCTTATATCTATTCTCCCCCTTAGATATTGTGTACTCTCCCACATAGATATTGCACTAAATTTCATAGGCTTTTCTTTTGAAGTCAAATATATTGTATTCTCCCCCTTAGATATTGTGTACTCTACCACATAGATATTACACTCAATTTCATAGTCTCTTTTTTTGAAGTCAAATAAGTGACAATAATTTACAAGAACTATCCCTAATTTGTTTCTCACATGTTCAAATGGTTCTCTAACAAGATAATTTACAAGAAATATTCCTAGTTTTTTTCTCACAAATTCAAATGCTTCTCTAACAAGAGGCTTTGTGGGTATGTATTCCATCTTCATTATTGTCTCAAAGACTTGTTGTGTGAGGAAGTGGTACTTTATGATGATATGTAAATCACTGATGATATATAAATAGTGATTGAAAGAAGTAGAATATTTTATTTTTGAAATTATTATTAAATTTCTATTGAAACACTTAATAGATATATACGTTTACCTTAATATTTTGTAAAGCCCATTCCAGTGATTTCCTCAGGAGGTAACATTGACATCAATGCCTCCAACATGCCTTAAACGTTCCTCTACGACCCTCTTAGGCAAAAGCCTATTGATTCCACCCCTCAAGTTAGGTCAGCTATCTAGTAGGATATGCCCCTGAGGAGGTCACCATCATTTTAACAATCAGTGATGCCCTTAAGTTAGGCCACTAGTCTCAATAGCCTAGCCCTCAGCAGGTAAGTGGAGTTCGTGTAGCACACCCCCGCGAAGAAGAGGGGCCATTAGCATATCATTGAAGGCCTTATTGCATCCTTATATATACACTTAAAGATCTTATGGTCCACCCAACCATTAGGATATTAAGCCTCTATGCCCCCTTAAGGGGGTCTATAAGGTACTTCAGCATGTCATGGAAGGCCCTCCCATTACTAATGGGATAATATGCCCTCATAGGGCCATTTAAGGTCTTTGAAGTTGATTAATGCGATGATATGATCTGATTATTATCAATCATATCAGGCCATATCACCCATATGGTGGGACCCCATGCCCTTATAGGGCCATTACTGATGGGACCCCATACCCTCATAGGGCCATATAACCATATGTATGGTACCCTATGCCCTTATAGGGCCATTAAGGATCAACCATAGGAAGGAATGGGTGGAACCCGTCCTAAAGGATGTACAACCAAAGTTTGAATATCATTAAACAAAATGTTTAAGAATGAAGGAGAACCAAAGGTTGAAGGATCAACCATAGGAAGGAATGGGTGGAGCCCGTCCTAAAGGATCTACAACCTTCAATTGAAGATCATTAGACCAAAGGTGTTCCTAAATGATCTACAACCTTCGGTTGAATATCATTTAACCAAAGGTTTAAGGATGAAGGATAGCCAAAGGTTGAAGGATCTACAGCCAACGGTTGAAGATCATTAAACAAAAGGTTTAAGGATGAAGGACAACCAAAGGTTGAAGGATAAACCATAGGAAGGAATGGGTGGAACCCATCCTAAAGGATCTACAACCAACTGTTTAAGATCATTAAAGCAAAGTTTTAAGGAAGGTTGGGCTTGCCCAATGAGTAAGGTCAAGGACCTTTTAATTAAACCAAAGGTTTAAGGATCAAAAACCAAAGGTTGAAGGATGAAGGTCCCTTGACCTTCAAAGTACAACCAAAGGTTGAAAGTACAACCAACCAAAGGTTGAACCCATAATAACAACCAAAGGTTGAAGGATCTACAACTAGCGATAGAAGGATCTACAACTTTCCATTGAAGATAATTAAACAAAAGGTTTAAGGATGAAGGAAAACCAAAGGTTGAATTATCTACAACCAACGGTTGAATATCATTAAACCAAAGGTTTAAGGAAATATCAACCAAAGGTTTAATAATACAACCTTGAGAGATTCCACGGTTCCTCTACACCCTTCACACGGTAAAATTGGGATAGGTAGTGTTTACTTCTACAAGTTCTATAGGCAGAGTCTGTAAAAGGCCAGGTAGCCTCCAGATCTCATCTTTTATGAAAGGTGACATATCTAGTAAATGCCCCTACAGTCAATCTATGGAATGGATCTAAATAGAAGTTCTTCATTTTAATATCCATAAAGCACAACCATTTTAAGGTAAACTATGTATATGTGTCATTTCTCCCACAAACTAAAGGCTTCCTCTAATATCCATAAAACACAACCACTTTAAGGTAAACTGTGTACATGTGTCATTTCTCCCATAAACTAAAGGCTTCCTTCCATTAATTTTAGATGTGAACTCTACCATAAACTTTTTAAGTCAAAATTTAAGATAAATAATGCACATGTTATTTACCTCATGATATTGTGTCATTTCTCTCATGCATTTGCAATAAATGTCGATTTAATATGTATATTTTTATTGAATTTGTTTTTTTTTTCAGGGACAAGAAACCATTAAATATGGTTGAAAAATGGAAATTATGCATAGAAGTTTCTTGCTATCCCAATCCAGGGAAAGCCGTGATTACATATGTGATTTCCAATATTGTGACTAACAAATTCATCCAAAGGAAAATGAATAAACTGGGAAGAACAACAAACAACAAGGCATATTATATTGGATTGATAGAAGGCTTTAGAACAACGATGAAGTATGGATCAAATGGAATTGTATTTTTCACCAATTCTGAGCTTGTGTGCAACCAAATGAATGGCGTGTGTCAGGTTAAGAAGGAGAGGCTAAAAGAACCGCATGGAATAGCAAAAAATATTGTTAGCCAATTTCAATTTTTTAGTATAAGGCACTGTACAAATGTGAATAAGATGTTTGCTGATCTATTGCACGGGGAAATGCCAGTTCATGATTCATCTATCAAAGATTAATTAGAATTATACAAAGAAATGCCAATGCAAGATTCATATCTCAAAGATGAATTGGTTTTGAGATGATCTTCTTCAAAAATTCAAGATTCATCTCTCAAAGATGAATTAGTGTTGATATGCTCTCCTTCAAAATTTATTGATGGACACTGTAACATATCTTGGATATGTGTGTGTTGTGTACTTATAAATGCGTCTTTTTTAATGAACATGTTTTCTTTTCAATTATATACAAAGTGTGCTCCCACCACACCATGTAAAACGCAACTTGGTGAACTTCACATTTGCAACAACTGGTGAACTTCACATTTTTATAAAATTAAAATGCAAGGAATTCAACAAATTTTTGTTTAAATGGAGTTTGTTTAAATGCAGTTTCACTTATTTTTTAATGACCATGTGTCTTTTTCAATTTTATACCAAGTGTGCTCCCACCATGTAAAGCGCAATTTGGTGAACTTATCATTTTTATAATTCCTTTTTTGCTTAAATTGAGTTTCACACATCAATTATTACTTTGAAAGTTGTGTTCTACATACTTTGTGTACACTAAATTACAAAGTGATTTTTTGAAATCTATTTTGTGTAAATTTCTACCAATATATATATATATATATCATGGAGGATGAATGACGAAGATCAATCGAATCCCATATGGGGGTTCAAGGATCGAGGGATGTTCATGGTATTTAAATATAATCTTAAATCTCCATACATGTGTGTACATATGGAATTTTTTTTTTATTAACTTTGTGAGTTAAATTAGGTGCTAATAAGTTTCATTTTTTAACTTTTAGGAGCTAAGAAAAGAAGGATCTCTACTCCATCCATGGAGTGTGCCCATGGTTCACCCAGTCGTGGTATGGTTCACACAATTTAATCAATGAATATGTACATGTATTTATATGTACACATGAATGTATTTTTCAATTGATTATAAATTCGTATTTGTTTATGAAGCTTCTCTCTCATCTTGAGAGGTTGGTGGTGGTTCAAATCCCCTTAGAAGGCCATCAATGAGTGGTAGCAGTTTAAGTGAAGGGGGTGATATTTATTCCCCTGAAGGCCAATCAATGACTGGTGGTGTTAGTTCTCAGCACCATCATTCTGGGTCTGGTTCTGAGCACGGTCATTCTGGGTCTCAACAGTTTCATGGTGGATAAGATGCTAACCAAACATGTCAAGGTTGCCATACATTTCAATATTTGTTTCATTGAATTTGTACAAATTTTTGTACATGTGTTTTTTCTAATATATGAAACTATATATATATTGATGTAGAGGCCAAAAATGTTCCAAATATTGGTCAAAATAAATCCAGGGCAGAATGCTACATTAAAGAAGAAGGTTGTCTACCCAGCACAACTTATCTTGTCGACATTTCTGATATACCATGGGAAACAAACATGGTGCAATGCGCCTTACAAAGATGTGAAAAACTTCATGCAAAATTGCGGAGAGATCTCGTGGCTTTAACTCTACTTGCTGAGAGTCGGCAAAGCCTCGAAATAGTTACACATTCTTTGGGCAAAATTGTAAATGTGTACCAAACTCTTGGGCCAATGACTGATACATTTTCAGAAGCGATGAGAAAGAGAAAGGAAACAATAATGGGTCCAGATAAATGGGAGGATGTAAAACAAAGAGTTACAAAAGATATGGCGAACTCAATTTTTAATTTCAAGGAAGGGCCAAAAAGAAAAATGCTGAAGGTGAAATATTTCAAGCACCCAAATATAGCTCGCTATTTGTATTATAGGCATCTTGCGGCCTATGAAAGGCTCCCATGGAACGACGAGGTTCCTGTTTATTTTGCACAATTGTTTTATGCATAATTTATTTTGGGTATGAAACCCAACTACAATGACCTTCCTTTAGAATTTTTTGGTTCGAGGAAAGGTCGATTGTATGACTGCTAGAGCGCTAAGTGAGATGTGGAGTTGCCTCGCCCTGAGCCACCATTGGTGAGTCGACCTTTCGAGTCGAAACTCTACGGTCAGAGATGGATGCGACTTCTCAAATAATTCAAGAAGCAAGAGATGTCATGATCGACAATGTTTACTGTGGATTGGGTGGAGTTGATGTTTGTCTAAATTGACAAAGAGCACGTGAAAATGCACGTGCCAATTTTATCTATTTTACAGATGAAGAGATTGACAACATGAATGTTGAAGATCTCTGAATATATGAAAAAAATTATCGTAATTCTTTTCAAGACATAATTCTTCATGAGGAAGAGGGCACGAGAACAGAATGTGTTAATGACCTTAGGGTTTGAAATTATTTTTAACATACATATACATGTGTAAAATGTTTAATATATACATGTGTATATACATGTATACATTTATTTGTATGTACATTAATCTAAAAAAAATGTATCATTATATTTTAAAACACAATTTGCAGTTGTCACGCATGATGCATGACAAAAATGTTAATATCACATTCGGGACATCTAGTTCAAACAATGCAGATGGGTCTCACCATCAAGATATGTTGGAAACTGTTAGTGTTTTTTAAGTGATATTTTAAAATAAATAATTTTTCACACCTGTACATATATGTATATATAATGATAAAATGTTTTAACAGATTCCGATTCTGTCCAATGTTTTTGGGATGGCGATATCTTCGTCTTCCTTGGGAGATGTACCTTCTACTTCCTTAGGAAATGAGCCACAAGTATGGAAAATTTTTCAGTTTTAAAATTTATGTTTAAGTTATATATATATATATATATATATATTCCACCTGAAACAGTTCCATTAAAAATTGATATATATATATATATATATATATATATATATATATATATATTGAGTTATTTTAAATTTTTTGAATTTAGGTTCCTATAGAATATTTCTTTAATCGACGGACTCTAGTGACGGAGATATGAACATCCACACCATTTGAACAAGTTGTCTTTAACTTTTTTTTTAATATTATTGAAAATAAGTTGATATATGTACACGTGAATTTTCATTTGAAATTTTTTAATATATATATATATATATAGTTAACTGTGCATGTATATTGTACAGTTTACCGTTGCAGATGTTCCTATGGGGGCGGAACTTGTTCATCAAATGGAGAGGGAACCTCATGAGGTATTGCATGAGTTTTTTGTTATATTTTGTTTTTTACATGAAGTTCTATATATATTCTCACTCATTTTTAAAACATCAAATTTTAATGTTCAAGTACATGTGCATTGTGTATGTAGGTTTCCCATGCTTCACATGATAGTGCGCAGATTGAGACCCTGATAGGAAAGACGCTAGATCCATCTCTATTTGATGGACATGATTTGTAGATTTGATTTCAAGATTTAGATAGTCTTAAATTTTCTTTTTTATATATTATCTAGATGCACTCTCATATATATATATATATAACTTGATACAGTTTGATACTTGTGAGATCTACAATTTTTGGACATATTTTATTACAGTGTTAATATAAATTGTTTTGTTCCAAAAAGTTAATTTTTGGATGGTTTTTGTACTTTTGGCATTTGAATGTGAAGTAATGTTGTTATATAATTTGTTTGGTTTTTAAAACTTTTTTGGATAATTGAACTACTAGTAATGTTGTCATCTATAAATTAATGTTGTCATCTGAACTAAATTTGGCATGTTATGTAATGATGTGTTATAATTTGTTTTGTTTTTAAAATTTAAGTTTTGGATGCTTGAAGTACATTTGGCATGTGAAGTAATGTTGTGATCTATAATTTTTTGTTAAATTAAAGTTAAGTTTTGGATGGTTTCAATCTACATTTGGCATGTGATATAATGTTAAATGTTTTTATTGGATAGTTGAACTATAATTGGCATGGCATGTGAAGTAATGTTATGTATGATATAATCAAAAAGTTTTTAAAACTCAAGTTTTGGATGGTTTCAATCTACATTTCTCATGTGATATTTAATGTTTTAAATGTTTAATGTTTTAATGTTGCACGATATATAATCAAAAAAAAATTAAAACTTAAGTTTTGGATGGTTTCAATCTACATTTGGCACATGTGGTATAATGTTAAATGTTTCTATTGGATAGTTGAAATATAATTGGCATGGCATGTGAAGTAATGTTGCACGATATATAATCAAAAAGTTTTTAAAACTTAGGTTTTGGATGGTTTCAATCTACATTTGGCACATGTGATATAATATTAAATGTTTTTATTGGATAGTTGAACTACAATTGGATGGCATGTCAAGTAATGTTGTGATATAATAAAAAAAAATTTAAAACCCAAGTTTTGGATGGTTGAAGTACATTAATCATGTGAAGTAATGTTGTGATATAATCAAAAAGTTTTTAAAACTAAGTTTTGGATACCATTTTAATCTACACTTAATGTAAATCCCTTTAATTTTGATTTAATGTTAAATGCTTTAAATGTAAATCCCTTTAATTTTGATTTAATGTTAAATGTTTTAAATGTTTTGATATAATGTTAAATGTTTTGATCTAAGTTTTTGATGGTTTCAATCTACATTTGGCCTATGGAAGACCCCATGCGTAGACAACAGATGTGTTGCAGAAGGGGAGGTGGGGGTAGGGATGGAGGGGGCAGGAGTTCTAGCTCTCACCCTCCTCTTTCCATCCATGACACAGGTATCCACCCTCCTCTAGCAAGCAATGAAGCACAATTTCGCTTCACCAACGCTATGGTCAGACCGCAAATTATGGTGATCATTTCCATCTCTTTTCAGGAGGAGCCGCAAGATGAAGGTGCTTCTAGTTATAGGAAGCGGTGGAGAAAGTCCACCATCCCAACCCATCAGCCCCAGGACACCAGGAAGTTGGCATCTCTTATTCAAATCCACGTCAACAAGCCACTCAGTGATGAGCGCAGCCAGAAACAACTCCTTCCAGCACTCCAAGGGAGTAGATGATGATCCGAAGGACTACGATTGTCCAATTTTGGAGGAGAATCCTCCTACACACATCGATAGCTAGCCTAATGTCAGGTCCTCTTTATCTTTTTCCCGGTTATGGGCAACTCCTTTTCTGTTTTTTTGATTCAGACCCCCTCTGGTGTTGGCTGGTTAGGCAACCCAGGAGACGGGTCTCGCTATGTACATTATGTTCATTACAGTTATATATATGTAAATCCTTTAATTTTGATTTAATGTTAAATGTTAAATGTTTTGATATAATGTTAAATTTTTTGATCTAAGTTTTGGATGGTTTCAATCTACATTTGGCCTAGATGGAAGACTCCCATGTGAAGTATTGTTTTGATTGAATCAAAAAGAGTAAAGAAGTAGTTGTATATGTAAATCCCTTTAATTTTGATTTAATTTTAAATGTTAAAATTATGTTTTGATCTAAGTTTTGGATGGTTTCAATCTACATTTGGCCTAGATGGAAGATAATCCTATTTGAAGTATTGTTTTGATATATTCAAAAAGATTAAAGTAGTTATATGTAAATCCCCTTAATTTTGATTTAATGTTAAATGTTAAATGTTTCAAGATATAACATGTTAAATGTTTTGATTTAAGTTTTGGATGGTTTCAATCTACATTTGGCCTAGATGGAAGACTCCCATGTGAAGTATTGTTTTGATTTAATCAAAAAGAGTAAAGAAGTAGTTATATGTAAATCTCTTTAATTTTGATTTAATGTTAAATGTTAAATGTTTTGATATAATGTTAAATGTTTTGATCTAAGTTTTGGATGGTTTCAATCTACATTTGGCTTAGATAGAAGACTCCTATATAACTTGTATTGTTTTGATTTAATCAAAAAGTTTTTAAAACTCAAGTTTTGGATGGTTGAAGTACATTTGGCATCTTAAGATTGCTTTTTATCTCTACATAGTCTTGTTTGAGTGAAAAAATTTCCAATAGGAAGAACATAGCTTTTCAATGCAACTAACCATGTATCAATTGAGCTCTAATTGAAAAAAGAGTTTAAAGAAGTAGATATATGTAAATTATCCCTTTAATTTTGATTGGAAATATAAGAAGTACATATATGTTTGTTGAATTTGGGTCAATGTCATTAATGCACTCAAATAGGTAGCCTTGTTGATTTATAATTTGGTAAATTGATGACATTCAGTTAATTGCATTCTAGAATACAGAACATATATCTGACCATTGGAAAGACAAATTTTGTACTAGATTTTCAATCAGGAATAGAGATGTGGGTCAAATCCCACCAAAAGTCAGAGAAGTGCTCCGAGTTTCTTGTCTGAAAGGAATCTTCGTACAAAACTATATTGTGGATGATTTATTTAGATTTTACGGATACTTTTTTACTAGAAAATCTCACAAGAAAAATTGGGCACATTAAGTTCGTGTATATATCCAATACAATTTTTCATCAATGCACATAGAAAAACTACTTTTAGTTAAAATTGCATTCTAGAACATATATATTGAGTACATTTAAATCATTTTTCATCAATGCACATAGTAAAACTACTTGAATAATTAATTTCATTCTAGAACATATATATCCAATATGTAAGTAACATTTTTCATCAATGCACATTGAACATATCCGACCATTGGACAAACAAATTTTGTACTAGATTTTCAATCAGGAATAGAGATGTGGGTCAAATCCCACCAAAAGTCGGAGAAGTGCTTCGAGTCTCTTGTCTGAAAGGAATTTTTGTACAAAACTATACTGCAGATGATTTATTTACATTGTGTCCATACTTTTTACCAGAAAATCCAACTAGTTTTTCATCAATGCACATAGAAAAACTAGTTCGAGTTAATTGCATTCAAGAACATATATATATATATATATATATATATATATATATATATATATATATATATATATAGAGAGAGAGAGAGAGAGAGAGAGAGAGAGAGAGATCCAATACATGTAACTTTTTTCATCAGTGCACATGTATAGAAAAGCTACTTTCAGTTGATACTAGAGCATGTGCATGTACCAAAACAATTTGTACATGTGAAAACACTTCCAAAAATAACATAAGCAGCTCAATTTTTAGTTGAGTACTGGAAGTTCTAAAACATATTTAATCCAAAGAGAATAAATTATTGGGCAATTCAATCAAAAAAATTCCAATGGAATGCCATCTTCAATAATCTGTTCATGATCGTATTTTGACATTTTCCATTTCTTAATTTTCATTTTTTTCTTTGATTGAACCTCTATAAAATTTATGCGTCCTGCACACATCAAGTGACTATATTGACAACTTATGGAATGAGGTTCATAGTCTTCAAAGTAAACAAAGTCCCCTCTTTGATTAGTTTATCTAAAAAAATAACCTTTCAGTATAATAGATCCTCTGCCATATCGAAATCCGTGATCATTATAGTTTTCTAATAATTTCATTTTTCGTTCAGTGCAACGCATAAAATAATACTTAACATTCTCATTGTTGTCAATAGGTGTAATTACAACAAAAACATCTCCTGCACAATAAAACAAACTTAACAAAATTATACATATTTAAATTTATTTCTAGATTTTTAAATCATTAGAAAGCATTTCAAATGTCACCTTCTCTAACAAGATCAAAAAATCGATCACCATTAGATGATATTGTAGTTTCCTATGATTGCATTTCTTCAAACATTGCAACATACATTTTTTCCTTTGTATTTAGCTCTGTATGTTTCCAATCTTTTACATACATTTTGTTTTCACAAACATCATTGGATTTTGTGGTGTCTATGCAAACATCACAAAACCAAGAATATTTTCTTTTATCCAATGCAAACACATTTCTGGATGATTTTGTTTTAATTGACTGCAATTTTCGAGTTCCTTATATTGTTTCAATGTCATTTCCAATTGATCTATCTACGTCTTCAATCCTAATATACCAAAAAAACCTTTATATGGAAAATTAAAAGAAGAATTTGTAAATATGATATCAAAATACAATCAAATATAATCATTGCATGATAAATGTACAATGTTTAAAATTAGATTTCCAATAAAAATTAAATTGAGTGTACCTTTGCATTTCCCTTATTGGTTAGTCTCATGGATTAGAGTAGCGATGCACCATTGAACAACGTATTTAGCGTTCACAAGTCGGCTTGCAGAGGGATTCATTTGATATCTTCAAAGTGCTCGTTTCATGCATTCTCTTGTACCGTCATGTTCTCATTTTCCATGGCCAGTCTCAAGGAAATTCCAACAATGTTTAATTTAGGTTTTATTATGAAGAAAACACAACCAAAAGAATGATCGTGAAGATTTGAATTGACCTGCGCATCCGTATGACCATATCCAATGTTCATTGAATGTTATTCCATGATTTTTCAAGGAATCATAAATTTTTCCAAAACAATGTTGTACAAAATATGTATCATGTGTACGGTCGTCACTGATATAAAAGTGATATTCTTTAATGATATGTCGATTTTCACTCGTGATTTCTATATGATCGACGTTTTGTTCATCATGTCTATATAGAATATGGACGAGCATGGACAGTTGTTCAGAATGATAGTATTCACTCTGAATTTCTTTTTGTGAAACAAATGTGTAGTTTTCTGCAAAATCAATCACTGAAAAAATGGCCCCTGGTGGAAAAAATTCATGAGATTTTTTCAATTGTAAGTCTTGCCATCGAGCTCTATGGGAATGCTTGGTGTATTTGTAAATTTCTGCCTCAAAATTTCTCAAAAAGTCTATCACAAAAATTTCTTCTTCTAGTAATTCAATTATTTTAACACTATTTGGACCTTGAATTGATGTATTGATATATTCATATCTCTTCCATTTCACTTTCATGTTTGAAAATGATTGATCATTTATATTAGTACGATATTTGTTTTGAAATTTAGTCAAATTTCCACAATCATCACATTTTTTACCACCAACACATTTATTTTTGTAAAATAGTTCATTGCTTTCTCTTTCACATAGAATTTAAGATATCAAATCATGGATAGTGGAAGGAGGAGGTGAATCCTTCCATAATATTCTACCAAAATCAAGGAATGTGTTATAATATAACTCAAATTCCACATGATTATGACCACAACAAGTGTCTCGTACAGTGATAGATTTTACATACCATGGTTTTTGTTGAACAAAAGCACTGATTGAAACATGAATTTGATGATTCTCTTCTTTGAACTTGTTGAATAAATCTATCTGAGTGGTTTCCAAGAAATATTTTTCATGTTCTTCGTACTGATTTTGTGCTATTCTTCTTTGCATCACATGCCTTGTAGTAGGCGAAGCACGCGAATTGTTCTTCCAATATTCATATATTATTTTTAAAAAAATTTCTCCAAGTTTATATTTGTATGGTTTCCTACAAATAGCTCTCCAACAAGCAAGTTAATCATTTACATATACTTGCAGCTGAAATTTTTGATGTTTGTGCAAAGTTTTTCACGATGTTCCTAATGCTCGTATCATAGATGTTACCAAATGATTCTCTTTAGTAACCATTGCCATATGTATTCTTCTACGTACAATTGAAACATTTTTCTCTCTAGATCTCTTAATTCAATTTATAGCACTACTTATATTTTGTATCACATCTTCCTTCATTTTTTTATCTTTGGTTTATTTTCGAATACCTAGTAGTGTTGTAGCTTCTTTTAATTTCCTTAATGATAGGAGACCTTTCAACATTTGAGCTTGAACTGTCACCTGCTCATTTAAGAAATACTTTTAAAAAATGCAATTAACATGATATCGTATAACATGGTCAGGTTTTTTATCTCCATATGTGTGAGTGTCAACATTTTCTAACATCTCATCATCAACACTGATTTCATCTGTACATATTCAAAAAAATAGTGCATAATAAGTTTACATATGAACAATAAATTTAACTAAATTAATAAATATATGCATAATTTCAATAAGACATTCATATATATATATATACCTTGTGATTCAATTTCTTCCTTTGAATTTATTTCAATATTTTCACCATCTTCAATCATTGGTTCAATATCTTTTTCACTTTCTCTTTCAAAATTTTGTATCTCATCATCAATGTTTTGAGGAATATCTCTGTTTGTTTACATTAAAAAAAATATCTAAATTCAAATTATTTCATCAAATAAAAATTAAGCTTCACATTTTACACTAGGAAAATTTTAAATATATCAATAGATCATAATATTTACATTTACATACCTGCTTCATTTTTTTCTTGAGTTTGATTTTCCCCTTCAATATTTGAGAGGGATTCTATCATATTACATACCTCCAAGAAATTTCCTTTGAATGTACGTCCAAGAAAGTTCCTTAAACCAGAAACAATTCTTTGCAAAATCAGGCCGCCTCCAAGAAAAGTCTTTAAACCCAAAACAATTCTTTGCAAAATCAGACCGTCTCCAAGAATTCAAAATTAAGCACAAATCCATCTTAAAAAAAAAAATGAACAAAAAACATCCAAAAGAATGTATCACATACCTCCAAGAAATTTCCTTTGAATGTACGTCCAAGAAAATTCCTTAAACCTAAAACAATTTTTTGAAAAATTCAAACCGTCTCCAAGAAATGTCCTCCAAGAAAAGTCCTTAAACCCAAAACAATTCTTTGCAAAATTAGTCCACCTCCAAGAAATTCCCTTAAACCCAAACCTCCAAGAAAATTATTTAAACCCAAACTAAGACCTTTATAAAATCAGACAAAATGTGGGAAATGTGTGAAAAATATGACTGATTTCGCGGCAATTTATATTGCTGAGAAATGTGTTTTAGGAGGGGCATCGCGAAATTTTTCGGCCGACGGAAAATTATATTAAGGTTCGGATGAACTGTGATTAAGAGTTTGGACAAACTATTAAGTTGTTAGACTCAATGGGCTGTCGGCACAAAAAATAGTTCGACTGACCTTTTAATCAAAGTTCAGCTGAACTAATGCTTCACCAGTTACGCAGCTTGATTTTTCTGTAACTTTGGATTGATTAAATTCCATGAAACATTCTGAATTAACTATCGGAACCAAGAAAAACATTTTCAAAATTGAATCTACTTTCAGGAAATATAACTTTTATGGAATTTCATAAACATTTACTAATTTTAATTAATTTTCTAATAAAATGGGTGCAAACAATTTCTGAGGGTCATTGTGATTCAGTGAAATAAAAATTATGTATCTCCCAAAATACATTGTAAATAGATTTGAAAAAATTATGGGGCATTACATTGGTCCATCGTCTCTAATGGGTAGCTTTTAGATTTTTAGTTTATAAGTTATATGTTAAGAAATTTGTTTCGTCACAAAACATATCCAAAATATGCAGTTTTTTCATATTGGACCAATTCAAAAAATTCTAGTAATTATGATATGCATCTATTGGCTTTGTAAATATGATGAAACCAAAGTAAACTTTGTCTAGATTGTCTTAACACATTTTTGTTTTCTCAAAAACACAAATTTTCAATGAATACAACATTGTGTATTAACATGACTTCTTATGAATCGTTTGATTGTTAAGAAAAACACACTCAAAGAAACACTAAGTTGACATATCAAATCTGCATAAAAAAATTTCAAAAAATAAGTAATAGAAAGCTAACAAAATTTCTGACAACTTTTATTTTGATCACAAAATGAAATTCTAAACGGAAAAATTGTTATAGTTTTTAGAAGGTTGAAGAATCGAAAAAATTGAAAGTTTTTTCTCAAAAAAGGGCAAAAAGTGTAACTCAACTTCACATTTTCACCGAAAGAGCTATTTTTCTAATGATGAAAATGAGGATGATATGGCAAAAATACATCAATCATTAGCACCACTACCTCCACCACCACAAGGAAAGCAAGGGACACCACAAGCTGGAGTAAGAAGACCCTTGAGAAGTAATGAGAGTGCTTCTCCAAACACACCACAAGGAGCTAATTTGAGTGTTTCTTCAAGCACATGTACACCAAATGAAAGAGGAACAAGATTCAGAAATTTGAATGGCATTGATGAGCAAGAGGTAGCAAATGAAGGTATGAACTCTTTATTTTCTTTATATTGTCATGTTCATGATCCCATTCATTTTGAAGAAGCTATAAAAGATAAGAAATGGATAGATGTTATGGACGAAGAGATTAATGCCATAGAAAGAAATAAAACATGGGATTTGGTTGAACTTCCAAAAGGTAAGGAAGTCATTGGTGTGAAATGGGTCTGCAAGACCAAAAGGAATGCTGAAGGTAAGATTGAAAGGCACAAGGCCAGACTTGTTGTCAAAGGATATAAGCAGCAACATGGAAGAGACTATGAGGAAAAATTTGCACCGGTTGCAAGAATGGAAATAGTGAGAGGAGTGTTCTCTATAGAAGCAGAACACAAATGGATGGTTCATCAAATGGATGTAAAATCAACATTCCTAAATGGAGTTTTAATGGAAAAGGTTTATATTGAACAACCTCTAGGCTATGAGAAAAAGACCAAGAAAATAAATTTTGTAGATTTAAGAAAGCTCTTTATGGGCTGAAACAAGCACCAAGACCATGGTACAGTAGGATAGATTTCTATCTACTAGAAAATGTGTTTGAAAAGTGTGAAGGAAAACCCACGTTATACATCAACGAAAATTATGGTGAGATGCTGATTGTTGTTTTATATGCTGATGATGTGATTTTCACAGGTAATGATGATTACCTCATTGAAAATTTTAAAAAGGTCATGAAAGATGAATTTGAGATGACTGATATGGGCTTGCTGAGATACTTCTTAGGAATAGAAGTAGAGAAAAATGAAATGGGATTTTTATCTCACAATAAAATTATGTTATTGAAGTTTTAGAAAGATTTAATATGCAGGATTACAAGGCAACAATAACACCCACAGTAATGGGATTAAAACTCAGCAAAGAGGACAACAAAAAGGATTTTGACCTTAGCTTGTACAAGAGCATAGTTGGCAGCCTCATGTATTTGATTGCAAGTAGGCCTGATATTATGCATGTTCTTAGTTTGATTTCCAGATTCATGGAGAGGCCAAAAGAAGCACATTGGTAGGCAACAAAAAGAATTCTGAGGTATGTGAAAGGAACTAAAAAGTATGGTATTTTGTATAATACTTCAGAAAATTCAGAGTTGATTGGATACACTGACACTGATTTGGATGGAAGTGTAGATGACCAGAAAATTACATTTGGTTATATTTTTCATATGGGTTCACGAGCTATTTCATGGGCTTCTAAAAAGTGGCCTATTGTACCATTGTCTACAGAAGAGGCAAAGTATATGGCAGCTACAACAACATCATGTCAAGCAGTGTGGATGAGAATAATGTTGAGGAGTTTACGCCAATAACAGGTAAAAGGAACAGTGATTTATTGTGACAATAGCTCAGGCATAGGATTGTCAAAGAATTCTGTGTTTCACAAAAGAACAAAGCACATAGATGCTAAGTTTCACTACATCAGGGAGCTAGTGAACAATGGAGAAATTATTTTAAAACATTGAGAAATTAGGAGCAATTTACAGATATACTGACAAAGCCATTGAGGCAAAAAAGCTTTGAATATTTGAGCAAATGCATGGGTATGACTGATAACCCAACAGTTGAACTTAAGAGGGAGTGTTGAAGTGTTAACTTCAACTTCTTTGTAGACAACCACCACTTTCCATTTTTGTTTTGACAACTTTTGTCAAAGGCCACTTGCTAATTTTAATAAATAGTCAATTTGGAAACCCTTATAGTCCTTTTATTTTGGAAACAGAGTTTTTAAATTGTGTGGAAAAGTTTTTGTTTCAAGTTTTGGTTTGATTTGGGCCACATAGCAGCCGGTCCTACCACCAGCACATACTAGGCACGTGGACCGATCAACGCTTTTCACGTTGGTTTGATGTCCACATCATCATCCCAGAAATCGAACACAAAATTAGTTTATAAATTCCACCCTAAAGTTTTTGCATATCAAATCGCCTTGACATCAGCAACAACTTTTGCTACGCGAACTTTTCATAAAATTTGGTTTATATTTTGGTTGGAATCCGCGGGCCCCATTTGTCATCCAATAAAATTTCGATCACATGTTGTTGGGGCGTGATAACGTTATGAAAAATTGTTACGCGAACTTTTATGTGATTTATCTTTATCTGTTAGAAGTCTGGGCGAAAGGATAATTTCGTGTTTTGTTATATGTTTTTTTATATCACGCGACTAAAGTCTTTTGACTTTGGATTTGTAATGCTACACATGGATATGAACATATATTATAAACCATATAGTTTATAATATATGTATATATTTCTATAGTTTCATTTTATAATGTTGCACCATTTTATTCTGGGCCCCGGCAGGCCTATACATAGGTTTATTTTATTTTATAGTTTTGTTAATTAAAACATGTGCTATGTCACATACAAAAAGGCCTGAAGGCTAAATGAAATGTATATATAATGAAAAACACAACAGTGTATTTTTGAAAAGACAGACAGAGCCTTGAAAAGAATAGAGAGTGCATTTTTGAAAGAGAGACAAAGTGTTCTCAAGCACTGTGTTTTGTAGCAGTCACAGTGTTATCCCTCAGAGGAGGAAGACCACAAATTTTGCAATAGTTTTTACAGTTAATGGAATAGAAAGTGTTTTTATGCAATCTCTGTCTATCAGTGAGAAATTTCTGTTTTCATTCTCTGTGTTTGAAGGAGATTATTATTCTCTCTATGTTTGTTTTGGAATTATCATAACTTTCAACAATTACCATAAAAAGAGGTTGTTTCTAGGTTGAGTGTTTAGGATTACTGGTCGTAATAACTTTACCTCAATTTTAATATTGGGTTTATCATGATTTTTGGCTTTTGTATATTATGTAGTAGAAAGAAGCATATCAAACCAGATTTGTTTATTTTATGATTTGTAAATTATCATATTAAAATGTGACTTTGTTTAGAATAAGACTATATGTTAATTAAGAGTATATGTTAATTAATGAAACATAATCTAATTTCAAATAAAAAGTGAAAAGGTAAGTTGGTTATCAAGTTTCCAGATTCAGTTCTAGCTCTCTCTCTAGCTTGCCTCTAGGTTTTTGAAGTCCTACTGCTCACATCTTATGTTGGAGGACATTATTCTTACAAAGAAGGTAGACAAGATCACTTGGGGTGGCACTTCACAGGGCGGAGATATTTCTTAAAAGGTGATATACTTATACATATCGACTAGGCTTGAGTTTGATCCTCTCTCCATTTGGCTGGCCTAAATGTGGAAGTGGGAGGCTCTAAAAAAACTAAAATGGTTCACATGGATGGTAGTTACATACAACCACATGCTAACTTGGGTCAACCTTGCTAAGCGAGGCTTCATGGGCTGGACTATATGCCCTCTCTGTATATATGCAAATGAGAATGAAACACACATTTTCATGGATTATCTCTTTTCTTCATCCATGAGGGAGGAAGTAAGAATATTCCTAAAGATGAATAGATCAGTGGACATGGTATCTATGTTCTCATGTCCTCGATGCTTGTTTTCTCACCAGATGGAGTACAAAAGTATTCCACTGTACATTTTCTAGGAGATTGGGGCTTGCCAAATGCATGCATATTTGAAAATGTTGTCCCATATTTTAGAGGAACTACCCTCAAAATCATTGGTTACTTTATGAAAATTGGCCCTCAAAAACCTATTAGCTTTAGGCGTCATTGGTATTTCAAATCTCTTGACAATATATTTTCTACTGGGTTTTTGGATGTTGCCTCTATGGGTGGTGTGTGTGGATGTGAAGCAATCATCTCCATTTTCCCTTCGAGGTATTATCACTTCTTGTGATCTAGCAGATCGAGCATTAATATGGTTTAATTTTTTTTCCTCTCTCTCCTATGGCATGAGATGATGGTTTCTATTTCTGATTTTTTCATTCTATCTTCTGCATGTTGTCTTTATTCGGGACGTTTTCAATTTTGGGGTATTCCCATCTACATTGGGAGGTATGTATGTACTCGTTTGTTTTGACCTGATTTTTTGGCTTCCAAGCTGTGATTAGTGTGATTGGTCACTAATGAGCTTTGAAATATGTAACATATTTCGTATTTTACATATAAAAGTCTTGTTTCTTTCTTTAAAAAAAATTGGTTACCAAGTTTTTGTATTAAAATACTATGGGTCCATTAGATAATAATTAATTTAACAATATAACCATTGAAATAATGACATTTTATTCCTCACTCTCAATTACGAGTAATTTGATCTATATGAGAGCCTAATTATTGATAAGTCAAACCAAAGAGCTAATTACATTGAAATCCTAATAAAGGAGTGAATTATGTCATTATCGTCAAAACTAGAGGGAATGTAACTCTTTGGGTTTAATGTGAATAATGATAGGTCTTAAATTTGATCACACACTTAGAACACTTGATGACACAAAATATATCATTGAGAACACTTGATGAAACAACATAGATCATCTAGAACACATCAACAACAAACTTTCCTCAGTGCAAGAACTTTGCGACAACAAGTGCAACACCAAAGCTATACTTTGCGATGATTGTGATGACACTAGTGAGAAAATGCTTAAAACTTTGGAAATTTTTGTGATACATGTTTACATCATAATTACAACTCATTAACACAAAATTTCCCCTTGAAACACACTAAAATAGCTTTCATGTGTTGTGCAACACTCCACATGCCAAAACATGACATTTACTATATGAAGATAAAATGGGGAACGACACGTGCGATACGTGAATGACATTTAAAGTGAAACATACCATAGCAAAGATAAAATTGAAATGAGTCTAATTAGAGTGAAATCAAGCAAAAGTGACAGTCAAAAGCATGAAAACAACACTCGTGAAAGTGAAGGTGTGGAAAAATGGCTGTTTGAAAAACTAACCAAAATAGAAGTACAAATGCAGCCAAAAGTGATGGATTATGAATAATAGTTCGTAGTGACCGTTGACATGGGTTGAAAGTTGCACAAAAAATGTCCTGATGGAATTCACTATGCTTTTTCAAGCTTGCATAATAGAATGTGCTCCTGAACTTGTAACAAATTGATTATGTGTGAGAAATTGACTTCGACAAATCAAAAAGTGACTATGGAATAACCGATCGCAAGTTACACGGTAGGCTATGAAATTCAATTTTTGGAAAAAAAATAGATTTTTTTTATCAGAACGACAACAAAAGGATAAGGGATGTTCATAGAGGGGACTAATTTTAATTATTATTAGTGTTTAGTAAGGGTTACATCTTTCTATTGATGTCAATAAAATTGTCTCAATGGGGGGGGGGGGGGGGGGGTATGTTCACTAATCATAGTTCTTTGAGTAAAGAATGTACCCCAGCGTAGAATGATGAAACTTGTGTTCCCTCTATTATGGGATAGGGTATGGTTGATATAGAAGGAAAGAAAGTGGAAGTTTTGGATGAGATAAAATATTATGTCAAGTCCTAACTAAGTAATAAATATTATTGTACAAGAACGTTGAAGGAGATGGTTTTGTCATATCATCAGTTGAACACTTTTCTCTTTTCCTTGCCTTCTCCCAACCTTGGGGGGGGGTAAGATAGGATGGAGGGAAAAAATAAAGAAAAGAGAGACATAAAATTAAATAGAAATATGAAAAGATGAGGAAATAAAAAGTTTAAAGGAACATAACATAGGGTGAATTATTTTAATTATTATTAGGGTTTAGTAGGGGCCACCAGTTTTTATTGATCTCAAGGTTGCTATCTATATTAATATTATCAGGCTATTTTATTATTCATATTAAGGCCTTTTCTTATTTTCCATCTATAAGAATGCTTTTATTTAGCAAGGATTTTATGGAATTTTCCAATCAAACATGATGCTTTCTGTCCTTAGCATGTTCAACAACTCATGAGTTCTTTGTCATTTTATGTCTTATGTCCCCATCATGTTCCTTTATTCTTTATTTTAGGGACGACTGAGTTTTTCCTACATAATGTTTTCCACAAGAGCATTCTATCTTATAAAAAACTATGAATTGAAAATTTTCAATGTCATATTTCACATATTTCATCATTTGTTTGATGGTGGTATAAGGTTTGAAACATGTTTTAACGTCATTCTTCTTCAATATTTTGGAAATATTGTCAATGGTTGCAATGAGGTGAGGTAGGAATTTGGATGCTAGTCTTATAGTTAGAAATTAGTATTTTTTGATGGGAGTCCTTAATACGTTTCTTGGTGTATCCAAGGTTGCTGAAGAATTTGATCACGTTTTCTATTTCTTTATATTGATGGTTAGCTTTAGAGATTCCAAAGGCTCTAGAGGCTAATTTTTTAATGACACCAATATTTTGAGAGGGATGATTATGAGAGGATCAAATAAGGTATTTTTATATTTGTGTTTTCTTCTCGTAAACCTAGTAATCTAGTTTTTCATTAGGTTTCCTCAATGTAATATTATCAAGGAAGTGTATGCAACCATTTTATTTAGTATCCATAGTGAGTTGTATGTTTACTAATATGTTTTTGATGTGTTGTATAAATTTCATAAGTTCCTCCTTACCATGGGGTGAGATGATATTGGTGTCCAGAACAAATCTTTTAAAACTTTTAGTTTTATGGTAATAAATATTCAGAGCCATGCTTTCAAACCTTTTCATGAAAGGTTGGACACTACTAGTGAGTGCGGAAAACCCATCACCATGCCACTGGTATATTCTTCAAATTATCCTTTAAAGTTAAAAAAAATATGTATTTGAGGTAAACTTCAACAAGCCTTGCTATTACTCAGTCAACCACTAACAACTTTTGTTTCCTAATATAGCTAGTTTTTTGTAAAGACGGATACCACATCAAACCTAATTATAATAGCATGAGGGATGATACTTTTTTCTTTAATGATAAAAAAAAAAGAATTAGAATCCTTGGTGAAAGTTTTTGTATGGATGACCAATGGAATAAGATCTTTTGTAACAAATTTTAATAGATGATAGGTTGGATAACCATATGAATGTATTGATGACCTAGACACTTTAAATGTGGTTTATGATGATGCAGTTCTTCGTAGCCCTTATTAAAAAGCCCCACATTTCCAAATCCCGTTACTGACACAAAAAGGTATGCATGTGACAAATCTCCAAGAATAACTAGTTTGTGATAATATTGTTTATATACACATCAATAGTTTTCTCTTGTTGATTAATTGTTGGTGTATATACACACTATTATTTTCCTTCTGCTAACATTTCATTGTAGGTTTATATGTAGAGATTTCTAGCTTATAAGTGTCCTTTCTCTGCCTCAGTTATGAAAAATATTAAATTTGGTTTTGTTTCTCTTATTGATTCATTTTTTTTCTTGGATACACTATAGCATATGCTCAACGAAATACAATATAGATTTACGTCGTAACTAGCTAGGAATTTTTAGATTTTAAGGAAAATTGGAATCAAGATCGTGCAAAGTTGATCTGGCATAGAATTGAAATATTTAGATGATGATGTATACTTAATTTTTCTTATACTGATATATCTATTGTAAATATGATTATTGATGTGTTTCCTACTACTTTTCTACTATGTCAAAAAAAAATCCCCTATTTGAATATAACTTATTTCAATTTCTAAGCCTGGCAGCTTTATTTCCAAAGGTGTAAACTTTGTCTCCTCAAAATTTTTCACCTATTCATGGAAGGCCTAATAAATATAAAGTGCACTCTTTGCGGTTGATGATGACATAGAGTTGAAATATTTAGGGTTGATCATGACATATTTATCCTGAAGTATTGATGTATGCCTTTTGTTTCTCTTATAATTCCCTTTCTTTACCTCAGTCATAGACAATATGAAATTACCTTTTGTTTCTCTTATATGATCAACCATAAAACATTATCAACTTCAAATAATATTTTTTTTTTAATTTTAAAAAATATTCTTGTATTTTTTACTACGTGGTGTTTCCCCATTGTATCAGGAGCATGTCTTTTCAAATATTTGGTAAATATTATACTAGTAACTTAGGTTAACATACATTTAAGCCTATTATGTCAATAATATCTATTGACTTATGTTTTTTGTTGAGAAAATAAACCTTCACATGTTTTTTTGAGTGCACAACCTCTTGTACACTCTCGTCTCAATCTTGAAGTCAATCTTGAAGTTTAAAAGTCCTTCCACCATGTCCTTTAAGATTGACAATGCTCCATCATTAAATGACAATTTTATTTTATGCCAAATCTCACACAAGTTATTATCGTGATCTAGGAGGCATTTCATAGGATCCTCTATAGCCTATACATGCACCCTCTTCAATGCATGAGAAAATGAGCATTTGTTATAGACGAGGAGTTGTTAATCATCAAACAAAACGATATAATATAGGATTTTCATTACATAGTTTGAAAGGAGATTCTTAGTTAACATAAGTATAGATAAAAAAAAATAAACACTAGTAAGCATAGGGATATCTCTTGATGGCATCTCGAATGATGAGATAGATCACTAGGTTCATCACGAGGCTCCACTCACATACTTCTCTCCTACTTCTAAAGTTTGTTGTAGGAATTTTTGTTAGAGGTGATATATATGAGGCTCCACTATTCACATAATATATGACACCAAACACATGTTAGATTTGAGACCATTAAGTTGTTTGAATATTTATTCACCTATTATTGTTGTTTAGAAAGGAAACCTTAACATATTTTATGAGTGCATAACCTCTCATATGCTCCTTTCGTCTCAACCTTGATGTAAACGTTGAATTTTGACCATCATTTCACCATGTACTTCAATATTCACAATGCTCCATCATTTAAGCAACATCGTCTTATGTTCCAAAGCTCATACAATTTTTTATTGTCATGCACTAGGGATTTATTAGGATCCCCTAAAAATTATACATACACCCTCTCCAATGCACAGGGATATTAGAATTTGTTGAAGATGAGAGTTGTTAATCATCAAACACAACCATATAATCTAGGTTTTTCATTACAAAAAATGAAAGGAGGTTCTTAGTTAAGCTAGGTAGATATAAAATAATAAACACTAGTCAACTCAAGGATATCTCTTGATGGCATATGGAATGAGATGGATCCTACTTTTTCAATAAATATGTGGCATCATCAGCAAGTTCCACTTGCATACTTGTCTCTTGATTCTAAAGTTTGTTGCAGGACTTCTTGTTAGAGGTCATATATTTTAGGCTCCACTATTCAAGTTTTATAACACCAAACACATGTGATATGAAAGGCATGATACCATGAATTTGTTAAAATTTCAAGAGATATTTGAATAATTTCATTATGACATCAATCAAATAAATAAACTATTGAATTTAATTAATGCTCAAATAAAATTTCAAAGTATAGTGTTAGTCATACAATAGCTAGAAATTAAATAGCGGAAACATAATAATTATCCCTTAAAATAAGCTTTTCATTCCTTTGAGAGAATTTGAAAGGAAAATTCCACATGTTCCACAAAAAACAAAATACATGAATACCTAAATGACTTGAATTTTATCTTCCATAAGTTGTTTAAAAGGTACAATAACCATCTATTGTACATCATTATTGTATGGATGGTACGACACTTGTACAAATTTGTTTAGATTACATACATTTGTAAAAATATACAAATTTTATTCCACTTATTCCATAGAAGCCATTTGCATATAGATAGCAAGGTCATTGATCATTAGGGGGTCGTATGTCCTGCTAGGAAATTTTTAGTAGCACCAAGATTCTTCTAGGTGTGTCTACTTTAGTAGAATATCATATATTCCTATCAATGATGTTTCCTTGGTTTTTCTTATATCGATATATCTGCAGTCAATATGAGTATTGTTGTGTTTCATGTTGCTATTATACTATGTAAAAATAATTCCCCTATTTTCATCTAGCATATTTCATTTTCTAAGCCTGGAAGATTTCTTTTCAAGGTTTGAAATCTTTCTCCTCAAAAATTTTCACCTATTTATGGAAGACCTAATAAATATAAGGTGCACTATTTAGCTATTTTATTTCCTTTTAGTCATCAAAATATTGTAAAATTTTCACTTCTTTTATTAATGAGAAAATGTCATTGTTCGTTTCTTGGAAAAATTCAGGGGTTTTCTATAGCTAAGCTTTCACCCTGAAGGAGGTAAAGAAGCTAGGGTTTGTGATAAGCCTTAGAGGATAGTAAAGCATTGGTCTTGTCGCTCTCATGAGAGAAGAAGGGTATTATTTTAGAAATCCAAGCATTACGTGGTATGCTTGATTGAGGAGAGGAGGAGACATCTAGGACACTTATGGGAGACAAGGAGGAATTTCCAATTCTTGATGTAAATATTTAATGTAGGTGTTACTTGCTCATCTTGATTGAGGAAAAAAGGAGGAATCTAGGACACTTGCGGGAGACTAGTGTTGAATCCAAGGACTTGCCAATGTTGATGTTAGTTTGTTGTGGATCTTTAGGCACTGATAGAGATTTCATGGTTATCCCTAGCTAAGCATTAGAGAGATAAAGTTTGTACCATATTGTTGGTAACAATATTATTTATCATCTGACATCATATTCTTCGTAGGGTAATTTCCATAATTTTTCATGCCAATTTGACATACCATAGGGATGAAATTGTCTTAAACACACGCATGGTAAAACACACAATAATAGGAAATATGATAAAGATAAGCATGAGTTATTTATTATTCACAATGATATAATTTTGTACTACATTGGGTGACCCTTGGATTCTAGATTCCAAGGTCTCCTGGACTTCCTTTGGCTGTCCATTTCACACACCTTAACCCTTAGCGGATAAGGTGTCCACCAAATTGCGAATTTATTTAACATTTAAACTAAAAATAAGAGAGAACTTATTTTCTTATAAAATATGTTGTATTAAATTTATTACAATATTTGGTATATGCTTGGAAATGTGTGCCATAATGGCTGAAAGTTGGGTTTTACTTTTTATCTTTTCTCTTGAACTTCCAACTATGTTGGGTTGAAGTGAAGTGCAATATTATCAACTAATAGTTGCTATAAATTAACATTTCAGATCAACCCAAGGTGGAAGGTTCAAAGGGATTATATCTGGGAAATTATGAGTAAGAATTTAAGTTTCAAAGTCATATATATTGTCCTAGATATTAAATTTAAATGTAGGGAAGGGAGGGAGAAATCTCTTATCCTCATTCCATCCTTTTTGGCTAGACATATGTGCATCTCATCGCTAATGGGCCATTTTCACATACACTGCAAGCTATTAAATTGAGATGTGTTCACATTTCTATAAATAATTAGGAAATTTTCAAGTGCTTTTTACATTATTTCGTACTCCAAATTTGGGTCTTACACTTATCCTTCTGAAAAGTAAAGCAACATATCATCATGTCTTAATGGCCACTACCTTTTGTACGTAAATATTGTAAGTGTTGTAGGTATTCAACTTGGTCTAGGACTAGCAATTGTCTTTAATGAGAAAATAAGTAATTCCCCAGTCTGGTAGCTAGCCCTTGTTCCTTACCAAAAATAAATGGACATGGGTTGTGAGCCCAAGCTTTGTTATCATATCATATTCTTGTAATTGGTTCTAAATTTTAGCTTGTTTTAGAACATTGAGGATTTCCTAATAAACTGAAAATATATATTGATCAAGAACATGGATGTTTATCATCATGATATATATGAAAAACTCTGTAATTTATTTTCTGTGAAAATATAATATCAATGTCTACCATGTTTCTCTTGTCTGATTTTTATTTTAGATTTTCTAATAGTCTCATTTTATCTTCTTATTTTTTCCATGCAAAGTAGTAAATGTAAGGTTAAACACCTGGATTCCATCAAAAAGTCACTACTTTTATGCCTTTTTTGGGGAGGCACTAAATAGCTTGGTTGGAATTCATGCATACCAAGCATATGACTGCATGGAAATGATCAATGGTAAAATAATGGACAATAATTTTAGGTATACATTGGTAAAAATGGGTCTAATAGTTGGCTTGTATAAGACTAGAAACTTTAGGGGGTCTTATGATATGGTTTCTATCAACATTTATTGGTACGGAGAATCAACATGCTAATTAAACATAATTTGTTCCAATGGTTGGTCTACTTAGTTATAACCTAAATATTACTAATATGTTGACAAACAATTTATGATTAGCAGGTATTGCAGAGAATAGAGAGTAAGATTGCCTCAACCTAGTAGTGAGAGGTTGTGTAGGTGAAATATTTCAAATTCCTGTGTTATCCAACCAAATCACAAAATAGTAGAAATGATAGGGGGCTACAATAGTATTGTAGCGACCTAAAATCTTGTAACCTTGTTTTTTTAATTATTTTACAAAAGTAGTTCCAAATAAAATTATAGAGATTCTGAAATTCTAGGCAACTTCATAGGAGAATTTTGAACTTATTTTGCAGGTATCCATAAGAAAGGAGACTATATTTTTAACCAAAATCCTATGGTTATTTAAAACTCTGAGTTACATTAGCAAGATATCCAAGAAAAATAAAATTTTGATCACAAAATCCTAGTATCATCCACATAGTAGCAACTTCATAGTAGAAGTCACACTGATCAAGAATTGCTATGTTATCTTTTTTACCCTTATACCACAAATAATCATTTTTTCTACCAAGATAGTTTTAAAGTCTATTAGATCTTGGATTTCTAGAATTTTATGAAGATAACCAGGAATATTTTCTATGTTTTTAAAAGATAAAATTCAAAGGATGTACTAAATCTTGTGTCTATGTTTTTGTTTGTGTATAAATACCAATTGTGTCTAATGTGACTCAGTGGGGACACCTGATAGCCTTACTCAGTTTCTTCATTGAAGGATGTAGATGATAGAAAATTTAGAGGGATGATGAGATTACATAAAGGGGGAAAATATGGTGCTTTGTCATTTGGTGAAAAAGGCTTGAATTTGGTTATTGGAGTAAGTTCAAGTTTAGCCGTTAGGGAACTAGACCCAAACACTCCAAAATCCCCTCAACAATACTTGTATTATCATTAAAAAATCTCTCTATTTGAGACTTCTGTTTACAATTATATTATATGAAGGTTCTAACAGAAGTTTTTTGTTGTACAAGTTTGGCTTATTAACGCCCAACTCAAAATTGCCCCACACAATAGTTTTATTTTTTTGTATGAGATACGATCATCCTTTAAAGCCACTCATTTTTCTATAGGTCTTTGATGATGGATTTTTTCATAATCTATATTTTTATTTTCTCAAAATATAACCCTTCAGAAAATATTGTTTTCATGTTTGTATTCATAAGGTATTTGATGATGGCTTTGTTCATAATCTATATTTTTATCTGCTCAAAATCTAAACCTTCAAAAAATACAGTTTCCCTATTTGAATTCATAAAGGTTGTAGTTTTAAGAAAAGTATCAAGAAAAATAGAGTTTTCCTAAAATTAAAAATCCACGATATTATGTGACCTAAATGGATTTTTAGAACTTGATGATATTAGATGTCATTTAATCATGGAAATTTTACCAACTCACAATTCATCATCACATTTGGCCAATATTAATTTGGAAACTCTATAATTATCTTAGATTCACTACGATTGTGTACATATGCTTTCATTAGGGTATTTGTTTAAGAGCCAATAATACTGTATATTGTGTAAGTGACAACATGCAGCCAATTTCCCCAAGCAATATCAATCGTTGTGGAAAACTGAGACTATTTTGATTGAGTTATGTGCGATGTGTATATGCGTCCTTTCCCTGTGGTTCAAAGTGTAGTTGAATTTTAAAAAAATATCAATTCTTGCAATATAGTTTTCATTTTACTTATCCTACTTCAGAGAATTCATTTTTTAGTAAGTGGGAACCAATTTGCATATTATACAATTTTTAAAATTTTAATTATGTTAGTATCTTTTTTTTTGTAATTTTAGCAGTGCCTTTCTATTTTCTATTAATAAAAAAAGCAATAGGTTATTACATATCAAAACATGATGGCCTCAACTTGCCCAAAGCAAACCAGGTCTGGTGGCCACCTTAAAGAGTTATAAGCCATCCAGTATTGGAAAAGTTTAAACCTTCTACCATAAGTTATGTCTAGTTTACTATCTCTAACATGTTCCAACTGCAAATAGTAAATTATATCCGCAAAATACATATAAAAAAACCAAAAGAAATACTGTGTCAATCATCCGAAGATTAAATTGGTGTCAAACCCTTTATGATTGAGCCAGGCATCTCCACCTAATGCATGATTTGCAACTAACGATCTCTGAAGCCAAGACGAACAGTCCCATGTTGCTGACACATGCAAATTTCTTGAATCTCCCTTTTTGTTTCTTGTAAAACAGAAACGAATTCTGGGTATCGTCCAATTTCCCGTACACTCATGAGTGCCTTGGCCAGAACCTATTTAAGCATCCAGTATGTATGGATAGACTGGCCAAATAGAGACAGTGTACCTCATTTGTTACTAGGGTCTTTAAGGAAATCCATTTCTTCCTCCTGGATTTCTCCTTCCTCTTTAATGTTACAATCTCTCTCCCATCCAACAATAATATTCCGAACCTATGGAGGAGTATGAGTAGAATAGGAATCAAAGAGGTTTTTAATGACCTCTTTGCTTGATTTTCTTCCTCTCTTACTAGGCCCCATAGTAGACTTAGTTTTCTTTTGTTTCCCCTTATCCTTGGCCTCTTTCTTGGTCGTTTGTCCTTTATAGATATTTGTATGCAAATGTACCAACCACTAAGACCACTGACAATGCTGTAGAGAATCCTTGGCTAATGGTTGAGAAACACCTGTATATATTTTATAAAGGCCTGTGTATCACAACAGAAAGTCAATAACTATTTTATACAAGAAACATTGTAAATGACCCAGACTACCAGGTCATCCTCGTAGTCAATAAATTAATAGCCATCCATGTTCTCCCTTCTTAGTGTAGATTCAAAAGTGTCCTCAGACACATAAATTTATTGATCATGGAAAGAGATTACATAAAAAATTGCAGGATTTTACAAACGTAAACTCTCACTACAATGAAAATAGGAAACTAACCTATTTATAAGCTCTATGTTGTAACTTAATTTAGTTATGGATCACTTGGAAAACCAACAAGTGTCCATTTACAATAAATGAACTTCTAACCATTCTACTACCTTTATTCCTATTTTAGAGCCTAGGAAACGACTCTATTCTAGAGTCCTATTTTTACTAACAAAATTCTAATTCTAAGTATCTCTAATATTTATTAAATATTCTAATTTAATAAATATATTTATCCTAACTTTACATTATTTAATTTATATATCTTTGTATTTATAATTTTCTTTATGAAAGAGGCTAACATTCCCCCCTTCAAGGATAAATCCAAAATAAGAACGAGGAACCATCTTCAAAGTTCTCAAGTTGATGTTGAAAAAATCTTCAATTTGAAGAGACCATGAGTTAGCTGTATGTCTGATTCATCTTTGAATATAGCTTCAGAACTCCATCACGTGCCAAGTTGCAAAAGAACCCATCTATCCTTTGTGTTAAATCAGCATCATTTGTCCACTGACAAAATTTGTTGAACGCCCACTAGTGGATGATGTCAAAAACAACTCACTATTTCTTTTGCTGTGTTGAAAACTACTCACTGCTTCTTTGCTGTCAATTGCCTAGTGGCAAATGTGTTGATGTCCACTGGGTGTTTAAGATGCCCACTGGATACTTTTTTTGGCTTTGTCAAGACTTTCAGTCTGAAAACCACCATCAATTTCATTGACATTTTCCCCCCTTTGTCAACTAAAAGGAGAGACACTTCTCTGGAAAGTTTCCTGAACTCCCCCCCTTTAGTTGTAGGATTTTTACACTAATGTACTCCCTCGTTCAACTGCATGGGAGTATTATCATCTTGTCACTGTTGGCTGCACTATGTGTGATTGTATTCGGTTGTAGAACTGAGACAATCTTTTGATTGTGGATGACCATTTCCAAGGTTGATCCATTCATAATGTATCTTCAATATGGATGTTTGTTGTTGATTGCGACATTTTTCTGAGGAATGATTGGGCTTGCCACAATGGCAACAAGGATGGAGATCAAAACATTGATCGTCCATATGACTGGTTCTTTGACAGTGAGAACATTTTGGTTGGACTTCACCTTCAAGTTGCATGCAATTTTGTTTTTCTGCAACTTTGTGTTGTGTGCATTGCTGGTTGTCTGCAACTTTCTCAAAACGTGTTGAGGTGAGTTATGCAATAAATCTTGCACTGACGAGCTTAATTGGCTTGGAATAATCTGGGATATCCAAGTTGATGTCATCATTGACATATCCTAAGCCTCGTCGATTCTTGTTATTTTTAATTTCTTCCCATGGCTTGATGATGGGCTTGGAAGAAATTGGAACTGGAATAGCTTCGACACTTGAAGCTGTTGGGATAAATGACTTATCATCTGGATGGTTCAAAGACTTGAAAGTATCATGATTTTCATGCAATTCATTCCGTTGAAGTTGCGACTCAAGTTGAAGAAACTCAATGGTTTCTTTTTCTTGTTGTATATGCTGTGAAAGATCAACAAGAGTTTCTTTGCTGATGTGCACCATGTCTTCATCACTGGAGATGATCAAACTGTGAAGAATGTTTAACAACTGAATATGTTGTGCCATCTAAACTTGCTCACTTGAAATCAGTCTCTCTTGTTGGAGATGTCATGTTTTGAATTGTTTCACTTGATTTTGGTACTTGAAGGACAGGCTCGCTTCCTATGTGGCTTGAATGGCACGGTCACTTGATTTGTTACTTATTGCGCTTGCTTGGAACACTTGCTAGAATTGTAGAATTTTCTTGCTTAAAATCTGGAATTCACGCTTGCTTGATGACGATCACGTTTTCTTGAACACTCACTTGACTTACCTGATGACTTCACGCTCACTTGATGACGATCACGTTTTCTTGAACACTCACTTGACTTACCTGATGACTTCACGCTCACTTGAATGAATAGCCACACTCACTTGATTGATGTTAGAGTTGAAATTGTTAGGTTGCTTTGATGGTTGCTGCAATGAACTTAACTCTAGCTCAGTTGAAGGTTTGAACTTTGTACTGTCTTGACGCAAATTGCCTGAATGAATACTCATGCTCACTTGCAAGAGATGTGAATTTGTTGTTTTCTTTAAAGTTAAAAAATTTTCTTTAGAGAAAGGGTGTCGAACACCATCGAAAATGCACCCAAGAAAGCTTACTTTAAAACAATGAATTCACTTGTCCTCTTAATAATTCATTAGCAATGATTTTTTAATGATTCACTTAAAACAATGAATTTGATTACAGGTTCTTAAATGTATTTGCAAGAATGTTCATATAGACTTTGCTTTGAAATGCTGGAGTGTCCAAATTCATGAACTTGATTGTATTGAGTGAATTTTCTTTGCTGAAGTAGAATGCTGATGTTGACCACTTTGATTATGTGTTGTAGGTGTGCAGATGCATGTGTTGAGCTTAATTATCATTCCTTGAAGCTACTTAGTTACAAGTGTTGTGCTTTCTTGTATTGAATTTTATCTTTTCATTAAATGAGATCATTTATGTGTCAAAACTAGATACAAATCACAAGCAAAATCATGAAGCCATAAAAAAATACGTGCCGTCAAAAAACACACACATGGTGTAACTAAGATCCCCTTATTCAATTTTGAGCGGATCTAGGACACAATCACCAAAAAATGATATCTTTATTAAACTTTGGAGTACATAATCACTTAGCTTCACAACATCTTCTTGGAATCAAATTTTCAGAACTTCCTGGAAAAATGACTTCAAAAACTTACTCAACGTCCTACAACAATTTGCTCCAAATACAGAAAAGAAAATGACACCTTATTTCTCCAAGTTACAACTTATTACTCCACTTAAAAAGAAGCACACTTAAACTTCCAGTCAACCTTCACTTAAAAAAAATTTGTGTCACTACATATTACTTCTTATTGCTCCATTACAAAAAAAAAAAAAAAAAAAAAAACAAAACCTTTATAATCCACTTGTTGGACTTCCATGTTTTTTTTTTTTTAAATGAAATTATTTTATCAAAATATGGAAAAATAATTTACCACCATATCTCTCCATTAAAATAACTTTCAAAATTCCTTAACAACTTTCAAAACATGAAAAAAGTGCCCACTAATTTTTATTTTATTTTTACCTTTGAATTCCACGTATTCTGCCCATGTCACTTTCTTCTAAATGCCTTTGCACTTTGGTAATTTATCCGAGTCTTTCATGCAGATTTTTAACCCAAGCTCCTCATGCACAAATTCCTCATTGATGGTTTAGCTAGTTACGACATGGCACCTCTCGTGAACTCACTTTATTGCTGCATCATTTACTGTTTGCATTCGATATCTAGGCTAGTGAAACAAGCCACTCCATCGTCCACACAATTTTGGTCGCAGCTTTCAATACTTTATTTACAGAAATTGTAGCGTACATGACCATGAATTCTCTCATCAACCTCAATATCTATGTCCTCCTTCCAATTTTTGTACTCTCTCATCCCACTATTTCTCAACCAAAGTTGTGGTCCTTTTAATGATTCAATCAGATTTTAAGCAAAGCAGAACAATCCACAGACTTTATTCAATTGAAGATGACAATCAGCATTCAAGATCCCCTCCAGGAAGGAAATGAGATCAACAAAACCCAAACAGGGCAGGAGGAACTTGACCATTCACAATCCCAAGTTCTTCAGTTGGATGGGGGTTTTGTCATAGCAGACATCAATTCCTTTGGTCACACTTTTAGAAACTATGAAAGAAAAAGTGAGAGGATAGATGGTGTGCAAGAGTTTTACAAAGGCATGGCTCCAAAACCTGCGCTCTTTACAAAATTTCAAATTTGCTAAAATAACAAATAAGCAGCCAATCTAAACCTCTGCGCAGTTCATTACGAAGTTTAAGTGTAGGATATTCTCCAAGTAGCTAAGGCTACTCTTCTTCATTTAAAGAAGTTAAATTCTCCAAGGAAAGAGAACCTTCTCGAGCAAAGAAAGAAAATACCTGTTGAATCCGAAGATCGATATGCACAATAGCTTAATACCCTTGAACAATATAGAAAACAAGAAGTTTATTTTCTTGTTGCAACTGATGTATCATCTCGGGGCCTAGATATCATCGGTGTTCTAGGTTCAATTGAATTTCAGATTTCATTCTGCCTTTACTCTGCTTTGAGAATTCTACGCCGGCTTCTCCAATAAAATAATATTAAATTATATATTCAGTCACAGATTTACATAAACACAACAAAAACAACATTCTGACTAGTTTCCCTCTCTGTATTCAACCCCATGCAGATAACATAAAATACATAGATTTACAGAAAAATATGTATGGATCAAGTTTGGAAACACACAACCACATGCTGAGAATCGAACTGATAGCTCATTCATTGGGCTTCTTACTGCTCCACATCAACCCTATCCACGTAGTTGGGGTTGTTATTGTCAATTTTATTATTTATCCTCATCATCCCTTGGCTGCGTTAACCTGGTCCTTCTCCATGCATGTGTGCTTCTCCATGCAGGTTTCTCACCAAAAATCTCATGCTAGCCAGAGAGCAAGGAGTGCTCCCCAAAAATACTATTTTCAAACTCAGTTTTCTTTAGCATTTGCATTAGCAAAAGGATCATAGGCGCCAGGAATCTGAATGTTGATATCTCAAAAGGTGATGCACTACTACAGGTCCTAGGCGAGGTCATGAACTTCAGAAAATATTCACACAACCTGCAATGCTCAATGCCTCATGCACGCAGAGCTTCAATACACAGAGTCTCTCAATCCCAAAGTGCAAAACTGTGCACTCTGATACCACCTGTAGATTCATAATTTTCCTCAGAAAAATAGCTTTATTGATCATGGAAAGAGATTACATAAAAAATTGAAGGATTTTACAAATGTAAACTCTCACTGCAATGAAATTAGGAAACTAACCTATTTATAAGCTCTATGTTCTAACTTAATTTAGTTATGGGTCACTTGGAAAACCAACAAGTGTCCATTTACAATAAATGACCTTCTAACCATTCTACTAACTTTATTTCTATTTTAGAGCCTAGGAAACGACTCTATTATAGAGTCCTATTTTGACTAACAAAATTATAATTCTAAGTATCTCTAATATTTGTTGAATATTCTAATTTAATAAATATATTTATCCTAACTTTACATTACTTAATTTATGTATTTTTGGATCTATAATTGTCTTTGTGAAAGAAGCTAACACTTAGGGTGCTGAAATTGTAAGAATTATTCTAATAAGAATGGGAGTGCATGGAGAGACATCGAAACTTGAACTCCAACAGATGAAGAGGAAAATTGAAATGCCTCAGTAGCCAAAGGTTATAGACCCACAAACAATGAGGACAAGATTTCAACCGAGTCAGCTAGATGCCCCTTTAAACCACCCAACAATATCTATAATCCTATTTTGAACTATTAAGAATATACCGAAACCTTAGAACACAGAGATTCACCCACAACCCTAACAGATAACCTGTAATGTTCCCAAATTTTAGCCTCAAGCTAAAAGGAACATTATAGTTTCATATTTTCATTTTGTTGAATAAAATGGGTAAGGAGACACCTTAACCCCTTTAGATGGAGAAATAACACTCCTTGTGTGAAAAGAGGAATAAGAAAGTAGCTGATTTGAGCACCGCATGGTGTGAACAGGATTGGATCATGCTTGATCTAGTCATTTTGACCAAGTCAACTAATAGTATATAGATGCATTGAACCTTCTTGGACAGCGCAGTTTTAGTGGAGGCTCCACTTGCATGAGCTAGGGGACAGGTGTGAATGGGACCCATGGCAAGATGAGTTCATTTTCTTTTTAAGGAGGAGATGGCAACCCATTTTCATTATGCATTAGCTTATCATTTTCATTGGGTCTACAAAGACTTGCATCCTTGGGCTGTTTAGCAGGGTTGTAGTGTTCTTAAACCCCAGGGTGTTCCCGGTCGGAAATCACTACCTCATCCTGAAGGAAGGAGAGGGTTTGAGCTACATTTCCTCATTCTGGCATTTTTCCAAGCTTACTCCTTCAGCTGAAACGTTATTTTTTTGTGCAGGAAACATTGAGTTGTTGGGTACAACAATAGAGGAACTCATAGAGTCAATCTTTGGCTTGTTCTTCAGTGGAGATCTTGTATATTATTTGGAGGAGTAGTAGAGGAGACTCCTGGTCATCATTTTAGATCTTTGGCACCAGGCCAAACAATAACCATCTCTCACAAGCACAGTTTAGGGTAGAAACTACGTTATTTATGTAGGCAATTGCTAGGAGGTTCATCAGAGCTTTTTAGGAGGAGTGTTTTTGAGTAAAAGGGATCAACTCTTTGCTTGAGAGCATTATCAGAGGAAGGCATGAGTATTTTAGATCTGCCATAGCCTCATTCTCATTTTGATTCAGTTGCAGTGACAAGTTATTTGTCACATTGTACATTTTCCGGCATTTCTAGAAATCTCTCCTAGATTGGCTAGAAATCTCGTATTGGAGCCCATTCTTCTATTCCTGGAAATTTATTTGTATATTTCAGCGATATTTCATGTGTATGCATCTATTGCAGTAGCTACTCTAATATAGGCAGTGCTGTCACTACTCTTTGGCATTTTGTTCAGTTGTAGCAACTCATGTATTTCATAGTTTTATCAGTGGAGGATGATTCCGATAGCTTGAGTGGCTTGTCCCTCAAGATATTTCTATATATTGTAGCTGATATATTAATAAACATGATGGTTGTACTATATTTCATCTTATGTTTTTTTCATAATTGCAGAGTTTATGATTGTGTTCATGTATTACTATAAGCTCTCTCTTTGAGCATTCTTTAAGGGATCTAGTTTGGGGAGATCTGAATAACCCATCTAGAGTCATTTATTTGGCTCAAATTCTAGAATATAAGTGTTATATGAATTAACAAGGGGATCCCAACCCCCTAGCTTTCCTTATACAGCTTCCTAGAGGAACCTATTGCTAAAATTCCCGAAAAACGAACATTACAGTGGTATCGAAGCATCAATATTGGCTCAGCCTGTGCAGCCCAAGATAATATGCCATTAGAAGGAGAATCTCTTCATTTAGAAGAGCATATGTACAGAGAAAAAAAAAAGAGAGGAATGACGAAAGAGGAGGTTTCCCTTCTTCTTTTCCAGAACATGGAAGGTATCATTGAAGATCTTGAGAAGATATAAAGGGAAAACTGGAAAGGTTTTCTGAGATGGTTTGTGGATGAAGAAAGCCCTAGCCATGACCATGTCAGGTGTGAGAATTCAGCCACACATGCAGATCCACAACATAGTCTATTTCCCACTTGCACTACCGGGAGGATGGAGGAAGGAGATGAGGCCATTGGAGGAGCAGCGATACAACTCAAACGTATGGCTCATGATTATTGGTTTGAAAATTTTGTTTCACATAGTCACGCAAATGTGAAAACATGTGAGGAATTCACTAAGGGTTTGGTGAATAAATTTGATGGAATTCAATGTGAATCATCATGTATCATAACTTCAAACACTTTGCATGCATTAGAAGGAAACATGAAACAAACTCCACTCCACATTTCTAGAAGGGAAGAGAACTGGAATGATGTCTTGTTAGTGGAAATACCCCCATTGTATGAAGGGCACTCTTCCATTTGTAATAACATGGAGATCCCTCTTTCATAGGAAGGCCAAAATCTATGGTCTCTCATTGAAGGGGAGGCATACTCACATATTGGTGAAGAGAATGTGCATAGAAGAACCCACAATGTTGTATCATTGGAGGAAGATCCATCACCACATGGAGATGAGAAGGGAGCCATTGCATCCACGGGAGGAGTCCTTGTTTCTATGCAAGGGATTCAAAGGGGTACCACATGTGGGAACCCAGTCACAAATTCAGAGCAGCATATAGTAGCATTAGAGGATTGTGAGATGGAGGAGGAAGAGAAGGATCATCATCAAGGGTTGATACACCCTTATCTATTCTAGAAGGTCTTTGCAGAAGAGAAGGATACTGCACAGTGTGGGGAAGATAGGGACAAATCAATTCTCTTATACATACAATCCACTTCTAAACTTGATGTCTCACTATATGAATGCATTCGACTTGGGATGCCAGCTGATCTAGAGTTGATGAGTGGCATCTTGTCATTTGGTTCACCACTCTTGGATTCTGGAGAGGTGGAGACATTGGAGGAGTCCAGAACAACACAGAGAGTTTGGGATAGACTAAAGGAGAAGGGAGGCACTCTCTCAATTTTAGTATCACCCACTCGCATCAGTTATACTGCGCTGACAGACATTGCTATAAGGATGGAGGATGGCATCTTCATGATGTGGGATGAATGCTCCACAGATTTGGAGAAGGAGAGGATACTTCCTTTGAGGAAGGACTCTTTCACACATGGGAGTGGATGGAGGCCACTCATGCTTACTTTGACCTAGCTTGGGAGGTTCCTTGTGGATGACAACTTCTCATGGGAGGCCAACTTCCAAAAGACACCATCACTATTTGAGCATGAGTAGCTGCATGATGGGAATGGCAGCATTTTGGAGGATAACTTTGGTGTGGGGGATGTCCAGGTAGTAGGCAGCAGCATGAGGGGAGCATCACATTGCATATTACCAGCGCTGTCTATGAGGAGGATTGATCCGTATTGGAGGTCTCAACTTCCGGTAGAGTACTCCTAGGATCTAGCTGCATGCATGGTTTGGGATGGCCGAGATGGAGATGACAGGTACATAGTGGATGATATGGCCATCTATTATTATGACAGAGTCTTATTGACTAGGGCTTCTAGTCTCGAGAAGAAACTATTACATGTAGCACATGAGGACTTTCTAGCTATGCACTTTGATGGATATTTTGCTTTGCTAGAGGAGTTCATTTGGGAGGGCATTCAGGATGATCTATATCAACATATGGATATATGCATAGCCTGGATGATTTTGGGGAGGCTGGCACAACCATTTCCCTACTCATTATAGGTGAGGGAGAGCATTCAGATGAGCCATTTCAGCACAAGGACTGTAGTACATGGTGAAGGAGGTATATACTCTCATTTTAATTTACCTTTCTTTACATTATATGAGCAACTTGATGAGCTAAGGATTATCACACCTCCTTATGCTCCTTATTACGATGTACTTGTGGCCCATTGCAACAACGAGAGTGGATATTTTCATGATGGTTTGTGGGGGAAGCCACATACTTCTTGGTGTGCACCATTGGCACCAATTTTTAGTTTCATGTTTTCACCTCATGAGATGTTTGTGGCAGAAAAAAAGTGGTTGGGAAAGCACTTGTTGTTTCTCGTTTTGATGCAGGTAAGAGGTGTAGTGTGTTGGTCCCATGAGTGAAGTAGTGACCCACTGTCTAGTTGTCTTATGACAGCTTTTTTTTATTACATGTTGCCTCCTTTTATTGTTGATGTTTTTAAATTCACAAGGAGCACTATTGTGAGAGTATTGTATATTTTTGGACATCCCATTGGGAGCATGACTCTCCCCATTGTACATGCTTTATATTGTGGGAGACACCATGGGAAAACCATGATTGCCACATTGCTACTTTTCTCTTCTTGTGGGAAAAACCACTTGGAGAACTTGAGGGGGCACTTCATGGCTGATTTTCTTGATGGGGAATCTTGGGCCATTCTTGGAGGCCATACCATTTCAGCCCGAGGATAGAAGCAGCCCCATATGTACCACAAATGGAGGGAGAAACAACTTGGGAATCAAAAGCCCAACTCTCCATTCAGCCCCAACACATTGCATATACCAGGGGTTGAGATTTCTATTTGGATGAGAGCATGGATGAGAGGATGATCACTAGGAACAAAATTTTCCCGTGAATGTCATCACTCCTACCTTTAGGAGGTCATAGCATGACAAGAAGGTTTCCACCTACACCTTCTATCTTTCCATGATGTGCACCATTCTGGGTTGCATACTTGGGAGGAAGCATTGGAGGATAGATTTGTTGCAAGATATCTTGAGCAGTGGTGGAGATTATTGATGACGAGGCCACAAGAGAAAGGGAGAAGTAATTTTGTTCTCTCTATGTAGTTTCTTGAGGACAAGTAACATGTGGGAGGGGAGGACTGTAATGTTCCCAAATTTTAGCCTCAAGCTAAAAGGAGCATTATAGTTGCATATTTTCATTTTTTTGAATAAAATGGGTAAGGAGACACCTTAACCCCTTTAGATGGAGAAATAACAATCCTTGTGTGAAAGGAGGAATAATAAAGTAGCTGATTTGAGCACCACATGGTGTGAACAGGATTGGATCATGCTTGATCTAGTCATTTTGACCAAGTAAAATAAAACTATCTAGATACATTGAACCTTCTTGGACAACACAGTTTTAGTGGAGGCTCCACTTACATGAGCTAGGGGACAAGTGTGAATAGGACCCATGGTGATAGGAGTTCATTTTCTTTATAAGGATGAGATGGCAGCCCATTTTCATTATGCATTAGCTTATGATTTTCGTTGGGTCTGCAAAGACTTGCATCTGCAAGCTGTTTAGCAGGGTTGTAGTGTTCTTGAACCCTAGGGTGTTCCCGGTCGGGAATCCCTACCTCATCCTCAAGAAAGGAGAGGGTTTGAGCTACATTTCCTCATTCTGGAATTTGGCCAAGCTTACTCCTTCAGCTACAACATTATTCTATTAGGAAGGAAACGTTGAGTTGCTCGGTGCAACAATAGAGGAACTCATGGAGTCAATATTTGGCTTTCTCTTCAGTGGAGATCTTGCATATTCTTTGTAGGAGTAGAAAAGGAAACTCCTGGGCATCATTTCAAATCTTTGGCACTAGGCCAATCATTCACCATCTCTCACAATGTAGTCTAGGGTAGAAACTGTGTTATTTATGTAGGCAGTTGCTGGGAGGGTCATCAGAGCTTATGAGGAGGAGTGTTTTTGAGTAAAAGGGATTAGACTTTTTATTGAGAACATTATCAAAGGAAGGCATGAGTATTTTAGATCTACCATAGCCTCATTCTCATTTTCATTCAGTTTCAGTGACAAGTTATTTGTCACATTGTACATTTTTTGGCATTTCTAGCAATCTCTCCTAGATTGGCTAGAAGTCTTGTATCGGAGCCCATTCTTCTATTCTTGGGCATTTCTTTGTATATTTCAGCCATATTTCATGTATATGCATTTATTTCAGTAACTACTCTAATATAGGCAGCGCTGTCACTGCTCTCTGACATTTTGTGCAGTTGCCTCAACTGATGTATTCCATAGTTTGATCATTGGTGGATGATTCCGATAGCTTGAGTGGCTTGTCCCTCAAGATATTTCTGTATATTGTAGCTGATATATTAATAAACATGATGGCTGTATTATATTTCATCTTATGTTGTATTCATAATCGCAGAGTTTATGATTGTGTTCATGTATTACTGTAAGCTCTCTCTTTGGGCATTCTTTAAGAGATGTAGTTTGGGGAGAACTGAATAACCCATCTAGAGTCATTTATTTGGGCTAAAATTTTGGAAGAGAAGTGTTATATGAGTTAACAAGGGGATCCCAGCCCCCTAGCAGCTTATTTTTAGACTTCCTTTCTTATACAACGTCCTGGAGGAACCTATTGCAGAAATTTCTGAAAAAGAAACATTACAGAACTCACCACATAATAGAATAATTGAGGGAGAGTGGGTCTAGAGACAGAATTGCAACGAGCACCATTAGCAGGGTAGTCATTTTAGCCATGCACTCTAACTCATAGTTTTGAGAATCTAAGGCATGCACCTTGTCATTACATATGATGTTCGGGGTACATGAACACTGAAGACCACAGTGGCAGGGAAATTGAAGTGATGGATTAACAGCAGATGCCCTTCAACCAACAACCGCAAGAATATTATGCAAATGACTTAAAAATAGAGGCATAAAAGAAAATAAACCTAAATCGCTTTAGTCAAGGCTATGCTAACATAATAACCACAATTTGAGCAATAACTGATAACATAATTTGAAAAATGATTGTAGCATTGAGTGCCATGCAAGCCCACAAAGGTTTGGCAAACTCTATTGAAAACCTAAAAATAAACTGTAGAATTCCAATTGAACAAGAACAGAAGCATCTCGTCACAGACAATTCTTGTGTAATAGACTGGAAGAGTGATTAAGCAGACCTCGACATACATAGTAAGGAGATACAACACTTACTAGGTGTTTGGATGAGGGTGCATAGCTCAAACCTTCTTCCGCACTTCACCTGCAACTCCTTCTTCAGAATTTAATCGAAAAACGACTCCCTTCCTTACAACTGCTCTCATAATCCCCTTCACACATTGATGCTATTTCCCAAACTTCTTTGATAGGGTTAGTTGGACTCCACCATAATCGTCGGCAGTCATTATAACCAGTGTGTGATGGTACTGCCCCTCCAGATGTCTGTCGTCTTTATCTTCAAGTGACCTTGTGGTACATGTCGCCACGTGCCACCTCACATCTCCCTTCTCTCGTGTGGCACCCCAATCGGGGAATTATGTTATTATGTTTTGTTCCTAAGTTAATACTCGTATTTTTCTTGAGGGTTTGGAGTACTAGTCTTTTGAAATGCTTGTGTCCTATCTATTTTGTTGCCTAATAGTGAACTTGAAGTGTCAATATTGTCCATCTCATTGAGATGTCAATATTCTCCATTTAGTAATTATGTCATCGATGACAAGTTTACTGCACATAAAACTAATAGTGGAATTTTCCTTTCCACTACCAATAGTTACTTTATTTTTCTCTGAACTTGGTTTTGGCTTTTTTGTAGCCTTAGCACTTATTTCACTTGCCTATAACATTTCCTTTTGTCTCGGCATTGCTGCAAAGTTATTATAACTAATTTAAAAAATGGTGCTAACAAAAAATTCTCTAAGGATATTGAATTTTAAAAATTGAATTATGTTCACTTTTGCTACAACCTTTTGGGAGTGCAGTACTTCTTATGCTTTCAAATTTTTGGAAAATTATTTGTATAGGTATCCTTAGAATTTAAAGAAAAGGGAATTGAGGAGATGTGTAGTCTATACCATGTACCATTTTTTCTTTTTATTTGAACTTAATCATATAGCAACTAGTAAAATAAGTTTTCTTCACTAATATGAGGTGCATTTTGTCTCATTGATTTTTATCTTTTTTTTATTGAGATGACACATTCTTTAAAGGGTGCTAGCTCAATGGAAGAGCACCTTCCTCACAAACAAGATGTTGGTGGTTTGATTCCGTCGTGCCCTAATGTGAATTAAGGAGTGAAGAAACAAAAATATTCACATTCTGTATTTTTTTTTCTAAATATAATCTTTATTGTCTCGAGAGAGACAATAACTGAGATTAAATTGAGATTAAAGACATCTTGTCTCTATATTGTCTCTATAGAAACAATAAGTTTTTAATTGTAGCTATAGTCTCTTGAGAGACAAAAAGAAATTGTCTCTGAAAGAGACTAATACTTATGTTCTATATTTTCTGTATAAAAACAATTTTCTATATAATAATTTGAAAAGCTCACTTAAAAACAACATTTAAGACAATTTACAAATTTGTTTTGTCTCAAATTAAAAAAAAAAAAACCTACTAAAAAATAGTAGCGAATATTGTTTTAAAACTCTACTTTATGTAGTAATGTTACAAGCATATTAAAGATCAACTATCACTAAAAATCCACATTCATGACTAGACCTGTGGGAAGTCGGGTTAAACATAAATATGCTGTGAAAGTAATATATGGTGGTGCAGGTTTATTCATATTTAAACATATTCTTTAAAAAATAGTAGAGATTTTAGAGTAGGATAATTTTCGCAAATAAGTTGAACTCATCTTTTGGAATCACTATCTATAAATTCCAAGTACCATGAATAGATATAGCAATAGATGTATTGATTGTGAGGCTCGCTTGTTTTATACATTGGACATGACGTTACTACGTTATAGGCAGTGGAAAGTTGAATATAGCTACTGGCAGAAGAAAAAGCTAAAGCTGTATTTTGTATATACAACCTACATATCACACACCATATTCTGACTAGGACTATTGACTGCAGAATACTTCGTATCATACGAAATGAGAGACCATACAAGCTAGTCATCGCATGCATGGTTTACAAACAATACACGTCTTATTATAAAAGTTAAGTGAGAGACCTACCTTCCCGAGTGTTCCAATGCGTTTTACTATCTTCAACAGATTATATCATTCAGTGCCTCGACCCAGGGGGATTGTCATGACCAATCCCAGGGCTGTGGCCTAAGGGTTCAAAGGATGAAACAGTTTTCTTCACTTCATGTTGAACCGCCTCAGGTTTTAGAGAAGGAAGTAATTTCTGAAGAAGTCCATCAGGACGCTGTTCTGAACCATTCGACTTTGCAAATACATCTGGCTTCAAGTTAGCGTCTTAACCAGAATGCTCTTCAATGTCAGTTCTTCTGCCAATTAAGGGTTCCTTCATCCCTAGGAACACATTCGCAGGAGTTCTTTCCTCGACTGCTGGATAACTGGTTGCAGGAGTCGTTTTAACATGAGAATCGCTATTGAGAGTGAATGGATTGAAGTCGATAATCCGAGTAGCCTCACCTAACGGTGCTGCAAGCAATAATATGATAATTATAACATAGTTACTCATCAGTAAATTGATCTAATGCACCGAATGTGATTATCACAGTCCACGGAGGTTATGATATTCGGAAGAACAGAACAGAATACAAGGGACTACGCGACATAATTACACGCAAGGCTATAGATGAGAATTCTAGTGGTGAAATGTTTAGACCTTGATATCCTCTTTATCTGTTAGCTCTAAGTTCCAGTCAACGACAAATAGATTCCTGTCATGCAGTGCAGAATTATTTAATAGATTTCAACTATACCACTACAATTAGAATAACATTTACGAAAAGTAATAGAACCCACACATGGGTAGGGCACGGCGACAATATGTTAGTATTCCAATTGCATTCTTATATGGCAGATTCATGCATTCAGTTACGATCCCAATGATTACCTGCCATTAACTTTCCTTGACTTGAGAAGTATTTGGCTATTGACTTCTTTCTCTCACCTAACAACGAAATTGTAACCAATTAGTCGATAATTTAAATATTCGATGAGGAATTAACATTTGCCTCTTTTGTTGGAGGTAAAACGATGTTAGCAGTTGAGAATCGGTTTAGACGGCTTTACATTATACTAGATTCCGAAAACACTTGAAAATAGTTATTATTCTGGAACTGTACTTAATAAAAATAAAAATATGTCGTTCACTTTTCTATGTTCATGTATTTTTAGATTCTCCTGTACTTTGGTCTAGATCCGGATCCTTCTATTCTTTAATATCGAGACTTCTGTTATGTGGACACCTCAAATTCCATTAGATTTGTTTAACATAATCTCAAATTTATTTTCCTTTATAATTGTTTGTCAGTCCACCAGACCACTGGTTCATGGCAGAGGAGACTTCTGTTATGTGACACCTCAAATTCCATTAGATTTGTTTAACAGAATCTCAATTTTTTTTTCCTTTATAGTTTGTCAATCCACGAGGCCACTGCTTCATGTTAGACAACTTGCTTTGCGTTTTTTTTAATCAATTTATTTTTAATGTAATTTTTTGAAAAGTTTTTAGATTTAATTTGTGTAAAATTTGGTAGAAATTTATTAAAATCACAAGTTTGATGGATAAATTCAGTACAATCTAAATGTTTTAGAAATTTTTTATTAAAATCACAAATTTGATTAGTAAAATATGCACAATCAAAATGCCATAGAAAATTTTAAAAGTGCTAAATCCATATATAGAATCAGAAAACCAGTTTAAATAACACAAATCAACATTTCACCTCAAATATTTCCCCAAAATTCCAGCTAAAAACTTCATAAAAAAAACTCTAAAAATTGAAGACAACTTCTTTGTAATTAATCTCAACTCCTATCCGCAAAAGCGAACTTCTAGTTTCAAAATTTATAGCTCACAGTATGCGTTTAGCTGCCCTTATGATAGTTTTCCTTGAGTGTTATTGAGTATTATTCATATTCAACACAAATATGTCAAGTCATACCAGATTAACCGAGTTTCATAAACTACCATAAAAAGAGGTTGCCGCTAGGTTGAGTGTCTCGAATTACTGGTCATAATACTTTTACCTGCATTTGAAAGTTTGTTTATTATGATTTTTGGCTTTTGTTTATGATGCAGTATAGGGAAGCATATCAAATCAGAATATTTTTATGAATTGTAAAATATCATATTAAATTGGGGACCTTTTTTACAATAACAGTAAATGTTAATTAATGAAACATAATCTAATTTAAAATAAAAGTGAAAAAGTAAGTTTGTTATCAAGTTTCGAGGTTCAATTCTAGCTCTCCCGCCTGCTTGCCTCTAGGTTTCTTGAGACCTACCGCTCACATCTTATGTTGGCAGATATTGTTCTTACAGATAATGTGTGCACGATCACTTGGGGGCATTTCACGGGTCCGAGATATTTCTGCCAAGGTGGCATACTTATGGCCTCAGATAGACCTTCTCTCTGTTTGGCTGGCCTAGATGTGAAAGTGGAGGTGCCGGCGAAACAGAAATGCTTCACAATGCTGGTGGTATACAACCAACACCTAACATGGATCAACCTTGCTAAGTGAGGATTCATGGCCAGAGTATATGCCCTCTCTATAGATCTTCTAATGAGGATGCAACACACATTTTCGTGAACTTACCCTTTGCTTTATTTTTCTGGGAGGAAGTAACAGCATTTGTCAAGATCAATAAATTAATAGACAAAGCATCACTACTACACTAAAGGCATTTTTAAGACAAAAGTAAAAAACCACTTTTTATTTTAGTTATTTTACATTAAAATTTAATATCAATTGAATTGTTTTAAATTTGTTTTTATTTTAGTTATTTTACATTAAAATTTAATATCAATTGAATTGTTTTAAATATAAAATTTAAGACAAAAATAATTTGAGACAAAAATATTTTAGGACAAAAAAAATTAACACAACATTTTAAGACAAAACATTATATTTAAGACAAAAAAGTTTAAAACCCATTTAAGACAATTAGCAATTAAGACAAAGCTACTAGCAATACTTCATAACAGGGTGATTGTTAAATGGTTACATTCCATTAACTAAAATTATTTATTTTTTTAAACATGTGAAAAAATTTAAATTACTTCAACTAAAGACAGTGAATAATTATATTTTTAATTTTTGAAAACAGATATTCAAACCACATGAAATTTGATCATGTCAATTTTATTTATTTTATATTTTATTTTTCTTTTTTCACTAAACCACATTCTGAAAATATAATAAACAAATAGATAATTTATTTTTTTTGTTTGGTTGGCCACTCTAAATTTGAATCTCATGTTTTAACATAATACTTCATAACAAGGTGATTGTCAACTGAGTTACACTCCATGAACTAAGATTGTTTATTTTTTTTAATATGTGAAACAATTTAAATTACTTCGACTAAACTTTGACATAAATTTGCAAGAAATTAAATACAATTGAAGTATTAAAAAAATAAATATTTTCTCGATTGTTATATATATCAAAACTATACAGAAAGAAATAAAATAAAAAAATATAAATTCATCTATATATGCATTTTAAACTTTCATTCTTTTTTTTCTAAGTAAAAAATAAAAAATTTGATTCTTGTATATTTCTTATAGTCACGTCTCAATTTTCTTTTCACTGTTCAACAAATATTGTTTTATATATATATATATATATATATATATATATATATATATATATATATATATATATATATATATATATATATATATATATATATATATATATATATATATATATATATATATATAGTTTAATATTTTTTTATATTAATTTATTATTAGGTATTAAGTTGTTGGTAAAGATTTTTATCTCGTAATTTGGAAACTATGAATGTATTATTAAGAAACCAAGTAATATTAGTAATTGATATCATTATAAGCTAGGGAATTAAGGTTATATGGTTTATCTTCCTCACTTAATAGAGACATATGTAAACAAATTGTTAAGGAGGTTGAAAGAGTACTCTAGCATAAACTTTATTTTAAACTAAAAAGCCATTGTTAAGCCCCTATACTAACTCATATCTGAGACTGACTTAGCACACCTAGATGGTCCATCACTATAGGTTTGTTGTGCATCTCACTCATTTCATCTCATCAATTTTCTTAATCTAAAACTATGTGATTATATACTACACCTCACTTTTTATATTTCACGATCATTAACATTCATAAGTTTAACACTTATTGAAGTATGTAGATAATAATTCCATACAATTATGCCTTACCATAACCAATATGCAAATGATATAAATGAAATTAATCTTATAGAATCAACAACCTAACAAGCAGAACTGTTGTCAAATATTCAAATGTGTTACAATCAAGTGAACTCTAGTCTCGTATAACAATTTAAATTATAAGAGCACATAATTCATACAAACCTATCACCAAATTTTCTATTTCATTTACAATCATCGATCGCAACTTTGTCATAGATAAAAATTGTTTAACTTGATAGAAATAGTAAGTACTCTCATATGCATGCAATATATGAAGAGTTAAATTAAGTGAAGGAAAGTAAGTTAGGTCTAATTAATTCTAATAGTAGAAGTCAAGTGAGTCAAATTTAGAAAGGTAATGCCTTGTCGAAAAAGCTAACTGAAGGAAAAGAAAACTATCAATTTATCTTAAAGTGAAGTTCAAAAAGTTTAGTTAAAGCGTCAAGTCATAGTTTTCATGAAGAAAAGAATGCTAGAGTTTGCATGATTCCATATTTAGAAAGTGCAGTGCTTATATATTCATGTTTGGGTCATTGTAATGTGAAGTAAGAAGAGAGAATAACAACAATTCGGTGGATGTATATGAGAGAATAATTAATGAATATAACTTGTTTATTCATGAAGCTTGTGTACTTATTTGTCTTTTGTTTGCATGTTTATCTTTGCATCTAAATAAAAAGTGGTATCAGAGCAAGGTTTAGCAAGGTTTCAAAGCACCAAACAAGTTAAGAAGGTCATGAGCTACTTCCACTAAGATCCTTGGTTATTGTGAGTAGTCTTCAAATCAAAGTTTGCATCCATTGGTCCATAAGTAGAAAATGGAGCTCATTGAGAGTTTGTAAGCCCAACTACTGAAATATTAGGGTGAGTAGCCTATAGAGCCACCACCATATCAAGAGCAAAGAGCCACCACCACTAACCAAAGAAGGAGTTTCCACTGTAATTTTTAGCCATTAGCCTCTACAAGAATATGCATAGACGATCTTAGCAAACTTGCTAGTGGTTGTTGGGAGCCACCATTAAAGTGAAGGTTAAATTGTTTATTGTTAAAGATAATCAAGTGTATGTGATGTTACTTTCTAGAAGGCCAACACAATAAGGAAAGAAGGTAGAAGATAAAGGAAATACTACAACCATGGGTCACAACGTAAGAATGTAGCAAAGCGAGAAAAGAAATTGAGATGAAGAGCCAAAGTATTTTGAAGATCTCATAGAGGTTCTCTCCACAGTCGAGGCATATAAAATACAAGTAGAAGAAGAAGAAAAATTCAAGGATGAATGTATCAGGATAAATTTGGCAACACTTCCAAAATTTACTAGTAAACATTTTATTTTTTAAAAAATATCAAAAATAAAACTTTTCTTCGATGTAAAGAGTTTATTGAGTATCAGTCTAATAAACCATGTGATGAATATGTGATATCCTAGGGTGAAAATGCGAAGATGTGTAACACTTTTGTGAGAATTCGGGGCATAAATTTTTTTTCCTCCATAGTTCAGCCAAACTCTTTGTAACACCCCTAGTTTTATGTTTTTTTTTCAAGTTAGACATTTGAACTTCAATCCAAAGGGGAGTGGACCCCAATGGATAAGTACTGTGTGAATGTAATTAATTATTTAATTATCAAAAAATAAATAAAATAATTCTGTGCATATTGACCAAATGAGAAAATTAAGATCATGTGCCAAATCCATGAGGTATGGAAAGAGGCTAAAACTTTCCCCAAAAATCTTTCAGAAATCCTTGAAAGAATTTGTTTCTAATTTATATTTTTGAGGAAAAATCTAGATTTCCCCAATGAGGTGGAGAGTAGTTGGGAAGAGGTAAAAAGTTCGAAAAGAAAAAAGCATCTTCAGAAATCCCTAAATAAGGGAAGCCTAGGCAAATAGGAATGAAAGCATCCTGTAATTTTGGACGCAGAATTAGAAACAGGCTTTGGGGAGCATAAGATTAAATAAGCTACTCCAGAACAGATTGGGGCTGGTCTGTTCTAGGAGATGATCTCAGCTCAGGGGTGAGTTCTAGAGGACAAAAGAACTCTAAGGTTGGGAGGTTGGTCAATTGCAGAAGTGGTATGTTCATAATTTTATGAATGGTTAAAGTATATGTTATTGTGCAATACGGTTAATGGTTAAAGATATTATGTAGATTAAAATTTTGAATTTGTTATTCCCTACATTTAACAGAAGTGTGTAGAAGAAATTAATCCTCTCAGCTTTGTATAGTTGTAGGAATAAAATCTATGGGGAGAATCCAGCGGAGTCTCTAAACCAATGTTGGTCTAAATCTGAGGATACATCTTACCCCAAAGATGATTTAGTTTCCTAACTTTAATCTTCTTTTGGATTAATACCATATGTGTTGCATATAGGAAAAGAAAGAAAAATACCCTTACATGCAAGAGATATAACTGAAACTAGACACACTTTAAACCTGTTCCATGTAGGAAATGATATAACCAAATAAGATTATGTGTTATAGAAAAAAATGGTACAAGTGAAAGTATAATTGAATACAGTATATAGGAATTAATTAAATAGCGGTGATAAACATATACTCTGCATATGTATATACATGCCTACCAATAGAGAAAATTAACTCAAAGTAGAGGTAAGGATGTATGGTTATCTAACTACAAATTTACCCATAAGGAATTTAAAGTACTATGGTGTAAAGATTATAATCCTGCTGCCTCATATGGTATGCTAACCATGAAGAAGATATATACATAATTTCTGTTAAAAAAAAAGAAAAACAATTTATTATCAAACCCTTGTGGAGTTCTCGCCACTGTAGCATTAGAGAAAATTGTAATTATCGGAGTACATAGAAGAATGAACAGTTATGCTAGGTGGTATAGAACTTTTAAATAATTATACAGAAATTTAATTACTATTTAAAACCCCCGGTAAGATATTACTAAGTATATTAAACATTTTTCACTTCATTAACTTATAGTGAACTAAAAGAGAAGTCAGTTCTTTGTATCAATATCCAAGATATACCAGTGGCTTATATTATAGGTGCTAACTACACAGTAAAAATACTTTGTATCAATAAAACCACAACTGAATGTTATCCTGGAAATTAATGGAGGCTAGAGATAAATATGAATTTTTAAAATGAATATCAATTGACACTAAGAAATTTCTTATAGCAGAGTATTAGAAGAATGATTATTACAGACATCAATGATAAAAAATACTCGTACATAGTTATATAACCACTTCACATAAAATTAGCAGATTTTGGAGGCAATTATTAACAGAAAATGAAACCCTGGTGAATGTACGCAAATGTCCCGTTGACGAGATTCCATTAACGAATCTCCCCAAACACTAGTTACCATATTAAAAATTACATTGAATGAGTTCTCCTGATAAATTCTGAGGGTATCACTCTCTAGAAATCGGGGCAAATCTAGGACAAAATAGTTCATCTAAGAAATTCAATGAGTCACTCATACCGACCTGAAACCAACGAGAAAAAAAAAATTGTGTCAACGAACCCCGGTGGTCGATTTTAGGAGTTCCAAGGAGAGAACAAATCCACCACAGGGTAGGATCTCACCTGCGAAAAACAACCGAGACAAATGAGTAGAGATAAGGAAGTGGTCTCGAGAATAAATGAAATAGTTAAGTGAAGCCACGAGAAGCCGAACGAAGATATAATTACCTTATTATGTATAGCATAAGAGGGAAACGCCTCTGTAGAAACAAAAGATACGTTAGACCACCAGAAGGATGAAAGTCTATCAAAATAGAAATAAAAAAATGGACAAAAAATTTATTCAAATCACCTGAGAAAAAATCTAGCGAAAAGGCAAATGTAAGGAGGGTCGAGTAAACATCATTGTAATTTATCTGGGGCGTGGAACTCAAGATGAAGAGAGATGCCTAGCTTGGCCAGAAAGAAAGCATAAATCGTATGAGAAATGTATGAAGTAATTAGTGGTCCAATTTCATAATGAAACCAAAACAAATGAAAGCAAGAATTAAGTTTATGATGTATAATGTTAGTGGTAATTGTGATCAGAGAGAAATCGCAGAAAGGGAATCATAGATATACATAATACAATGTTCGACGTAGAACACTAATCGAACCATTCTGGTATAACTGGAGGAAAATTCTAGAAGGTGCTCATAATAAAGTCATTAGCACTCATACCTGTGCTAAAAAAAAACACCATCGTTGAGAAGCTGAGCTCTGGTAGAAAATGGTAGATAAATGCTCTGGAAAGAGAAATAGAATGACGACAGGTAATTCTTATGGTAAACTAAAAACCTAATCCGGGAGTAAATCCCACCGTCAACACGTAATGATCTGAGAACAAAGACGTGGATCGAGATCTCTGTCTCACGCATTGAATTTACAGGACGTGATCACATGGACAATCGACGGAATAAAAATAAACAACCTCATCACTTAAATCGATAAATCTTGTCACATAAATAAGTTGGCGTCCACACAGTACGAGTAAAATAAAAACTTTTTACGGAAACCATGCATCAAGGCATATAAGTCTGTCAGCTATGGTTATTTAACCCAAAACCATATAACCTCAATTTAATGCAAACACTCAAATATCTCTAAACAATGATTTGATGTACTCAAACGTTGGCTATGACGAGAGCCGTTGTGTTATAGATCATGCAAAATTCAAGTCGTGAGGAGTGAAACAAGTCCAATTCGGACACATAGGGTAAGTTACATAGTACATACACATAACACAAACTTTTATAAAATTTCATATGTCCTAACGACAGTAAGGGTACACTTAGGTGTATAACCATTTGGAAAAGAATGCCGACCCTACGTCCATAGGAAGACGTTAAGGGTCTGAGACCCTACATGGTAACGTATAAATTGGGGGAGCAACATTAGTGTTGTGCAACACCTTACCAAAGATACAATTGGTATCTTTGAAATTAATTATTAAAATACCACCTTATATGCATGGATACATTCAACTAGTTGGGGATAAATTATCATTGATAAACCCAAAGATGGAGTGTGCAATATACATTATAAATTTATGGAGGATGAGAGAAAATGTCCATAATAGAATAACATTTATATCAGGGAAAAAGTATATATAGAGTGGAGATAATTGTGGTAGAGAACACAAACCTTTGCTTGGTATAATAACATATTCAAATATGTTCAAGATATTATTGGTAGTCAAGGGATAGCTCAAGGTAAGTGAGTATTTAATTGAGGAAAATTATATACATCGGAACTGTATGCATCGATTAAAAAGGGTATATGAACCTCCTATAAGTGAAATTACAAATGAACCTACTGTATATGAACCTACTGTGAGTGGAATTAAATGAGGTCACTGTTATAAAAAAAAAGAAAAATTGGTAGCAGAGACATTGCAACTGGTATTAGAGCTCATGTTTGAAAAACTGGGTTGTTGTTTTGTGCTCACTATATATATTGTTTAAACAAAAAAAGGTTTTGTTATTAATTTTGTTTTGTTTAGTGTACAGTGGTACTGGAACTGGAAAGTCAATGGTTGAAGGAGATGAAATTTATGTTGATCTGTCTGATGAAGATAACACGCCAGATCCCAACGCTCCTTTGATGGCTATGTTGCATGGGTTGCAGCGGGAGATAGCTAAGTTAAGAAGCTATAATGACAGGATGTCCTTAGCCAGTGAGGAACAGGAAAAGATCATAAGAGAACTGACTTTGCGGAACATCCAAGAAGGGGTCGGTTTCGGAAAGAGGAAGAAAGGCAGGTTCTCTGATGATTCTGAGGAATATGACTCTACTAGACACCAGTCTAAACTGAGAAAGGAATTACAGGGGGAATTCCAGAAAATTAAGCCTCCCTCCTATGATGGGGAAAAGGAGGAAGATGCTAAGGCATGGTTGTTGAATATGATTAAATATTTCCATGTCTATGAATATCAGAGAAATCTGAAAGCCAGATTGGCTGTCTACCAGTTTTAGGATAAAGCTACCTTGTGGTGGGAGGAGACAAAAATGGTCCATACCATTGATGAAAAAATAGTGACATGGGAAGATTTCTAAGTCAAGTTTAAGAACTGCTATTTTAACCAACGTTATTATGATGATAAAGCAAAGGAGTTCCATGAACTCAGATTGGGATAGCTCATCATATATGACTTTGTCACCAACTTTACAAATCTGTTGAGGTATGTGCCCTATGTTCGTGAAGAGAAGGCTAAGGTAAAAATATTTTTGAATTGTTTGCCTACTGTGTACAAGGAGAAAATAGAGTTCGATAATCCAAAAACTATAGATGAAGCGGTGAGGAAAGCTATATTATGTTATCAGCATTTTAAAGGCAAGGGTTAGCATGGGAAAATCTGGGTAATCAAGGGTGAATTCAAAGGAAAGAAATAGAAGCCATCTTACTTGAAGAACTTTGGTAGGGACCATCAGCAAAATAAATTTAACAAAACCAAGGAATGTCAAACTACTGAGTCCCAAGTTGGTTCAAAACAAACAGATGGATATAATAAGAAGGAGGGAGCAGTCAAAATGCGGGAACCTTTGAAATTTTGGGGTTGTGGAGAACCTCATCTGTTGAGGGATTGTCCACACCGAAATATTTAGATGATTATGAGGGATCGAGAAGCTACCATAGTGAATGATATACCAAGAAATATACCCACTATCAGTGCATCCTTGGAGAACCGACAAGCAGAACACCAAGCTACCATGGTTGAGATGGAAGGTTAGATTGCTGACCAATCTGTTACAGTTTTAATTGATTCGTGTGCTTCTTTGAGTTACATTAATCCGCAAGTGGTAGAGAAATGCAATCTCAAAACTGAAAAATTTCAGCAGTCTTGGCTGGTCCAGCTAGCCACTGGCACCAAGTGAAAATTAATTCATAAGTTACCTCAAACAACAATTAAATTGAATGATTTTTAGACAGAAGTAAACTTAAACATTCTGCCCTTAGGCTCATATGACTTGTTGATAGGAATGGACTGGATAGAAAAGGGAAAGGTTATGATGAATTGTTGGGATAAAACTTTGCATTTCATAGATGAGGAAGGGAGACCTTTTATACTCAAAGGAAAACCAAAACAAATTTGTGTAAGACAAATATCAGCTCTACAATTAAAATGAACAACTAGGAAGGGATATCAAGTATATGCTGTACATGTTGAAGAATTAGGACAGCCACCTGAAGAAAATCTGCTGGACACTCTGCCAGTGGTAATAAATTTTAAGGAAGTTTTTCCAGATCAGATTCCTCATCTTCCCCCCAAAAGAGAGATTGAATTTTCAATTGATTTGGTGCATGGAGCAACACCTGTTTCCAGAGCCCCTTATTGGATGAGCGCCCCCGAACTCATGGAACTGAAAATGCAATTGCAAGAATTGCTGGATAAAGGTTATATCAGACCGAGTGTGTCTCTTTGGGGAGCACTGGTGATGTTTGTGAAAAATAAGGATGGAACCTTTAGAATGTGCATTGACTATCGTCAGCTGAATAAGTTGACAATTAAAAACATATACCCTTTTCCTAGAATTGATGATCTTTTTATCAAGTAAGAGGACCTTCAGTATTTTATAAGATTTATTTGAGGATGGGTTATCACCAAATCAAAATTAAGGAGGAAGACATTAGTAAAATAGATTTTTGAAGTAGGTACGGTCACTACAAATTTCTAGTCCTACCTTTTGGATTGACAAATTCCCATACCACCTTTATGTGCTTAATGAACAATGTTTTGAAAAAGTACTTAGATAAATTTGTACTAGTGTTCATAGACGATATTCTAGTTTATTCAAAAAGTGAGGAAGAGCACCAAGAACACTTAAGAATAGTTTTACAGACTCTGAAGGAAAACCGGTTATATGCCAAATTCAGTAAATGTGAATTTTATAAAGACAAGATTTAGTACCTGGGGCATATTATTTCTGAACAAGGATTGGTTGTTGACCTTGAGAAAATAAAGGTTATTAGAGAATGGTCGGTGTCAACTGATGTTTCAACAATGAGATCATTTATGGGAGTTGCAGGTTATTATCGAATATTTGTGGAAAGATTTTCTGCAATAGTATATCCCATAAATTCACTATAGAGGAAAGGAACCAAATTTGAGTGGACTAAGAAATGCCAAAACAGTTTTGAAAAATTAAAATTGAAACTCACTATAGCCCCTATACTGAAGATTGCGGATCGTGACAAAGAGTTTGTTGTGTGTAGTGATGCCTGTAAAGAGGGATGGGGAGGAGTTCTGTTGCAGGAAATTTTTTTGATTGTGTATGAGTCTAGGAAACTTAAGAAACATCAACAAAACTACAATGTATATGATCTGGAATTGGCTGTTGTAATTCATGCCCTGAAAATGTGGCGACACTACCTTCTTGGAAAAAAATTTACATTGATGACGGATCATATTAGTCTCAAATATTTCTTTTCTCAAACAGTTTTGAATGCTCGACAAGCCAGATGGTTGTCTTTTCTGAGTGAATTTGATATGGAGATAAAACATATCAAAGCGAAAGAAAACAAAATTGCTGATGCACTAAGTAGAAATGCTTGCCAAAACATAGGCATCATTAGGAATAGTGCTAGTTTTGATTTAGAGGAACTAGTTAACAAGGTAATTGATCAGGATCCAAATTATGAAAGTCTTCAGTTAGAAATGCAGAAAGAGGAAATGGCTGAGTACACCCAAAACCAGAAAGTGCCAATCTTCTATAAAAAAAAATTGTATATCCCCAACGTAGAGTCCTTGAAAAAAGAGATCCTAGATGAATATCATAAACAACCATATTTAGGACATCCTGGATATCAGAATATGCTAACATTTTTGAAAAAGAAATTTTTTTGGCTAGGAATGAAAAAATATGTAGCAGAATATTTAGCTAGGTGCATGGAGTGTCAACTAGTTAAAGTTGAGCATCAGCATCTAACTGGTCTTATAAATCCCTTGCCAATTGCAGAATGGACATGGGACACTGTTTCTATAGATTTCATAACTAGGTTACCTAGAACCAAGTACTAGCATGACTCAGTGATGGTAGTGGTAGACACCTTAACAAAAGCTGCACACTTCATCCCTATAAAATCTACCTTTGGGACAGCCCAAGTAGTAGATGTGTTCCTAAAAGAAATAGTAAGGCTACATGGGGTCCCAAAACTGATTATTTCGGATAGGGATGCCAAGTTCATAGCCACCTTTTGGAAAATTTTATTTGGGAGCATGGGAACTAAATTGAATTTCAGTACTACCTATCAGCCTCAAACAGATGGACAAACAGAGAGAACCAATCAGATTTTGGAGGATATGCTGAGAATGTATGTGATGGATAGGCCATCAAAGTGGGAAGACTACTTGCATTTAGCTGAATTTGCCTACAAAAACAGCTATCAATCCTCCATCAAAATAAGTCCATTTGAAGCACTCTATGGAAGAAAGTGTCGTACTCCTTTAAGTTGGAGCCAACCTAAAGATAAGCTAGTGTTAGGGCCAGATACCTTACACGAAATGGAAAGGATTTCCAAACAAATACAAATAAACATGAAGACAGCACAAGATCTACAGAAAAACTATGCTAATAAAAAGAGGGTGCATCAAGAGTTCAAATTGGGTGATCATGTGTACCTACGTATTAAGCCCAAAAAAAGCACACTTTATGCCGAAAGTTGTGCAAAATTGGCTCCTAGATACTGTGGACCTTTTGAGGTGTTAGAAAGGGTGGGACCAGTGGCTTATAAACTGGCCCTACCACCCCATGTTAAATTTCATGATGTGTTTCATGTTTCTTTATTAAAAATATACGTTCATGATGCTTGTCACATTGTTGATTGGAATGTGATACAGGTGGAAACAGAAGGGGAGTTCCTTCCAGAGCCACTTCAAATATTAGAGTGGGAATAAATTGAATTGAGAAACTGAATAGTAGCCAGAGTAAAGGTGTTGTGGAAGCACTTTACTGCTGAAGAAGCTACATGGGAAAGAGAAGCTGAGATAATGGAAAAATATCCATATCTATTTGCAAAATGAACTCTAGTATCTAGTTGTCAACACGGAGGGCGGTGTTTGTTTTCAGAGCGGGAATATGTAACACCCCCAGTTTATGTTTTTTTTCAAGTTAGACATTTGAAATTCAATCCAAAGGGGAGTGGACCCCAATGGATAAGTACTGTGTCAATGTAATTAATTATTTAATTATGAAAAATAAATAAAATAATTATGTGCATATTGACCAAATGAGAAATTTGAGATCATGTGCCAAATCCATAAGGTATGGAAAGAGGCTAAAAATTTCTCCAAAAATCTTTCAAAAATCCTTGAAATAATTTATTTGTAATTTAGATATTTGGGGAAAAATCTGGATTCCCCTAATGAGGTGGAGAGTAGTTGGGAAGAGGTAAAAAGTTGGAAAATCATAAAGCAGCTTTAAAAATCTCGAAACAAGGGAAGCCTAGGCAAACAGGAATGAAAGCATCCCATAATTCTGGACGCAGAATTAGAAATAGGCTTTGGGGAGCACAAGATTAAATAAGCTACTCCGGAACAGATTGGGGTTGGTCTGTTCCAGGAGATGATCTCAGCTCGGGGGTGAGTTCTGGAGGACAGAAGAACTCTAAGGTTGGGAGGTTGTTCAATTGCAGAAGTGGTATGTTCATAATTTTATGAATGGTTAAAGTATCTGTTATTGTGCAATACGGTTAATGGTTATAGATATTATGTATATTAAAATCTTGAATTTGGTATTCCCTACATTTAACAGAAGTGTGTAGAACAAATTAATCCTTTCAGCTCTGTATAGTTGTAGGAATAAAATCTATGGGGAGAATCTAGCAGAGTCTCTAAACCAGTGTTGGTCTAAATATGAGGATACATCTGACCCCAAAGATGATTTAGTTTCCTAGCTTTAATCTGCTTCTGGATTAATACCCTATCTGTTGCATATAGGAAAAGAAAGAATAATACCCTTACATACAAGAGATATAACTGAAACTAGACATACTTTAAACCTATTCCATGTAGGAAATGATATAACCAAATAAGATTATGTGTTATAGAAAAAAATGGTACGAGTGAAAGTATAATTGACTACAGTATACAGGAATTAATTAAATAGCAGTGATAAACATATACTCTGCATATTTATATACATGCTTATGAATAGAGCAAATTAACTCAAATTAGAGGTAAGGATGTATGGTTATCTAACTACAAATTTACCCATAAGGAATTTAAAGTACTGTGGTATAAAGATTATAATCCTGCTGCCTCATGGTATGCTAACCATGAAGAAGATATATATATAATTTCTGTTAAAAAAAATAAAAACAATTTTATTATCAAACCCTTGTGGAGTTCTTTCCACTGTAGCATTAGAGAAAATTGCAATTATCAGAGTACATAGAAGAACGAACAGTTATGCTAGGTGGTATAGAACTTTAAATAATTATACAGAAATTTAATTGCTATTCAAAACCCCTGGTAAGATGTTACTAAGTATATTAAACATTTTTCACTTCATTAACTAATAGTGAACTAAAAGGGAACTCGGTTCTTTTTATCAATATCTGAGATATACCAACAGCTTATATTATAGGTTCTAACTACACAGTAAAAAGACTCTGTATCCATAAAACCACATGTGAATGTTATCTTGGAAATTAATGGACGGTAGAGATAAATATGAATTTTTAAAATGAATATCAGCTGACACTAAGAAATTTGTTATAGCAAAGTATTAGAAGAACAATTATTATGGATATCAATGATAAAAAATACTCCTACATAGTTATATAACCACTTCACATAAAATTAGCAGTTTTGGGAGGCAATTATTAAAAGAAAATGAAACCCTGGTGAATGCATGAAAATTTTCTGTTGATGAAATTCCATTAACGAATCTCCCCAAACACTAGTTACCATATTACAAATTACATTGAATGAGTCCTCCTGATAAATTCTCAAGGTATCACTCTCTAGAAATTGGGGCGAATCTATGACAAAATACTTCATCTAAGAAATTCAACGAGTCACTCATACTGACCTGAAACCAACGAGAAAAAAAAATAGTGTCAACGAACCCTGGTGGTTGATTTTAGGAGATCCAACGAGAGAACAAAGCCACCACAGGGTAGGAGCTCACCTGTGAAAAACAACCGAGACAAATGAGTAGAGATAAAGAAGTGGCCTCGAGAATAAACGAAATAGTTAGGTGAAGCCACGAGAAGCCGAACGAAGATATAATTACCTCATTATGTATAGCGTAAGAGGGAAACGCCTCTACAGAAACAAATGATACATTAAACCACCAGAAGGTTGAACGTCTATCGAAACAGAAATAAAAAAATGGATAAAAACTTTATTCAAATCACCTTAGAAAAACTCTGGCAAAAAGGAAAACGTAAGGAGGGCTGAGTAAACATCATCGGCATTTATCTAGGGCATGGAACTCAAGCTAAAGAGAGACGCCTAGCTTAGCCAGGAAGAAAGGATAAATCATATGAGAAATGTATGAAGTAACTGGTGGTCCAATTTCATAATGAAACCAAAACAAATGAAAGCAAGAATTAAGTCTACGATGTGTAACGTTAGTGGTAATTGTGATCAGAGAGAAATCATGGAAAGGGAATCATATATATACATAATAAAACGGTCGATGTAGAACACTAATTGAACCATTCTCGTATAACTGGAGGAAAATTCTGGAAGGCGCTCATAATAAAGTCAATAGCATTCATACCTGTGCTAAAAAAAAAACACCGTCGTTGAGAAGCCGACCTCTTGTAGCAAATGATAGTCAAATGCTTTGGAAAGAGAAATAGAACGAGGGCAGGTAATTCTTATGGTAAACTGAAAACCTAATCTGAGAGTAAATCCCACCGTCCACGCGTAATGATCTGACAACAAAGACGTGAATCGAGATCTCGGTCTCAGGTATGAATATAATAAAATAAATGCTAGCCATATATCGAACGAAGTAGATTCACACATTGAATTTAAAAGACGTGATCACATGGATAATCGACGGAATAACAATAAACAAACTCATCACTTAAACCGATAAATCTTGTCACATAAATGAGCCGACGTCCACACAGTACGAGTAAAATAAAAACTCTTTACGGAAACCATGCATCAAGGCGTACAAGTATGTTAGCTATGGTTATTTAACCCAAAACCATATAACCTCAATTTAATGCAAAAATTCAAATATCTCTGAACAATGATTTGATGTACTCAAACGTTGGCAATGAGGAGAGCCGTTGTGTTATAGATCACGCAAAAGTCAAGTCGTGAGGAGTGAAACAAGTCCCATTCGAACACATAGGGTAAGTTACGTAGGACATACACATAAAACCAACTTTTATAAAATTCCATATGCCCTAATGACAGTAAGGGTACACTTAGGTGTATAACCATTGGGAAAAGAATGTTGACCCTACGTCCATAGGAAGACGTTAAGGGTCTGAGCCCCTCCATTGTAACGTATAAATTGGGGGAGCGACATTAGTGTTGTGCGACACCTTACCAAAGATAAAATTGGTATCTTTGAAATTAATTATTAAAATACCACCTTTTATGCATGGATACATTTGACTAGCAGGGGATAAATTATCATTGATAAACCCAAAGATGGAGTGTGCAATATACATTATAAATTTATGGAGGATGAGAGCAAATGTGCATAATAGAATAACATTTATATCAAGGAGAGAGTATATATAGAGTGGAGATAATCGTGGTAGAGAACACAAACCTTTGCTTGGTATAATAACATATTCAAATATGTTCAAGATATTATTGGTATTCAAGGGATAGCTCAAGGTAAGTGAGTATTTACTTGAGGAGAATTATATACAGCAAAACAGTATGCATCGATTTTAAAGGGTTTATGAACCTCCTGTAAGTGAAATTACAAATGAACCTACTGTATATGAACCTACTGTGAGTGGAATTAAATTAGGTCACTGTTATAATAAAAAATAAAAAATAAAATAAATAAATAAATTAGTAGGAGAGACGTTACACTCTTGTCATAGTTCGGCCGAACAATTCAGGAGTTCTGCTGAACTATTGAATTTAGTTCGACCAAACTTCATTTTCCATTTTGGCCAAACTATTATGTAGAACACTTGAATTAGCTATAAAGGTTTCCCATTGAAACCATAAGTGATTTGATACAAAAAATGGTTTTAACCTAAGAGTAAATGTCCTTACAAGTAAATCAATCTCTTGAATAGTTTTAGATATAGAATTTTTTCATTTTCATATTCATGGACTTGAAAACAATGAGAGAAAAGGCCTTTTATATTCAATGTGCATATAAATTATTTAGAAACAAAAAGTAATTTAATACAAAACATAGTTTTTAACCAATTATATATTTTTTCATTTTCATATCCATGGTCTCAAACAATGGGAGAGAAAAAACATTTTATATTCAACAATTAAAACAAAAATTTTCCATAAAAGTTTCCCATTGAAACCATAATTTATTTGATACAAAACATAGGTTTTAACCTAAGAGTAAATGCCCCTACAAGTCAATCAATCTCTCGAATAGTTTTAAATATCTAGGAGTTTTTCATTTTCATATCCATGGTCTCAAACAAAGAGAGAAAAAACCTTTTATATTCACATGTATGTAAAACAAAAATTATCCATATCTCTAGAATAGATCTAAATAGAAATTTTTCATTTTCATATCCATGGTCTCAAACAATGAGAGAGAAAAAAACCTTTTATATTTAACATGTAAAACACTTGAATTAGCCATAAAAGTTTCCCATTAAAACCATAAGTGATTTGATACAAAAAATAGGTTTTAACCTAAGAGTAAATGCCCCTACAATTCAATCAATCTCCCGAATTTCTTTAAATATCTTGAAGATTTTCATTTTCATATCCATGGTCGCAAACAATCAGAGAAAAAAACTTTTATATTCAATGTATGTAAAACAAAAATCAGGCATATCTCTAAAATAGATCTAAATAGAATTTTTTCATTTTCATATCCATGGTCTCAAACAATGAGAGAGAAAAAATCCTTTTATATTCAACATATAAAAGACTTGAATTAGCCATAAAAGTTTCACATTGAACCATCAGTCAATCAATCTCTCGAATATTTTTACATATCTAGAAGTTTTTCATTTTCATATCCATGGTCTCAAACAATGAGAGAAAAAACCTTTTATATTCAATGTATGTAAAACAAATATTAGCCATATCTCTAGAATAGATCTAAATAGAAGCTTTTCATTTTCATATCCATCATCTCAAACAATGTGAGAGAAAAAAACCTTTTATATTCAACATGTAAAACAAAAATTAGCCATAAAATTTTCCCATTGAAACCACAAGTTATTTGATACAAAACAGAGGTTTCAACGTAAGAGTAAATGCCCCTACCAGTCGATCAATCTCTCGAACAGTTTTAAATATCTAGAAGTTTTTCATTTTCATATCCATGGTCTCAAACAATGAGAGAAAAAACCTTTTATATTCAATGTACATGTAACAAACAAATTACCCATATCTATACAATAGATCTAAATAGAAGTTTTTCATTTTCATATCCATGGTCTGAAATAATGAGAGAGAAAAAAACATTTTATATTCAACATGTAAAACTCAAATTAGACATAAAAGTTTCCCATTGAAACCACAAGTAATTTGATACAAAACATAGGTTTTAACATTAGAGTAAATGCTCCTACAAGTCAATCAATCTCTCAAATAGTTTTAAATATCTAGAAGTTTTTCATTTTCATATCCATGGTCTCAAACAATGAGAGAAAAAAGCTTTTATATTCAACGTATGTAAAATACAAATTAGCCATATCTCTAGAATAGATCTAAATAGAATTTTTTCATTTTCATATCCATGGTCTCAAACAATGAGAGAGAAAATAACCTTTTATATTCAACATGTAAAACACTCATGAATTATCCATTAAAGTTTCCCATTGAAACCATAAGTGATTTGATACAAAACATAGGTTTAAATAACCTAAGAGAAAATGCCCGTACAAGTCAATCAATCTCTTGAGTAGTTTTAAATATCTAGAAGTTTTTCATTTTCATAGCCATGGACTCGAACAATGAGAGAAAAAACATTTTATATTCAATGTACATGTAAAACAAAAATTAGCCATATCTCTAGAATAGATCTAAATAGAAGTTTTTCATTCACATATCCATGGTCTCAAACAATGAGAGAGAAAAAAACCTTTTATATTCAACATGTAAAACACTTGAATTAGCCATAGAAGTTTCCCATTGAATCCATAAGTGATTTGATACAAAACAAAGGTTTTAACATAGGTTCTAACCTAAGAGTCAATGTATGTAAAACACAAACAAGCCATAGCTCTAGAGAATAGATGTAAATAGAATTTTTTCATTTTCATATCTATGGTCTCAAACAATGAGAGAGAAAAAAACCTTTTATATTCAACATGTATATATAACTTATTTAGAAACAAAAAGTAATTTCATACAAAAAATAGGCTTTAACCAATTATATAGTTTTTCATTTTCATATCCATGGTCTCAAACAATGAGAAAGAAAAAAACCTTTTATATTCAACATGCAAAAAAAAAAATTATCCATAAAAGGTTCCCATTGAAACCAAAAGTGATTTGATACAAAACATATAGGTTTTAAAACCCAATCTAGTAAATGCCCCTACATTCAATCCTTATAATAGATCTAGTTAGAAGTTTTTCATTCTCATATCTATTGTTGTTCTATAGGCAAAGTTTGTAAAGGGACATGTAGGCTATGGATCTCATCTTTTATGAAAGGTGACATATCTAGTAAATGCCCCTACAGTAAATGCCCATACATTCAACATGTATATAGTATTTAGAAGAAAAAAGTAATTTGATAGAAAACATAGTGTTTAACCAAGTATATAGCTTTTCATTTTCATATCCATGGTCTCAAACAATGAAAGAGAAAAAACCTTTTATATTCAATGTATGTACAACACAAATTAGCCATAAAAGTTTTCTATTGAAACCAAAAGTGATTTAATACAAAACATATAGGTTTTAACCTAATCTAGTAAATGCCCCTACATTCAATATTTAGATTATCTATCTAATTAGAAGTTTTTCATTTTCATATCCATGGTAGTTCTATAGGTACAGTCTGTAAAGGGCCAAGTATCCTCAAGATCTCATCTTTTAATAAAGGTGACATATGTAGTAAATGCCCCTACAATCAACATGTATATAGTATTTAGAAACAAAAATTAATTTGATACAAAACATAGGTTTTAACCAAGTATATATTTTTTCATTTTCATATCCGCGGTCTCAAACAATGACAGAGAAAAAACCTTTTATATTCAACATGTAAAACACAAATTAGCCATAAAAATTTCCCATTGAAACCAAAAGTGATTTGATACGAAACATATAGGTTTAAAAACTTAATCTAGTAAATTCCCCTACATTCAATCTTTAGAATATCTATCTAATTAGAAGTTTTTCATTTTCATATCCATTGTATTTCTATAGGTAGAGTCTCTAAAGTGCCAGGTAGCCTCTGGATCTCATCTTTTATGAAAGGTGACATATCTAGTAAATGCCCCTCCAGTCAATCTCTGGAATAGATCTAAATGCCCCTTCAGTAAATTCCCCTACAGTCAACATGTATATAGTATTTAGAAACAAAAATTAATTTTATACAAAACATAGGTTTTAACCAAGTACAAAGTTTTTCATTTTCATATCCATGGTAGTTCTATAGGAAGAGTCTGTAAAGGGCCAAGTAGCCTTTGTATCTCATCTTTTCTGAAAGGTGACATATATAGTAAATTCCCCTATAGTCAATCTCTGGAATAGATCTAAATATAAGTTTTTCATTTCTCCCATGCATTTTCAATAAATGTCAATAAATAATATATATATTTTTATTGAATTTGTCTTTTTAGGGATAAGAAAACAATTAAATATGGTTGAAAAATGGAAATTATGCATAGAAGTTTCTTGCTATCCCAATCCAATGAATGTAGTGATTACATATGTGCTTTCCAATATTGCAACTAGCAAAGTCTTCCAAAGGAAAATGAATATACTAGCAAAGTCATCCAATTAGTTTTAAAATGCTCTTATTAAAAAATTCTTGAGATTCATCTCTTAAAGATGAATTAGTGATGAGACACTCTCCTTCAAAATTTGTTCATCGACATAATTTGTTTACACTTTAAATTAAATATTAAATTTCTGAACTTTATCTTGAATTTAATTTAAATTAGTTATTTAAAAAATTAATTGTAAATGTCCACCGTAGATATATATATCATGGAGGATGAATGACGAAGATAAAAAAAATCCCATATCTCTATGAGAGGGGAGGATCAGGGATCGGGATCGAGAGCTATTCATGGTAAACTTAAATATAATATTAAATCTCCATACATGTGTGTACATATGGAATTTATTTTTAATCAACTTTGTGAGTTAAATTAGTTGTTAAAATAAGTTTCATTTTTTATTTTTTAGGAGCTAATAAGAAGAGAAGGGTCTCTACTCCACCCATGGATGGCCAGGGTTCACCCAGTCGTGGTATGGTTTGAACGCAATTCAATAAATGAATGTGTATGCATGTATTTATATGTACATGAATGTATTTTTCAATTGATTATAAATTCGTATTTTTTTATGAAGCTTCTCTCTCCTCTTGAGAGGTTGGTGGTGGTTCAAATCCCCTTAGAGGGCCATCAATAAGTGGTAGTTGTTTTCATGAAGTGGATGATATTTATTCCCACAGAGGCCAGTCAATGGTTGGCGGTGCTGGTTCTCAGCAGGGTTGTTCTGGGTCTGATTCTGAGCAAGGTCATTGTGGGTCTCAACATTTTCATGGTGGAGAAGATTCTAACCAACGATGTCGAGGTTGCCATCAATTTCAATATTTTTTTCATTGAATTTTTACAAATTTGTTTACATGTGTTTTTTCTAATATAAAAAATTATATATGTATTGACGCAGAGGCTAAAAATGTTTCAAATAATGGTCAAAATAGACGTAGGGGAGAAAGCTACATTCAAGAAGAAGGTTGTCTACCCACCACAGCTTATTTGACCGACATTTTTGATATACCATGGGAAAGAAACATGGCGCAATGCACCTTAGAAAGGTGTCAACAACTTCATGCGAAATTGCAGAGAGATCTCGTGGCTTTGACTCCACCTGCTGAGAGTCGAAAAAGCCTCGAAATAGTTACACATTCATTGGGCGAAATAGTAAATATGTACAAAAAGCTAGGGCTAATGACTGATACATTTGTAGAAGTCGTGAGAAAGAGAAAGGAAACTGTAATGGGTCTTGATAAATGGGAGGATGTAAAACAAAGAGTTACAAGAGATATGGCGAAGTCAACGTTTAATTTCGAGCAAGGGCCAAAAATAAAAATGTTGATGGTGTAATATTTCAAGCACCCAAATATAGCTCATTATTTGTATGATAGGCACCTTGCAGCCTATGGAAGGCTCCCATGGAATGATGAGGATCCTGTTTATTTTGCACAATTGTTTTACGTCAAATTTGTTTTGAATATGAAACCCAGCTACAATGACCTTCCCTTAGAATTTTTTAGTCCAGGGAAAGGTTGATTGTATGATGATAAGGGTGCTAAGCGAGATGTGCAGTTTCCTCAACCTAAGCCGCCATTGATGAGTCGACCTTTTCGGGTCGAAACTATATGGTCAGAGATGGATGTGACTTGTCAAATAAGTCAAGAGGCAAGGGATTTCACGATCGACAGTGTTTACAGTGGATTGGGTGGAGTTGATGTTTGTCTAAATTGACAAAGAGCACGTGAAAATGCACGTGCCAATTTTGTGTATTGTACAAATGAAGTGATTGAAAACATGAATGTTGAAGATCTTCGAATACATGCAAAGAATTGTCGCAATGATTTTCAAGACCTAATTCTTCATGAGGAAGAGGGCACAGGAACGGTATGTGTTAATGACCTTAGGGTTCAATTATTTTAACACATACATGTGTACAATTTGTAATAAATAAATGTGAATGTACATGGATACATTTATTTGTATGTACACTAATCTAACAAAAATGTATCATTATATGTTAAGACACCATTTGCAGTTGTCACACATAATGAATGATGAAAATGTTAATATCACGTTCAGGACTTCTGGTTTAAACAATGCAGATGGGTCTCACCATAAAGATATGTTGGTAAATGTTAGTGTTTTTTAAGTGATATTTTTAAAATAAATAATTGTGCACACATGTACATGTATGTATATATAATGATAAAATGTTTTAACAGATTACAATTCCATCAAATGTTTTTGGGATGGTGGTACCTTCTTCATCCTTGGGATATGTACCTTCTACTTCCTTTGGAGATGTGCCACATCCACAACAAGTATGCAAAATTTTTCACTTTTAAAATTGATGTTTAAGTTATACATATATATATTCCACCTCAAAAGGTTCCATTAAAAATTGAGATATATATATATATATATATATATATATATATATCTTGAGTTATTTTATATTTTTTGAATTTTAAGTTCCTAAAGAAGATTTATTTAACCCAGAAACTCTAGCGATGGAGATAGGAACATCCACACCATTTCAACCATTTGAACAAGTTGTCTAACCTTTTTTTAATATTATTGAAAATAATTTTATATATCTACCCGTGCATTGTCATCTGAAATTTTTTAATATATATATATATATATATATATATATATATATATATATATATATATATATATATATAGATTTTACAGTTTACCATTGCAGATGTTCCCATGGGGGGGAACTTGTAGCAGGTGAACAGATGGAAAGGGAACCTCATGAGGTATTGCATGATTTTTTTTTTTACATTTTTTTTTTACATGAAGTTTTATATATATTCTCACTCCTTTTTTAAACATTAAATTTTAATGTTCGTACATGTGCATTGTGTACATATTTTCCAGGCTTCGTATGACTGTGCACGGATTGAGACCTTGATAGGAAAGACGCTGCATCCATCTCTATTGATGGACATGATTTGTAGATTTTATTTCAAGATTTAGGGTCTTAAATTTACTTTTTTTTATATATTATGTAGATGCACTCTCATATATATATATATACATATACATATATATATATATATATATATATATATATATATATATATATATATATATATATATATATATATAACTTGATACTTGATACTTGTGAGATCTACAATTTTTGAACATATTTTATTAAAGTGTTAATATAATTTGTTTTGTTCCAAAAAGTTATGTTTTGGATGGTTTTAGTACTTTTGGCATGTGAATGTGAAGTAATGTTATATAATTTGCTTGGTTTTTAAAACTTTTAAGTTTTGGAAAATTGAACTACCACTAATCTTGTCATCTATAAATTAATGTTTTGCTTTTGAACTACATTTGGCATGTTATGTAATGATGTGTTATAATTTTTTTTGTTTTTAAAATTTAAGTTTTGTTTTTCTTTTGAACTGCATTTGGCATGTTATGTAATGATGTGTCATAAATTGTTTTGTTTTTAAAATTTAAGTTTTGGATTCTTGAAGTACATTTGGCATGTGAAGTAATGTTGTGATCTATAATTTTTTGTTAAATTATAAGTTAAGTTTTTGATGGTTTCAATCTACATTTGGCATGTGATATAATGTTAAATGTTTTTATTGGATAGTTGAACTATAATTGGCATGTCATGTGAAGTAATGTTGCACGATATAATCATAAAGTTTTTAAAACTCAAGTTTTGGATGGTTTCAATCTACATTTGGCATGTCATATTTAATGTTAAATGTTTAATGATTTTATTGGATATTCAAGAACTACAATTGGCATGGCATGTGAAGTAATACGTGCATGTGAAGTAGTGTTGTGATCTATAATTTTGGATGGTTTCAATCTACATTTTGCATGTGATATAATCTTAGATATAGGACTTTTGTGATCCATAATGTAGATAAAATGTCTTTCGGAATAATCACATCATTAGGATTAGGTTGACATTTCGAACCAACTAATGTGCTTCATCCTCAGGACAAGGTGGAAAAACTAATCAATCTTGATGAATAAATAGAGGATATGCATCATTGCCTGGAAATAGCCATTAGGAACTAGTTGTTAAAAACTAGCCATTAAAAAGTTAACTAAGAATTCAATTTAAATCATAAAAATAATTTAATCTATTTAAATATAATAGGGAGGGTTAAACCTTATAATTTAACCAAAAATATATAAAATAAATAAATACTAATGAGTTAATTATATAATCAATAAATAAAAATAAATAAATTAAGTAATTAAAATATATATATATATGAAAGGGTTAATAATTCCAATAAATAATAAATCAATTAAATTAAATTGAGTTAAGAAATTAGAAAGAATAATGCAATTAAATATAATAGGGAGGTTTAATTATCTTAATTATTTAATTTATTTATAACTATTTATTGTTTATATAATTAACTGATTATTATTTATTTATTTTATATTTTTTTTGGTTAAATGATAAGGTTTAACCCTCCCTATTATATTTAAATAAATTAAATTAATTTTATCATTTAAATTGAATTATTAACTAAATATAAACCCCCTTTTTCATAAAATAAAATAAAATAAAATAAAATTTAAATTGAATTCTTAATTAACTTTCTAACGGCTAGTTTTTAACAACTAGTTCCTAACGGCTATTTCCAAGAAATGATGCATCTCCTCTATTTATTCATCGACATCAATTAGTCTCTCCACCTTTCCCTGAGGATGAACCACATTAGTTGGTTCGAAACGTCGACCTTATCCTAATGATGTGATATAATGTTAAATGTTTTTATTGGATAGTTGAACTATAATTGGCATGGCATGTGAAGTAATGTTGCACGATATATAATCAAAAAGTTTTTAAAACTTAAGTTTTGGGTGGTTTCAATCTACATTTGGCACATGTGATATAATGTTAAATGTTTTTATTGGATAGTTGAACTATAATTGGCATGGCATGTGAAGTAATGTTGCATGATATATAATCAAAAAGTTTTTAAAACTTAAGTTTTGGATGGTTTCAATCCATATTTGGCACATGTGATATAATGTTAAATGTTTTTATTGGATATTTGAACTACAATTGGATGGCATGTCAAGTAATGTTTTGATATAATAAAAAATAAAATAAAACTAAGTTTTGAAGCAATGTTGTGATATAATCAAAAAGTTTTTAAAACTAAGTTTTGGATATCATTTTAATCTACATTTGGCATGTGATATAATGTTAAATGGTTAATGTTTTTATAGGATAGTTGAACTACATTTGGCATTAAATGTAAAGTAATTTTCCTTTATATAATCAAAAAGTTTTTAAAATTCAAGTTTTAGACATGATTGAAGTACATTTGGTAAGTTTTAAAAAAAATTCACTCAAAAAATTGTATGTAGTATGTAAATTTTTCATTAATGCACATAGAACATATTAAACCATTGGATAGACAAATTTTGTAATAAATTTTCAATCAGGAATAGATATGTGGTTCAAATCCCACCAAAAGTCGAAGAAGTGCTCCGAGTCTCTTGTCTGAAAGGAATTTTTGTACAAAATTATACTGCAGATAATTTATTTACATTGTGGATAATTTTTACCAAAAAGGCCCACAAGAAAAACTGTGTGCACTGAGTTTGTGTATATATCCAGTACATGCAACATTTTTCGTCAATGCACATAGAAAAACTACTTTCAGTGAATTGCATTCTAGAACATATATATTGAGTACATGAAACATTTTTCATCAATGCACATAGTAAAACTACTTGAACAGTTAATTGCATTCTGGAACATATACATATATATCCAATATGTATGCAACATTTTTCATCAATGCACGTATAAAAAAGCTACTTTTTGTTGATACTAGAGTGTGCATGTACCAAAACAATTTGTACATGTGCAAACACTTGCACAGATAACATAACAAGGCAGCTCAATTTTTAATTGAGTACTTGAATTTCTATAACATATAATCCAAAGAGAATAAATTGTTGGGCAGTTCAATCAAAAAATTTCCAATGGAATGCCATCTTCAATAATCTGTTCATGATCGAATTTTGACATTTTTCATTTCTTAATATTCATTTTTTTCTTTGATTGAACCTCGATCAAATTTATGTGTGCTGCACACACCAAGTGACTATATTAACAACTTATGAAATCAGGTTCATAGTCTTCAAAGTAAACAAAATTTCCACTTTGATTAGTTTGTCCGAAAAATAACCTTTCAGTACAATAGATCCTATTTCATATGGAAATCCGTAATCATTATAGTCTTCTAATAATTTCATTTTTCGTTCAGTGCAATGCATCAAATATTACTTCACATTTTCATCATTGTTAGTAGGTGCAATTACAACATCAACATCTCCTGTACAATAAAAAAAACTTGACAAAATAATACATATATTCAAATTTATTTCTAGATCTTTATCATTAGAAAGTAATTCAAATTTTACCTTCTCTAACAAGATCAGAAACTCGATCACCATAGGATGATATTGTAGTCTCCTCTGATTGAATTTCTTCAAACATTGCAACGGACATTTTTCCCTTTGTATTTAGCTCTGTATGTTTCCAATATTTTACATACATTTTGTTTTCACAAACATCATTGGATTTTGTGCTGTCTATGAAAATAGGACAAAAACAAGAATATTTTTTTTTATCCAATGCAAACACATGTCTGAATGACTTTGTTTTAATTGAATGCAATTTTCGAGTCGCTTTTATTATTTCAACGTCATTTCCAATTGATCTATCTACGCCTTCGATCCTAATATGCCAAAAAAACCTTTATATGGAAAATTTAAAGAAGAATATAAATATGATATCAAAATACAATCAAAGATAATCATTGTGATAAATGTACACTATTTATTTAATTATATATTCAATAAAAATTAAATTGAATGTACCTTCGCACTTCCCTTGATTAGTTAGTCTCATGGCTTAGAGCAGTGATGCACCATTGAAAAACTTCCTTTTCATCCACAAGTCAGCTTGCAGAGGGGTTCATTTGATGTCTTTGAAGTGCTTGTTTTATGCATGCCCCTGCACCGTCATGTTCTCCTTTTCCATGGCCAGTCTCAAAGAAATTCCAACAATGTTTAATGCAGGTTTTTTTATGAAAACAACACAACCAAAAGAATGATCCTGCATATTTGAATTGTCTTGCAAATCCGTCTAAACATATCCAATGTTCATTAAATGTTATTCCATGATTTTTCAAGGAATCATAATTTTTTCCAAAACAATGTTGTACAAAATATGTATCATGTGTACGATCGTCACTGATATAAAAGTGATATTCTTTAATAATATGTCAATTTTCATTGGTGCTTTCTATATGATAGAAGTTTTGTTCGACATGCCTATATAGAATATGGACAAGCATGGAGACTTGGTCAGAATGATAGTATTCACTTTGAATTTCTTTTTGTGGAACAAATGTGTAGTTTTCTACAAAAACAATTACTGACAAAATGGTCCGTGGTGGAAAAACTTCACTGGATTTTTTGAATTGCAAGTCTTTCCATCGAGCTCTCTGAGAATGCTTGGTGTATTTGTAAATTTTTGCCTCAAACTTTCTCAAAAATTCTATCACAAAAATTTCTTCTTCTCGTAATTCAATTCTTTTAACACTATTTGCACCTTCAATCAATGTATGGATATATTCATATCTCTTCCATTTCACTTTCATGTTGGACAATGATTTATCATTTATATCAGTACGATATTTTTTTTTAAATTTAGTCAAATTTCCACAATCATCACATTTTTTACCACCAACACATTTATTTTCATAAAATAGTTCATCGCTTTCTCTTTCACATAGAATTTGAGATATGAAATCACGGATAGCGGAAGGAGGAGGTGACTCCTTCCAAAATGTTCTACCAAAATCAAAGAATGTGTCATAATATAACTAAAATTCCACATGATAATGGCAACAACAACTGTCGCGTACGGTGATAGGTTTTACATACCATGGTTTTTATTGAACAAAAGCACTGATTGAAACATGAATTTCACGATTCTCTTCTTTGAACTTGTTGAACAACTCTATCTGAGTGGTTTCCAAGAAATGTTTTTCATGTTCTTCATATTGATTTCATGCTATTCTTCTTCGCATCACATGCCTTGCAGTTGGCGAAACACGCCAATTGTTCTTCCAATATTCATATATTATTTTTTTAACATTTTCTCCAAGTCTATCTTTATATGGTTTCCTACAAATATCTCTCCAACAAGCAAGTTCATCATTTACATCTATTTGCAACTGAAATTTCTGATGTTTGTGCAAATTTTTTTGCGAGGTCCTAATGCTTGTGCCATAGATTTTACCGAGTGATTCTCTTTAGTACTTGATGAAACCACTGCCATATGTATTTCTCTGCATACAAATGAAACATTTTTCTATCTAGATCTTTTCATTGAATTTATAGCACCATTTATATTTTGTATCACATTTTCCTTCATTTTTTTATGTTTGGTTGATTTTCGAATACCTAATAAAGTCGTATCTTATTTTAATTTCCTTAATTATAGGACACCTTTCAACATTTGGCCTCGAAATGTCACATTTCCTTTATGCAATAATTCTCAAAAATGTGATTAACACAATATCGTATATAATGGTCAGCTTTTTTGTCTCCATATGTGTGAGTGTCAACATTTTCTAGTATCTCATCATCGACATTGATTTCATCTATACATATTCAAATGAATAGTACATAATAAGTTTACATATTCAATATATGACTAAATTAATAAATATATGTATAATTTCAATAATACGTGCATTTGTTCAACACACACACACACACACACACATAGATATATATGTACATACCTTGTGATTCAATTTCTTCACTTGAATTTATTTCATCATTTTCACCATCTTCAATCATTGGTTCAATATCTTTTTCACTTTCTCTTTCAAAATTTTGTATCTCATCATCAATTTTTTGAGGAATATCTTTCCCTATTTACATTGCAAAATATTTTTTTGAATTAGTTCATCAATAAAAATTAAGCTTCACATTTTACACTAGGAAAATTTTAAATATATCAAAATTATAATATTTACATTTACATACATGTTTCAACTTCTAGTTGAGATTTATTTTCCCCTTCAATATTTGAGAGGGCTTCTATCTTTATTTTACGAGATTGTCTCCTCTATTCTCTATGTTCTTCAGGGTATCTTTTTCGATCATATTTTCTCGTACAATTTCTTTGATTTCCCGTGATAATAGAGTATGAAGTTCAAAAAATTTCCTTCAAAAATTTATACAAAAACTCAATTAAAGAAAACATCACAAAATATTTAATTTAAAAGAAAAGAAACTCATTTTAAATTTTTTGCAAAAAATACATACTCCAATCCAAAACACTTACTTTAAAAAATTCTAGAAAAAAATATATTATAAAAATGAAACGAAGCTCAAAGTATTTCGTTTCAAGTCCCACCAAAAAATTTCATTTAAAAGTTACACAAAAAATCATTTTAAGAAAATCATTATAAAACATTTACCTCAACCCAAAACCAAAAAATTTCCTCTTGAAATTAATCCCAAATCCATACTTAAAAAAAAAAAAAAAAAACCCAAAAAACTGTATCACATACCTCCAAGAAATGTCTTTTGAATGTATCTCCAAGAAAATTCTTTAAACCAAAAAAAATTCCTTGCAAAATCAGATCAAATGTACCAAAATAATGTGTCTCAAAGAAAAGTCCTTTGAAGTCCTTTGAAGGTACTTGCAATAAAAGTCCTTAAACTGAAAACAATTTGTTGCAAAATCTGATCAAGACTTTTGTAAAATTATACCAAAAGTGCGAAAATATGCGAAAATAATGAATGGTTTCGTGGCAATTTATATTGCTGTGAAATATTTTTTGGAGGGGCTCGACTGTACTTTCTGGCCGACAGAAAGTTAAGTAAAATTTTGGCAAAATTTTCATAAATAGTTTGGCCAAACCACATTCTCGTTTGATTTAATGTGCCATCGGCGCAAAAAACAGTTCGACTGAACTTTGTTTAAGAGTTCGGCCGAACTAACGCAGAGCCAAGCCCTAAATACGTTTCTGCAACTTTGGACTGACTAAACTCCATGAAACATTCTAAATTAAGTGTCGGAACAAAGACAAGCATTTTAAGAATTGAATCTACTTTCAGGAAATATAACTTTCATGGAATTTCATAAATATTTACTAATTTTAACTAGTTTTGTAATAAAACAGATGCAAACAATTTCTAAAGGTCATTGCGATTCAGTGAAATAAAAATTTTGTATCTTCCAAAATACATTATAAAAAATTTGAAAAAATTATTGTAGATTACATTGGTCCGTTGTCTCTAATGGGTAGCTTTTAAAGTTTTAGTTTATAACTTATATGTTAAGAAATTTCTTGCATCACGAAACATATTCAAAATATGACGTTTTTCATATTGGACCAATTCAAAAAATTCTAGCAATTATGATATGCATCCATTTTCTTTGTAAATATAACGAAACCAAAGTAGACTCTATCTAGATTGTTCTAACACATTTTGTTTCTCAAAATCACAAAATTTCAAAGTATACAATGCGTATTAACATGACTTCTTATGAATCTGTTGATTGTTAAAAAACACACACTCAAAGAAACGCTAAGTTGACATAACAAATGTGTATAAAAAAAATCCAAAAAATAATTAATAGGAAGCTAACAAAATTTCTGACAACTTTTATATTTATCGCAAAATGAAATTCTAAACAGAAAAAAAAATTTAGCTTACAGAAAGTTGAAGAACTGGAAAAAGTGAAAGTTTTTTTCTCAAAAAAGTTAGTATTGGATATTATAAAACATGCATTCGATGAGAAGTCCTTTTTTAATGTAGAAAAAGATACATCTTCCTAGGAAGCATTGAAGGCCCTGGAAGTAGAATTTGGTATAAAGGAAGTGACATAAAGCAACAATTTATGTTACAGCCTAATGAAGAATCAATAGAAAGTGAAATGTATTTCTAAGATTAAATGAGCAAGACTCTAGGAGGAAAACAGAGCTTAGAGAATCCCACTCAAATGTAGATGATGGTCATAAAGACTATAAAAGTGAAACCCATCATGCAGACATGCATATGGATGAAGAAGACACATAAAACATTGCAGAGTGAGAAGTTGAAGCCCCTACGTGTGAGGTAGAGTAAGAACATATAAATTCTCGAGAACCCCACCGTAACATGGATGGTGAAGATGATGACGAATCCCACTATGATGAGACACATGTGGATGGTGACTGAAAATTGAGTAGTGAATTGGTGAATCCAACAATAGTCCTTGTTGATGATGGTGAAGCTTCCAATAAATAAGTGAATAGCATGTGTGATCTAGTTGGTATGATTTTAGTTTATGATGGCCTCTCTTCATCAGATTTTGAAGCATTTAAGTTTGAGAATAAAAAAGAAAATTTTTCATATGAAGTAATGGTTTGTAGAGCTAAATGTTCATCTCTCATGAATCCATCAAGAAATGATGAATTTGGTGAAGTTTAATTTGTTAATGAGCACATGCATGCTCATATATATAACTAGAAAGTGGATGAAAATTATGTTGATGAAATAATTTGTGCTCTCTTTTTCAAAACAAGGATTAATTGTGGAAATATGGAAAGCACCATGTTTGATGAAGAATTAAAGGTTTAAGCTACCATGACGTAGCAACAAGTTGTAACAACCCTGGTCAAAAATCCATGTAAAAGTTAATAAAGGTAAAATAAGACCTTGGTCATGGGACACATATTCCAATTTGAGTGTTGCACAAAAACATCCTAGTGGGTGCTAATTTCGGTTTATCAATGGTTATGGAAATTTGCAAGGGAAATGGTGAAGGATTTGGAAAGGCATGAGGCACTTATTGGCATTTTATTTATGAAAATAATGGAAAATAGGAGAAAAGGGAGGTGAAAGGTAATAGATTTCATGTGAGGAGGAAAAAGAAGGAAAATAATGGAAAAATGAAGAAATTAGAGGCCTCATTGACAAAAAGGCTTATGAGGATTAGTTGCTAGATTTTGCAAAAAAAAAAATTAGTTTAGTTTTGGAGCTCTCATTCGATTCTCTCTCTCATACTCTTGGACTCTTTGAGTTTTCTTAGAGCACTCTGGGAGGATTGTGGCATACTTTGGATTTGGAGCAAGAAGGAAAAGGAAAAGAAATAAAGTGCAAGAGGACAATGAGATCGATATCTATAGTGGATTTTTCTTGTAGGTACTGAGTTTCATGTATGGTTCTCTTACTAGTTTTGGCATGCATGGCATATGCATGTGGTTATTTTGTTATGATTTTTCAATGTCATGGGGAATTGCATGGGTTGACAGTGGTTTTGCCTAACCTTTCTATTTCTTGGATAGCCATGTTGTTGTGGGTTTTACTTTTGTTTTCTAGTTGGTTTTCTTATGCCTTTGGTTGTAGGTTGATTTAATAGTTCCTAGAAGCCTTGGTTGGAAAAATGATCAGGAAGCCCTTGGTTGGTTGAGTTACAATTCTTGGAATCCCTGGTTGGAAAAATGCTCTGGAAGCCCGAAAACAACTGTGTGTCGAGTTACTAGTCCTTGAAGCCCTAGTTGGAACAAATTCTTTGGAGCCCTGGACAACTTGGGTAGAGACCAATATGATGATGGTTAGTGATGTTCGACCACGAAGTGGAAACACTGGTTGAGGGTTGATGTGGTTTGGCCTCTGGAATCCCCAGTTTGGTTTTTATTGATTTGATCGAAGATACCACACATTCATGCTTGGAATATGGCATGAGGGTGAGTAGCTGAAAGAAAGATTTGGCTCATCGTAGCTTATGATTGGGTGGTTCATGGAAGTCCCATACCTAGTCAGCCTATGCAATCATCAACGAGACCTATTTATCCTTGGTATTTTATGGGTAAATATACTTGTTTATATGTGGCTTATATCGTTGTTATATCCTTGATATTTCTATTGGTTATATGTTGGTTATGATTGAGTTTTATGAAAATGATAATGTCTGGGTCTCATCATGTTTTGGTTAATCACTTAATTTACAATGACTATATGGCTTAATATATCGTAATGAAGTTATTATGATGAGGCATCAATGCTTCTTAGTGATTCTCAAATAATTGTGAGACCCTTGTGCTCATGTATATTGTTTTAACCTATAGAATGGATATTTGTGACATGTTTAACGAAATGGATGTAATAGGTCTCCACTCAAGTCCTTGTTCAACTATTTACATTTTTATCATTCATTTGATGTTACTTTTAATTTTTGGAAGTTTGATGGAGTATTGGGCAGTGCCATGAGTCATGGATCTGAAAAAGTGGCTCAAAATCTAGAGTCATTAGCACAGAGCTACCTGGAAAAGTCCCTAGTCACAGACGTACCTTGTTGTGGGATGGACTGCAGGTTCCAAGTCACAATCATGCCCAATTCAAGGAATCGATTAAGGCTTTGATGAAGAAAAATATTAGTTTGTATCAAGGGTTGGTCACCTGGATGGGTTGGATGGCTCCTGGGGGCTCTATTGCAGGTGGAGAAGGTCAGGCTGGTTGTGTTCTGTCTATTCCACTTCCTTAACTAATATATAGGGAGTTGAATAATATGATAGTAACTCTTCGTCACTTGTTTTCCCTGGTTGGATGGCAACTTGGGTAGATGTGGGAGGAGGGTGTTATAGAATGGTATCATAGCATGGTTCTATTCTCCTTGGGTGATGTCTGGTTTATGTTCCCCTTGGATGGATGTGTTGTCATATGTACATGTCGGTTGCATATAGGTCCTTATGCTTGTGATCTATGTGCTTTTTGTGTATGCATGGAACTGGTCATGATTGTAGTGGTGTCTCCATGTCAAATTTGACGGTGTCATTTTTGAATGTATTTGTTGTGACTTTATGTTAGTCGTGCATCGATTATTTCAGATTAGTTGAAGGAAATGTTGGAAAATGGATACATTATGGAATGTGTACCACCATGTAGTACACAAATATTATTTGTGAAGAATAAGGATGGTACTCTCAGGTTGTGCATTCATTATATGCAATTGAACAAGGTGACCACTAAGAATAAGTATCCGTTGTTGAGGATTGATGACTTGTTCAATCAATTGAAGGGAACAACAATGTTATCGAAGATTGATATGAGATTAGGATATCATGCGAGATTAGAATATTGACTATTAATATTTCTCCTAAGGTTTGTATAACTACGGTTCATAGATAAACTTGTACTCTATGGTTTCAAACCATTATTGTCTCCTTCAAGGGTGTTTCTTAAGCCCTTCAAAATGTTAGGTCCCTATATTAATAGTGTAGTCCCTTATTATGTTAGTATAGCCCCCCTTATTGTTATTTTTGTACCCCTGTAACCTCCATATTGTTATTATTGTGCCCTTACATTATTATTGTTAGGTCGGCTAGGATTACATTGTGGCCCCAGTAGGATTTTATTGTGGCCCCATGGACTTCTGTATATAAAAGGAGGTCTTGGTCATTTGTATCATCCAATAATTGTTCATTCATGTAATGTATTGGAGGTTGCCCCCTCAAAGTGGCTTATTTCTAAGGTGTCGATATCTATTTTCTTCTATTTTTGGAGTTGGTTTCACAACATATGGTAACAAAGATTTGGATTCTAAGGTTTCACTTCACCAAACAAGTCATCATGGCATTTTCACTATAACGTTTTTTATACGAAGGTTCAGAAGCTAACATTTTTAGAGTGCGAAGCCAAAATCTTGAGGAACATTGTCGAAAAATTTCAAAGCTTGGTACACAACATTTTGGGAGATATGATCTATGGAAGTTAGGTCTTTTTCACACTCTTGAATTTCATCTCAAAGAGGTGATCCTGGGAAAATATTCATATCTCTGTCTCTGAGCATCGGATTGGAATTACGTAAAAAGTGGCTAGAATTAAATGGAATGTAGTTTCTTTTCTATTAATTTTAGATCCAAAGGAGAAAACAGTGACAAGTGGAAAGTCATACAAGTTTTCTCTACTGAACCAGTCCATAATTAGGTCATTGTAGGAGATTGGGCATACCTTTGTCTTCAAGAATCCAAATCAGGTAAAACCTGTGGCATTACAAAGAAGATTTATAGGGCTACTTTAGGGATGAATTTAATTTATTGAGAATTGGAAATTACTTAGACAATTATGTTTCAATATCGAGCTTCTCAAAAGAAAGAAAAAGGTGTGTACTAGGTTTTTAAAATTGCATAACGTTTGTTTGAAAAATAAGTTTGAAGTGATTCGAAGGGCATATTTTAGAATTTTTATTAGTATTGGGTTCTATAATGCCTCCAAAAAATAATTCCATACCCATTAAGCCCTCAAAAAGATATACTATGATGCATGAAGAGGAAGAATTGCAGTATGAGATATCAAATTTATGGTACCAATTGCAACAAATTTTGATCTTACGAAGAGAAATCGATGATGACATAGATGGATTAAAAGAAGAAATCGTGGGTAATTTATATGTTTTGAAGGATCAAATAATAGCTAATATTGATGATAAATTAGTGGAATATCACATTGAGTATCAACAACAAGTTCTCCAACTCTCAAAGGATAACCTAACTTTGGTATAGAATCTAATGAAACAACAAGAACATCAACATCACATCAAAAGAATTTCTAAAGCAGTCGCAGAAATAAGAAATCAACAAGTACGATCAATTTTAGAGTATCTCAGCAAGTGGAAGAACATTCCTATAGAAGATTCCACATGGGAGGATGAGAATTTTATACAGAAGCATCAGGAAATAATCAAGCGTTGAGGACAACACTTGTTTGAAGGAGAGGGGTATGATAAGTCCCTATATTAATAGTGTAGTCCCTTATTATGTAAATGTAGCCCCCCTTATAGTTATTTTTGTACCCTTTTAGCCCCCATATTGTTATTATTGTGCCCTTAAATTATTATTGTTAGGTTGGCTAGGATTACATTGTGGCCCCACTAGGATTATATTGTGGCCCCATGGACTGCTATATATAAAAGGAGGTCTTGGTCATTTGTATCATCAAATAATCGTTCATTCATGTAATGTATTGGAGGTTTCACCCACAAGGTGGCTTATTTCTAAGGCACTGATATCTCTTTTCTTCTCTTTTTGGAGTTGGTTTCACAACATTTGGAATCAGAGGTTTTGATTCTAGGGTTTCGCTGCACCAAACAAGTCATCGTGGCATTTTTTCTATAACGTTTTTTATACGAAGGTTTAGAAGATAAAATTTTTAGAGTGCAAAGGATAAATATTGAGAAAAATCATCACATAATTTCAAAGTTTGGTTCGCAATATTTTGGGGGATATGATCTGTGGAAGTTAGGTCTTTTTCAAGCTCCCGAATTTCATCTCAAATAGGTGATCATGTGAAGATCTTCATATCTCTCTCTCTGAGCTTCGAATTGGAATTTTATAAAAATTTCCTGGAAGCGCATAGACTGTAGCTTCCTATCTATCAATTTCATATCGAAAGGAGGAAAAAGTGACAAGTGGAAAGTCATACAATTTTTCTCTACTGAATTAGTCCATAATTAGGTCATCGTAGGAGATTGGGCATACCTTTGTCTTCAAGAATCCAAATCAGGTCAAACTTATGGCATTACAAAGAAGATTTAGAGGGATAATTTAGGGACAAATTTTAGTTATTGAGGATCCAAAATTACTTAGATAATTTAGTTTCAATATCGAGCTTCTAAAAATCAAGAAAAATGTGTGTATTAGGCTTTTAAAATTGCATAACGCTTGTTTGAAAATGAAGTTTGAAGTGATTCCAAGGGCATATTTTATAATTTTTATCAGTATTGTGTTCTATAATGCCTCCAAGAAATAATTCCATACCGATTAAGCCCTCAGAAAGCTATACTATGATGCATGAAGAGAAAGAATTGTAGTATGAGATATCAAAATTATGGTACCAAGTGCAACAAATTTCGATCTTACGAAGAGAAACTGATGATGACATAGATGGTTTAACAGAAGAAATGAAGGCTAATTTGGATGGTTTGAAGGATCAAATAATATCTATTATTGATTATAAATTATTAGAATATCAAATCGAGTATCAACAACAAGTTCTCCAACTCTCAAAGGATAACCTAAATTTGGTGCAGAATCTAATGAAACAACAGGAACATCAACATCACATCAAAATAATTTCTGAAGCAGTCACAGAAATAAGAAATCAACAAGTACGATCATTTTCAGAGTATCTTAGCAAGTGGAAGAACTTTCCTGTAGAAGATTCCACATGTGAGGATGATAATTTTATACAGAAGCATTAGGAAATAATCAAGCGTTGAGGACAACACTTTTTTGAAGGAGAGGGGTATGTTAAGTCCCTATATTAATAGTGTAGTCCCTTTTTATGTTATTGTAGCCCCCCTTATTGTTATTTTTGTACCCCTATAGCCCCCATATTTTTATTATTGTGCCCTTATATTATTATTGTTAGGTCGGCTAGGATTACATTGTGGCCCCACTAGCATTATATTGTGGCCCCATGGACTCCTATATATAAAAGGAGGTTTTGGTCATTTGTATCATCTAATCATTGTTCATTCATGTAATCTATTGCAAGTTTCCCCCTCGAATTTGCTTATTTCTAAGGCACTGATATCTCTTTTCTTCTCTTTTTCGAGTTGGTTTCACAACTTTTGGTATCAGAGCTTTGGATTCTACGATTTCACAGCACCAAATAGGTCATTGTGCCATTTTTCTATAACTTTTTTTATACAAAGGTTTAGAAGCTAACATTTGTAGAGCACAAAGGAGAAATTTTGAGGATCGTCATCACAAAATTTCAAAGCTTGGTTCGCAATATTTTGGGAGATATGATCTATGGAAGTTAGGTCTTTTTCAAGCTCCCAAATTTCATCTCAAAGAGGTGATTGTGGGAAAATCTTCATATCTCTCTCTCTGAGCATCAGATTGGATTTTTGTAAAAATTGGGTGGAATTACATTGAATTTTTTTTCTTGTCTATCAATTTCAGATCCAAAGGAGAAAAAAGTGACAAGTGGCAAGTCGTACAAGTTTTCTCTACTGAAACAGTCCATAATTAGGTCATCGTAGGAGATTAGGCATACCTTTGTCTTCAAGAATCCAAATCAGGTCAAACCTGTGGCATTACAAATAATATTTAGAGGGATACTTGACGGATGAATTTTAGTTACTGAGGATCGAAAATTACTTAGATATTTTAATTTCAATATCAAGCTTCTCAAAAGCAAGAAAAAGGTGTGTATTAGGTTTTTAAAATTGCATAACGTTTGTTTGAAAAAGAAGTTTGAAGTGATTCCAAGGGAAAATTGTATAATTTTTATCATTATTGGGTTCTATAATGCCTCCAAAAAATAATTCCATACCCATTAATCCCTCAAAAATCTATACTATGACACATGAAGAGGAAGAATTGTGGTATGAGATATCAAAATTACGGTACCAAGTGCAACAAATTTTGATCTTACAAAGAGAAACTCATGATGACATAGATGGTTTAAAAGAAGAAATGAAGGCTAGGTTGGATGGTTTGAAGGATCAAATAATAGCTAATATTTATGATAAATTAGTGGAATATCACATCGAGTATCAACAACAAGTTCTTGAACTCTCAAAGAATAACCTAACTTTGGTGTAGAATCTAATGAAACAACAGGAAGATCAACATCAAATCGAAAGAATTTCTGAAGCAGTCACAGAAACAAGAAATCGACAAGTAGGATCAATTTCAAAGTATCTCAGCAAGTGGAAGAACATTCCTGTAGAAGATTCCACATGGGAGGATGATAATTTTATTCAAAAGCATCAAGAAATAATCAAGTGTTGAGGACAACACTTGTTTGAAGGAGAGGGGGATGCTAAGTCCCTATATTAATAGTGTAGTCCCTTATTATGTTACTTTATCCCCCCTTACTGTTATTGTTGTACCCCTGTAACCCCCATATTGTTATTATTGTGCCCTTACATTGTTATGTTTAGGTGGGCTAGGATTGCATTGTAGCCCCACTAGGATTATATTGTGGCACCATGGAGTCCTATATAGAAAAGGAGGTTGTGGTCATTTTTATGATCCAATAATTGTTCATTCATGTAATTTATTAGACGTTGCCCCCTCTAAGTGGCTTATTTCTAAGGTGCTAGTATCTCTTTTCTTCTCTTTTTGGAGTTGGTTTCACAAGACAAAAAGACTTCCTTTTGCTAACTAGATGAATTTTTTCTTTCACACATGTATGGAAACATACTTTTCAAATCAAATTTTAATAGATTCATAAGATGATATTATTGGTATTGACTACGCCTTATTTGGAGACATAATATTTATTGTAGGGGTTGTACCTTTCTATTGGATGTGGTTGGTGATGTGAAGACTACTCACCTCCTAGTAAAGATTCATACTAACTGTAACAAGCCTATGGATTCTTGTTTATAAAGGGAGATCCCTCTCAACTCAACTCATTGGATTCTTTGTTTGTTCATGATAATTATTTTTTCTCAAGTTTCCTTCTCCAAGGGGATGAGACTATTTACTTCATTTATTGAGACTAAGAAAAGTGCTTCCATGTCAAAAGTATAATAAAAAGTTGGCATTACCTCTAGGATTTTAAAATTCATAGGGTATTTTGGATTGGATCCACTTTTCTTAGGCTATATCATGTCTACTAATTTACCTTAATCTTGCTCAAACAATTGGAGAACATTAGTAAGTATTTCTTCCTCTTCTTCCTTTGTGATGATATATCTCTCCATATGCGAATCAATGACTTGAAAACTAAGGCTTCTTAGTGATGTAATGGCACAGTTTGATTTGACCATTTCTTATTATTGCAGTTTGGAGGAGGTTCTTGATCCTGTAATTTATTCCTTTTTAAGTCTTTTAAGCCAGGTTGAAGGAGCTAAGGGGTTTGAGTTGTAGATGAAGCCAATGAGGATGCAAGGAATACAACTTGCTCAAGGTTCTCGATCTTGCCTGTTCTTCCTATTGAAATTGAAGCATTTTTATCCCAGTTAAAGGAGATGAGGGGGAGCTGAGTAGGTTGAGTCACAGGAATAGTCAAGGAGGATGTAGGGATGGTAGCGTACTCGAGTTCCTTCATCCTGTAAATTCTCCTATTGAATTGAATCCTTCTCATCCCGGTGGAAGTAGTGCAGAGAGGTTGAATTTATGTCCAATCAACGAAAATGCAGGGACTTAGGTTAAGGGGACATGATAATGACTGGGTTAACTAGGTTTTCGTTTTATTTAATTTCATAAGAGGTTTAGGGTTATAGTACTTTGATCTACGACATATTTACATGCCATCAATGGGTGTACGGTTGGGAAATTTCCCATTCCAAATTTTCCCCGAGTGCCATTGTGTCACTGTACAAACATGGTATATGGGATGAATATTGAGCCCTGAATGAGAAGTTTCGAGCTCATCGGTCATATAGAGAACCATCATTTTATAAATTCCTCATTTTTGAATTCAATCACTTGCTGGGAAACATAATGAGAGGTGTTGGCTTATAAATTTTTCTTTCGAAGGCCCTTGCAATATTGTATTTTTTGGGTGCACTCATGTGGTATTATTGGCAAGATAAATGAATAGAGCTTTCACTCAAAGAGTTTGACATGAGACAAATCTCTTATCTGCCCTTATTATTTTAGCTAGTAACAGTTAGGAGTAAACATATATTACTCAATCTCGAATTGTAGGACCTTTTTCGAAGTAAAGATAATAAAATCCTTTGGGATTTGGATAAGATCATTACTAATTTCCAGTTCTCCTTAATATGAATGGGGACGTCATATAGAAATTCCAAAACCTACCATGACTAGCATTAGGGTGCACCCTTTAGAAAGTCAGAGGTTTTTTGAGAAAAATATTGATGGGTCCCTATAGTGATGAAGACAGATTTGTTTGTGAAGAACAAGCTTTAAACAAAAATGACATGGCTCGTATAAGAGGTGAATGGAGATTTTGGCTCACACCTCCATAGTATATTTTTCAGATAACATGCTTGCCCCAACGCCGATTGCACAAGACTCATTCATTAGTTTGCAACTTTCCTTACAAATAGATGATGAAATAATTACTGATATCATGGTCATTCGCCATAATTTACCATCACCCATGGGGTAGAAAGACTTAGAGGTATGGTGGGAAGTGATTTTTGGGCTTATATATTGCAATTAATTGCATGCCAAACATTGTTCTTACATTGATTTCTCATTTCCATATTTTTTTTGGGTTTCCTCTTGCTACAGAGTGAAAGGCTGGGTGTACTTAGGATAAAATCTTATGCTTTCCCATTTTGTTCAGATTTCAAGGGCCCCATTCTTATTAGTGAGTAAATTTCCTTCCTTTACAATTGATTGAAGTAATAAATACAAGCAAATGTAAAAAAATTATATGCACCGAGAGATTGCTAGGGTTGAGCAGTTTAGGGATAAAATGATTTTGTGTTGGTGTATATTATTTTGATTTCGTTTTTTCCCTCATCCTTTCTCCTCTATATTTTCAAGCAATTTTATCTGACTGGATCTCTCATGAAAACCTTTTTTTCTAGAACTTTTACTAGTTTTGGAACAAATTATTGCCTTGGGTGTGTGCCATTAACATTTTGGGTATATTTTAATATATCCAGGTGATGTTGTACATATCAAAGGTTTTTGGATGTCTCTTTATCAAGAATGTATTCAATTTGACAAGTATCATAAAAGCTTTCATCTATCCAGATTTAATGGACATGGTGCATAAGCCTTAAAGCTACACCCAAAATTTTAGGCCCTTCTTTTATTAGCTTAGCTAGGTTTGGATTGGTTTTCCTTTAAAATTTATTTCCTATGAGGTTATGATCCAAGAAAAATTGGTGGTAGTTTCCTCTAATTTGGATGGAGGACTTACCATTCAATATGTAGGTGGTTTTGTGTTGTAGATGCACAACATGTATGTCCTTTCCTCCTCCAATATATTAAAGCTCAAACGTCATATTTTCAATGTTCATTACAAACCTCTAATTTATTCCAAAGCACATTTAACTTGTCTATATATCATTAAGCTTCTCATCTACTAAAATTTAAAATATGGGACAAATGCTTCAACAAATACTTTTTTTAATACCCCGTGGGAGAAAATATTGTTATATTGTTGTTTTGAATGGCGCAGTTTGATCCATCGATTTATTCCTATTACAGTTTGTAGGAGGTTCTTGATCCCAACATTTCTTCCTATTTAAGTATTTTAATCTAGGTTGAAGGAGCTAAGGGCGTTGAGTTACATATGAAGCCAAGGAGGATGCATGGACCACAACTTGCTCAAGTTTCTCGATCCCACCTATTCTTCCTATTGAAATTGAAGCCTTTTTATCCCATTTGAAGGAGATGAGGGGGAGCTGAGCAGGTTGACTCACATGAATTATCAAGGAGGATGTAGGGATCGCAACTTACTCGAGTTTCTTCATCCCTCTGATTATTCCTATTGTAACTGAATCATTTTCATCTCGATTGAAGGACTGGAGAGGGGCTGAGTTTTATGTGCAATCAAGGAGGATGCAGGAACTGAGGTTAAGGAGGATGATAATGACTGGGTCAACTAGGTGATGATGCATTTCAACCTAGCCATATATGCATGGTTTCTTTATTCATGAAGTCAAAATAGATCTACTTTCATCCATACATGTTAACTATTACAATGAGAAAGGAAAATATTGAGAGGTGATGTAGTCAAAAGGGATTATTATTGGTAGATTTTGTGTTTCAATGATTCAAACAATGAAAAGTCTTGGAGAGGGTGTGCTTAAGGAGGATAATTCTAGGCAATGTTCGTATTTCATCCATACAAATGACAATCAATGGATATATATGGTTACTAAAGGAAAACAACAAGTTATTACAAAGGGGGCACCAAATTGAACTATTTCTAGTAGGTTGGAACTTCATAATAGGAAAAAAAATAGATATCATGGAGAAGTAGTCCCATGCTATTGTGTTGACTTGTTACTCATACATTTAATGCATTATCATGAGTGTTACATGCTAAAACAACACATATTTTGGAATATATGCACCTCACTAAGGATACTTTCAACTTATTTGTCAATTAAAGGAAAAAAAATAGCTACGAAGTGTTTTGAGTAGGTGTGTACTTTCATCAAACCTAGTTTTGAAAGAGAGAAAATTCACTAGAGAGAAATTGTGACATCCAAAATGATCTAACACACAAGCCTTTAACCCATAATTTGATCCTCTTCTCTTTCCTTGACTACATTAACTCTCCTCCTATATTGTTCTATAAAGGAGAGGTGAAAGTCCTCATTCTAAATGATGGATTTACTTGCAAAGGTGTCAAGAGCTTCTCATCACCTACCCTCATCCATTTTAGACCTCAGAGCACTTCCATTATTGCATGTAAGAGCTTGATAGGGCAGCCCATGGTACAATGTCTTTATGATTTACTTTCTAACACTTCATTCACATATCAAATGGATTCTAATACACTTATTTTATAGCTCTTTGAGTTCATGTGTTTCTTTTGTATATGCTATAATGCTACAAGGATTGTGTTGTCATTAAAGTACACTTATTTAAATTTTACTTTCAAATAAGGTGCATATTCTTTGTTTCTTTTCCATATAATCACTACACGTATTTTCATTAAGAAACTCATCACATCCCTCTATAATCTAATTTGTACTTTAATCTCTATTTTCTTTAAAACACTCAAAAAGAACATTTTATGTTGGACTATTTTAAACTTAAACCTAAATTATGCACAAACATCTTAAATTAATCCTCATGAATAAAACAAAATAGTAATGCTCTATTTATAAAAGAAATAAATGATTAAACAACCATAACAATTATATCACTACTCCACATAACAATTATATCACTCTAAAACAATTTTTTTTAAGGCCGAGTAATATTTTTTTTTTAAATCCCAAGTTATTATTTTAGTTTAATTTTTATATCACTCTAAAACATTTTTTTTAAGGCCCACTAATATATTTTTTTTTAAATCCTAAATTATTATTTAAGTTTAAAAATTAAAACTATTTTAATTGGTAAGCTATAAATTAAGACTAAGGCTGACTAATATTTTGTTTTAAAATCTTAAATTATTATTTTAGTTTGAAAATTTAAACTATTAGAAATTAAAACAATTATTTTGAGCAATAAAATGATGAAAACTATTAGAAATTAACACAATTTGTTCAAGCGGAAAAATGACAAAAAAGAAGAGGGGGAGTAGACATGATGAAGGTTGGAGAAAAGCAGGTTGAAGGAGGAGAACTTTTAACCTCTCAAATCCAGGATAAGTCGAACCTCACCTCCAGTGGCAGGGCCAACCTCGTCTCGCGTCCAGTGACAGGGCCTACCTCACCTCCTTTTGCAAGGGTTTTGATAGGGCTAGTGTTGCCTCTTGCCTCTATTTGCAGGGGTTTTCATAGGGCTAGCATTGCCTCTTGTCTCTATTTGTAGTGGTTTTCAGAGGCAATGCCAATATTGCCTCTAGTGATAGGGCCAACCTCACCTTTTCTGTAGGGGTTTTGATAGGTCTAGACTTGCCTCCATTTGCAGGGATTTTTAGGCTCTTCGTCATGCCTCTAGACTTTACCACTGCATCTAACAAATTATGGAGCATAATTTTCTAATGAGGAAGTGTCAAGAACATTTCAGAGCTTAGCCCCTTTGACTAGATGACTGTCAATGAGACGGTGCTAGGAAATGCATAAAATGCATCAACTCTTAGGTTTTTGTCTGTGGTAGGCTCTCAGAACATCAAGTGGACAATAGATTTGCAACTCTGGGTCACTCTTCCGATATTGGTTCTGGTGGATGTATCGCAGATGGATATAGCCCTAGATGTGGCTTTCAAGTCGCTGATTTTGGAGATCTTAAAGGTTAAATGTGCATTGAGTTATGGAGAGAAGTCACTGCACTTGAAATGTTTGTGGTGACTAATGCCAAGATTTGAATTGTTGATCCTGCTAAGGTAGAAATTGCAATGCATGAAGGCTGTATTGGGTTCTGTTGGATATTACAAAGTCCTGCGAAGAGGTGTATAGCTAGAAGCAGCGAAGGTAAACAAGTGCATTTTATATGTTCTTCTGTGGGTCTCTATTTTATTTTCTTTATTTATGTCTGATGTTATGTGATATTTTCGAATGTCAGACATTGGGTTTGTAATTGGAAGATCTTGTGGCCTTTTTCTATTTCTATTAGAAGATAACAATATTTTAGTTTCTTCTAACTATAATCAGCGGTAGTTTCACATGGAAATTTTGGGATTAGAAGTATTGTTGTTCGATTTGGCATTATCTCGATCTGTGTTTAGTTTCTGACAGTTATAACTGGTGGTAGTTCCACATGGAAATTTTGGGATTAAATATATTGTTCTTCGATTTCTCCATCTGTGTTTAATTTCTCGCAATTATAATCGGCGGTAGTTACACATGGAAATTTTGGGATTAAATGTATTGTTGTTCAATTCGGTGTTATCCGCTTATTTTGGTCTATCATTTCAAATGTTGAAATCTACAAGAATAATCTTAAAATATGCTATCTACCTCTCAAAATACCATACAGGGTTCAATTTCACAAGCTACAAATGATTTCTAGTGGGACTTGTTGTAATTTCCAAGATGACTCCATTTACCATAGCTTTATTTCCTTTAATTTGTGATCTAGCACTATGATGCGAGTGAAGATTTCAATCTATATTATGTGCAATTATCAATATTTTTTATCAAAATTTGAACTCAGGTTTAAGTATGAACTCAAAATGCATGTGAGTCTCTTAGTAGCATATAATTGTCTTCCTCAGTCATAAATTATAGAATGATTGAAATTTTGTGAATGGTTTTTAAGACCTTGAACATCTTAATGTGAGCTATAAGCTTATGCATTTAGTCCCAATCGTATGAAATTATTTGTTAAATCAAAATGAATTCTTTTTTTGTGTATTCATTCTGCAAATTTCCCTCAAACTGGATGCCCTGCTGAAATTGAACACAATGCTTGTCTTATTAGACATGGACATGAACCTATTTCAGGGATTGTGGTCTACTTGTTTATTGGAATTTGTTAGGAAAATATGTTTTTAAGGACAAGGTTAACCTTTTTTCTGCCTTCTGCCCTTTGTGGACAGAATATGTATGTATGTAGTCACTGGCAAAAATATTTTTTTTGGTCTAAGTCGCCATGTAAGACTCTGTTGTTTGTGCTTATTTAGAAATTATCATTTTTCTTGTTTCTTTAGGGAAGATAATGTAAATTGTATTGTTTATACCCTTCTTCCTTTTGTTTTCTCTTTACATACATATTTTTTTGTAAATATAAGAAGTTTAAAAAAGAAAGAAAGAAATATATGATCTCTATATAACTTGATTTTCTTACTGCACTTTGAATCCTTACCCATTTTGTTATTACAGGTTTCCTATGAGTTGACTATTATTATTTTGGAACTTCCCATATACTCCTTTATGTTTTTTCTTATGTAGGTCTCTCATATATGCTTTAGCGCTCCTAGGGATCCCATTGGCTCTTTGGCCACTGATGGTCATTTGTCATGAATTTACTTAAATTAACATGGAAAATAAGTTTATGTTCTAACTTGAGTTATTTCTTATTCTCTATCAACAACCACACTTGTATACACTTGTAGTTATTTTGAAAGATCCATCTGGAAATATTATAGATTGTGAAGCTTGCCAAGTTGGCATCCGACAAATCTCTAAAAGACAAAAAGAGATACCTGTCAATGGAAAACCTATCCTCATATATGGAGTCAACAGACATGAACGTCATCCACGTGTGGGGAAAACAAATATAGAATCTTGCATGATTAAGGTAATTTTAATTTTACTTTTCTGGAATTGATACCTTTTCTTCAAGCATAATACACATGTTGGCTTTCTGATCCTTGTGTACATTAGTTTGTTAATGATATCACCAATACTTTAAATTCAGTACTTTAGCTCTCATTGTCCTTGATATTGCATGCACTTTTTTGAAATAGTAATCAGAATGAATGTATTATCTCTCCCTTTTCTCTTTACAGGATCTGGTGGTAATGAATGAGCACAACATTAATGATGTAAGAAACAATCATTACCCACAGCATCCATGTTGGTATGAGCTATGTGACGTTTTTGGTATGTATGTGATATATGAAGCGGACATAGAAACACATGGGTTTGATCCTTCTTTCCCAGTTAACCAAAGAAAACATCCAACATCATAGCCCATGTGGGCATCTTCAATGCCGGACCGTGTTATAAATATGGTGGAGAGAGACAAAACCATTCATGCATAATTTTTCTGTCTCTAGGAAATGAATCTAGATATGGGACTAATCACTTCTGCTTCAGCCGATTATCATAAACAACCATTTCTTCATGCTTCTATTGTTCAAACTAAATAGTTTATAGGGAGATACAATGATCATTGTAGAAGCTTTGTGGGGTTACATGGTAGTAATTTCATTTATATTTTATTTTTTAAATTAGGTTGGATGTGTGAAACAGATTCCACCAGACCACTGCATTATGAAGGAGGTGTGGCTAGAACCACAGTAACAGATATTATGTGCCCTATGTATACGCGTGTCTGGAACATAGTGAAGATTGTGAAAGACCCTTCTGAGAGAAGACGTCTCATTCTTTGCGATTATGTCCTCTGATTCTCTTTCTTGTGGGATTCATCATTTGAAGGAAATGATGTTGATTATGTTGCTTAACATCAAATTTTGATTTTGAAATTTGAATTTCTATTGAAAGAGTGATTTGCATTCAGAAATTTTAGTCACTAGAAATATTACTATACATATATTCACATGCAATGGGAAACAGTAATGGGAACATTTATAAACATTGGGAAGCCATTGATAGCACACCAGATCTGCAAGGAGGATTTATATGGGAGTGGTTGGATCAAGTAGCTTTTCTTTCATTGTTCAAGGATATTTCAATGTTTTGAAAAATGTTTGGAGATATGGGTAGGATGGTCTGTGCCATTTTCCTCTCTTTTATTTTCCACTCAGACCCTTTGGTCAATTCCCTTCTGAAGTCATCATATTTTTCTTTCTGGATTATACCATCCTAAAACTCTAGTCTCAACAAACAGGCCATAACTAGATGCCCTGCTGAAATTCAACACAATGTGTGTCTTATTAGGCATGGACATGTGACTATTTTATGGGATGTGGGCACTATGAAATGGTTCGCTTTAAGTTAGATTGTTGTGGATAGCATCATGTCGACTTCCTTGATAAGAGTATACATTTTTGTGATGCTTGTGCCAATTCCCTTCTGAAGTTGTAATATTTTGGTTCTTGGGTTATACCATCCTAAATCCCTAGTCTCAAAAAACAGGTGAGAAGATGAAGCGAACATAGAAACATATGGGTTTGATCCTTCTTTCCTAGTTAACCAAAGAAAACATCCAACATCAAAGACCATGTGGGCATCTTTGATGCTGGACCATGTTATAAATATGGTGGAGAGAGAAAAAACCATTCATGCATAATTTTGTGGTCTTTGGGAAATGAATCTAGATATGGGCCTAATCACTCTACTTCAGCTAGTTATCACAAACAACCATTTCTTCATGCTTCTGTTGTTGAAAATGAATAGTTTATAGGGAGATATGATAATCGTTGTAGAAGCTTGGTGGGGTTGCATGGAAGTAATTTTGTTTTTTATTTTAAATAAGGTTGTCTGTGTGAAATGGATTCCACCAGACCACTGCATTATGAAGGAGGTGGGGCTAGAACCACAGTAACGTATATTGTATGCCCTATGTATACACGTTTCTGGAACATAGTGAAGATTGAAAAATATACTTCTGAGAGAATACCTCTCATTATTTGTTAGTATGTCCTCTGATTCTCTTTCTTGTGGGATTACATAATTTTAAGGAAATGATGTTTATTCTGCTGCTTAACATCAAATGTTGATTTTGCAATTTTAATTTCTATTGAATGAGTGATTTGCATCCAGAAATTTTAATCACCAGCAATATTGGTATACAAATATCAACATGCAATGGGAAATAGTAACAGGAACATTGTTGAAGAGGTTAATCCCCTCTGCAGACAGAGACGATCCCTACTAGCCCAGATCAGTTCTAGCAATAATCAAACACGCTACAGTGCAAGTTCCTAATTGCAAATAAACCGACTTGCGAGGAAGGCTTACCTGGAATCCAACGCTGTCGTTTGTAGAAGAGGTGGTGCTCCGTTCCTTTGCCCTTGCATATCACAACCCTCGCGATCTCCATGATCAGACACCTGCACATGCAAGAAACAACACAAACGCAAGCATAAAATCTAGTACATACAACTATATGTCAGTCGAAGAGGACATAACTCATGAACATAATCAATAACAAGAGTGGAACCATAACCAATAGTCACTTATCATTAATAAGTCAAAAGAAGAATACAACCATAGCTTCGACGCAGCACTCTCCTTTGGTGGGTCATCAGCACAACATGTCTCGATAAAACATGTCAAGAATGGGACAAGCCTCTCTCTCCGGATACTTGGCAATAGACTCCTTGCTTGGATTTGGCCTTAAGGGAATCAAGAAGGCTCTTGCAGCATAAGGATGTGAAAGCTCTTGGGAACTAGCTTGCAAAGGAGATGGGTAAGCTTTTATAGATGGAGGAAGGGGAGTTGGGATCCCTATAATGATGGGATTGGCCCTATCATCAAGGAAGTTTCCATGAGAGGTGGCAAACCACTTCCTCTCTATGGAAATCAGTAGCCAAACCTCCCAACTCAAGATAGATATCAGTCCAGGGATTTGTTAGGACGAAAATTCCACCATTTTTTTAAAAAAACACCTCTTAATATGGTTGGCGCGAGTGTGGCTCTATGACAGAGTGCCAACTGGCATGCCCTCTTTGGAGGGTTTGCCCCCTCGGCGCGAGGGTTGAACTGTGGAACTGCGCCAATGGAAAAAGAGCTATTTTTAGGGTTTTGTGCAGGGAGATGTCTTCATGGCAATGGAAGCTCATCTTTAGAGGGATGAAATGAAAGTATTTTCAAGTCTTGTCTCTGCTCAGAGGTCACGAAATGAGTCCTCCAATGTGCGGGATGGGGAATGGCACGGACGGTGACAAATTGGTGTGTAACAGATGCCCCCTAAAGCATGAGGCCCGACAGAGAGAGAGGGGCGAAATGCTTTATGAGCACATGCCGATTGAAAACACTGCCATCGGAAAACCGGCGGAGCGAAGTACAGCTGATGTCTCAGATACATGAAATATACGTGTGGTATGGGTGAAGCCATCCATAATAGAGTATACAATAATCGAGATCCAAGGCATGGACACAGCCATCCAAAGAGGATCAATAAATAGACTTAAGTATGGTCGCAACCATCCAATCAGTGAGTCATGTAATTATAGTCCACAAGATCGCAGCCTGGATTCCAACAGACAAAATCCAGGGTCTTGCGGTCCATATCGACCCAAATAAAGTACAAGTGCAAGCATACGAATATGTAAGCTGAAATCGAACATGCAAGAACATCGTCTGATTACCATCCAATGATGAAAGCTGTTAACAGACGCGAGAGGAACCGCCAATAATGACAATGGCCCTCAAGGTAATATAGTTACAATCTACGGCATGTGAATCAATGAGCTGGCATCGAACACCCGTAGAATCACTCAATCGGAGGCCAATGATGAAAACCTCACGTCGAATGCGACGAACCTGCCATTGAGGCATGCAGGCTCCAAGGTACCATAAGGGAGTCTCTAGATCAGCTTCTCGGATAATGAGCTGAAGTCGACAGGAAGTGACCTTGATCGAAGGTGGGCCATAATGTTTCCCACATCATTGACACGAGACAGAGGAACATGACGTTTTTTGTGAATCAAGATCATATGAGAATCAGAGGAAGGTGGATACTTTGCAGAGGTCAACTTCTCTTGAACACATAACGGCACAATAGTGGATTTGGCAGTATTTGACATCAATGGATTAGAGGTGATGGTGACGAGGCAACGAGAAAATGAGAGGTCAAAAGCGATTATCCAAACCCACAGAGGCAAGTGAAGAACGAGATGAGATGTCCCCAACCCGACACGAATGCAGACAAGTGCCATGTTCAAGAGCGACATACTGCCGACACAAAAATGATGCTGGTTCCATTTTCCCCCCACCATTTCTGGTGAGTACCCCAATTATTTTTGATAACAAGCTTGAAGGGGATAGCATATGCTTGTAATATAAGTCCACCCTTCGGGCAAATCCATCCTAGTACATTTAACGAGCCCTAGGAAGGAGAAACTTGGATAACGTCATGATTGACGATTTCCAATGTCATTTAGGTTTAACGAGTCTGACAAAGGAATAAATCAGTGTCTTTTCATGTTTAGAGAGTTTGAAAAAACTGCTAAAAATTAAACTCCAATGGTCCCTTTTCGTAAATAGTTCCTCATATCCGAAAAGGTAGAAAACTATGTCTGAGAAAACCTCCTAGTCGAGATAGGCTAGGGTGTTCCTTTTTCATAAATAATCTATCCCAGCCCGAAAAAGGGGTAAACATATACTGGGTAGATGTCGCTTCGTGTCCATTTTAACGAGATCGAACCGAAAAGGGACTCGGCAATCTTTTCATGTTTAGAGAGTCAGAAAAGAGCTGAAAGTTGACTCCTCCTGGAGGAACGAGTGGTATAAAGGGTAGCAATTGGTTTCGGTAATGGTGGAACTGCTCAAAACATGATAAAAGTTAAGAGGCTGGCTAACAAGACCACTCATCACAGCGGTTCCTTAGGAACGAGTAAAACAACCAAGTGAAGGCATATGATCGGCCAAGCAGATGGGGGACGATGGAATGAGAAAACCAACACTCATCTGGCAAAAACAGGCTGATAAAATGGCAATCACAAGAGGTTAAAAGGGAATGGTTTCATTTTTACACAAGCTTGAAATCAGAAAACTCTGCTTGAAGTTGGTTTCATTTTTACAAAAGCTTGAAACAAAGATAAACTATGCTTGGAACCAGTTTAATTTTTACACAAGCTTGAAACGGAAACAAACTATGCTTGAAAAATTGAGCATGCCCTTAGTATGGTGACTCAATTTGAGGTGCATGCCCCCCAAGCTTCGGCCCATATGAAAGGCAGATGGAGTGAAGGTTCAAGTTACGAGATCAAGAGAAAGACTCGACTGGGATTTTACGAGATCTAAACAAATACTCGAATTGAACAGGAACGTGTTTCATTATTTTAACGAGGTTGACAAATTAAAAGAACAATCATTGGACACCCTTGTTTCATTTTTTAAGGAGCTTGACACAAGACAAGGAACTTTTCTCCACAGCTTGTTTCATTTTTTAAGGAGCTTGACACAAGAAAATGAATTGTGCTCCGACAACCTGGGTTCATTTTTTAAGGAGCTTGACACAGGAAAAGAACCATGCTCCAACCAACCTCATCATAATGAACAAGAAGTCATCACTTCCAAGAGTTCCACTCCCGATGGAAGGAAAACATCTTGGAATTCAGGACCCAATGCCCCGAACACTTGATGCACAACGGCACTCCCACTGAGCACAGGAATGGGGTAGGTAGCCACATAGTTGACCTGTGGTGGGGCAAATAAAACGGGTGGATAAGAGCCAGAAAGGGATGATGGTGGGCCAGTTGCCACATTAGGACCAAAGAACAAAAGCTGATCAATGGTCACGATCCGTCCTTCATGTGGAAAACAGACCACACGAAAAAGGGAGGAGACAAGCGATCCCATGGAATAGGTGTAATCACGCCCCAAGAGTAGATTGAAATCCAAGGGGCCTGGAACAACCATCACTTCCATATGGACGGTTTTACCTCCCAAAGTAACAGGTAACCTTGGAAGGATCCCTAGCGGTTCACTAGTTCTTCTATTAAATGCCAACAGATTCTGCGTACCAGGGACAAGCAGCGGCGAACTGAAAGCTTGCCAGGTAGTCGAGGATAAAATACTAACGGATGCACCTTCGTCTATAATGGTGCTGGGTACAACCAGACCAAAATCCTGTACTGTGATCTTGAAAGGCACATAAGACAGAAGGCGGTATCCTGCAAATCGATTCCAATCAAAGGAAGCCACCAAACTACTCAGAGGGGCTATCATCGAACCAAGATGGTCTTCCCCTGGTGTTATGGAAGAAGAAGGAGCATCCTCCGCGACCTCCATCTCGAAGGCGGGAGGAGTATCCTCTAGGACCTCCATCACAGGAGGCAGAGGAGAAACTTCTGGAGATACGGGGACAGGAGAATCTTTCTCCAAATGTGAGGAATCTGAAGAAAAAAGAAGAACCTGAGGGATGTGAGATCCACTCTCCACGGAAAAGACCTAGTGCACCGCAGATGGGGCCAGCCCAACCGATCCCACGACCAATGGTTGGTCAGGAACAGATTCCTGAATTTGAATTTCCGGGGGAGTGCGATCGACCAAGGATGACTCTTGACCAATCGTAGGATCAACTGGTGGAGGACTCAAAGAAAGCTGTTTACAACCAGCCGGGAGGCATGGTTTAGAAATAGCCGAGTTGTCCAAGACTCTTTTGTCTTCATCCATATGCGGACAAAGGTTAATGGCATGATGCCCTTCACACAACTGACAGGGATTGGTAATCCTACCCTACTTCTTAGGAGCCCTACCAGCACCAGTTGAAGATATGCCCCCAACCTGACTCCTAGAAGCCAAAGGAAACGGTGGACGACTGTTGGACCATACTTCGAGCACCTTGGGAATGCCAGGGCAGTCTCAAAGAAGATGGTCTCCCGTGCACAACATGCAAGGGAACTTGACTTTTCATGGAAGGTTGGAAGGTTTATCAAGAGGAGGTGTGTCAGAAACAGTGGCTGCACTTTTATCCTCTCGCTTATCAGACTTCTTCTTCTTTGTCTTTTTCTTCTTCTTCTTAGCCACCTGGTTACTCGAATCCAGACTTTCAGCAGGAGAAGAAGAGGAGGAGGACGCGAAAACAGGTGAAGAAGGGGAGAGGTCCACCTTGGAATCAGCATGATGATGTTCAGGTAGAGGAACTGATTGAACAATAGTCGAGACATTCGAGACCACAGAGGTTGAGAAAAACCAAACAGGCAACCCAACAGTTAGCCCAGGAAGGGACAACGTTGCCATATAAGGAGCACCAACATTCCCAAAAGGAGGAAAATGACCAAGATTCCCATCGGAGGGGATTCCTTGGTTGATGAAATCTGGAAAAGTTTGCATTAGAAACGATCTTCAGAACAACACCCTAAGGAAACTAACTTTAACCAGGGATATTTCATGGGCAGTTAATTTTTAAAACACTGAAACAAAACTCTACCATTTCATCTTTTAAGAGTCGAGAAAGAGGCAAAAGGTGACTTTATCACTTTCAGATTGGACACAAGCGTGAAAGGACAAGCGCTTGGTGATCCTTTCAAATTTAGGGAGTCAGAAAAGATCAAATGACTACTCAGGAATACTAGACAAAAGGGTGTACCAAATAACCGTGAACTACAATATACACCTTGGTTTTAATAATGAAAGAGAAATCAACCAAGGAATTTCTGTACATGCAGGCAATCTCCCCGAATGTTGTGTTCGGTGTATCACGGGTATAGGGTGGCAGACTCGGTTTCCTGTGGATAAAGGATTGAAACCTAGTGGGGTATCCCTTTATATACACGATGGTACGGGGAGCACAAGTCTGTGCTAGCACTGTCTAAAGCCAAGAGGCGAACGACAACTACTAGGTTTTAAGACGCCGGAACACGTCTCTAGCCTAGACCTCTAAATGTGTTTCATTAGATTTCAATGCTACCTTAGTGTAAATTGAGTAAATTTGAAAGTTTATCTTCAATTACATTTCAGTTTTCAGGCCCTAACGAATGTGATGTCTCAAAAATCTCCTAAATGCAGAACTACATGCCACAGTATGTCATTTCGTTCGATGAAAGCTAGCTACAGAAGAGTTAAGAGCTTTTTTCACAAACAAAATGATTGGAGGACAACCAGTGATATCTCTAATGCAACTAATGAAACTAAAAACTTTTCTTTCAAAATCACTAATTACTGAAAAGATTTTAATTTTCACTAATCAATCAAAAGAAAAAGAGATTTTTTTTTTTATATATCTATTTTCAATGTTTGATAGCTAGATGCACTAAACAAATCGAAAACAAATGAGAAGCAATTTGAGAAATGATAACAAGAGAGCAAAAACAAGCAGATTTTACTCAACGGCACAAACAATGAGATCTCAAATCGACCAAAAGTCTCTCAAAACCAAGAAAAGTCCCAAAGACACCAATGAGCCATGTAATCTAGGCCCACAATGAAGCAAGGCGAAATTCGAATGAAAAAAAAATCAGTCACTCAAAAAGCGCAACAAGATGATAGACAACTGTCAAACGAATGCAAGGAAGCAATCCCAAAGTCGACTGAATGAACGAAAACCAAAAACTCCCAAGGGAGGCTCGACTCACAAAGGCACCTAGATGCCCTAGCGCTCGAATGCAAAATCGAAAGAAATAGGCAAACAACCAAAGGATGGAGGTGACAATCAGTCAAAATAGGCTCCAGTGCACTCAAAAAGCCGAAAAAACAAGATCAAAATCACAAGTCAGTCCTAGAAAGCATGAAACACAGCAAACCCTAATAGCTCACAGGATTGGCGCGACTGTGAGCTTGAAATTAGCGCCAAAAAGGCAATGTTGTGGGTGATACACAGGCAACCTGTGCCAATGGGTGCGACTATCATGCTGAAAAGCGCACCAGCCGAGTTTATTATGGGAAAATAAAAAAACAAGCAATCTCAGAAACAGACAAGTGATAACAAGGCTAAAACAAAGCCAAAAAAATAGAACAAAACAATCCAAAGAGCTGACCAAGCAAGAAAGGCCAAGAAATTGACCGAAAAGAGATGACAATACTCCAAGTTGTTTAGTCCGTAAACTAAACCGGAGATTGACTGAAGCAGCATTGATCTACTCCGCTAATGCAGAGCAAAAGCGTTTCGAAGGCTATTTGGCTGCACTTCAGGCTCCGTCTATAGCTTACAAATCAAACAACAAGCTGAGTCCCCAGTGGAGTCACCAAATTGTTGAAGAGGTTAGTCCCCTCTGCGGACAGAGGTGATCCCTACTAGCCCAAATCGAGTCTAGCAACAATCAAACACGCTACAGTGTAGGTTCCTAATTGCAAATAAACCGACTTGCGAGGAAGGCTTACCTGGAATCCAACGCTGTCGTTTTTAGAAGAGGTGGTGCTCCCATTCCTTTGCCCTGGCAGATCACAACCCTCACGATCTCCATGATCGGACACCTGCACATGCAAGAAACAACACAAACGCAAGCATAAAATCTAGTACATACAACTATATATCAGTCGAAGAGGACATAACTCATGAACATAATCAAGAACAAGAGTGGAACCATAACCAATAGTTGCTTATCATTAATAAGTCAAAAGAAGAATACAACCATAGCTTCGACGCAACACTCTCCTTTGGCGGGTCGTCAGCACAGCATGTCTCGATAAAGCCTATCAAGAATGGGACAAGCCTCTCTCTCCAGATACTTGGCAATAGTCTCCTTGCTTGGATTTGGCCTTAAGGGAATCAAGAAGGCTCTTGCAGCATAAGGATGTGAAAGCTCTTGGGAACTAGCTTGCAAAGGAGATGGGAAAGCTTTTATAGATGGAGGAAGGGGAGTTGGGATCCCTATAATTATGGGATTGGCCCTATCATCAAGGAAGTTTCCATGAGAGGTGGAAAACCACTTCCTCTCTATGGAAATCCATAGCCAAGCCTCCCAACTCAAGATAGATATCAGTCCAAGGATTTTTTAGGATGAAACTTCCACCATTTATTTTAAAAAACCACCATTTAATATGGTTGGCGTGGGTGCAGCTCTATGACAGAGCGCCAAATGGCGCACCTTCTTTGGAGGATTTGCCCCCTTGGCACGAGGGCTGAAATGTGGAATCACGCCAATGGAAAAAAAGCTATTTTTAGCGTTTTTTTGCAGGGAGATGTCTTCAGGGCAATGGAAGCTCATCTTCAGAGGGATGCAATGAAAGTATTTTCAAGTCTTATCTCTGCTCACAGTTCACGGAATGAGCCCTCCAATGTGCGGGATGGGGAATGGCAGGGACGGTGACGAATTGCTATGTAACAAACATTCATAAATATTGGGAAGCCATTGATAGCACACCAGTTCTGAAAGGAGGCTTTATATGGGATTGGTTGGATTAGGTAGCTTTTCTTTAATTATTGAAGGATATTTCAATTTTTTGAAATTTTTTTGGAGATATGGGTAGGATGGTTTGTGCCATTGTCCACTCTTTTATTTTCAACTCAGATCCTTAGGTCAATTCCCTTATGAATTCGTCATATTTTGGTTCTTGGATTACACCATCCTAAATCTCTAGTCTCAATAAACAGGCTAGAACTAGATGCCCTGCTGAAATTCAACACAATGTGTGTCTTATTAGACATAGACATGCGCCTATTTCAGGGATTGTGGGCAACTATGAAATGGTTTAATTTAAGTTAGATTTTTTTTCATAGCATCGTGTTTGCTTCCATGCTAAGAGTAGACATTTTTGTGATGCTTGTGCCAATTCCCTTCTAAAGTTGTCATATTTTGGTTCTTGGGTTATACCATCCTAAATCCATGGTCTCAACAAACAAGCCAGAAGATGAAGCGAACATATAAACACATGGGTTTGATCCTTCTTTCCAAGTTAACCAAAGAAAAAATCCAATATTAGAGCCCATGTGGGCATATTAGATGCTGGACTGTGTTATAAATATGGTGGAGAGAGACAAAATCCATTCATGCATAATTTTGTGGTCTCTGGGAAATGAATCTGGATATGGGCCTAATCATTCTACTTCAGCTGGTTATCACAAACAACCATTTCTTTATGCTTATTTTGTTGAAACTGAATAGTTTTTAGGGACATATGATGATCATTTTAGAAGCTTGGTGGGGTTGCATGGTAGTAATTTTGTTTTTTTTTTTAATCAGGTTGGCTCCGTGAAATGGATTCCACTAGACCACTACATTATGAAGGAGGTGTGGCTAGAACCACAGTAATAGATATTGTATGCCATATCAATACGCATGTATGGAACATAGTGAATATTGTAAAAGATCCTACTGAGAGTAGACATATCATTATTTGTGATTATTTCCTCTGATTCTCTTTCTTGTGGGATTACATCATTTGAAGGAAACAATGTTGATTCTGCTGCTTAACATCAAATGTTGATTTTTCAATTTGAATTTCTATTGAATGTGTAATTTGCATCCAGAATTTTAATCTCCAGCAATATTGGTATACAGATATTCACATGCAATGGGAAACAATAACAAGAACATTCATAAATATTAGGAAGTCATTGATAGCACACCAGGTCTGCAAGGAGATTTTATATGGGAGTGTTTTGATTAGGTAGCTTTGCTTTCATTGTTTAAGGATATTTCAATGTTTTGAAAAATGTTTGGAGATATGGGTAGGATGGTCTCTGCCATTTTCCACTCTTTTATTTTCAACTCAGATCCTTTATAGTAGCTACTTAGTGGGATTCGTCATGATCATCAGATATTGGAGTTAAATTAGAGAAATTATTAATGGCTAATATTTTCCACTTGGCTATTTTGTATCTCTATCAATGAAAATTAAAGGATGAAATGATGATTTTCATTCATGCATATAAAAATGATTTAGTTTATTTACATAAATTAGCTATATATGTAAACGATATTAAAAAAACTGAAGCAAAATGGAATTGTTTTAGAGATATTTACTACATTTATATGATAGATATTCAATGCTAATTATGATTTGACCAATGTTGTTGGGAGTGGGGGTGTCTAGTGCCAATTTCCAAATGACTCGAGGGGTGAAGTATTTTGTGAGTGTTTTTTACATAACACATATTTTAATATGTTTAGATGCATATATATTCAAAATAAACACAGAGAGTGGAAAATTAGTTGCAGAGAATACAGAGACATAGTATATTTTTTTGTAATAGAATAATGATAATCATAATGATAATTATTAAAGCATCAACCATTTAATACACAAATAATATCAACAATATTGCAATTATAACTTATAGGGATGTCATCAAATGATCAACCATAACATCAACTTGTTGCCACAAAATCTAGTAGGCCTTGGAGAGGGCCACCCTATTTATAACACGATCCAGCATTGAAGATGCCCACATGGGCTCTGATGTTGGATGTTTTCTTTGGTTAACTAGGAAAGAAGGATCAAACACATGCGTTTCTTTCATTTAGCTCAAGTTTAGAATAATTATGGTGCATACGTAAAAGCATTGTAATCTACCCTCTCCTCCCCTCCCCTCCCCCCTTCTCATCTGACCTACACATTTTTCTCTATTGTGCAGCCTATAAGAGAAAATGGAGAAACTTGTGCACCAATTCTAATTTATTTGCAATGAGATAGTACAGTTAGAAGTAGGGCAATAATTCTCTAAATTGAAAACAAGTCTTAGACAATTTCTACTAATGAGTGATCCAAGGATTAGTAGAAGGGTCTGGCTAGGCAATACCTAGAGATATAATTGACTAAGTTATACTAAAATTTATAAAAAATTTCTTTCTTATTTTTTTTAAAGATATCTTTGAATAACCATTCCATTATCCCTGTTCAAATGGACATCCTAGAGCTTTTAGAGTTCTTGGTTTCAAAGGGACAAATGCACTATCATAACTCCTCACATAATTCTTTAAATGGTTTTATCTCAATGGAAGAGCACTTGCCATGTAGGAGGTTGGTCGTCCAATTCCATTATACCCTAACATGAATTATTCAATTATATTGTAGATTTTTTTAAATAAATATTTTTATATTGGCTTATTTTAATTCAAACTATTTTTTTGGGAGAGACAAAAGAAATTTTCTCAGAAGAGACAATAAATGAAACTGTCTCTAGAGAGACAAAAATGAAATTATCTTTGGAGAGACAAAAATGAAGTTGTCTCTAGAGAGAAAAAAATTCTTGTGTTATATATTGTCTTTATAGAGACGATATTTTAAGACAATTTAATTTTAAGATGATTTAATTTGATACGCCCACTTAAAGACAATATTTAAGACAATACACAAGTTTTCTTTTATCTCCAGTTAAGACAATTTACCCAAAAATTGTCTTAAATATTGTCTTAAATCCCCCTTTATGTTGTAGTGTATCTATGTTCTCATGTGTCGAATGCTATTTTTCTCACCACATGGAGTAAAAAACTCTTCCATTGTACATTTTCTAGCAGATTTGGGGCTGCCAAATGCATGAATATTTGAAAATGTTGTCCCATATTTAAGAGGTACTACCCTGAGAATCGTTAGTTACTTTATCTACATTTTCCCTCAAAACCTATTAGCTCTAGGCATTGTTGGTCTTTTGAATCCCTTGACTATATCTTTCATATTGGTTTTTTCAATTGCACTTCTATGGGCGGTGTTTGTTGATGTGGAACAATCATCTCACTTTCCCATGAAGGAATTATCAGCTCTTTTGGTCTGGTTGATCGATCACTAATATGGTTTAACTTGTTTACTTTTTTCTCCTCTAGGCTGCGATGCTGGTTTTTATTTATGATTTCTTCCAGAGGTTTTCCGATAGATCTTTCTCATTACTCCTCAACCAACTACACATACACAGAGCTTAGCAAGTTGTTATTCATGTTATCTTGACTCTCGATGTATTCATTTTTTGGGTCTTTCCATCCATATTGGGAGGTATATATGTACTTGGTCTTTTGGACCTGAGTTTTTGGATTCCAAGCTGTGATCACTTTTATTGGTCACTAATGAACTCTGAAAGATGTAACATGTATTATTTTTTACACATAAAAGTCTATTTATTTTCCTCTAAAAAAAATATTTGGTTATCAATTTTTCGTATTAAAATACTATGGATCCATCAGATACTCATGAATTTAATGAGATAACCATTGAAATATTGAAATTTTATTTCTCATTGTTAGTGACGAGTAATTTTATCGATATGAGAACCTAATTATAGATGAGCCAAACTCGAGAGCTAATCACAATGAAATCCTAATAAATAGGTGAATTAGTCCATTATCGTCAAAGTTAAAGGCAATGTGACTCCGTGAGCTTAATGTGAATAGTTATAGGACATGACTATGATCACACACTTAGCATGCTTCTTGACACAAAATATATCATCCATATGAAATGAACAACAAACATCCCTCAGAGCAAGAACTTTGCGACGACAAGTGTGATAGTGATTATACACTTTGCGCCGACACTTGTGCGGAAATGCTTACAACTTTGGAAATGAGGGTGATACATGTTTTCATGGAAAAAATATTTCCCCAAAAAAAAATGAAAACTAGGTTTCATGCGATGTGTGACACTCCGCATGCCAAAAGATGACATTTACTATATGAAGAGAAAAGGGGGAATGCCACTTGCGACACACAAACGACAATGAAAGTTACACATGCAAAAAGGAAGATAAGATTGAAGTGAGACTAATTAAAGTGAAATAAAGAAAAAGGGACATTCTAAAGCATGAAAACCACACTCATGAATGTGAAGTTCTGCAAAAGAGACACTTTTAAAAACTCACCAAAATAGAAGTACAAATGCTACCAAAAGTAAGGGACTGTAAATAACAATGTGCATTGATTATTGACATGTGTTTAATATTGCACATGCAATGTCTTGATGGAATTTTCTATGATTTTTCAAGATTCCATAAAATAATGCACATATGAACTTGTAAAAAATTTAGCATATGTGAGCAAGTGACTTCGACTAATCAAGGACTGACTATGGAACAACCGATCAGAAGATCCACACTATGCTCATCAATTGAAGTATCAACCAAATTGTGGATCATTTTTGTCACATCGACAACAAAAGGATAAGGGAAAGTCACAGAGGGGACTAATTTTAATTGTTATTACTTTTTACTAGGGGTTACTTTTTATATTGCTCCGAATAACATTTTCTGAAGTGGGGAGGTCAAAATAGGATGGAGGGAAGAAATAAGGACAAGAGAGAGACATAGAGGCTTCAAAATTTAGGTATTGGTAAAATTTTGGAGCGTGTTTGTCACAACAGCAACAAAAGGATATGGGAAGGTCATAGAGGGGACTAATTTTAATTATTATTAGTTTTTAGTATAGGATATATGTTTTTATTGATCCTAATAATACTATCTGAAGGGGTGGGGGGGAGGGATAAAAATGGATGGAGGGAAGAAAGAAAGAAAAGAGAGAGAAATAAAATGAGGACTTATTTTAATTATTATTAGGGTTTAGTAGGGGCCACTAGGTTTTAGTAATCTCAAGGTCATTATCTCTATTAATATTATTTAGGTGATTTTTAATCTAAAGGCATTTTATTAATTTTCAATTATAATAATTCTTTTCTTTAGTAACGATTTTTGGTATTTTTCAATCCAACATGATGCTTTGTGTCCTTATCATGTTCAACAACTGGTGAGTTATTTTTCCTTTCAAGTCTTATGTCACCATTGTGTTCCTTGATTCTTTCTTTTAGGAATGATTAAGTTTTTCCTATATAATATTTCCACAAGAGTATTCTATCTTATAAACAACTATGAATTGAAAGTTGTGAATATTATCTTTCACAGATTTCATTATTTTTTTTTATGGGGGTATGAGGTTTGAAACATGTTTCAACCTCTTTCTTCTTCAATATTTTATTAATGTTGTCAATGGTTGCACTGACGAGAGTTAGGAATTTGGATACAAGTCTTAAGATTTTTATTGTTAGAACTTAGTGCTTTTTTAAGGGAATCCTTAATATATTTCTTGTTGTATCCAAGGTTGCAAAATACTTTGATCAAGTTTTCTATTTCTTTAGATTGATGGTTAGCTCTAGCAATTATGAAGACTCTAGAGAATATTTTTTAATGACACCAATATTTTAAGAGGGATGATGGTCAGCGGATGAAATAAGGTAGTTTTCTATTTTTGTTTTCTTCTAGTAAACCTAGTGATCGAGTTTTCCATTAGGTTTCTTTGAGGTAAGAATATCAAGGAAGGGGATGAAACCATTCTCTCCAGTCTCCATAGTGATTTGTATGTATGTTGCGATGCTATTGAGGTGTTGTGTAAATTTCTCGAGTTTCTCCTTACCATGGAGTGAGATGACATTAGTGTCTTCAAAAAATATTTTCAAACATTTAGGTTTATGGTAATAAGTATTAAGATCCATGCTTTCAAACCGTTTCATGTAATGGTCATAAAGTACTAGTGAAAGTGGAGACCCCATCACGAACCCACTAGTCTATTCATAAAAATATCCTCTAAAGCTAAAAAATTGTGTATTCTAGCTAAACATCAACAAGCATTCTTGTTACTGGAATAGCCACTAACAACTTGTGTTTTCTAATCTAGCTATTTTTTGGTAAAGAAGGATACCACATCAAACCTAATTATAATATCATTAGGGTTGATACTTTTGTCTTTAATGAACATAGAAAAGTAATTAGCATCATTGATTAAAGTTTTTTATGGATGTCAAATTGACTAAGAGATTTTGCAAAAAAATTTAAGAGATGATAGGTTAGAAAACCGATAGTGTTCACTATTAGCCTTAATGGAACACCACTCTTGTTTATTTTTGGGACTCCATAAATTATATGGGTTATTTATTCTGTTGGCATCAACCTTTTTCTGATACTGTCATGAAAGTTAGAAGATTTTATGGCTTTTTTAATATATCTTATCACATTTGAGATAAGTTTACTTGGTATCTTCTTGCAACACCAACTCTCAATAAGATGACCAACCATTATTATTACAGTAACATATTCTCCTTACCACATCTTATCTCTCTATTTTTACTTATCTTATCTTTCCAATCTTTATTCCCTCCATCCTATTCCCTCTCTTCTACACCATTTTGTTTTATTTATTATACTTTTAGTTCAAATTTCTATAAACTAGGCTAGACAAACTTCATATATAATATACATAATTAATATACTAATATAGTGTCAATTTTCTACATATATGCGATAATGATTTATGTATTATATGGTTAAGATATATTATAGATATTTAGGTATATAATATAAGACATAACATACATAAAATTACTTTATTATATAAGTTATTATGTTTTATAGATCTCATAAAGACAATTATGTTTTACTCTATTATCAAATTAATATTGCACAACAACATATATTATAATATACTCCAGAATATACTAATAATCACTTTTGTATCACACTATGTTATATAGATCTAATAAACATAATTTAGATCCCCGGATGCGGGTGATCAAATTGCATGAAAGGTGGCTGAGGATTTGGGCGGGTGCATGGGATTCTACCACCACCACCCTTCCTTTTGTCCTCTTAAGAATTAATCGCATTGATGCCGAGCCACCCACTGCATTTATGCAGCACAGTTACCCATGTTTGCATCTGCTCCTCCGTGATATGGCTTCTTCTGGAAGTTTCAAGTCGACATTGTTGCCTCTGCGCTCTTGTTGCTTCTCGGCGGTCTCGGAGCCCAGCTCTAGGACCATCATTGGATGCATATGTTCTATATCTTGTTCCGTAGACCCCATTCCGGGTTTACATGTTTTGCAGAGCTCCCATTGCTCTCTGGGATTTTTTTTTCACTCTGTCTCTCTCGCAGTTCCGTTCCCCATTTCTCAGCCCTCTGTGCTAAGTTCTGGTCCGCCCGTCCATTCCCCGCCTTCCGCTTCCTCCTTTGTCTCATTCAGTCCTTCTCATTTGTTCCTATGCCTCGTTTGCACTAGAGGGTGTGATGTCGACACAGCTCGAGCCGTGGTTGTCCTCCCCACCACCCTCCCTCCACCTCTCTGAGCTCCTCGTCTGCTCCCTTGGACTCCCAGCGGGGTCGTTACCCTAAGACTAGAAGTGGTCGTGGCTTTCATGATGGTTGCGGGATTTCTCAGTCTACAAGATGTATCTCCAGTCTCATCCCCGGCTAGCAACATGCTGCCTAATTCCATTTCCCTTGTTTACTCAACATGTCGACTATTACAGCCACCCTGAATTAAAGAGGAGCCCCCTGAATTGAAATTCGAGCTTCTGTGTTCTCATCTGGAGCATTTGGTGGTTCATAAGCCCTGCTCTCCGTTCAGAGTTGGTCAGAAAAGGAAAGAGGTCGAGGGCAGGTCCTCGCAGGATCTTAGAATTGCAGTTGGTTCGGGCGACACCAAGCGAGGCTGTTTTGATGCTACTGATGATATGCAAGGCAATGATGACACCAAGCGAGGCTGTACCAGTGTTATAGTTGATTTGCAGGTCAAGGATGAGGCTTACGCCTTTCCTTGTCGAGTGGTCGAATCTCCCCCCTCCTCTCTAGGTACTTGAATGGCCAATCTCCATTTTTGCTTTTTTTTTATGGTCGACAGTCCAGGTTCGGCACTGGTTTTTTCTTGTTGCCCTAGCTTGGCTATCTACACACCTACAACTTGTCTAATTGCTAGTTTTCCCTTTGCGGGCAGCATCTTTTGTTGTCTGGGAATGATTTTGTTTGGATTACCTGTTCTAGTTATTGTGGGTTGATAAAATGTTGGAGTTTCATGGCCAGTTTCCCCTAAGAGGGTGGCACTCTCTTGTTGAATTTTTGTCTCTGTGTGTTGTTACTGTGGGCTGATAAACTGTTAGAGCTTCATCGCTATTTTAGAATGCCCATATCTCGAGCCAGAACTTCTGAGGCCCTGGCCTCCATGTAATTTTTTGTATACTAATAGATTAAGCTTATTCAGAAAAAAAAATAAACATAATTTAGATGATTATTATATTATATAATAGTATTGATTCCTTTATATATGTTATTACTTATCTAATATATTTTGTAACAATTATGTATCAATAATTTTATATATACTTTTAATTTTAAATATTCATTTAGATTGAGGCCACTCATATAGTGTTTTCAAGGGACCTTTCCATACTATGCACACTTTTTAGTTTAATTTACTCCCTTCACTTTGCCTTCTATTTACTCTCTTCACATTACCTCATGTCTTGAATATTGACTCGTCTACTGGTTCCTAAAGGTGCACATAAATTTTTATATTTGTGCATTTTTCTTCATTGATAAATAATCCCAACCAAATAAACCTAAGAACTAGGACAATATTTTTTTTTTTTGTTTATTGTATACTCATGGAATAACAATCTATGTAATTCCATACACTATTGAAAGCCTAACACCATTGCATTAGTTTTCTTACCCAAATTTATAAAAACATTTTCTACCACTTTAACATATGGAAACTCTTCGCCATCCATTATTAATTGATGTTCTTAATTTTATTCATGTATTCATAAACTTGTTTAGGGATTCTCTTTACTTTCAAATTATGAAACATTATTCTCAATGTGTGTAACTTGAATGTATTCAATACCTTGATAGATGATCTCTTATATATTTCAAGTTGTCTTTACATAATATTTTCTAAAGATTATTGAGCTATAACAAATACAAAATACCAAATCTCATATAACTTAATAAATTAATAATGTAAACATTTTAATTGTCCGAAACTCACACTTCTTCTTGTGAAAATATGGATTTGGTTTTGCAATATTGTTCTTTTTATCTTCTAGAGATCAAAATATCTATAAATATGACAAATAATTTCAAAATTTTCCAACTACTCCCTAATCATAATTTCCTTCAACATTATGTAAATAATTTCTATACTTATTCACTTTTTAAGAGATATTTATAAAACATATCCCTTATAATTACTAAAACAAAAAGTTAACAAATATCTAGAAATACATCTTTTCCAAGTCCATCAGAGGTTCAATTAATTCATATTCAGTTAATCTTTTATACATCTAAAATTAACGCATATTACTTTCGTCGTTTATACATATAACACTCTACGTGTCTTAATCCTTTTATTACTCGTTTATAAATATTATTCCTTATAAATATTAAAACAATAATTTGTTAAAAACCTAATACAACATCATTCCTAGATAAAATCATATTCATTGTATCTTTCAACATTATTAAAAAAACAAATGGAAAAATTATTTTAATAATTTATGGATATCTATATTCCTATGAACAGTTTACCTCTCCTTATGATACTAATGTTATGTGGAATTCTGATATGCATTAGGTTTCTAATATCCACGGGTTTCTTAAGGTTGTATCAATGCTTTAATGTTATGTGCAATTCTGATATGCATTAGGTTTCTAAAGATCCACGGCTCTGTTAAGGTTGTATCAATGCTTTTATTTCTGGGGTTGGAAAGTGTTATTCCTATATTTCTAGTTTGTAAATAAAATTTTCACTTAATATTTTCAAAATTGTTAACTTATAAATCTTAATTCTTAATCATTTTAATTCGATATTTTCAATTGCATTAACATGATTTTATTCTTTCAAAATTTGTAACTTATAAATATTATTTTTTAAACATTTTATTTTATATTTTTTAGTTGTACTAATATGCTCTTATTTATCCTAATTACTAATAAAAATAGGGAGACGAAAAACAGTAATAACTTAAACTGAGATATTTTCATTGGATATCTCTAAATAAGTGAATTTTATTTACTTTATATTAGTAATAGAAAAATAAAGATAATAAGATATTGATTAATTGTTTTATATGAAATATGTTAGTGTTTTTGTGCTAATTACTCTTTCATATTATGAATACAATGTCTTATGTATGCTTAACGGTTCAAGTTCTCTCGCAAATTATGAAGTCTCGTGAGTCTTTTTCATGTTAATTTTATGAATAATTTAACATAAATAAAGGCCGAAAAATAGCGAATAAAAGTATAGTACATCACCATACAACACATCAACACAAGTATTTGATGACAAAGGATACCCCTCCCGAGCTACATCTCCTTGGTCTAGCTCCCATGGCTTGAGCCTCTATATTATGCTCATTTTTAAAATTACATGTTTACAATGATTTTCTTCTCCTAAAACCTGCACTAATGTGTCCAAAATGCCTAATAATGGTCATCTAGCCTCTTATTGCACCTGATTTGGTCGAAAACTCCAAAATTTATAACCATTTACATTTTTCCCACAATTTTAGGCCTAAATGTAGCTAACTGGAGCTAAATCCAGTTAGTTGGAGTTAAACTGGCAGTTTCCAGCGAAATTAGTGGCCTGCCAAATTAATCCTTATTAAATTAAATAACTGTGGTTAGTGCTAATTAATAAATTATTAGTGCTTGACTTGTGCTTAAAGGATAATCTTGGATTAGATTAATAAACATGGATTATGTGCTAATTAAAAGAGGATTAGTATTAAAATCCATTCTTAAGAGTTGGCTTCGCCGGTGGTCTTTGGGCCTTAGTTCTATGCCCTGGGGCTAGCCCCCTCACACCGCCCCCCCCCGTCGGCAAACGTTATGACATATACGTTTATGAGGAACTATATAGAGTTAAGAACTAATTGTCTCACAAAATCATAATGTCTAGCACTGGCATGTGCGAGGTCGCGGGGTCAAACCATGGCGCCTCCATCTGGTCTTCAACCAAAATATTTTGATCCACGATCCACCATGGGGGGGCATGTGGCGGCTTGAGGCTACACCACATGTCCTCACCCAATTGGACTGATATTCTACCCAATAGGAATTTCCCACATAACCAAAATTTTCAACCAATACAGTGTTTCCACTTCATAGTCCATTATTCATTGAGGGAAAATGAATTTTTTTTTACCATGCCGAGTCAGCATGCCAGGTCAGTAGTATGGACTACTGACTTGGCACTTCTCTGCACTTTTTTTTTTAATTTTGCATTTTTAGGAAAGTGAACAAAACTCATTTCCGGGAGCATATGAAGTCCATTTTAGGCGAAACAAAGTGCGTCAAATTCATAAAAATGAGCACTACGTCATTGTTAAGGTTTTGATCCATTATAAGAACTTTGATTTTTGAGCTTAAAACTGAGCCCTTGATCATTCTTCCCCACTTGAAGCTTTTGGAACCCAAAAGATCATATTCATTTATTGAACAGGTGAGGCTATCATTCCCTCACCTTCCCAATTTCAATCCATTTGGATTTTGAAGGATTTGTTCCTTTAAGCCCCACTCGAAGTTATTCGACACTTCCTCTTGTCGATGTCCTTGTCCTCCTATCAAGCATTGTGTCTTATTGTATCCCAACAAAGAAATATGGAGAAAAATCTTCAATAGATGGCATATGAAAATTCTCTCCTTGATCTTTAATCAAAGGAGACTCATACAATCTTAAATTTTAAACATTAACAACTTAATAAATTTGCATGTATGAAGGAAAATCAAGCTTGAAGGCATTGTTAGCAATATTTTCCAGAATTTTGAAAGGACCACAACATATTGGTTTAAATTTTCTACCTTCTCCTTGAAGCCATTCCTTGCTAATGTGAAGCCAAACTTCATCACCAACTTGAAAATTATGATCGACACAATGTTTTTCATGCCTCGCTTTGTACTGGCCTTGAATTTTTCCGAGTTGATCTTGCACTGTTTGATGAATCAACTGAATTCTCTCTATGAGTTTCTTTTCTTTATCAATGTTGCTATGTCCATCGATAGCTACATCTTTCCCAAAAATGAAATCAAATGGCGATTTTGGCAAGTATCCAAGACATGCCTCAAATGGTGATGTTTGAGTAGTGGACTTTTTTGCATCATTCTAAGCATGCTAAACATAATGCAGTTGTTCATCACACAACTTAGGATGTTTAAAGAAATATCCTCGATGAATATGAATGAATATTCTGTTGACCACCTCGGTTTGACCATATTTTTTTGTGTAACCAGCTCCGAAAATAGAATAAAAAAGATATCAACGCCTTAGAAATAAGCCACTTCGAGGGGGCAACCTCCAATACATTACATAAATGAACAATTCTTGGATGATACAATTTACAAAACCTCCTTTCTATATATAGGGGTCCATGGGGCCATAATGTAATCCTAGTGGGCCACAATGTAATCCTAGCCGACCTAACAATAATAATTTAAGGGCACAATAATAACAAAATGGGGGTTACAAGGGTACAATAATAACAATAAGGGGGGTTACACTAACAACAATAAGGGACTATACTAGTAATATAGGGACCTAACATGCCCCTCTCCTTCAAAAAAGTGTTGTCCTCAACGCTTGAGTAGCTCTGGGTGCTTCTGTATAAAATTCTCATCCTCCCATGTAGAATCTTCATTGGGTAAGTTCTTCCACTTGATGAGATACTCTGAAATTGATCGATTCCGTAGTTGTCGAGTTCTTGTTTCCGTGACCGCTTCAGGTTCCAATATGATTTTTCCTTCCTCACCAAGTTCTGGCAATATTGTTTGAACTGGAAGATTTTCACCTATAACCTTCTTTAAGCATGAAACATGGAAAACTGGATGTACTCGCGAAGAAGCAGGAAGCTCCAATTTGTATGCCATAGCACCAATCTTTTGCAACACCTTGTAAGGACCATAGTACTTTGGCGATAATTTATTATCCTTCTTTGCTTGCTTGAGGGACATTTGTTTGTATGGTTGTAGCCGTAACAATACCCAATCTCCTACATCAAAACTTCTCTCGCTACGATGTTGATCTGCCTGTTGTTTCATTCGATTTTGTGCCAAATTCAGGTTATCCTTTAAGAGTTGGAGAACTTCTTGCCGATGCTCGATGTGATCTTCCACTGCTTGAACCTTCGAATTTTCCCTTAAAGATGATGTGATCGATGGTGGATGATATCCGTAAAGTGCCATAAATGGGGTCATTTTTGCTGCAGTATGGAAGGAAGTGTTATATCACCATTCAGCGAGAGGTAACCACTTGACCCATTGTGTTTGTTTATCAGATACAAAAAAACGAAGATATCCTTCCAAACATTTATTTACTATCTCTATTTGACCATCAGATTGAGGATGATAAGATGAGCTATGAGCTAATTGAGTACCCAAACAAGAAAATAACTCCGTCCAAAAATTTCCAGTAAAAATAGGATCTCTGTCGCTCACAATAACCCTTGGGCTTCCATGTAGCTTTTGAATTCTGTCCATAAATGTAGTAGCAACCGTACTTGCTTTAAATGGATGAGATAATGCACAAAAATGTGCATACTTGGTAAGTCTATCAACTACCACCATGATGACACTCTTCCTTTGGACTTAGGTAAACCTGTGATAAAATCCATTGAAATCTCCTCCCAACGTTGACTTGGAATGGATAAAGGTTGTAGAAGTCCCGGGGTCTTAATTGTATCCACTTTATTCTGCTGGCAAACCAAACATTCCGCCACAAACTTTTGAATATCAGATTTAAGGCCATCCCAAAAAAATTCTTTCTTCACCTGTGGTAAGTTTTTAAAAATCCTGAGTGTCCTCCTAAAGGAGAAGTGTGCAATTCCAGAAGAATCTTTTGTTTTAGTTGGGAATTCTTGCAAAGATATAAGCGATATTTGTACCATAAGGAATCATTTTTCCAACTAAATGTATCAGATGTACTAGGATCTTGCTGCAACTTTTGAATGAGTGTCCATACATCTTGTCCTTCTTCCATTCATCTCTTGCTTCAGTTATCCAATCTGGTTGGATAATAGAAATGGCACAAAGCAATGCTTCCACCTCTTCATTCTTTCTTGAGAGTGCATCCGCAACAACATTAAGCTTTCCTTTTTTGTAGATTATTTCAAAGTCATAACCCAACATCTTTGTGACCCATTTTTGCTGCTCTTCTGAAGATAGTCTTTGTTCCAAAAAGTGTTTAAGACTATCATGATCAGCTTTTACCTTGAAGTGTCTTCCCATTAGGTAAGTTCGCCATTTCTTTAGTGCATGCAGTATTGCTAACATTTCCTTCTCATAAATAGGTTTCTGTAAATACTTTCCTTTGATTGGACGACTTTCAAAAGCAATGGGTCTTCCTTCTTGTATTAAAACAACACCAATTCCATTTCCTGAGGCATCACATTCCACAATAAAGGTTTTTGTGAAGTCCGGCGTAGCTAAGACCGGTGCTAGGCACATTGCCTCTTTAAGATGTTCAAAGGCCTTAGTTGCTTCAGGAGTCCATGAAAATGCATCTTTCTTCAATAATGTTGTTAGAGGTGCTGCTATTCTCCCATAACTCTTAACAAACTTGCGATAATACCCTGTTAACCCGAGAAATCCTCGCAACTGCTTTATGGTTGTGGGGACTTTCCATTCCTTAATGGCTTTAATTTTGATAGGGTCTACTTTAACACCCTCGTGAGAGACAATATGACCCAGATATTCCACCTCTTGTACTCCAAAGAAACATTTGGATGTTTTTGCATATAATTGTTTCTCCTGCAATAGTTTGAGCACCCTGTCAACATGTTCAACATGATCCTTCCAAGACCTGCTGTAGATTAGTGTATCATCAAAAAATACTAGCACAAATTTTCTAAGGAAGGGTTTGAAAATGGAATTCATCAACCCTTGAAATGTAGAAGGTGCATTGGTAAGGCCAAAAGGCATGACCAAAAATTCATAAGGACCCTCATGAGTTCGAAATGATGTTTTTGGAATATCTTCAGTCTTCATTCTAATTTGTTGATATCCTGAACGAAGATCCAACTTGGTAAAATAAATTGCTCCATGTAATTCATCCAATAATTCATCAATCATAGGAATGGGAAATTTATCTTTAATGGTGAGCTTATTGAGCTCCCTATAATCCGGACACATTCGCTATGATCCATCCTTCTTGTGTACCAATACTACAGGAGCAGAGAAAGAACTTTGACTAGGTTGAATTATACCCACCTCTAACATTTCTGCAATCATACGTTCAATTTCGCTCTTTTGGAAGTAAGGATATCTATAAGGCCTGAAGTTTGGAGGAACACTTCCTGGAATCAAATGAATAGCATGATCATGATCACGAATAGGTGGGAGTCCTTTGGGAGTTTCAAACACCTTGGAATGATTGTCCAGGACTTGTTGGAGATCTGCAGAAATAGATGATTTTGATGTTGGAACTTCTAGTGAGCATAATTGTGCAATTACACCTCGTTGTTATTTCTTTAGAAGCTTTGTCATGACATTAGAGCTTATTATCCTTCCTGGCTTCCCTGCAATACCTCGTAATTCAACTTCCTTTCCTTCTGAAAAAAATTTCAAGAAAAGTTCTTGAAAATTAAAAGCTACCGTCCTCAAAGATTGTAACCATTGTACTCCTAGTACAACATCAGCACCTCCCATAGGAATGGCAAGCATTGGACTAGTCAATACATATTCCCCCATGGTTAGCTTGATATTATGGCATTTTCCAGAGCAATTTATAGTTCCTCCATTTGCAACCATCACTTGACATTCTGGTGCTGGGTATAGGAAATAATTTAATTCCTTGGCTACCTTACAATGAATAAAATTATGGGTGCTACCTGAATCAATCAACACTATTACCTTTCTCTTCTTGATTTTTCCTTTTATCTTAAGAGTTTGAGGAGTGGTAATTCCTGCCAGTGCATTACACGATATGGTTGGATTCATTTCTTCCTCTTCTGGGGCTGGTTCCTGGTGTATATCCTCTTCTTGTTCATTTTCTTCTTCCTCTTCACAATCTATGTAAAATAATTTCTTCTCAGCACACTTATGACCTTTAGTGTATTTTCTATCACAACCGTAGCAAAGCCCTTTTGCTCTTTTTTCTTCCAATTGTTGTGGTGTCAACCTTGTAGGTTGTGGAAATCTAGGCGTAGCAACACTTCCTTCTTTATAGAATTGAGTGGTAGGCTTCCTTGTCGCCATAATTTTACATTCAACTTTTCTTGCCAACCCGAATGCCTTCTCCAATGAATCAGGTTCCAAAACGCGAACTTCATGTTGGATGTTATCCTTTAAAGTGCCTATGAAGAGATCAATCATGTGTTCCTCTGGAATATCAGTTACCCTTATATTCAATTTTTGGAAGTCCTCAATGTGCTGCCCCACTAAACCCTTTTGTTTGAGATTTATCAATTCACTAAAGAAGGTGTTGCTCTTTGTATCCTCATAATGTGCTATCATTTCCTCCGTAAAAATTGACCAAGTGACAATTTTTTTACGGGAGCAAAGCCATCGATACCATACAAATGTATTTTGTTCTAAATGTAAAGTTGCAATGCATACCTTTTTTGTGTTTTTCACATTATGGAGATCAAAATATTGCTCCATCTGTAGTATCCATGTTACAGGATCCTTTCCATCAAACTTCCTCATATCCATTTTTGGAATATGGTGGTTCTTCCCGCCAACATTAGAGTTTATGAAATCACAATTAACATTCATTTTGTTCTCATCATGAGGTTCTTCTACTATCTTTTCACCATCAGGAAACATTTCTTGTATCAACTTTGTCAAATCTTCAATGCTTGATTTTAGATCATCCATCTTAGCTTCCATGCCAGCTTCCATGCCATCCATCTTAGCTTCCACGCCTTTCTTCAAACCGTCCATCTTCACTTCCATGCCATCCATCTTAGCTTCCATGCCTTTCTTCAAACCGTCCATCTTCACTTCCACGCCTTTCCTCAAAACTTCCATTTCATTTTTTGTTGCTCTTTGCGAGAGTGAAATTTGTTGCACTTGCTCTTGTAATTTTGATAGATCATGTTGCAATTCTTCATCTTCATGAGTCATGGTAGAGCCTTTTGAAGGCTTTATGGGTGTTGAATTCTTTTTAGGCGCCATTTTAGAATCCAATATTGATACCTATTCTACAATATTCTCTTGGAATCAATTCAACTTGATTCTTCAAACAAGACTCATGCAATTCGGAAAAAAAATACACACCTTTTACTTGCTTTGAGGAGCTCGATATTGAAATTGAATTATCTCTGTAATTGAAAATCTTCAATATCTGAAATTCAGCCCTATAGTATCCCTCTGAATCTTCTTTAAAATTCCACAGGTCTGATCTAATTTGGATTCCTCAAGACAAATTTGTGTCCAATCTCCCACAATGACCTAATTTTGGACTCGTTCAGTAGAGAAAACTTGTAGGACTTTCCACGTGTCACTGTTTTTTCTTTTGTCTCTGAAATTTATAGCCAAGAAACTAAAGTCTGTGTACTTGTGACTAATTTTTACGGCACTCAAATCCACTGCCCAGAGAGAGAGTTATTGAAATTTTCCCACGATCACCTCTTTGAGATGAAATTCAAGAACCTAAAAAAGGACTACCTTCCACAGATCATATCTCCAAAAATATTGTGAGCCAAGCTCTGACATTTTTTGACGCATTTCCACAAGAGTTTAGCTTCACACCATTCGAATTTCAGATTTTAAACCTTCATAGAAAAATATTTATAGCGAAAATGCCACGTTGACCTATTTAGGAGCTTGCAAAAATACCTAACTTCCATAGATGATATCTCCAAAAATATTGCGAACCAAGCTCTGAAAGTTTTAGAAAATATTCCTCAGGATGTCAGCTTTCCACCCTAAAAATTTCAGCTTCTGAAACTTCGTAGAAAAAAAGTTATAGCGAAAATGCCACGATTGCCTGTTTGGAGCAGCGAAACCCTAGAATCCAAAGCTCTGATACCAAACGTTGTGTAACCAGCTCCAAAAATAGAAGAAAAAAGATATCAACGCTTTTGAAATAAGCCATTTTGAGGGGGCAACCTGCAATACGTTGCATAAATGAACAATTCTTGGATGATACAATTTACGAAACCTCCTTTCTATATATAGGAGTCCATGGGGCCATAATGTAATCCTAGTGGGCCACAATGTAATCCTAGCCGACCTAACAATAATAATTTAAGGGCACAATAATAACAAAATGGGTGTTACAAGGGTACAATAATAACAATAAGGGGGTTACACTAACAATAATAGGGAACTATACTAGTAATATAGGGACCTAACATATTTTTGTCGATGAAATGTTGTTCTCTTCTTAAACTTAGTGTCCATCAAGTCCCACAAGCTTGACCCAAAATTCTCAACTAATCAATAATATCGATCACTTACAATAGATGTAGGTAGCCCTAAATGAACCCAAACATTTTGAAAGGAACAATGAGTTGTTTCTTCAGTTGTAACTTTCTTTCTACATGGAATAAATATATACATTTTTCTGGACCTATCTACAACTACATATGCATAATCATGACCTCTTTTTGACAAAGGACAACCTCCTAAAAAAATCCATAGAAATGCTCTCCCATGGACATGAAGGAACCAAAAGTGGTGTATACAATCCTAACTTTCTATTCCTAGGCTCATTGACTACATATATTAAAGAAACTTTAATAAAATGTGACACACATTCAAGCATACGAGGCCAATAAGAATACCTTTGAGGATTTTCCACTATTTTTCTTACAACAAAATGTCCCGCAATAAGAGAATTTTCTGATTCCGTTACGACATTCACACTCTCACCCTGTGGAATAAAAACTTTCCCAAATGATAAAATAAGTTATTATGTACATGGTAATCTAATTCCTCAACATGGAAAACTTGACTCAAGTTTTCATAAACATCTTGAAAGTCATTATCACATGCACATTGTTCAATGTAACTATCAAGTAAAACATAAGTATTATTGAGTAAAGTAGTTGCATTAATAATAGGCCTATAAACCATATCAACAACCTTATTTTATATACCTTTCTTATACCTAATGAGCAAGTGGAATTGCTACAAAAATCCCATCCATAGAATATGCCTCGACTGCTGCAATTTAGTTTGTAATTGAAAGTATTGCAATGGTCGGTTATTGGTTGAATGACGGTTTCCTCTCTCATCAAATAATGTTTCCACTTCTTCACACTTTTAATAAACGCATATATATCCTTGTCATATGTAGGATAATTTATCACTACACCATTGAAAATTTAAGAATGTAAAGAAATAGGATTACCATCTTGTAAGAGGAATGCGATCATGGCATAGTCACTTTGATTTGTTTGAATCTCAAAGGGTTGTCTCAAGTTTGGTAGTGCTAGTATTGGGGCCAAGCTGATCTTATTTTTCAAAGCATCAAATTATTTTTGCTAATTCCCTCTCCACTGGAATACTTTCTTAACATTAGTCAATGCATGTAACAAAGCTGCAATAGAAGAAAAAATAGCAATTAAATTCCTCCAATACTATGTTTCTCCTAGAAAACTTCTTAATGCAGTGATTTTCTAGGGTGTAGGCAAATACAAAATGACCTCAAATCTGGAGGGGTATATCTTTAGCTCACCTCCTCCAAAAATATGTCCCAAATACACTAAATATGTTTTACCAAATTCACATTTTGACATCTTAAAAAAACAACTGTTCTTTTCTCAAAACATCAAGAACCTTTCTTACATGCATGAAATGTTCACCTCATGATTTTCTGAATATGAAAATATCATATAAGTAGAAAATTACAAACTCATCAAGAAATGGTCTCAATACATCATTCATAACTCTCATGAAAGCAGTTGGAGTGCTGGAAAGACAAAAAGGCATAACAAGGCACTAAAATAATCATTGTTTAGTTTTAAATGCGGTCTTCCATATATCCTGTTTAGCTATTCTAACTTAATGATAACCACTTCTTATGTCTAACTTAGTGAAATATTTTGCATACCTCAATTTATCATGAAAATCACCAATCCTTGGGAGCATATAAAAATTCTTTATCATGATTTTGTTCAGTGCACGAAAATCCACACACATGCACCATGTTTCATCCTTCTTGGGCACAAATAGAATCAGTGAATCACATGCCAAGGATACCTTTATTCAAAAATTCTTGGTTTTGATTCTTAATTTTTTCACTTTCCATTATTGAAATATGATACATGCCAATGTTAGGGAGTTGAACAACCTCTTGCAGGTGTATCTCATGTTGGATTCATCTCTTGGGAGGCAACCCCTTTCGTTCTTGAAACATCTTGCCATGCTGATTTGCCATATCAAAACAATAAAATTTTAGTATACCATCACAACCTTCAAAATATTCATAATCATTATCATTATTTTGTTTGATCATAAGAAGCACAAAGTTTTTTCTTCAATTTACTAGTCTCTTCATTTTCCCAACATTAACTAAAGAGAGGTTTAGCTTTTTCAATGAGCTCTCACAATATATTACACTCCATATTTGAAAAAGTGGTACTTGTTCTTATGGAGATCTAAGACAAATTTCCCATCACAGAGATATGGGCTACCCAAAAATATTCTTGATATGTCAAATGATACAACATCTAACTCAACATCATCAATAATGTTTGTGGTAATTGAAAACCAAAAAATACATTTTCTTGTAACCTATAAATTTGTATCCTTGGTTATCCAAGCTAAAGGGTATGACTTATGATGAGGTAAGGTTTCAAGACTAAGCTTCTTGACTAAGTCTTCAGATATTAGGTTCGCTTGAGACCCACTATCAAATAGTGTGTCAATTTTTGTATGTTTTGAGATCAATCTTACATCAAACAACTCTATTCATGTTTCTTCACTTAGAGTGTTATTATTACAATTTGATGAACTAGTACTTGCTATGGCTTCTTTTCCCTTTGTGACAATGGCTAAAATTATAGTCTCATCTCCTCAGCCAGATCCAAGATCCTCTTGTGTGGTAGCAGTTGTCTTTTGTTTCCCCTTGTTGTTGAATTTCTTAGGCCTCAATTCTAGATGAAGCTTCCAATGGTGGGATTCATCATGGCCATCTTTAGAATAATGATTACATGTGGTTTCATCCCATTCTTTATTAATAGATGCATTATTATTTTGTTTACCCTTGAAATATTTTCCTTTTCCACCACCCTTGAATGGTTTCATTTTACCCTCTTCTTGTACATTTTCCCCTCTTGCCTCAAGGTGTGTAGCTTTCACACAAGCATCATCTAGACTAGTGGGATTAAACAAGAGCATGGTATGTTCTAGGTAACTATGCAAACCCCCTATGTACTTCAGAAAAGTTTCTTGGCTATGAAAATAAAAACCTAAATAGGATATCTTGTCCTAAATTCATCAATGTAATCTTGCACACTTTGACCTTTTAATTGTTTAAAATTTTGCAAAATCATAATAGTTTTTTTCATGTAAGCTAGAGGATATAATTTCCTTTCAGGGAAGCTAATTGAATCTTTATGTCATCCTCTTGAAGGTTCTAGATTCTGCAATAAATCTGCAATTGATGAATCCAATTATCCAAGTTCTTTGCATTCACTTCGCCATTATACATCAGAAGGTGAGATTTAACATTAAGTTTAAGTAAGGGTGATTTACTAGCTCCTTTTCAAGTATGTGTATGAACAGATGGAAGAGCTGTGGTAGTCGAATATGATGATGAGGAAGGTGAAGATTGTGGTGAGGATGATGGGGGAGTGGGTGCTGGCTTCTTACGATCTCCATGGCCTCCTCCTCCTAGAGAACCCTCTCTTCTTATAGGCCTTGAAACTTCTCTTTGCATCCTTAAATTCCTCTCCTCATAGAGGACTTTAACCATCTCAGTCATATCAAAGGATGTATTCCTGAATTCTCTCTCATATTCTATCATGGTAGGTTCTCCTTCATGATACATGCTCGCTGAATACACAACTTCAACTTGAGGATGTTCTGGTGTTGAAGACTTTGGAAACCTGTCCCTTCTTCCACTTAATCTAACTGCATCTCTCTCAACTATCTTCCCTTCTCCTCTTTTGGTTTTTAACCTTGTAAGCATGACACAAACTTGAAAACAATTAGATCCCTTATTGCACCAAAAAACATCGGTCTCATACTAAAAATGATATGAATGAAGTATGTTAGTGTTGTTGTGCTAATTATTCTTTCAAATTTTGAATACAGTGTCTTGTGTGTGCTCAAGGGTTCAAGTTTTCTTGCAAATTATCAAGTCTCATGACTGGTTTTCATGTCAATTTTATGAGCAAATTGACACAAAATAAAGTTTGAACAACAAAAAATAAAAGTAAAGTACATAACCATAAAACACATCAACACAGGTATTTGATGGAGGCGTTCAACCCTCCGGGGCTACATCTCCTTGGTCTAGCTTCCATGGCTTTGGCCTCTATATTATGCTAAATTTTTCAAAATTACCTATTTATGATGTTTTTCTGCTCCCAAAACCTGCACCAATGAGTCCAAAATGCCAAAAAATTTCCATCTAGCTTCTTTCTACATCTCATTTGGTCAAAAAATCCAAACATTATGATGATTTACAATTTCTCCACACTTTCAAGGCTAAATTTAGCTAATTGGAGAAAAATCTAGTTAGTTGGAGTAAAACTGGTAGTTTTCACCGATATTAGCGATCTACCAACTTAATGCTCATTAAATTAATTAAATTTTGTTAGTGCTAATTAAGCAATGCTTAGGTCTTAATCTGTGCTTAAAGGATAATATTCGGGCCTCAGTCCTATGTGTTGACGGCTGGCCCCCTCTCCCCTTGTCATCAAACGTTATAACATATACATTTATGTGGAACTGTATATGGTTAATAACTAACCATATGGTAGAATGGTAACGTGTGTCATTGGCATGTGGGAGGTCGCAGGCTAGAACCCCAACACCTCCATCTAGTTTTCAACTGAAAATTTTTGATCCACGAACCAACATGGGGGGGGGTGGTACACGGCGGCCCCGGGATGCACCACACGTCCTCACCCAGTTTGACTCAAATTGAACCCAATAGGAATTTTCAACGTAACCAAAATTTGAACCAATACAGTGTTGCCACTTGGGAGTCCATTATTTACCAGAGGAAAATGAAAAAAAATTGACCCTACCCATTCAACATGCCACGTCATGGGTATGGATGACTGACTAGGTACATGTCTGTCCTTTTTTTTATTTATAAATTTGGTTGTTTAGCAAATCAATCAAAACTCATTTCGAGGAGCATAAATAGTCCATTTTGCATGAAATGAAGTGCGTCGGATTCCGAACGACAAGCACTATGAGATTCTTCAGGTTTGGATCAATTTGGAGAAATTTTTTTTTTGAGCATAAAACTAATCTCTTTATCATTAACTAACCTAAAATTATGCTTTGAGTTTTTACAAGTCATCAAATTTTAAAGTGTAATATGAGGAAATTTTAAATGATAAAATCAATCTACAGTTTTGCAAATATTATTAGAGAACATAATTTTACATTCAACTAAAAGCAAACCTCCAACACCAACTCATCTCATATAAATCATTTTAGATTAATAAGTTGAGATAATTAGAATAAACTAAGGTTACTTTTACAAATAATATAATGATAATCTGTCACAACCTACATAAAATCTCCAACTAATAGGAAGTCTTTTTAGATCAAATCGTGGAGATAATTAAACTGGAATTCTTTAACAATTGGAGGCTTGTAAGCATAATTTTTAAGAATGTAATCATGAGACATGGGAGAGTTGCGGTTGAAAATAAATACGCTTTTAGAATATTATATAGAGATAATAATGTATTTTGTTCAAATTGAAGAAAAATCTTTAAAATTTCGTAGAGACTTTATATTAGGATAACTTTGGCCGATGCTTTAACTCGTGATTTTGAATATGGTTATTTGAATACGTCTTCTACTCTTATTATTTTAAATTTTTAAGAAATGAGTGAATATTCCATGATGAAATAAAAGGATCCACATTCCAAAGAAATAAAAATATTGATTACAAATATAAATACAACAATTTATATCATAAACATCAATTAAACTACCATTTGCACCAAGAGGTGTAAGGGAATGTTGAACGAACACTAATAAAAGTGGAATGTTGAAGCAATAATAAAGTGAAATATATGGACAATGAAATACAATCAATATTTGAGTTTCTATATATCTTCCAAGAAATGTAGCAACAGGTTAAATTTAAGAATAATGTTACAATAAGGTAAATGTCGTAGAAAAATGGCAATACATGCAATGTACATAGCAGAGGAGTTAAAATTCCTTTTGGTTTTTTGAAATGACATGAAATAAACTCTAAACCCAAAAATTATGAGGCATCTATCAGATAAACATATTTTCCTTGGTAAATATTGAGCTAGCCACTATGACTCAACAACTAGCTGAAATCCCTTATAATATTATGACTCAAGAGCTAGGAAACATTTACTGAGATGACTCATGGCAACATTTTTCAAGTGGAAGAGTATGATAGACTAGTTCCCTTGGGCCACTTTAGCGTGAACAATTTGTATCTCACACCATTGTGTCATAAAAGGCAAGTACCTTTACAAAAATATTATAATATTCTATGAGACATTAGTTAGATGACTAATTCCAACCTTTGACAGTGAATTAAACTAAAATTGAAATGGGAAAGTATGGACACCAAGATGAAGGGAATTTCTCAATAAACCATCGAACTCTATCTAGTCATCAAATTTATTGATGTCCTCTTTGGATGACAATATTTGTTAAGCCAATAATTGGAAAAAGCTTTGGGAAACTTTGGAAATGTCAAAGCATAACTCAACTACTAATACTTTTGGCACATTTTCTTACCTCACATTTACTTTGGGGATATTTTCCCAGTTTGTTCGGTTACCTCCCATTGACTTCAAACCTACTCGTTTTGTTTTTTCACATTTTTGGTATTATATTTTACTAGATCTCATTTCTTTTTGTCTAGAAATTAATTTTGAATATTAATGTTTTTTTATAATTTTCATATTTTTATTTTATATTAATTTAATATTATTTATTAAAAAAATATAATATCATTAACCTATAATAAAAAACAAATAGGATTTGCGTCACCATTAACAAGATTCAATACAAACAAAAGAAACAATTATCTTGAATTGTTGTGACAACATCATGTCAAGCAAGACATGAAATTGGCATTTCACACTAACATTCCAAGAAAGCTACAATAGAAAACCACCATTGTACTTACCAATACATGAACATAATTGACAACGCATGAAATTGGAATTTTACACTGACATTCCAAGAAAAATACAACAAAAAACCACCATTGTTCTTGCCAATACATGCACGTATTTACAAACAAATTTGAACAAATTTGCAAACATATTTCAATAGATATTCTAATAAAAGTCACTAATCAAGAGAATATGCCACCAAGCTTCCTATAAATGTTGTCATCATCATCTTGTATATAGAATTCATCTTCTTTCTCATATTAATTCCTTTCGCACTCTTCATTGTCCTCATGCTCTACATTTTCCAAATCATAATCTTCATGGTCAACATATTCAGTTTCATTGTTGTGATCAACATCATTCGTTACTTCATCTTCTTGGCCATCCATTACAACCATTTTTTCTCCATTTGAAAAGGATAATGAGCTGTCCTATATAATATTATCCACATCATTGGGTGCCTTAGTTTCATCCACTCCAGGAGTAAAAATAGGCAGATCAGACATATAACAATCACCCACTATAAGTTCTCCCTCTTCAACACATTTTTCATGTGGTGACAAGACATCATTTCCTTTGGTCAAATTGAATCCTTGATCCAAGACAAAATATTCTTCATTTCTATCCACAAAAAGGTTTGTAATAAGATCTGGCACAAGTGTTCAAGAGGGTCGAAATCCGTCCTCTGTCTCAGCCTCAAAATTTATATTATGCCACAGAATTAGTGCCTTTGAAATTTTTATTAACCACAGAAAAACATGCCTCATACTTCTGAAGAACAGTTGGATTCCTTACTCCATAGGAGAACGGTATAGAAGATGAGATATATACTTATTTTCTCAGCCTCCAAGTGTCCTTGAATTCTTTGCATAGAACATAGATGATAGGATGATTTTTTGTTCCTTGAAGGTATATGAATAGGCTACTTATAACCTTCCAATCATGCGAATGGGTGTCTCTCGTGGGAAAGTTGACATGTCTCTTGGAGGGTCGACTTTGTCATCTTTAGGAAACAATTAACCCTTTAAAATTTAATCTTTATTATTTTTAAAAGGCTATGAAGCACATGCCTTTGATATTTTTATTTTCAGAAAACAATAAGTAATTTTTCTTTTACAACTTCTGCCCTCTAAATTGTGAACAAGTGTTTTCAAAATGAAGCACATGAAGTCAATTTTTTTACTATAGGTACCCCTACTAGAAAAAAGGGTAAATTGGATAATTGTTATAGCATTATTTTTCACCCTCATGTGATTCATGATTGTCTCTTTGGCCTTGGGCACCCATTCCCACAGACTTGAATGAAAGTTCATAAAAAATAGTGTTTAAAATCCCATATGTGGATATGACCAGAATTTTCCATGTGTATACGCGAGTCAAGAGATACTTTTCCACGTATGCCATTAAAATCATTAAAAATATATATATAAATCTCTATTTTTGAGGCTGGGTTGATGGTTATTCCCGTAATTCAACCACCCCAGCCCGTGGCCAATTGCTTCCAACAGATTGAAACTACTTTGAGGGAGTATAAAAGCCCCTCATATGCATGGCCTAAGGGAGAGAGAAAATTATAGACATTATACTCTATTGGAGCCCAATTCAAGTCTGATTTCCCGTGCCTCCTGAACTTCCCAGATTTTTACAGGAAACTCTTGTTTCCTTGAGATTTTCCTCAGCTTATATGTCATCTCGTGTGCACAAGTCTTGAAATAATCCTAGCGAGGCAAGGGTGGGACAGATCCGGAAGACGGTCTGTTCGAAGATCGTGGAAGGATTCAAGTGATCTCTCCGCCTTTCTATTATTGTACATGCTGTTCGTAATGAAGAAGAACCATCTTGTTCCCGAATTCACGTGTTAATATCTACTTGCATATGTGAAAATATTGTTAATTAAGCATTTATTATTGTTTATATGATGTTTCACATGGATTACACTAACATTTAGGAAAGATATATGTTGTACAACTAGATTTCCGTGCATGTCTTTTCTTGATTTCTAGGCTGAAGAGGAAGAAGGGTTGTTGGGGGTTTGGACCCCACGGGATCTACACCAAACGTAGGATCTACGGGTGAGTCCTAAAATCTATAATATCTAGTTTTTAGCGTACAAGTTTGGTTGTGTGAGTCCTTCTTGAATAGCATGCCCTGATCTGGGGAGGTTTTTGACCCAACAACCTCTAGGGAGTTATTTCCCAAAATAGAACTGGCGATTCCACTAGGGACCGGATTCTTGTGATTCCCCTGTTGGGTGGTTTCATTTGTCTTAAAGTTTTCCTACAGTTTTAATCATTATTTCCAGTCTAGTTAGTTTTCCTCAGTCAGACTAGAGACCTGTTTCTTTAACCAGGCTTGATCATTTTTATTTTTCATTATTTACTTTTCCATACGCTATTTTTCCTCTACACAGACACATATACATGCAGGTTTTGTCAAAGGAGGTCGCGTAAACACGTTTTTCCTTTGACACAGTAGCGTATGCATGCTTGTTTAAAAAATGCTAAGTAGCGTATGCCTGGGAAAATTTTGAAATTTTTAATTTTTTGACTTTTTGGTCTTGTCTGCCTATGGAGACCTGTTCCTGTAGTGTCATTTTAGTCTCTGGATTGTGTTGAAAGTCGTTATTGGTATTTTTCTCTCTTTTTCAGTTGAAGACTGGCTCATTTGGAAAATCTTGTTTTTTTTAGTGCTTGCATTTCTGGTCCGAGTACCGAGATCTCTTTCTGGGGATTCTTGGCTGTTCTGCTTAATTAGGATAGAGAGCTTCTGCTCATATGCTCTTTCCTAACTTTATGTCTTGCTTTGCACTTCAATTTTTGCCTACTTTTTGGTTGGTTTTCTTGATTTCATTTCACTAGGTCTTGTTGCAATTTTTGGAGAGTCATTGTTGGTTCTTTGAAGTTTTGTTTGCTACAAGATTGTGCTATTCTTCTGGGCTGAGTTACTAAGTTTCTTGTCTTCCTTTTTCTCATATAAATATTGCTACTAAGTGGCACTATAAGATTTAGAGAATTTTTTTTGAAGTTTTGCTTGAAATTTAGAGATTTTTTGGCTTGGGAATTGGGTATTTCTTCTTGGTCTCTTTGAAATGTTCTTTTTATAAAATTCAAAAGCTCAAAAACATTTTGTTTTTCCATTGCCTTTGTTTTGCATTTTTGTTTTGGTTTCTTTCCATCTTTTAAAGCCTTGTTGAGATTTCTTACCTTTGGTTTCTGACTTGATTTGGGAAGGGAATTTCCATTGGTTTCTTTCTCTTATTTCGAGCATATTTTTATGTCTTTATACTGAGAGTTTCTAATTTGGGAACTAGCTTTGTGGACAACTGGAAAAGTGATAGAACTAGGGGATTCTTGGAAATTTCTCTTTGCTTTGTTAGATTTTCCATCTTAGAATTGGAATGCTCTTAGTAATTTGCATTAGGTACACTTGAACATTTGTAGTATTTTTCATAAATTTTGCGAGTGTGAGGTTTGATATATAAAAAGAAAAAATAGTCTCGTAGAACCCGGGTAGAAATTTATTTTCATCGAAAGGTAATTACTGCATTTACATGTAGTTTAGTTTTCATTAATTTCTTTTCCGCATCATAAAACATCACAAGATTCATTTCCATATTCCCTTGACTTAATATAACAACCAACTAAAATAAGCTTATTAATTTAAAAAAAACTAGAAAGTTTTTTATTAAGTGTCATACATCAACTACCTAGGTTGTAGGGCCTTGGATTAGGTGAGTGGAGAGTCAACTCTCCAAGGCCGCTCAAACTAAAAAATAGAAGTTTATTAAATGAGCGAAATCCAACACCGTTAGGTGGACCGAGAAATCTCTCCTCCAGAGAGTCAAGCGCGAGGGGAAGTGAAGGTTGAGAAGAGAGATACCCCCTCTCCGATTTACTGGATCTTGCCTTAAGACCATTCTACCCGGCTGCTGACATGGATTGGTGCCCTTAATTGCCATTCCTAGGTTCCACACAGGTTACTACAGGGGGGAATACCCGTGGTACTTGAGGCAGACGTCGTATCACTTCCAGCGATACTTCTGGAGGGTGCCCCAGTGAAGCTTGGGTACTTGCACTGGAAAAGGCTGTTGCTAGGAGGTCGGCGTAACTATTTCTGTTACCTTCGCTAGTAGGCCTGGGCCGTAATTATCCCAGACTACGTTCGGGAGGTCCTATTTTTCACTTTCTCATATTTTGGTGTCTAGTCCTAATCATCCGGAGCGGAAATACCTGAAGGCTTCTTGCTTGGTTGCATCTTAGGGATTTTTGTAGTGAGGGTTCTTTGCTCCTAGCTTGCTTAGCTTTATACTTTTTTTGAGTCTAATTAATCTATTAAAGTGGATGATCAAGCGTGTCATCGATCGAGGAGAGTTCGGGGGTTATCTCCCGAAAGTGTTGAGCCTTCTTCAAGAAGGCGTAGGAGTAATATAGCAGGTGAATATCACCCAGTGGTATCTGACGCAGCGGAGAGAGATCGTCCGCTAGGGCTTGAAGGTGTTGTAGTTGGTTCTGGTGTTGGTTCCGAGAGGAGCACTCCTCTCACCTCGAGAGTCTTATTTCCAAGAGAAGCAGAAGAAGAAGTAGAAGTAGAGGAAGTACCTCAGTCTCCTGAGTCACTTCCATCTCCTCTTCCTTCTAATTCTCCGTTTGTTTTTTATTACATCAGACCTGAGTCAGAAAGACCAAAAAGTCCTTATCCATCTTATTCATACCCTTCAATTGCCATGACTGAGAACGTGGCTTCAGCTATGAGTGCTGCAAGCATTCAAACTCCTGCTTCAGTAGAAGGAGGAGGCACAATTCCTATATCTTCGATTGCTTCTAGTACTGTTGTGTTTGGCTCTGGCTTCACCCAAGCACATGCTTCTCAAACTGGTTCCTTTTGTTTTGGAATGCCCAGTAGTGGGATTCCTTCATTTTCCTTTTTCGCTGCTGCAACTGCGTCTACACCCATGTCTTCCATGACTAGTGGGATAGCTTCTTTTCAAGGGTTCCCCTTCGAGAGTAGGCATATTCCTAGTTTGAATCCTTCCTTAGGGTATTTAACTTTTACTTCTCAGACTCAGAGTTTTAACTGTTGGTCTAGAGGTTAGAGTTCGACTACCTTTATAGGTTGGAACCCTGTATTTATAGCAGTTGGGGCAGGGAATCATTTTCTTGCTGGTCAACACAGGAATGTTTCTTTCCCTTCGTCGAGTGCTTATCAGGCTTTTTCCCATATTTATAATGCTTGGAACCCCTATCAGGGGGTTTCCTCTTTATTCATTACTTCGAGGGGGGGGGGAACTGGTCTGGTCTATGGTAACTCTATGTTGGGAGGGGGTCCTGTTAGCCCCCCCCTATGAAATTTTTGACAAGCAAGCTGGGGGGCTGGATTGTTCTGGAGCCTCCAAGGAATGTCTTTCCCCTGAAAGTTCATCCTCCTTGGAGTCTCTTTGTGTTGTGCCCAATTCTAATCATCTTTGCTGATCCATGACTCAAAAGGACCCATTACTCCCTCTTTTGCCTCTATATCCTTGCAAGATTCCCCATCACAATCCCTGTGTTCCCTTTTTCAAAGCTCCCCTTTAATCCCCCCATTATCCCTTTAAATCCTCTCTAAATCCTATTTTTTCCCCTGCTTTGACCGTTCCCACCCTTCATTCCCCTATAGTTTCCCTTCAAGGGCCTCAAAATACATTAGAAATGGGTTAAAAACCCACTTCCGACCTTATGGCATGGCTTGGCCCTTCTTCTGATAGCCCCGCGCCCCTTCCATAGGACCGAGCGCTAGAACCAACCGCTTTCACCATCAAGCGCTTATCCTCCCAATGAAATTCATCCGCCTGAAACATTAAAAAGAAAACCTTTGTGAATTATGAAATTCAGGTTTTAAATCAGTTTCTAAGGTTTTCCGTCGGTCTGATCCTTCAACGAATCTCCGCCGTCCGTTAAACACGAGATCGACAGTGCGGAGCCTGCCTAAGATAATGCCCCCCCCAGCTTTCGCAGTTTTAAAAATCCGCACGGTTTATCCCGCACCGCTTGTACGCCAGGGTGGTTTTCCCTAGAGACCCAGCGATGCCATTCAGTGCTTGCCACCTGTCCCTTCTACGGTGGAAAAACCACTATCTCCCCGCACGTTATGGTTCAGGCCAAACCTCGCAGCGAAATCCGTGACCACCGTTAGATCTTGAGATCTTCATCCAACGGCCTTCCTTCGTCCAAGTTGCTCGCTCGTTAATCGGTCTCCGCTATGCCCGCAGGCCCACCATCTATCGCCCTTACCGTTGATTTGTGCCCCATCAATGGTCCAGATCTGCCCGCCCGCCATTGACTGTCCCACTGCCCACCATTCCGCCACGTCACCTCCATGTGTGCCTTCCGTACGCCCTCTCAATCCATTGCATAAAATTGATTTGTTTTCGTGTTTTTTTAACGTTTTTCGTTCTTTCTTTCACTCCACAGACCTCCACCTTCACCAAAGCAATTTCTCCATTGGCCTTCTGCACTTTCCACCATGTCACCACCTGCACATCTATTTCCTCCATCCACATCACCCGCCACCCTCGTCCATGGTTTTCCTCACAGTTTTCGTGTTTTTTGTAGGATTGAAAACGATGAAAGACTGTCACAATACGTAGCCTCTGTTACAGTGACAGAGAAATCAAGAAAGAGCATCTTCACCAGCAGGAATGTATGGAAAATGACCCTAGGAGATGAACACAGGACACGCGTTAAAGAGAGCAGGTTGTAAACTCTATAAAAACCTCCCAGTGCCATTAAAAGCTCGAGCTAACCTGTCAGAGGCCAAAATGGAGCGGCAAAGCATTCCAAGTACAAAACAAAAGAGATTAAGGCAAGCTAATAAAGATCTTAAGCCTTTAATCAGAGGTATAGAAGGCAAGGCAGCAGTTTGAAGACCCCGAGGATCTATCCAAAAGGTCCCGAGCGCAGTAGCAGAATGTCCCTAAAAGAATCTCCACCGTAACTACAGTTCAGAAGTAGTCAGACATTTATGAAGCAGACTTCTCAGCAGTTGTTCACCGTTTGTTTATTCCCCACAAGTACAACAAAGTATGGCCACCAGAATGCAGCAAAGTCATGTCTGGAGTAAAGGTAAATCTGAAGAATATTACTCCTGCATAAAGAAATGACAGAAATTAAATACACAGCAGTCAAACAGAATGGGTTTCGGCCCTGCATTCATTTTTGTATTTAATGTTACTTTTAATTTTCACCTGCCCTCTCAGTCAATTTTTTTTGTCCATCATCTGTTATAAAGCACAGAAGGAAACTATTGTAATGGTTGTTGATGAGATATCGGTGAAACGGAAGTATTTTCCTCTTGAGACAAGATTCTCTATGTAATATTGTAAGATAGGCTGAGATTTGATGTATTCAGACTGAATGTTCAAGCTATGGGCTATGATGTACCTGATCGGTGTTGTTTTTAATATGACAAGCATGTTTCTTTGGATCCTGATCTTAAGCAGCTGGTGATGTTTTTCCTTTCTCTGTATTTGTGATTGACTTGCTTTCATTTCATCATGTTTCTTCAGGCTTGCATCAGAAGTTTGGCATGAGATTTACCCTTGATAGGTACCTTATGTTGCTACTCCCCTAGCCCTTTATGTTTTCTGCTCATATGTGTAGCTGAATGTTGATTTCAATTCATTTAACCAGTGTAGTAGATGTTATTTCCTGCTCTCTGATGTATGAATTAATGAAGTCTATGTTTAGATGTTCTTATTAAGATTTAATTGGATGTGTTGAGAATATTAGGAGGTCTAGAACCTTGTATCTGCCTCTCTAGGGTCTTGCCTCCCAATCAAGCCTTTCTAAGATCCCTTGTCCTACCTCTGATTTTGTCCAAGCGGGTCTGGAGTTAAATGACCTCTGACCTGATCTATAGACACAATCAATTGGTTCTCCTCCTTTCATTTTCTGTCTTTACTGTCCCATTCCAAATATCTCCTTTAAGATCCAAATGCTGTAGATGACTTGCCCAACTGAAAGCTTGCACATTGAACTCAAGTAAATCCTTTCTTGACTCCATATCCCAGTGGCCTTGATGTTCCCTGAGTTATGTGTTTCAGCCTAAATTCACTCTATGCTCATCCTTATCTTGTGATGAACCCTTCCTTCCTAATTCCCAACAACCAAACTCTTAATCAAACAAACAAACCCTGTGCATATAACTAGCCTAAAATCATAGCTTAGAGCTTCAAAGACATACACTTTGACTCATATAGAGAGATCCCTCTCTGGACCTAGGAGGGCTAGATCCTAAGGTCTGAAAGTGGTTCTATGTTGTCTCATCTTTTGGTCTTGTCAACCTAGCCAAATCATGGGAACCCAAACATAATGGCGACTCCGCTGGGGAGAATCTGAGTGCATTTCACCTTAAACAATCCTAGAAACTTAGAAACTTAGAACTCTAGTCAGGTTGATAGCTAATCACTCCATTTTTGAATCGATCTCCATTATTGAATATCCATCATACTCTTAGACAGAGCCTGGAAAGGTCCAGGTAGCCTCCAGATCTCATCCTCTTTTCAGAGGTGGCATAGCTGGTAAATGCCCTCCCAGTCAATCTTTGGTTTGAGCTTGCTGTTTAGAGGAGATTCCTGAAAGGTGACAGTGCCTGAGCACTGTGGTGGACAGTGTATCCCCTAGAAACATCCTAAACCGTCCACCTGGCGAATCCATTGTTCCTAAACTAAAAGACTCCACTGGTGATCAGCAGGCCTGCTGATTATCTTGGTTTCACTATAGACTCCACTGGGAGACCAGCCTCTGAGACAACATTAACCGCAAAATAAGTAACAAGAAGGGTTAAGCTAATTAGGTAGAAGTATAACATTCTGGATTTTAGAACCATTCACACGAGAGCTTATCCCAACCCTGACCCACCTGAAATAGTTGACAATCCGGAGAGTATCCTCAGAGGAGCTCCTGCACCTAACAGACCAACTATTCCCATTCACCTTCATAGAGCTAATTCCGCACCTGAAGATCTTACAGCTCTATTAGACCCTTTCCTTGACCTAGACCTACCTAACAATTTATCAAGAACCAGGTCATTCAATCACCTAGACCAGCAAGACCTCGAGCCTCATAGTACACCATCTAATAGTGGTCAAAACACTAGGAACAAAGAAACCCCTCCATCTACACCACCTAATTTTCACTTCCTTCAAAATTTGGGGCCCTCCCACCCTAGATCTGCTCAACAGACTTCTGCTGGACCGAATATCCCTTTCATCCATATACCAGCTGCTTAAGCTAACCCTTTACCCCATTAGAATATCATTATGGCAGTTTGGTACGCACCTTTAGTTTTACCACAGCCCTTGTTACCCTTACCCAATGATTATCAGTCAAAAATCCCACATTTCAATGCTAAAGAATCCATCACAGCTCAGCAAAATGTAGATATAATGGATGATTCTTTTGATTATATGGAAATTGATGATGAAACAATCAAAATGAGAATCTTTGCCCAAAGTTTAGGTGGTGAGGTGAAGAAATGGTTTAAGAGTTTACCTCCTGGCAGTATTCAAGATCTCCTTGCATTATACCAGAGCTTCATAAACAAATGGGAGGTTAGAGAAAACCCTCGCCAGCTCCTAGCAGAATACATGTCCCTTAAGAGGAACGTAGGAGAGAGTGTTCACGATTACACCACTAGATTCAACAGCATTTACAATGCCCTCCCTCCACACATGAAACCTCCTCAAGGTATGGACCTAGCAAAATATCCTGATGGAATTGATGCTGACATGGCCTATGAGCTTAGAGATAAAGATTACACCACATTGGAAGACATGCAGAAAGGAGCCATAACCATAGAAGCAAACTTGATGGAAAAAAGGGCAAGGTTGAAATCTGAGAAAAGGGTAACCTATAGGGATGACAGCGTAGCCTCCACTTCCGACCCAAACTATGATAGACTATCTAAAAACGTGGATAAGCTACAACAAATGATGGAGAGGATGGTTGTCACAATCATCAATCAGAACAGAAACCAGAACCAAAATCAAAACCAAAACTTTAGAAGAAATAACAATGCTCCCAACAGACAGAAAGAATTGGATCAACAAGTTATTCCCCCATTACAAAAAATTTTAGATGAAGATGAGGGAATCATAGAGGAGTCTGAAGGAAATGTGATAAACATGTTTGAAACAGAAGACTCAATCCATAACTGTCATTCAGAGGAATACCAACCCTTACCCTCTTATCGGGATGAGGAGTGGTTGGAAACTGAGGATTACATATTGGGATTTGAAAATGCCATGTCACAAGTCAGGGAACAATATGAACTTAGGAGCTAGAAAGTCCAAGATAATTCCAAAGCCAAAACTCCTGAGGTAACCATCAAGAAAAGACCTGATAAATCCTCTAAAGCATCTGCTGCAGACAACAAAAGAGTAGCTGAAAGTTCTGGTAAACATAAGGAGAAAGACAACCAAGACATTGAAAAACAAAGCCAACCCGCCAGCAGCACTAGCACTGTAGTTAGTGCTCCGGATAAAATGATTCCTAACCTTGTACATAGTGAGAAATCACAATCTGATTCATCTACTAAGATAATAGCGAATAAAACAGAGTCAAGTATTTCCAAGGTCTAGTCCACTTTCAATCTAGAGAGTTAACTTGCAAAAATAAAAATCTCTGTACCGTTATCTAAACTGGCCGCTCAAGTTGTATATAAAGGCCAAATCTTGAAGGCTTTGAATCTGGGAGAAATGAATGATTCTATAAATCTGAATGATGATCAACCAGCCCTACTCTTTGGTCCAAAAATTGAAGGAAAATTTCAGGAGGGGGTAGTTCCACCTTTCTATATCAGTCTCAACATTCATGACAAGATACTTCACAATGCCATGCATGATTCTGGAGCATCACACAATTTAATGCCTAAGGTAGTGATGGAAAAGCTAGGCCTAGAGATAACACGACCCTACAAAGATCTATATTCATTTGACTCTAGCAGAGTAAACTACCTAGGCCTGATCAAAGATTTATGTGTGAGTTTGACCCAGATTCCTACCAAATGTATGGTCATGGATGTTGTGGTGGCAGATGTGCCACCAGAGGATGGCATTCTATTATCAAGATCATGGGGAGCCAAACTGCAAGGAACAATGCAAATGGATGGCTCATATGCCACTATCCCTATATTTGGCCAACTTAGAAGACTGTATAGAGAGTCTCAGATGAAATTCTTAGTCAGTAGCCCCGAGAAGCCTGAAAATTCACCATTATACTCTGTACACACAGACCTAGATTCTTTCATTCTTTATAATGACCAATCCTTAGGAGAGCCAGAATCTGAAAGTAAAAATTCGAATGAAAACTTGGAGCCCATGGACTTTATCATAATGGATACCCTGAAAGAATACAATGAAGAAAAACATGGGCAGGATAATGAAAACAAAACTCACAGTGAACCAGAAACGCTATGCAGTCAGCCTGTTAGTAACACCTCTCAAACTGACACACCACGCAACGAACTAAACTATCCACAATCTAGTGCAGGCTCCCCAACGCAACATAATGGCGAACCCCTGTGGGAGATGAATTTTGATGGGTCATGTACTAAGAAAAATGCTAGAGCAGGAGTGTGGCTATGTAACACAGGAAATGACCACGCAGAGAGCCATGCTGTGAATCTGCATTTCAAATGCACGAATAATATTGCAAAGTATGAGGCTCTCAACCTGGGTCTGAAATTATTGAATAAATTAGGAGCCCGGAGGATAGCTATGAGAGGATACTCTGAGTTATTCATCAAACAGGTGAATGGTGAGTATTCAGCAAAACACCCCAGGCTTAGGGCATACAGGAATGACACTCTAGATTTGTTGAAAAAGTTTGTTGAATATGAATTAGCGTTCGTTCCTAGGGGGCAGAATTCAATCGAAAATGGATTAGCTTGTTTAGCTAGCTCATATCCTAAGACCCTAGTTGATCAACAGATTATTATTCAGACCAAATTCAGGCCTGCAGTGCCAGACAATGAAAAATATTGGCAGGTCTTTGAAGGAGACAAACAGATCGAAGATTTCCTGGTGGGTAGGAATGAGTTTGAATTTTTTGATTTAGACTCGATTTCTGATGACAGCTTCCCGAGTGAGGATCCCCGAGATGAACAAAAAACACCTTGTAACATATAAATCAATTCTTTTTCTGATAAAACTGGAAATTTTGACGAAAATAGTGAAAAAGAAGAAAATGAAGAGGTTAAAGTGTTGCAAGCCAAAGACAAGAATATACCCAGAGGCCTGGCACCCCTAGAGGACCTTTTTGACTATGATGACGTAGCAAAGAAACACACTATAGAACACGCAGAATCAGATATAGAAGAATGCAACATAGGCACTGAAGAAAGACCCAAAATGATAAAACTGGCTAAGTCTATACCTGCAGACATGAAGAACATATACATTGACTTTTTTAAGGAATTCATTGATGTGTTTGCATGGAGCTATGAATACTTAAAGGCATATGACACCAACATCATACAACACAAAATACCCTTGAAAGAAAATCAGAAGCCTTTCAGACAAAAACTTCGTAGAATCAATCCAAAACAATTGCCTGCGGTAGATAAAGAGATCAGGAAGATGTATGATGCAAGCATAATAGTTCTTGTTAGGTTTTCTGATTGGGTGTCAAACTTGGTGGCTGTGAGAAAGAAAATAGGAGAGATTAGACTATGCATAGACTTCAGAAACCTCAACAGAGCCTCCTTGAAATACAACTACCCTTTGCCTAGAATGGAGCATATATTACAGAAGGTAGTAGGCTCTAAAAGAATCTCCCTGCTTGATGGGTTTTCAGGATATAATCAAGTTCTGGTACTCCCAGAAGATCAACTCAAAACAGTGTTTACCACTTCATGGGGCACCTTCATGTATGTGAAAATGCCTTTTGGACTGATGAATGCTGGCGCCACCTTCCATAGAGCGATGGACATAGCTTTCTCAGAGGAGATAGGACACTTCATAGTTATCTACTTGGATGACTTGACTGTCTTTTCTAAAACTGAAGAAGAACACTTGAAACATCTGAGGAAATTTTTCGAAAAATGTAGAAGGTACGATTTGTCCTTGAATCCCAAGAAAATTGTTTTTGGGCTGCAAGAAGGTAAACTTCTTGGCCACATTATATCTGAGAAAGGGATCAGGATAGACCCACAGAGAGTTGAGGGAATACTCCAAATCACACGCCCAAGAAACATCAAGTAGTTACAGTCCTTCATTGGGAAGATCAACTTCCTTAGGAGGCTCATTCCCAACCTTGCTGAGCACCTTAGGAAAATGACTGAAATGCTAAAGAAAGGTGCAGGTATTAAGTGGACTGTTGAAGCCAAGAAATATTTTGAGTCAGTAAAACTTGCACTCACTCAGGCCCCTATCCTTTTCATCCCTGACTTCTCAAAATATTTTATGATCTTTTCATTTGCCTCCCAACACACAATAGCTGCAGTTTTGCTGCAAAAAAATTCAGAAGGTAATGAACAACTTATAGCTTTCTCTAGTAAAGCCTTGAGAGATGCACCCTTAAAGTACAACATCATGGAAAAGCAGGCCTATGCCCTGATCAAGGCCTTAAAAGACTTTAGGGTGTACATCCTGCATTCTCACACCATTGCTTTCGTGCCAAATATAGTGGTCAAAGATATCTTGTCCCAAGACCCAGATGGGAAAAGGGGAAAATGGATTGCTACAATATTAGAATATGACATTGAAATAAAACCCACTAAACTAATCAAAGGTCAAGGCCTAGCCTAATTAATGGCTGAATCCAATCTACAGGCCCTTGATATCAACATGATGAATGCCTTGGATGAGCAGGAAAGCTTTCCTGATCTCACTGTAGAGGAAAAATTCAAAAATTCTCCATGGTATTCTGATATCCTGTATGTCCTCACCAATCTAAATGCCCCCCGAGAACTGTCCAGAACAAAGCCCAGATTCACAAAAATCAAAGCTAGAAATTACTGCATTATGAATGAGAGTCTATATTGGAAAAATCCAAATGGCCTTTTACTAAAATGTTTTTCTGAATCTGAAGCTGAAAGAATCAAACAGGAATTCCATGTTGGAGAATGTGGAGGCCACCTGAGTTGGAAAGCCACTGCAAACAAAATACTCAGGGCTGGTTATTATTGGCCTACCCTCTTCGGTGATGTCCATAAAATGATACTTTCCTGCTGTAAATGTCAGATCTTTGAAGGCAAAAGAAAACTCCTCCCCCTTCCCCTACAAACCATCACCATTGAAGGTCCCTTGTTGCAATGGGGCCTAGACTTTATTGGGGAAATTCACCCTTCTTCTTCTGGGAAACATAAATGGATCCTGACTACCATAGATTACTTCACTAAATGGATAGAATCCATACCCACTAGGAATGCCACTGATTCATTCATCATTAGGTTCCTAGAAGACTTCATCCTATCTCGGTTTGATTGTCCAAGGAAAATAATCACTGACAATGCTGCTGCTTTCGGATCCAAAAGAATGGTTGATTTCTGTCACAGGTACGGAATGGCACTTGGACATTCAACTGCCTACTACCCCCAGGGTAATGGCCTAGCTGAATCATCTAACAAAAGCCTAGTTACAACCATCAAGAAGCTGCTGGAGGAAAACAAAAGGTCATGGCATAAGAAGTTGTTGCATGCTTTACGGGCTGATAGGCTCACTACAAAGAAATCTATTGGCATGTCACCCTTCCAGCTAGTTTATGGAACAAAAGAAGTTTTTCCTACTAGTCTTGGAGTTCTAGTGATCAAACTTGTCCATGAAATCCAATCAGAGGAAGACAACATGATCAGAAGAATCAATGAAACTGTTCATCTGCAGCAAACAAGGGAGCAGGTTTATGGCAGAGCTGTCAGAATACAGGAAAGCATCAAAAGGTAGTTTCACAAAAGAGACAAAGCTTTAGATTTCAAGGTTGGCAATAAAGTTCTGAGATGGGATTTGAGAAAAGAGGACAAAGGCAAACATGGTGAGTTTGACAGTTTGTGGCAAGGTCCATATATCATACAAGCCACTGTGGGTCCTAATGCATTTTTTCTACAAAAACTTGATGGCACTGAGTTGTCTGGGGGTCCTGTCAATGGCAGGATGCTCAAGCATTACTTCTATTGATTTTAATTTCCAGTTTCATCTCCATTGTACATATCATTGCATCTTTTCTTTTCAATAAAATATAATATGTTCTGAAAACAATGAGAAAAGGAAGGTTCAGACATGCTCAAAACATGAACCTCCCGGATGCAAAAGGGATAGCCCAAACATGATAAAAATCTGAGCTTAAGGAAGCAGAGTAGCTGGTCCTAATCTATTCAAAATATGGATCAGCAGTGAAAGAAGAATCAGCTCTAATATGCCCAAAGTCAGAGCTGAAATCTAAGAAAAGAGGTGACTCCAATATGCTCAAAACCCGAGTCACAGAAAAATAAGGATGTTTCAAAGTTGCAAACTTCAAGCCTTCAAAGTTTTGTTTCAATCTTCAGCACTTTCCATACACAACAAATCAGACAGCCTAATCCTGGCTTGGCTGTTTTCAATTTCTCATCTTAGAATGTAGGTGAAGAAACCTGTTGTACAGTTTAATCCCAACAGGTAGTAAATTAGGCAGAGAAACATATGAGGCCAATAGTCTAATCTGGCCTCATGGAGAAATAAGGGTAGATTTAGAATAGGTTTGTTTTTGTTTTGAAAATAAAATGTAAAGGGTCTGCTAGCTCAAATTCACCCAAAGAGAAAATGTTAGGACTTTAGTTGGGTAGGTAGATTGGTTGGGAAAGTGTTTCTGTTGATGTGTGTATCTAACATATTGTGGCAATTGAAATTCAAAGAAGAAATATGGCTTATGATAGCAGGCATTTGGCCTACTCCAATGATCATATCTGGTTTCTTGACTCCTCCAAGGAGAAGCCGTCCCCATGTGGAGCCATTGTTAGCCCCCCCCTATGAAATTCTTGACAAGCAAGCTGGGGGGCTAGATTGTTGTGGAGCCTCCAAGAAATGCCTTTCCCCTGAAAGTTCATCCTCCTTGGAGTCTCTTTGTGCTGCGCCCAATTATAATCCTCTCTGCTGATCCATGACTCAAAAGGACCCATTACTCCCTCTTTTGCCTCTATATCCCTGCAAGATTCCTCATCACAATCCCTGTTTTCCCTTTGTCAAAGCTCCCCTTTAATCCCCCCATTATCCCTTTAAATCCTCTCTAAATCCTGTTTCTGCCCCTGCTTTGACCGTTCCCACCCTTCATTCCCCTATCGTTTCCCTTAAAGGGCTTCAAAATACATTAGAAACGGGTTAAAAACCCACTTCTGACCTTATGGCGTGGCCTGGCCCTTCTTATGATAGCCCCACGCCCCTTCCATAGGACCGAGCGCCAAAACCAACCGCTTTCACCATCAGGTGCTTATCCTCCCAATGAAATTCATCCGTCCGAAACATTAAAAAGAAAACCTTTGTGAATTATGAAATTTTGGTTTTAAATTAGTTTCTAAGGTTTGTCGCCGGTCTGATCCTTCAACGAATCTCCGCCGTCTGTTAAACACAAGATCGATGGCGCGCAGCCTGCCCGAAATAATGCCCCCCCCCCCTAGCTTTCGTGGTTTTAAAAATCCACACGGTTTATCCCGCACCGCTTGTGCGCTAGGGTGGTTTTCCCTGGAGACCCAGTGATGCCATTCAGCACTTGCCACCTGTCCCTTGTACAGTGGCAAAACACTATCTCCCCACACGTTATGGTTCAGCCCTAACCTCACAGTGAAATCCGCGACCACCATTAGATCTTGAGATCTTCATCCAATGACCTTTCTTCGTCCAAGTTGCTCGCTCATTAATCGGTCTCCGCGACGCCCGCAGGCCCACCATCTGTCGCCCTCGCCGTTGATCTGTGCCCGATCAATGGTCCAGATCTGCCCGCCCATCGTTGACTCTCCCACTGCCCACCATTTAGCCACGTCACCTCCACGTGTGCCTTCCGTACACCCTCTCAGTCCATTGCATAAAACTGATTTGTTTTTGTGTTTTTTTTAACGTTTTTCGTTCGTTCTTTCGCTCCACAGATCTCCACCTTAACCGGAGAAATTTCTACATTGGCCTTCTGCACTTTCTGCCATGTCACCACCTCCACGTCAATTTCCTCCATCCACATCACCCGCCACCCTCCTCCATGGTTTTCCTCACAGTTTTTGTGTTTTTTGCAGGATTGAAAACGATGAAAGACTATCACAATACGTAGCCTCTGTTACAGTGACAGAGAAATCAAGAAAGAGCATCTTCAGCAGCAGGAATGTATGGAAAATGACCCCGGGAGATGAACACAGGACATGCATTAAAGAGAGCAGGTTGTAAACTCTATAAAAGCCTCCCAGCGCCATTAAAAGCTCGAGCTAACCTCTCAAAGGCAAAAATGGAGCGGCAAAGCATTCCAAGTACAAAAAAAAATAGATTAAGGCAAGCTAATGAAGAACTTAAGCCTTTAATCAGAGGTTTAGAAGGCAAAGCAGCAGTTTGAAGACCCCGAGGATCTATCCAAAAGGTCCTGAGCACAGTAGCAGAATGCCCCTGAAAGAATCTCCGCCCTAACTACAGTTCAGAAGCAGTCAGACATTTATGAAGCAGACTTCTCAGCAGTTGTTCACCATTTGTTTATTCCCTACAAGTACAGCAAAGTATGGCCACCAGAATGCAGCAAAGTCATGTCTGGAGTAAAGGTAAATCTAAAGAAGATTACTCCTGCATAAATAAATGACAGAAATTAAATACACAGCAGTCAAACAGAATGGGTTTCGGCCCTGCATTCATTTTTGTATTTAATGTTACTTTTAATTTTCACCTGCCCTCTTAGTCGATTTTTTTTGTCCATCATCTACTATGAAGCACAGAAGGAAACTATTGTAATGGTTTTTGATGAGATATCGGTGAAACGCAAGTATTTTCCTCTTGAGATAGGATTCTCTGTGTAATATTGTAATATAGGCTGAGATTTGATGTATTCAGACTGAATGTTCAAGCTATGGGCTATGATGTACCTGATTGGTGTTGTTTTTAATATGACAAGCATGTTTCTTTGGATCCTGATCTTAAACAGCTGGTGATGTTTTTCCTTTCTTTGTATTTGTGATTGACTTGCTTTCATTTCATCATGTTTATTGAGGCTTGCATCTAAAGTTTGGCATGAGATTTACCCTTGATAGGTACCTTATGTTGCTGCTCTCCCAACCCTTTATGTTTTCTGCTCATATGTGTAGCTGAATGATGATTTCAATTGATTTAACCAGTGTAGTGGATGTTATTGCCTACTCTCTGATGTATGAATTAATGAAGTATATGTTTAGATGTTCTTATTAATATTTAATTGGATGTGTTGACAATACTAGGAGGTCTAGAACCTTGTCTCTGCCTCTCTAGGGTCTTGCCTCCCAATCAAGCCTTTCTAAGATCCCTTGTCCTACCTCTGATTTTGTCCAAGCAGGTCTGGAGTTAAATGACCTCTGACCTAATCTATAGATAGAATCAGTTGGTTCTCCTCCTTTCATTTTCTGTCTTTAATGTCCCATTCCAAATATCTCCTTTAAGATCCAAATGCTCTAGATGACTTGCCCAACTGAAAGCTTGCACATTGAACTCAAGTAAATCCTTTCTTGACTCCATAGCCCAATGGCCTTGATGTTCCCTGAGTTATCTGTTTCAGCCTAAATTCACTCTATGCTCATCCTTATCTTGTGATGAACCCTTCCTTCCTGATTCCCAACAACCAAACTCTTAATCAAACAAACAAACCCTGCGCCTATAACTAGCCTAAAATCATAACTTAGAGCTTCAAAGACATACACTTTGGCTCATGTAGAGAGATCCCTCTCTGGATCGAGGACGGCTAGATCCTAAGGTCTGAAAGTGGTTCTATGTTGTCTCATCTTTTGTTCTTGTCAACCTGGCCAAAATATGGGAACCCCAACAGGTCCTTCTCCAAATGCTAGGTCCTATGGCCCAACATTTTCTACGAGTTCTTTCTGGCAAACTGGTGCCTCATCAAATCCAGTTTATTCTTTTTAGAATGTTGGGAATTCATCCCACTAAGGATGGAATCCTCAGGCTCCTCCTCATTTACCTTTTCTGGCAAAGTTGAACTTGCCAGATTTGTTGAAATTGACGAATGATCCAATCCAATATAGTCCGGGGTGGCCTCTGGTTCCTACCAAACTACCTTCAGACATTCCTAAGATTGAAGGAAAGAATGGAGAGGACCCAGCTGATCATATCACCACTTTCCATTTATGGTGTTCATATAACCACCTGATCGAGGATTCGATTAGGTTGAGGTTGTTTCAACACACCTTGACTGGAAACGCTGCCAAGTGGTACATTGAGCTAACTAGGGGAAGTTTTCCTACTTTTGGAGATCTGGCTACTATATTTCTAATCATTTCCATTTTCCTGTCCATTATGATCCCGGGACTGAACTCCTAGCTAATTTTAAGCAGGACGACGCAACCCACATTTCTCATCATATTCAGGAATGGCGGAGAAGGAAGAGGCTCATTAAAGCTTATATTCCGGGAGAATTTATTTTGGAATGGTTTTTGAAATCTCTGTAGGTAGATATTTCTAACGATGTATCCCTCTCATGGGTATTTTCTGAGGAGCAAGCTATTTTTAGGGCCCAACAACTTGAATTGATATATTCTCAGTCTGGTGTCCTTCATAAATCTTTTCCTAATGCTCCTCACTCCAAATTAGACATATCCAAGACTAAACCCGGTCCTCATGGTGACGAACTTACTGGGTTGATCAATAGTGGTGTAGCTAACCTGCTCAGTCAATTGCAGCAGTTGTCTATACAATCTGCTTCTACTGGTCAGGCTGTGCCTGCTGAGTCATCGCCTTCTCAATATTTGTCGGTAAATTCCATTCAGACTTCTAACCCTAAAGAAAATCAACAATCCGAAGGGAAGAAGAAGGGACGAAATAATAATAAGAAAAAGGGGTAGAATGGAAAGTGTAATGCAAATAAATCCAACGAGCATGTTGGTGAGGGTCCAAAGGATAAAAAGAAAGTGAATTTTCCATGCAAGTTATGTGCTGGAGACCATCTTACTCACCTTTGCCCTAAAATTTAGGATGCGCAGCACTTGTTAGCTCAGCAGGGTTCTTCTAGTTCCCAGGTTGTGTTGACAAACCCTTTTCCCCAAGGGAAACAACTAGTTGTTGGTGCAAATCAAAATATTGGGGCTTCCTCTAGGGGCACCCAGGAAGGGGAAACTCCATCAAACATATACATGATGAGTGCTTATGTGGATATTTCCACAAGATCATGTGATTATGGCGAAGATGAGTCTTTGAAAGCCAAGGGTGCTCCCGATGGTACTGAGTCGCTTCATATTACGAGGCCTACTGTTGAGCCTATACCTCGGATGCCAAAAGCATCTACGAACTGTACGATGATTAATCCAAATGCTAGGGCTTCCCAGAACTACTCTATTGTGGAAGATCTGGTGCAGAGTCCTTGTGCGATGTCGGCTCTTGAGGTGCTCCAGTCTTGTCCAGCTCAGCGCAATGCTCTGATCACTACTATTGGGGTTGTCGATCCAAAGAACTCTCTTGTGATTACATTTGATATGTCTAATTTTAAAAAGAGACTCCCCCATCATATGGCTTTTCATATCAAGTTGTTGTTTCAGAAATTCAATATCTTTCGAATGGTCGTTGATGAGGGCGCGTCGACATGTATGATGTCTCTTACATGCTAGAAGGGAATTGGATCTCCTGCAGCTGTTCCATCTGCTACTCTTCTGACTGCATTTGATGGTCATTCTCACAGACCGCATGGTATTTTCCTAGCTTTTCCCATTTGTGTTGGGGGAAAAACTGTAAATATAGAGGTTGAGATAGTTGATGCCAGCTTGGACTACAACCTTCTGTTGGGGCGAAACTGGATTTATGAGATGGATGCCATTGCATCCTCATTATTTCGGGTTATTTTTTCCCTCACGAAGGGAGGATTGTTACAGTGGATCAACTGGACTGTTCTCCTGTAGACTCGAATGCATCTACTGACTCAACTATTCCAAAGGTGGATAATGCCAAGCCGCCTATTGAGAATTTAGGGGTTGGAATTTATTCTTCTTTAATGGGTACTTTTGATATTCCACCTCCTACCGTTCATATAAATGCAATTTCATCCTCCAGGGCTCCTATTCAAAGAGAGTTCTTCAGAATTCATTATTTTTCAGATCCTTGGACCTTGCCTTCCCCTACCTCCACATTAGTGGAAGGTCAAGTGGGTGGAATGGCATTTTTGATGTTTGTAGCTGAGATTGCTTATCAATCTATCGTTGACTCTGCAGAGTCCATTCCATCTCCTCTTTCTCTAGAGGAGTTGGATGGCAATGTGGCTCTGGCTTGGACACTTAGATCTTCTTCCGCCCAGGACTGCCTTGATACCACTCTTCCATCTGAAGAGGCCATCCTGGAAACTGTGACTGGTATAGATAGACCGCGGGATGATTTGCATCATCGGTCTTACTTTCTACCTGATTTGAGTGAATTTGAACCAAGTTTTCCAAGTCCTTTGTCTCTTGGTCCTGTTCACCTAGTCCTGAACCCTTTAGCACCAACACAAGTATATGCTGAAGGGAACATGGCTGTGATTTCTTCAACTATCCCGGTGAACATTTCCAGGGATCCCAATGTTATAGAGAATGTCTTCATCGGAGCTGAATGTTCCCCTGAAGAGATTCAGATTTAAACTGATCTCTTTAAAGATTTTAGGGATGTTTTCGCTTGGTATTATGAGGAAATGCCTGGTATAGATCCATCTATTGTCCAGCATGAGATCAAGACTTACGAAAATGCTAAGCCTGTGAGGCAAAAGCTTCATTCGGTCAGTTCTAGGAAGGCTGCAGCTATCAAAGCTGAGGTGGAGAAGTTGCTCAAGGCATGATTTATTTTCCCTGTTCCTTTGACAGAGTGGGTTTCGAATCCTGTTCCCATGGATAAAAAACAAGGAAAAATTCATGTTTACATTGATTTCAGAGACCTTAATAAAGCATGTCTGAAAGATAATTACCCCACACCATTTATAGATCAGATTATCGATGAGTGTGTCAGTAATGAGATTTTCTCCTTCAAGGACGGTTTCTCTGGATATAATCAGATTACTATCCATCCTGAAGATCAGCATAAGACTGCCTCTATTTGTCCCTGGGGTACTTTTTCTTAAAAGAAAATGCCTTTTGGTCTTAAAAATGCTGGGACTACATTTCAGTGGGCCATGTCATATGCCCTCCATGACATCAAACATATTATCAAGGCGTATTTGGATGATTTAGCTGCTCGTTCTCAAAAGAGAATTGATCATCCTGCTCACCTCCGTTAAGTATTTGAACGATGCCGTTTCTACAAGATTAGATTGAATCCGAAGAAGTGTGTTTTCACGGTTACATCTGGTAGGTTATTGGGATTCATTGTGTCGTCAGAAGGGATTAGGGTAGATCCCTTCAAGGTTGAGCCAATACTTCGATTGCCTCCCCCGTCATCTATTCATCAACTTCAAAGTCTACAAGGAAAAGCTAGCTTTCTTCAGAGATTTATCATAAATTATGCTGAAGTTACCAAAGGATTTATGAGATTGTTGAAGAAGGGAGTTCCATTCTTTTGGCATGACTTCGCTCAGCGCTCATTCGATGCTTCGAAAAAAGCATTGACTTCTGCTCCTGTATTGAGTCCACCTGATTATAGCAGGGATTTCATTTTGTATCTTGCAGCAGCAGAATCTACCATTGGTATGGTTCTAGTTCAGGACGACGATGCTCTAGCAGAGCATGTTATATACTATCTTAGCCGAGGCTTGGTAGGACCTGAACTCTGGTATACTCCGATAGAGAAGCTAGCTTTAGCGGCTGTTCATGTTGTACAGCGACTCAGACATTATATTATTTTATGAAAAACTTATTTTTTGGCAGCAACCAATCCATTTTAGTTTGTTCTCAATAGGTGAGTGATTGGGGGCAAATACAATAGATGGATTGTGATTTTACAGGAATTTGATCTTGAGTTTATGTCTGCCAAGTCCAAGAAATCTTTAGTTTTCGCGGAATTAATCTCTGAGTTGCCTTGTGGAGAAGATATAGTCTATGATGAATCCTTCCCGGATGAACATTTGTTTCTCATCTCTCCACAGGATCCTTGGTATGGAGATATCATTGTGTATCTTCAGACTACGAAGTTTCCCTCTACTTTTTCGAAAGATGAGCGCCGTAAGTTGCATCACTTGGCTAAACATTACTTGATTATTGGTGATGCTTTATACCATCGAGGGGTTGAGTCAATCTTGAGACATTGCTTAACTCTCAAAGAAGCTGAGGCTGTGCTGAATGATTGCCACAGTGGAGCTTATGGTGGTTATTTATCTGGGCTTGCCACAGCCCAAAAAATCTTGCTTGCTGGATACTTTTGGATTTCAATTTTCAAAGATTGTATGGAGTCGGTCAAAAAGTTTCATCCATGTCAAGTCTATATTCGAAAAATGCGTGCTCATCCAGCTCCGCTTTTTCAAGTCATTACTATCGATCCCTTTACAAAGTGGGGTATTGATTACACTACTTGTAACCTGCCCTCGGCTAAAGATCACAAGTACATTATTGTAGCAGTAGACTACTTTACGAAGTGGGTCGCAGCTATGCCTACTTTTGGGAATGATGGTGAGACAACAACACTTTTTCTTTTCAACCAGGTTATTTCTTGTTTTGGTATTCCTAGAGAGATTTTCACTGATCATGGCAGTCATTTTCAGAATAGCATGATGGATGAGTTGGCTCTAAAATTAGGTTTTCAGAAGGAGCATTCATCTCCGTATTATCCTCAGGCCAATGGGCAAGTGGAAGCCGTGAACAAATCCTTGAAGACCATTCTTCAAAGGACAATTAATAAATCTCGATCCAACTGGCATATCATGTTGTATCCTGCACTTTGGTCATACAGGACGTCAGTGAAAACTGCAACTGGCTTTACTCCGTTTCAACTAGCTTACAGGATGGAATCCATATTTACCATTGAATGTGAGATTCCTTGTCTTAAGTTAGGTATTGAGATTCTTCCTGACACTTCTAGTCTTGAAGAACGTCTCCTTCATTTGGAACATCTTGACGAGCAGTGTCACGATGCCGCCACGATGAATGAAGCGCATAAGAAACAAGTCAAAGTTCAGTATGATAAGGCGGTCAAACCTATGGTTTTCTAGGAAGGCGACCTCGTGTTGGTCTATGCCCAAGAGAAGGATGTCCTGGGTGCAGGAAAGTTTAAGTCTATGTGGTATGGCCCCTTCATCCTTAAAAAATTCCTTAAAAAAGGAGCATATGCCTTGGTTGATTTTGAAGGAAATGAGTTGGCGAAGCCCAGAAATGGGATCTATTTGAAAAGGTATTATGCCTAGGCTTCGGCTTGGCATTTTGCTTCTGTATATAGTAGTTTTTATTTTTGTACATGTTTGGCTTTTAGGTCTTTGATGTGATGGTGATTTTTTTGATTTGCTTTGGCAAGTTTTGCCGAATGTCATGATTCATTATGGTTTCGCCGATGGTGCTAGTAGACACACCTGGAACTTGGCTTCCGCGGATTGGGTGCTTCATCATCCATCCGGTCAGTTGTTAGTATCAAGAGGAGTCTACATTGGTCCTGCTTCTAATAATATAGAAGAATACACTGCAGTTATTTATCTACTCTCGGAGGCAATATCTTTGGGTGTTGATTCGTTGGTAGTTTTCTTGGACTCCCAGCTGGTGGTGTCGCAGTTGAACAATACTTATCGGGTCCGAGATCCATTTTTACTCCGGTTGTTTTTTAGGGTACATTTGTTACAAAGATCATTTCAATTTTTAAAATTCATTCATATTCCTCGAGCAGACAATTGGATGGCAGACTCATCAGCTAATCAAGCAATTGATTGGCATATTAATCATTTCATACAGTAAAATTTAATCATCAAAAACATCATCTATTTTTATACATTTGTCACATCACATCATAAATCGCTATATATATATTATCAGAGTGTTCAAAAAAATATACAAAATTTGGATCCATAAGTCATACAAAATTGGGGCTTATGCCCGATCATGTTCAATATCAAGAATATACAGTCATCTGGTAATCATATCTATCTACTCCTGTGGTCCCTACCCAAAATTCATGTTCTTATAGAACACGATCGCAGTGGCGACACGGCGGAATAATCGTACCCAATCATGTGGTACTCCCACTACCCATCTCTGGATAGCCTCAGGTAGGTCTTCCACTGCAGCCATAGCCACTTGGCGGGTCAAAACCTCCAAGTTTCTCTGAACGACATGGAGAGTCCTGCCTAGTTCTTCAGTATCCACCTCGCCGCTGTGGCGCTTATGTCATGGGTAGCCCTCAGGATGGACTGGTCCAATATCTGTATCATGGTCATCATAATATTGTAAGTAATTTTGAATCCAATCAAAAACATGTTTTTTTTTCACATTTTTTTCATATATATTCAAAAAATCATAAAAATCATATAATTTAAAAATTGCAATATTACCAATTGCACCCCATGCCGCGCCAGGTGGAAGGAAAAGGTCTGGATCACCACGGAAATCCATCCCGGCATAGGGGTATTCCTCCACGGTGATGACTTGTTCTCCCCACCATTGGAAGAACTGGTCGTCCCAGGTGGTTCGGGGAACTTCACTTTTCCCCAGTCTCTTCATTAGATCTACCCATCGGGAAATTCTTGGGTCCCTTGGGCTGTTGATGGAAGAGATCAGTTTGGGTCGAAGTATAGGAATCTTCTCAAAGAAGAATGTCATCAAAATGGTTCCATATCCGAAATGTTTTGTTTTTGCTTTCCGGATGGAGGTCAGTTGTTGCTTCATGTTCATTAATAGAGCTGTACACCAATCATACAGGTGAGCTAGGCATTCCACAACTATGCTCATCTAGGCCCTGGATGCCTGATGCAAGGAACCAGATCCTGCTACCCTGCCGATGGTAAACAGGAGAATCTTCATGTGTAGATCTCTCAAATATTTTATAGCAATCCGAGTCCATACTTTTTTGGACCCCTCTACACAGTAGACGTGGACATAGTCATCCACAGTAAGCCCACTCAAAGGCTTGCTGTGCAAATCTATTGGGTCTCTCCTCCGTGAGAGTCCAGTAATGAAGTAGATGTCTTCTACCTCTATGTGTATGGGAATTTGATCTATCACGAAGCAATCTTCCTCTAGCGCCCAATAATTTACCAGCATTTTGAGCAACCGGACATTACTCTTCATATTTGGCATTTTGAAAAATTTGAGCAATCCACAATTTTGGAGGATATTGAGTAACTGTTGATCTTGCATTACTTCATTATCAATTGCACTATCTATACAAACCCACGTATGCACAGAGCCCTAAATTAAAACAAATGTTTCTAACGGTGAAACTTCCAAATTTTAACTCTATTAATGGACAAAATTGATAATAATGATGGATTAAGAGCTTACCTGACTCATTCGGTGAAGTTTGACCACTGATTGCTCCTATTTTAATGAAAGAAGGTTTTTGTCCAGAGCTCTTTTTCCCAAATTAGCAAGTAAAAATGAACCAAATATGAGGTAACATGTGTATTTATGCCCAGAAATTGAAAATTTTTGCAAAAATTTGTTATGGCTTTTTTTTCAATCTATCTTTAGCTCCATAACCCAGATGCTTGTAAGTGCCCAGATTGGTATATTTTCAGGTACATTTTGATGAAGTTGAGATTTTTCCAGTTTTTTGATCCATGACTGCTGACCTGTCATGGAAAGTATATGATCTTCACTGGCATATAGGTTAGGAAATCCATTTTCCATTGAATTTTGTATACTAGCCTCCATTCTGATCACTTTCCATAGGGTCGATCCCATCAGGTCATGAGTATTTCACCCATTTCACTCACCGATATTTAATCATGACTTGGTGGTAGAGCCTTCCTCTACATGGGCTTCCTAGTTAGTTCCTCGCTAGCATTTGTTGCCCATGTTGCATTTTATGTAGGCTCGGGAGTCCTCTTTAGTCCCGCCATGACTTATGTGTTGAAGCTTCATTCTTCTTCTTCTTCACTATCACTTTTTCTGGCTATTACCTTGGAGGCTCCCTGGTGTCGTTGAGTTGTATTACTGCATTGCATATTGGCTACATGTTTATCCTCGCCTTTATCCGGCTTCATTTGGACTCGATGTTTAAGCCATCTTTTGACCTTGAATGTCTATACAAGTTAACCTCTGCATGCACTTAGCTATCACGACTTGACACCCTTTTTCCCATGGATGGAACATTCCTTTGAGTATCACTTACCATTTTCCGCCACCTTGCATTGAGCATAGGATCGTTCCTATCCCAGGAACTAGTGCATCTGTTTCTTGATACTCATTCTATCCATTGTATCATAGCATTCTTTTATTCTTTTTCATGCTTATTATATGAAAAAGACAAAAAAATCAAATATAACAAAAAGAGCAAGAATGGGATGTTACTTCATAATCTGATGGCAGTACAATATCAGTTTTTTAACCTTGAAAAAAGCACATACAGTTACATATTTCCTTCACTTATGATGGTTTTAGTTTTGACCTAGGTTCAGATTTTTCCTTGTTTCACTAGTCAGTCCTCCCCTGGTTGGTTATCTCTTCCAATCATATGGAGAGTTTGTTTTTGCCTCCTAAATAATAGACTTATACAGTGTCATTCTTTATTGCCATGGTCATCACGAGTCGTGCTTTTTTTCAAGGGAAGTTTAACCACAGTCAGCCATTCTACGGTGTCTCTTGACTTATTATTCAGTCAGCCTTCCCGATCTTGTCAGTATCTTGTTCTATCACATAAGATGTTTTGGTCTTTTGCTCGTGCTAGTTTGAGAAGCTCTTCATTGACTTCTTTCTGGTGGGTTTGTCTCTCATCGACTACAACATATTGCTCTGAGAGTAAACCTAGAGCCGCACCCTGGTCCTATTTCCATCATTGATAGGTGACCTTGTGCTCAGCATTTGATCATCATTATGGGTCTTTGACTGAGTGGTTTTCCTTGTGTTCGATGTCCACATACATTATCACACTTGGGATTCGTGCAGTACCTTGATTTCCATTTGACCCTATCGGTGGATATCTCGCCTTTGTGTTAGATTTCATTATTGGTTGGTTCATAGGGTTTCTTCCATGCGCTAGCTTCATCTTGTGCATGTCGTAAACGTACTTCGGTTTGGTTCCGTCACTCTGCTTCGTCCGATTCCTTCCAAATCTTGGCCTGCGAGTTACACTCGCACTGGACTGATGTGGGATGCCTTAATGCCTTCCTTCCAGCAGATCTTTTCCCATCGACTCCGACTCATTGCTTTGGGAATAAGATCTAGAGTCTTTTGTCAGTACCTTAGGGTTTGCAGTTATCAGTGGCAGACTCTTCACTATCGACAGTGGGGATTCATCATTTCCTCCTGATTGGTAGATTCTTCCAAGTGTTCGACTTCAACTCATTCATTCACACTTGTTAGATTGTATTGGGGCACCTTGACACTCATTTTCATTATCGGTGGGTTGTCTCGCGTTTGTTAACGGTATACATTATTGACCGGTAATCAAACGATTTCTCACATGGTCTAATTCATCTCATTTATTCCCATTGTGTAGAATTGTGCCATCAAGATCAGTGAAGACCTCGGGTTCCATCAACATTTTTCAGTTCACTTTTGACAGTCCATTCAGTTTCTGCCAGTGATGCCGTCCACCTTTATATGTTGCAGTGTCAATACAGTAGCATCCTATATGTTGGCTCTCGAGTTGCGTGATTGTACCATGTGTTCCACCCCTTATTATTTGGTACCTAGAGATTCAGTTACTTTTGTGATCAGACATCCATTTTCAGTATTATTGATCAGTTTGATATATGTGATAATTGGACATTGATTCCAGCTTGTATTTCTAGGCTGTGCTTAGATGATTCATTGTGTACTTTCAGTTCAGCTATACTTGTATACATTCTGGATCTATTTTGTACTTTCTATATGGATATAGTTTTTACTGAGCATGGGTATGCCTGCTTCAGACATGAGCTGACTCTCTGTTTTCTTTCATTGGTTTTTGGCAAGCTGAAATCTGGTGAAGTCCTCTCTTGTCCTTGCGAAGTTCTTTCTATGCACATAATATATTTCGGCCATCATGTACCCCTTCTGACCTCATATATTAAGGGGCATCTGCTATAACATCATTTTTCACCCTCATGTGATTCATGATTGTCTCTTTGGCCTTGGGCACCCATTCCCACAGACTTGAATGAAAGTTCATCAAAAACAGTGTTTAAAATCCCATACGCGGATATGCCCAGACTTTTTCGCATGTATACGTGAGTCCAAAGATACTTTTCTGTGTATGGCATTAAAATCATTAAAAAATATATAAAAATCCCTATTTTCGAGGTTGGGTTGATGGTTATTCCCGTAATTGAACCACCCCAGCCCATGGCCAACTGTTTCCAATAGATTGAAACTACTTTGAGGGAGTATAAAAGCCCCTCATATGCATGGCCTAAGGGAGAGAGAAAATTATAGACATTATACTATGTTGGAGCCGAATTCAAGTCTGATTTTGTGTGCCTTCTGCACTTCCCAGATTTTTATAGGAAACTCTTGTTTCCTAGAGATGTTCATCATCTTTGATGTCATCTCATGTGCACAAGTCTTGAAAGAATCCTTGCGAGGCAAGGGCGGGACGGATCCAGAATATGGTCTGTTCGAAGATCGTGGAAGGATTCAGGTGACCTCTCCACCTTTCTATTATTGTACATGCTGTTTGTAATGAAGAAAAAACATCTTGTTCCCGAATTCACGTGTTAATATCTGTTTGCATATGTGAAAAGACTGTTAATTAAGAATTTATTATTGTTTATATGATGTTTCACATGAATTACACTGACATTTAGGAAAGATATATGCTGTACAACTAGATTTCCGTGCATGTCTCTTCTTGATTTCCGGGTTGAAGAGAAAGAAGGGTTGTTGGGGGTTTGGACCCCGCAGGATCTACATCAAATGTAGGATCTATGGGTCAGTCCCACAATCTATAATATCTAGTTTTTAGCGTACAAGTTTGGTTGTGTGAGTCCTTCTTGAATAACATGCCCTGATCTGTGGAGGTTTTTGACCCAACGACCTCTAGGGAGTTATTTCTTGAAACAATAATATTTAGGATAATGGGTTAACACAATCCCATACTTGAAGCAAAATGTGGTTAAGGCATCTGAGCTAAAGATTTTGGCATTGTGTGTTACAATTTTGGCTAGTGTTCCAAATCTAATGATAAAACTATCTTCTAGGAAATTCATTATTACTTCCTCATTTTTTTTTCTTATTTGGAATAGCTTCCACCCATTTTGTCAAATAATCGGTGGTGGTTAGCATATATTTATTTCCATTGTTGGATTTATCTTTGAACTCCACAATAAAACCCAAACCCTATTTTTGGAATGGTGTCTAGATTCTCAACTATGACCAACTTCAAAGGAGATGAGGGAGTTGTTTGTTTTTTTATGGATAATTTGCTAAGCCAACATGACCTAAAATTTTTATGAGTATTAGTGAAAAAAATCAACCAATAATATCATGTTCTTAAAACTTTATGGGAAATGGTTCTAATAGAAAAACATCCCCACAAAATCATCAGTGAAATTCTAAGATCAGTTTCTCAACTTTTTTCTAATTACAAATCTAAGTATTATCCCATCTACATTCTTCCAACCAAGCCTATCTGAAATTAGACAAAATTTCAATTGCTTTCAACCTTAATCCTCTTCTTTTGTGATCCACTATGTGATGTGGGGTAGGCATATTTTTGAAGTAGTAAGTGATGTCAACATACTAATCATTAGTTTCTAATTCATTTAGGATAGCCCAACCATGATTTTTTCTCCTAATTCAAAGGATCTCTCATTTCTCTCAGTCAACATTTCTACTAGTTCTTGCCCCCGAACCATTTTATTTAGTTTATTATCCAAATCATACTCTTGAATTTCAGATTCCTATTTCCCTCTTGATCCTAAAATTATGCTAGATTATAACATCCTTTCTTGTGGGATAAGGAACGTAAGAAATGATTTATTATAGTTGATATAGCGTCTGCAATGCTTTAAGGATTTTCCAAGGGCATCAACTTGCTTTTCAGTGATTGTATATCTCAATTCACAATCTCAAAGGGCCACCGTCATGTATGCAATGTGTTTCCATTTCCATCATCATCTTTTTATACTAATTTTCTAGTGATTGTATATTTAGAAGAAAAGAAGTAAATAATGAAATCTTTGGAACAATCTAGGCCAACCGAGAATGGAGGTGTTGTGATTTTCCTTTATTTCTTCAAAATATACACTACTTATTTTACCCCATACAAAAGAAACATCCTTCTCCGGTCATGAATTCATGTGTTTAACAATTTCAGCAAAATTTGGGACAAATCTTCTTATGAAATTGATCCTACCTAAGAAGGAACTCAAAGAATTCTTATATTTTGAAGGTTAATATCGTTGATAGATTTGATTCTTTTGAGATATATACAGATTCTTTCTTTGGATATATTGTGTCCTAAAAGTGTTCCTTGGTCAACCCCAAAAATGGATTTCTTGGGGTTCAACGATATTCTATATTTCCTACATTGGTCAAAACCTATAGAAGAAAATATTTATAATGGAAAAACAATAGAAAATTATGTGTTGTATGCTCCAAATCTAAATATTCAACTTTTGTTCTTCATGGTTTGTAACTTCACAATTATAGAATTATTTTTTATGGATTTGGACAATTGGTTATATTATATGAAAAAGGTGTACATTGAAGTAAAATGAATTGAGTGGATGTTTCAGAAGAACATTTTAGAGGCCTTTAATTTTTTCATTTAATTTTTCTTCTAATTTGTACAAAATTTCAGCTAGAATAAGCTAGTTTATCACAATGACCCAACATGTTTCTGGGTTGGGGGGAGGGTGTGAGAATGGGGAAACTACTATAGAATATATTTGGAGACACCTCCGAAATTTTAGGAAATTTCATGGAAAAAATTGAGGTTCCAAACATAGTGGACCTTGTTTCACATCCTAAAATATATAAAAAGTAAATATATGAAAACAAATGACAAGTCGCAAACATGACCAATAAAAGGAATGAAATAGATATTTCATATTAGCTATATATATATATATATATATATATATATATATATATATATATATATATATATATATATATACTTTTTTCAAAGGCCGTAGGGAAAATTAATGCCCAAGAGTCCCTCTTTGAAGGGCATACATCGAGGAGTCCCCCAAAAAAGGAAACTCTCATTTATTGGAAAACGTACTTCCCTGTGCCTTTATGAGTTTCCATAAAAGGGGGATGCAGAGAAATGCCTCCCATGGAGTTTCCCTGGTTGAAATATGTAGCTAGGTTTAGTATTCATAATGACATATGTAATGTTGATTTTGTGTATTAAATGAAAAGAGAAAAATAAATCCATTATTATTTTTCTTGAGTCATGGGTTTCATGCTCAAGGGAAATTTACTTTAGGTCAAGCTCCCATTGAGAGCTTCTAGGTTTTTTCATTGAGTCTATAAAGTGAAAAGAGTCATTGTCATGTATGAATAACCCTTCTAATGCATGCTACATATTGTAAGAAAAATTATTTAAGTCAAAGTCAAGTCAAATTACCCTCCAAGATCTTGTCAAGTGCTTATGATCAACCTTTAAAGGAGAAAGTCAACCTATTTGAGGGCACATGAAGGGCTATATAAAGGAGAACTCATCCTCGCTAAAGGATCACTAACTCAATAATAAAGCAGAGTTCGATCAAGTAAGAGCAAGGAGCCTATTACCCAATGAAGGAAGAAGGAAGAAGAGTGATTTTGTTTTTTTTTTATTTGTTTTGGGCTAATCTCCTCCACACTTGCAAAGATTAGGCCAACCTTTGCAGCTACGAAAAAAGAAAATTTCAACCACTTAAAGGGAGCTTAAGTTGGGTCAAAGAAGTTAAAATTAGAAACTCGAATAGGAGAGGATGGGATTCTAGGGAAAGCAAATTCAAAAGGAGGATAATTTTTCCATATTTTAGTCACATAGGTGACCTATTATTTCTGCAGAAGAGACTGAAATTGCAGGTATGCATCCACAACTTGAAATTATGAGTTAGGGATGAAATATGAAGATGTGGTACAAGTTTGAATAGCGTGGATTGGGGGAAGTTAAAGTTAATGAATAAGAAGCATTGACTTGGCCTTGGAGTGGTTATTAGATCAAGTGTCAAGGTCTTGGAATTCCTCAATTGAAAATTCTATAGAAGAATAATTCAGTGGGTTTTCCTCTCAAGCTTGGAGAGGTTTTGGCCCTCACTGATCACCTCCTTCCCGTGTCTTTTGTCTTATTTTTATTTATGGTTAGGTAGATATTTGATGAAGAGGAATACATAATAATATTAAAGTACAAGAACAACCCAATTAAGAAGAACAAAAATTCCTCAAAATAAATTATCATTATAAGAGAAATCATCTAATATCTCTGCCCTAGATTTACGTCGCCATCCCCAAACTATGGGAAGTGTGCGAGTTATCACCGTCAACTTAAGAAGGCATGTACTATGTAACATTGGTTTATAGAAATGGAAGATTTAATGGAAATAATACATATCATGATCAATGCCCATGGAATACAAAGAAAAAGAAATGCTATCCCTTAAATTAAGTTGGTTAGCCTTTGCTATTTGTTATTTTGAATGAGAAGACTCCTGATTTGTGTCTAAAGCATGCATAGTTTCCGTGCTGAGAATAATTTCAACTTTCAGGACTTCTCAAATTGGTTAGTGCTAACTTCAAGTCACAGCTTTACATAACCTCCAAGATAGACAAAAGTTCAGTTAGAAGTATGTCTCTCAAATTAACATTATGATACCAATTAGTTAGGAATCAAAATGAGATAAAAGATTGTTTTCTTTTCTTGTGACGTTAAATATAAATGTTTCGTATTGTTGCAGTGCTTATTTTATTTTTCCCATAATGGACTAATGATCATTTGGTGGTCGCTAGCAGCACCATGGTGGGAGAAACTTAGTAGGAGTATTGTTCCAGTACAATGTAGAAACCTTATTCTCATTCTGCCATCAGAGGAAATTTTTTCTAAACCTTGAAGAGAAAATACCAGGGCAAACAATATGGGTTGCAGTACCGCAGATGAGACACAAGTATGCTATTCTTGCTTTCAACATATGAAATTGGTTTTCTTCATATTCCTTGATGATAAGTATATTAAATTTTTGAAGAGTCACTTGAGAAAATTTAGATGACTTGCAAGTTCATATTAATTCACCGTAAATTACACCCATAACATGCAAGTAGATATATTCAATAGAATTACCCCCTCAAACATTATAATTTTATGTCTTCATAGCATTCATAGATGTTCATGTCACTCAAAAAATGATTTTTAATATCCAAGAATCTTATGGCAAGATGATGCCATTGAATAACATAAAGTGGTTGCGTGGACTCTTGACTGAGTTGTTATTTCTTCACAGTTTGCAATGAAAATTGTGCGCAATGTATTGATTCAAGATCTCTATCAATAGAAGAGAAGTTACCTTTTTATTTTATTACAGTTCACCAGCTTGAAAATTCCTGTTTCAGTTTATTTGGTATCCCTGTTGCTTACTAAGAAAATGAAAAATCTATTGCAACATATCCAGAAAAAGAGCTAAGAGCACATTTTCTCCTTACATTTGAGTCACAGCTTCTATAGGTGTCTAACATGTGGGCCTATTTCGACAGATGCATGAGGCATACAAAGAAGTTGAACTTAGCTAAATATAGAAATTTATCATATTTGATATAGTGTTCATGTCTTGTTTGATTTGAAATTGGGTTGAAATAATTTCAATGTAAAGTCGCACCGGAAGACATGCTAATATGCATGTATATTTTCAATTTTCAACACACACAATTGGCACATTTTCCTTATGAGTACTTCAAATCTGCATTATAATCATCAACAGAAGATGGTCCAGCTTAACTAACATAAAAAAAATATTGAACAAAGTCCTACCAAGTGGCCCAGTTGAACTAACCTGAAATGACAGCCATGCCCCCTCAGCCCAGCCTTCCGGGGCCTCCTTCATGACAATTTCTTCCAATTTCCTAGAAAGATTGCGCTCGATCTCTATAATGCGATGATGGGCTTCCTCCACATCCTTGTGATCCAGCTGATCTCCAAGAGACTGTAGAATGGATCTTCTCTGTAAAAGATCGGAAACAATTCCTGTCATTTTAGCCACGCGGTCTACCTGCAAAATCTTAGGCATCTCTCTAACCACAACATCACCATGTTGCTCACTGGTTTCGAGATCCACTTCAATAGCGTTCGAGGATGAGGGTTTGGAGGCCAACATCAATGGCTACTGCAGAGGCCTCAAAGACAGAATGTACAAAAGAAATGGATGATCCTTCGAATTGAATTCCATGATTACTTACATTTCTATAGATCTCAGTACATGCATTCACAACCTTAATCAATTTGTAACAAAGGGCAGAGATTTTATTCCTCTAACAGACTTCGAAGGATTCGAAATCTAGACCTACAGAGGGAAAACAAATTTTAATAGTGACGGCAAGCACATTTTAATATTGCGAGTGTAATAAGCCATTTGAAATAAGAAAAAAACATTGCGTTCTTTTTGTGGGTCAGCCAATAAAACTTGACACTGTATCCACCTCATGGTGATAACAACAACAGTTTTCCTTCCTGGAGATGGCAACAACGATTCATATTGCCTTTTGTTTGTGGGTCGACCAACAAAACATGACACTGTATCCATGGTGGCTTTCACTTGGCAGAAAAACAAATGGACTTGCGATTGTGCGATCATGCAATGGCGTGACGATCGCAATATCTGCGATCAATATATATGGCAGTAATATATGACATGCGGTTGTGCGATCGTGCGAAGGCGTGGTGATCGCACATCACAACTTTCAATGAAACTCTGGCATGGGCGGAGGGTGATTTTGTGACATTGCAATGTTGCGATGGTGCGATGATCGCACATCGCAAACATCCACATCAACAAGACACTTAACACTTCAAAACTGTGATTTGGGGCTTAAGTTGTAGAGACCACTTGTCCTTCCCTTTTTTGGAACTTTAAAGAACTTTCCATCTTTTTAAACACATTTCATTCATTTTGGTTGTTGAGGGCTTAAAAGCCCGAAATGACTGTCTTAATGAATTATTCTCCTCTGTAGTTCAGATCTACGGGAAATCTTCATTCCACTCCAAAAATGACTTCGCCCATAATACAAAATTAATTATAGTTATTCCATCCTTCTTCAATGCGTAATGTTGTAAACTCAATCTCTGCTGTTGCTGCTGTAATCTTTTTATTCTGCTCAAAGGTACGGCAGGTGACTTTAATATTTTCAACACTCCCCGTTAAAGTCAGCTGCTGGGTTATCCATCATACTCAAACGTTTTCTTAAAAAACCAAAGGTCTTTTGCCCCAATGGCTTTGTTAAAATATCTGCGTATTGCTCCTCTATTTTACAATGTTGTAAAACAATTTCTCCATTGTTCACCAATTCTCTGATATAGTGAAACTTTGTATCTATGTGCTTCTTTCTCTTGTGAAACACATAATTATTTGACAATGCAGTAGCTGAGCTATTGTCACAAAAAATCACTGTCCCTTTTACCTGTTCTTGACATAAACTTCTCAGCATTCTTCTCATCCAGATTGCTTGACACGTTGTTGCTGTAGCTACCACATTCTTTGCCTCTGCTGTAGATAATGCTACAATCGGTTGTTTCTTAGAAGCCCATGAAATGGCTCCTGAACCCATATGAAAAACATAACCGAAAGTGCTCTTCCGATCATCTACACTTCCAACCCAATCAATGTCAGTGTATCCAACTAATTCTGAATTTTCTGAAGTAGTATATAAAATGCCAAATGTTTTAGTTCCTTTAACATACCTCAGAATTCTCTTTGCTGCTTGCCAATGTGCCTCTTTTGGCTTCTCCATAAATCTGGAAATTAAACTAACAACATGAATAATATCTGGTTTAGTTTCACTCAAATACATGAGGCTGCCAACTATGCTTTTATACAAACTTGGATCAAAATCCTTGCTGCTGTCATCTTTACTCAACTTCAATCCCATTACTGTGGGAGTAATTGCAGCTTTGCACTCCTGCATATTAAATATTTCTAAAACTTGATTCACATACTTTGCTTGAGATATAAAAATTCCTTTTTCACTTTTCTCTACTTCTATTCCTAAGAAGTATTTCAACAAGCCCATGTCAGTCATTTCAAATTCATCTTTCATGACTGTTTTAAAATTTTCAACAAGGTAATCATCATTACCTGTAAAAATTAGATCATCAACATATAAAACAACAATGAGCATCTTACCATCTTTTTATTTGATGTAGAGGGTGGGTTCTCCCTCACACTTTTCAAATCCATTTTCCAGTATATAGGAGTCTATCCTACTGTACCATGCTCTTGGCATTTGCTTTAGCCCATAAAGAGCTTTCTTCAATCTACAGAACTTATGCTCTTGGCCTTTCTTCTCATATCCGAGAGGTTGTTCCACATATACCTCTTCCATTAAAACTCCATTTAAAAATGCGGATTTTACATCCATCTGATATACTTTCCATTTGTTTTGTGCCGCTATGGAAAACACTGCTCTTACTGTCTCCATTCTTGCAGCTGGTGCAAAAGTTTCTTCATAATCAATCCCTTGCCTCTGCTTGTATCCTTTGACAACAAGTCTGCCCTTGTGTCTTTATATTTTTCCTTCAGCATTGCTCTTGGTATTATAGACCCATTTAACTCCAATAACTTCTTTTCCTTCTGGGAGATCAACCAACTCCCATGTTTTGTTCTTCTTTATGGCATTAATTTCATCATCCATAGCTTCTATCCATTTTCTATCTTTAATAGCATCTTCAAAATGAATAGGATCATCAACTTGACAATATAAAACAAATAAGGAATTCATACCTTCATTTGCTGCTTCTTGCTCATAGATGTGTCTAATGCTTCCAAACTTTGTTCCACCTTCACTTGGTGTAGACGTGCTTGATGAAGCACTCAATTATGCTCCATGTGGTGTGCGCAGTGATGTACTCCCATTTCTTCTCAAGGGTGTTCTCGCTACTGCTTGAGGTGTCCCTTGCTGTCCTTGTGTTGGTGGAGGTTGTGCTATGGATGGGTTGTTGATTTCAACCACATCTTCCTCATCTTCATCACGAGACAAACAATTTTTAACATTGACTGTCTTCTCAATACTTCGATCCCATGCTTCCTCTTCAATAAATTGCACATCTCTAATTATCGTAAAATTCTTTGTGGATGGGTTATACAATCTGTATCCTTTGGAATCCTCACAATATCCAAGGAAAATGCACTTCTCCCCCTTACTATCCAACTTCTTTCTCAACTTGTCTGGAATGTGTGCATATGCAACACATCCAAAAAATCTCATGTGGGTGACTCCTTGTTTTCTTCCACTCCACGCTTCTTCTGGAACTTTGTTCATCACAACTTTTGTAGGGCATCTATTTAAAATATACATAGCACAGTTTGCTACTTCTGCCCAATACTCATTCGGCAAGTGCTTTTCCTTCAGCATGCTTCTCACCATTTCCATTATGGTTCGATTCTTCCTTTCATCAACTCCATTCTGTTGTGGTGTGTACCTTGTGGTAAACTGCTTGTGTATGACATTCTCTCTGCAAAAACGCAGAAATTCCTTTGAGATATATTCTCCTCCTCTATCGGTTCCGAGAACTTTAATATACAACCCACTCTGTTTTTCTACAAGAGATTTAAAATGGCAAAATTTCTGAAAAACTTCACTCTTATATTTCAAAAAATAAACCCACACTTTTCTTGTGAAATCATCTATGAAGGTCAGCATGTAGTTGCTTCCTGAAACTGATGTTTTTTGCATCGGCCCACACAAATCTAAGTGGATGATTTCTAAGGGTGCTTTCGCCCTTATGGTTTTCCCTGATGGAAAATTTTCTCTGTGTTGCTTTCCCAAGATGCAGCCTTCACATAGGCTGTCAAGCTTCTCAATCAATGGCAAACCTCTTACCATTCCTTTTCTGTGCAGCAAATTTAATCCTCCGAAATTGAGATGTCCAAATCTCAGGTTCCATAACCAATTTCCATCTTTAGCTTCCTTCTGAAAGGCTTCTTGTGTTACAACTGTTATACTCTTTCCTTTTCCCTTCAAGTCAATATTGAGCTTGAGCGGAAACATTCTATTGCTGGTCATTTGAATTTCAGCAATGATTTTCTTGCTTGGAGGTATATATTTTATTGTGCACGCATCATATTTAAATATTACATTGTAACCTTTATTTATGAGCTTCCCAATGCTCAAAAGATTACACTTCAGACCTGGGACATAATATACATCAGGGACAAATTTCTGCTCCCCATTTCTTGCTCGAATACTAACTCTGCCTTTTCCTTTGACACAGGTCTTAGTATTAGTCCCTATGGTCACTTCAGATTTTACTTCTTCATCTAGATTGGAAAACATTGCCTTGTTTCTAGTCATATGATTGCTACATCCTGAATCTAAGAACCAAACATCATCTTCTTTATCTTGTGCTACATTATAGGCTAACAGCACATTACTTGGGTTCTTTTCCTCTTTTGCTACATTAGCATTCTGCTTATTTTTCATGTCATTTTGCTTCTTTCTACATTCATTGCCATAGTGCCCATATTTCTTGCAATAATGACATTGGACATTATATTTGTCATACCTCTGTCCATGAGCATGTTGGTGTTGATGTCCACCTTGTTGGCTATTGCATTGGCCGTGACTCTGACTTTGACTATTTCTCCTTCCATGTGAATGTGAAGGGTTGTTCCTTCCACCTCTGTTTTGGCTTCTACCTCTTCCTCTTCCTTTTCCTTGACATCTTCCTCTTCCTAAAGGCATCTGGCTCTTGAAGGCGTGGTCAAGAGATGAATGTTCATATCTGCTCAATCTCTGTTCATGATTCATCAGTGAGGCATGAAGTTCATCTACCGTGAACTGTGAGAGATCTTTGGTCTCTTCTATGGTGGTAACAATAACATCAAACTTTGAGGGTAAGCATCTCAAAATTTTCTCCACAATCCTTCTTTCTTCAAGAGTTTCTCCATGGGATATTATCTGATTTACAATCCCAATCACATGTGTAAAAAATGTGTCAACATTATCTGACTCTTTCATGCAAAGAGTTTCAAAATCTCTTCTTAGCAATTGAAGTTTTGTTGTCTTAACTTTCTCCATGCCTTAATAGGCTATTTTCATAGTTTCCCATGCATCCTTGGATCTCTTAGCTGCTACTATCCTTGGAAACACACTCTCATTTACTGCTTGATACAAATAGAAGAGGGCTTTAGAGTCCTTATTTCTATTTTTCTTTAATAAATCCTTATCTGCTTGAGTTAAGGCATTAAAAGCCTGCTCATCTGCTGGTTCAACAAAACCATCTTCTACAAATTCCCATAAGTCTTGTGAGACAAACAGGGCTCTTATGGTAATGCCCCAATAATCATAGTTCTTTCCATTAAATTGTGGAAGCTGAACATTTCGAATGTTCATACCAGTACTTGGTCCAACCATTGCTTTTAAACTGAATTCTACACTTAAAAAAATTGTCCTTCCTTTTTTTTTGAAAGAACAAACTCTTTTAAACAAAACAACAACTCTGTTGTCTTTGAGAAATACCTGATCTTTTGACCTTTGTTGAGCTTTCACTCTGCTAGAGGAAAAGCTGCACCAAGTCTTCTTCTTCTTCAGCTTATTTGAAAACTTCAAAGAGCCTGAAATAGCTTTGATACCATGTTGGAATTTTGGGAAATTCCAAACAATAGAAATGGAGAGAATAAAATCCCCTCTACAACACAGAGAAGTTAAAAACTAAAATTTGCTTGCAGACAGAGACGACATGAAAATTCTTCTATTTCATTAACAAAACTTTTAACAAAAAAACTATTACAAATTTCTTCCTCAATGGACGGATTCACAGAATAAGACTGCTACAAACGTAGTGCTCTAAAACAACTCTCTGTTCTATCAGAACAACACTCTCTGTCTCATAAACCAACACTATTGTGTTTTCTTTCTCTTCTCACATGCACTGATGTGCAAAAATCTAAACAAGAATACACTTCATTACATCAAGCCTCACGGGCTTTTTTCACTTTATATAAGGCGCGGCAGGAACAAAAATACATAAAATAATAATAAAAAAAATTTACAAAGGAAAATCTTTGCAGAACAATAAAATATAACATAGCGCGACGTACGAGTGGGGACCACATTGCAGTCGGCCATTTGCGATGTGCAATATTGGTGGAGAAAACAAAAATGCAATTTGCGACATTTGCTATATGCGATAGCGTTATGGCGCGTCGATCGCATCGCGACTTTCACTTGGCGGAAAAACAAATGGACTTGCGATTGTGCGATCATGCGATGACGTGACGATCGCAATATCTGTGATCAACATATATGGCGGTAATATATGACATGCGGTTGTGCGATCGTGCGAAGGCGCGACAATCGTACATCGCAACTTTCAATGAAACTTTGGCATGGGAAGAGGGTGATTTTGTGACATTGTGATGTTGCGATGGTGAGATGATCGCACATCGCAAACATCCACATCAACAAGACACTTAACACTTCAAAACTGTGATTTTCCGCTTAAGTGGTAGAGACCACTTGTCGTTCCCTTTTTCGGAACTTTAAAGAACTTTCTGTCATTTTAAACACATTTCATTCATTTTGGTTGTTGAGGGCTTAAAAGCCTGAAATGAATTTCTTAATGAATTCTGCTCCTCCGTAGTTCAGATCTATGGGAAATCTTCATTCCACTCCAAAAATGACTTCGCCCATAATACAAAATTAATTCCTCCTCTGCAATATTTGGCTGCGGCCCATCAACAAGTTAAATTATTCTCCTTACAGTTCTTCCATCCTTCTTCAATGCGTAATGTTGTACACTCAATCTCTGTTGCTGCTACTGTACTCTTTTTTTTCTGCTCAAAGGCAGGGCAGGTGACTTTAATATTTTCAACAAATATATTGTGGAAGTAATATATGGCTACATAGTTTTTTTTTTTTATATTTAAGTATATTATTTAAAATATCATAAGCCATAATTTGAGTTAATAATTTTTAATAGCTATTTTTTATGATCTTTGTTACTCGTAAGAGATAAAGAAAAAATTCCATGTACCATGAAAAAATATTCACATCACAAACCAATAGATATATTGATTGTGACGCTCTCTCATTTCATACAATCGATGGCATTACTCTATTATAGAGAGTGGACAGTGGAACATATCTACGGATAGAAGAAAACATTTTATTTCATGTATACAACTCGTAAATCCTTCATCATATGTTGTGACTTGACAATACAAGTTATTCATCGCATGCATGCTTTACAAATAATACCACATCTTATTACAAAGGTTAACTAAAAAATCTATCATCGCATGCGAAATTTGGCTTTCTTCCCCATATTATTGGGCCAACAGACGCATTCTACAGTCATTATCAGTATTACCTCGATGTGTAAGTATGTGGGAAGCCAAAATAAAAAAACTAAAAATTAAAAATAAAAAATAAAACCTAAATTATGTTGGCTTAAAGAATAACTTACACAACCATATAAATAAACAATTAAAAATAAATAATAACTAAAATTTAAACAATATAAATTAAAATATGAAGAGATTTAAGAACACTCAAAAAATAGATATTGTAAATAAATATAAATATAAATAAATGAGAAAGGTATGGTAAATAAATAAAACCTATTTTTGTAGGTACTTCAGAGGTATGGTAAATAAATAAAAATATAGATAAACTAGAGGTATGGTAAATAAATTAAACCTCTTTTTATATTTACTGCATAAAGCTATTTGTGTTTACAAAACCTCAAAAAAAAGGTTTTATTTAGTTGAATCCTATGGGCCAAATACTATGGGACAAATTATTATTAATACCATGGACCAAATACTATATTTATAAAAGATGTATTTACAGGTAAGCTAAATTAATACAAATATATCAATAGGAGTATAAATCAACATCTAATTATATATAAAGCCTATGAACCAAATTAATAATAATACCATGCCAAAAAAACATTATTAAAGGTAACATTAATATTAATTATTATTATAAGATCTAATATTCATATTAATATTATTAAATTTAATAACTTTATATTAATAGAATATTAAATTATATATATGGGAGGGAAGAAAAAAGAAATATGGTAGAGGTGGAGAAATAGTGGGAGTGCATAGAAGAGATGGAGATAAACTGAAGGAGAGGATGAATGAAGAGAGAGAGAGATGGAGAGGAGTGAGAGAGGTAGAGAATGGTAAGAGAGGCAGAGGGAGACATAAGGATGGATGTGGGAGAGAGAGAGAAGGAGAGATGCTTGGAGGGTACATATAGAGAGTGAGAGCGTGAGAGAGATAGAGAGATAGAGGGAAGAGAGAGGGAGGTAGGAGAGAAAGGAAGAGAGAGGAAGGATGAGAGGAGGAGAGAGTGAAAGAAGAAGAAATACATCGAGAGTGAGAAGTGGAGAGAGAGGGAGTGAGAAGGGAGATAGGGAGAGAGAGTATATTTTTTTAGGGGTGAGATAAAGAGACATAGAAGGAACGATTGAGACAAGGGGGAGATAAGGAGGGAGAAGAAGAAAGGGAGGGATATAGTGACATAGTTGGAGAGAGATATAGAGTGATGGGGGAAGAGAGATGATTTGGGAGCGAGAGAGTCGTGAAGATAGAGGGAAGCATGCGATAAAGGGAGAGAGATGAAGGACGAGAGGGAGTACTTGAGAGAGAGGAAGAGAGTGAGCGGGGAGGGAGAGGATTGTAAGGGAACGAGATAGAGTGAGAGAAAGTGATGGGTGGTGAGAGAGGAAGGTAGGAGATAAAGGGAGAGAGATGAAGAAAAAGAGAGGGAACTTGAGAGAGAGGAGGAGAGAGGGAGGGATATAGGAGGAGAGGGGGAGGGAAAAATAAATACATAGAGAGTGACAAGTGGAGAGAGAGAGAGAGAGTGACTAGGGAGAGATGCAGAGAGAGTGTGTATGTATTGGGTGAGATAAATAGATAAAGAAGGAGAGATGGAAAGAAGGGAGAACAGAAGGAGAGAGAGAGAGGCATATATTAAAAAAGTTGGAAGGTGAAGATAGAGAGAGAGAGAGATGGGAGATAAAGGAAGAGAGAGAGTGGAGAGAGGTAGGGAAAGAGAGATGGATATGGAGTGGCAAAGAGAGGGAGGTAAGATGACATACATAGAGAGTGAAAGTTTTAGAGAGAGAGAGAGAGGGAGTGATAAGTAATATGGAGAGAGAGGGAGATAAGATAGAAGGAGGGAAGAGATATATAAGATGGGGATAGGGAGGAAAGGGAAAGAGGGAGAGAGGATAGAAGGAGGGAAGAGAAATATAAGCAGGGGATAGGGAGGAAGGGGGAAGAGAGAGAGAGAGGGAGGGAGAGGAGGAGGGAGTTATAGATAGATAAATTGTAGAAAGAGAGTGTACGTTTTAAGGTTGATATAGAGAGACAAAGGGAGATAGAGATATAGATGGAAGGTGAAGAGAAAGAAGACGTAGATGGAGATGGGGAGGGAGGTACAAAAATATTGATAAATATGGAGTGAGAGAGTGTGTGTGATTGTGGGGGTGAGATAAAGAGACAAAGAAGGATATATGGAGGGAGATATAGATATATATGGAGGGGGATAGAGGGAATAATATTTATTGCAATAGATGCATTGATTTCACTGTATATGGTGATTTCTTATCCTCTTTGATTGCTTGAAATAGATGCATTGATTTTAGTGTAGATTTTGATTTCTAATGATATTTGATTACTTACACTAGATGCATTGATTTCAATGTAGATGATTTCTAATCCTATCTGATTGCTTCCTCTAAATGCATTTATTTCAGTGTAGATGATGATTTCTAATCTTATTTGATTGCTTGAAATAGATGCATTAATTTCAATATAGATGTTGATTTCTAATTATATTTGATTTCTTACACTAGATGGATTGATTTCAATATATCTGATTTGTAAACATATTTGATTGCTTGTACTAAATGCATTGGTTTTAGTGTAGATGGTTGTTTATAATCTTATTTGATTGCTTGTACTAGATGCATTGATTTTAGTGTATATCTTGGTTTATAATCCAACTTTATTACTTGCATTAGATACATTGGTTTGAGTGTAGATGTTGATTTCTAATCCTATTTGGTTACTTGCATTAGATGCATTCATTTCAATGTAAAAGTCTTTTTCTAATCTTATTTTATTTTTTGTATTAGATACATTGATTTTAGTGTATATGTTGATTTCTCATTTGATGTGATTGTATGTATGATGGTACATTAATTTTAAATTTATTGGATTACTAGTATGCATTGATTTCAGTGTAAGAAAAAAAAAATTGTTGACAATGCAGCATTATTTTTGTGTTATAGTAATTAAACCTAATAATATTAGAGAGAAAGAGAAACAACGCATGATGTTTGTATGATGTTTACTACAACAGTTGGAGCTAAATATTTAAATGGTTTATGATTTCAACTATCTTTTCATATAATTGATATGAAAAGATAACAAAACCAACAATACAGTGACAATAAGAATAGTACAAGAAAATAGTTTGAGATTGATCACAATGAAGCCTACTTCTAATTTGCTACATTTTTATTATTCACATTTTCTATCATTCAATAATATTGCTTCGTCACTTCGCATTAAAAAGTTTTATTTTATCATTTTTTATCATTAAATTTATTTTACAATATTTATCATATCAACAATCATATGTTCATCATATTACTGATAGATTTTCTCTGGCCTCACAGGACTAAAACCAACCTAGATCCATCTTAACTTGGGACCTATCAAGTCCAGAGGGATAAAATCTCTCCATATGCAAAGCTTTCCTCAAGTTTTGCACTCAAAAAAGAGATTTGCAACACGAGGGATTTGATCCTTCTCCGCGCTTCATAGAGGATGGATCTAAGATGGTACCATTCAGTGCCTCTACCCAGGCAGATTGTTATGACCAATCCCATGGCTGTGGCCTAACGGTTCAATGGGTGGAATAGTTTTCTTAGCTTCATGTTGAACCACATTAGATTTTAGAGAAGGAAGTAGTGCCTCAAAATGTCCATTAGAGCGCTCGTGTGAAACAATCGACTTTGCAAATACAGCTGGCTTCAAGTTAGCGTCCGAATCAGAATGCTCAGGGCAGCTCTTCTGCCAAAGGGTTCCTTCAGCTCCAGGAGTACCTTTGCAGGAGGCTTTTCCTGCGCCAGTAGATAGCTGGTTACACGAGTTGCTTTAACGTGAGAAACGCTATTGAGAGAGAGTGGCTTGAAGCCGAAAATTCGAGCAGCCTCACCTAACGGGGCTGCAAGAAAAAATATGATAATAATAACACAATTCTTCGTCACTCAATTGATTTACTTAAGACAACATGTCTATCTATATCAAATGTGACTATCACAAGAAAAACAAACGCGAACACGGTAACGTATTGTCCACGGAGGTTATGATACTCGGAAGAAGACAGGAAGAGGAGAATACAAGAAAATACACTTAGACGCGTCTCTGCAAAAAAACTACACGCACGATGATAGATGAGAATTTGACTGGTCAAATGTTTAACCTTTCCATCATATTTATCTGTTACCTCTAAGGTCCAGTCAACGAAAAATAGATTCCTGTCATGCGGTGGAGGAATTAAACAGTAAACCCTACAATTAGAATAACATTGATACTTGTAAATATGAAATGGGCACACGAACCCCATAAAATAAAACAACCCACCATATGTTAAAAAGCGATTGCTTTCTTGTAGGCGAGATTCATGCATTCAGTCATAATCCAGAATGATTACCTTGCATTTACTTTCCTTGACTTGAGAATTTCTTGCCTATTGACTTCTTTCTATGGTCCAGCTAAAATAAAATTGTTTAACAAAGAAACTGTAACAAATCGCTCGATATTTCGAATGTTCGAGGAGAATTAACATTTTCTACTTTTGTCCGAAGTGAAAATGTGTCAGTGGTTGAGAACAGTGATGGCCGGCTTTAGATGATACTAGATTCTGAAAGCACTTTTAAGGAAAATATGGCGTTCACCTTTCTCTGTTCATGTATTTTTAGATTCTCTTGTACTTTTGTCTGGATCTGGATCTGTCCTATACATTAATATACTTTAATATCAGGTCCTGTTTTCCGTGCACACCACAACCTCCATTCGATTTCTTTGACAGCAGATCAAAAACTTCTTCTTTATAGTTGTTTGCCAATCCACGAAACCACCAGTTCATGGCAGACAACGTGCGCAGAAAGGGCAGCCACCCACATGCCATGTGTTTCTTCTTTGTAATTAGTTTCAACACCTACAAGCGAAAGAAAGAGGGAACTTCATGTCTCTCACGATGCGTTTAGCTGCCCTTTGTGATATTTTCGTTGTGTTACTGAATATTATTGAAATTCCTCACAACTATGTCGAGTCATGCAACATTGGCCGAGTTTATGAAATGAGGCTACCGCTAGGTTTAGTTGTTGGAATGGCTGGTCATATTACCTTAACCTGAATTTGAAATTTTGTCTATCATGTTTTTTTACTCTCTGGGTTTATTTGCATTATAGGGCTAGCATCTCAAATCGGAATTTTCTTCATTGTTTTCCTAAGTGTCATATTAAACTGTACATTTATTTCATGTCAATTAATGAAATAAACTTATATAATTTAAGTTAAAATAACAGAAAAAGTAAGTTGATTATTAGGTTTTTGTATTAAAATAATATAGATAAATTAGATAATCATTAATTTAAGGAGAAAGGCACTCAGTTAAGAGGTAACCATTAAAATAGAAGCATTTTGATTCTCATCCTGTGCATCAACCTCAAGTTTAACAACTTCTGAAGAAACCAAGAAGGGTCATGAAAATTCTTCCAAAGAAGGGTTGTGAAAATTCTTTTAAGGGAAAGACATTTCCTTCCATTTGTAAATTTGTGTAAAATAAAAGAAGCAGGTTTGTTGTCTAAATTATTATAGAATGCTAGCTTTTAAGGATATTTGGTGAGTTGGTTTTATGGTGAGGTGGGCCTTTTGTAAATGTAACAAGTGGGAGATGGGGTGTTAGGTAGCTTGGACACATGCTCAATTTTTTTTCTTTTGTTACTATATTTCGAAGCTCCTCATAAGTTATAAAAATTAATGTAAATGTAGCGTAGAGAGCATGAAGTGTTCTGATTTTACTGAGTGCATATATGTCTAAAAAGGGTTGTGGGAAGCGTTGTGAGCGCTTAGGAGTAGCACAAAGGATTATCTGTATGGTGAAGCTAGACTCTTTCCCATAAAAATGTATTTGTTTTTGCCATCTATCTAATAAGAATAATGTTTTCTCGTTCACCATGTGCATTTATGTGTGTGTGCTGAGTAAGTAACTCTCTATTTTTACCTATTATATGTTAATAATCGCCATTAATGATTGATTGTCAAATCCCTATGTTTTTGTTTGAATACATATTACAAACAATATTTTGAACTAAGTATTTAAAATTCAGGGAGAAATAACACACAAGTGCTTGATTTTATGCCAACCAAGAAAGCTTAGTATTACAGAAGGTTTCCTTAACTTGTGTGTACAATGAAGGACAAGTACCTACAAATCAATTCAAATCTAGAATTGGAGACAAGTTAATAGAGAGGTAAAATATAGGATTTGGTAATGAGGCATTGAAATTTCGCTATCAGGGAAAGGACTTTGAGTAAATCACTTCACCAGCTCATTTAACTAAAATTTGGCCAAATATTTCGGTAGCCATGGGGGTTGTGTGGTGATTGGAACTCATGAATTCCATGGAAATTCAATAAAATCACAAATACTAGAAGGGTGGAATTCAAGAAGAGTAGTTGAATTCATATTTAGTTGGGACACGTTGTAAATAAAAGTGTGAGGACATGATGACCCTAGAAGAAACAAGTATTGAGTGTTCACCACCCTCCAACTGAGGGAGGGACCCATTTTTGTCAGGTGTGACATCAATTTGCATACTGAGACCCTTGGTGCACCTAAGGAAATTCTCCACCTTGAGTAGAAAGTTTGGTGAAGCTTAGAACTATTCAACATAGTAAGGTGTGTTGATATATTCAATGTGGCGTATTTAACCCTGATACCCAACATAGCCAACTATGAGCAATAGATTCCATGTAATGTGTGGAACCTTTTTCATTATAAATTTTGGTTGTGCTTATAATGTTTGAAAGGTAAAAAGGGACATGAGGAAGGAGATTATCAAAGTATTTATAAACCCATAAATATGCCCATGCCATATCCTTGTTGCATCAGAGTGGTATGAGAGTGAAAAAGCCCTTTGGGTAAATACAATATAAAGGGTACTGGAAGATGTAGAGTTGATGATATCAGAAAAAATGTTTGATAATAGTCACAAAAGTTGAAGAAGGTTTCTCATGTAGGGAAAAATATATTATAGAGTGACTTGTGGAAGAATTTCGATCCCATAGAGGTAAAGACCATGAAGGAAGAAGAACTCAATAAAGAGGGGAATTTCTCAAAGAGAGGAAGGAAACATATAAAGAGTGGAGGTCAAGACAGAGAATGGTTTGAACAACATACAGAAGAATTTTCAGTAAGGATCAGAGTTGGAAGAAGATGGAAAAAACAATAGCTATGTGTGGAGTGAGAAGATACCTCAGATATAGAGATCTCATAAAAAATGGAAACCCTAGCAAGTAATTGGTCATTTTGTTTATTTAATATTAGTAAGAAAGATAATAATTATAGGTAGTATCATATGTGGATTCCATAACTACATCCAACAATAGTTATAGAGAACCAAAAAAGTTCTTAAAGGAAGTGGCAGAAAACCCTTACAGTAAGAAAGACCGTAGAAAACAACAAAACCTAGTTGTGGTTAGGGAGTGAAGGGAATAAAGGAGGTACTTAAGAGGAGAGAAATAGAGGATTTATATTTCTACTAATCCTCATAGAGAAAATTATTTGAAAGACCAATTTTCAAACATTGGATTGAGCAACATAGAGAGTTAGGACTACTATTATTTTAGTCTATTTGTTTATGTTTATAAAATGGTAGTTGGAAGAGCATACGAGTGCTTTAGAGTAGCAAAAAGAATTTTATGTATTATCAATCATTTTCACTACTAATCAAACTAGGTGTTAGAGAGGAATACAACTATTTTGGAGAGTGAGTAGTGGCTCAATGCTCCACTATTGGAACTAGTGTCATTTCGTTGTATAAATGTATATTGAAACTTTGGCTTAATATTTAAAGTTCATTGAGCCAACAAATTTTCATGCATATGTCGTAAATGTTTTAAGAATTTTCAATGGATGCTTCCGGTATATCTTGGCACTGTATGTAGTAAATAATCTTAAATATTTCTTTAGATGTTGTGCTCATCTTATTGAATGTGTGTTGTAATTGCTTAAAGATCTTTACTACTATGTGAACTATTTCACTAGTTGGTTAACAATTCTTTCATATGTATGTGTGTGTGGATTTTTTAGAATTGTATTATTATTTTCCTTCTAAAAACTCACTTTTGTTCCTTCCGATGAAAGAAACTTGATACATTTTTCAATTAAACACTTCACAAAAAATACATACTTGCCCATTCTAAAGTACATGTGTGTTGCTCTATTATGGTAACTATTGCAGTGATGAGCTAGTGCAAAATGAGATATTAGCGACTAAGTTACTAAAAATTTTATTGACCATAATTATTTCAAGTAAATTACTACTAAATTAGAGAAATTTTAGGTGACCCAACTAAAAATGACTAACTTAAACGAGTAATTTAGTCTAGGATAAAATGTGCGACTAGGTAATAAGTGAATCAACTAAAAGTGACTAACTTAAATGACTAATTTAGTTTAGGACTAAAAGATATGACTAGATAATAAGTAAGCAAACTAAAACTGATTAACATAAATTTTAGGCTAAGGGGTCCTAACTCACGTTTGAAATTAAGGTTAACCAATAAGACCCTCTTACTACTGACCCTTTCGACAGTGACCTACTTGTGCAAGTCATAGTCTCACCCGAAGCAGTATCGAGGGGGGGGGGGGGGGGTGCTGGAACAAGGTTTCCAAACCCAAATATAGAATTAAATAATGTGGGTGTCCTTATATCTAAAAAATTGTGATCTAACCTTCGCATAAAAAGCTTTAACTAGAAACCCTAACGAAACAGATTTAGGTTAATAGTGAAAATGTGAAGTTGGGTTACACTTTTTGCCCTTTTTTGAGAAAAAACTTTCATTTTTTTTATTCTTCAACTTTATGCAAGGTAAAACAAATTTTCTATTTAGAATTTCATTCTGCGATAAAAAAAAAAAGAGTTCTCAGAAATTTTGTTAGCTTTCTATTACTTATTTTTTGGAATTTTTTGATACACATTTGATTTGTCGACTTAGCATTTCTTTGAGTGTGTGTTTTTTAACAGTCAACGGATTCATAAGAAGTCATGTTAATACACAATCTTGTATTCTTTGAAAATTTGTGTTTTTGGGAGAGCTATTTGTATGCAACCATACAAAGATAGACTTCGAGAAAATGTTAAAAAAAATAATATATGAATATTGGAAGAAAAATTCGCTTGTTTTGCCAACTGAAATGCATGTTATGCGAAGAAGAATAGCGCGAAATAAGCATGGAAAATTTTAGGGGTAATATTTGCAGGTGGGCTATTTTTCCCTGGTTTTTCCAAAAAAAAAGTTTTGCTAATTTCCCTTGTTTTATAAAAGTGATTCGCCCAAATTTTACAATAAAAAATCATTTTACCTTAAAAATCGCCAAAATTATATACACAATATGTATAATATCATTATAAATTTGAATAATTTTACAAATACATCAATAAACATTTTATATATTTCACATTAGGGACTACTGAGATTCGCCAATTTTTTAAACTTCAAAATAATTTTCCATCCTTAAAATTTTCCTTGGAAATCAGTACGAAGAACATGAAAAACATTTCTTGGAAACCACTCAGATAGAGTTGTTCAAAAAGTTCAAAGAAGAGAATCACGAAATTCATGTTTTAATTAGTGCTTTTGTTCAACAAAAACCATGGTATGTAAAACCTATCACCATACACAACACTTGTTGTTGCCATTATCATGTGGAATATGAGTTATATTATGACACACTCCTTGATTTTGGTAGAATATTTTGGAAGGATTCACCTCCTCCTTCCACTATCCGTGATTTCATATCTCAAATTTTATGTGAAAGAGAAAGAGACGAGCTATTTTATGAAAAGAAATGTGTTGGTGGTAAAAAATGCGATGATTTTGGAAATTTCTCTAAATTTCAAAATAAATATCGTATTGATATAAATGATCAATCATTTTCCAACATGAAAGTGAAATGCAAGAGATATGAATATATCAATACATCGATTCAAGGTGCAAATAGTGTTAAAATAATTGAATTACAAGAAGAAGTAATTTTTGTGATAGACTTTTTGAGAAATTTTGAGGAAGAAATTTACAAATACACCAAGAATTCCCATAGAACTCGATGGCAAGACTTGCAATTCAAAAAATCCCATGAAGTTTTTCCACCAGGGACCATTTTGTTAGTAATTGATTTTGCAAAAAACTACACATTTGTTCCACAAAAAGAAATTCAGAGTGAATACTATCATTCTAACCAAGTGTCCATGCTCATCCATATTCTATATAGACATGCTAAAACAAACATCGATCATATAGAAAGCACCAATGAAAATTGACATCTTATTAAAGAATATCACTTTTATGTCAATGACGATTGTACACATGATATATATTTTGTAAAAAAAAAGAATTTGGAAAAATTTATGATTCCTTGAAAAATCATGGAATAACATTCAATGAACATTGGATATGGTCAGACGGATGCGTAGGACATTTCAAATCTACTCTATCATTCTTTTGGTTGTGTTGTCTTCATAAGGAAACCTACATTAAACATTGTTGGAATTTCTTTGAGACTGGCCATGGAAAAGGAGAACAGGACGGTGCAGGGGCCTGGATAAAACAAGCACTTCAAAGATATCAAATGAACCCTTCTGCAAGCCGACTTGTGGACATGAAAGAAGTTGTTCAATGGTGCATCACTACTCTAATCCCTGAGATTAACTGATCAAGGGAAGTGCGAAGGTACATTCAGTTTAATTTTTATTGGATATCTAATTTTAAATAGTGTAAATTTTTCAGAATGGTTATCCTTGATTGTATTTTGATATAATATTTACATTCTTCTTTAAATTTTCCAAATAAAGGTTTTTTTGGCATATTGGAATCGAAGATGTAGATAGATCAATTGAAAATGACATTGAGACAATAAAAGGGACTCGAAAATTGCATTCAATTAAAACAAAGTCATTCAGAAATGTGTTTGCATTGGATAAAAGAAAATATTCTTGTTTTATTCATGTTTGCATAGATGACACAAAATCTGATGACATTTGTGAAAACAAAATGTATGTAAAAGATTAGAAACATATAGAGCTAAATACAACGGGAAAAATGTGCATTGCAATGTTTGAAGAAATGCAATCATAGGAGACTACAATATCATCCGATGGTGATCGAGTTTCAGATCTTGTTAAAGAAGGTAACATTTGAATTGCTTTCTAATGATAAATATGTAGAAATAAATTTGAATATGTATAATTTTGTTAAGTTTGTTTTATTGTGTAGGAGATGTTTTTGTTGTAATTTCACCTACTTACAATGATGAAAATGTGAAGTATTATTTGATGCGTTGCACTCAACGAAAAATTAAATTATTAGAAGACTATAATGATCACGGATTTACATATGAAAGAGGAGCTATTATACTGAAAGGTTATTTTTTCAGGAAAACAACTAAAAGTAGTAATTTTGTTTACTGTGGAGACTATGAACTTGATTTCATAAGTTGTCAATATAGTCACTTGGTGTGTGCAGAACACATAAAGTTCATCTAGGTTCAATCAAAGAAAAAAATGAAAATTAAGAAATGGAAAATGTCAAAATCTGATCATGAACGGATTATTGAAGATGGCATTCCAATGGATTTTTTTTTATTGAACTACCCAACAATTTATTCTCTTTGGATTATATGTCCTAGAACTTCCAGTACTCAATTAAAAATTGAGTTTCCTTGTTATGTTATCTGCGCAACTGTTTTGACATGTACAAATTGTTTTGGTACATGCACACTCTAGTATCAACTAAAAGTATCTTTTCTATACATGCATTGATGAAAAATGTTGCATGCATTATATATATATATATATATATATATATATATATATATATAACTGTTCAAGTAGTTTTACTATGTGCATTGATGAAAAATGTTTCACGCACTGAATATATATGTTCTAGAATGTAATTAAATGAAAGTACTTTTTCTATGTGTGTTGATGAAAAATGTTGCATGTACTGGATATATACACGAACTCAGTGCACATCTAGTTTTTCTTGTGGGATATTTTTGTAGTAAGTAACCAAAATGTAAATAAATCATCTGCAATATAATTTTGTACAAATATTCCTTTTAGACAAGAGGCTTGGAGCACTTCTTCGATTTTTGGTGGGATTTGAACCACATCTCTATTCCTAATCGAAAATCTACTGCAAAATTTGTCTGTCCAATGCTCAAATATGTTCTATGTGCATTGATGGAAAATGTTGTGAATGTATTGGATCTATATATATATATATATATATATATATATATATATATATATATATATATATATATATATATATATATATATATATATATATGTTCTAGAATGCAAATAAAAATGAGTGGACCATCAATTTACCAATTTATAAATCAACAAGGCTACCTAGTTGAGTGCATTAATGAAATTGACCCCAATTCAACAAAAATATATATACTTCTTATATTTCCAATCAAAATTAAAGGGATCTATATGGGAAAGACGTAGAACATATAGCCTATGAACTAATTTAGTTCATAGCTCAATGAAAGTATCATCAAGTGGGAAAATGTTTCAAGAACACTTGATCATACTTAAAAGTAATCTTGAGATTGTTTTTGATCTTTACATATTACATACTATTGTTTGAGTAAAAAAAAATTAAAAACTTACCGAATGTACTTGAACCATCCAAAACATTAATTTTAAAACTTTTTGATGATATCAAAAAAAATTACTTCAGATGTCATTCCAATTGTAGTTCAACTATCGAATAAAAACATTAAATATTTAACATTATATCACATGCCAAATGTATATTGAAATGGTATCCAAAACTTAGTTTTAAAAACTTCTTGATTATATCACAACATTACTTCACTTGCCTAATGTACTTCAACCATCCAAAACTTGAGTTTTAAAAAAATTTTGATTATATATGACAACATTATTTCACATGCCATGCCAGTTGTAGTTCAAATATCCAATAAAAACATTTAACATTATATTACATGCCAAATGTAGATTGAAACCATCCAAAACCTAAGTTTTAAAAACTTTTTGATTATATATCGTGCAACATTACTTCACATGCCATGCCAATTATAGTTCAACTATCCAATAAAAACATTTAACATTATATCACATGCCAAATGTAGATTGAAACCATCCAAAATTTAACCTGTAATTTAACAAAAAATTATAGATCACAACATTACTTCACATGCCAAATGTAGATTGAAACCATCAAAAAATTAAGTTTTAAAAACTTTTTGATTATATATTGTGCAAAATTACTTCACATGACATGTGAATTATAGTTCAAATATCCAATAAAGACATTTAACATTATATCACATGCCAAATGTAGATTGAAACCAACCAAAAATTAACTTTTAATTTAACAAAAAATTATAGCTCACAACATTACTTAACATGCCAAATGTACTTCAAGCATCCAAAAATTAAGTTTTAAAAATAAAACAAATTATATAACACATCATTACATAACATGCCAAATGTAGTTCAGAAGCAAAACATTAATTTATAGATGACAACATTACTAGGAGTTCAACTATCCAAAACTTAGAAGTTTTAAAAACCAAACAAATTATATAACAACATTAATTCACATTCACATGCCAAAAGTATTAAAACCATCCAAAACTTAACTTTTTGGAAAAAAAACAAATTATATTAACACTGTAATAAAATATCTCCAAAAATTGTAGATCTCACAAACTGTATAAAGTATCAACTTATATATATATATATATATATATGACTGTGCATCTAGATAATATATAAAAAAGTAAATTTAATAATAGAAATCTTGAAATCAAATCTACAAATCATGTCCATCAAATACAGATGGATGTAGTGTCTTTCCTATCAGAGTCTCAATCTGCATGCTATCTTGCGAAACATGGGGAACCTGTACACAATGCACATACAAACATTAAAATTTGATGTTTTAAAAATGAGTGAGAATATATAGAACTTCATGTAAAAAATAAAAAATAAAAAAAAAATCATGCAATACCTCATGAGGCTCCTTCTCCATTTGTTCGCCTACTACAAGTTCCCCCATGAAAATGTCAGATGAAAATGCACATGTCTACATATATAAACTTATTTTCAATAATATTAAAAAAAAAAGTTAGACAACTTGGTCAAATGGATGAAATGGTGTGGATGTTCCTATCTCCGTCACTAGAGTCTGTGGATTAAAGAAATATTCTATAGAAACCTAAAATTCAAAATTTTAAAAGTATAAAATAACTCAAGATCTAGATCTCAATTTATAATAAAACTTAAATAAACTTCAATTTATAGATGATAACTTTTAAAAAAAACATATATATATTTAAAAGTGAAAAATTGAATACTTCTGCAGGTGAATTTGAGACATCTCCTAAGAGAGGCTCCAAAAGAAAATCTCCAAAAACCTAAAATTTAAAAAATTTAAAATAACTAAAGATATAGATATATATATCTCAATTTTTAATGTAACTTTTTGAGGTGGCATATATATATATATAACTTAAACATAAATTTTAAAGTGAAAAATTGTCCATACTTGTTGTGGATGTGGTACATATCCTAAGGAAGTAGAAGGTACATCTCTGAAGGAAAAATAATGTACCACCATCCAAAAAACGTCAGACGAAATCGCAATCAGTTAAAACATTTTATTATTATATATGTACATGTACATGTGTGCACAATTATTTATTTTAAAAATATCACTTAAAAAACACTAACATTTGTCAACATATGTTGATGGTGAGACCCATCTTCATTACTTGAACCAGACGCCCCAAACGTGATATTAACATTTTCGTCATTCAACATGCGTGACAACTCCAAATTGTGTTTTAACATATAATGATACATTTTTTTTTTATTAATGTACATAGAAATAAATGTATACATGTAGATAAACATGTATTTATTACAAATTTTACTCATGTATGTGTTAAAATAATTGAACTCTAAGGTCATTAACACATACCATTCATGTGCCCTCTTCCTCATGAAGAATTAGGTCTTGGCAACCATTGCGACAATTATTTGCATATATTCAGAGATCTTCAACATTCATGTTGTCAATCTCTTCATCTGTACAATACACAAAATTGGCATGTGCATTCTCACGTGCTCTTTGTTGATTTAGACAAACAACGACTCCAGCCAATCCGCTATAAACATTGTTGATCATGACGTCCCTTGTTTCTCGACTTATTTGAGAAGTCACATCCATCTCTGGCCACAGTGTTTCAACCTGAAAAGGTCGACTGACCAATGGTGGCTCAGGGCGAGGCAACTCCACATCTCACCTAGCACCACTACGGTCACACAATCAACCTTTCCCCAGACCAAAAAATTATGAAGGAAGGTCATTGTAATTAGGTTTCATTTTCAAAAAAAAATGCATAAATTATTTTTGCAAAATAAACAACAACCTCATCGTTCCATGGGAGCTTTCCATAGGCTACGAGGTGCCTATCATACAAATAATGAGCTATATTGGGGTGTTTGAAATATTGCACCTTCAACAATTTTCTTTTTGGCCCTTCCTTGAAATTAAACATTGACTTAAGCATATCTTCTGTAACTCTTAAATTGTTCTACATTCTACCATTTATCGCGACCCATTACTATTCCCTTTCTCTTTCTCATGATTTCTACAAATGTATCAGTCATTGGCCCAAGATTTTTGTACACATTTACTATTTTTCCCAATGATTGTGTAACTATTTCGAGGCTTTGTCGACTCTTAGCAGGTAAAGTAAAAGCCACGAGATCTCTTCACAATTTTGTATGAATTTGTTGACACATTTCTAAGGTGCATTGTGCCATGTTTCTTACCCATGGTATATCAGAAATTTCGGCGAGATAAGTTGTGGTGGGTAGAAAACCTTCTTCTTGAATGTAGCGTTCTGCACTACATCTATTTTGACCAATATTTGGAAAATTTTCAGCCTTTGCATCAATATATATAAAATTTTGTATATTAGAAAAAACACATGTAAACAAATTTGTACAAATTCAATAAAAAAAATGTTGAAATTTATGGCAACCTCGATGTGGTTGGCTATCATCTTATCCACCCTAAAACTGTTGAGAACCAGAACAACCCCGTTGTGAACCAGTACCACCAACCGTTGATTGGTCTCCAAGAGAATAAATATCACCACCTTCACGCAACCTGCTACCACTTATTGATGACACTCTAAGGGGATTTGAACCACCACCAACCTCTCGAGAGGAGAGAGAAGCTTCATAAACAAATACGAATTTATAATCAATTGAAAAATACATGCATACATATAAACACACGTGTACATATTCATTGATTAAATTGTGTTATAACCATACCATGACTGGGTGAAACATGGACATCCATGGCTGGTGTAGAGACCCTTCTCTTCTTATTAGCTCCTAAAAAATAAAAAATGAAACTTATTAACAACTAATTTAACTCACAAAGTTGATAAAAAATCAATTCCATATGTACACACATGTATGGAGATTTAAGATTATATTTAAATTTACCATGAACAACTCTCAATCATGATCCTTGATCCCCCCCTCTCGTAGAGGTATGGGATTATGTTGATTTTCGTCGTTAATCCTCCATGATATATATATCTACGGTTGACATTTACAATTGTTTTTTTAAATAGCTAATTTAAATTAAATGCAAAATAAATTTCAGAAAATTAATGTAATTTAGTGAAAACAAATTATGTAAAACACAAATTTCAAAGCACTAATTGATGTGTGAAACTCAATTTAAGCAAAAAGAAGTTATAAAAATGATAAGTTCACCAAATTTTGTTTTACATGAAAATTAATGTAATTTGGTGTAAACAAATTATGTAAAACACAGCTTTCAAAGAACTAATTGATGTGTGAAACTCAATTTAAGCAAAAAAAAGTTATAAAAATGATACTTTCACCAAATTGTATTTTATATGGTGGGAGCACAACTGGTATAAAATTGAAAAAAACACATTTTCATTAAAAAAGAAGTGAAACTCCATTTAAAAAAATCCCATTCAAACAAAAATTTGTTGAAGTCCCCGAATTTTAATCTCATAAAAATGTGAATTTCACCACTTGTTGCAAATGTGAAGTTCACCAAGTTGCGCTTTACATGGTGTGGTGGGAGCACACTTGGTATATAATTGAAAAAAGCACATGCTCATTAAAAAAGACACATTTATAAGTACACAACAAACACATATCCAAGATATGTTACAATTTAGATCAATAAATTTTGAAGGAGAGCGTCCCAGCACTAATTCATCTTTGAGAGATGAATCTTGAATTTTTGAAGAAGAGCGTCTCAAAACTAATTCATCTTTGAGAGATGAATCTTGAATTTTTGAAGAAGAGTGTCTTAAAATTAACTCATCTTTGAGAGATGAATCTTGCATTGGCATTGCCACGTATACTTATAATTCATCTATTAATTCATCTTTGATAGATGAATCCTAAATTTACATTGCCCCACACAATAAATCAGCAGAAATCTTATTCACATTTGTACAATTCCTATACTAAAAAATTGAAATTGGCTAACAATATTGCTTTCTATTCCATGCAGTTCTTTTAGCCTCTCCTTCTTAACATGGTATACGCCATTCATCTAGTTGCACACAAGTTCATAATTGGTGAAAACTACAATTCCATTTGATCCATACTCCACCGTTGTTCCCAAGCCTGCTATCAATCCAATATAATATGCCTCGTTGTTTGTTGTTCTTCCTGATATATTCATTTTCCTTTGGACAACTTTGCAATTTGCAATATTGGAAAGCACATATGTAATCACTGCATTCCCTGAATTGGGATAGAAAGAAACTTCTATGAATAATTTCCATTTTTCAACCGTATTTAATGGTTCTCTTATCCGTAAAAAAAACAAATTCAATAAAAATATATATATTAAATTTAAATTTATTGTAAATGCATGTGAGAAGTGAAAAACCTATATTTAGATCTATTCCAGAGATTGATTTTAGGAACATTTACTAGATATTTCACCTTTCATAAAAGATAAGATCCAGCGGCTACTTGGCCCTTTACAGACTCTTCCTATAGAACTACCATGGATATGAAAATGAAAAACTTCTAATTAGATCTATTCTAGAGATAGAATGTAGGGGAATTTACTATTAGTTTAAAACCTATGATTTGTATCAAATCACTTTTGGTTTCAATGGGAAAATTTTATGGCTAATTTGTGTTTTACATGTTGAATATAAATGGTTTTTTCTCTCTCATTGTTTGAGACCATGGATATGAAAATGAAAAAATATATACTTGGTTAAAACATATGTACTGTATCAAATTAATTTTTGTTTCTAAATACTCTATACATGTTGACTGTAGGGGAATTTACTGTAGGGCCATTTAGATATATTACAGAGATTGACTGTAGGGGCATTTACTAGATATGTCACATTTCATAAAAGATGAGATCCGGAGGCTACTTGGCCCTTTACAGACTCTGCCTCTAGAACTACCTTGGATATGAAAATGAAAAACTTCTAATTAGATATATTCTAAAGATTTAATGTAGGGGCATTTACTAGACTAGGTTAAAACGTAAGTTTTGTATCAAATCACTTTTCGTTTCAATGGGAAAATTTTATGGCTAATTTGTGTTTAAAATGTTGAATATAAAGGGTTTTTTCTCTCATTGTTTGAGACCATGAAGATGAAAATGAAAGACTATATACTTGGTTAAAACCTACGTTTTGTATCAAATTACTTTTTGTTTCTAAATACTATATACATTTTGACTGTAGGGACATTTATTGTAGGGGTATTTAGATCTATTCCAAAGATTGACTGTAGGGGAATTTACTAGATATGTCACCTTTCATAAAATATGAGATCCAAAGGCTACCTGGCCCTTGACAAACTATTCCTATAGAATTACCATGGATATGAAAATGAAAAACTTCTAATTATATCTATTCTAAAGATTGAATGTAGGGGCATTTACTAGATTAGGTTAAAACCTATGTTTTGTATCAAATCACTTTTGTTTTCAATGGGAAACTTTTATGGCTAATTTATGTTTTACATGTTTAATATAAAAGGTTTTTTCCCTCTCATTGTTTAAGACCATGCATATGAAAATGAAAAAATATATAATTGGTGAAAACCTATGTTTTGTATCAAATTAATTTTTGTTTCTAAATACTATATACATGTTGACTGTAGGGGAATTTACTGTAGGGGCATTTAGATCTATTCCAGAGATGGACTATAGGGGAATTTACTATATATGTCACCTTTCATAAAAGATGAGATCCAGAGGCTACCTAGCCCTTTACAAACTCTGCCTATAGAACTACCATGGATATGAAAATTAAAAACTTCTAATTAGATTTATTCTAGAAATTGAATGTAGGGGCCCTTACTACATTAGGTTAAAACCTATGTTTTGTATCAAATAAATTTTGGTTTCAATGGGAAACTTTTATGGCTAATTTGTGTTTTACATGTTGAATATAAATGGTTTTCTCTCTCATTGTTTAAGACCATGGATATGAAAATTAAAAACGATATAATTGGTTAAAACCTATGTTTTGTATCAAATTACATTTTGTTTCTAAATACTATATACATGTTGGATATAAAAGGTTTTTTTGTAAGGTTTTTTTCTCTCTCATTGTTTGATACCATGGATATGAAAATGAAAAACTTCTATTTAGATCTATTCTAGAGATATGGCTAACATACATTGAATATAAAAGTTTTTTCTCTCATTGTTTGAGACCATGGATATGAAAATGAAAAAATTATGTATTTAAAACTATTCGAGAGATTGATTGACATTTAGAGGCATTTACTCTTAGGTTAAAACCTATGTCTTGTATCAAATCACTTATGGTTTCAATGGGAAACTTTTATAGCTAATTTGTGTTTTACACATGTTGAATATAAAAGGTTTTTTTCTCTCTCATTGTTTGAGACCATGGATATGTAAATGAAAAACTTCTATTTAAATATATTATAGCGATATGGCTAATTTTTTATTTACATACATTGAATATAAAATGTTTTTTCTCTCATTGTTTGAGACCAGGGATATGAAAATAAAAAACTTCTATATTTAAAAATATTCGAGAGATTGATTGACTTGTAGGGGCATTTACTCTTAGGTTAAAACCTATGCTTTGTATCAAATCACTTATGGTTTCAATGGGAAACTTTTATGGCTAATTTGTGTTTTACATTTTGAATATAAAAGGTTTTTTTCTCTCTTATTGTCTGAGACCATGGATATGAAAATGAAAAACTTCTATTTAGATCTTTTCTAGAGATATGGCTAATTTGTGTTTTACATACATTGAGTATAAAAGGTTTTTTGTCTCATTATTTAAGACCATGGATATGAAAATGAAAAACTTCTATTTAAAACTATTCTAAAGATTGACTATAGGGGCATTTACTCTTAGGTTAAAACCTATGTTTTGTATCAAATCACTTATGGTTACAATGAGAAAGTTTTATGGCTAATTTTTGTTTTAAAAGTTTAATATAAAAGGTTTTTTCTGTCACATTGTTTGAGACCATGGATATGAAAATGAAAAGCTTCTATTGAGATATATTCTAGAGGTGTGGCTAATTTGTGTTTTGCATGTACATTGAATATAAAATGTTTTTTCTCTCATTGTTTGAGACCATGGATATGAAAATGAGAAACTTCTATATTTAAAACTATTCAAGAGATTGATTGACATGTAGGGGTATTTACCCTTAGGTTAAAAGCTATGTTTTGTATCAAATCACTTATGGTTTCAATGGGAAACTTTTATGGCTAGTTTGTGCTTTCCATGTTGAATATAAAAGGTTTTTTTCTCTGTCATTGTTTGAGACCATGGATATGAAAATGCAAAAATTCTATTTAGATATGTTCTAGAGATATGGATAATTTTTGTTTTACATACATTGAATATAAAATGTTTTTTCTCTCATTATTTGAGACCATGGATATGAAAATGAAAAAATTCTATTTAAAATTATTCCAGAGATTGACTGTATGGGCATTTACTCTTAGGTTAAAACCTATGTTTTGTATCAATCACTTATGGTTTCAATGAGAAACTTGTATGGCTAATTTGTGTTTTACATGTTGAATATAAAAGGTTTTTTTTTCTCTCTCATTGTTTGAGACCATGAATATGAAAATGAAAAACTTCTATTTAGATCTATTCTAGAGATATGGCTAACTTGTGTTTTACATACATTGAATATAAAATGTTTTTTCTCACGTTGTTTGAGACCATGGATATAAAAATGAAAAACTTCTATATTTAAAAATATTCGAGAAATTGATTGACTTGTAGGGGCATTTCCTCTTAGGTTGAAACCTATGATTTGTATCAAATCACTTACGTTTTCAATGGAAAACTTTTATGGCTAATTTGTATTTTACATGTTGAATATAAAAGGTTTTTTTCTCTCACATTGTTTGAGACCATGGATATGAAAATGAAAAACTTTTTTTTATATCTATTCTAGAGATATGGCTAATTTGTGTGTTACATACATTGAATATAAAAAAAAATTTCTCTCAGTATTTGAGACCATGGATACGAAAATGAAAAAATTCTATTTAAAACTATTCTAGAGATTGACTATACGGGCGTTTACTCTTATGTTAAAAACTATGTTTTGTATCAAATCACTTATGGTTTCAATGAGAAACTTTTATGGCTAATTTTTGTTTTACATGTTGAATATAAAAGGTTTTTTTCTCTCTCATTGTTTGAGACCATGGATATGAAAATGAAAACCTTCTATTTAGATTGATTCTAGATATATGGCTAATTTTTGTTTTACATACATTGAATATAAAATGTTTTTTTTCTCATTGTTTGAGACGATGGATATGAAAGTGAAAAACTTCTATATTTAAAACTATTCGAGAGATTGATTGACTTGTAGGGGCATTTACTCTTAGGTTAAGACCTATGTTTTGTATCAAATCACTTATGGTTTCAATGGGAAACTTTTATGGCTAATTTGTGTTTTACATGTTGAATATAAAAGGTTTTTTCTCTCATTGTTTGAGACCATGAATATGAAAATGAAAGATTATATACTTGGTTAAAACCTATGTTTTGTATCAAATTACTTTTTGTTTCTACATACTATATACATTTTGACTGTAGGGACCTTTATTGTAGGGGTATTTAGATCTATAAGATTGACTGTAGGGGAATTTACTAGATATGTCACCTTTCCTAAAATATGAGATCCAGAGGCTACCTGGCCCTTTACAAACTATTCCGATAGAATTACCATGGATATGAAAATGAAAAACTTCTAATTATATCTATTCTAAAGATTGAATGTAGGGGAATTTACTAGATTAGGTTAAAACCTACATTTTGTATCAAATCATTTTTCGTTTCAATGGGAAACTTTTATGGCTAATTTATGTTTTACATGTTTAATATAAAAGGCTTTTTCTCTCTCATTGTTTGAGACCATGGATATGAAAATGAAAAGCTATATACTTGGTTAAAACATATGTACTGTATCAAATTACTTCTTGTTTCTAAATACTATATACATGTTGACTGTAGGGGAATTTACTGTAGGGGCATTTAGATCTATTAGAGAGATTGACTGTAGGGGCATTTACTAGATATGTCACATTTCATAAAAGATGAGATCCAGAGGCTACCTGGCCCTTTACAGACTCTGCCTCTAGAACTACCATGGATATGAAAATGAAAAACTTCTAATTAGATATATTCTAAAGATTGGATGTAGGGGCATTTACTAGATTAGGTTAAAACCTAATTTTTGTATCAAATCACTTTTGGTTTCAATGGGAAAATTTTATGGCTAATTTTTGTTTACATGTTGACTATAAAAGGTTTTTTCTCTCATTGTTTGAGACCATGAATATGAAAATGAAAGACTATATACTTGGTTAAAACCTATGTTTTGTATCAAATTACTTTTTGTTTCTAAATACTATATACATTTTGACTGTAGGGACATTTATTGTAGGGGTATTTAGATCTATTCCAAAGATTGACTATAGGGGAGTTTACTAGATATGTCACCTTTCATAAAATATGAGATCCAAAGGCTACCTGGCCCTTGACAAACTATTCCTATAGAATTACCATGGATATGAAAATGAAAAACTTCTAATTATATCTATTCTAAAGATTGAATGTAGGGGAATTTACTATATTAGGTTAAAACCTACGTTTTGTATCAAATCACTTTTGGTTTCAATGGGAAAATTTTATGGCTAATTTCTGTTTTACATGTTGAATATAAAAGGTTTTTTCCCTCTCATTTTTTGAGACCGTGCATATGAAAATGAAAAACTATATAATTGGTGAAAACCTATGTTTTGTATCAAATTACTTTTTGTTTCTAAATACTATATACATGTTGGTTGTAGGGGCATTTAGATCTATTCCAGAGATGGACTATAGGGGAATTTACTAGATATGTCACCTTTCATAAAAGATGAGATCCAGAGGCTACCTAGCCCTTTACAGACTTTGCCTATAGAACTACCATGGATATGAAAATTAAAAACTTCTAATTAGATGTATTCTAGAAATTGAATGTAGGGGCCCTTACTACATTAGGTTAAAGCCTATGCTTTGTATCAAATAACTTTTGGTTTCAATGGGAAACTTTTATGGCTAATTTGTGTTTTACATGTTGAATATAAATGGTTTTTTCTCTCTCATTGTTTAAGACCATGGATATGAAAATTAAAAACTATATAATTGGTTAAAACCTATGTCTTGTATCAAATTACATTTTGTTTCTAAATACTATATACATGTTGGATAGAAAAGGTTTTTTTCTAAGGTTTTTTCTCTCTCATTGTTTGAGACAATGGATATGAAAATGAAAAACTTCTATTTAGATCTATTCTAGAGATATGGCTAACATACATTGAATATAAAAGTTTTTTCTCTCATTGTTTGAGACCATGGATATGAAAATGAAAAAATTATGTATTTAAAACTATTCGAGAGATTGATTTACTTTTAGAGGCATTTACTCTTAGGTTAAAACCTATGTCTTGTATCAAATCACTTATGGTTTCAATGGGAAACTTTTATAGCTAATTTGTGTTTTACACATGTTGAATATAAAAGGTTTTTTTCTCTCTCATTGTTTGAGACCATGGATATGTAAATGAAAAACTTCTATTTAGATCTATTATAGCGATATGGCTAATTTTTTATTTACATACATTGAATATAAAATGTTTTTTCTCTCATTGTTTGAGAACATGGATATGAAAATGAAAAACTTTTATATTTAAAAATATTCGAGAGATTGATTGACTTGTAGGGGCATTTACTCTTAGGTTAAAACGTATGCTTTGTATCAAATCACTTATGGTTTCAATGGGAAAATTTTATTGCTAATTTGTGTTTTACATTTTGAATATCAAAGGTTTTTTTTCTCTCTCATTGTTTGAGACCATGGATATGAAAATGAAAAACTTCTATTTAGATCTTTTCTAGAGATATGGCTAATTTGTGTTTTACATACATTGAGCATAAAAGGTTTTTTCTCTCATTATTTAAGGCCATGGAAATGAAAATGAAAAACTTCTATTTAAAACTATTCCAAAGATTGACTGTAGGGTTTTGTATCAAATCATTTATGGTTACAATGAGAAATTTTTATGGCTAAATTTTGTTTTAAATGTTGAATATAAAAGGTTTTTTCTGTCACATTGTTTGAGACCATGGATATGAAAATGAAAAGCTTCTATTGAGGTATATTCTAGAGGTATGGCTAATTTGTGTTTTACATATACATTGAATATAAAATGTTTTTTCTCTCAGTGTTTGAGACCATGGATATGAAAATGAGAAACTTCTATATTTAAAACTATTTAAGAGATTGATTGAGATGTAGGGGTATTTACCCTTAGGTTAAAATATATGTTTTGTATCAAATCACTTATGGTTTCAATGGGAAACTTTTATGGCTAATTTGTGCTTTACATGTTGAATATAAAAGGTTTTTTTCTCTCTCATTGTTTGAGACCATGGATATGAAAATGAAAAAATTCTATTTAGATATGTTCTAGAGATATGGCTAATTGTTGTTTTACATACATTGAATATAATTTTTTTTTTCTCTCATTATTTGAGACCATGGATATGAAAATGAAAAACTTATATTTAAAACTATTCCAGAGATTAATTGTAGGGGAATTTACTCTTAGTTTAAAACCTATGTTTTGTATCAATCACTTATGGTTTCAGTGAGAAACGTTTATGGCTAATTTGTGTTTTACATGTTGAATATAAAAGGTTTCTTTTCTCTCTCATTGTTTGAGACCATGGATATGAAAATGAAAAACTTCTATTTAGATCTATTCTAGAGATATGGCTAACTTGTGTTTTACATACATTGAATATAAAATGTTTTTTCTCCTGTTGTTTGAGACCATGGATATAAAAATAAAAAAATTCTATATTTAAAACTATTCGAGAAATTGATTGACTTGTAGGGGCATTTACTCTTAGGTTGAAACCTATGATTTGTATCAAATCACTTAAGTTTTCAATGGAAAACTTTTATGGCTAATTTGTATTTTACATGTTGAATATAAAAGGTTTTTTTCTCTCACATTGTTTGAGACCATGGATATGAAAATGAAAATTTTTTATTTATATCTATTCTAGAGATATGGCTAATTTCTGTGTTACATACATTGAATATAAAAGTTTTTTTTCTCTCATTATTTGAGACCATGGATATGAAAATGAAAAAATTCTATTTAAAACTATTCTAGAGATTGACTGTACGTGCAGTTACTCTTATGTTAAAAACTATGTTTTGTATAAAATCACTTATGGTTTCAATGAGAAACTTTTATGGCTAATTTGTGTTTTACATGTTGAATATAAAAGGTTTTTTTCTCTCTCATTGTTTGAGACCATGGATATGAAAATGAAAACCTTATATTTAGATTGATTCTAGATATATGGCTAATTTGTGTTTTACATACATTGAATATAAAATGTTTTTTTCTCATTGTTTGAGATGATGGATATGAAAATGAAAAACTTATATATTTAAAACTATTCGAGAGATTGATTGACTTGTAGGGGCATTTACTCTTAGGCTAAAACCTACGTTTTGTATCAAATCACTTATGGTTTCAATGGGAAACTTTTATGGCTAATTTGTGTTTTATATGTTGAATATAAAAGGTTTTTTTTCTCTCTCATTGTTCGAGACCATGGATATGAAAATCAAAAACTTATATTAAATCTACTCTAGAGATATGGCTAATTTGTGTTTTAGATACATTGAATATAAAAGGTTTTTTCTCTCTCATTGTTTGAGACCATGGATATGAAAATGAAAATTACATTTTGTTTCTAAATACAATATACATGTTGACTGTAGGTGCGTTTATTGTAGGGGCATTTATATATATTCCAGAGATTGACTGTAGGGGCATTTATATCTATTCCAGAGATTGACTGTAGGGGAATTTACTATATATGTCACCTTTCATAAAAAAGGAGATCCAGAGGCTACCTGGCCCTTTACAAACTCTGCCTATAGAATGACCATGGATATGAAAATGAAAAAATTCTAATTACATCTATTCTAGAAATTGAATGTAGGGGCATTTACTAGATTAGGTTAAAACCTATGTTTTGTATCAAATCACTTTTGGTTTCAACGGGAAAATTTTATGGCTAATTTGTGTTTTACACGTTGAATATAAAAGGTTTTTTCTCTATCATTGTTTGAGATCATAGATATGAAAATGAAAAACTATATAATTGGTTAAAACCTATGTTTTGTATCAAATTACTTTTTGTTTCTAAATACTATATACATGTTGAATATAAAAGGTTATTTTCTCTCTCATTGTTTGAGACCATGGATATGAAGATGAAAAACTTCTTTTAGATCTATTCTAGAGATATGGCTAATTTGGTTTTTACATAGATTGAATATAAAAGGTTTTTTCTCTCATTGTTTGAGACCATGGATATGAAAATGAAAAACTTCTATATTTAAAACTATTCAAGAGATTGATTGACTTGTAGGGGTATTTACACTTAGCTTAAAACCTATGTTTTTTATCAAATCACTTATGGTTTAAATGGGAAACTTTTATGGCTAATTTTTGTTTTACACATGTTGAATATTAAAGGTTTTTTACTCTCTCATTGTTTGAGACCATGGATATGAAAATGAAAAACTTCTATTTAGATCTATTCTAGAGATATGGCTAATTTGTGTTTTACATACATTGAATATAAAATGTTTTTTCTCTCATTTCTTGAGACCATGGAAAATTTTAGGGGCTAATATTCACAAGTGGGCTAAATTTCCATGGTTTTTCCAAAAAAAATATTTTCCAATTTCCATTTTTTTATAAAAGTGATTCACCTAAATTTTAAAATATAAAATTAGTTTACCTTAAAAATCGCCAACATTATATAGACAATATATACAATATCATTAGAAAATTAAATAATTTTACAAATACATCAATAAAAATTTTATATTTTTCATGTTAGGTACTAGTGAGATTCGCCAATTTTTTAAACTTCAAAATAATTTTCCATCCTTCAAATTTTCCATGCTTGAGACCATGGATATGAAAATGAAAAAATTCTATATTTAAAACTATTTGAGAGATTGATTGACTTGCATGGTCATTTACTCTTAGGCTAAAACCTATGTTTTCTATCAAATCACTTATGGTTTCAATGGGAAACTTTTGTGGCTAATTTTTATTTTACATGTTGAATATAAAAGGTTTTTTAATCTCTCATTGTTTAAGACACTAGTAAATTTGGCCCAAATTCCGACAGCCAAAGTGTCGTAATTACGACACCTAGTCGTCGCAAGAGCGACAGTTTGAGGCTGGATAAAGCGTGGTTAGCCTTATAGTCATAATTCTGACACTTCCATAAAGCGTCGGTATTGCGACGCTTGTTCCAACATTTTCCACAAGTGTCGGTATTGTGACACATTGTAACCATTGCAATTGCAAGGCTCGCAAAGTGTCACAATCGCGACGCTTACAAAGTGTCACAATACCGATGCTCACAAAGCGTCACAATACCGACACCTCCAAAGCGTCACAAAAATCTATGGATCACCACACTTTCAAAAGCATTGCAAGACCGACGGAAATGGCAAAAGTTCAAGGCGTCGGAAGACCGACGCTTATAGGGCGTCGGAAGAGTGACAACAGGTTCAATTTAAAAAAAAAAAATGAAAATATTCTAAATGCCCGTTAGCAGATGTTGCTGGGAGGGCTTGTCTCACATCATCAATAATTTTATTCTGATTAAAATATGAACAAGGCTCAGATCTACATTCGCAAACTACATCGTTTGAGAAACAACAGGTTAAATATTTATAAAAAAAAAATGAAATAGCCCATGGTCATTGCAGTATGGGTTATTCGATAAATGACAACAGGAATTCGAAACTGTAATGAAACTGTAATTAAAATTTCCCTTGGATAATGAAATAAACTGTAATGAAATGACAACAGGAATTGGAAACTATAATCAAACTGTAATGAAAGTTCCCTCAGATAATGAAAGACAAGGTTGTTAACAAGAACCAGCACTAACTAAGCTCCATTAAACTATCATGAATACTATATTCATTTAAAATTAATATGGGCGCGTTCCATTATTACTGGATAATTTGTTTTTTATGTTTCTACAAATATGCTATAGTGACAAGGTTCATCTACTCGCAGAAGCCTTTACCAAAAAGCTGTAATCGATAAAGCCTGATATGGATGTTGATGTTGTTCCCAGACTTCAAAATGTCTTATCAGCAATGGCAATGAAAATGCAAATGCAATAAAAGACAAATTACAGAGCGTATTACTATCCTCCCAACATTTGTCTTGTAAATTCTCAAAAATGGTACTGAGAGGTATTTCGCCATCATGGAACCTGTAGCAATAATCTTTCAAACTATCGACAAAATTTCTGGATATTTTCATCTTCCTAGTAGCATCATTGCGAAACTCTTAAAAAACATACTTTTTTAGGTAAAATCAATATGCGATGACATTGCACTGATGAAACCTGTCCAATTAAATGAAATCTCATCCAATAATGCCATTGAAACACAAGGAACAATTAGGGCAAGATAAAACAAATGAGAGAAAGGGATATGTTATCAAGGTGGAGCTATCAAGGTTACCAATATAAAATTTGAGATTGAAGCTAGTAGAAAACTCACTGAAAGGTACTAGTGGCTACTTCTGTCAAGAATGTATATTCAGGAAAGAACATAGTGTGACAACACATAATGATCTTAAATTTATTAGGTATCAATACAGAAACCAACCTTGAAATAGTTTCCAACAGGGGAAACATATATAAGAAAAGTAACCTCTAGAGCTGGAGCAAGTCCTAAAACGGCTCCACTACCAAGAAGTAGTGGGCATATATAAAGAGAGCCTTTGCCAAAGGGTGGTATCTGCAACCAAATAACATGCATAAATAATCCAAATCCACTCTGTTAGAAATGCAACATTTGGGGTATGGAAAAGAAAAATCCTTTAAAGTCGTTCAAACAGAAGCACAATCTTACCCAGCACTTGTTTGCCAACACTGTTTGTTTTACAGCCTCAAAAATTTGTTCTACCGATGGAGCTGGCAAACACATGTGCTTTGCACCCATTGTGAGTCGCAAAGCATTCTGTTCTGGACGAAAGAGGAGGATCCGTCCATCATATCTCTTATATGCTTTTAAGCCTTCAAATAAACCCTAAAATACCAACAGAAATATACTATTAAACAGCTTCAAAATATTGATAAACGTAAAATATGTGTAGTTGTAAACTCCATGTAACATTTTCTCTAAAAGAACCTTCAGATTGCTAATTATTTTCCATTAAATGCAAAGCATGATAGTAACATTAGGCTTCAAACAATATCATGACTATAGGAGAACATGCAATCGATACAACATTATCAAAACACAATGCAGTGGGGGTCTAAAACATTATCAATACAGTTTGTCATAGGTAACTTACAGGTCAAGGGTTGTACAAAATTTTAGAGCAATACATGCAGAGAAATAAATTTCAATCCAAAGAACACATGCAAGGGTAGGTTTACAATTTGACAAGTGAAAAATGCCTGGACAACCATAATAACCAATTAGTAAGTTCAAAAATTACACATATTTTAGATACTCTACACTTGTCCATGCTAGCATGTACATTGTCATCAATTTTTTCAATATATTATATTCATAACATTATACATGAGGAATCTTGGAGTTGTTCTCTGGCCCTTTTTCTTTAGCATATCTCCTCCCTTGAGCAACACAATTAATGAAATTTTTTTGTTTTCCTTTAACATTTACGAGATATATAAAATGAATTCATTATATTGACTTATTTTGACTATATTTTCTATTTGGCATATATAGCCTGTAGATTTTACTATATAAATTTCTTTTAACAGACATCGTTTTACTCTATATCTCTAGCTCTGACAGAAATCTAGTGATAACAATGTAGGTTTTCCCACAGATCCAGTCTTAACAAAAGCGTTAACAGACCATCTCATTTTAGGGAAGAATTTTGGAAGCAACTCCTTGTCATTTACCAATCAAATCTAGAAAAAATAAGGGTAGAGTGAAAGTGAAGAAAGAAGGCTTAAAGAGATACAGTAACACTAGGAATCCCAAAAGAACAAAATAGGTGAGGATCCAAAGGGCACTAGGGAAGAATCCCTAAATCAAAAATGATACCAACCATCAGTTATCCTAACACTCAAGCTTGAAATGAAGTTGGTGACAAGATTCCTACCATCCATTGGTTGGGTGATCTAGATTCCGCACTGTCTGACTGACTTAGTATTGGAAATTTGTCTGGCCTGATGTGATCGGAGCCACATAGAAGCTACATGTAAGAGGTTAATGAGCTAGGAATTCGCAGCTCAGAAATATCCATTATGATTTTTTCTATCCATATTTCCAAGCTCCCACCCTCTATCACATAGGAAAGGATGTTATTGCGATACCTTGCCAGCCTCAATCAACAATTAGCCCATGAAGAGCCTTAATCAACAATTAGCTCACAAAGAGTAGACATGTCACATAGTGGGATTTGAACCTGGGTTTTGAATGATAACAAATTTCCTCTCGGCCCCTCAGAAAAGACCCAATTGAGAACTAAGAATGCTCTTCTCGAAGTGAAGCACCTCACAATATTACCTCATACTGGATAGTAGAACATCAGAAATAAAACCTTTGTACTAGGAAATAGAATATTAATGATCTTGGCCTGCAAAGAATGCTAATATTGATTCTGAATACACCTCAGTATTTTCCAACATAGCTGCATGTTTTCCATCCAATAATAGGCATTCCCATATGATCCAACCAGATAGGGTTTTCCCACTCACTGAAGGGTGGCACTTCATAAAAAGAAGCCACTTCATTTTAAATGGGTCAATGCATATACACCAAACAATAACCATATGCAATGTGCTAATGTGCTCGTTCAAGGGAAACCTTGCAAACTGTATTGGTCAAGTTTGAAAATAACCTTCTAAAGTTTAAGATACTTTTGAACAAAATTTACAGGCATGAATTGTTGGATTTGAAACAGGAAAAAAGACAATGTTAGGAAACAATTTTAATGCCCAAAATAAAATATGTTATGCAAAATAAATAAAATAGAGTTCCAAAAACCTGTCCATAATTCAAGACACGAGCTGACGAGCTTAGTTCAATATTTCCAAAAGGGAAAAGGTCTCCTCTATAAAATACTTCATATTGGAGCTACCAAAAGGTGGAGCTATCAAGGTTACCAATATACAATTTGAGATTGAAGCCAGTAGAAAACTCAATGAAAGGTACTAGTTGCTACTTCTGTCAAGAATGTATATTCAGGAATGAACATAGTGTGACAACAAATAATGATCTTAAATTTATTAGGTATCAATACAAAAACCAACCTTGAAATAGTATGATGAGAATTCAGAGTCTAGTTGTTGCCATGTTAAGACACATAAATAATATGATGAGAATTCCGAGTCTAGTTGTTGCCATGTTTAAACTTTTTGCAGAGTTGTTAAAAATTATATTTTCATTCTCTTTGGTTCTAAACAAGCAGCTCATGGGGTACTCCTAAATTACAAGCAGATGAATGCAAAGGTCACAACTTGTGTGCAATCCTAACAAGATGGCTTTTTCCTCATAGATTGATGCCCTCTATGGAGTGAATTTCCAAGGCTGCTCAAACACCACCAGGCATGTACTAACAAAATCGTGAAACCCTTGGTCAACTACTGTTGGGGATAGAATAAATGCCTGTAACCCTTAATCAACTAATGCTTGGGGATAGAAGAAAGGCCAAATCTACAAGACCTAATGCATGTGTATTATTAAAATTTTAAACTGATCTTACATGACTTCAGCTACATCTACTATATTTGGAGGAAAGAAAAGTAAACAAGGTCCAACCCTGAGGGGAGTCGACAGAATTACTACACCTGATGTCAAATGCTAGATATTAATGCAGATATTGGTTCGATGAAACCTAGCATTTTGAAAGCTAGAACTAATTTTCACCACCCTGATAACAGTAAGCCAACAAGGTCCACTAATATATCCTCTATTATGGAGCCAATGTATATTGTTCCAGCAACCAAGAACCAAATGCAAGATCTTCAGTAGCAACGGATATTTTTCAGTTACACACATTTCATCCCCTAGCAAAATCTCGTAAGATTAATGTCATATTCACAGCTAATATTTTTGCAATCCTTAAGCAAGCATTTGATGAATTAGTGACCAATACTGGTAGTGAAAATTGGATCATGGTTGGAAGGAATTACTACATTTATGTCAAATGCAAGATATTAAAATACAAATTCCAATTCAACCCAAGCCTAGCATTTTTACAGTCTTGATGGGTGACACTGCCTCTATTACATAGCTAATACTGTATGTAACCATTGTTACAGGCCTTCTGAGTGCTACAGTAAGAAAAAAAATATTCCTATTTGTGCAACCCTTTGACATCTCATGTCTCTTTAAAGGCTACAAAGAGAAAACCAGGCATTCAAATGCAATCTGCATACAAGGAAGATTTCTTCAACATGGAGGTTACTACTTAGAAAAGGAGAGCAATCCATAAATCTAGGAACCATGAGGTAGTGGGAGAGTCATCACGTCCTCTATTAGAAAAGGTAGATACCTTTCCTTTCCCAAGAAAACATGTGGGTGAGGAATTTGCATGCATGTCTTCATTTGAAGACAAATTATATCGTTCAATTGAGGAAGCTGAGAGTTGTCATTGTTCTGTTGCTAGTAGTAGTAGTAGCTATATGTCAAATGATATTTTATGTTCTAATCAGAAGCATTCATCACGACCTATATTCTATAGCTCTTTCGATGATGCTATGTCTTCATGTGATTATCCAAACCAAAGGCAAAATAAATCTTTGACTGAAGAGAAGGGAGCAACAAAAGTACATAAATTAGAACTTCGTGCATATCACTCTAGAATGAGAGGTTTTTATGCATCTAGACATATAACATGGGAGCAAGAAACCTTGGTTGCTCCTACGACTATGAATTCTACTGAAAAATATTGTTATGCTTGTGGGCATTGACTACAGAGGGTGGGAGTTGAGTGTTTTTCACTGGTGTAGTTTTATGTGACCATTCATCTCCTCTTTGATGGTTCCTTTTTGTCTTTGTATATGTATATTTTTTTATAGCTGCATTTTTCTGGTGGTAAGTAGTTTCCTTAGTGCAGACTTCATCTTTTCTCTTTAAGCTAGCAGAATTATACTTTTAATAGTATACAGTATGAATTACAAGCAGTTCAAATTGTTATATGCTTCCATGGGAAACATATCAGCAGTGAATTCAAAATATATCAGAGTTTTCTTAGGTATATATTCACTCACATGGGCATTAGATACAACATTTACAAACCCAAAACATTTGACTTTTGACTGGGAAGATGTCATACATTTGATTTGCTTGTGTCAAATATAGGTGTAAGGGTGATTTTAGGTGATACAACTGAAATCCTTCCACCCCTTGATTCTATGGCAATTTTGACCAAAATCAAGTAAAGGTAACCCATAAAGTATGGCATGAGTCAATTAATAGTTCTGCTATGCTTGTTTGTGAGATAGTCAAGCTGATATCCACATCCCATGGGATTTATTTTTCCTATAATTCTTTTTTTCTTCTAAATTTCAAGTGATGTAGTCTCAGGTGTTAGAGTTTCCGGTTTCACACATATTTTTTTACATTGGAATTTGGAGCTTCATGCTGGAAAGTTTCAAAATTAAAAATCGTTGTTCTTTTGGAAGTTGTCAAATGGGGAATTCAGTTTCTTTAGAATCTAGATAGAGCTTTCTAAGAAGGGCTTTCTCAGTCCTTGAGCAAGCATTTGATGAATTACTGACCAGACCTGGCAGCAAAAATTAGATCCCTTATCCTTATCCCTTATCTTTACTGACCTATTGAAGAAAAGGTATACAGATCTATCATTCTACCAGTAAACAAACTTGAGAAGTGTACAGATCTATCATTTGGAAAATAGTGAAGAAAATTTATATAGATCCCTTATCGTTATCCCTTATCTTTACTGACCTACTGAAGAAAAGGTATACAGATCTATCATTCCGCCAGTAAACAAACTTGAGAAGTGTACAGATCTATCATTCTGCCAGTAAAACAAACATGAGAAAGGGCGCAGATCTATCAATCTTCATTATCTACTAACTCAATGAGCAAAATATACACCAGACAGATGTATCATGCTTGGAATAAACAAATTTGAAATATTCATTTTAAATAGAATACAAAGTTTGAAATGATTGAAACACTTACACGAGGAGATATCTCGAAGAAAACTTCAATCCGTGATGTTCCTCGTCTGCTGCAAATGACTAGGGAACATTCATTTTTCCTTGGCAATATTTCTGCCAAGATCTTTGTCATGTTCAGGTGTTTTTATTGGCTTTTTTTATTGAAATTTGGAAACCCCATGTGCTATACCTTGTTTTTTTTAATGAAAAAATAAACAATATACTGAGAAATTCATACATTCACTTACGAGTAACCTATAATTTTCTTCTAAAAAGCCTTCCAATAACTTTAATGGATAACGAGAATCCATCACAAGGTTTGATAGACCAATCTACCAAATCTATCCAAACAGAGGTTGTTTGAACATCGACTTCTCTTCAATTCTGAACATCAACTTTTCTTCGATTCGATTCTGAGAGTTCTGAACAGAGGCTATTTTCCATGCTTAGAGTTCATGAGAAAAAGGTCAAACAGAGGTTGTTTTCCATGCTCAGAGTCCATGAGAAGAAGGTCAAACAACCTGAGCGGGAAAAAATTGGAACTATGACATGAAATCATATGACAATTTCCCACTCAAACATTAGTGAATAATTCATTTTATTTAAATTATTTTATATATTTATTGTAAACTGCTATAATATTTTACAAAATAAACTTATTTTGTTTGATTTAAAAACAATTTATCAATATTTTTGGATGTAAAAATCATTACTTATAATATTAATTGTAATTATTATTTCTAAGTAATAAAAAATATTAATAAATATAATATTTTTAGGTTGAATAATTACTTTCATCATATTTTATAGGTTCCTTCAAAATTAATTTCATTATTACCATAATTATTCAACTTCATTAGTTTATTGTGTTCATCTCATTATTCCAAGCTGGTCATAATCACATGAGTTACCATTAATTATTGGGTGACCTCACACGATGCAACAAGACGCACCTGACCGAACGAATATCCCACAAGGGAGCAAACAGAAAATGGGCTGCTCGAACGTGCACAAGGCACTTGGGCAGTCACAACTTAGCAAAACTGATACGAGCGCCCTCGAGAAAAATGGCCCGAACTGAACATGCACAATGGAGAAAACGGCAAACGGGCTACCCGAACATTCACAAGGCACCCGGGTGGTCGCAACTTAGCAAACCTGATACGGGTGCCCTCGAACATAACGGCCCGACCGAAACACGCCCGGTCGGGCGACCTCACACGGCGTGACACGACGCACCCGAATGAACATCAATGCCACAAGGGAGAAAACTTGAAAATGGGTTTCCCGAACATGCACAAGGCACTCAGGCGATCACAACTTAGTAAAACTAATACGGGCACCCTCCAATGAAACGGCTTGACCCGAACGCACCTGGTCGGGAAACCTCATAAGGCGCGACACGATGCACCTGATCGAACGAATATCCCACAAGGGATCAAATAGAAAATGGGCCACCCGAACGTGCAGAAGGCACCCGGGTGGTCAGAACTTAGCAATACTGATACCGGCGCCCTCGAGCAAAACGACCCGAACCAAATGCACCTGGTCAGGCGACCTTGCATGACACGACACAACACGCCCGACCGAATGATGCCACAAGGGATCAAACAACAAATGGGCCACTTGAACATGCACAAGGCACCCGGGTGGTCACAACTTAGTAAAACTGATATAGGCACCCTCGAACGAAACTGCCCGACCTGAACACGCCCGGTGGGGGGACCTCATGACACGGCGCGACACAGCGCACCCGACCGAACAATGCCACAAGGGAGAAAATGACAAACATGCCACTTGAACATGCACAAGGTACTCGGGCAGTCACATGAACTTAGAAAAACTGATACGGGTGCCCTCGAACAAAACGACCCAATCCGAACGCACCCGGTCGGACGACCTCACACGGCGCAACACTGCGCGCCTGACCGAACGATGCCACAAGGGATCAAACGTCAAATAGGCTGCCCGAACGTGCACAAGGCACCCTGGTGGTCGCAACCTAGAAAAATTGATACGGGCGCCCTCGAATGAAATGTCCCGAACCGAACGCGCCCGGTCGGGCGACCTCACACGGCGTGACACTGCGCACCCGACCAAACGATGCCACAATGGAGAAAATGGGCCACCTGAATGGGAGCAAGGGTCAACACACAAGAAAATAATATCTAATCTCGTTGATATGCTTTGGCCAATATTTTTCTTCAATAGGAGTATTTTTCTGTGGGCAATGTAGTGACAACTTTTCTTGCTTCAGGCTTTGCATTTAGAAAAATACTATATAAATTCCCATTGCTCCATGCAAAAGCAGTGAAATGGAATGGTGATCTTACTTTAATCAGTGGAGATAATTTTAATAAAACACATATTTGCATGGCAAGTGTAGGAGAAAGTGTTTATCAAGAATGATCACAAACTCTCTTGCACTTTCCACATATTCATTTTCTGCATAGTAAAATATTAGCAATTTGATATTTTGATATTAAATATATATATAAGAGATTTATCTACATATTTTTTCAATTTTATCTCTTGTCCCTTCCTTGTGCCAACTCCCTTGGGTACATAAGGTACTTGAAACCTTGTCATTTTTTATATCATTGAGAGAGTAACAGTAGTGTAATGTGAGACATAACATACCAATGTCTCATGAAATGTCAACTCATAAAATCAGCATTTTTTTTATTAGACAAATACATAAAATATTTTTTCTTCTATTAAGAGATTTATGTGATAGAAAAACTCAGCTAATAAAAAATAAAAAATTAAATTTTTAAAAATTAGAATATTATTTTTGAATTTACTATAAAAAAAAATGTATTCAAAACAAAAATTAGAATATTATTTTTTAATTTACTAAAAACAAATAAATATTCGTTGTTTTGAGAAACTTTGATTAAACTTGCTAAAAAAAACTACAAACTATTAGAGAATAAAGAGACTTTGACAACAAGGCTAGTGCTATAGTAGTAAGTTGTAATATGTTCCTATCCAATTGAATATCTTGGCAAACTATGTAATTCAGAGCCTCTCGATAAAAGGCATTACAAGCATGTTAAAGATCAATCATCGCTAAAGATCCACTGCACACCTTCATGACTACCCGATAACTCGGACTGAACATTAATATGTTGTGAAAGTAATATATGGGATTGTGGTTGTACTTTATTCACATTTGAACATATTCCTTAAAATTTTAGATTAGGATAATTTTTGCCCATGAGTTGAACTCATCATTTGAAATCAAAATCTGTAAATTTCATGTACCATGGAAAAAAATATTCACATCTCAATGCAATAGTCATATTGATTGTGAGGCTTTTTCATTTTATACACTGGAGGTGACGTTACTACATTATAGGCAGTGGACTGAAATATAGCTACTTGCCGAAGAAAAAGCTAAACTGCGTTTCATATATACAACTACATATCACACACCATATTACGACTTGGACTATGGACCGCAGAATACTTCGTTTCATGCAATATGAGAGACAATACAAGCTAGTAATCGCATGCATGGTTGACAACCAATACATCTGGCATGCATGGATGACAAACAATACAACGTCTTATTATAAAAGTTAACTGAGTGATCTAACTTCCCCTATACTCCAATGTGTTTTACTATCTTCACTAGGTTATGCCATTCAATTCCTCGACCCAGGGGGGTCGTCGTGACCAATCCCAAGGCTGTGACCTAAAGGTTGAAAGGGTGAAATAGTTTTCTTCAATTCATGTTGAACCACTTCATATTTTAGGTAAGGAATTAATTCCCGAAGAAGTCCATCAGAACGCTGATCTAAAGCATTCGAGTTTACAAATACAGTTGGCTTCAAGTTAGCGTCTAAACCAGAATGCTCTTCAATTTCATCTCTTCTGCCAAAGGGTTCCTTCAGCTCTAGGAACACCTTCGCAGGAGTCCTTTCATCGACCAGTGGGTAACTAGTTGCAGGAATCGCTTTAACCTGAGAATTGTTATTAAGAGAGAATGGCTTGAAGCCCATAATCCGAGTAGCTTCACCTAACGGTGCTGCAAGCAACAATATGATAATTATAACAAATTTATTCATAACTCAATTGATTTACGAAAGACAACTTGTCTATCTAATGTGATTATCACATGCGAAACGAACGCGGACATGGTAATGAGTTGTCCACCGAGGTTTTGATACTCGAAAGAAAAGAAGAGAATACAGGAGACTACTCTCAGATGCCTCTCTACAAAACAACTACCGGCACAGCTATAGATGAGAATTCGACAGGTGAAATGCTTAGACCTTGCCATCCTATTTATCTATTAGGTTTAAGTTCCAGTCAACAAGAAATAGATTCCTACCATGTAGTGCGGAATTATTTAATAGATTTCAACCATAACACTACCATTAGAATAACATTTAACACATATTTCATTAAATTTGGATGTTTTCTATTACAAGGCCTTCAAGAACATTGATTCTTTTGTAAATCATTATATTAACTTAATTTAAGATAAAAATAATTTAGGAATGTCAAACGAATTAGAGACCATGAATAGGTCAAACATGGGGTTGTTAGGTACAATAGTATAAATTCACAATAAGAGTGTAAAACATAAATCTTAGAAACAATTTATTTAAGGTAAATCATATTAGTATGCCTAACATCCAATAAATATATTATAGTTATGGATAACATAATAGAGCCATCGATGTTTGAATTTTGTGTTAGACGACTCTAACCCCCTTTCCCACAACCTATTGTACTTTCACCAAGAGGAGAAAATTATAAGAATTGTTAATGGGGAATAATTAAGTGTGAAATACAACTTAATATTGATTTTAGTTGAAATTTATATAGTCTTCATGCTCTTTGATTATTAAATACTTAATGTAACTGCTAATAATTTATCATTAGAATATTAACTTTGAATATTAAATATGTACTAAAAGTCATTTATCTATTGCACATGATTTTCCGTGTCATGATCTAAATAAACCACTTAAACCCCATTATCAATAAATTCTAATTAGTTTTGTAAAATATGTATCTTTACTTACATTAAGAGATTTATTTCAAAAATATAATATTACATTTATAAACTTATATCAATACATTAACTAAATGTCATACAATAAATAACTTCACACCTTGTTAGCTTCTATGAGATTATTTTAATTACAAATAGCTTATTTAATAATTGATTTTTACAAAATGTTAATCTTAATGGGAAAATCATGTCATGTGCTGGAAAAAAGTTTAAAGATGTTCATTTGTGACGCAACTCTTGAATGAGCCTGAATGGACTACTTAATGCTCGACATTATGAATTAATTAATCCAATGAAGTTTTAATAGAAAATATTTTTTTTACAAAGAGTTTTCTTTTAGAAATAACAATGTCACATTTATACATTCATATTAAACCACATGAGAGGTAATAAACATGTTCATTTGTGATGAAACTCTTGAATGAGCCTGAATAGTCTACTTAATGCATGACATTATGAATTAACCAATCCATGTTTTAATAAAAAACATTTTTTTACATAGAGTTTTCTTTTAGAAATAACAACGTCACATTTATACATTCATATTAAACCACATGATAGGTAAATAAAAATCAATCGATTGTTTCTTGACTTATCGATTTATATGGCATGATTTTATATAAAATTAATTGATTTAAAAATGCATAGATAGAAAAAATTATCGATTGAAAATATAATAAACCACTTAGAACTCATCATCGATTGATTTTAAATTATTATTTTTTCTAATAAATCTATCTTTAATTACATTAAGAGCTTTACTTCAAAAATATAATACATTTATAACCTTGTATCAATGCATATAACAAAATAGAATTTAATATGTCATACTTTATGTCTAGTTGGCTTTTATTATTTCAATTATAAATGATTTATTTACGAATGGAAATTTAGAAAATGCTAATAGGGATGAGAAAATCAAATAGTGTTTGTTGTAAAAAGTTTAAATACATTTATTTATGACCAATATCTTAAGAGAACTTGAGGAATCTACTCACTATTCATTATCAATTAATTATTTCATGTTTTGTTAGGAAAAACATTTCATTTTACATGGAGTTTTATTTGAAAAAAACAATGTCGCATTTATACACTTATATTAAACTTCGTGATAAGCAAATCAAAGTTGGAAAATGGCTTTATATAGACCACTTCTAACTTATTATCCATTAATTTTAATTTGTTTTATAAAAATATATATATTTGTTTACATTAGGAGCTACATTTCAAAAATATATCACATTTATAAACTTCCATTAATGCATATAACCAAAGGGAATACAATAAATAGCTTCGAGTCATGGTGGATTCTATGAGATTGTTTAAATTAAAAGTAAATTATTTAATAATTGAAAATGAAAATATGTTAAAATGGATGGGAAAATAAATGTCTTATGGTGCAAAAAGTTTAAATACAAACATTTATCATCTATCTCTTTAATTAATCTAGATGGCCCACTTAACACATTTTTAATTAATTTTTCCATGTTTTATTAAGAAGAGCTTTTTGTTTTACATGGATTTTTATTTAAAAAAAAATACAATATGAAACTAAGACTCATTACGGTAGACAAATAAAGGACAATAATTGGATTCATTATTAACTTATATGGGATAGATGATTACATACACAAATAGTTGATTTAAAAATAATAATAATAATAAAAATTATGGCTCATATGATATGATTTCAATTTATTTAAAATACAAAGAAAAAATAAATAAATAAAAATAAAAAAAATAAAAAAAAAGGTTCAAAGACATAAGTATCTATGATACCGTCCAATCAAACCTTGATAGTCCACTTAGCAATCATTATCATTAATTATATGTTTTTATTTACAAATGAATTTTTTTTTATAATAGATTTTTATCTCAAACAATAAATATCACATTTATGCACTCATATTAATAGATTTTATAGGTAAAAGGTCAATAACGAACTTTGAGTGTTGTTGATTTTCTATATGATATATGATTTTATTTACAACCATTAATTGATTGAAGTATACAAATTTATGTAAAATATGGATTGAGAAATCAGATATCTTATGCTTCAAACATTTCAAATCATTTTCTTATGACACATTTCCCATTAGCCTGAATAGCCAATAGTGCTTGTAGCATTTATCATGTAAATTATTATAATTATTCAATAAGAATTGCATTTTTGTTTGTAATGAGCTCTATTTCAAAACTTATTTCACATTTATATATGAGTATTATGCATATATGTAAATACAAGTCAATAAAAATACAATCATTCCTTGATGGGTCGTGTAAGATGATTTCAATGGAAAATAATTCATTTAATAACACACATACACACACATATTAGCAAAAAAAAATTGATACAACAAAGTCATTGCAAAAATAATTATAAATAATAATAGAAATATATAATAACATAATTGACAATTCCCATTGTAATTTTTTTTTTATTAATAGAAAGTTCTAATTTTTTTCCTAAAAATTAAAATTGAAACTTCCCATATAAGATTCTAAAAGATATAAAATCATACAAATTGATTCATAAAAACTACGTTCAAATTGCATTAAAAAATTGGAATGTACTTGTGATCAAATTTATAAAGAACAAATATCTTCATCCACTACAATGAAGTACATGTTCTATTGAACATTCGAATGTACTCACATTTCTCTTTCATACGATGAAGTGTCTTAAGAAAGGGGAATAAAATATGCATAAGCCAAGTATCTTGCTCTTTTCCTATATAGGCTTTTATCAAGATGTGGTTTGATCGAGATCCAATGAATTCAGAAGTATGCTTTGTTGTATCTATTAGCAATACATTCGATTCTCCATAATTAACTCCATATTGGGACCACACATCAGTCAACCTTTTCTCATAAAATTCTATTGTCCTCCCTGCTGCTAATTTTGTTTGCAAATGACAATGAGACCTATTCCATGTGAATTTAAAGTCCTCTGTATCAATATTTAAAATTTCAAATACTCGTCGGATGTACTTGTCAGTGACATTTAATGTCCATATTGCAACATCATAATTTTTTAAGCAATATTTTAATAGTTTGGAATGAAAAGGCCTTAAAAAATAGGACCTATCACCGAACTTCCAATCTGCTTCTCTTTGAATATAACAATTTTGTTCATCTTTGGTGTACGATTGGAAGAAAACTCCTTCCATTTCAAATATCAACAATATATTTTGACTTATAGTGATGCCCATTTGCGTCAGCAACTACACTGCAACCACACATATGATATTAACATATCTCTGCTTCAACACTTTATTTCTTAATGATATAAAAACTTAACATTTCAAAAATGATGTTAATATTTCTTATGAATTAATGCAGTAAAGTGAACAAACTAATGATATGTTTACTTTATACGTAAAACCTAATACCTTTATTTAATTTGTTTGGAATAAGCAAGTCTTATAGGATCACATTGACCCACCATTTTAATCATTGATTTTAAGTCTTATAGTGATTTTTTTAATTTGAATTGAAAGATATAATTACAATGGTTGCAATTAGACAAACTAATTATATATTAGTTTCCCTATGTAGTATAATACAATTTTTAAATTTCAAACCTACTTAATTATATGCTCTAGAGTCTCTACTTTAGTTTCTTTTGGTGCTTCTTTTAGTAAAGATTCTATGTCTATTGTTGGGGCTACATACATCCTAATATATTTTTCAACTTATATGAAATAAAAAAACTTATAACAATGCAGTGAACCATCATTTGCATTACTAATTTCAAAGCCTGTATAATGATAACTTAAACCACAATTGAAAAAAATAATTGTAATGTTTCAATACAAATAGAACAATTATCCATTAATTTTTACATACAATCTAATCCATTGTAAAAATTTCTATAGCATGAGAAATTTTGACACGAAAACATTAAACAACCATTCAAATCAATAATTGTTATGAATACAATTATATCTCACAAAAATAAAGAACATAAAATTATTGTATTCTACTTTTGACAAACCAAATGAACAATTCTTTTATTAGTATTGTGAAATAGAAGTCAACTTAAATTTAAAAAGGCTACAAAATATAGTAATAATTCATGATGTCATACATATTATGACATGAAATAGACACCAATCATCTTAAGGTACTATTAGATGTTATTGAACATCCTTCAAAATAGCCCGCACATCTGTTGCCTTGTTGCATTTAATCAACATTCTCCATAGATTTTCGATCAACCAATCATCTTCTTTATTTTTTCCATTGAATTGAGGGGCAAGAATCACATTTTCTTTTGGATTTCCTTGCATTCTCTCAAGTGAACAATCCACTATAATAGGATTGGTTGCATCATATTGGGTATGCATTTCCCACACTTTTTTCAATGATTTAGTGTGTATACCTTTTTTGGATTTTCAATGGCATTATTAGCCTTATGTCCCTTTTTTGGTTTACACTTTGAAGTAGTCCACATAAACACAAGTTTATCTTGTATTTTTTCTGAAAATGACTTTTTCAGAACTCTTGTTGTGGTTTGTTTTGAAGCTGTCATCCAAATTGCAACTTCAAAATATTCATTTTTGAAACACATTTCAAATTATGTATTTGCATGTGGATGAATCCAAAATAACTTTTTCTCTATTTTGTGATCTACATCAGTTCCCATTTTCTCAATATGTCCTTTGTTTATTGCTTCATCATCGATTCTATGGTAAAGAATGTCCCTTAATTCAAGAATAACTAAATTCTTTTCAGTTTTTTGGGTTGCAATACAATAAAAAATAGTCTTGTCAAGCCATTTTATTCTTGTTACAAAAATTACTAAAAAAAATATCGAAACAGTACACTTACCATGAGTGTTCTTTTGACTACTTATAGATGAAACAATCTTCTCTTTTATCATCTTCACGGAACCTGGAGTTAAAAATATTAAATCTTCAATTAAATATGATCAAATTATGTAATAAAATATATATTCAATACAAAATTCGCAATTAAAGAAAAGCCTTATCAATGTAACCTACGAAATACACACCTACACACTTTTAACATTATTTTGATTGTTAGTTTTGTTATTTTTATTTTTTCCTATAATAAACATATACAATGTTATGGTATAGAAGCATTAGAATTTGAAGAATAAAAAAAACAAACAAACAAACAAAAACAAAAAAAAGACAAGTAATAAGTACCTGATATGGCATTATCTTCATAATTATAACTTTGCACCTCATCATCATTTTTGTTCTCTTTATTTGTCTCTACATTAAACATATAAAATAGTTTGAACTGTGAAAATGAATAAAAATCATTAAATAATAATGAAAACAAATGGAAAAATTTCCAACAACATTGCATTGTGAACAAATCTCGCGCGTGCTAAATTTCCTTCTAGCTCAAACCCAAACATAAAAACATTGTAGGGTTAAATAAATCTAACACATGCAAAATATACTTCTAGCACAAGCTAAAGCACATTGACAATAACAACATTGCAAGAAAAGAAATCTAACATGTGCTAAATTTCCTTCTAACATAGTCAATGTGACCACAAATCTAACATGTCTACCACAAATACAAACATGTTTCCAACAACAACATTGTAGAGTATAATAAATCTAATGTGTGATCAATTTTCTTCCAACAAAAACACAAACATGTTTCAAATTGAAATAAATCTAACACGTACTATATTTCCTTCTAGCCCCACCATAAGCGTGTTTCCAATATCAAAAATATAAGGTGAAAGAAATCTAATGCTTGTAAGATTTCCTTCTATCATAAAGACAAGCACACAAGCCCATTATAAGGTGAAATAATTCTAGTGCATGCTAGATTTACTTCTAGCAGAAAAACAAGCATGTTGACAACAATGAAATTATAGGGCAAAAGAAATCTAACATGTGCTAGATTTCCTTATAGCACAACACAAGCACATTATAATATGAAACAAATCTAGGACATGCTAGATTTCCTTCTAGTACACACATAAGAACATAACAACATTGTAGGGTTAAATAAACCTAACACATGAAAAATTTACTTCTAGCACAAGCTAAAGCACATTGCGAGTGGAAACATTACAAGAAAAGATATCTAACATGTGCTAAATTTCCTTCTAACATAGGCACATGCATATTTCCAATAACAACATTGCAAGGTCAAAGAATCTAGCATATTTCCTTCTAGCACAAACAACCAGATTGTCAACCACAACATGGAATTCTACATGGAATTCTGAAAGAAATCTAGCGCGTGCTAAATTTCCTTCTAGCTCAAACCCAAACACATTGTCAATAAAAAATTTACAAGTTGAATTCCGACGCATGCTAAATTTCCTTGTAGCACAAACACAAGCACACAACAAACATTGTAAGGCAAAAAATATCTAGCATGTGATATATTTACTTTTAGCAAAAACTCAAGTTTATTTCTAACAACAACATTATCAAGAAAAGGAAATTTAACACGTGCTAGATTTCATTCTGTCATAAATGAAAATGCATTGCTAATAACAACATTGTAAGATGAAAAAAGTATAATGAGTGATATATTTCCTTCTAGCATAAATAAGCGCACATTGTTGACAACACCATTGTAAGGTGAAGGAAATCTAACCCATGCTAAGTTTTCCTATAGAAAAAACATAAGAACATAACAACATGGCAAGGTTAAAGAAATCTAGCTCATGCTAGATTTAATTTTAGCAAAAACACAAGTATATTTCCAAAAGCAATATTGCAGAGAAAAAAGAAATCTATTTTGTGCTAGATTTTCTTCTATCATAGACACAAGGCATTCTCAATAGCAACATTGAAAGGTGAAAGAAATCTAACATGTGCTAGATTTACTTTTAGTAGAAAGACAAGTATATTACCAGAAACAAAGGTGCATGCCAAAAGAAAACTAGGACCCGTTAAATTTTCTTCTAGGACAAACACAAACAGAATGGAAATAATAACATTACAAGGGGAATTAAATCTAACGTGTGCTACATTTCATTTTAGCACAAACAACCAGATTGTCAGCAACAATATGAAATTAGAAAACTTTCCAGGCTTTGTGGATTTTTCTCCATGAAGCCGCATAGAAAATGTAGTAACAATTGTTTTGAAAAGGCAACCAACCATGCCAATTTACTCGTATGTAACTCGGGGTTGGGTTCTAGTGGCTTGGTAGAGCACTAACTCGTTTAACACAGGGGTCTGGCCAGATAATGTTGGACCACTTTCATGGATGTCTAAATCTGATCTTGAGAGGACAATGTAAATATTATGCATTTAGTAAAAAATTTGAACCAACATAATATGAAGTTGGAGTAGGTGCTTGTATATTTAACATTGGTTTTGTTGGGTAGCAGTGTAGTGCAGATAAGCCCTTGTTAATATGGCTTGTTTGAGTATGCAGAGCTATCGCTTCTTTATTTCGGCTCTGTGCATCTCAAATTCCAGAGAGGTGAATACATTTCAGCTATGGGAAGGGGTTGATGTAGAGGAAGATGGGTAAACATGTCGGTATATTGGTCTTACATTATTGTTGCATATAATGGTAATTTGATACCTATAATACTAATGGCCCAAATAATATTTCAGCTACTTAAAATAATTAGTAACTATTGGGTGGCGTGGGCAACCCCTACAAAAGAAAATGAGAGTTCCCCTGTTAGAAACTCCCTTCTCATTCTCGTTTATGTTGTTTGAAATTAAGAAGCTCTTCATGTGTTCTTGTGAGATTTGTGCGTCTTTCACTAGTTGGACTTAAAACTGGCTATCATCTTTTCAGCGATCTACACAATTGATGCAACTCCATTTGGGTGAATACTAAATCAGGCATCAACTAATTAGAGTGCAATGGGCACACTGATTCCTACACAACTAGGAGCTTTGGTTTTTGCATTTATACAAATTTTGGGGATCATTGTAGTTATGTCTCAGATTTCTTGGCAGGTATTCATTGTGTTTATACCAGTGGGTTCAACTTGTATATGGTATCATCAATATTACATATCATCAACTAGGGAAGTGGCTCGGTTGTCATTAGCTTCTAGAGCTCCAATCGTACAAAATTTTGGAGAATCAATCTCTGGAGCAGCCACCATTAGAAGTTTTGACCAGGAGTCTGGGTTCATGGAGAGAAATCTCTAGTTGATTTATTTGTATACTAGACCTAGTCTCCACAATGTTGGGGCCAATGCATGGATTTGTATTCTAATAGATTTACTATAAAATCTTGCATTTTCATTCTCTATAATATTCCTAATGGAAATTTACAATGATAAGCAAAGCATGCATAGTAAATAAAACAAATACACAAAATTTACAACACATTAAACACCCAAAAATCTCCATAAACTGCGTGAGCTGAGCCATTCTATTAATATAAATGTTGGGTACAAAGGTAAGATGAAAAAACATGCACCTAGGCTTGCCCAAGGCAAGCTAACAATGCCCAGGTGATGAAATCGACTACTCTAACTTGCAATGTGGTTGTCCCCACAGTCTCTCCACTAACCCAGTGAAAAATTGCATTGTTGGCTGCAAACAATTGTTGTTATGGTCTCCTCTAGTGCTCAGAAAATTTCGGGAAATTAACCTCAGGCTCTCCTCCAATAACCCACAAAAACCCATGAAGAAATCGGCCAAATGTTGACCTCGGAATTTCAGCCCAATTTCCCCTTAGCTCCTCTAGTTGTTGGCTGAGTTGGGACTTCTATTTGACCAAACAAATCTACCCGAAAAATTTTGCCAAATTATTTATGAGCTCCTTGTCAAAAAACCAAAAAAAAACCAGAAAGGGCTTGCTCTAGTTTTGACGCTCCAAAATTGACCTCAAAATTTTTCGCCCTCCTCCACAACTAGATGTTCAGCTTGCTCCTCCACCAAAATGCTGGAAAATCACCCATGATTTTTGCCAATCTAATTTCAAACAACACCAGCTCCTCAATCCTTTTCACAAGCCAATTATTGGCTTTTCCTCAGAATTTCGGTCCAAATTTCCCTAGCTCTTCCAATTGTTGGTTGAGTTGGGACCCCTATTTGACCCCACGAATCTACCGAAAAAATTATGCCAAACTATTTCTGAAATCCTTGTCAAAAACCCAGAAAAACCCAAAAAGGGCTTGCTCTAGTTTTTCCACTCCAAAATTGATCTCAAAATCCTTAGCCCTTCTCCACAAGCAGAAATTGTAACCTGTAGCAGATGTTGGGCTTAATCCTCCAGCAAAATGTTAGAAAATCACCCACGATTTGCCCCAATATAAAATTCCAAACAACCCCAGCTGCTTAATCTCTTTCACAATGTAATATCCCAAATGGGATATTTTAACTAAAAATGTAGAAATAGACTTGAGCAGCAAAATAAATGGAAATAAACACACAGCCACCAATATGACACAATGGATGCCAATAAAATCACTGAGCCATTTTATTAATCCGTGGTAAAAAGTACATCAACATAAAGGAACAATGGAACCTGAGCTTACCAAGCAAGCAGAGAAAAACCCAGAAAGATCTTTGGCCCAACTGATGAATGACTCTGGCAATGATGTAGATGGCTCGGCAAGAAGACTGCTGCAAATCACTATGGCAAAAGCTGCCACTGAACCCACTGAAGAACAAGTTAAAGATCCGAATGATCCTCACAGCAATCTTGAAGCTCTGCGAAACTTCTGAATGAAGTCTCCTCTAGAGAGTTGGGTTTTCATCCAACACTCACAAATCACCCGAGGGTTACCGTCCTGGGGCTACGACTGAAGTAGAGAACCACGTCTCACACCTCTCATACAATAAAATAACATGATCCAAATATATCTCTCAATGACCTCCTCCTTTATTTTATAGATCTCTTGGAGCCTTCTAGAGCATTATTTTATTATTATTTTATTCATGGAGCACTTTTCCCTCTTATTAAAATATTCCTTTTTAATGCAGAAAAGGGTAAATCAGCTACCACACCTCCTCCAGTCACTGAAACACGTGTCCAACCATCCCATCATGTAGGTATCCTCATCCCAATTCCAATGAGCTATTACACTAAGGTGTTCCATCATATATTCCTCTCGGAATGCCACCTTGAGCGTAATCAGCTGAGTTAAGCGCAGAAATAACTCAAATTTCTAAAAGTTATCGAAATTCACCAGAACGAAATCTAAACTGCTCAGATGATGGAATATATCAAGTGAATGCCATCCGATCACATAGAAACCCCTCAATTCTCCTCCAAAAAGCCCTGGGCCCGCTGATGACACCAACCTGTACATGTGACCAGTTTGCTTCTAACTATGGAAGTCTATCCTAGCCCTATCATAGGTGACACCAAAAAAGAGAATATTATAGACCTTCCACCCCAAGATTGCTTGCCCTCAAGCAATCCAAATATTTGGGCCACCCTGGTGGCCTGCTGCATCTGATACCCAATGCCCGGATCCCATACAAACCCATGGGTGTTGCTATGCACATGTTTCAACCCACTCATAATAGAACCTTCAATGCCGGGACCCCAAATTGATCTCTCACTGTACCAGTCAACAAACAATCCTCCCAGACCCCAACGCTACCATGGCCAATCATTTCCCAAGTCCGACGGCTCGAACTGCACACTACGTCTGGCTATAGATGATGCCCCATGAAGGGAAGTCTGCCAACAAGCATCAATGCTACCTAGCTCCTGCTGTGCTGTACCTCTAACTGTATAAGTTTCACCACCAACTGCGTACCAACTCATCACCTCTCTCCAATCCAAGTCCTGACTCAATCTCACGCTGATACTTCTCTCATAAAATGGGGGTGGAGTGCTGAAGAAAGAACGAACTTTGCCCCACTGCCAGCTAGAATCTGTAACATCTGCTATGTCTAAGGGCCTCTGCTCTGCTGTGCTCCCTACGAAGAATACCGTACCATCAAGAGGGTACCAACTCATGATCTCCTGCCAATCTATCCTAGAAGAAGAATCCAATGTAGTGCCAACTGCATACGGAATATGCCCAGAGAACTATCACCAGCTCATAATCAACTCACACTACTTTGTCCCGTCTGCCAACGAAATCTGTTTGTAGAAGAAGGCCCCTCCCTCTATAATGGGCCAAAGTGGGCAAGATATGTTGCAAGCCCCATCAATGTACTCCTTGGGGGTGCTACTCCCTGGAAATACTGCAGCTCTGCTGACTGCATGTGCATCTATCTATACCTCATCAGTGTGTCGGCCCAATGATGGATGCTCCACCATCTCCAACAGCTCATCCCCCTCATGATCAGGAATGTACTGCTCTTAATGTCTACTAGCCCCCTGTAGAACTATCCCAGCAACCTCCAACATCTCCAGAGGATATGGATCTGCAACTGCTATCACTGTACTCGGTGTCTGTGCATTTGACTGCTCCTCCTCAATGGCTAACCCCGAGTTTAGCCACATATCCATCATAGACTCAATGTGAGCCTCCATCACGCTCTCCTTGAAAGGAATATCATGCATGATGTGCATAGTATCCTCCTTTGCTGACTCGGGCTCCGCCATATGCTGCTCTGGCTAAATCATCACAAGTGACTCATCACCTATAGTATCTCCCGTAGACTATCCTCGCTATTCACCCTGCATACTGGAATGCAGGTCCAGCCTACTGCCATCAACTCCGCATGACTGCTCTTGCTCCCTAGTAGCATCATCATCTGATCCCATGGACTCATCTAGAGAAGAGTCCCCATCCTGATATACATAAGGAACGTCTACTTGCTCTACCTCTGCCACCTCATCTGCATCTCTCAAACATGAGTGATTAGGCCCCCATGGTCCTTTGCAAATGAAGCAAAGTCCCTTCCTCCTTAGTTCATTTCTGTTGCATGATCCACGAAACTGGAAGAACTCCTCCCTGGTCAAATATCTCCTGAAAAGCTCAATGTTCTACTCAACCAGCCCTTGGGCTAGTTCATAAGCAGCATGTGAGACCAACTGCTCTCTCCTCCAAATGCTCAACAACCTAGTCTGCAACTCCTAACAAATGGCCTCACGGATTCCCATACATGACGACAGGATGGACTTCATGTGTGCTATGACTGTGTCAAAATTATGTCTCCTAATGTTGAAGAAGCATTGGAAGATCTGCAGAATGAAGCCATCACACTCAAAATCAAACATCATTTCATGAGTCCGGGTGATGGCCATGACTTCTAAAACCTTAAGATTCCTCCCAAATGTAGAGCCTACACAATTGTCCAAATCCCGAAAGGTTCCTACTATCAATCTGAAATTTCTTTTCATAATGTCATCATTGTAGGGAGGGAATGGTGTTGTTACCCTCAAAATATCACTGAAACAAAAAGCAATTATAAGTTTGACTCTCTCACTTGGATGTTCCAAGAATCTAGCTTGTACCAATGCAAGCATAGATGGCTCCAAGGCCCAATTTAAAATCCTATCAGATTTCTCTATCTTTGGAAGATAAGATTCTAGTTTCTCTAACATGGGAAAGTCATTTTCTGATCTTCCACACTTTAACTCCATCCCAAGTGCATAAAGCCAATTTCCCACTTCTCTCTCCTTTTGTAAATTTCTCGAGTGCCCTTGTTGGAGAAAATTATGTACCTCCTTGGAGAAGGGTCTATTGTTTTGTTTCAAGGAACTAACTTCTGGATTGTTTAATCTTTCTGGTCTTTGGTTTAGATCGCAACCCACTGAGGCATTGTTATGTTGATTTAGGAGTTGTTTAAAAACTTCATTGTTTCAGCAACATATATGGAAGTAACAATGGTTTAGCCGGACTTCCACAAGGCAAGCTATAAGCACCAGGTGATGAGTGCAAGCAAATCCAACCGCTCCAATAGCAAGCTCCTCCAGAAACTACACTGCTGCTTCAAGACTACACTGCTGCCTAACTTCGGCCTCTGATTTACCCACTGAAAAATACTCAGAAAATTCTAGGAATTTGGGAAGGTGATCCTTGGACAAAACCCAAAAAAACCCAGAAAGGGTTTCCTCTAATTCCAACCATCAAAATCTGACCCTTTGTAGTTTGGCCCTCTTCCAATTTCGTTTTATGGCACTGCATCTACTACTGTCAATCATTGCTCTCCAAAATCCCAACCAACCTCCTCAAATGGCTCTCCTATCAATCTCCCAACACCCCAGCTCTAAAATCCCACCAATGCAGCTCCCACAAATGAGCCTTCTCCAATTACTGCGTAGGCCCTTCTTCTCCAATTACTGCGTAGGCCCTTCTAACCAAAATAGCTGCCACTGAAAACTGGAAACCCGTAAGCTGATCCAAGATTGAAGCTTCAATACCACTGTGATATCCCAAATGGGATATTTTAACTAAAAATGCAGAAATATACTTCAGTAGAAAAATAAATGGAAATAAACACACAACCACCAATATGACACAATGGATGCCAATAAAATCACCAAGCCATTTAAATAATCCATGGTAAAAAGTACATGAACATAAAGGAACAACGGAACCTGAGCTTGCCAAGATGGTGGAGCAAAACCCAAAAAGATCTCTAGCCCAACTAATGAAGAACTCTAGTAATGATGTAGATGGCTCGGCAAGAAGACTGCTGCAAATCGGCTATGGCAAAAGCTGTCACTGAACCCACTGAAGCAAAAGTTTAAGATCCAAATGATCCTCACACCAATCCGGGAAGCTCTGCAAAACTTCTGAATGAAGTCTCCTCAAGAGAGTTGGGTTTTCGTCCAACACTCACAAATCACCCGAGGGTTTCCATCCTGGGGTTACGGCTGAAGTAGAGAACCACATCTCACACCTCTCATACAATAAAATAACATGATCCAAAGATATCTCTAAATTCCCTTCTCCTTTCTATTATAGATCTCTTGGAGCCTTCTAAAGCATTATTTTATTATTATTTTACTCATGGAGCACTTTTCCCGCTTATTAAAATATTCGTTTTTAATGCAAAAAAGGGTAAATCGGCTACCACACCTCCTCCGGTCACTGAAACCCATGTCGAACCTTCCCATCATGTAGGTATCCTCGTCCCAGTTCCAATGAGCTATTACACTAAGTTTTTCCATCATATATTCCTCCCGGAATGCCACCTTGAGAGTAATCAGCTGAGTTAAGCCCAGAAATAACTCAAATTTCTAAAAGTTGTCGAAATGCACTAGAATGAAAGCCAAACTGCTTGGATGATGGAATATATCAAACGAATGCCATCTGACCGCATAGAAAACCCTCAAAGCTCCTCCAAAAAGCCCCTGGGCTCGCTGTTGACACCGACCTATACCTGTGACCAGTCTGCTTCTAACTCTGTAAGTCCATCCTAGCCCGGTCATAGGTGACACCAAAAAAGGGAATATTATAGTCACGTTGATCCAGCCACTACACCAAAAGCTCAAACTATTAGTGAGGGTGGCATCCCAAGATGTTAAGGGTGGGCTAATCAACCCACTGGAGCATCTAAGGGCGACATGTAAACAACCCTTCATTACGCAGACCCCGAACACGTGGCAAGGCCCACCCTAAACAGGGCTTCCCTAAATAGGGATATTACAACCCACCACACTCTGCGAGTCTCGACCTCGAGACCTCTGCTCTGATACCACGTTGATCCAACCACTACACCAAAATCTCGAACTGTTAGTGAGGGTGGCATCCCAGGATGTTAAGGGTGGGCTAACCAACCCACCGGAGCATCTGAGGACAACAGCTAAACAACCCCTCATTACACAGACCCCTGACACGTGGCAGGGCCCACCCTAAACAGGGCTGCCTTAAACAGGGATATTACACACAAGCCAATTGTTGGCTTTGCCTCATCAACTCCTCCAAGAGCGCTTGTTTACTTTCCCCTTTTGGCATCATTGGAGTGTCTATAAGCTCACTAATCATTGTGCATGCGAGTCTAACACCTTCATGATCTTGGTATCTTCCCCACAGCTGGTCAAGATTATGCTTTGATACCATTGTAGTATTCCTAATGGAAATTTACAATGATAAGCAAACCAAGCATAGTAAAAAAACCAAACACGCATAATTCACAACACATTAAACACTAAGAAATATCCATTAATTACGCTGAGCTAAGCCATTTTGTTAATATAAATGTTGGATACAAAGGTAAGATCAGAAAGCATGCACTTGGTCTTGCCCAAGGAAACCTAACAATGCCCATGTGATGCAATTGGCTACTCTAACATGCAATGAGGTTGTTCCCAACAATCTCTGCATTGAACTAGTGAAAAACTGCACTATTGAATGCGAACAATGGTTGTTAGGGCCTCATTCGGTACCCAGAAAATTTTGGGAAATTAACCTCAGGTTCTGCTCCAATAACCCACAAAAACCCACGAAGGAATTGGCCAAATGTTGATCTCAAACATTTTGGCCCAATTTCCCCCTAGCTCCTCCAGCTACAGGCTGAGATGGCACCAAAATGGTAGAAAACCCCCCACAATTTCCTTTCCTACATCCCAACTGAACCATAAATGTCTGGTATCCTCCCAACTACCAAATATGAGTAGAATTTTCCTCCCTGGGGTGGCACTCGTGGTCCACCAAAGGAGAGGATGAGTTGGCCCCCACGAAAGAATGCGTAGTTCCTGGGCAAGATTATGCAGGCCCCTGCTCCAAAAATTCGTATTGTTGTGGAAATATCTCCTGCTCTTGTAAATACTTCTCTTTTTTCTTGGAATTTGGTCAAGGAATGATTCAACGATAGTGTAGCCCCTATCTCCGACACCACTCTCCAACAAGAACTGTGTGGGTCCTTTCCTGCATCCCAACTAAACCTGAAATGTGTGGTATCCTCCAAACTACCAAAGATTAGTAGAATTTTCCTCCCTAGAGTGGCACTTGTGGTTCGCCGAAGAAGATGGTGAGATTTCCCTTTGGAAACCTCTGGTGCTAAACAACACCTATGACTCAGTTGAACAGCTTGAGCAACAATATGTAAAATGACAAATTATCAAAAGGTACTCAATGTTGCCTTCAACCCTCTATTTATAATTATTTCTTTGTATTTCCTTGGGGGTCCCTCATCAAAATATTTTGATCTCCTTTCCACAAAATCAATTATTCCTTGAGGGGTGGCCCCCACATTCCACAAAGGTTGATATTTTCTATTTCTACTAAGTCCCGTGTACCAAATATGTCTCAAATGCCCAGATTACAAAATTGTGCTATGCTTGGCACTCCCTTAATAAACTTCATTAATCCTATTAAATGAAAAATAAAAATTGGTGATATTAAATTCTCTTTGGTGTTCCTCATTAGCTTGCTTGGAGATGTAATTAGACCAAGCATTGCAAGGTTGAAAATAAAATATGGTCTAAATCTGAACATGATACAAACCTGGGTAACATGATGTCTTTGTTTTGTGGAGACCAAGATTATCAGAATGGAGAGAATAATTCAATATTCACGTATTCCCACCGAACCACCAGTGATCATGGAGAATTGTAGACCAAATCCAACTTTCTATCTAGAGGAAAAAAAGATATATCTGATTTGCAGGTGCATTATGGGCCACATCTTCTGTTTCTCTTGAAAGGCGTTACATGCACTTTCCCTGGAGGTACAAAGGAGGCAGTTGAGGGGCAGACAGAAAGTGACAAATCTACTCTCATTCAATCCATTTTTGGCATTGTGGAAACAACAAAGGGATTGATGGAATCAACATCTCAACAATAGGCCTCCATGAGCTAAGATCCAAAATTAAGCATTATTCCACAAGAACCAGCAATGTTTGGGGCAATAAAGAAATAATTTGGATCCTTAGGAAGACTGCTCGGATGATGAGATTTGGGAGGCTTTGGACAAGTGCCAATTTGGTGGAATTATACAATAAATTAGATTCCTCAGTGCTTGAGAATGGAGGAAACTAGAGTGTGGGTCAGTGCCAGCTTGTCTGTTTGTTTTATTATGGTGGAGGTGGGTCCCGTGTCCCACAAACAAGGAAGTCTCATACACCAATTTGGTGTCTAGTTTAGTCATGACCTTAAAATTTGATAATAATAATAATAATTTACATGCTTCAAATCACCAATTCATCCAATAAAATTTTCCAAAACCTTTTATCTTCTGAACACATAAATAACCATGAAAATTTTAATCCACTCTTACATAAATCCATTAGAAGCAGCCCCTCTTCCAGAAAGTAACTCTGTTATCCATCCATCTATAAAATTCAAATCCACAGGTTTTAATCCATTGCAATTTAAATATCTCAGCAAGAGGTTACAAACTTAGACATGCTTTACAATGTGATATGTTTATCCATCCCCAAAGGAACTTTTGTAAACTCTGTGACACCATAAATGTTTTCTCCAACCAGCTCTAGAAATTATCCTCTTACTTAGAGGACACAATATTGTTTCAAATGCTATTGCAATTACTTTTTTGAAAACTATCTGGATTTGTTTGTGGTATGGGAGGCAAGTGATGCTTAATCCATAGGTTCAATAAATTGCATGTATTCATCCTCAAATCCTGCAAGGACTATCCTCATTCTTCTTGAAAATGGTGTTGTATTGCCTTAGATGGTAGTGCTTTGATTGCTGGGGACAAAATGATTTATAAAAATGAATATTCAAAGCCTATATGTGTTGATATACATCCAACGTTGCTGTTGGAAGAATTGATTTCATACCTTATTCACCATGTTATATACCTATGACTTCAACCTTTTACAAACTCACATTCCAAACTCTTTCTACTAGCAGTTTGCAGGACGAGACCAAATTCTTGTGGCCATGCATAATAGTTCTATTGTTCTTTCCTGTCTTCCTTAGCATACTCACAGCAATATCCATATTTATGCACCTTATCAAAAAATGGAAATCTAGGATGATGTGTGATAGGAAACTTATCCATCATTACTCAACACCCGGAAAACATTTTTAGTTTGCAATTCTTCCAAAGGATTCACATCGTTGAATAGCATGCAGCAACTTGTGAGGCAACTGTCATTTGTACATACATAAGCAAGCATTATAAAGTATATAGGAGGACCAGCTGATGAATTGATAGATTACCCATGAATATCAAAGGGTAACATTTGATTGGATATTCTCTTCCAGGTTTCCATCTTCTAGTGCTAGTGGTGCTTCTCATTACTCATAAGTAAAACAAGAGATCGAGGGAATTTTTTTTTTTTGGAATGCCTTAATGCCCTTTCTAGAGAATGACCAATACAGTAATTTTTTCACAACTCATCAACCTAACCTTCATTGTTTTCCTTGAGTTCTCTTACCTCTGTCAAGACTTTTATAAGACTTTTGTCACCTCATCAATACATGATGCATGCTTTGAAACATATTGATTGTTCTTCCTACCATTTTTCTCTAACAAATTATGTTAAATCTTCTCATCATCACAAACTTGAGGATTTTAATTATTGTTCCCTTTATTATTCTGCTCCACAATTGATACGTATACCCAACATCTGGCATGATGTCCTTTCCAATGGTTTCCTGCCACATGATGCCCTTCTTCATGTCTCAGTAGACCACCAAATTTGTCAACCTTTGAATTCTGCCTGAGTGGTCTCTTCATTTTTTGTCTATCTAAAAAGAATCAAACCCTCAAGATTTTTCCCAAAATTACCCTGTATCTGTTTATTAATAAACAAATATGTTGAGAGATTGTCATCCATTGCATAGTGCACATGTCATCCATCCTGTCTTTTATAATTAAACACCACGTCTAGGGATAAAAGGCCCTTCCAATAGCTTGCACTCACTATAACTGTACAGGATATAGGTGACATCCCATATAAATATTAGTGGTGGATAGAAATTGCGGCACTAGAAGGAATATCAAATGATCTATGCTTAATCCATATATAATAAATGACATATATTCATCCTCAAATCCTGCAAAGACTATTCTCATCCTTCTTGCTAAATGGTGTTGTATTTCCATATATGGTAGTACTTTAATTGTTGGGGACAAAATGACTTTAAAAAATGAATTTTTAAAGCCTGTATCTGTTGATATACATCCAATGTTGTTGTTGGAGGAATTGATTTCATACCTTATTCACCACACTATATACCTATGACTTCAGCCTTTATACAAACTCGCATTCCAAACTCTTTCTACTAGCAGTTTGCAGGACGAGACCAAATGCTTGTGGCCATGCATAATAAGCACATTGGTCAGCATCTCTAGCTCAACTTTAGATAAAGTTTTCTTTGACTTCTAAATCCATGTGATATCCAAAATAAATCCATCATGTCACTTCCAATATCTCTTCATTCGATTCTTCCTAATATGCATGTGATCTCCAACATACTAAATATGGGGAAAGACCTATAACTAAAGCCTTCCAAGATCTATCTACAAATATGAAACACTTTCACCAGCCTCCCTTAATACCTTCAGCATGTTTTGATCAACCCAGAGATGTGATTAGTTGATAGATTTACTGCCACAAGGGCAACACCATAAAGGCCACCTCGAAGTAATTTCCTCCAGGTTCTATAATTCTTCTTTTGACACATTAAATTCACTGTCATTCTTGTTTATTTGTTGATGAGAAAGGAACTGCCTCTATAGTTCTTTCCTATATTCCTTAGCAAACTCATAGAAATATCCATATTTATGCACCTTATCAAATAATGGAAATCCAGGATGATGTGGGATGGGAAACTTGTCAACAACATAATTCGAATGGATTTTCCATCAAATCTTCTATTTGCATTCTTTTTGGTGTTCCTCATTCACTCTCCCAAACATGTAACATCTTAAAGATAATAATGAAGGAACAAGGATCTGTGGAATTATTACAGGACCTGTGCATTTCAGTTTTGATTCTTATGTATTCTTGTAGCAAGAATAGATATGTGGGAGAATACAAGATTCGGACCTGGTCTTCAAATTTTTGACCTCTCTGGAGAATAAACTTATTGTAACTATCATCCCTGGTTTCTGTATCATTCATATTTTCTTAAAATCAAGTCTCATTAGGTGGATAATGGAAGCAACATTGCAGACCTATTACAAACTGTCAGTCCTCGGTTCATTGTCCCTGTGCAATTACAGTCAACCTTATCTCCTGAAGAAACCTCAGAAGCTCATTAGTAGCATCAGTTTACTGACCTTGGAAGCTCATATTGATCTTTACTTTGCTTCCCTTATACAAGTCTGCATTACATCAAACATTAAGCACCCTTGGACCTTTAGTTTAAAGTCATCGTTATTAATGACTTGAAATATCATGTAGCAGCATTGAGACTTGTTGAAACATTGCTGAAGCAGGTGTTTTAGAACTGCTCCTACGTGGAATTCTACATCATGGAGGATTCTGGAATGATCTAACCATAATGAAAATGTTATCACTCTTTTGAATAACCTCATCATAGTGGAATTTGGTATCTGTATCGTCTCAATAATGTGATTCCAGTATTGTTGCATTCATTGATCTCAATGTCATCTCAGCTGTATACTCTCGACATTCAAGTCTATATGAAATGATCTCGGCACACCAAGATTGATTCGATTCTCAGCTTTATGACACTTTATTCTTGTCAAGTTATTCAATCTTTGATATGACACAATCATAGTATATCATATCGTTGTTGCAGCTGCTTAAGGGATGGCTCAGTTATACTTCTATCATCTATACTCTGGGAATAAGCCTCTTGCTGAGGACAGATGGTAGTACTGAGCATTGAATGATGACAAATTCAACCTTGGCACAGTTGTATCCTCTCATGATGGCTCGATGATGGTTTTTCTATCCCTCAGAGACATGCTCTTGCACATCTTGTTGGAATCTAGAGTTATCATCCTGCTTCTCGGCATAGTCATTTGACACTATGACTTATATATGTGATTTATGGGTACTATGGTCTTATTTCTTGATGCGGGATCCTTAGCAAAATGATTTATGATTCCCGATACTGTAAGTGCAGCAATGGTATCTACTCTAGAACATTATGACTCAGATGTGATCTTATGTAATTTCAACAGTGCCATCTATGCTAGAACAGTATGATTCATCTATCATCCTCTGAATGTGCAGGAGTGGCATCTATGTGATGTATGCTCTAACCTAGAATTTGATAAGCAACCATGTTTATGTAACCTGAATATATATATATATATATATATATATATATATATATATATATATATTGCAGTGGTTGGCAGAAAGTAAAAAATAGTATTGGCAAACATTGCAGTAATGGGATTGTATATGTATTGATAAGGTTGTATGATATCTTAAGCACAGTAATAGCAGAACATCATAGATATCAGTTTTGATGTGCAATGGCAGCATCATTAGAGAAGCTCTGACTCTAAGCAGGAAGATTTATTCTTGTATCTTGTATTGTTACTTCATTAGCACAACAGTAGTATGGTTGACATTTCAGTTGAGCGATCTGTACTTTCCATCAACACATCAAGCATGGAAGGCCTTCAATGACAGAAGCATTAACATTGGTTCTTGTTCACAATCGAAGTTATGAACAAGATGTGTAAGTTCTAAGTCAGTCTAATGTATTTAAAGGCAGATATATTCCAGCACTATGTTTTTGGCATCTTGCACCAAGGCCTTTTGATGAAGTACAAAAGTAACTGGTCTATTAGCAAGGAAAATTTACCATCTCATAGAGTCTCTGGAGGAATTTAACATAAAGGAATTTCTTAGTACTTACGACATGGCTTCATCAGCTTCTGATGTCTCTGGACTGTCCTAAACTCTCACCATTATGACAAAGAAATAGGATTTCTGTTGTTCCTGAGCAGGTCAGTAAAGGTTCTAGTAAATTTCCCATCATTGTAACCTATAACATTCTTCTTAGGGCTTATGTTGAAGCCTGCTAGGTGGATAAGGTTAATGCACTGTTTAAGGATGTTGAAACAAATTAGATTGGGACATGTTTAAGGAGGACAGTTTGGAGGCACCTTAAGACTTCAGATGCCCTTCTACATCAGGCCGCAATTCAGAGAAGCATTTTTGTGTTTCTTACTTCAGTTTGGGCCGTAGTAAGGGTTTATACTACAGCATGTTGCAGACACTTATGAAAAGGTTTAATGGGCTTGTTAGCATCCATCATCTCAGCTTCAGTTATGGAGGGTAGGCGGCAGTAAATTCAGTGGGTGCAACCCTTGTATCACTGCTGCTGGATTGTAATCTCAAACCCTAGGTTGCAGACATCGTTCATAAGAATTTTGACTATCCTAAGCTCATTCCATTCAGCATAGAAGGTTGCATCATATGATCAAGGACAAAGTTCCTTGTGCACATTATTCTGCCACCACTTTGGCTTCTCTTGATCTCTGGTTAGGGTTTGTCTGCTGATATTTGAGGGCTTCTCTGTATACTTGATTGGGCTGCCTAATTGGCATTTGCATAGTGAATCAAAACATCATTCATGGCCAATCAATCCTGCATGACTCAAAACATCATTCATTTGGAACCAGTTCTCGAAGACCTTATGGACCGTTCCAATGTTGCTGCACACGGAAATATATTTCATTTCACATTAACGTTTCGTTTCTCAATGTATTCTACTATGAGTGTGAATGACGAGGGAAAACATAAATACTAGCATTTTCCAAGGTGTAAATATACCCTCAAGGAAATAAATACTATATAACTAACAAGTGCACTGAGAGGTGCAAAGGAACGCTGGTAAGAGGAATAGGGACAATCGTTTAAAGCTGATGCATGCAAGGATATGGAAGCAGCCATAAAAGGTAAGATAGGGACTCTATATGATGAAAAAGAAAGGAGGTTGGTTTGCTTATTAGTTACGGAAGCGAGCGACACCTTGTATGCTTGAATCACGGGCCATTTCATTTTTCCCACGCGAGCGTTGAATGAGGATCCCAGAGAATATACTGACCACTCGGAGGAAAAAATTGAATTCCTGAGCCCTTTGGCAATGAAAGGCTCAGGAAGGGCAGAGCAGGGGCGGTAGAAAACTTGGTGGCAAATCTCAGGGACGAAGCTGCTCTGAATAGTGGAAGGGTGGGCATTGAGGAAAAGCTTTGCATCACAGGTTCTTCAATTGTGTTTTATATCTACTTCTGGATAAGCCGAATGAAGAGATCCTGACGAACGTCGTTAACATACTGCGGGAGGTATTCCTGGCAAGTATTTCCTTTGAAGAATATTTTTCGCTTTCGGGGTTCTTGCTCTGGCAGTGGACGTCACAGATCGTTGACTTCCATTGAAGCAGGGTTGGAATTTAGATTTTTCTTTACCCGTCATACCCTTTTTTTTTTTACGTTTTGGGTCCTTATGCTTATCGTCAATAAAATATTAAAACCAAATGAAATCTTACAAAACTTAAATTACAAAATCTCATCTATCATCAAGCCTTTTTAATAACTATTTAGATTTGAAAATAATACTATATGTTATTACCTGTCTACAAAAGCATGCAAGAATAAAAAAAATTAAAAATATACTCAAAATTATGAGTGCAAGCAAACTAAAAAATGATATTGTACAACCATAAAATTGAAACAACCATCTAAAAATACCTAAAATGCCATATTTTATCTTGAAACGTTACACAATATTCTACCAACCTTTCCATCTTCAGTTATTTGAGGGTAAACTCTCCACTTGGGATGTTCTGAATCTTTCCAGAAGAGAATATAAAATTTAAATTTTTTGCAACACCGTTCATGCCACGTGGCAATGGAACTTAGAATAATATTTGACTTAGTCGTAGACGGCAGCGTAGTAACCGCGTTCCTTATTTACATGAAGGACTGTAATGCCAAGTTTCCAACAACTCCTGGACACTGGAACTTCATCGGTAGGCAAAGTATTTACAACATATCATCGGTATTAATGACATCTTGGTAAAAAAATTAACCATTGTTAATACGTTTTCCACTATTACAAGCCCGTGAAGAAAAATGGGCATTGAAAATTTGAAAACATTAAATACGGTCAAAATGGGTTATGTTGGACAAAAACCCACCAAATTCCATCTCTACGTCAAAGGCACAGGGAAATGTTACTCCTTTTCATAAACAACTATCGTACTAATGGGCAGCCGCAGGCTGGTGGCGCTTACGTGGACTCGCTGCTCCGCCTATGTGTGGAAGATGGCAGGAGCCTTGACTATGACCAGCTCGTGAGCCTCTATTCAGATATTTTGATCGCCCGAAGCAACACAAATTTGAATTTTGCAAATTCGAATTTTATCGTGTTGGAACTGAAATTCGCAAAGGAAGGGAAGTGCATTTATGTCGCTCTTCGTGGACTCGCTACTTCGCCTGCACCGCCTGTACTCACTTCAGGGTTCATTGGTATTATCGTAGGACGAACTCGTTGGACGAACCCAATGGTTACATGTGTCAATTTTTTACTAGACAGAAGGGTGATGGATAAATGTTTTGATTGCGTGGGGTGAAAGGTGTTTGCTCACCCCACTCCAACAAAGATAATGCCTCCGGCATAATTATGGATAAATGGGAAAAATATGTGAACAAATGGGGAAGCAGTATCTTATGGGAAGTAGTTAAGCTTGTTTAAAGCATCCAGTTCTGTCTATTTTACTCTATGAGTTGTGCTTGATAGATACTTGAGCTTATCCTAATCTTACTAAGGTCGCGACACGCCTCGGGTGAGACTCTCTACTCCTTAGAGTAGAGTAAAAATGTCGGCGTTGTGCTAGACTACTGCGGAAACCTTGTTGGAATCCATTCCGAACCTAGGTCTTGCCCATGAGACCTTCTTTCTTGCCAAAATCTATGGTTGTGGACTCATTGATGATTAGCACTAGAACCTATGTGGGATTTGTTGTCTTTCATCTAGTAGACCGTCTTCAACCGATGGCTTGAGATAGACCTTCATATCTGGATAGGTTCCTGAATTACCACATAAGGAATTTAGCAAGTCCTTCAATTACACTTATATGGAAATCCTATATGGTAACTTCAGGTTTTTGAAGACAAAGAAGTTGGATCTAGTACTGTATATAGGTACCTAAGCAAGGCATATGTTGGTAGGGATTCATAAATTTTTTTTAGGTAGTTGATTACTTGTTTAAAACCTGTTCTTTATTATCGCTACCGTGCTTAACTTTTGTGATTTGGAAAGAGAAGAGATGAATATGACCTATACAAATTTCTCCATGTTGATTAACCATTATTGCAGAATTTTTTTATTATTCTTCTCCTGAGTTCTCTCACTTGATCAAATTCCCAGGCTGATGGATCACAGTATGTTGCTCCATGAGTGAGCTACTCAGTTGATATATTTTCTGACAGATTTAGCTAAATGGAATAAGTTTCCATGGTTAGAAGAAAAGGGAAAAAAAAGGTTGAGCTTACTTTAATTTTATTGAGGTTTTCTGGTCAAATTCCCGTTAATTTTATTGAGGTTCTCTGGTCAAATTCCCGTTAACATGCCATGTCAAGGCAATCATATCATGTTTCTAACTTTTAAGGCTAATGTACTCCATTCTTTCAAAGATATCCATGAATATTGCTCTTTTTGGTAGTTAAAAGGTCCGGACCTCCATCCAAAATCTGCCTTCAATCGAATCATGACAAAGGGTATCTATTCAATTAAAGTTACCCAGGAATTGCATCATCACATGGAATGCTATCATTATCTAGTGGAAAGCTATATTTGGCTAAGAGCCACAACTGAGGGTAATCTATTCTATCAAAGTTACTTAGGAATTGCCTTTGGCCTCATCCCATGGAAGACCCTATTAGGAAGCAGAGTGAGCCCATCGGTTTCGAACTTCCATCATTGTTAATGCAAGTACTCCAACTTGCTACTAAACCACAACCCAATATGCTTGTTTTTCAACACTAGGCTCTTGTGAATTTCAAAATTCCGTGGCAGAATCAGTGCATAGTTGAGATAAGTCTATAACAGTCGCCAGTAAAAATTGACATTAAACACAGTGTTAGTCACAACCAGGATTAGAGTGGTATTGGCACCGCTACTACATCAAACCATGGGTTGAATCAATGGGATTTGAACTAAGGACCACCTTCAGATAACACACGTTTAAAACCCAGCTTAGAAAAATCCAGAACCATTGTATTTCTTAAATCTGAAGGATGCAATTAAACAAAGAAAACAAGTTACAGTACCTGTACAAGAAACTGTAGAGAAAGTAGTAGGTGGGAAGTTCGAAGAATTGCGTTGGGTGGTGGAGTTTGAAATCGAACGAAAGCTGATCTAAGTGCTGTCACATAGCGAGGCGATGCGTCCAGTAGTTCGTCAATCCTCTCCACCCAACTTCGAATACCTACCTTATTATTATTCCTCGCTTCTTCGCCCATTAGTCCTGTTTGATCACCCACCAATATATTTCGCTAAAATATACAGAGGCAATTTAAATAATTAATATTGTTTCTCTTACAGGACAATCTTACAGAAGCTCCCCCTCGTTTGAATCATTCACCCTAACCTATCTAAATATACATGACCCGTACCATTTGGCACTCGTTACATTTGTTACTTTCCAACCTATCTAAATATATCACTTGAAACAAGCCGAACGGGTAGCCAGATCGGTCGAATTCCCCTGCCAGTCCACTGGCCCTCTCTCACGAAGGCATAGGTTCGAGATCGCGTCCACTCAGACACAAATTCGAATTTTGCGAATTCGAATTTTATCGTGTTGGAACTGAAATTCGGAGAGGAATGGAAGTGCATTTATGCCGCTCTTCTTGGACTCGCTGCTTCGCCTGCACCGCCTGTCCTGTACTAACTGCAGGGTTCATTGGTATTATAGTAGGACGAACACAGTGGTTACACATGTCAATTTTCTACTGGACAGAAGTGCGATGGAAAAAAGTTTTGATTGGGTGGGGTGAACAGAGTTTGTTCACCCAATTCCAACAAAGATAACCCCTCAGGGGTAAAAATGGAGTGAAGAATATTATACTAACAATTACTTACTTACATATTTGTAAAGGAAACGCCCTAAGGTTGTTGTATAGGAAAGAATAACATATAAGAAAGAAGAGGTAGTAGGAACTTTCTCAGCTCCAACTGAATAAAGAGTGGAGAGTTATATGCTAAAACATAAACATAAAAGGCATCAGTAATGTCAAAACATAAGCATAAAAGACATCACTAATGTGTCTCACTTCAACTTGTTTTATTTTTACAATATTTATTTTACTTTCACTTAAAACTAAATTATCTTTCCATATCCCAATAATACATTAAGTTTGGTAGAATTATTTATCTTAGAGCTATTTTTATTTCTTACCTAAAAACCATACTACACTAAACACATTGTTGTGAAGTTCCCCACCTCCATTTTATTTGTAAAAGGAAACTTATTGTTTTAGTTTTTCTATATATTACATTTATAATGACCAAATTTCTTAGAATCTTGTGATTTTCCATTTACTTCACCTATATCACAACTATTTTTTCCACTTCCATTAAAATATTTCTCCAATCATTTTTGAGTCTTATCCATGTGTAAACATTCTCAATTTAAAATATTGGTCCAAAATATTGGTCCTTCCCTTAATTTGTTTTTCAAATAATGTTTCAAGTCGCCCATTTAAATTTAATGAAATATGTCGCATAGTATTTGAATTTTTCAAGTAAAAGTTATGAGCTTCATCTTAGAAATTTCATTTTAATTATTTTTATCTTATATATTTTTTGATATGCTTATATATTTTATACTATATCTATTATTTTTTGTTTTTTTAATTTTGGTTCATGATGCCCATATAAATTTAATGAAATAGTATTTGAATTTTTCAAGTAAAAGTTTTGAGCCTCTTTTTAGAGATTTCATTTTAATTATTTTTATCTTATATATTTTTTGATATGCTTATATACTTTATATTATATCTATTATTTTTTGTTTTTTACAACGGTTATTCTAAAAATAGAATCACTATGTTGTTGAATGGAAACCTTAATTTGTTTTTTCGAATAAACATTCTCAATTTAAAATATTGGTCCTTCCCTTAATTTGTTTTTCAAATAATGTTAATTTGAATGAAGTATTATTTGAATTTTTCAAGTAAAAGTTTTGAGCCTCTTTTTAGAAATTTCATTTTAATTATTTTTATCTTATATATTTTTTGAAATTATTTTTATCTTATATATTTTTTTTGATATGCTTATATACTTTATATTACATCTATTATTTTTGTTTTTTAATTGTGGTTCACGATGCCCATATAAATTTAATGAGATAGTATTTGAATTTTTCAAATGCAAAGTTAAGGGCGCTTTTCTTAGAAATATCATTTTAATTATTTTTATATTATATATATTTTGATATGCTTATATATTTTATACTATATCTATTATTTTATTTTTTTTACAACAGATATTCTAAAAATAGAATCACACTATATTTGTTGAATGAAAAAGGAGCTTTTGAGTAATTTTTCTCACATTACCTGAATTAACTTCTTTAAGCTTTTGTCCTAACTATAAGGAATATAATCATGAGTTAAATTTATCAAATAATATTCTGGCAAATCCCATAATGCTTAAGAAACACATAATAGAATGGAAATTTAAGTATGAAATATAACTGTGAAAAAGGTGTAAACAAGCTAAACAAGCTTGAGAAGAACAAGTATGTACATTTTACAAGTCTAAAATACCACAGAGACACATAATAGTCGTGTACTGTATGCAGAATAAACGTGATCAACTTTTATGTAAAAAGAACCAGATTCGAAGGAGTTCCAATTATTTTCAAACGCTCGCATATAACCCCAAAATTCGAAAAACATAAAAGATAGTAGAGAATATTTATAAAAAACTTTGTTAAAAAATATAAAAGAACGTCAAGAATATTTTTAAAGAACTTTGTGATGGCGATTAGTAATTTCTGGAAAATTAACATCGGTCATTTCAAATTCCAAAATTTTAAAAGCATAAAAGAACGTCGAGAATATTTTTAAAGAACTTGCATTAGGCTTGCTTGACTATTAGGCCACGTAGTTCCGAGATGTTTTCCATTAACAACCCTTTCTATTCTGGTATGTCCAGATTGGTTACCCACAACTCTGACCACATATACTCTAATCATCCCCTGACTGCCTCCAGCTCTAACCTACTGCAACATCTGAAATTGTGAATCTCGATCCGCTGTGACCACTGTGAGCTGCATATTGACATCTTTATTTACTTGTTGTAGCTCCGTGATGGACTGCTCTGTCTGGTCCATCCTCACCAGAGCCCCTTCTGTGCTCACTCTGATGACACGCATCAAGTCAGCCGAAGGCAGGTGAGTTGTCTTTGCTGCATGCCTTCAGGGGCATTCTAGTTCAGTGGAATGCCACTTGTGAATGATTGCACTAATTCAGGCCTTCAAACATATATATGGTTCATGAATAATATTCCAAATCCCAAGTCTTCATGACCAAAGTATTTGTTAACTAGACAAGATTAAAGAGAAATAAACCATTGAATTGGAGGAATTAACGAACCCAAGAAACAAGATTTTGCTCCTTTGCTGACCGCGAATTGTCAATAGCTTTTCTCCCCATTATTAACTCTAACAAGACTACTCCGAAACTGTACACATCTGACTTGACAGTTAGCTGGCCTGTCATAACATACTCTGGTGCACAATATCCATAAGTTCCCATTACTCGTGTGGAAACGTGAGTCTTATCTCCAACAGGTCTGAGTTTGGCCAGTCCAAAATCCAATAACTTTGGATGAAATCCCTCGTACAGTAAAATATTAGAGGATTTAAAATCACGATATATGACTGGAGGGTTGGCTTTTTCATGCAAATACTCCAACCCTCTTGCAGCACCTGCAACTATTTTCATTCTTGTGTTCCAATCTAGCTCCTTATCAGGCGAGAGATCTGCACAAGAAAAATGATTTATCCTGACTGATATCAGCTCGTGATTTCAACTTCATAAACGCTAGACTTGAAGAGTGGTTCACATGGCTAAAGATCACTATTGCATTATCAGATATCAAATACAGATTATTTCACAGAAATTAAAGCACCCCAATTAGACAAGACAAATACCATGGAGATGGTTTTCCAACGATCCCAATGGCATATACTCGTATACCAATAGCCTCTGATCACCATCAGCACAATATCCAATGAGGTTGACAAGATATGGGTGATGAAGAAGACTCAACGTCAAAACCTTAAAAAGGAACTCCCTGTTTCCCTACAATCCATTCCTGTTGAGTTGCTTGACAGCCACAATCTAAGTACAGTAAACAATAACCTCCATGCCAAAATATGATTTTCAATTTTTTTTGGTTATTTTTAACATCTAGAAAGGAATTGATCTCTTAAAATCCTTGCCAACTTAACAATTTCTACCAACAAAGAAATAGATCTAGAAATCATCTGACCAATGCTCTCAAGCTTCCCTTTATAAACTCTGTCAAAGCCTCCTTCACCCAACAGACACTTGGACCGAAAATTATTCTTCGCTGCAGCCAATTCTTGAAAAATGAATGTTTGCGCAGCAATATGAGGTTCCCCCATCGAGGTTCATCTTTCTTGTTCTCATGGGAGGACTTCGATCTCAATCTATCTGTATCATCACTCGAGGTTCATCTTTCTTGTTCTCATGGGAGGACTTCGATCTCAATCTATCTGTATCATCACTCAACAAAAAAATGAACAGTAAACAACCAGGTTCTAAAGCTTCCCAGGAATCAAAACACCCCAAATTTTCTCAACCAAAAGAAAAGAAACAATAGTAATCTTAAGCTTACAAATTTTTTAAAGCATTAGCAAAACAAAGATGCTGATGAACTCTGTTACAACAGCGAGGTGCAGAGCGCCTACGCTTGTTGTATGTCAGATTGTAAAACCGGTCGGATTATAAAAGAGAACCCAAGAAACAAGATTTTGCTCCTTTGCTCGTGTGGAAACGTGAGTCTTATCTCCATTTGGTTTGAGTTTGGCGAGTCAAGTCCAAAATCCGATAAACGCAACTGCCTCGCAACCTTTGGCAACATTTACCATTCAAATCGATGGCCGATGACGATTCAATCGTGAGAAAAACACGGCTCCGGAGCTCGAGATTATGACCACGAGACACCCGGCGGGAGTTGTTTTCAAATAAAGACGCCTACGGCGTAAAAATGGAGAAGAGATCACGATTAAGGTGTAAAGATATTTCTTAAAAAAAAATATATATATTATATAAAAATGGAGGGAAGAATGACCCATGAAAAAATGGAGGGAAATGTGGCATGAAATAGACATTTAGAAAAATCAATATTTTAAATATAATGTATAACAAAATTAATTTAAAAAAAAAATGAAATTAATAAAATAATGTAATAAATATATTTGATAAATAGATATATTTTTTATTTAAAACAACAATTTTATGCTAAATATATTTTTTATTTAAAATACAATTTTTTTCCTATAAATTACATCATTCATATACAATATATATTGAACATATGTGTCTGCATTTTCAATAGGTTGCACCAACTTCTATGTTGCTTGTTGTGCTCGTTTAATAGTCGAGAAGTGAAAATCTTCTAAATTTGAAGCTAAGGAAAACTAAATTTCCAATATGTTTTAATTTTTGGCAACCCTACAGTTGACGCAGACTACTCAAAACATTAATATGTCCTAGTTGGTTGCTAGTTAATACACTAATATCTCCCATTTTTATAATTGTGGCAATAATTATTTTTTGCCATCTGACCAAGTTAAGGCCCGAGTTTGCAGTCACACTAGATTTGGTGTTTGGATTTGTAAGCAGAGTTTCATTCGATGTGAACATACCACTATTAGATATAACATCGTTGTAATACAAGTTGTCCAGGATCAGTGGCGTTTGAGGATCCATGACCACAGTCGTGTTGACGTTAATGGGGCTACCTTGGGGACAACTCTGCTTCAGTATCTGAGCATACGTTGGATCAAGGGACATGTCTGTCGTATTCGTGCCATTGAAATTGTAGAGCCTGTTGATGAATGAAGTATAGTGAGAGACACTAATTGTGTGTGCTCCTAAATTCACCCAAACAACACAAACATGATTATAATCATAGTTTTTCTCAACCATTATTGCCATCTACAAGAATTGACACATTGATGAGCTGCAGGTCTCAGAAAATACATGAAAATTAACCATCTGGTCCTGGGATAGACCTTTAGCTGCAAATATCTAAGTTAGATGGGTTACATTGAAGGTAGGGGGTGGTAGATTTCACTGTATATTGGAAGCTAGTGTAATATTTCCATACTTTCTTCCAGCAGAGGGGATGGGAGATGCCTACGATCAATCATTAGAAATAATTGAGCATTGTTGTTATCTTATGCTATACTTAACATAATGGTACTATTATTATGTATAATTTTTAAGAAAAATACAAATGATGCACTATCTCTAGCCACAAATGCGATTATATCTGCACAGGACACCTTCTTTGGGAAAATCATCTCTATCTTCAATTTCGCTTCTTTAATAACATCAATTACTCTAAGACTCAAATTGTTAACCGAATAGTCTTTCTCCGCTACGAACTGACCAGGAATAGAGTCGATGAGAACATAACCCTCACATCCCCAAAAGTGCAGGAGCTCCACATCAGTATTTCAAAAACCTATTGAATGTTCCAGCACATGTTGCATGAACATTATGTGTTTATTTTAAGGGAACACGCCACATATATTTCGTAATATCATTGACCGACATTGACCGCAAATGGTACTTCTTCGAGCTATAACAATGCCTTCAATTTCTCTAGACTAACATACACGTGGGTTCTCTCATGTCAATACGCTGTACCACGTTGTAATCCCAAGGGACACTATTCAGATTCTGTAAGGGACGACGAATTTGAACATTCTCATGAAGATAAACTTCATAGTTGAAAAGCCTTTGGCTTAATCATAAGTTGCATTAGCCACATTTTTTTCCATGTGGGTGTGAATGACAATGATGAAGAAGAGTTTCAATCTCGAGAAGTTGGAGTGTTTGTTATAAGATTCCATAGAAAAAGGGCTGAATATAAGAATAAGATGGAGAATCAACCTGTTCTACATGTTATTTTTAGCCTCTCGTATTTCTTTGCATCTTTCTTATTTCCCCATTTAAAGGAAAAATTGGGTTGGTTGTCAATGACGAGGGTGAGTAAAAATTTTGTAAATTAAAAAGAAATAAAGAAATTATTTTAATGTTAAAGAGGTTAAATATAGTTTATTATTTTAACTTTAAAGAGGTTAAAGATAACTTATGGGACAAATTTCTTTACTATCCTTATTCAGCCATTTTCATGTGAAACCTCACAAAAAACTCTCCTAACTTCTAAACAAACCCCTCGTGGAATAAATTATCCCAAAGAGCTAGTTGTCATAGTATTTGCATAACTTTTTGTTTTGTCTTCGAAGGCCTAGCATTCTAAAATGAAATGTTTTTTAATTTCCACTTTTCTAGAAGAGCAAAAAACACATACTTTTTCTTCCCACATTTCTTTTAGCCTTTTCCAGCGCCCTTTTTCACAACAGAGACTTGTTTCACAACAGAGTTTATGAGAATTAGTCTATAACTGAGCAATACTAATTTTGGTTCTCCAAGAGATATTGGCCCCTATGTATGATTTTTGTTAATGATATGAGTGGGATTAAACTCTTCAATACAATATTGTTTCTTTCTCCCTCGCTCTTTATCCCAAGTACGCTTCTGGAACTTATCCATGACAAAAAAAATTATGTGATGATTCAATTATTTTATGTGATGGTTCAGTTGTTGGAAGGAAATTGGGAGATGGTTAACCAATGATAGTTTAAATTTCATTAATAAATGTTTATTTTATTTAAATCATACAACGTAATTTTAACTATGATGAATTTAAGACCACCTAAGTGAGATTGATCTTTAAACTTATTAAAATCCAAAGGAGTATATGATGATTGGGAATGCAACTCCCTTATTGGGCCATGTCTTACTGTGTGTATTGAATTTAAGACCACCTACATGTTAAATATCATAGAAGAATTTAAATGGGATTGATCATAAAAATTATCAGAATAATGGGATTGGTCCTAAAACTTATTAGGATCCAAAGGAGTAGAGGAGGATTAACAAGCCAACTTCCCTAGTGGGCCATGCCCTACTATGTATATTAATTTTCTTTTCAAATAATGGTATGAATATGGTTATAGATTTGTCACAATGTGCTCGACAGATGTCATAGGGAATTGAGTGTAAAATGTCACACGAAAAGATTACACAAGAATGTCATTTCTCCCTACAAGCAATGTCACATTAGGGGAATTTTGAGGTCTAAAATGGGCCTCCTAAGAAAAATGTACAACAAAAATAAACTTTATAACAACCAATAGGATTCAAGATGATGATGTCAACCATGGGGGATGATTTACCATTTTTTAAATAAAAGGGCAAAAATATTAAAAAATAATAAAATAGTAAAACTACTTTTTCAACTCGTATTTTCAACTTATCTCCCACAATTTTTACTCAAATTTCGAGTGGGAGTACTCATTGGATGCAAAATTTAATTCCTCATCCAAGGAGTACCCATGTTGCATACTTTCAATGAACCCTGCTACATGAAAAATGGGAAATACATAAAAAAACGTGATTACAATCACATTTTTTATGTATTTCTAATTTTTCGTGTAGTAGGACCCATCGAAAGTATGCAACATGGGTACTCCTTGGATGAAGAATTAAATTTCACATCCAACGAGCACTCCTGCTCGAAATTTGAGTAAAAACTTTGGGAGATAAGTTGAAAATATGAGTTGAAAAAGTAGTTTTTTCATTTTTCCCTCTAAAATTTGATGATGTCATCAAATCTTATTTGATTTTTTCCACTATTATTTTATAATTTCCTTAGGAGGCCCATTTTAGACCTCAAAATTCCCCTAATGTCTATGTGTGACCCATGAGGTGTATATTTGTTGGTTTGAGTGGGGTTTATTCCCCACCAGGTCTTAGGTTCAAACCTCATGGGGATTTAGGGTTAAGGATGGAAACCACTTTTGGGGAAATTAAACTATCCCAAAGGGTGTCCACGCTTAATTGTTCTTTGTACAATCATGGTGATAGCATCCCATTATGGTTAGATCGTTCTTCCATCCAATAAACAGGTTGGCCCTGCCCTAGGCTCAACCTAGTTACAAAAACAAAACAAAAGAGTCATCTATGTGTGTATAATGCAAGGCCACATAATGCACTCCATGCAGCTTCCTCTCCTTATTGGACAAGGTTTATTTTTGCTAAAATAATAACTAGCAATTACTCTAAATGGTGCAAATGAAAGCAATAAAAATACAAAGTGTAAAAGTTGAACACTCATAATGGATGCTTTAGAAAATGGAGAAGAAGAGTAGTAATGTTCCACACTTTCATGGTCAAGACATAAGCTGTCAATGTCACACAATTAAAACATTGATTTTTCCACTTTCCACGCATCATAGAAGAGGACGAGCTAAAAACAATATCATTTTTTCAAACCTCGAATGCCCAATTTCGAACGGGGATTTGCAAGGAACAATCAAGAGAGGGGCTAGGGTGGCTAACCCAACAACTTGCATTATGCTTCATCTAGCGAATGATAAATTTCTTGCAAATTACTCTTTCAATGGAAAAAAAAGGTGGAGAAGTGCAAGTTGCTACTAAGACAAGGATAGTGGCCGCACGCCTTCCAACAAATTAAGAATCTCTAGAAAATTAGAAAAATAAGATCCTCATTCATAACATCGTGGAGGTTTAGAAAAGCATATCAAATGGTAGAATACCATTTTCTCTTGTCAATCGATGACCAAGGTGAAATTCCCATTAGCACTCATTTCCTTATGTCACAAGATGGCAGCTCGACGATTTTTGAAAAGGGAAGAAGTTAGGAAACAACCAAAATAAAATAAAATTGAGGCATGTAACAATGTCAAACCATCTAAAATGATGGAGGGTGTGAACTCTTGTTGATAATCCACACCAATCATGACTACCCAAGCCCACGCTACAAAGAAGGAAGTTCTCTGACAATAATCAACAATATCATAAACCATGAATTCCAACAACAACATTATCCTCGAGGCCATTGATGTTGACACCTCCTCCTTCATAACCCATTTTAGATAGCATCTTCATACCAATGCCTTTGTTATGTTGCTCAAATGCTACAAAAGAGGTGTTATGAACATAAACATACGGAATTTTACCTTAAATGCTTATTACCTCCTTGAACTTGTCATTCATCTTTTCAACTTTTGATGATGATGACGACATTGTAGATGACTTTAGCCACCCACTTTTACCAACTGACATATGATGAGAACCTTGGAGATGCTTACAAAATTCACATGCATCATTTTCCTCATATGTTCCATAACCACTATTTGAACCATGCCCACATATTGGCTTTATTTTTGATGTTTCTTTTGCTGTCACTAGAGTGGAACTTTTAGCAACTTGTTCCTCAAGCACATGTTGCAATTGAAGGCAGATATGCCTCTTCTCCTCTTCAACCATTTATAGCATTCTTCTCAATTCAATGTTCCCGCTCCTTTTCATCCATCATCATCCTATCACAATGATATAGAGTACCTACAATTGAAAACCATTCACGAAAATATGACATTAGTCTAGAAAACCCATAATCTAACATGTTCATGAAATCACTTGTTAGGGCTGGAAATGGTGACTAACTTAGGGATTGCGCAGTTCCATAGGTCAAGGTTTTGGATTGAATCTGGAGATTGTGTAATGCATAGTTCAGGATGGCCAGGATCAAAGGATAAGAGCTCACAATTGGGGCTTGAGGCTTGATTTTTCCCAATGCGAAGTTCTCGAATGATAGACTCAAGGAACTATGCAATTGAGGGATTCAGGAGGTCAAGCTTGAGGCTTGAGCCTCGAGGTTGCCCAATGCACAGTTTTGAGAGGCCTAGATAGGTGACTGTGCAGTTGTGGAGCTCAAGAGCCGAAGGTTGATGCCTGTGGCCTGGAGTTTCCAAATGTGAAATTTTGGAAGGAGAACAAGCTAGGAGATTTCATAGTTGAGGGTTTCAAGGGCTCAGGCTTGAGGCTTAAAGTTTCCCAATGCACAATTATGGAGGGAGGAAAATCTAATGGATTGTACAATTGTGCAACTCAAGGTGTCAGGTTGGAAGCATGAGGCTTGGCACTGCGCAATGCACAATTAACGCTAACTGAGAGGCATAAATTACGTAGTTCTGGAGCTCAAGGGTCAAATTTGGACATTGTGACTACAAAATGCACAATTTGAAGAGGTGAGGTCGGGGATTGAGAGCTGAGAGTGTGCAATGCGTAGTTCAGGCAGGTTGAGTGAGGTCAAGTTGATCATGAGTGAAATTTTCTAGACGATGCTAAGTGTGGAATCAGTGAAACCAAAGTGAAAAAGGAAAAAAATTGGACGTGATCTAGATTGCGACTTTTGTTTGTGATGGTAGTTTATAAGTTGAGGATCTAATCAACTAACCAAAATAGGTATTTTGATAAAAAGAAAATGTTCTAGACCATATTAGGGTTCCTTTTTTATGAAATTAAAAGCAAAGGTGATGCTATACTCTAATGGGATATTACGAAAAATGATAAAATAAAGAGATAGTAAGAAAAGATCAAGACTTGGAAGAAAAAGATGAGTTAGTTCAAGGAGAACTTCTTACCAATTTATTATCAATAGAGTTTGTATACACAATAACAAAATTTGAGATATCCACTTAAGAGTATATACAAAATAATTATTCAAGTTATCACCTAGTTAAGACTTAAATATATAATACAAAAGGGTAGTAACGTATGCTAATAGTTTTAAGTTATAGATTGAAGAGGAGACAAGCTTATCCAATTTATTTGAAGGTGGAGGAAAAGTTGTATACCCTACAACAACAAAACTTCGTAGGAAGAGGTTCTATGGGTACGGGGAATACCAAGTTATGCAAGAGGACATCCCAACAATAGTAATGATGACAAATTCACCAATATACATAATATTGTGGGAATTCAAAATGTTGGTCGATGTAGAGAATATAAATTATGACAAGGAATTAATTCTGTAGCTATTTTCTATAGATGTAAAGTAGAATGAAAAACACATCAAAATCTACAAAGAATCACAATCAAGGAAAAATAACTACCCTTCTTATTTCATGACAAGACTATCCTACAAGCCAACAAATTTCTATCATATCCATGAGGTCAACAACAATTTGTGGTTTAAAATATAGTTATGTTGGAACGAACTTAACTTTAGAACCAAGGATATTTTTCCACCTCTAACATTTATGGACAAAAATATATCAATTCTCTAAAGCACATGAGAGCCAAATTATCACCTTTCCCATATTAACTCTCTCTATTGAACATTATAGAAAATCTCCATAAATTAATTATCCTTACTAAACTAAACATTTCATTCAAAATAATCATCAATCCATAACATTACTACGTCGCTCCAATTTTTTAACTAAACAAATATCAAATCACAATTAAATTAAAAAATCAACCAAAATCCTCTAAAATAATATGACATAAAGAACTCAAACAATTTTTATATAATTAATAATGGTTTATATTAAAAAATACCTTCAAACAAATAGAAAACACACATACATTTAATGGAATCTATTTCCCGCGGACATAGATTCACGTTTCGTTTAAGTTGTCTTCCAAGATTTATGTCTTTCATAAATATATATATATATATTAATTTCCATCTTTTATTTCCCTAGCACGGTTTTTCCTAGTCTTTCCTTTTCCAAGGAAGGAGGATGGGTGCTACCATGTAGTAACAGGTCTCATATCAGGGGCTGTGGAGCTTGTTTATTCTTACGAAGGAGGAAGGGCATCCCATGCTGCAACAGGTCTCATATCAGGGCGCTGCGGAGCTTGTTTATTCTGGCCTCCTTATTTTAGAGATATCTATTTGTAACGTTGTGGGTGGGGTTCATAATGTTCATGTCAGTAATATATCGGGTCCCCACACCCTCGATGACTCTAAAACCACCCAGCCACGCACCCACCCATCTGCCCACCCAGCCACGCACCCACCCATCTGCCGCCCGGGCTTTCATTGACAAGCAAGTTTCTTGTTCCAGCGAGCAGTAAAATAATCTCCAGTACCGGGGCTTTGCAGGCGTGGATGGTGGATATTGGTTCGTAACCAGCTGCAAGTCTTCGTTGTTCCTTTCCCAAACCACCAGGCACCTCGCTCCCCCCCTCCCAAAAAAAAAAAAAAAACCGCGAAACTGATTCACTGATACATCTTGTGATGTCAGAGAGCACTACAGAGTTGAAAATATAGGGTATTAAGGTAGGTGAATTTGCTGTCAACAGGGCCGATGATGGAGCAGACACATTGGTACATGCTAAAATCCCTCCTGGAATTGTTTATATATATTTTTAGAAATTTTCCGAGTTTATATTGAATTTTCAGTGGTGTCTTTTGTCAAACAGTTTGGTTACACACTACTGTAGGTACATTTTCACAACTTCAAATGAAGTAAATATGCACAATAATCGATATGTATTCAACTGAAGTATTCAAAAATTTCAAGTTGACATTTTATCATACTTTTGGTTGAATTCAAAAAATTGGATTCTGTATTGGTGACATCTAAATGGGCAGACAATTGTATTCCTATCCTATTTGAGCAGGCAAAACAATATTTTAGTTTGTAACAGATTCTTACTAATGAAGAATAAACGAAGAAAAGAGGTCAAACGGTAGTGCTATCATCTGCAATGCATGACTCTGAAGTTACAGCTAATGGATCCCATACAAGGCAGTCTGGCCGTAATTGTTATGGTGATTTAGAAGAACTGGAGTGTTCCTTTTCAAGGAGAAGCTACAACTGATGGATACCATACAAGGCAGTCTGGCCATAATTGTTATGGTGATTTAGAAGAACTAGAGGAAGACTTCACTCGAAGTTCACATTCACACAATCTACATCATGTGCCTGGACCAGCAGGAACTGTGGGTTCAGTTCTTGGTTGCCCACCAAATGGCTGAAAACAATAAATCCAAGTATGCATTTGCTTTCCTTGAGGATATATTTTATATTTATAAATATATGTTCGAGACTTACATTGTCAATGCATTTATAGAGGTAATGGTGGCATTTATAAAGGTAATGGGATTAATCAACCATGGATTGCATAAGCAAATAAGGCTTAGAATCATCACACTGGGTGTTTAATGGGAACTGGATGCTGTAAGAAGAAAATGCCTCTACTTAATATGTCAGATACGGTTGGTCCTGGAACTCTTGAAATTGCACTTTTTATATGTTTTCTTTCTTTTTTCTCTTAAAATTTTCATACGTATCAAGGTGAATGAACCATCTTATCCAGCATTAAGTGTTAATAAGTGCTATACTCATTGGATTTTCCAGTTCTACATAGCCTAGGAGAGCCTTATCAGAACAAAGTTGCACAATTTGTTTCACTAATTTTTTCTGTTGGTGTGCTAAAAGGTGAGTCGACCCAACTCTTTCAATCAAGTTGGCTAAACGAAGGCTCAAGCTTCTTATCCAAAGAAAAAATAACCAAATCATCACTAATGGAAAGGGTAAATAGGTCCAAGTCCCATGTTTGGATGAAAATGCTTACCAAAACATAACCCTGCCGAAGAGTCTTAATGAAAGGTTCAGGAGAATCCGTTTCAGTAGTAATAGTAGCACTAAATAGCAACAATATTTGCAAGCAATCACATCCCACTATAAGAGAAAATGGGATGAGTATTTAAAAGTAGATTCAATATTTAATTAGATTGCACCATATATATATATATATATGAGTGTGTGTGTGTTCAGGGCTACTTTATCATCGACTCAATGTTCTTGAGATGGGTAGGGTTCATATTCTCATCATTAAATACTTTTGATAACCAAGATGTTGAAATTGTTGGATTTGGGAATCCTAATTCCAAAATTTCTATACCTAGAGGTGTATTTTGCTGGCTTGGACTGCCATAGAAAATTTCTTTTGTGCTCATCTTCTTCATCATCATAGTCGTCAACCATAGGTTGACTATCTTTGCGAGAGGAAGAATCCTGACTTGAATTTTTTACACTGTCTAATATTGACATCTTATCCTCAAAAAAGAGCATTGGTTTCATACTATATCCCCCATGATATTATTGGTTGGAAATATCTACATGAGACCTATCATCCTTTGACCTCGAAACTGCCCGAACTACCATTGGAAATGACATTTTCTCCATTTCTCTCTCTGAACTTTAAATGTCAAACAAATGATTATTCATTCTAGACCTGATATTTTTATAAAAAAATTCCAATCCATTCACTTATATTCCCCTTCATTTTGATCATTAAAAGTGATGCATGAATCTTATCTTCACCTTCAAAGATAATTTCTCTTGACTTATCTAATTTTTTATTTATGTTTGTATTCCCAGATTCACGTTTTGTAAGATCGATAGCAGCACATACATCCGTTGTTGCGTAAACAACTCACTCAAAAATTTCTTGAGCTGCATCAGTGACATCCATGTTCACATTTTCTTATTTTATACCCATGAATACCCAAAAAATAAATTTTATGGCCATATCATGGCTATTCATCCTACCTTCCATTAGTTCATGAGCATGTGGATCATCTTCACACATGTCAGAATCGTAATCTTTTGTAGGATGTGGACTCAATCCTTTGATTTGGAGATTACTACGAGGAGGAAGTCAAAATTTCAAGTATAAATGCTAAATAGATATATCAATTTTTTTTGTCTGTCAAAATTTTCATTTTTTTGTAAGCAGATATGTTTTATTAGATTATGGAAAAAATATACAGGAAAACAATACAGACAAGAAAAGATTCAAAGGTAGCATGTCTAAAGGAAAACAAGCTAGTTTAGATGACTTGGGAATGAGTCTAGAAAGTTTTTTGCCCCCAAGAGGCCACTTGCAATATGAAAATGGAACTGGGCCTACACTTAGGGAAACCAAGCCGTACCAGTCCTTTAAGCAGCATGGATTTATCTTGACTACTAGATTAAAGGATTTCTCCCATATGGAAACCATGTCTAAAGGAAACCAAGCTAGTTTAGATGACTTGGGAATGAGTCTAGAAAGTTTTTTGCTCCCGAGAGGGCACTTGCAAGATGAAAATGGGACTGGGCCTACCGTTAGGGAAACCAAGCCGTACCAATCCTTTAAGAAGCAGGGACTTATCTTGACTACTAGATTAAAGGATTTATCCCATATGGAAACTAGAAACAACAATAGCATATAAAGGAAGTAGACCTATAGAACAGCAATACTAAATTAGAGGCCATGACTATAGGAAATTGGTATGTGGCCATTAGTAATGTCCTTGGACACATGAATTGTGAAATGGTTGTATGCGAAAGCACTCATCTGAACTAATTACAGGTTTCCACCATAGCAGAGATTTACCAGTAGATGGTTTCCTTTCTAGAGTGTCTAACCAGTGGCAACTTTTTTGATGGTCTATATCTTTAGCTAGCAGAACATGTGCTACAAAGGTCTTAGAATTCCAGTATAATTTTACAGTGTGATAGAGAAATTGTTCTAGCTTTCATTGTTGATCTTATTACAGACTCTTGTACTATCTTTCATTGTTAATCATACAACAGAATCTGGACTCCCTTCACTGGGTGGAGTTATTGTGGAAGCAATTTCAGAGTGAGAAGAAATACATTTGGAGTCGTTGGTGTGGATTGAGGGTGGGGTTTTTTGAGATTTTGGGTAGCATCGGATGTGCTCTAGCTCCGAAACTTTGTGGAGGGGCTAGAACACATGAGATCTCCATGACCCAGAAATCGTTTGGAGAAATTCCACCCGGTGTAAAAGTTATTCAAATAATTATTTTTTAATGGGGACCCTAAGTCTAACTTAGGGAAATTGAAAAAATAAAGTGAATTAATTTACACATGTGGTGAGAATGTTCTAAGTGACGTGGATCAAGCATTCTCTAATCTTAGCCATTGATTAGTGATTAGATCACGACCATTGATTTCTCAACGAAAAAAATATTAAATGAAGGCTTGGGGTCAGTTGGAGGATACACATAGAGTAGCAACACTTGAGCTAAGTCGAAATTTTGGGGCGTGGTTTGCTGAGAATTTTTGAGTGAGCTTGCAGTGCTCGTGAGCAGCAGATCAGCAAGGGATATTTAGATTTGAGGCCGAGAATACATATATCAGAGAGGAAAATTTGTACCAGGCAGTGCAGAGGCTAGCAGGAGGAACGCAACCCAGCCAAACTGGCACATAGACAATGCAGCGGGTGACAGAGAGGTAGCGCAGAGGCATTTAGGGTGACGTAGGTGCAGCCTGTGCTGTGCAGAGGCTGCGCTAGGCATGAGAGGTTGACGCAGTAGCTGGAAGAGATGCACTAGGGGTTCCATTGGGATAGAAATGGCTCGAATTTAGTAATTCTTGAAGGGTTTGAATCAGCCATATTTTTTTGTCTCCGAGCGATAAGGTACAACTGTCATGAAATTCTCTATCGGGAAAACCACTACTTGTGCCCTTGATATATTCAGATTCTGCTTAATAATAAAACCCTCAAAGAGCTGCTACACCGGTTTTCCTGCATTGGTTTTTTCCACGGACATTTGTCCGAAAAATCATGTGTGTCCTTTGTCATATGTGTGCTATGTTTTAGTAAATGATCTGTATACGTGTAGGTTGCACGTTTTGTTTAATTCATTGTTTTCTGAATATTTCTGAAAATAATTTGTATAATTAAAACACAAGTAGGAGAATTAAATCAAGGCACTGCAGTAGGGAGATGTAGTAAAGATGTGGAAGTGCCAGTGGAAGTGACATGGGAAACATTACAGAAAGAAATAGTGCAGTGGATGGAGGGTAGCAGTCCAAGCATCAGTAACGGAGAGACCAATTCTAGAGATAAGGGGATGCTTTAGTGGTGGAGTGTTGCTAGAGCACATTCCTCGCTAAGAGGGAGTGTTGAGATTTTGGGTAGCATCAGATGTTATCTAGCTCTGACTTGATCAAAATCAGATCTGAAGATCTCTGTGTCCAAGTTGACTCAAGAAGTGCGTGTTAAAGGTGCTTGTGCATCAATTGGGAAAGTTACATAAGCCTCGTGATTGTTGAGCGTATTGTAAGATTAGAAGTTGAATATGATAAATTGGTTGACGCCTTGTTATTCTCCAATTTGGATCAGGCTCCACGATTCTATGCAGAAGCGAGTGAACAATTTGTACGCAGAGAGAAGGGTCTCATATTATTTTTCTCAGTAGCAATCTCCAAGAGGAATTATTGAATGTTATAACAGGCTGAATCATTGTGTATTCTAGCAGGGGTTTCAAGGTCGAATTATGTTCAATATAAAAAAGAAAAGAAAAGAAAAAGTTTGAAATTTCACTTTGTTGTACAAGATATCATTTTGTGACTCTTATTCCTGCACTACATAGAGACTGGAAGAATTGATATGGCCTTTGTCACAAATAGAAGATGTTGTGTTGAACATTCATAATTTTGGGTATGCTTAGAGGACTGTAAAATATATTTACTAGTTGTATGTTTTATTTCTTCACAGGAGGTCGAAGCTATTTCAGAGCCATATACTGTCCTCTGAGTATTGCAGGTGCTCTGGGAGAATTCTATTTCTTGTGGATAAGTCATGCCAGACTCCCTCGAGTTGCCTTGTTGGCTATGCTCTCATTTTTCACCTATTTAAAGGCCATCAACGAGTTCATTCTTAAGCGTGGGGTTTAAGATATAGATCAAAGGAAAGGAGATGGATGTAGCTATTAGGCCTGAGCTACAAATGACATTCCTCTGAAAGATCAAAGGAAGTAGAAGTATCTTGTCTTGCCCATTGATTATTTTAAAAAAATTTCATGTAACTAAGACTGATAACGAGTCGCAAATGTCTCTTTGGGAAAGTTCTCTTCTCAAATATTCAGGGGGAGCTGATGTTTTATTTAGCTTTAAGTTGAAGTTGCTGATCCATACATCTTGTAGGTACTCTGAGGTACACTATCAAAATGCTGAAACACAAGTATAATGAATAGTAAAGCTATAATTCATCTCAAGACTAAAGTCTGGAAGAATTGTTTAGGTTGTACATCGAAAACAGTCAGCCATGTGAGGTAGCTCTTTAGTGAATCCTATTGCAGAAGAATATTATGAGAATCTTGTACTTCTCATAGCTATGGCATGGCTTAGATCAACAGGAATGGAATCGTACTTGAAGAAAAGGTTAATCACAACTTTGGAGAAGGATTGAAGATCATGGCCTTGAGATATGTCTGTGATTTTATGATTAATTTTCCTCTATCTTATATGCCTCATTTTTCAGTCTTAGAGGGAGTAAGTCAACATCTTCTTCGTCAAGACATAATAGAATATGAGGACTGTTAAAGTGATTCTATAATCTCAAAAGGAAGGTTTAGACTATGATGATATACTTGCACCTATGATCCAATATACTACCATCCGATCTATTATTTCCCTTACTGCTATGCAAGGATAGAGTCTACATCAGATGGATGTGAAGACTGTTTTTTTGCATGGTTCGATAAAGGAAGTGGTGTATGTGGAGCAACCTCTGGGGTTAAAAGTCCGGGATGGAGACACCCATGTATGAAGGTTGAAGAAATCCCTCTATGGGTTGAAGCAAGCCCCCCAGGGCTTGGTACGAGAGAATAGATAGCTACTTGATGAAGCTGGGCTTCACTCAAAGTAATGTTGACCTGAACCTTTACTTCAAGGTTGATAAAGAAAAGCCTCTCATTCTAATTCTCTATTTGGACGATCTCTTCCTGACAGGTGCTGACCCTCTCATTCATCAGTGTAAGAGGGAGATCGCTTCCGAGTTCGAGATGAAATACCTAGGACTGAGGCATTACTTCCTAAGGTTGGAGGTCTGGCAAAGACTTGGAAAGATTTTCCTCTCTCAAGGAAAATATATTATGAAGTTGCTAGGCCCGTACTAGAAAATCCTACTAAGTATCATCAACTCGTAGGGGCCCTAATGTTCTTAGGGAACATCCATCCCAACGTAAGTTGTGCAGTGAACACGTTGAGTCAATACATGGTTGATCCTCATAAAATTCACTGGGTTGGTGCCAAGAAAATATTGAGATATCTCTGGGGCATGATAAAGCATGGGATTATATGCACTTCCGGGAGTTTGAGACTTCGTGTATATGCTGACGCCGATTGGGCAGGCAGTGTGGTGGATAACAAGAGCACATCTGGATGCCGCCTCACACTTATGTCCGCTTCATGCAGGAAGTAGAATTCGGTAGCTTTGAGCACTACTGAGGCTGAGTACATTGCAACATATATGGCCTATTTTGAAGCCACCTAGTTGTGAAATCTCTTCAGTGAGTTGTTCGAGCATCTGCTAAATGCTACCATTATCCTTCGTGATAACCAGAGGGGGATTCATTTGTCAGAGAATCTCGTATTCCACGATCGATCTAGGCAGGTATCACTTTGTCCAAGACATTGTACAACAAGGCGCCATAAGGCTCATAGGAACTGATGAGCTGTTCACTGATATTCTCACTAAGCCCTTGGGGAAGGTCAAGTTCCTAACCTTCCATGAGAATCTTTGAATCGTGGAACGACCCTATTTGGAGGAACCTGTTGGACGATGAGCTCTGGGAGGTCTAGGGGGGCTTTGGGGATAGCTTCTTGATGCTATAAACAACCACAGGGTTAGGCTTCCTGAACCTAGTTGGTATGCTTCCACCCCACTGTGATGATATTGAGTTGGTTTTCCTCTCTCTGATCTATGCCCCATATGCATCATACCCATGGAGTTTCAAACTCATGGGAAGTACCTTGCATTTGGATAATGGTGGGAAATGTGAATAGAGACCATAGCAAGATCGATGGAAGCATTTTAGATTTCCATACTCTCTATGTCTAGGATGGCACGGTCCAACCACTTGATCTGGGATCAAGTATAGTGAGGTTTCAGACCTGTAATTAACTTCAAGTTAGTATATGACTCTCTTGAGTCCTAATGAGGTTTCAGACCTCCAACTGACTTCGGGTTAGGTAAACCAACTTCGGGTTGGTATGAGACTCCTTGCGAGTCTTATAAAGGTTTCGGACCTCTGGGCTGAATCTGTCAGCCGAGAATGATGTCTTGGTGATTGACCCACTTTTGTTCTGAAATAAAGAATCCATCAATGCAAGTTATGGCAAGATGGCGAACAATGTTTGGATGGCACTGGTGGATGGACTTCTCCCTAGTTGAGAGGGAGTGTTAATTTTGGGCAACTAGGTCCAAACTCCATGTTGTGATTCTCAGATGACGATGCCAATATTTTTATTGGAGCCCTCCACTAGCTTGTACTTGAGTGTTCTCTACTTGAATGGTGAAGATAGGATAAGCCTCTAGAATCCCAGGAAATCTGGCAACAGAGGTGTACTGTCCCAAGTTAAATCACCCATGTGCTTTTAAATAAATAAAATCTTCTGTACAATCCTTGCTAAATCTAATCATGCTAAATTAATATAGGTAATAAGTTGCTCATGAATGACCATGCATAAATAACTGCGAATTCTGAAATTTTAGGTGCATATGAGGTAGTATGTCTGGTTAGGCATGCCTACAAAACATGGTTATCTTAATATGATATTGGTATAAAATGGTGCATAGGTTCATAATGTTCCTATCTCTAGTTATCTTAATGCAATATGGAAAATACTAGTCCCAACCTGAACTTGATATTGACCTATTGGAGAGACACATTCTTAGTTATCAATGTATCACTTAGAATTCAACATATGATTGTTTTGAAATAGATTATGGTACTGTAAATCTCATACCATAATAGCATGTACTTGAGTATTCTCTACTTGAATGGTGGAGATAGGATAAGCCTTTAGAATCCCTCGATATATGGCAACTTCAATGGCTTGTGGGTGGCAGTTGCATACCTCTAGAGCTCTGGACTAGCCTTTTTTGCTAGCATATCAATTTTCAGTAGACTCTGGACTCCCTTCACCGGGTAGGGTTGTTGTGGCAGCAACTTCAGGGTGGAAAAAATACCTTTGGAGACCCAGCTGTAGATTGAAGGTGGGGCTTATCTCTAGCTCTGGATTCCCTTAGTGGCTGGTGGCCAAAGGTTGCATATCTCTGGAGCCCTCAACTAGCCCGTACTTGAGTATTATTTGTTTGAATGGTGGACATAGGATAAGCCTTTATAATCCCTGGATATCTGGCAACTTCAATGGCTTGTCGGTGGAAGCTGCATACCTTTGGAGCTCTGGACTAGCCTTTTTTGCTAGCATATCAATTTGCAGTAGACTCTGGATTCCCTTCACTAGGTGGGGTTACTGTGGCATCAATTTCAGGGTGGAAGAAATACCTTTGGAGACCCTACTGTAGATTGAAGGTGGGGTTTATATCTCTCGATTCCCTTAGTGGCTGGTGGGTAGAATTTGCATATCTCTGGAGCCCTCAACTAGCCTATACTTGAGTATTCTCTGCATGAATGGTAGAGATAGGATAAGCCTCTAGACTCCCTGGATATTTGGCAACTTCAATGATTTGTGGGTGGAAGTTGCATACCTCTAGAGCTATTGACTAGCTTTTTTTTCTTGCTTATCAATTTGCAGTAGACTCTGGACTCCCTTCACCAGGTGGGATTACTGTGGCAACAACTTCAGGGTGGAAGAGATACCTCTGGAGACCCTGTTATAGATTGAATGTGGGGTTTATATCTTTAGATTCCCTTAGTGCTTGGTGGGTAGAGGTTTCATATCTCTGGAGCCCTCGACTAGCCTGTACTTGAGTATTCTTTGCTTGAATGGTGGAGATAGGATAAGCCTCTAGAATCCCTGGATATTTGGCAACTTATTTCTTGAACAATATTCTCAATCCTTGGAATTAAGCTCAGTGGTGACAGATGCATGAGAAGCTGGGTTGCAACAAGTCTATGGTTTAGAGGTGTAATATCCCAAGCTCAATTGCCCATGTGCATTTAAATAAATAAAATCTTGTGTACGGTCCTTGCTAAATCTAATCATGCTGAATTAATATAGGTAATAAGTTGTTCATGAATGACCATGCATAAATAACTGCGGATGCTGAAATAGGTGCATATGAGGTAGTATGCTAGCAAAACATGGTTATCTTAATATTATATTGGTAAAACATGGTGTGTAGGTTCATATGATTCCTATTTGTAGTTATCTTAATGCAATATGGCGAAGACTAGTCCCAACCTGAACTTGATATTGACCTGCTGGAGGGACACATACTTAGTTATCAATGTATCACTTATATTCCTATTTGTAGTTATCTTAATGCAATATGGCAAAGACTAGTCCAAACCTGAACTTGATATTGACCCATTGGAGGGACACGTTCTTAGTTATCAATGTATCACATATATTCCTATTTCTAGTTATCTTAATGCAACATGGAGAAGACTAGTCCAAACTTTAACTTGATATTAACCTGTTGGAGGGACACATTCTTAGTTATCAATGTATCACTTAGAATTCAACATATGATTTCTCTGGAATATATTCTGCTACTGTAAATATCATACCAGAATAGTCTGTGCTTGAGTATTCTCTGCTTGAATGGTGGAGGTAGGATAAGCCTCTAGAATCCCTGGATATCTAGCAAATTCAACGGCTCTTGGTTGGAAGTTGCATACCTTTAGAGCTCTGGACTAGCCTTTTTTGCTGGCATATCAATTTACATTTGACTCGGGACTACCTTCACCGAGTGGGGTTACTATGGAAACAACTTCAAGATGGAATAAATACCTTTGGAGACTCTGCTGTAGATTGAAGGTGGGGCTTATATCTTTGGATTCCCTTAGTGGCCAGTGGGTAGAGGTTGCATATCTCTAGAGCTGTCGACTAGCCTGTACTTGAGTATTCTCTGCTTGAATGGTAGAGATAGGATAAGCCTCTAGAATCCTTGGATATATAGCAACTTCAATGGCTTGTGGGTGGAAGTTGCATACCTCTGGTGCTTTGGACTAGCCTTTTTTGCTGGCATATAAATTTGTAGTAGACTCTGGACTCCCTTCACCGAGTGGGGTTACTATGGCAGCAACTTCAAGGTGGAAGAAATACCTTTGGATACCCTGCTGTAGACTGAAGGTGGGGTTTATATCTCTGGATTCCTTTAGTGGCTGGTGGGTATAGGTTGCATATCTCTGGAGCCCTAGACTAGCCTATAATTGAGTATTCTATGCTTCAATGGTGGAGATAGGATAAGCCTCTAGAATCCCTAGATATCTTGAAATTTAAATGGCTTGTGGGTAGAAATTGCATACCTCTGGAGCTCTGGAGTTTGGGACTAGCCTTTTTTGCTGGCATATCAATTTGTAGTAGACTCTGGACTCCCTTCGCTGGGTGGAGTTACTGTGGAAGCAACTTCAGGGTGGAAGAAATTCCTTTGAAGACCCTGTTGTAGATTGAAGGTGGGGTTTATATCTTTGGATTCCCTTAGTGGTTGGTGGATAGAGGTTGCATATCTCTGAAGCCCTCAACTAGCCTATACTTGAGTATTCTCTGCTTCAATGATGGAGATAGGATAAGCCTCTAGAATCTATGGATATCTGGAAACTTGGTTCTTGAACAGTATCCTCAATCCTTGAAATTAAGTTCAGTGGTGACAGATGCATGAGAATCTGGGTTGCAACAAGTCTACAGTTTAGAGGTGTATTGTCCAAAGCTCAATCACCCATGTGCATTTAAATAAAGAAAATCTTGTGTACAGTTCTTGCTAAATCTAATCATGTTGAATTAATATAGGTAATAAGTTTCTCATGAATGACCATGCATAAATAACTACGGAGGCTGAAATTTTAGGTGCATATGCGGTAGTATGTCTGGTTATGCATCATCAAGAAGGAATTTAGTGGAAAAATTCATCATCGAAGAAGCATCTTCACTTGACAAGTAATTATTCTATATTTTATGTCTCAATCTACAATGACTTCTTTTTGCAAGGAGAACAAAGAACTCGTTGGGTCATTGAATTACCTTGCATGGATGAAGAGAATAGATTTGATCCTCAAGAGAAAATGAAGTTAGTGAATATGTCACAGGCTCAATCACCAAACCTCCTAAAGAGAAATCTCAAGCTCTATCAAAATATATGAAAGAGAGATGAGGGCTCAAAGAATCCTTATTGAATCAATCAAGGATTCTCTCATTCCTTATGTAGCAAAGTTGAAGACATCAAAAGAGATCTATGAAAAATTGGTGGAATTGTTCTCTGTAAGTACTACAGGAGAAATTATATCATTAAAAAACTAACTATACTAGATAAAGGTATCAAAGGAAGAAGGGGTAGCCTCATACCTTATGAGGGTATCTCAAATAAGAGACCAACTACAAGACCTAGGAGAAGTAATGTCTGGTTGAGAGATGACTACCATTGTGCTCAATGCACTACCTAATCAATTGGGCAACTTTGTATCAAGTATCTATGGAAAGAAAGAAACTACTCCATTCAATGATCTACGGTCATTATGCAAAATTTAAGAAACCAGATTGAAGGAAAAGAACAATGTTAGATCAAGTGAACAAACTCAAGCATATGCAGCAATGGCAAGGAAGAAAGGGATGTCTCGAAAAAAAATTCAAAAGAAAATCGACATGTCTAAGATTCTATGTTATGAAAGTATGAATATGGGCATTTCAAAAGTAATTGTCCTAAACTCAAGAAGGAAAATTGTTAAAATAGGCAAGTAGGTCCAAGTTCCACTCTGGACAACTCCTTTGGAGAATATAATTATGGCATTGAATTCTTTTTTTCAAGAGGAAAAAATCGACCTAAAGATCGTCATATTTGGATAAGGAAAAGTGGGTTTTTTAATTTATGTTTCCTCACATGTAGATTATCAAGGTTGGCCTCACCTATATTTTGGCTCACCTAGTCCAATGGTCACGTCTCTTGACCCCAACCGAATGGTATATATAGAGGTGTTTTCTCGCTCATTTTACACACATCAACTTGCTTGAATATGTGTCTAAGGCAGCCGAGGTCTTCAAGGATTGTTTAATTTTTTCGGTTCTCTTCTGTCGCAAGGCCGAGAGTCTTTTGAGAGATAGTCACACCTCTTAGGGTAATTTTGGGCATCGTTGAAGTTTTTTGCAGGCTGAATAGGAACAAAAGGGAGCCACTATGATTTAGGTCTGCCATTGGCCTAGATCAAGTGCTATATGGAGGCCGAGTTTCATACAGAAGAGAGCAATTTTAACTTAGGGTTGTCGTGGGCCTAGATCGAGTGCTATATGGAGGTCGAGTTTGAAACTGGAGAGCTGAAGGTCTTCTTTAGGGCTTGTACCAGCTCAGTTTAACAGTATCATACCGCAGACATTGTTTGAATGTTGGCCGTAGCTGTAGAGATGTTTTTGATCAAATGGAGGAGGGCTAGAATAGATCCTTGTATGTCAAGCTCAGCAGCAGTCACGAGGAGGGTTCTTGATGCAGTTAACAGTGATTTGTAAGTAGCCCTAATCAGTCTAATCCTCTTCAGTAGCATGTATGTAGTTCATACCAGATTACATTTGCGGATAGGTCATTCATTTTCTAAAGCGATGTGATGATTAGATCTTCAAATTGGAAAGTCAGTATTGACTTGGAATCATTGTACTCTATCTCTCTCTCTCTTGAACATTTGATAATAAGAATATTTTATCAAGGGTTTTCCCATATTGGGGTTTTTCCCTGGCTTGAGCCATACTCTTGTGTTCTACTATCATGGCTTGTCTTCAGCTTTTATCATTTATGTTCTTTCATTAGTTACAGTCATGATTAATTTGATTACTAATGGATTAATGGGAAAATGAACCTAAGCAAAGAAAAGAACATGTTAACTGAAAATTAATATGGTATCAAAGCTCGGGTGAGGACAAGCCCAAGCTTAAGAGATTGCAATCACTAAGAAGCATCTAAGGAATTTCAGTAAGTAACCTTCAGCCCTTTGTGGTAGGACAAGTCCGAGTTCAAGAATGACAAATATGTGATATTGTCTTAAGGCCTTCTACAGGCCCTAATCAGTGAACATGGGCACCAATTCAAGAGAAACCCAATCATTACGAGCAAAGGTTGGAAGTCATCAACGTATGTTTCAGTATTTATGAGGTGTGTTAAAAGTAATTTCAAGATATTTTCAGAGGAATATTTAGTAGTTCTATCCAATCAAGCTTCAGACTGTATCATCATCACCAGCATATGGAAGGAGATGTTTCCCTTTAAGATCCTTGCCTTGACTCTGAGGTGTCATAGTGACATAAAATGATTTATATGTCAGAATAAGAACTCAAATCCTTTGGCCTGGTGGAGTTGAGGCAACTTGGAATTTATTATGATTTGAATTCATCAGTGTTGTGGAAGATTGGTTGAATTTATTCCTATTCTCTGAAAAACAGTGAGAAGAATTGCTGGAATTATTGTAGTATCACTGTAAGAATGAAATTCTAATCCTAGCCATTGTCCTACAGCAGTCATTCGAGAAAAAATTTGAGCATTCTATTGCCTAATTGGATATGTGGAGCTATAGAAGATTCTAAGAAAAATAGTGACCTTATTTGTGATGTGTCTGAGCTTCGAAGAGGTCTTCCTGATATGATAAACCATGATGGTTATTTCACCTAGATCATCATTAAAGAAGGGTACCTAAAGTCCAACAAATAGTTTCAATGATCTTTCTCTGAGATTGGATCAAGCTTGAAGAATACCTTCGTCTCATTTCTGCTCTACTTAAATATCAATGGTATGTTCTATAGAATAACAATGGGTGAGTCTGTTACTTTGTTTGGAGAAGTCGAAGTCTATCCATTCTATAATACTAAGTTTAAAAGGGGCTTCCACTTTAAAGAGGTTTTGGTTGCCACAGCGGCAGGATTTGTACCTTATGATTAAAGCAGCCCATAAATCATATATAATCAAGCTCCTTATCTACTCCAGTAACAGTGAATGAGTTTATGATCAGTCTCTGTGGTCTGAGCAACAATCAGTGATGCAACATCTTACAATCCAGTTCACAGTAACATGGGAATTATGAGCATTTTTTTTTTGGTCCTGATACACTGTAGTGACATATTCACGTAAACGAGTGGTTCAGATTATTTCACAATGATACTTGGTCAATATCTCTATTGAAGCCAAAATTCAGATCCTTTGTTGATGCATCCTACATATAAGAGGAAAAGTATCCTATCAGTTGTCATTAAATGGTTTCCTTTTAACAAAGCATGTTATCTATAATTTGTTCTTGAAGAAGGGCTTGTTTGATGACGCACTTGAACCTTTGTCTAACAACATCAAGTCAGAGAAGAAGGATTTTGGTCCCTCTTCTGGAACCACAACGTCTATTTTGAAAAATCTATTATCAACTATAAGGATTGCGATCAATTCGTGTTTGGCAGCCTTGTCCAAGGCTATCCTCATATGCACCGGTGGAACAATTGCAAATACATGATCATCTTAACGTTGATTTCACTCCACATTATCTTCATGTGAAAATTTGATCTAAAGTTTTCCAAGCGTTTTTGAAGTCTTATGGAATATCTTCAACTTGTAAGAAACATTGGCTCTATACAAACATATTTCTGTGGAAATCAAAACTGTTGAGGTATCAATCTATCCTAAAGATGACCTTGCACAACAAACTGTCTATAATCAATCTCATAAATGGGCTCTTGCTTTCAGGAAACCTGTAAGAGATTTCTAGTAGTTTGGTTCTCTGACTATCTCTGGAGGCTTGGATCTGACTTAATATCTACGCCATTATATTTGGCATAATTTCCAGAGCAACACATTTGGCATTGCTACCTCTATTTGAAGCGGCATCACCACATTAAACAAAATACTACATTATGAAATGTCATCTCTATAACGGTCATCACATTATCCTCACTCTTCCACACTCTCGCTCATCTGTGGCTATAGGTCTCTCTCATGTTCAGGTCTACTCATTCTAATGCCATGAGAATCAATATAATCGTAATGGCATCATATCTTTGGTAGTTTGTATCAGTATACGCTCTTGCACAATATCCTCTCTTCTATATATATGGAATATCTAGCTCAGCATCATTTACTGCATTATTGTTTCAGTCCAGAAGCCATGATGATATGTTGAAGCTCCTATAAATTTCCAACTGTGTTATAGTCTTGTTGTGAACAAGACAGTAGAATAGTTCATCTTTTGAAGAAGCTCCTAGGATCTTCTAGTAAAATAAAATACAACACTTTTGATAAATGCAGCACACCTGGAGCCCTTATTTTAAAGATGAGCTAAGAGAAGAATTGCATGGCACTATGGAATAGTCTCTTTTGGGAGACACTCATCAGCTCGAAATCAAAGGTGTCCTAAAGAAGGTACATGATAGATTCTATGTCTTCTCGAGCATGATAAGTTGAAGATACTGATTTAAGCCAAGATCTTATAAGGAATAGTCTTATAGAAATAGTCACCTCAATGCAAAGGAACCTTCCCCATCATGGATCATTTGCCTCATGGAAGTTGCATCTCTCGTATGGATAGCACATGATTAAAGGCTAGATGATCATCCAAAACAGAGATTCAAAGTGAGCTATAAAATCCCAGGATTAATAGCAGATTGTAGATGGTTACATTATAGGAAAGGTTACCTTCTCGACATTTAGTGGGAGCTATGATGTTTTGATTTAGCTATTGATGTTGATAATAACCCGTTCCTCTATCAATTGTTTGCCTTGATACGAAGATGGATAGTTGTTCATTAAGATAGTATGATCTGAAGTACATTGCAGAGAGAGGTTGGATCAATAGTATGGTAGATGGTAAGAACACATTTAGGTATTGCATCTCTTGAGGTCCACCTTTATTTCTTAAACATTGAAATCTGTTACTCTGAAGAACTATTGGAGAAAGAGTGCATAAGGTGGCAAGCATGGCCATTTGAGGAAACTCTCCAGCAGTCATTTATACACATGATCACCATTGTTGTATATTTTAGAAGAGGATTCAAAGAATCCTGCATTTCACATACCACTTAACATGGCACAACAAATGACATACCTGTTTTATGGCATGTTTAAGTGGAATGATCTCATGATAAGCAGGTTGCCCGATAGACACTGCGCACCCTGGAAAGACAAGTTTAGGTTGTGGTCTCTTTGAGTAAGAGGGAGTAAGATCAATGAAATATTCTCTTTATCAAGAGATGCAAGAAGCAGAGGGATTTTTGAGTGCTGCTAAAGATCTTTGTTAGTAGATATGTTGAGAGGAGCTATTGAGGGTTCCATTGGCAATTCGGTCAGCAATATCATTAATTTTCAAAAAGTAGCGTAGCTTTATCCCCTATATGCAGGGATCTTTTGTTAAGATGGAACATTGAGATATGAGAGCTCCTGAAGGCTTGGGGTACTTATTGAACTATGAGTGACCATAGGGTGAGTGGTTCACATTCCCCTATGATTGCGGACACATGTATGTATGGTGAGTGATTCACCTTCCCGTATTGCTGATGACATAAGCATAGGATGAGTGGTTCACCTTCTCCTATCACATATGAGCAGGATGAGTGGTTCACCTTTTCCTGCGGATACCCCAGTGAGAGATGCATATAGGCATTTGTTGACATATCGGTGGGACGTAGTTCGTCCTTTCCCCACATGTAGGAAGCCCATTCCCTACGATTGGTGGTTGACATGTCAGTGGGACGTGGTCCATCCTTTCCCCACGTGTAGGATCCTTACTATGATTGATGGTTGTGGCTTGCGTTTGTAGAATGTGGTTCATATTTTCCCTAATCTTGGTGATTTGCATGCGTGTAGGATGTAGTTCATCCTTTCCCTACTCTCAGTGATTTGCATATGTGTTGGATGTGGTTCATCCTTTCCATACGATGGTTGTGATGTGTGACTATAGGATGTGGTTCATCCTTTCATTACATGTGCTTGGGAGCCAGATGTGATACATTCTTTCCCTATTGTTGATTCAGTATCATCCTACCCATGTATTCCGGGACACATGGGAAGTACCTCTCATCTGACCAATGAGTTGGAAAAAGTGGATAGGTAGCATAGCACTACCAATGAATGCATCATGTAATTTTGTACTCCCTATGTCTAGGATGAATGATGTTTCTTCAAATTGATCACTTGGGATCAAGTCTGATTGGAGTTCACCTATTTGGTTATGTGGACTAACCTTTGTCAATAAAGAGAGGCAAGGTCTTGTGACTCACTCTCGATCGGTTCTTCTTTATTATTCATATCAATGTTCGACATAACATAACAGAGACGAGATACAGAGATGATTCATGATGACAGGATGGCATTAAAATCATGGTTGTGGTTTGACAGGTAGAACTCTCCGTAGTTTAGAGGGAATGTTAAAATTGGCAAGTAGGCCGAAAATCCAATTTGGATAGCTCCTTTGGGGAAGATAATTATGGCATTGAATTCCTCTCTTCGAGAAGACCAAAATTGACCTAAAGATAATCATATTTGGATAAGGAAAAGTGGTTTTTGAATTTATGTTTTCTCACATGTAAATTATTAAGGTCGGCCTCACCTAGTCCAATGGTCACGTCTCTTGACCCCCACCGAATGGTATATATAGAGGTGCTTTCTCCCTCATTTTACACACATCAACTTGCTTAAATATGTGTCTGAGGCATCCAAGGTCTTCAAGGATTTTTTGATTGTTTGGGTTCTCTTCTGTCACAGGGCCGAGAGTATTTTAAGAGATAGTCGCAGCTCTTAGGGTAATTTTGGGCATCGTTGAAGTCTGGTGGAGGCTGAATAGGAATAGAGGAGAGCCACTGTGATTTAGGGTTGTTGCTGGTCTAGATCAAGTGTTATATGGAGGCCGAGTTTCATATAGAAGAGAGCCGTTGTGATTTAGGGTTGCCATAAGCCTATATCGACTGTTATATGGAGGTCAAGTTTGATACTAGAGAGTCGCAGGTATTCTGTAGGGCTTCTACCAGCTCAGCCTAACAGTACCATATTGCAGACCTTGTTTGAAGGCTGGCTGCAGCTACTAGAGGTGTTTTTGATCAAATGGAAGAGGGCTAGAATAACTCCTTGTATGTCGAGCTCAATTGCAGTCATGAGGAGGGTTCTTGATGCACTTAACAGTGATTTGTAGGTAGCCCTAATCATTCTAATCCTCTTCAATAACATGTATGCAGTTCATACTAGATTGCAGTTTCGAATAGGTCATTAATTTGTCTAAAGGGTTGTGATGATTAGATCTTCAAATTGGCAAAGTCATTATTGACTTTGAATCATTGTACTCTATCTCTCTATCTCTGTTGAACATTTGATAATAAGAAGATTTGATCAAGGGTTTTGTTCAAATTGGACAACTAGGTCCAAACTCCATGTTCTAATTCTTAGATGAAGATACCAATATTTGTATTGGGTTCCTCTTTCAGAGAGGTGTAAGATAAATCTAAAATTGATCTTAATCCGATGGGCAGAACATTTATTTTGAATTTATTATTTATAATTTCAAATATGTGTAGGTCGGCCTTAAGGTTTTTCACCCCCAGTAGATGTGTCGCACACCTCAATGATTGGTATAAATCGAGTCAATGTTGGAGGACTTTTTCACTCATCTCCACACACAACATCTCCTCCTCTGATTGAGTACGAGCACCTAAGAAGCAGTTTTCGGTTCACACGTGGGAAGAAGGACAAAGTTGCTGCAGCTAGGGTTTCCGCGCAAGTTTGACTAGTGTTGAATTTGGTCAACGCATGGTCCAAATAGGCTGATTTTTGGTGGAGACTTAGATCTTGGAAGGTAGTACACATTGGCACAAAAATCAAGGTCAAAATGTTGACCAAAGACCGAGATGCGTTGACTTTATTTTTGTTTTCCTACGTTGACTTTTCTGGGGTTGACTTTGAGTTGCATGTGTGACTGTTTTGAGGGCTGTTGTGACACATGCTGGGTTGGCTGACCAAGAAGTCTTTGTTGGTTGAAGCATCGTATTGACTTTCGTAACGCACCAACACTTTTATCAGTTTCTAACTTGTCTTCTGTAAATGACTCGTATGTTCTATCAGCATTTTACTTGATTGTTTATGTGATTGCTGTTGGTAAAAGTAAAGTTGCATCAACCATATAACATCTACATAAATTTACATGGTATCAGAGTTGAGGTGAAGACAAGCCCTAATTTGTAGGAATCACCAAAGAGAAAATGGGTTCCACAAACTATGGCTTTAGGGAGGATGACAAGCTGAATGGGAAGGATGACTTCAATGCTTGGAAGATGATATTGAATCTTAAATTAGAAGACCATGATGTCATGGAATATGTACTGGGTAAAATAAAATAACCTCCATCCACTACTACTACTGCTGCCAAAACAAAATATAAGAAGGGGGAGATCAAAGAAAATCTAATGATCAGGGAATCCATTCATAAAATTCTGGTGGCCTACATATCTGAGCTAGGCACATCCAAACAGATGTATGATAAGATGATCCAAATGTTCAAAGAAAACAATGCAAACCAGGTGCTATTCTTCAAGAATCCATTGAAGAATCTGAAGAAAGGCAGGGACGAGTCTATCCAAACATACTTTCTGAAACTGACCAAGATCAGGAACAATCTGCTGGCTATTGGGAAGACGATATATGATCGAGAGATGGTACTGACCGCACTTGGAGGCCTCCTATATGAATGGAAGGTATTCAATACTACCATTCTCAATAATAATATGATACCTAACTTTGACGAGGTACTGTCAAGATGCGTTCAAGAAGAGACACGAATGAAGGAGTATGAAAATAAAAGAAATGCTGCCTATGCTGCTCATTCTAGAAAGAAGAACTCTGGTGGTCCAAAGAAGAATGGAAGAGTAGGGGCCCAAGGAAAGAAGGGAAAATGTTTCACTTTTCATAGGCCAGGTCACTATGCTAGAGAATTCCCTTTCAAGAAGGATTCTCCTGATGATGATGATAACAACAACCGGAGGGATGGGAATCAAAGGAACAACAGGTTCCAAGGAAAGAGGAAGGATCCCTCCAGCAGAAATGATCAACCTTTCAAAATATCAAGGAACTCCAGGCAGGAGGAATCAAATGTTGTTGATAAAAGAAATGAATTCATTCTTGTATCTTCCCTCTCTGCTTCATCTCCACCTGACACTATGGATGTCTGATGGATAGTGGTGCCTCAAGGCACATCACTGCGTTCAAGGAAGCACTCTGTGATATAGTTGCGAAAGAGACGAATATGTAAATTATCCTTGAGATAATTCCACATATCCCGTGAAAGGGATAGGGACTGTGACCCTCCACTTGTCTCAAGCACAAGTCCTCCGTTTGCAGGATGTACTCTATGTACCAAATTTGAAGAAGAACCTTGTGTCTATATCGGCCATGGAAGACAAAGGTTTCAATATGGCATTAATTGATGAAAAGGTGCGCATATGGAAGAAGAGCTTCAAGGAAGCTATCATGATTGGGTTTAGAGTTGATACATTGTACTAGGTTGGAGGCAGTCCACTGGGAGTAATGACATGTGATACTATCCTTCAAACTGAACTATGGCATCGGAGGTTTGGAAACCTTCACTATCATGAAGGTGTATGGCATGGTTGTGTTGAATGAAACACACAAGGGGACCTCTCCCCTCAAGCATCACAAAGACATCTCATGTCTCGCATTGATACATTCTGATGTGTCTGGTATGCTCCCCGTGACATCCTTGGGAGGATGTTCTTATTATATGAGACAAACGAGTTTAAGAACGTTTGCAGAGGAGCTAGAATCAAGAGGGAGACCACAATGTTTGTGGGATATAGTGAAATTTCGAAGGTCTATAGAGTCTATGTGCCTGGTCAAAGGGAAGTGGAGATATGCCACGATGTCACTTTTGAATAAAATTCTTCCCTAAAGAAAGTATTCAATCTTCCGAGATCTGAGGAAGATCATGAAGTAAGGCCTAGAAATCAAGAAGAACCGAAGGATGAGATGATGCCCAATATTGAAGGACCGATGGACCCGATTGATCCACCTCCTTCACTGGGGAGGAGACCATCATGGCTCAAGGACACTCTCGAGGATGCTGAGGGACATATGGTCTCAAGGGGGACATTCCGTGAAAGCAAGAAGCCGAGTAGATACCAAGGGTATCTAGCTACCATGAGTACTATTGTACAATATGAGCCTATATCCTTTGAGGAAGCCGTAAAGAATCAAGTCTGGAAGGATGCTATGCATGAAGAGTATGAGTCCATAATGAAGAATGATTTCTGGGATGTGGTCCCAAGACCTGAGGACAAAGCAGTTGTCATAGCGAAATGGCTCTACAAGATCAAGCATGGATCTTATGGAAGTGCTGAAAAGTTCAAGGCAAGATTCATTGCCTGTGGCTTCTCTCATTAGGAAGGAATAGACTATGATGACATATTTACACCTGTGGCACAATATACCACCATTCGATGAATCATAGCCCTTACTGCTAAGCAAGGATGGAGTCTTCATCAGATGGATGTAAAGACCACATTTTTGCATGGTGCGATAAAGGAAGAGGTGTATGTAGAACAACCTCTGGGGTTTGAAGTCCAGGATCGTGACAGCCATGTCTGCAGGTTGAAGAAGGCCCTCTATGGGCTGAAGCAAGTACCCAGATCTTGGTACGAGAGGATAGATAGCTACTTGATGAAGTTGGGCTTCACTCGAATTAATGTTGATCCAAAACTTTACTTCAAGGTTGTCCAGGGGAAGCCTCTCATTTTAGTGTTGTATGTGGACGATATCTTCCTGAAAGGTGCTGAGTCTCTCATTTATCAGTATAAGAGGGAGCTCACTGCTGAGTTCGAGATGGACCTAGGATTGATGCCTAGGCCTGGAGGTCTGGCAGAGACCTGGAAAGATTTTCCTCTCTTAAGGAAAATACATTATGAAGCTTCTGGTATGGTGGACTGTAAGTCCGTGTCGACACCGATGGAACTCAACTTTAAGAAGTTGAGTGGCAGCACTGTTGGGCCCGTGTTAGCAAATCCTACTGAGTATCATCAACTTGTGGGAGCCCTGATGTTCTTAGTGAACACCTGTTCGGACGTATGTTGTGCAGTGAACACTTTGAGTCAACACATGATTGATCATAACATTCACTAGGTTGGTGCCAAGAAAATCTTGAGATATCTTTGAGGCATGATAGACCATTGGCTGAGATACACTGCTGGGAGTATGACACTCCATGGATATACCAATTCCAATTGGGCTGGCAGTGTGGCGGATCGCAAGAGCACATCTGGATGCTACTTCACACGTAGATCTACTTAGAGCAGGAAACTATAGTCGATAGCGTTGAGCACCGCTGAGACCGAATACATTGTAACATGTACGGCCTATTGTGAAGTCACTTGGTTGCGAAATCTCTTCAGTGAGTTGTTCGAGCATGTCCTAGATGCCACTGTTATCCTTGTGATAACTAGAGGGGGATTCGTTTGTCATAGAATCCTATGTTCCATGAACGATCCAAGCATGTTGATGGTTGGTACCACTTCATCCGGGATATGGTACAGCGATGCGTCGTAAGGCTCGATCATATAGGAACTGATGAGTAGGTTGCAGATATTCTCACAATGCCCTTGGGGAAGGTCATGTTCCTAAACTTCCGTGAGAATCTTGGTATCATGGAACGATCCTATTCTGAGGGTCCTATTGGATGATGAGCTTTGGGAGCTTTGGCAATCTTTGGGGATAGCTTATCGGAGCTACAAGCAACCACAGGGCTAGGCTTGCTGAAACTTGTTGGTGTTCCTGGGCCTAACCGTTATGATAATTGTGTTGGTTCGCCTCCCATGATCTCTGCCCCGTATGCATCCTACCCATTTGAGTTCCAAACTCATGGGAAGTACCTCTCATTTGGCCAATGAGGTGGGAAAAGCTAGAGATTAGTAGCAAAGACTGATGGACGCATCAAAGATTGTCGTGCTCTCTACCTAGGATGGCACGGTCCAACCACTTGACCTGGGATCAAGTCTAGTAAGTTTTCGCACATCCTACTGACTTTGCATCAGATAAACCAACTTCAGGTTGGTAGGAGACTCTTTGAGAGTCCGATAGAGGTTTTAACCTCTGGGATGAATCTGTCAGCCGAGAATGATGTCTTTTTGACTGACCCACTTCTGTTCTGAAATAAAGAGGCCAACAAAGCAAGTTACGGTGGGATGATGCACGATGTTTTATTGCACAAGTGGATGGAGTTCTCCCTAGTTGAGAGGGAGTGTTAAAATTGGACAACTAGGTCCAAACTCCATGTTGTAATGCTCAGATGAAGATACCAATATTTGTATTGATTTCCTCTTTCAGAGAGGTGTAAGAGCAATCTAAAATTGATCTTAATCCGATGAGCATAACATTTATTTTGAATTTATTAACTATAATTTCAAATATGTGCAGGTCGGCCTGAAGGTTTTTCACCCCCAGCAGATGTGTCACACACCTCAGCGATTGGTATAATTAGAGTCAACATTGGAGGACTTTTTCACTCATCTACACACACAAAATATCCTCCTCTGATTGAGTATGAGCACCTGAGAAGCAGTTTTCGGTTCACATGTGGGAAGAAGGACGAAGTTGCTGCAGCTAGGGTTTCCACGCAAGTTTGACCAACGTTGACTTTTGTCAACGCATAGTCCAAATAGGATAATTTTTGGGGGAGACTTCGATCTTGGAAGGCCATACACATTGGCACAAAAATTGAGGTCAAAATCTTGATTGAAGACCGAGTTGTGTTGATTTTATTACTGATGTCCTGCGTTGACTTTTCTGGATAGCGTTGACTTTTTTGGGGTTGAATTTGAGTTGACCGTGTGACTGTTTTGAGGGCTATTGTGACACATGATGGGTTGGCTGACCAAGGAGTCTTTTTTGGTTGAAGCATCCTATTGACCGTCATAATGCACCAACACTTTTATCTGTTTCTAACTTGTCTTCTGTAGATCACTGGTATGTTCTATCAGCATTTTACTTGATTGTTTATGTGATTGTTGTTGGTAAAAGTAAAGTTGCATCAAGTATAGAACATCTACAAAAATTTAAAGGTTTTCCCCATCTTGGGGTTTTTCCCTAGCTTGAACCATATTCTTGTGTTCTTTTGTCATGGCTTGTCTTTAGCTTCTATCATTTATGTTCTTTCATTAGTTACATCCATGATTAATGTGATTACTAATGGATTAATGGGCAAATGGCATAACTAACCTAAGCAAAGAACGTGTTAACTCAAAATTAACAACAACATAAAGAAAAAGGAAAGAAATGAAGCCCATGTCACCAAAGAAGTAGAATATCCAAAAAACAGGAAGTCAAGGAAGGAAGAAGTGATAGATCTCCACTATTAGAAGGTCTCTCTCACACTTAATATATTTTCAAGTGCATAGAAGTTAGCAAGTAAAAGTAGAAAGCATCATAATCATGATAAGATGCATTATAGTAGATATTGAGATGACATCATACAAGCATGGAAGGATAGCCATAGTAGAGGTCTATATGGTTGAAGCAGTCAGCATACATGATTGAAATAAAGTAGCTCATGGCATCTTCATTAGAAGCATAGAAGAATAATCGATGTAGCAGATTGAATGATTGAAGCAAGTCATCTAGAAAAATAACCATATGAGAGATCATCACACCTCCTCATCATTAGAAAGAAGCATTTGCGGTATGAGGATAATCAAGATCCTCCATTGGAATATTTGTTAGAAGATTAACCTCTACTTAGAGGAAACAAGTGATAGTCTACATTCCACCTTGTGTGGATCCACAGTTTAGAAGTATGATGGTATGATGACAAATATGTATAGCATGTCAAGTTGGTTGAAGTATTTTCATCTTCAAGAAAGAAAATGAAGTTGCTAGAAGGAAGAAGTATGTATATATTTGAGAGATAAAGTCATGTCATCATATAGTTGCAGATAGAATGGTTGAATGCTCTATCTCATGAGCGTGATTGAAGATGAAGTGACTCTTCCTTATGAATTATACATGAATGTATGAATACAATATTCCTTGAAATCTTCTACATATTGACAAGATGAAGTCAACATGATATGACCTCATGAAGAACATGAAGTGGTTGGAAACTCTGGTTCCTATGATGAAGGAACTATGTATAAAAGATCCTGAGGAAGCAATATATGAAGAAAGGTGAAAGAAGAGTTCGTGAAAGATATATCAATAGTCATGTAAGATAAGATAAGTGATCAACATCTGATAACAAGAAGGATTAGCAATTACATCTCCATGGAGAAGGCATGAAGACCCTGAGATGTATGTTGGAGAAGGAGAACCTTGGTAATGTATGTCTTGGAGATGGATTCATAGAATATGTGAAAGGAGTTAAATAATTTGTTGTACAAGTTGGAGCTTGGGTTTTTAGAGTCCTCAAATTCATTAATAAAATAATTTTTGCTGCTGCACATCTTGTATTTTGGTTTAACTGGTGTTTTTAACAGTCATAATATAACAATTGTAAAGAAATATTGATTCAACCCCCCTCTAAATATTTCCAACACTAGCACACCTTACATTTTTTTCACCTTGCAATATTTTTATTGACATGCTAGAAGGAACTTTCACAATGAAATGTTATTGTTGGTAATCTGGTTGTTTATGATAGAAGGAAATCTAACATGTGTTAGAGTTCCTTCACCTTGGAATGTTCTTACTAGCAATGTGCTTGTGTTTGTGTTAAAACGAAATATAACATGCACTAGATTTCTTTTGGCATGCAATGTTGTTGGTAGTATGCTTGCATTTGTGCTACACGTAAAGCTAACACTCATTATATTTCTTCCACCTTGCAATGTTGTTATTGGAAATATGCTTGTGTTTGGGCTAGAAACTATGCTATATTTCTTTTTCTCTACAGTATTATTGTTGTCTATTTGGTTGTTTAGGATAGAAGGAAATCTAGCACGTGTTAGATTTCCTTCACCTTGGCAATGTTATTGGAAAGGTGATTGTGTTTGGGCTAGAAGTTGTTCTAGATTTATTTTTCTCTACAATATTGTTGTTGTCAATTTGATTGTTTATTATAGAATGAAATCTATCACGTGTTAGATTTCCTTCACCTTGGCAATGTGCTTATGTTTGTGTTAGAAGGAAATATAGCATGCGCTAGATTTCTTTTGGCATGAAATGTTGTTGTTGGTAGTATGCTTGTATTTGTGCTACATGTAATGCTAACATGCATTAAATTTATTTTACCTTGCGATGTTGTTATTGGAAATGTGCTTGTGTTTGTGATGGAAATTGTTCTAGATATCTTTGTCCATGCAATGTTGTTGTTGGCAATATGCTTTTGTTTATGCTGGAAGCAAATCTAACACGCTAGATTTCTTTCACAATACAATGTTGTTGTGTGCTTGTGTTTGTGTTATGCGTAAATCTAGCACGTGTTACATTTATTTTGGTTTGCAATATGGTTGTTGCCTATTTGGTTGTTTATGATAGAAGGAAATCTAGCACATGTTAGATTTCCTTCACCTTGGCAGTGTTATTGGAAATGTGCTTGTGTTTGGGCTAGGTTGTGCTAGATTTCTTTTTCTCTACAATATTGTTGTTGTCAATTTGGTTGTTTATTATGGAAGGAAATCTAGCACGTGTTAGATTTCCTTCACCTTGGCAATGTGCTTGTGTTTGTGTTAGAAGGAAATATAACATGCACTAGGTTTCTTTTGGCATGAAATGTTGTTGTTGGTAGTATGCTTGTATTTGTGCTACATGTAAAGTTAATATGGATTAAATTTCTTTTACCTCGCGATGTTGTTATTGGAAATGTGCTTGTGATTGTGATAGAATTTGTTCTAGATATATTTTTCCATGCAATGTTGTTGTTGGAAATATGCTTTTGTTTACGTTGGAAACAAATCTAACATGCTAGATTTCTTTCACCCTATAATGTTGTTGTGTGCTTGTGTTTGTGCTATGCGTAAATCTAGCACATGTTAGATTTCTTTTTCTCTGCAATATTGTTGTTGTCTATTTGGTTGTTTATGATAGAATGAAATCTAGCACGTGTTATATTTCCTTCACCTTGGCAATGTTATTGGAAATGTGCTTGTGTTTGGGCTAGAAGTTGTGCTAGATTTATTTTTCTCTACAATATTGTTGTTGTCAATTTGGTTGTTTATTATAGAAGGAAATCAGTTTAGCACGTGTTAGATTTCCTTCACCTTGGAAATGCGCTTGTGTTAGAAGGAAATATAGCATGTGCTAGGTTTCTTTTGGCATGAAATGTTGTTGTTGGTAGTATGGTTGTATTTGTGCTACATGTAAAGCTAACATGCATTAAATTTCTTTTACCTTGCGATGTTGTTATTGGAAATGTGCTTGTGTTTGTGATAGAAGTTGTTCTAAATATCTTTTTCCATGCAATGTTGTTGTTGGCAATATGCTTTTGTTTATGATGGGAGAAAATCTAACATGCTATATTTATTTCACCCTACAATTTTGTTGTGTGCTTGTGTTTGTGCTTATGCGTAAATCTAGCACGTGTTAGCTTTTCTTCAACTTGCAATATTGTTGTTGGCAACATGCTTCAATTTTGGCTTGAAAGAAATCTAGAATGCACTAGATTTCTTTTTCAATGCAATGTGGTTGTTGACAATATGCTTTTGTTTGTGCTAGAAGTAAATCTACCATGGGCTAGATTTCTTTTATCTAGAAATGTTGTAATGTGTTTGTGTTTGTGCTAGAAGGAAATCTTTCCTTATAGCGTTCATTAGATTTCTTTCACCCTTCTATGAGTTTATTGACAATGTGGTTGTATATGCGTTAGAAGGAAATCTAGTGTGCACTAGATTTCTTTCGCATTGCAATGTTGTTGTTGGCAATTCAATTGTTTGTGTTAGAAGTGTTACCACAATGTTGTTATTGGCAATGTGCTAAAAGGAAATCTAGCATGTGCTAGATTTATTTTGCCCTAGAATGTTTGGTAATGTGTTTGTGTTCATGCTATAACAAAATCTGGCATGTGCTACATTCTTAACCCCTCCAATGTTATGTGTTTTTTTTTGTGCTAGAATAAAATGTACTACACAAAAGATTTCTTTTGTCATGCATAAGGTGTTTTTGGCAATATGCTTGTTTTTGCTAGAAGAAAATCTAATATGCGGTATGTTTCTTTCACCCTACAATATTTTTATGTTCTTGTGTTAGATTTCATTAGCTTTGCAATGTTGTTTTTGGTGACATGTTTGTGTTTGAGATATAATTACAAATAGCACGTTAGATCTAATTCACCTTGCAATATTGTGATTGGAAATATGCTTATGTTTGTGATAGAAGAAAATATAGCATGATATAGATTTCTTTTACCCTAGAATATTGATGTTGCCAATATGTTTGTGTATGGTGGTAGGAATTCTAGCATTCACTAAATTTATTTTGCAATGCAATATTGGTGTTATTTTGTACTAGAATAAAATCTATTATGCAATAGATTTGTTTCACAATGCAATATTGTTGTTGGCAACGTGCTTGTATTTGTGCTAGAATGAAATATTACCTTCATTGGATTTATTTTGCAATGCAATATTGGTGGAAATGTACTTGTGTTTGTGCTATCAGGAATTATATCATGCATTGGATTTCGTTTTCCCTACAATGTTATGGTTGGAAATGTGCTAGAAGTAAATCAAGAATAGGTTAGATATCTTCCACCCTGCAATGTTGTTTCTGGCAATGCAATTGTGTTTGTACTAGAAGAAACTCTAGAATGTGTAAGATTCTTTTACTTTGCAATGTCTTTGTGAGTAACATGCTTCTATTTACGCTAGAAGGAGATTTAGCATGTGGTGGATTTCGTTTGCCTTAGAATATTGTTGTTGGCAATGTGCTTGTGCTTGTGATAGAAGGAAATCTAGCATGTGCTAGATTTATTTGACCATGTAACATTGCTTCTAGAAATATGCTTATGCTTGTAGTAGAAGGAATGCTATTGATTGTTAGCTTTCATTTGAGGTGCAATCTTGTTGTTAGAAAAGGGCTTCTACTTCTGATAGAAAGAAAGCTAGCACAAATTATATTTCCTTCATAATGTAATATTGTCATTAGAAATATATTTGTTGTTATGCTAGAAGGAAGGTTATAATGTGTTAAATTTCCTTCATATTTCAATGTCATTGTTGAAAATGTGTTTGTGTTTGTGATAGAAGTAAATATTGCATTTGCTATATTTTTTTTCGCAATGCAATATTATTGTTGGAAATGTGCTTGTATTTGTGTTAGAAAGAATTATAGAATGCACTAGATTTCTTTGTTCTTGTTCCAAAAGGAAAAGTATCAAGATTTCACCCTCACCAAGGTTAGTGCTCTGATATTATTCTTCGCAATGCATTTGTGATTACGCAAGAAGGATACCTAGTGATTACTAGCTTTCTTCTAGACACCATTACACTTATGCAACCAATGCTATAGGGGTGACATTATCTCAATAATAACAATGGTTAGAGTTATAACTTTTGATGTGCCCTTTTATTGAATTTGGAACAATTTATGGAGATCAATGATAGTGCGAATAAGTTGTATATAGATATATGTTGTTGTTGGCACTACATTTGTGCTTGAGTTGGAAGGAAAGATAATGGTATATCATTCCTTTTGGCACAAACAAAATAATCCAATCATAATTATTTGATCCATGGAGAATAATTTCATCTTTGTATATTTTTGAACCTATGAATAAATGCATTATTTAGGTATACTATATTTTTCTTCAAATGCACATCTATGCAACTTTAAAATATCAAGCACAATTTTTTAACAAGTATTGTTTTTCTCTCTATTTTGTGTATAGTTAGGAACTTCCAAAAACAATTTCACTAATTTTTGGATGCATAAGATAAGACTCTTCCTCACCAACATAAAAATGTAGGAAAACTCAAATCTAGACTTTTCGAGGACCTAAAGTTAACATCCTTTTGTATCCATCCTAAATAGTATGTCCTTAAATGTGTATAGCTAGGGAGTGCCAACATTGGAACTAAAGATCTGTAAAATGCAATTTATTTTCTTTTGAACTTAAGAAAAACTCTAGTTTGGATTTTGATTTCAATTTATTTTCTTTTGAACTAAATAAAAACTCTAGTTTGGCTTTTGATTATCAAGTTCAAACATCAAACATCCTTACTAAGTGAAAATATAATTTCTCCTTTTCATGGGGCTTTTAGACATCTTATGTAGCATCAATCTTGGAACTTCAAGGACCATGTTTTGGTTCTTCAAATTCTACAAATTTTTTATGATCATTATACATATACATGCATTAAGACTACAAGTGTCATTTTTGAAGTTAAATAGGAACTTGGTGGTTTGATATGAGATGATATTTGTCATTCAAAACTTTTATTTCGAAGAAAACCTCTATTTTGGCTTTTGATTATCAAGTTAAAACATCAAACATCCCTACTAAGTGAAAATATAATTTCTCCTTTTCATGGGGATTTTAGACATCTTATGTAGCATCAATCTTGGAATTTCTTAGATTTTCCAATGGACCATGTTTTGGTTCTTCAACTTCTACAAATTTCTTACGATAATTATTGATACACATGCATTAAGACTACAAGTGTCATTTTTGAAGTTAAATAGAAACTTGGTGGTTTGATATGAGCCGGTATTTGTCATTCTATGATATTATCTACATCTCTAATTGCATGGTATTCATCTATGTTTTTTTGTGTAATTTGCATGTAAAGTACTTTTTGGTAGTAGGCACCAGATGGTGGGGAACAATGTTTCATTACATAAAATATGACTACCATACTATTTAAATTATTGCATCTATATTATTTTTTTGAAAGGTGTGTTTTTGCGAAGATATAAAATCACACTTTACATGGTTGAACCTTTTAATTACAATTTATGATTTAATTGTTGTTATAGAATTGGTACAAGCTAGAATGGAAAATATAATTTTGGCAAAAGGGGACTATGTTGATCTCCTTATTAATGATCGATTTGTTGGGCTAGGAAGGGTCGAATCTACAGAGTCTAAAACTTATTATGCCGGAGAAATGGTTAATGCATGTTATGTTGAAATTTTAATAATTGATGTCACTCAACCACATTTGATTGAGGATGTTGATGAAGGGGACATACATCCATGAAAGATCATGGATTCGAGGCACAACATAGGTAAATCAAAATATTGAAGCATGTGTTCAAATATTATTGATAGTATAATACTTTTTTTTTGAGTAAATGCTAACCTTATTTACATTTGTTTATAGGTGCAAATGTTTCTTCTACATTTTCTATTGGAGACAAGGTAGATCTTCTACAACATGGAGTGAAGGTGGGTGAGGGCTCCATATTAAATACATAGCTTGGAAATAAAGTGCATGGAAATATGGTAAGGAAAGGATGCATAGTGGTTTAAATTGAGAAGGTGTTAAAACATCATGCTGCTCTACCACATCTAATCGGATTTCAGGATACACTAGGGGGTGCATTGGAATCTTATGAGATTTGGCCAGAATCAGATTTGCAACCTCAATGTCATGATCATGCCATAAATATTCTCCAAGATAGGGTTAGATTAATATGTACATCAAACATATTCACTAAGTGAAAATATAATTTCTCCTTTTCAGGGACTTTTAGACATCTTATGTAGCAGCAATCTTGAAATTTCTTAGATTTTTCAATGGACCATGTTTTTTTCTTTAACTTCTACAAATTTCTTAGGATCATTATTCAGACACATGCATTAAGACCACAAGCGTCATTTCCGAAGTTAAATAGGAACTTGGTGGTTTCATATGAGTTTTTATTTGGCATTCTATGATACTATCGACATCTCTAATTGAATGGTCTTCATATATCCTTTTTTTTTGTTTAATTTGCATGTAAAATACTTTTTGGTAGTAGGCAATAGATGGTGGGGAACAATGTTTCATTACATACAATATGACTACCATACTATTTAAATAATTGCATTTATATTACTTTTTTGAAAGTTGTGTGTTTTTGTGAAAATATAAAATCACACTTTACATGGTTCAACCTTTTAATTACAATTTATGATTTAGTTGTTGTTACAGAATTGGTACAAGCCAAAAGGGAAAATATAATTTTGGCAAAAGGGGAATATCTTGATCTCCTTATTAATGATCGAGTCGTTGGGCTAGGAAGGGTCGAACCTACAGATTCTGGAACTTATTATGCCAGAAAAAGGGTTAATGCATGTTATGTTGTAATTTTGATAATTGATGTCACTTAACCAAATTTTATTGACGATGTTGATGAAGGGGACATACATCCATGGAAGATCATGGATTTGAGGCACAACATAGGTCAATCAAAACATTGAAGCATGTGTTCAAATATTATTGATCGTATAAAACTTTTTTTTTGAGTAAATACTAACCTTATTTACATTTGTTTATAGGTGCAAATGTTTCTTCTACATTTTCTATCGGAGACAAGGAAGATCTTCTACAACATGCAGTGAAGGTGGGCGAGGGTTCCATATTCAATACAAAGCTTGGACATAAAGTGCATGGAATGATAGTAAAGAAAGGATGTATAGTGGTTAAAATTGAGGTGTTAAAAACATGATGCTGCTCTACCACATCCAACAGGATTTGAGCATACACTAGGGGGTGCATTGGAATCTTATGAGATTTGGACAGAATCAGATTTGCAACCTCACTGTCATGATCATGCCATAAATACTCCCCAAGATAGGGTTAGATTCATATGTACAAAGTTTTATATTACACATGAATGCATGGGAACAAGCATGTGCATTGCTAAAGGAATGCGAGTTAATGTTCGTGAATATGACATTGTTGAAGGCGAAACACTAGGTGAAATGGAATTTGGTATTTTTTTGGAAGAGATAGACATAAATTATGAAATATACAAAAATTAGGATAAGTCTATACATTGTTTGGTCAGATTGCCAATAAATAAGTTGGTGGGAAACAAAGGTGTTATATTAAGGGGTAAGGAAAAGTTCAAGGAGCCACCCAAGGAAATGGTGATATGGGATGTTATATAGGACACAAATTGCTTAAAAAAATGGGATGCATCTCTTTGTAATGAAAAATATAGAAACTCAATTGATATGCATGTAACAAGGCCATATAAAAGGATTAAACAAGTTATGGCTACAAAAAAAATTCTAAAATGTCAAACAAAAATAGATGAAGAGAAAGAAATTCGACTTTTGGCAGCAGATGTGTGTTGTAGAAAATATTGTCTTCAAAATGTGTAAAGGAAGGCCATTGCAGGTGCTAGAAGGGGTATGGGACAAATAAATAAAAATGGTATTAAGGAATTTGTCTTGAATTCACTCATGCCAAACACAATCATGTCAAGGAGCCATGGCCATGACCTACCACCTATTGCTAGAAATGTAAAGGACATGAGATTTAATGGGAATATTATTTGCAAAAAAGCATGGTATAAGATACATAATATTCCTCAAAGCACATTCTATAACTACTAGCATTATTTCCAACATGGACAGATCAAAGCTATTCTTGGTAACACCAACACATGCAAAGCACAAGCACGCACCATGGAAGCCATAGAAATATTGCACAAAATTGTAATGGATAATTCAAATTTTTCACCAAACCAAACACGTCAAGTTGAAGAATATGGAACATCTGCTCCTTTAAGATTGTTTCCTGCGACTTACACACAAAATTATTTGTTAAAAGAGATCAATGAGGCTCTTCAAAAGCTAAATTACCCATCAATGTCACAATCAACAATGAGCAAGATATGGAATACTAAGTTTCAGGATGTGGAATTTTCAAAGATCAGGAAATGAGGATGCAGGAGAGATGATTTGGATGGAAAAATCCATCTCAATATCTTTAGGGATAATGAAAGTGAGAATATTCATGTAAAGGTTGAATGGTGGAATCCTATTTCAGGGAAATACAATGGAAAATGTTTAGAGGAATATTGGATACCAAATCCCGACAACATATAACTTGGCTTTATTCCAATTAATACTGTAGTGTGGGCATGGATGCCAAATAAAGAACATTGCAAGAAGACCAGGATAAATAAATATGGTGGAGACGTTGTTCTTGACCTACTTGAGCGAATATCTTAAGATTCAGTTTATATGATTCATGAATGTAATTTTTTTTGAAGGATCTATTAATATACATTTTGACACACTTTTCAATATTTGTTGTATATCAAATATTCTCTTCATATTATTTTTGGAGAAGTTTTATATTATTTAGTATTGCAATGTAATCATGTGGTGATATAAATGACATGATAGTGCCATAAAATGTTTAAGTTTTCAAAGCTTTGTTTGACCAACATGACTTCTCACCATATCAAATATGCATAATCAAATTCAATAATGCATTTAGAAACATCTTCTAAACTTGGTCTATTAAAACAATAGGGGAGTAGCTAATTAGTATTCTATTTAATCTAAACCATTTAAACAATTATTGAAAAAATTTTAGAAACTTGTAATAATGTTTGAAGTGAGTTTTCCTTAATATTCCTTATTATAATTGATATGAATCAAATTTTTTGTTTTTTTGCACTCTAATTTATAAAAAAATGATTTTGATCATTGAACAACACAACTGGAAATAAAATATTTCCTATTATAGATTTTGAAGTGGTTGCCAACATTGTACTAGTATAATAAATTTGTACTCGACATAAGAAAATTAGTTAGTGTCAATTTAAAATGGTCAATAAAAGTAAGAAACACAGTATTAATATATTTTTAAATAACTTTATACTAGGTAATTTTTTTTTTTTTACAAAATATATTATTTACAAATAAAATTTAATACATAAATATAAATATTCATGATAATAGAAATAATGTAAGAAATCTAAGTTTTAGATGAATGTCAATATGTTCTTTTCAATATAATATCCTTAATATGTTGTTTTCAATATAATATCCTTAAACACTCCAGGAATAAAAACAAAACATTTGTAATAAATAGTTTAGTCAATTTTATCTCTTTCCTCTTGTATTTGAAAATAATCAAATTGTATTAATTTGTTACTATTCTAATTTATGATTGAGGCTAGGCTTATTCTACAACCTAGTATGAGGGGATGTGTAAGTTTGTTCATTTCATGCCCTATTAAATTAAAAATAAAAAAAATAAAAAAAATGTTCTAAATAGAAAAATAGCATGGGCTATAATTAAAGAAAAAATGAACATGTTGTAAAGTAATTAGAAGTAAAAAGAAAAAGAAAAAATGAATATGTTCTAAAGTAATTAGAAGTAAAAAAAAATGTGTGAATGAGATGTTTAAATCTTTTACTTTTCAAAAATATTTCAGACGATAGATTCAAATAAACTATTTGAAGATCTATGTTAACTAATTTATTTCAATATCAACTTCATATATAACTATATATAAAAATTTTTATTTTATTTATTTATTTATTTATTTTTTCTATGGTTAAAATTTTTTTTTGGACTTATAATACTCTATTTAGCATTAAAAAATACAAGTTTACAATGAAAAATAACAATTTGTATTTTACACTCTAAAAATGTTTGCAAGTGAAGAAAATTGGTCCCTCTAGGCTCATGTTAAATCCGTATTTAAGATGGATGTAAAGATGGATCTATGCTGGTATATATTTGACACATTACTATAATTTGTCATTAAATAACTTTATACTTAATATATATCTTGCATATTAATATATTACTCATTAAGTCTCAATTAACTTAGTTTTTAACACAAAAGTACAAAAAGACTAAATAATAAATAAATTATACTACTACTCTCATTCAACATTTAATTTGATAGTAACAAAATATTTTCTCCTGCCAACTCTAAAATGGTTCAAAATTCCTATAATAGTATGTAATGATGATGGTGATAATGATGATTATCATCCACTAAGACCAAGTATGGTATATAAGAAGCCATAATGATATTACTTAAAATTCTTTAGAATTTTATTGTTATGCTCAAAAAACATTAAAATAAGTGTTTGAAGATCATCAAAATTTTGTTTAGTTAAAAGATCAAGAAGGTTGGTAGTGCCACAAATATTTTGAAATTTAAATCCAATGAGTATAAACTGGATGATCTAAGAGGATTTTTCATGTTCAACCATACCATATTACTATTGTTGTAAAGGTGATAGACTTTTAAATTGGGCCAACCTTGTCCTAGTAATGATCTCAACTTTACACATACATGATATTTACTATATAAAATTATAATTAAATGGGTTAATAATAGTAACATACACAATAATTCACTTAAAAACAAAATCTTCTAAACTTGGTTTATAAAAACAATAGTGGAGTAGCTAATTAGTATTATATTTATTATAAACCATTTAAACACTTAATGAAAATTTTTTAGACACTTGTATTATTCTTTGAAGTGAGTTTTCCTTAATATTCCTTATTATAATTGATATAAATCAATTTTTTGTTTTGTTTTGTTGCACTCTAATTTATAAAACAATGATTTTGATCATTGAACAGCACAACTAGAGTTATAAAATATTTCCTCTTATAGATTTTGAAGTGGTGCCAACATTGTACTAGTATAATAAATTTGTACTCAACATAGGAAAAGTAGTTAGTGTCAATTTAAAATGGTCAATAATAGTAAGAAACACAATATTAATATATTGTTAAATAAATTTATACTAGGTAAGATTTTTTTACAGAATATATTATTCACAAGTCAAATCTAATACATAAATATAAATATTCATGATAATAGAAATAATGTAAGGAATCTAAGTTGTAGATGAATGTCAATATGTTCTTTTCAATATAATATCCTTGAACACTGAAAGAATAAAAAATAAACATTTGTAATAAATAGTATTAGTAATTGAGAGAGGCCAGAGCTCATTCTATAGCCTAGTAAGGCTCATTCTACATCATAGTATGAGGGATGTGTAATTTTGTATGTTTCGTGCCCTTTTAAATTAAAAATAAAAAATAAAAATACTTTCGAAATAGAAAAATAATATCGACTAAAATTAAAGAAAAAATGAATATATTGTAAAGTAATTAGAAGTAAAAAAAATGTATGTAATGATGATGGTGATAATGATGATTATCATCCACTAAGACTAGATGTGGTATATAAGAAGCCATAAAGATATTACTCGAAATTCTTTAGAATCTTATTGTTATGCTAAAAAAGCATTAAACGAAGTGTTTCAAGATCATCATAATTTTGTTTAGTTAAAAGATCAAGAAGGTTGGTAGGGCCACAAATATTTTGAAATTTACATCCAATATGAGTATAAAGTGGATGATCTATGAGGGTTTTTCATCTTCAACCATATTACTAGTGTCGCAAAGGTGATATACTTTTAAATTGTGCCAACCTTGTCTTAGTAATAATCGTAACTTAACACGTAAATGATATTTAAATATCATATTATAATTAAATGGGTTAGTAATAGTAACATACATAACATTTTTTTGGTAAAGTTAATAATAGTAACATACACAAAATGATTTTCATAAGATAACCTTAACAAACTTCGCTTTCAGTAGAAACGATAAAAAATCTTAAAAGAGATAATGTAAGGAATCCAAGATTAAGATGTGAAAGATTTGCTTTTGAAATTTTATATAAATTTGTTTTATATAGCTTACCATGATAAATTTTTCACCAAAAAAGGTGAATATCTACATTAAAATTAGTAAACTAAGTGATAATATAATTCCACATTTTGAAAAAACTCAATATAGTTAAAGTTTCTAAATTCTAGATCAATGGAAAACTTCCAAATTTAAGGAAATATGTGTTATTTACTCTTGTAAAGATGGAATGGCTAGAGGAAAATCATAAAGTAATAGAATACGAGACGGCACGCCGACGCCCACAATATGTCGCCAAGTATTGTGAGTGCTTTGTTATAAACCATATTCATGAATTCTATAGCATTGTATATCTTGGTTGCAGTTTCTCGCCGTTTCTTGTAGGCCAGATTCATGCATTCAGTTACGATCTCAGGCTAAAAGAAGTTCTTGCCTGTTGACTTCTTTTTCTGACCCAGGCCAACAGAAAATTGTTAATAAAGAAATTTTAACCCATTAGTTGATGTTTTGATTATTCGAGACACTTTTCTACCAACCGTCGCAAGAGCGACACTTTGCCTCTAAACGTCGCAATAGTGACACTTTTCCACCAACCGTCGCAAGTGCGAATCTTTGCCACCAAATGTCGCAAGAGCAACACATTGCCAGAAATCCGTCGCAATTACAAAGCTTTTTTGAAAACGTCGCAAGACCGACACCTACATCTAAGTGTCGCAATACCGACACTTTTCCACCAACTGTTGCAAGAGCGACACTTTGACAACATTCCGTCACAATTACGATGCTTTTTTGAAAAGGTCGCAAGACCAACACTTACCTCTAAGTGTCACAATTACGACGTTTTTTTTAAAACATCGCAAGACCGACACTTACCTCTAAGTGTCGCAATACCGACACTTGTCTCCAAACGTCGGTATAGCGACACACTGTGGCGGGATTTGAAAAACTGATAAAATTTGGGGAAATTTTCGACATTTCGTCAAAAGTGTCGGAATTAAAGTGTCAAAATTTCTGCCAAATGTACTAGTGAGACCATGGATATGAAAATGAAAAACTTCCATTTATATCTATTCTAGAGATATGGCTAATTTGTGATTTACATACATTGAATATAAAAGATTTTTCCTCCCATTATTTGAGACCATGGATATGAAAATGAAAAACTTCTATTTAAAACTATTCCAGAGATTGACTGTAGAGGAATTTGTTCTTAGGTTAAAACCTTTGTTTTGTATCAAATCACTTATGGTTTCAATGAGAAACTTTTATGGCTAATTTGTGTTTTACATGTTGAATATAAAAGGTTTTTTTCTCTCTCATTGTTTGAGACCACGGATATGAAAATAAAAACTTCTATTTAGATCTATTCTAGAGATATCGCTAATTTCTGTTTTACATACATTGAATATAAAAAAAAATTCTCTCATGTTTTCATACCATCGATATGAAAATGAAATACTTCTATATTTAAAACTATTTGAGAGATTGATTAACTTGTAGGGGCATTTACTCTTAGGTTAAAACCTATGTTTTGTACCAAATCACTTATGGTTTCAATGGGAAACTTTTATGGCTAATTTGTGTTTTACATGTTTATTATAAAAGGTTTTTTTCTCTCTCATTGTTTGAGACCATGGATATGAAAATGAAAAACTATATACTTGGTTAAAACCTATGTTTTTTATCAAATTAATTTTTGTTTCTAAATACTATATACATGTTGAATGTAAAAGGTTTTTTTCTCTCTCATTCTTTGATTCCATGGATATGAAAATGAGAAACCTCTATTTAGATATATTCTAGAGATATGGCTATTTTTTGTTTTACATACATTGAATATAAAAGGTTTTTTCTCTATTCACAGAGAAAGAACTACTCTAGAGGGAAACTTGAGAATGTGATGTCTTGTTTGAGGTGGAATGTGGGTCCCTTAGACCAGTGGGTCTCGTGGAAATTATTAAAATATATCATATCATATCATCATATCATCTCCTCATTGACAGAATTTGTAATAGAATCATATCTCACTACTTGGAATACCATTAGAATATTGATAGTGGGATTAAAAAACACATTCTACCCATTGATTGCTAGTGCAAATTCCTAGTAGGATTCTTTGACCGTAAAACTTGGAATATGACCTGTGGTTGTGGAGCACACATCTCCACTGCTCCTAGTATCTTTTATTATTTCTATTGGAATGGTGGTCCTAGTACCAATTCGAAAATGGAGATATTGGCTTTATGGGGAATCTTTTATTGTGCTATGTGGATATATGTTAAATCCTTAACAAACTTTGGTGACTCTAAAGTTTCTATTGACAGGCCAAACCGCAGGACATGCTTCAACCCTCCACATGTATCAAATTGGTTACAACACATATGGGAACTCACAGAGAATTTTGAGGAGCTCACATTCACTCACATCCAAAGAGTCTAGAACTCCACAACAGACAGAGTATCAAAGGAGGGCCTCACCATGTTGGTGGGAAAGATATATTTTCAGTCTTACAAGAATGATATTTACTTGGGTTATGGGAAAATTCCCCTCTATTCCTATGTTTCTTCAGTTTTTAGTATTTTCTGGAGCTGTAGATGATTGGCTCTCTATTTACATTGACTATTCCTACTTATATTTTTGCGCATGGTTTCTGATATCTTATTTTTTGCACATGCAGTGGCTTGCTTTCTTCTTCTATGTGTTTATATCTTGGGACTGTGCTCTATTTAGCTGGTTTCGGCTTATATGCCTCTCATAGATCATTTTTTGAAGTTTTTGTAGTTCCTTGAAGCTCTCTGAACCACTTGCCTATCTATATTGTGATTTGTAGTATATTATTTGAGCAACACTTCTCACTTGTAACATATAATCATGTAACTATTTTACTTATTATAAAACTTTGTTTTTTACTTGCCTGAAAAAAAAGAGCCCTTGCTTTACAAAATAAAACATAATTCACCACCACGTAGTTACACCATAAGAAATTCCCTTTGAGGAGTCTTTGGAGGGTATGAAGGCGAACACTACAAGGCTACAGGTGGCCAATCGACAGGGAGAAAAATACAGCAACCAAGCGACATGGAATTTCAAGTAATATGAAATTGCAATAATTGCCTCTACAGAAATGACAAAACCAAACATGAATCTCGTAATCATACATGTCATGTGTACATCAAGGTATGGTGGACTAATTTACATCAACAAATAACACCCAAATAGACGGAATATCAGTCTGTCTAAAATTTTCTCCAAACTTAAACAATGCATCCTCCTCTACTATGTTTTACTTACTCTGGTCTATAATGGTATTTTACATTAAAACAATTGTATACACATAAACTAGATCGTAACAATAATATTAAAATAGGAGAATGTATACACTTCGTTTAGCAAGTTAATACCTGTTGAAAATAATTTAGAAAGACAGTAAAAGTAAGATGATATTGTTGCAGCAATATGAATTTTACATTTAAAGCAGTGTTTTTTTCACCATTCAATTGCCAAATAAACCAAAGAACTGCTCTATTATGGAGCAATTACTTACTTAGAGAAACTCCTGAACAGCAACGCAACTCCTGAGCAACAACTCGTGGGTGCAGGTGCTAAATTAGCAACATAGTCGCAGAGTGTGAACAGACTATGTGAACAGAGACGCACCATAGAAACTCAAACACAAACCCGTGAACAGACTATGCAAATAGCGACGTGCGGAAATGGAAATTGTTCACAGGTGATATATTTATAAAATATGAGTTCGGTTGAACCTTTTTTAAAGTTTGGCCGAACTAATAGTCCAGCTCAACTAAAAGTTCGACCGAACTGTTAGTGTCGGTTTTCCCATCTCCGGCAAAAATTACATTTTCCCACGTCGTTGGTGTGATGTCAATCTAAATGACAGAACGAGTTTGGCCGAAATTTCTCATACAGTTCGGTCAAATTATCCAATAGTTCGGCTGAAATTTCTCAAAAGTTTGGCCGAACTATTGCTGAAAAAAAATTCCACCCCCAATTCTCACAAAAGTGTAACCCAACTTCACATTTTCACCCACGTAGGCTATGCTACGCACGCAACAATACAAGTCTCGCAATCCTTCGAACAGTCTTTAATACATAAGATTAAAGATCAATAAGAATAGATTCATTCATTTATCATTAATCTAAAGTAAAATATAGTCACACAACCGATCCAAACACATATAACATCGTAATGGGAAATAACATGCAAAAAGATAACATAAAGCAAAAGACATATGCATTTGATACACAGATATCATCCAAAACATTCCTTTATTCATTCATAGTTAAGATATTCCTTACAACACCTTCATTCTACTTGCACACATAGCCAGAGGGGTCTGCACACAACATGACTAAGGTCTCTGTGCACACAACCAACAAGAACCTTCTAACCTAGACACATTCACTTCTTATCTCAGAACATAAAAACATACTTCAGACTTACTACTCCATTTCTTTTATCAACTTGATCTAGACTCCTATTTATACCTTTAGTCTGTGCTCACCTAAAGTCCGCAAACTATAGTTTGCAACCCCTATTCCTACCCTTTGGCCCATTTCAACTCATTAGGTGCCTTAACCCACCCCAAAGCCGCTTGAATTGTGCTTCTCTTTATACGCATGACAAAACATGCTCCCAACACAATCTTGTGACTCGTCCTAAGTCACAACGGTGTTGGGTTCTTCATTTTGTTCTATAATTCCTTAATACCAACAACAAAGGGAATGAGAACGCTCGTACTCTAATCTGGTTCACTCTGTTCTATGTCCACCATATTTTGCAACGTCAGCCCTTCTGTAGCTAGATTTATGCTTTGAAGGGTCTCATTCATATTCTTAATGGCTACATCCAGGTCCTATGATGGCTTCATTGACTTGTCTTCGCACAGCTTCATGTGCTTTGTCACGATCTATTTCTTCCTACGTAGCTCATGTACTTCATCGCGTAGAATTTGACTTGTCTAGAGATAGGCCATGCATTGAACAGGGATAAAAGTGGGCAAGGCCTCATGGAGGTCGTCGAATTCCTCCTCCTTACCCCACAACTCCTGAGAGATATTGTTGAATAGTGGGTTTTTTTCCACAAATTTCCATAGTCCCATTACTATTTTGAGCACCGCGGAGACCTTGTCAACATTGGTAGCGATACTCTTTGATGCTTCCTTCACCAAGGTTGCCCATTTCACCGACACCTCCAGGGGAGAATCTGGCTGAAACTTAGCCTGCAACAATGTAATATGTTGCTCGAACTCTTCTTTTACCATCTGCACCTCTGACCGGGAAGCGTTCAGCGCTGTGACGAAGCTTTCAATTTTTACATGCGGCGTTGCTGATTCAATAATGGCTACCTCTGAGAGCTCCCTGCATAATCTGTCAATCGGGTGCTCGAGCTCTGCTCGCTGAGCCATAGCCTCCTCATGCATGTTCTGTGCCTTGAGTGATTCTTCAGTTTTAGCTACAACCTTCCGATCTGTTCCACTCAATTGTTGTTGCACGCACGCCTCCCTGCAATGCAGCTCATCGGGGATGATGGTTTCGATAACATGTAGATTTCCATTCGGAAACATGGATAGATCAATCTTGACCTCTTGACAGGTCTACACCTGCGGTGCAGTTTCGAGTGCTCCAAAGTCACTTTCGTACTCAAGAATAAAAAAAACTAAATGTGGGATACTTCCCTGTCAACATAGTTTTCTATCAAGGCCTAAATATTGTTTTCTTCCTTCTGATTGCATAATAACTTAATATAGGCTTGTAGGAATGGTTTGACTTCATCGTCAATATTTGATTCCATGATAGACTTATTTGTGGACGCTCCTATAGCAGCGATATCCTTCCTAGATTGAATAAAAGTCTCCTTTTCCTTCAGTAGGTTGAGTCATTCTTTCTTATCAGAAGCCTTTCTGATCAGTGGCTATGCATCAGCCTTCTTTTCCTCATCTCCTCCGGTGGCAGCACCACTATGTGTAATTATGTTGACACTTGAGTCATCATCTCGTGATTCATATTTAACCATTTTTATGTTTTTCATAGGCATCTGCTGCTACTTTTCTTGTATTCTCACAATTAAAACAAGAAAATCTTCAATTACATGATCAGATTATCTATAGTACTTGCGGCTTTGTGCACAGGGTTTGGGAAATCATGTGCATAGTGTTCAATATCTCCACAATTATAGCAGATTACTTGTCCTCCTCCCTGACCTGCGCCTCCACCTCTTCCCCCTCCACTTCCTCTTTTTGGGGATCCGCCTCGTGCAGAGGGAGATGCCAGTGGAGATGAGTGAACATGCACTCTATGGAGGTTAGAATTTTCCATTATTAGGTCGAATGTTCAACAATGGTGCTCATCATGACCAGCTAAAGATAAAAAATTGCACCATTGTTGCTTCAAATCTGGAACATAACTTCCCAATCGAGGACAATGGTCTGTATAATTTCTTCCAGATACCCTACAATCAGTTCACCATAGTATGGGAGTACCACTTGGCCCAAAAACATCCCTGGGGCATAGTGGATTTGGTCCCTTTACTTGCATATAATTTGAGAATAGAGTACAATGATCTTTGTTGTCTCCTAAACCCTTACATCTTATGCACTAAACACCTGCATCAACTTCCTTACCTTGATATCTGCTTATTTTATGAATCTCCAAGTGCATTGCCTCCAGTTGACTTTGAATTTGCAGTGTTCCGAACTGATCATCCGCTTTAGGTGCAACTTCAAGTTTCATAGAAACTTCAAAAGCTTCGACCTGTGAATTGATCTTCTGTTAATTGATAGGTCCATGTAGATGTGGCAAGAGCATGGCAACAAACCATTACTTATGTTGCTTATCATCATAAATAAATCCTCCCTCACTGATGGTGCACTTCCGTCATTGATTAGCCTTCGAAACAAATTCGTTCGACTCCTATTTGATATCTTTTAATTCTGTGACACACTGTGAGTAGGACTTCAGCTTCCTAAATTGTTGTTTCAAAACGTCCTTAATATGCAAAACAGTGGGATCAATGTGCTGAGTCAAAGAGCCCATAAACCAATGTAACGCGTGACCTTCAAATTCCATAGCCAGCTACGCTCTCTTGAAAGCATTAGTATTAAATTTTTTCGTAGTCCACACTACATCAACCACAAACCAAAACCTATCCATGTCCTCATCTCCCACACCCTTAAAGCTGGGTAGCTTCATATGTGTGACCATATATTCTGCAGGTGGCAATGGTGGTGGGGTAGGAGATGTCTTAATCATGCACAAGTTCTACTGTGGCGTAGCAGGAGGGATACCTTCGTCGTGCGTAACTCAGCTTCTCTCTATATCCGGTGAAATTCTTAGGGGGATGTATACAAATCTATCCCCTTTTTATTGACCTGATAGTATTTTCCACTACATGTAGTGCTTTCTATATTATTAGGGGTCATTCACTGAGTGTGGCTGCACAAAACACCCTTTCCACATAACAACATCTTAATCAAAAAAGGCAGAGAGCATATGAATTTACCTCTCAATCCCTTGAAAAATCTTCTTTCAGATTCAAAATACAATACAAACTGATCTACTGCAAATTCTGTCACAAACCCAACCAATATGTTGTCAACCAGTGATATAAAGTCTCGGTGATGAAATTATCAGTGTGCTCTAATTGTTGAATTAATTCAGGTGTCTACTGAGTGACCTTGTGATCCTTCCAATAGGTTTGGAAATCTGCTAATCTTGAAAACCACTCCTGTAATTTGTGTGCAAATGTCACAAAAATATCTCGTGAACCTCTGTGAAGATATACTTTTGTTTCCACTCTTCAGCAGACAACTTCTTACTTATGTTTTCCTTAAGGGATTTTTTTTGAATTTTCTTCTCAAACCAGTCTTCTAATTCAAGTTTTCATGGCTTCCACATCACCCAATATCTCTCGAAAACATCCCTTTCTGGGCAACGGGACCATTTTTTGGGTTAAGGGGTCCTATCTCAGGTTCGTAGTTAAGGTTAACCAATAAAACCCTCTTATTAGTGGCCCTTTTGGCAGTGACATACTTGCACAAGTCACAGTCTCACCCAAAGCAGTATGGGGGGGGGGGGGGGGGGGGGTGTTGGATCCAGGTTTCCACACCCTGAGAAAGAATTAAATGATGTGGGTGTCTTCATATCTAAACAATTGTGATCTAACCTTGACAATAAAAGCCCTAACCAGAAACTCTAACCAGCGAGATTTAGGTCAATGTACATAGGTTATCCTGCACAAGCATCGATCTATGTCTCTCAATCCTTCCACTAGTATTTAATATATAACATTAAAGATCAACATCAATAGATTCATTCATTTATCATTCATCTAAGGTAAAAGACAGTCGCACACGTGATCCAAACACATATAACACAATAATTGGAAATAACATGTAGAAATAGACCATAAAGAAAAATACATATGCATTTGATACTCAGATATCATCCAAAACATTCCTTTATTCGTTCACAGTTCAAATCTTCCTCACAACACCTTCATTCTACTTGCACACACAACCAGTAGGGTCCACGCATAGCATGACTAAGGTCTCCGCGCATACAACTAGCTAGAGCCTTCTAACGTAGAGAAGTTCACTACTTAGCTGAGAACATCAAAACATAGTTCAAACTTACTACTTCATGTCTTCTATTGACTTGATCTAGACTCTTATTTATACCTTTATCCTGCGCTCACCTAAGGTCTGCAAGTTTTTGTTTGCAGCCCCTAGTTCTACCCTTTGGCCCATTACAACTCATAAAGGGCTTTAACATGTGCTTCGCTTAGCGTGCATGTGTAAACTTAGAAAAACTTTGGGCGAATATGTGAAGATGGGTTACACTTTTGTGAGAATCGGGGGCGGAATTTTTTTTTCGGAAATCATTAGGCCAAACCTTTTATAAATTTAACCCGAACTATTTGATAGTTTGGCCAAAATTTTTGAGAAAGTTCGGCCGAACTCGTGCTTCTGTTTAGATTGACGGCACACTTACGGCGTGGGAAAATATAATTTTTTTCCGGAGATGGGAAAACTGGCAACAGAAGTTTGGCTGAACTTGGAGTTCGGCCTAACTTTTACTCTTAAAATAGTTCGGCCAAACTATTTCCTATAAATATATCACCCGCGAAGTTTATTTGTATACGCATTTTCCTGTTTGTGTTGTTGTTGGTCTGTTCGCGCGTTTTTCTATCTCTACTACTACTTCTGTCTGCGCTGTTGGTTTGCAGCAACTTCAAGCGACTTCAAGCGAATTCAAGTGACTTCAAGCGAGTAAATTACCAGGTACACTACAAGAAAGTATTTGTACTACTCCTCCTCTGTTTTTCACAAGGGAAAAATTCGGAATGCAATGTTAATGTCTTCTCTAACGCCGAACTGTTCTTAGCTTACCTCCCCGATGTTAATGTCTTCTGTAATGCTGAACTGTTGTTTTTAGCAATGGAAATCATCGATATTCATTTACATGTGTTTGATTATGTTGAAAAGATGATTAAAAGGGAGACCGGTAATAAGAACTATCCCAGTCTCCTGATATTATGAAAACATTTTTTTAACTTGAGGTCCCAGAACCTCCTTACATAAGGAAAATAGTTCTGAGGCATCAAAAGTTATGAGATAGTTTTGTAGGTTTGTAGCGGAAAATATTGAGATAGTGATATGCTCTGTTGCACAGGAACAGGGTTCAAATTTGAACACGTCAGAGCCCTTCAAGAGGGCTCTAGCACGTCCGAGAAGTGTGTTACACCATTTTTTGGTCATCTAACCTACTATCATTAGATGGACCCAAGTACACCATGTAAGACCAATTTTACCCTAAGTAAAATTTCTTTCACTATGTCAAATAACTTAATAAACCACATTTATTAGGTTGTTTATGGTATAAACAGGAAACCCCAAAAGGAAATATTAAACAAATCTATATTTGCTTGATTTTACTCACGGAATAATTAATTAAACAATTATTTAATTATTATTTCTCATCATGTTTAACCCAAATAAAAGAAATTAATTAGATAAATCTCTATTTATCTTATTATTTTCTAGGAATAATTATTTAAATCTTATTTAAATAATATTCCTTGTCAAATATGACTAAATCACCCACAAATAATTAAATAAATCATTATTTATTTGATTATAATTCAACCACTTCCTTAAAATGATAAATAAATCATTTATTTATTTATTATTTACAAATAAAGGGATTTGACCCAAGTCAAATACCTTTTCCCTCCAACAAATATAATAAAATATTCCATAAAAGGTGGATCTAGATTTTGTTAACATTATTTTAATCATGCACCAAGATCTAGAATGACCCAATATTTTGTTATAAATAGGAGGGTTTTCCCTACCATTCTTCACCTTTTGTTGCCTATTAGATCACTCTGGATCTATACTCTTGGTCTGACTTTGAGCCATTATCATTGTCATATTTTCCATTATTTGTTGTGTGAACTCCCTTTCAGTTCTATCTTGTCTGGGTTTTCTACACCAACAGGAGAGAGAAATGCTAGATCTGAAGTGCTGAGGACTTCCAAGAACCCATCCCATTGAGGAGAATTGGAAACATATTCTTGTTTTCCTCTCAGGTGCCCTTAATACAAAAAATTCTTTCAAAAATTATTCTTGTCTTGTCTATTGGATATATGGAGCAAACCCTTCTTTTTACTGCTTAATGTCTTTCTATGCATAGATCTGGTTTGTTGCAACTCTTGTCTTGATCAACTAACTGCAGATCTGAAGATATTGGCAGCCATATTTGATGTTAGGGCTATTATTTATGCATAGCTAAAGTGGTCTTTTTTCGTACACTTTGACAAAGGATTCATACTAACAATTGGCAACTCCACACGGGTTTTCAATTACGACCGTTGTCGTTTTTCATATTCCTGCATATCCAGCTACTTCAGACCCTAGGGTTTCTTTTCAGCTTTTTGTTTTTCCTATTTTCATGTTGTTTTTCCCCTATAAAACCCTAAAACATTAAAATTTCTAACTTTCGCGTGTTTCTAGCCCTATTACGCAGGTGACAGACATCAGCCGCAACTGAGACGACAACTTTTCCGGAAATCTGCCACCAGGACACCCGGAGCTTTATGTCGCACTTTTCAGCCCATAAAATGCAACCTATACCTCCAGGTCGCAATTTTCAGCCCATTTTCTGCGACCTGCACAGAAAACAAGTCAGAACCTGCGACCTGCCAATTTTTCTGCTGTTTTTCTGCAATTTTTCTGTGTTTTTCTGAAGCTTCTGTAAGGGTTTTCCAGCCTCTGTCTCAGCCCATTTCAACCTGTTTCTGATCTGTCTTTCTCATCTAAGTGGGAACATAGCCCCTAGGGTTTCAGTACCCTCCATTTTTGGTGGAAGAGTTTTTATCTGTTTCAGGTCTGTTTTTTCAGAGTTTCAGCCCCCTTTTTTCCAGATCTGATACCTCCTTTTCCGACCTCTTCTAATCAGCTCTTCTCCCTTTCAAATCACCTCCTGAAGATTTGTTTGGATCTACTTTTAGGGCCTCCTCCTTGCCCCTTCTGCTTTTTGCTGATTTCCTCCTTTTGTCCAGCCACCTTGCCTCTGCCTCTTGGCTGTGATCTGCACCTCTTTTCAACAGTTTTTCGCTTTAGATCCCTGTCCCTTTCGACCCTGGATCTATTGGCCTCTTTTTAGTGTGTTTTGACTAGATTTTTTCCCTCTTTTAGATTAGTTTTGAGAGACCCGCCTTTTTGGGTTGAATCAATGCAATAGTAGCTGTTAATTTTCTATTATTTCAGCATTATATATTGTTTTTGCAGCATTATTTTCAGTTACGCAACACACTTTTTCTCTTGCTCCCAAAACGAAAAGGGTTTAAAAATTAAAATTAACACACGCCACACACTCACCCTAAGTGAAGAAGAGCCTGGTTTACACCACCAGGAAAAGACTTTAAATCAATTGAACTGCACCTTTCTGCCCTTGTTTCAACATTGTAATCACTTGATTTTGCACCTCCCTGCCTTTGTCGGTCATTCTTCTTCCACTTGTGTCATGTTTGTGTTGTCACCATTGCGCCCCCAAGGCGTGCTTCCCTGAGACTTCTTGGCCTTCACCCTCAGTTTCCGGTCGATCGACCTGCTCTGTCCCGCCGTCATCGAGCTAGTCCTCCTCCGAGTCTGCACTCCGACTCCTCTTCTGATTCATTGGGTTCTCATTTTCCTTCTGGTTCTCCCCCTATCACCTTCACTATATCTGGTCTAGGGCCTAATGCTAGCGGTAATCCCGGCCCTGATGCTGGGACTACCACTAGCAGAACTGCCACAGGAACTACCTCGGCCGCACCCTTGCTGCCGTACATCGCAGACCTCAGCCTCCCCGATTTCAATCAGTTGATCAATGACCCTATCCTCCACGATGTTGGTTGGCCTGCTATGCCAACCAAGCTCCCCTCTGACATCCCTAAGTTCGAAGGCCTTGCTGGAGAAGATCCAACCAACCCTGTCCGATCTTTCCACATGTGGTGTTCCTCCAATTCCATTACCGATGATTCCATCCGTCTTCGGTTGTTCCAACGCATGCTTACCGGCGAAGCTTCTAAATGGTATGTTGACCAAGCCACCTCTTCCCATACCACCTTTGCGACCATTGCTCAAGCCTTTTTATCTTATTTCCAGCTCCCTCTCCGATATGATACTGGTACGGAGATTTTGACCTCTTTCAAGCAAACCTCTTCGACCCGCCTTTCCACTCATGTCCAGGAATGGCGACGAAGACGAAGCTTATGTCGAGCTCCCCCCTTCCAAGATCAGGTTTATATGGACTGGTTCCTTCGCACTCTCTTAGCTCCCATTGGCAAAGATGTCACCTCCCATTTCCCTCAAACTGAAGAAGTTGCCCTCCAAATAGCCTTGAAATATGACCTGATATACACTCAGTCTGGTTATCTTTATACCGTCCTTCCTGACCTCCCCAGGCCCAGAGGCGCTAATGCCCTGGGGGCATCTCATTCTGCCGACGATATCGTTGGAGCCCTTTCTCATCCGTATGCTCAACCTCCTATGGGCTATGGTATCCCTCAGGGAGGGGCCAGCACCTCTAGTAATTTTCCCCCTCCAGGTAGCATGTATCCAGGATACGGCATGCCTCATCCTTTTTCCCAACCTCCTGCTTACCTCAATGTTGCCCAACCTAGCCATTACCCTTATCCATAGCCTGGTGTGCCAGCTCCTCCAGCATATGTGCTTCCACCTCCCTTCCCTCCTCCAACCCTGGAACAACACCTACAGCCCCCTCCAGGGCAAGAATTTGCACAGTAGGGCGCGACTAATCCCCCTTCTTCTCAAAGAAGGAGGAGAGGCAATCCAAACCAATCTTCCCGTGGTACTCGTGGACCCAATCCTCAAGGTATTGACCCTAACACTGCTAACCAGCAACAGGGCACTCAGCCCAAGCCGGATAGGCTGCTTAGCACAAATAAGCCTTGTTCGTGTTGCGGTGTTTATGGTCATTACACCCACGATTGTCCCCTCTTACCACAGATGCGACAGATGTGGGAGTCTCAAGCCACATTGCGAGGACAACATGCCTCCCCTAATGTGGCCACTACTCAGCCAGCTGTTTTTACTGATCCTTTCCCTCAGCAAGGATTCGTGGCTGCCCAACAACCTGACGGACAGGTCGCCACTCAACCTTCCCCTTCTGGTTCCTCCGATTACCAGATCCTCATGATGAACTCTGATCCATTCCCGACCGTCGAACTTCACCTTCAAACTCGTTCTTGCTAGTACCCCAAGCCTCTCGCTCAGTCCGCCCCCGAGTCCACTTCTTCAGGTTCTACTTAGCCTCTTTTGACATCCAATGGCCCTTTACATATCCCTCAACCCAAAGTTGAGGTTCATAACAAGACTCCTAAGGGACCATTACGTCAAATGCTGCTCCTGGTCGAGCTGCTCAGTCGTATAACATAGTAGATGATTTGACGCAATCTCCTGTTGCCATTTCAACAATGGAACTCCTCCAGTCATGTCCTTCCCAAAAGAAGGCTCTGCTATCTTCCGTGGGCGCTATAGATCCTGCTGATGACCAAATGATTGTTTTCGACGCCCATCAATCAAAACATCCTCCTCTTCCTGCTTTCGTTGCCTTCCAAATACCAGTCAAAATCCAGAATGCCAATGTTTCTCGATGTATAATTGATGAGGGGGCATCCACCTGTGTGATGTTTGCTTCGGTTTGGAAGCAGCTCGGATCTCCTGACTCGCCACCTTCCACGATCACCCTTCGAGTGTGGGATCGCCACGCCTCCCAGCCCATCGGCCTTTTTCGCAATTGTCCTATCACCCTTGCCGGTAAGACCATTTGCATTGACGTCAAAGTCATCGACGCCCCTCTAGACTACAACATTCTATTGGGGCGAAGCTACACCTATGCCATTGCTGCTGTCCCATCCGTGGTTTTTCGCAAGATGTCTTTTCCTCACAATGGAAAGATAGTCACCATTGACCAGTTGACTTACCATGAGCCACCATCTCAGACCTCCCCAGAGACGACCATCTCTTCTGTAGCCAATAAGAAAACCATCGATTCCTTGACCAGTGTCTCCCCCGGCGTCTACAAAGATTCCTCCCTGCTTGGAACTTTTCTTGGTATCCCCCCTCCTCATATTTGTGATCCCAGCTTGTTGAATGTTTGCATGATGCAATCGTCTCGGGCTGCCCTTAAGTGACCCGCTTCGGCTAGTCAGCAACCTCAGACTCAACCTCGCCCACTGCAACCCATTCCTAGCCCTTCATCTCCGCGAGCTGGACCTCCTCCTTCTGGCCCTTCTCCTACAGCTGGTATCCCTGAACCCCTTTATCCCCCTGGATCGTTCCCCCCAGGCCTTAACCATCTCGGAGCCGTCCCTCCTGGTCATTATCCCATGGGTCAGATACATTTCCTGGCTCCCCCTCCTGGAGTCTATTCGGTCCCCATCATGGCCACCCTCTCTCTCCGTAACTTGACCCTGGGTATACCCGTCTAGTACCTTGACCCTCCAGCCGCTACCCCTCCTAGTCACCCCAAACCCTATATTTCTTTGACACCGGTTCAATCGGCCCCCCTCACTTCCTTTGTTGCTACCATGCCCCCTGCACCTCCCCAAGACCCTACCCCTATGGGGGCAGCTCCAAGAAAGAAAGGCAAAGCTCGCAAGGGGGCATCCAAAGAAAAGGCCACCCCGACTGACCCAGATCCTTCTCCGCCCGCAAAGCCTTGTGCCTTGTGTGATGTCATCGGTCATGCCACCCATACTTGTCCTAACCTGCCCCGCATTCAACCCATGGTTAAAGCTGCGTTCCCTAAGTCTACGGTCTCCGGCCCTTCTCTTCTGTCCTCATCCGTAACCAAGAACCCAAAAACTATTCGCACTAGAAAACCCTGTGCTTTGTGTGGTGTCCATGGCCATTACTCCCACCATTGTCCTCACCTGATGCATTACTGCGCCTCTTCAGAAGTAGTCCGAGAGTATCAGGTTGAAAAAAATCAATCCGCTTCTCCCATACTCATGCAGTATGCTTCGGGTTAGCTTGAGGATCCCCCCGCTCCAATCGACATTCCCCTCCCCGATGTCTAGATGACGGAGTCTACTACGACCCTTCTTTACCTATCATCCTCTGTGAGACCCTTGGAGCACATTCCCCTTGAATCCTCCCCTGTTGTTTCGCTTGACCCTCCTTCAGCGACCACCCTGTGCTCCCCATCTTTTAACCCTTTGTTTCCCTGTTCTTCCGTCATTCCCCGTGACGATCCGTATGTGAGCCTTTCTTCCTCCACAGATGATTTAGATAACTTTTCCGTGTCATGTGGTGTCCTTTCCACCCTCGACCCCCTCTTTTCCGCCCATACACGAGATAACTCCACTCGTATTTCTATTGACCCCCACATCCCGAGTCCCCGCCATACCTCCTATAGCGCTCATATACCACCCTCTAGTTTGTATCTGAGTCATAGCCATCCTGCTCATCTCACTCCCCCCTGCAGTTGCCGCTCGATGTCTTCTATACACTCACGCTGACGTCATTGTCCCTCCTCCCCCCTTTTTTTGTCTTGTAACACTATTCCGCAGGACCTCCTGTCCCCACCCTATATCGGTTACGCCGATGGTGCAAGTCGTTACTCCCGGAATCTAGCCTCGGCAGGTTGGGCCATTTTCATCCCCTTGCATGCCCTTGTGCTCTCAAATGGGGTCTGCATTGGTACTGCCACCAATAATCAAGCCGAATATGATGCAATGTGTGGTCTCTTAGCCGATGCCCTCTTTCATCGCATCCTCCATCTGCATTTTCATTTAGATTCCCTACTACTTGTCATGCAACTAAATGGTGTCTATCATGTGCGTAATCCTGTGCTGTTTAGACGATATTTACGAGTGAAACTCTTGATACCTGAATTTGAAACAATAAATTTCAACCATGCACCTCGAGAACAGAATCACTATGTAGATAGTATTGCAAACCATGTTCTAGATTGGCATTTATCACAAGCATTTCATACAAGACAATAACATTCATAATCATTAAAAACGATGCATATCCATAATATGTGTTGCAAAACATGTGTTTACAGTCCATCTACTCTGATACATATGACATGCCCATAGCATGTTACAAAAAACTCAAAACTGGGGGCACCACCTGCCCGTACATACACACTAGGGGGTACCACATGCCCCACACCTAATCACTATTTAGCGGATCCCGAGCCAATGGCTCTGCTCCTGCAGCCTGTAGATCACGTATCCCTTGACCGGCCATCGCCATGCGCCGCATGACACCTCGCCATTCCGAGGGTAGACCAATGCATGGCTCTATGTACTGGTCGTCTAAGTCTTGCCACTCACGCTCTGACACTCTGGTCAGCAACCTCTCGCACCTACGGTGGATGTCCTTCAGAAGGGCGGTTGCGTCCTCATTACGCACTGCTCTTGACCCACTCGGACCTGCAACTCCAGATGCTGCCGGTCATCCCATATATCCGGCCGATTTTACCAGCGCTATATCTGCATACCAAAAGTACAGGAATCAATACCCTATCTACTATTCACTAACTGTAACGTGCCCAAAAAATATTAGTTACTTATCACTTACCATCAGGTCCCCATACTCGACTAGGCGGAAGTGGTAAGTCCGGATCCCCACAATAATTCATCCCACTATAGGGATAGTCATCTATGTATAACGGCATCTAATCCCAATGGGCAAAGAACTCAGTTCGAAGCACTCGTCCGACTGCCCCTCCTCCTCCTCTACACAGTAGCAGCCCCCACTAGCGCATCCTGGGCTCTCTCGAGCCCCCATCTAGGAGCTATATACGAGGTCGTAAGGTCAGGATTTTCTCAAAAAAGAAGGAACACAATAAAGTCCCATACGAGAAATCGTGGTTCACTTGCCGCTTGCACAGCGACAGCTGTCATTTTAATGACACCAACATCATTTGGGCCCACCCATAGTAGGTCCCACTCAACACGCTCTCTACGATCAACATCTGCCCCCCAGTGATGTGATGGAACGCCTGGCTGCCCAGGATCCGCAGCACCGCTGCGGCCACTACCCCGGTCTCCAGTCTATCTAGGTCCTCGATCAGTATCCGCGTCCCTTTGACTCGGAGAACCAGTCGAAAATGCCACTCCACAAACTCTACGTTGTTCCGCCCCTGCGGTAACACTGGCTGCGTATTTCCCACCATCCCAAGTGGCGGGAGACCTGTCAGGAAATACACATCCTGGACTGTCAGTTCAATCCTGTGCCCCTGCACTACAAAGACCTCATGCTCTGGATCCCAATAACTGATAATCTGGGCCACCAAGGGCTCTCCAGCTCTCATCAAAGGGTTCTCCAAAAACTTCAGAACCCCAAACTTGGCCAACACATGACAGACACCCTGATATGCCTGGATCTCTGCCCATAATGTACCCAGGTCTCTCTCTCTCCAGTTCACTTGTATATCTGCCATATCTGCACAAAAACATCATCTTTTTCATCCTACAGATAGGGAATACTGTAACCAAACACAAAAAACCCAACTCTCAGCCATCAAATAGCACTAAAACCCCCTCATCTTCCAGGTCGCACTTTTTTTCCAAATCCTGGGACAGGTCGCACCTTTTGGCTCAAAACCTGCATCCCAGGTCGTAGATTTTGGCCCAAAATGTGCGACCCAGCCGAAAAGATGAAAGGGGGGTTGTTCATGAGATTCTGGGCCCTAATCTGAACTTTCAATCCATCAAAATGAAAGAGTAAGGTTAGGCCTCTTACCTGCAACTGACGGATCTCGATTCCAATGGTCGGCTTGTCCGCTATGCTCGCCGCAAGATTTAGGGCCTTCTCTCCTCTCTACATTCACCACAACAACACTAGAAAATGAGTGGATTTGGAGGGAAAACTGCCTTATTGAAAGAGAACCCTTGTTTCTTCTTTCGCCTGCTACGACCATACCGTAGCTCCATTTGACAAACTGTCTGCACTGTTGGAAAGCTCTCACTGAGCCCTCAAATGGGTATCTATTATTTTTTTGTGATTGGATACTTCACCAGGACACATTTTGTCCAAGATGGGTCACTTCACCTCTCCTTAAAATCACATTTCTTCACTTACAACACTTGTACTTGGGGCACCACTTTGCCTCCTTACTTGTCTTTGTTCGTGTTGATTTTCATCATGAGTTACCATCTTGTACTCATGTTTTCATAGTCCCCCATTGGACCTTTACTGTGTGGCAGCACCATCGAGTCACCCTTGTTTAGAGCATCCAAGTGGAGTCATCATCGCATTCATGGAGTCTATCCCGAGTCCCTTTGTACCCCGATATAGTCCTCCATCCCTCATTGCTTGGTCTCTCTCTTGTGTCGCACATTATGGCCTTCAGTCCCACTGTCCCTTATCCCTGATGATATTGTGTTAGTCGCTGCCATGTCATTCATGCCCTTTATGCTCTAGCAAGGGAAGTCATCCATTCACTACTCAGTCCCCTCCATTCCACCATCATCATTGGTATTAGTCTGTCCGTCGCTCTACTATTTTCTCTCGTGCCTTAGTTGAGGGTCTCTCATTACCTCACCTCTGGCAGACCTCCTTCTGTCAACATTAGCTCCTTCATTCCAGAAGACAAGTCTAGAGGGTGGTGTACCTTGGTTCCAGCTTCCACTCTTGTTTGGTGCCTCGGATTAGGCAAAGGGATCTCTCATTTCCCTTTGACTTGATTGTTTCTCCACTCCAACTCGTTTCAGCATGATCAAGATCCGTATACTTGATGTTTCAGTGATGCAGCAGCAGCTCTTGGTGATTCCCGGGTGTGTGTGAGATGTCTCAGCGCTCATGAGGGGGTGGCCCTACAGGTAGCCCCTCACATGCCCGTATGACCTCTTCATTGCAGCCCTCGATGCCACTCCATATATTTGATGATGTCGGCCTTAGTCGCTTGCAGCGCCTCTTTGATTTGCATGTATCAGTCAGATTTTGTGAGCCCTTCCCCGCTTATAGGGGGAATTTGGGTTGTATTTGTATCTCATGTACTCAGATATTATTGTATAAGTCTTGGCTGTTATCCCAGACACAACATGTATGTGGGATCCCTCATTGTATTTTTATCTAGCTCATGTTTATGCTGGCTGTACTTTATGGTTCGGTCCCTTGTTTACTGGACACACTATTCTTTTGTACTTTGTCTCGGCGGGCATAGGTATGCCTGCCCCGTCGCCTTTAGCACAGGTACCCTCTCATAAAAGGAGACTTGTTGCACCTGCAAGTCTCGTCTCCTCAGGGTCTAGTTCTTCAACACATTAGTCTACCTTACATTTCTCTCTCTGACTTCCCTTTTGATGTCTGGTGATTGATTGCTTACAACGTACTTCGGTCATACGACTTTCTCCTAACACTCGCACGCTGGGGGGCAATCTGTTACACCATTTTTTGGTCATCTAACCTACTATCATTAGATGGACCCAAGTACACCGTGTAAGACCAATTTTACCCAAAGTAAAATTGCTTTCACTATGTCAAATAACTTAATAAACCACAGTTATTAGGTTTTTTATGGTCTAAATAGGAAACCCCAAAATGAAATATTAAACAAATCTATATTTTTTTTATTTTCCTCATGGAATAATTAATTAAACAATAATTTAATTATTATTCCTCATCATGTTTAACCCAAAACAAAGAAATTAATTAGATAAATCTCTATTTATCTTATTATTTTCTAGGAATAAATATTTAAATCTTATTTAAATAATATTCCTTGTTAAATATGACTAAATCACCCACAAATAATTAAATAAATCATTATTTATTTGATTATCATTCAACCACTTCCTTAAAATGATAAATAAATCATTTATTTATTTATTATTTACAAATAAAGGGATTTGACCCAAGTCAAATACCTTTTCCTCCAACAAATATAATAAAATATTCCATAAAAGGTGGATCTAGATTTGGTTAACGTTATTTTAATCATGCACCAAGATCTAGAATGACCCAATATTTTGTTATAAATAGGAGGGTTTTCCCTACCATTCTTCACCTTTTGTTGCCTATTAGATCACTCTGGATCTATACTCTTGGTCTGACTTTGAACCATTATCATTGTCATATTTTCCATTATTTGTTGTGTGAACTCCCTTTGAGTTCTATCTTGTCTGAGTTTTCTACATCAACAGGAGAGAGAAATGCTATATCTGAAGTGCTGAGGACTTCCAAGAACCCATCCCATTGAGGAGAAATGGAAAAATCTTCTTGTTTTCCTCTCAGGTGCCCTTAATACAAAAAATTCTTTCAAAAATTGTTCTTGTCTTGTTTATTGGATATATGGAGCAAACCCTTTTTTTTACTGCTTAATGTCTTTCTATGCATAGATCTCGTTTGTTGCAGCTCTTGTCTTGATCAACTAACTGTAGATCTGAAGATATTGGCAGCCATATTTGATGTTAGGGCTATTAGTTATGCGTAGCTAAAGTGGTCTTCTTTTGTACTTAGACAAAGGATTCATACAAACAAAGTGCAAACCTAAAATTGAGCGTAAAGAAAATTGTATAATTTTATTTAGACAACTTCTAAACAAAAAAAAAAAAAAAAAAAAAAATGTCATGGTTGTTGAACTCCTAGTTTCCTTGCTGTATATCCTAGTTGTTGAACTCCTTATTACCTTGTTTCAGAGACATACACAGTACACAACCTACATTTTAACCGTTAGTATTTTTCAATTACTTTGAAGACATGTTACTATGAAGACAAGTTAAAGACAACTTTACTGATGTAGAAAAGTTGAAGAGGCTTGTAACTTGGGGCATGAGCGCATACTTGTACTAATCTACTGTACCTCCCTAACTAAACATATCGTTTGTCATGGCCATTTATTCCCAAGATCTATATATATATAGTTTGACGTTGATACATGTATATATAGACGGGAAACTAGAGGAAGAGCTCCTGCTACTCCACACTAGTCATTCTCCTACCTGTAGTTAAGCTTCCCTCTTATCATTCTCTCGAAGTAGACCTCATTCTCGAACTTGGAATAGCAGGGCTTCTCCACGTAAACCCCCAACTGACCATCATCATTCAAGGAATAGGATTTCATCCCCATAGGTAGCAGCCCATTGGGAAGGCCATTCTTCTTCAGCACATCATATATCATTTCTTTAGCCTCTGTGAATCCCCTGAACATCACAACCATCAATATCATAATCACATATATCCATGCTCGGATTTCCATTTACTTAAATGCAAGGCAAGGCCCAGAAATAATGAGATGAGTAGTTTGTTATCATGGCATAAAGTTACCAATAAAAAGTTACCAGTTTGTTATATTAGCCTTATATCATGGCATGAAGTTATCAATAAAACTTTGAAATTTAAAAATTTGAGTTTTCCTTTTCTTTAATATGAAAAATATAATTGTATTCTTTCAAAATTTTCCTTTTAAGGTTTAGCTCCATGTTAATACCCTTTTAGACACAAATACATCAATTTCAAAATTATAATACTTGAGATCTTATATCAATTTCAAAATAATATTGCTTAAGAGATGATAACAATTTGAAGATATCCATTTTCAATATCTAGTAGTTTTAAAGGAAATTTAACATTCATTTTTGAAATATATAGAAGAGGGAATAAATATTAAGAATCAAGTCCAATCTCGATAGTCAAATCCTTTCAAAAAGTAGAAAATTGATTTTAAAAGTAACAAGCACATGGGACAGACAAATATTTAATAGATACCGTAAGGTGGGTATGTGCAATACAAGCTATAAAATATGAAAAACATTTTTTTTTAATCTTTCCAAGCTACAACCCATTAGAAATAAAATTAGAGGCATAAATGGTTATAATTTTCTGTGGATATCTTATTTCCCATTAAAATAAAATGAAGACAAAAGGTTTCATAAGAAATCTATTGAAGTATAAAATCCACATCTTTGAAAAAAATGTCAAAATTTTCAACCAAATCTTTGATTAAATTGGATGTTTAATTGGGGATATGCTAGAAAAGGTATTATAAACCAAGTAGTTCTCAAAAGGAGGGCAAAAACAAATAGTATAAATCAAAAGTTTTTACCTTGATAGTGAAGGTCACATTCATTGATTAAGTGGTCATTTAAGTTTTAGGGACACATTTGTTATGTAATAAAGATATGGTTTAAGGAAAACAGTTGGAGATATGTGGGGAACATGATGGGAAAAAACACTAAATACCCTTTTGTTTTGGGGATGGAATCTACTATTTCAGTTTGGAAAAAATTTATACAATTTATAAAGTTTGTTATTATAAGAATGTGCATTTTCAGATTTGACTATGTTATCATAATGTGATATTTTCTACCTGCCAGCTTAGTTTTGATTGAAAATGAGATGTTAAGATTATATACCATTGTCAATTAGAAAGTAATTTTTTTAAGCTTTTCATTATAGAAGGGTTGCATGAATATATACCCTTCTAATTGAAATTAAGGTCAACCCTTCAAATTTGATCACTGCACGGGAACTACTCCCGAGAAATGGGAAACTCGTTCCAGAGGTTCCTCTGTTCTAGGGAGCTTTGGAACTGTGTGGGAACTTACCATTTTTGGTAGGAGCTACGACCAGAGCTGGGGCACGTTTCAAAATATTTGACCACTATGTTGATTGACATTCTGGCATTTCCAACAAAACTTGCCGGCAAAACAAAACTTCCTTAAACGTTTTTAATAATTTTTTACCAAAAAAGAAACTTCATTTCTGTAAATTTTCCCCAAAATCTGCCAAAAAAAAACTTCCCTTCTCAAAGTACATGCAAAAAAATATATTTTTCTCACCAAACTCACTCACAATCTTGCATAAAGTTTGTCCACCATTCACTCCATCACTGTAATTCTTAACTTGTTTAAGAGCGCAACCTTGTATTCATTTGCAAACCGTGCCTGAAGCAGCGATTCTCTGCGGCCAGTAACCTCACTGATTTTCCAAGTAATTTATTTTTTTAGACATTTAAACTCCAATAGTGAGGTCATTAACTTTTTAGGGATTTCTTCATTTCTGTCCTTTTTGTTTGTGACCTCTTCTGTGGGGCTATTTCATTTTTTAGTCTTGTTTTATGTGATGTCTAAAATCTAGTTTCTTGCTTCCCTTATGTGAAATTCCTATTGCCATTAGTATGTTAGTTTCGTTTCCTTTCAGTTTGAAAGAGACTCTCTGGACTGGTTTTGGTTCTTGTAAAGATATTATATTTTTTTCATAATAAAAAATTATATTAAGTTAGTAAATGCATCAATGATGTGTCTGGCATTTCTAGAATTAGTAACATTGATGCTCCTTTGACAAGTATGAAGTATCAGACCCATATGCCACATTACAACATTCCAAAAATAAATTATGTAATTAAAAAAACATTTATTATTATTATTATTATTATATAATATTACGACTCCCAATTAGCCGTTTCCTGTAATTTTTAGGGAAACCTCTAGCCATTCCGGACACCCGTACCCAAGTTCCCAACATTTCCACGTTCCATAAACTCATGCAACATAGGTGATATGTATACAGTATAGTGTAAGCAAGAGAACATGAGTATTAGATGCTTATGTGATTACTTATCTTTACACATAGTATTAACTCCTTAACCTGAACAAGCTTTGCATAAGATTATGATTCGGGAAAGATAGTATTATATAAATATGTACAAGGTAAGTGAGTATCCAACTTTGATGTGTTAGTACTTGCTTATTCATAATGGATATTCCTGGGAGCTTATAGCTAGTATTACTGAACACTCTTATGCGTGCTTTATTCCTTTATACATGGGATTGATAGACCCTGTTTACGTAATAAGGTAAGCTTAAGCTCTTATAGAGGTAGTTTACATAATATCAGTGTATTCCATAGGTATAAGTACATCCATAATCTCTGATGTGGTGAACATGGTATCATTACACCGTTACAGATAAGCTAATACAATTAACTTCTTATGGTAATACCATTACATTTTACTCTATGTAAGTGTACACTAGTTCATTTTATTACTAGTATCACACTGAACCAGGGAAGGGCCAAAAACCATATAGAAAGGGAGTAAAAATTTGTGCCCCAATGTTTATGTAACCTGAACTAATCGACCTTAATATAACCTGAACTAATCAACCTGAGTTAATCAACCTTAATATAATCTGAACTAATCAATGTGTTATTTTGTACCATGTGTTATTGTGTACCATGAAGCTAGAAATATTAAACTAGATATAAGTTTATGAAAATTATGACCAGTGTATTGTTTTTTCATCCTTATGTTCTTTTTCATTATTATGTCTTTAGGTTTGGAGTAGGTGACACGAATCCTTTTATCCCTCTATTATAAGTGGGTTATGGTTTGCTTGACAATTATGACAAGTGTATTGGTTTTTCATCCTTATGTTCTTTTTCATTATTATGTCTTTAGGTTTGGAGTAGGTGAGATAAGTCCCTTTATCCCTCCATTATAAGTGAGTTATGGTTTGCTTTGTCTCATTGTTATGGTATAGTGATTTGTGATCCAGAGCAAACTTTTTAGTAATTTCAACTTCAAAATTTTGATTCTTAACTAAGAAGTTAACATCTTTATGCTCACACATATTTTTTATAACATATGTAATAGATATACCTTAATATAACCTGAACTAATCAGCCTAAACTTATACCTTCTGAGTTAGCCATGTTAACCTTAATATAACCTGAACTAATCAATGTGTTATTTTGTACCATGTGTTATTGTGTACCACGTAGCTAGAAATATTAAACTAGATATAAGTTTATGACAATTATGACAAGTGTATTGTTTTTTCATCGTTGTGTTTTTTTTCATTATTATGTCTTTAGGTTTGGAGTAGGTGACACGAGTCCCTCTATCACTCTATTATAAATGGGTTATGGTATGCTTGACAATTATGACAAGTGTATTGTTTTTTCATCCTTATGTTCTTTTTCATTATTATGTCTTTGGGTTTGGAGTAGGCGACACAGTCCCTTTATCCCTCTATTATAAGTGGGTTATGGTTTGCTTTGTCTCATTGTTATGGTATAGTGTTTGTGATCCAAAGCAAACTTTTTAGTAATTTCAACTTTAAAATTTTGATTTTTAATTAAAAATTTAACATCTTTATGCTCGGACATATTACCTTTGCTTTTTATTCTCTCCTACACACACATATGAAATAGAATCTAGATTTACTTTACACTACAAACACAACAAATATTATTGACTTTTTCTTTCGTCCTTTTTTTCTTTTTTTTCGATTGTGAAGGAAAGTTCGCTGTGTAGGTTTACGTTATAGTTGGAAAATCTAACTCGTATTCAATTTTATTTGCTCTGACAGCTTATCACTGAAATCTTGTTCAGAAGGGGTTACATTCACACGACAGGGTTTTCCTGAAAGACTTCTGCTCTTTTTCAGGTGTAACAGTTCCATGGCTTGAGGGTTATGTCACTTGGATTTCATTATGCTCTATTTACTGTTTGTGTTCATTTAGTTTCAACCTCATTGGGCACTAGAATGCAGCAAAAGGAGTCGAAAAGGTTTCAACGGACTACTAGAGTATAACTCAGCGCCATGCTTACTGCAGGTTACCCTTATTGTAGAGTTTTAATTTTTATTGCAATTTATTGCGGGCTGATTCTACATACCCGGCTTATAAATTTGGTGATCATCATTTCCACGTCCCTTATACAGGTGATTATTAATCTCCTTCTGACAGTAATCTATATATTTCTTCAACAACTGATTTAATTACCTCAAGTTTCATATTTGTTGTTCTATTGTGTTAATTACCTTCGCAGGTATGCTCACGAAAAGTTCTTCGTATGAAACCACATCTTTAAGTGCGTTCGGCAACCACTTACAGGGTCTCTTTCACCTACAGGTTGTTTCTTTGACTATGCTTCATATTCATGGTGGTTCTGGGAAGGTTCCCAAAACATTTTCTATGCTTACCTTGGTACTTAAGTTACTGAAATTACTGGTTTATATATTTTCTTTCTCTGGAGCACCTGTTAATTATGGCTAATTCCTCTGCTCAGGAACGGTTTTCTCTTGTTTTACGCCCACTTTCAGTATTATGAATGTCAAACTGTTGTATATATTTCCATTTGACAAGAACTTAATATGCTAATTTAAAGATTTGCATAAGTAAATTCTCTATTCAATGGAAATATTATGTTTTTGTTCTTCCGTTATTCACATGGGAGCCGCTACAGGATTTATTTAAGAATCTATCGTAGTTTAATGCTATTCAAGCTATAATATGTTAAATCACAGTGTTTCTTTCTTGTATAATTGTAATTTAAGGTAGAGAATATCTTCATAGATTTACGTAGATCCGTATTTCATAACGAACTGATTCTACAGTAATTTTTTAAATATATTATGTGCATTTTTTCAACGTCTCTACTATTAATTCCAAGTGTCTTCAATCTCTCTGTGTACGTAGAATATATTCCTTCTAAGCTTTAAGTGTTTAAATACAAGAGCAAGTTCTTTCTCCTAATTTGATTATAATATTAAGCGAGGAATTCCATCCATAATTTCTATATTATGGACCGAACAACTTCTGATGAATTTGGGTAATTTCATAATCCTTTAAGGAAATCTGGTGGTTAATTTCTTTCATTGCAACAAATTGAATGGCGCACGGTTTTATCATTATCGGCTTAATCAGTCCTAGAAACAATTATTCCGACTGGATTGCGCCATATTACCGTTGGAAAGAAACATGCATAATTTTTCTTTGTTTTTCTGCTCAACAAATATCTCAATATTCTTATTGCGTCGAGAGGCACATTCTACAGTCCAGTATGACCCCAATGTGTAAATATGTTGGAAGCCAAAAAAAAATGTAAGTTTGAACAATAACTTACATAAACATATAAATGAAATGATATAAACTTAAAATAAAATATGAAGAGTTTACTAACACTCAAAAAACAGATATGGTAAATAAATAAAAAATGGTAAATACGTAAAAATATAAATAAACCATAAGCATGGTAAATAAATAAAATATCTTTTTATATTACACAGGAGGGATGGTAAATAAATAAAAATATAAATAAACTAGAGGTATGGTAAATAAATAAAACCAATTTTTATATTTACTCAATAAACCACTTTATTATTATTAATACCATGGGGCAAATACCATGGGACAAATTATTAATAATACCATCGGCAAATACCATGGGCCAAATAATATATTTATAAATATAGGTAAGGTAAATAAATAAAAATATATCAAACCCGATTAGAAATCAAGATCTAATTATATATGAAGTATAAGGGTCAAATACCATGGACCAAATTATTATTAATACCATGCCAAAAAAAACATTATTAACTCTAACATTAATATTGAAATATTAATATTATTAAATTTAATATGTTTAGATTAATACAATATTAAATTTATTATATTGTAATATATATTAATATATCATGATATACGATAGAGGTGGAGAAATAGGGGGAGTGACAAGGGAGATATGGAGATAAATTGAAGGAGAAGGGAGAAGAGGAATGAAGAGAGAGAGAGTGAGAAGAGAGAGAGAGTTAGAGAAGGGTAAGAGTGGGAGAGGGAAACATAAAGCTGGAGGTGGAAGAGAGATAGGGAGAGAGGGAGGGAGAAGGAGAGAGGATTGGAGGGTAGCGAGTGAGAGAGAGAGAAATAAGGGGGAAGGGAGAGGGAGGTAGGAGAGGAAGGGAGAGAGAGAAAGGATGAGAGGAGGAGGAGAGAAGGAGGGATAGAGAGATGGAGTTGGAGGCGGAGCGAGGAAAGGAAGAAGAAATACATAGAGAGGGAGTGACAAGGGAGAGATGGGGAGAGAGCGTGTATGCTTATGGGTGGGATAAAGATACATAGGAGTGACAGAGACAAGGGGGGATAGAAGGAGAAAGGAGGAGTGATGGAGACAAGGATAAAAGGATAGAAATAGTAAGATATTTGGAGAGTGAGATACAATGATGGGGAAGAGAGAGGATTGGAGGAGAGAGAGAGAGAGAGAAAAAAAGAGAGCTAGGGGGTCAAATAGAAGGAGGCGAGAGAGGAATGATGAGAGAGAGGAAGAGAGAGATGGGGGAAGAGAGGATTGTAAGAGAGAGAGAGAGAGAGAGAGATGGAGGAATATAAAGGGAGGTAGGAGATAAAGAGAGAGAGAGGAAGGAAAGGAGAGGGGACTTGAAAGAGAGGAGGAGAGACGGGAGGAGAGAGGGAGGGATAGAAATATGGATTTGGAGGGGGAGAGAGGGAGGGATTGAGAGATGGATATGGATGAGAAGAGAGGGAGGGAAGAATAAATACATAGAGAGTGAGTAGTGGAGAGATACGAGGAGTGACAAGGGAGAGATAAAGAGAGAGTGTGTATGTTTTGGGGTTAGATAAAGAGAAAAATAAGGAGATATGGATAGAAGGGGGGAGAGAAGGAGAGAGAGAGGCATATGGTAACAAAGTTGGAAGGTGAAGATAGAGAGAGACAGGGGGGGCGGGAGAGAAAGGAAGAGAGAGACTGAAGAGAGGTAGGGAAAGAGATATGAAGATGGAGAGGGAGAGAGGGGGAGGTAATAGTAAATACATATAGGGTGAAAGATGGAGAGAGAGAGAGAGAGAGGGAGTGATAAAGAAGATGGAGAGAGAGGGAGAAAGGGTAGCAGGATGCAAGAGAGATAGAAGTGAGAGAGAGAGAGGAGGAGGAGGAGGGAGTGATAGATAGATAGATAGATAGATAGATTGGAGAAAGAGAGTTTATGTTTTCGAGTTGACATAGAGATATAGAGTGAGATATAGATATAGATGTAGGGTGAAGAGAAAAAAAGATAGATGGAGAGAAGGAGGGAGGGACAAGGAAATCGATAGATATGGAGTGAGAGAGAGTGTGTGTATGGGGGGGTGTGATAAAGAGAAAAATTAGGAGAGATGGATGGATATATAGATATATATGGGGGAGAGAGGGAAGAAAGTTTCTTGCATTAGATGCATTGACTTTAGTGTTGTTGGTGATTTATAATCCTATTTGATTTCTTGCACTAGATGAATTGATTTTGGTGTAGATATTGATTTCTAATGATATTTGATTACTTACACTAGATGGATTGATTTTAATGTAGATGATTTCTAATCCTATTTGATTGCTTGCACTGAATGCATTAATTTCAGTGTAGATGATGATTTCTAATCGTATTGATTGATTTCACTAGATGCATTAATTTTAATGTAGATTTTGATTTTTGGTTATATTTGATTTCTTTCACTAGAGGAATTGATTTCAATGTAGATTATTTTTAATCCTATTTAAATGCTTGCACTAAATGGATTGATTTCAATGTAGATGGCGATTTCTAATCCTATTTTATTGCTTTCACTAAATGCCTTGATTTCAGTGTAGATGGTGATTTCTAATATTATTTGATTGCTTGCAGTAGATGCATTAATTTCAATGTAGATGTTGATTTATAATTATATTTGATTGCTTACACTAAATGCATTGATTTAAATGTAGATGATTTAACTAAATGCATTGATTTAAATGTAGATGATATATAATCCTATTTTATTCCTTGCACTAAATGGATTTATTTCAGTGTAGTTGGTCATTTCTAGTCCTACTTGATTGCATGCACTAGATGAATTGATTTCAGTGTAGATGTTGGCTTTAAATCCTATTTTCCTACTTGCACTAGACTCATTTATTTGAGTGTAGATGTTGATTTCTAATCATATTTCATTACTTGCATTAGATGTATTGATTTTAGTGTACACTAGAAAATTTGGAGGAAATTCCGACGACCAATTCGTCGCTATTCTGACACTTAGTCGTCGCAAGAGCGATAGTTCGAGGGCGGGAAAAACGTGGTTTACCATGTCGTCGAAGTTCCAACGCAATTAAAAAGTGTCGCACTATCGACACCTTTTCCATCGCTTCCAAACAAGTGTCACTCTTTCGACGTTTCCCAATCTGTCGCGCTTTCGACCTTTATAAACTATCGCACTTCCGACGAAATGTGGTCTGACGTTTTGAATGTCGCTCTTCCAACGTTTGTAAATTGTCACAATTACGATGAAATGTGGTCCGATGTTTTGAACGTCTCTCTTCCAATGTTTGTAAACTGTCGCAATTCCGACGCAATGCGGTTCGACGTTTTGGACTTCACTCTTCCGATGGTTGTAAACTGTCACAATTTCGATGAAATGTGGTCCTACATTTTGGACGTCAGTCTTCCGATATTTTTAAACGATCGCAATTCCAACGAAATGTGGTCCAACGTTTTGAACGTCGCTCGTCTGATGTTTTTATACAGTCATTCTTCTGACATTTCTAATATGTTGCAATTCCAATGCTTACAAGGGGTCGATATAGCAATGACAGGTTCAATTTAAAAAAAAAATGAAGCTTTAAAAGAGGAAAAATGTTGTTTCGAATATATTATATGAAGTAAAATAGTCCATGAAGTCATTACATTTTCACATCTGAAGATTGGAACCCAAATATCCATCCAGAAAAGTGGAAGTCCCACCCCAGACAATTATAGAAAAACTACCCCATATCACATACAGGGAAATGATATAAAACCCAGTAACGGTCCACATGGAGATTATCGACAATCTGAGAAAGCATCCAAATATGCTCGAGGCATCTATAAGAAAGTGAAATAGCAGTATCTAGAATAGTAAAGCAACAGATAGAGTATCGACGTCCATTGTTCCAAATACAAATTAAAGTACCCAAAATCCTTTAACAGAGAAAAACGCTAATCATGTGAGGAGTGTGATATGTCCAAAATATAAAAAGACCATCATACCATATCAATAAACCAACAACATAGACCAGCATAGCTAGTTTTGAAGGCAGAGTGATAAACATAATCATTTTTTTTCACAAGAGAAAAAAATGCTATTTTGAATATATTATATGAAGTAAAAAAGTCTATGAAGTCATTACATTTTCACATCTGAAGATTGGAACCCAAATATCCATCCAGAAAAGTGGAAGTCCCACCACAGACAGTGATAGAAAAATACCCCATGTCACATACAGGGAGTTGATATAAAACCCAGTAACGGTCCACATGGAGATTATCGACAAATCTGAGAAAGCATCCAAATATGCCCGAGGCATCTATAAGAAAGTGAAATAGAGTATGTAGAATAGTAAAACAACAGATAGAGTACCGACGTCCATTGTTATAAATACAAATTAAAGTACCCAAAATCCTTGAACAGAGAAAAATGCTAATCATGTGAGGAGTGTGATATGTCCAAAATATAAAAAGGCCATGAGACCATATCAATAAACCAAAAACATAGACGAGCACTGCTAGTTTTGAAGGCAGAGTGATAAACATTATTCATTTTTTTTTACAAGAGAAAAAACGTTGTTTTGAATATATTATATGAAGTAAAACAGTCCATGAAGTCATTACATTTTCACATCTGAAGATTGGAACCCAAATATCCATCTAGAAAAGTAGAAGTCCCACCCCAGACAGTGATAGAAAAATACCCCATGTCACATACAGGGACTTGATATAAAACCCAATAACGGTCCACATGGAGATTATCGACAATCTGAGAAAGCATCCAAATATGCCCGAGGCATCTATAAGAAAGTGAAATAGCAGTATGTAGAATAGTAAAGCAACAGATAGAGTACCGACGTCCATTGTTCCAAATACAAATTAAAGTACCCAAAATCCTTTAACAGAGAAAAACGCTAATCATGTGAGGAGTGTGATATGTCCAAAATATAAAAAGACCATCAGACCATATCAATAAACCAGCAACATAGACCAGCATCGCTAGTTTTGAAGGCAGAGTGATAAACATTAATCATTTTTTTTCACAAGAGAAAAAACAATGTTTTGAATATATTATATGAAGTAAAATAGTCCATGAAGTCATTACATTTTCACATTTGAAGATTCGAACCCAAATATCCATCCAGAAAAGTGGAAGTTCCACCCCAGACAATGATAGAAAAATACCCCATGTCACATACAGGGACATGATATAAAACTCAGTAACGGTCCACATGGAGATTATCAACAAATCTGAGAAAGCATCCAAATATGCCCGAGGCATCTATAAGAAAGTGAAATAGCAGTATGTAGAATAGTAAAGCAATAGATAGAGTACCGACGTCCATTGTTCTAAATACAAATTAAAGTACCCAAAATCCTTGAACAGAGAAAAACACTAATCATGTGAGGAGTGTGATAACCATCTATAGAAACCCAGGCTCGCTTGATTACAAAATTGGTAACCATCTATTGCATCCGAGATGTAAGGTTCAGGCTAGCTTGTTTCCATTAGTAGCCTGCTACAGCATCCACCCTGTTCATAGCAAAAAGGTTCATGTAGATATACAGAGAAAGAGTATAATACGTAGACCATATAAACATGGCTCTGTATTTCAAAAAACAGGTTTAAAATAGAAATAGGGCAACATTTTTTTTTCTAAGTAAAGTTAATCTATTAATAGTGGGAATAAAATTACACCGAAGTCAAAATCATTTCCCAGACTCATGGCAAATTTGTCATCAAAAAATCAAAAAATTAAGAAGACTGCCCTCATACAGGGAAACCAGTCTTGAACGTTTAATTTACAGAGTTCAAAAATATTACAAAGGTCCAACACAGTAAAATAATCTAAAAGCAACCCAATTAAGTGGGCCGCAAAGCAAGAAAAAGAAATTAACCAAACTACTCCTCCGGCTCCTCGACGATTCAACACCATCCTTCGGAAGGTCCAGGATCGCTAGGTGCTACCTCCACATTCATGCCATGGTTCCCCTCCTGAAGGCCCGAATGCTGGTCGGCTTTTTCCGAGCTTAGACATGCCGGACGGGTGCATTCTTCCTCCGTTTGGGCCTCCTTGCACAAAACCACAGTGACTGAAGTTGTAATTAGTCGACGGTTGAGGGAAACGAGGAACAGGGGAATCCATATGATGGCCAGATCCTACAACCCGACCTTGCCCACTCCTAGTATTTGGATAGCGACCTGCATAATCACTGGATTGGCCAAAAGAAAACTCGGTTGAGGGGCTGGAGGGAGCACGCAGGAGTTGACCTCTAGTGCTCCCCCTATGGCAATGCATCCTTTGACGCATGCGAGGCATGGGTGCAGTCTCACTACCAGTGGGCACAAGAGGAGACAGAGAAGAAAAATTCCAAGAAACAAAGGAAGACAGACAAGGACCAGACCGAGAGAAATGAAGATCTGCAGCAAGGTCTAAGTAGCAGTTCAGCTGGCTACTTCTCCTTCTCGTCACAGCGAGCAAGCAGTGTAACCCAGTAACCGGGTCGTCTGAAAAACCATAGTGAAATGCCATTTTATCAATGCAATGCAATCAAAGGACGTTCGTCATAATTAATCTCTAATTATTAATGAGAGCCAAAGGCTGGATCATATTGGAGCATGCAGAATTGCTAACAGGAGTGGAGGTCCGATCTTGAACAATGTTAAAATTTAATGTGATTTGATGTGAAAACCTTGGATTTTAATTGAACAACATTAAATCTTAATGCGATTGATATGAAATCGCCACATCCATGTCCCATCGCCTTAAACGCCATCGAATGCACCCGCAGCCGAGAGCAGGGCAAGTTTTTATTGAGGGCACGTGGCAAAAATTGATTGGAGTGGATCTTTGTTTGGGTCACTCACACAGTGGAAATCTGGACTCGAAAAATATTAGGGAGAATTTCATAAGAAATTCACGTCACAACTCTCCCTCTGTACGCCAACACAACTTCGGACCCGAAAAATATTAGGGCGGAATTCATTTGGTTTTCACGTCACAAAATTGGCCGACGTCAGCAGGCTATTTTGGAACGTGAATTTGGTTTGAATTATGGTTTATCACTGTTTGAAGTCCGGCGGGCTCGACTTAAGAACAATTTTGTTTGATCCCATATTATTAGATTTGTGTTCGTTTTCTTTGATAATACACATGTTTATAATAAATCATGGGAATACCACACTAAACATGTGGAAAAGTTATATAAATTATTGAGAACAATCATTTTTATGTAAAAATATCCAAATGTGCTTTTGGGAAATAAGAATTAGAGTATTTGGTTCATATTGTTTTAAAGGAAGGAGTGAAGTTGGAGCCTCAAAAGATGCAAGCTATTACAAAATGACCTATTCCTAAGAAAATCAAGGTTCCTAGAATATTTTTTAGACTTACATGATATTATTGATCATTTTTTAAGAATTATGCATGCATTTTAAGTCCACTCACATATCTCTTGAAGAAAATATCATTTATATGGAATGATGAGGCTACTTTGGCATTCTCTCTTTTAATGGATGCCATGTCTTCTACACCAACATCGGTTGCACCTAATTTTGGTAAAACATTCATAGTAGAGTTTTGGGCACTAGGACAAGGAATTTACATAACATTAACACAATAAGGGATATCATTGGCTTTTAAAAGCAAGGAATTCAAAGAAAATATTTAGTGAAATCTACGTATGAAAAATAAATGGAAGCAATATTACATGCAATAAAAAATGGGGATAGTATATCATTGGGAGGTACTTTAAAGTCAAGATATACCATGATAGCATAAAGTATTTTTTGAAGCTATGGATTTCATTGGAAGATTAACAAAAATGAGGAGAAAAAAAGCAAATTTTTAATTTTGAGATAATCTGCAAAAAGGGTAAGGAAAATTTAGTACATGATGCTCTTTCTAAAATAGAAGAGGCCTCAAATTTATATCCAATTACATTTTCTATTCCTAGGAGGCTAGAAGAAGCTTGCCATAATGGAAAAATGACAATAGTACTAAACAAAAACTAAAATTTATAAAGGATGGGATGAACTCTATGGAGCATTGGGAGTGAAAGAGAGATATACTTTGGTGCAAATGTAGAATATTTTTATGCATGCAAGAATATTTGAATAAACAAATATTAAGGGAGTCCCATGTCTCTCTGATGGTAGGACGCAGGGTTCCTTAAAACATCTCAAAGGATCAAAAAATATATTTTTGGAAGGAATGAAGAAAGATATTCAAAATTTTGTAAGAGAAGGTCAGGTTTGCATAATAAATAAAAGAGAGATAATAAAATCTCTAGGGTTACTTCAACCATTCCACATACATATTCAAATACTAGAAGATATATCAATAGACTTTATTACAGGGTTACTGAAATATAAAGGTAAGTATTACATTTTGTGGTCATTTATATAGACAAATTTTGTAGATTTTTTTTGTAGAGCTCAAAGTACATAAACAACAAGCCAAGTGGCAGAAGTGTCCGTGAAAGAAATTCATTGTCTTCATGGTTTTCCTAAAGTAATAGTAACAAGAAAATTTTGGAAATAATTATTTAATATGAGTGGAGAAACACTAGCTGCCATGAGTTCTACATATCAAACACAATCAAATGGTCAAACAAAAATAGTTAACAAATGTTTTTAAGGTTATCTACAATGTTACTCTTTAGAAAAGAAACTTAGTATGCCATAATTAATAATCATTCCCTATTCACTTTTGTTAATAGGTTTATGTCAGACGATGATGCAGGGGCATTAGGCACTAGCCAGCAATGTAGGAGGTTTTTTCCACATGTTGTGGCTAGGAGGGTTTGAAAACATTTGAGTTGTAATAGCTAGGTGTCAATACCTCAGCTGACTGTATTACTTAGACTAGTTAGAGTTGTAGGAGTCGAACAGTTTCAGTTAGTTGAATTATTATAATTAGACCTTTTGATTTATAGAACGGTCCTCTCAGAGGAACCGAAGAGCCATATGTTATGTATATAAATTCTAATTCCTCGGATGAATAAAATTAGAGAGGGAAGAGAAGAGTAGAGATGGGATTTATACAATAAAACTCTATGTGTGAACAATTGTTTCCAGTTAAATGATTTCCAAGCTTAGTTTCCATTGAATTATCTCTAACTTCTAATTGTGAAGAATTTTTTAACTGTGAGGCGATTGGGTACTGATAATTCAATTCTTCTGTCTTTGAATTCCTGTAAATCGTTGAATAACCCTCTGAAATCACCGCACCCGAAGGCGAGGTCTGTGTAGAGAACCGGGGTCGTTAACACTGTTCAAATATAAAAATCCAGCTTAATAAAGAGACAAAATTGTTGTGCTTTCGGAACCTGACCCGAGGATTGGACATGAGTTAACAAACAAAAGGATAGCGGGACCAGACTTGCACCCATGGTCAAGCCCTGTACCAAAACCACGAGCATAATAACAAAAGCGGGTTGCCCATATCGCACCGCTTTTGCGGAGTAGGCGGTATTTCCTATTCGCGAGCGATTCCATAGGGAATGTGACACGTGGCGAAGTGACCCCCGGAAAACCACCGTTTAACCCATGCCATCGTACATTAAAGCCCGACGTTGGAAGCCGAGCGAAATTTCCAAGAGTCGTTGATTTGGAGAAGGGCCATCGGACGGTGGTCACATGTTGAACTTGCCCAGAGGTTAACTAAGGTGTGCGGAGGATAGCCAGGTACGATACGAGTGTTTGATTGGTTATTGATATATATATATAGGTGGGGCCGGAGTATAATTAAATTGTTTAATTAAACGATTGGTGGATAATTAGCATAAAACTGGAGCGTGATTGTTGTAAGGCTGGGTGGTGAAATATAGAGCCAAAAGTTCATTACAAGTTATTTATTTAAAAAGAAACGTGGAGTATAAATACAAAGTGTTGAAAGTTAAACATTGGTTATAAGGCTTGGAGATAATATAAAGTTGGGAATATAAATTAAAGTCCAACCATTGTGGATAGTATTTATTTATCAAATTCTACGAATTTCTACGAATTTGATAAATAAACCCGAAGAAAGAAGAAGCCAATTAAGACTTAGGCTGGAGGAAAAGAATGAGGTAAACCAAAGGAAAATGTTGACAAAGCAATTGTAGACACACCAGCTCTCCTTAGGGGTCCAATTTCAGTTTTGTTGCATCACACGATGATCTCTCTTCTTTGGCATTTACTTGTATTGAAGATCACTATTCTAGGAATAAGGAGTTATTTTCTCCAAAAATAACAATGCATCATGGATATCTTTCTATGCTTCATAAGTACATATGTTCTACTTCTAAATCATATCTTGGAAGTGGTTGTTTTTCTAGAAATTATTCACCAGTTGGTTTCATACCAAAGTATTTTTCACATTTTCAGCATCCAATAAATGAAAAAGATAAAGGTTTAAAAGAACATAAATATTTGAAATTTTGCAAGAATTTTCTGGCACACTTTTAATATGAATTTTGAAGTCAAGTGCATGATGTTGTATAGGATCAAGTGTCATTTTGAATACAAAATCTTTCACAAGAAACTTCTCAACATGCTACCCTGTAGTAAGGATTAAATGAAAATATTGCATCAACTATTTCCATAATAAAAGTGCACCTCGGCCATAAGACTAAACAACTACAAATGTTGTAGATCTAACAAGACCACACAATCAAATGTATTCCACAAGGCCAATACTGTATGAAAAATGAAAAGGAGTTTGCAACCAAAAATACCTAAGGCAACTAATTCAATTAGATACACCAAACCATCAGCAAAAAGGAAAACCAGCCTACTTGGCCTCAATATTTTCAACTGGATCCTCTAATTCAACCAATAAAAAGGCCAAAACCATAGGATTGAGATACATTTCATTACATTGTCAGTAACAATAAAATTTGACTCAGCCATAACCCTTTCCTTTTATTGTTGTGAAAAGCTTTATGCATTACTCTAATGTGGCTAGTCCATAGGCCAAGAAGACCACTGGGTAACAAAAATGTTTCCTTTCACTTTTGAGTTTTCAAATTATGCCTACCAAATCTAAGACATTTAAGAGGGGGAACTAATAAAACGTTAAAAATAAAACCAGAGCACACATCTACAAATTACCTCCTTAGATACTGTCACACCATCATTAACTATTTTCGGAGAACCATGCTTGCTCTCCAAGACAACATTTTTCCCTTCGCCCCAAGGGTGACTCCAACAAGATCAGCAAGTTTGTTCACACCGCCTACAAGACAAATTGACAATGCTTTCATTAAGTGTGCAATTGAATGCCAGACCATATGCCAAAACAACCCTCCATGAAAAATTAAAATAACACATTAAAATCGAATATAAGTGGACAAGGAAAGATCCACCATAGTGAAGTTTCACGTGCAGGTGACCTTCCTTTAAACATAATTTTTTCTCTGACCTGCAATTTTTTTGTCATTGAGCCATCCTTGTTGAAGTACAACTCCTTTTCCATAGCTCTTGTATTAACTACCTTCTCTCTGTCGCGTAATCTCAGAGTCCCTCTTCTGCTTGAGCGATTAAAGGAAATGGGTGGAAAAACTGAAAGAGAAGACAATTGTCTGCCATAACTATCAAACATTGCACCCAACTTCTTCCCCTTTCCATTGTTAGCCAATGAGGTAGATGTGGCAATTGTTTTCATACTGCCCAAAGAAGAGGCCATCTTCTCTTATGCTAAATATAGAATTACAAGATCTTCATATTAGTATGAACCTTAAAAAACATGACTCCCATTGCTAAAAACCACTTTTAAGTTGTAATAGGAAAACTAAACAACTATCGTAACTTTTGGCAGCTTCTGGAGAATTAAGAGAGAAACAACCAAAGAGAAATACAACCATAATCTTCATTTTAATGAGATCGGATTATATATTTGCATTAAGATAAAAGAAAGAAATCACGACTATATTAAGGCCAGCACAAAACAATCTTTAACTAGTGTCTCTCGCGGCATCCAGGTTGCCATGCTAGAGGTTGCATATTTTTAATTTAAATTCTTGGCCTCTCGTGCCCATCTATCAATGCATCCAATGGGATATCTACATCAAATGCTCCTTTATATCCCCAAAAAAAAATTCCCTACTACAAGAGCACCAGTATTAATGGATCACCCAACACCATCCCACCCACTAGAAACGGTGAAAAAGGAAACCTGAGAAAAGTTCTGAAATATCTCAAGATGACTATATGGGTGGTTCTTATGAATCAACCAACCATTCAGAACATGCTCATCAATCCAAACCATGAGTATTATGTGACAATATTCAAGCAGGCACTGAATCGGATTTTTGAAGCTATGTTAGAGAAACCCTAAACTCTCACTGAAAATAGGTGAAATGTGGCACCACTCAGAGATTGACATGTGCCAATTGGTACAAGTGGTAGAAAATTGGCATGCTCAAACAACGAGGTGATGCGGGAATGACATGAGGGAGAAAATATCAGAAAAGCCCCAAATCTGGAGAAATAAAGCTCATCACCAACCTGAGATTGACAACTTTACATGATGTAACCTATGAAATCGTAAATGGAGAAATCATAGTAACAATAAAGTAACCTATGTAACAATAAATTTGGATTCATCCTTAGAGTGGTAATGGGAGAAATCATAGTGAACAACAGGAAACATGCAGAGTTGCTTACAATCAAATAGATGAAAAAACACATACAAAAAACCTAGATAATAATCATGAACAAGCTTAATATTGAATTATGAACTGTAAAGGAACTTACAAAATGTGACATTACGAACATGGTCAAGCGCACAAGCAAAAATATCCTGGACATGACCCTGGTTGACAAGTTGTATTGCTCATGATGCAAGAGGATTTGTACCTGCACTGCCAAGTCAATCAAAATCCATCATTATCTATACAATAAATACAAGTAATTGATGTAGTATTTTTTAATCTAAGATGCATTCTTATGATAATGTTAGAACATATGTTGAAAATTTCAAAACATACCTGAATAATCTCCTCTTCATTTCAAGAACAATTTATTGGAGTCGCATGAACTTGGAACAAGCCTCCCACGATTTGAAAGAGTAGCAACTAAGTCAACAGTGACTTTTTTGTTGCTACGCTGGATCGAGGGAGGTTTGCTCCAAGATTCCAAGATTAAATCGCTCCAATAAATTATTCTCTACTAAACAGGGCCAACCACGTGAAGGTGGAAGCTCTTATGGCCCCTCCCTCACATCACTCTCAATTCCCCAATACCCAATCTATATTTCATTTTTTACTTTCATGAGCATAAAAAAAAGTATTCAATAACTAATAAAAAAACAATTCAACAAAAAGTACGCAAGGAAACATTGCAATTAATGCTTGACATAAAAATAGTATGATAAATGAGTTTTTTATATAACGCAAAAAACGTTCCAAGTATGGTAACGTTTGTCTTATAATAATACAATATTTTACATTATCGAATTTTATTTTTCTTCTTCCTATTTCTAAAGCTCCTAATTACATCATCAATATCATCATGCTTTGCTCCTGTTTCGTGCCTTTCGACCCGCACTGCTGACCTAGTTTCATAGTCACGATGTCTGGTCTCATCCAGTGACGGGGCATCGCCTACAAAAACAGATAATATTAAATTTTAATTGTCAGTTTTTAAATATCATTGAACTAGTTCGGTAATATTAATAAAAAAAATAGCAATGAGATTATTTACCTAGTGCACCAGTTGTCGTCGCTAACCTAGTTACGTAGTCACGATGTCTGGTCTCATCTAGTGACGGGGCATCACCTACAAAAACAAATAATATTAAATTTTAATTGTCAGTTTTTAAATATCATTGAACTAGTTCGGTCATATTAATAAAAAAAAAATTAATGAGATTATTTACCTAGTGCACCAGTTGTCGTCATTGGGACTGTTGCCCTATCTTCCTCTTTGGTGGTAAGATCCTCAAGGGAAAAATTCTCTGTCATTTAAACAAAAAAATTTATAAGGACAACCATCAAGGTATAATTAGAAAAAATTATAAGTGCAAATTAATTACCGTCAGGGCCCTCACTGATAGTAGCATTGTCGGCCTGGTCCCCACTACAATGATTAGGTTGCACATGAGGATCATCTACATCTGGCTCTAAAACTGGGTTATCTGCCTCGTCGGTAGTGCTGCTCCCCTGATTTAAACAAAGTTGTTAGACATTAAATTTATGGCAAAAAACAAACATATTGAAAGGTTAATGTTTTACCTTATCAGGCATTCTAGATCTTGGGACCTACCCCAAGCTTCTGCGACATTCAACTATAGCTTGATAGCCAAAATGGAAAGTGATATTTTTATCTTCCTCTATAGTTTCTGTTCCGAATTCATCACCCTACATTATATATGATTGTGTATTTTTAATCATATTTGATAGGATTACCAAAACGTTGGAAGGAGATACAATTAATTATAAGATGTTTAGCTACTTAATTACAATTCTTGCAGCTAATTTCAAGTAGCCGCCCTAGCCTAGCTTGTGATGGCCCTTTTTCTCAATCCTAGCTTTGGTTTCCTTTGAGGTGTCAGGCAACCTAGCATCAACAAAATTGAAGTCAGATATGACGTAGCACACTTTTATTTTAGACATAGAGAAAATTAAAGCTATTGAATTAAAGTTGTAATTTACCTTGTGGGTCCAGTTGGCATTTTTCCTTCTTTCTTTTCCCTTTTCTCTTTTCCTTCATGGATGAGTGCTCTCCACTCACTCTCTGGAACTGCGAGAGGACGCTCATATCTAGGGTTAAATTGCAATTGCGTCCTATAGGTGTCCCTGGTATATTTCAAATATTTGTCGGCTACCCGAGCCACCGCTGTTCTGTCAAATGTGCCGACCCCAAAAAGGGCTTCTAGATAATATAGAAGTTCTTTTTTCAGGTTGGAATTCTGGGAATTCCACCCTGTACGTATGGTTGGGCCAAAAATTACCAACGCATGGCTCTCCAGAATCCTGTAGAACTCATTGTTTCCTACACAGAATAAAACCAAAAAAAGAAGAATATATTATCATTAATTTAAAAATAAAAATCATGATAAATATGTTTTAGATAAAGTACATGAAATAGTTAAAATATTAAAATTTACCTGGGAGTTGTACATGCTTTATAGGGACACCTTCATCGTTCACCAAAAACGTGCCATTAATGGTCCCTGTGGAGCTGACACGTGTAGCTCCAGGAAACGCAATAATGTAGTTGGCCATATCAACCTCATCATTGCCAACACGTTCAGCAGTTGGCTGGGTGTCAGCTTGGGCAGGGTGTGTTTCTTGGCTAGCACCTAAAGGAGTAGAAGGTGTACGAGAGGGTTTTTGGGCAATCTCTTGCCCTTGTTTCCCACTACCACCAACACCGGGTTCAGCAAATGCCAGAAGACGCTACATACAAAAGAACTTTTTGTTAGTTTAGTCAATGTAAAAATTAAAAATCAAACTATCACAATTTATCTCATGCAGAACAAAAAAAATATCCTTTTGACTTTTTATTATTACCTGATATCTATTTAGCTGCCTCATAAGATGTTGTATCCTCTCTTCTGTTTCAGGTGTTTGAGGCTCATCTATCAAAGCATTAAATTCCAACGTTGCATCTCGTGCCTTTTTTTGCAACAACAACACTGGAGATAGGGATGAAAAAAGCTCTTCCTCAAAGAGGGAATCATCAGGCGTACCATGGCTAGGTGTCTGCATATTTGAACAAAATTAATATTGTTTCAATTATGTAAATAACTAAAATACCTGAAGATAGAGCAATGTTGGCACTTTACATGTTCTTCCGCTGGCCTCTTTCCGCGATCATCCCGTCTCGGGGTTGTTCCTGCACTGCTCTGATCAGTCTGCTACATTGCAATAAAATTATAAATGTAAAAACTTGAAAACAATATCTAACTTGAAAACACAAAATGAAAACTGAAATAATTTCTAATAAGACACCGGAAGACAGAGTTAGAGTTTCAAATATGCCTTGCATTGAATTCAATCCTGGAAACATGTCATTGCACATTAAGGCACCCAAACAAGAGACGAGTTGAAAATGAAGACCTTATTGAATATATTGTTGGAGAAAATTCTAGTAAACTTGTTGTGAAGACCTTGAGGACATTTTTGGAGCAACATTGTTGAAGCTGATGGTATAGCATTGTTGGAGACGATCTTGAAGGGCATTGAAGTGAAGCTTTTGGAGCAACTATTGAAAAATCCTTAGAGCATTTAAGTAAGGAACTTTCTATCTTCCATCACCTTTTTCCTTTCAATATCCTTTAAACTATTTTGTTGATATTTAATGTTTGAAATCACATTATAATTCCTTGATTATATGTGTTTGGGGACTTTCCCTTTGAAATTACCCAAAAATACGCTGGCAATTTTATCTTCAGGATGCATGTCTGACCCTATTGTTCAATATTTTGATTGATAGTAGTAAACATAGAGATTTAGGGGGCTCTTGACTTGGTTTGGTTGGGCCATTATATCCCTAACATCTACTAGGGAGAACCCCCCTTGAGTTGGAGGAGAGCTAGCCCAAAGTGAAAAGAGGTTGGTGAGGTGACAATGGGGCTATTGAATTACACATGGTATCACACTTTAGCTTTAGGACTTTATCTTGAGAAGTGAGAGATTTTGCTATATCAATTCTCAAATTTTTTACAACACTATTGTTAAGAACTAATAAGAAGTGATGTTGAGGGGGTTTTGGGTATAAGAAACAATACCATTTAAAAACTAGGGTTCTCAGTCCTTGGCATTCCTTCACCTGGGCCTAGGGGAACACTAGAATAATTTCACACTAAACCATGCAAACTTAAAAGTAACTTAACAGATCCATAAAGTAATAATAATCATAATTCCTAATTTCCTATTGTATGATATGATGCAAATTATTCAAACATGAAGCAATGAAGACATGCAATGTCTGAATTTCAATATTGATGAACCAATACAAGAAGTTAGAAACTACAACTTTGATTCAATACTCTGTGTCCTGACTCCAGGAAGGAATCTAGTTTGTAGGAATGAAGAGGTTGTTATCTTTACAATCCCATCCCAACATCAAATTCAGTGATAAGTTTCTATGAGGTTCTGGGTCAAGGAAACATTCACTCCATGAATGATATATTTAAGTAGGCTTCTCCTATTATTGGAAAACACCATACCTATAATGCATTCACTTGCATGTATAAAGGGAAAGGAAAACATGTTTTCATACAACGGTGACAAAGGCATCTTGGGGGAAGGTATCTTCACTTTTTATTTATGTTGTTCACCCACACCACTCTAGTGTTTTCACTAATCCTATTTTTTCATTTTTGGATTCAAATTAAGTTAAGGTCTTAAGTATTTTTTGACCTTTTGTTGTAGTTTTCATAAGTGGCATGTATGGATTTTCCATTAATTCTACTCTTTTTCTCTTCATGGGCATGTTTCCCTGGAAATCAAATGCATGATTTAGTCCCATACATTTAACAAGTTGTTGGATCAACTCCATTGGAAATATCATGTTTCCTATTCAATCAAATTTTATCTCAGTTAGGGTAGGTAGGAAGGTTTTCCCTTTGTATTAATAGGGCACTTCTAGCTTGCATTTTTATTATATCTTTCAAATTTAGTGTCGTTTCAATTAGGGCATGAATTTTTGCAACTTTCAAGGTGAGAATGAACAAAGACAATTTTTTGTGATGGATGACTATATATGACTCCATGGCCAGAGGAAAAGGCACTAATATACTTCTTCAAATATCTATAGTTCTCATTCACCTCATACGGAGATGGTCCCTGATTTTGAGCCAAATGTTGCAGCAAAAAGTTCCCCCCCTCCATAATTTGATATTCAATGGAAATTTCTTGAATTGATGATGGGGCATGATTATGGAACATTAGCACATACATATGTAATGGAATTCCAAGATCATGATATATGTTTGCATATGTTTATGGAGGTGGTGGAGCAAAAAAGAGCTCAAATAGAGCTGAAATTTTTCACATAAAAAGGACTGTGGGCTTGACTAATGGTTCCATTTAAAAAATGATATCTAGACAGAGAATAAGTTTAGCATGCAAACATGCATTGAAAATCCATCTGATTTTTCATTTTATTACTTATGATGGATTCAAATTTGGGTTTCAAAATGCCAAGTTATGGCATGATTTTGTCGAGAAACTCTTAGCTGGATTCTCATGTTGGTTTAATTTACATTTTAAGTTTGTTTTGGAGTCTTTGGGTGATAGTAAATCATGAAATAGGTTACCAATGTGTAACAATCATATTTCAAGAATAAAGTTGTGATATTTTTATATTATTATTATTATCTATTAGCTACGAGTATTGACACCTAATGCCTGGAATTTCAACATCTTGATAGCATGGATAATTTCAAAAATGTTTCTAGTAATGTTAACATAATAACTATCATTACGTGTCTTCACTTTTGTCACCATAATAGACCTGTGATATGGACTCATCACACAACTTCATATGCTATGTCCCAACAATTTCAAACTGGTTGAACCTACCTCATAGTGTGGTTATTAAGGACAAGTTGCTTGGTATATAACTCGATACCATAGACCATGTTGCAGTTCTAAAAAGAATCCTCAAGTGTCAAAAAAACTTCACAATATGTTCTACTATAAAGCCTTTTGTGATACCTGAAATAATATATGTATCATTGATGACTTTAAAGTATGACAAGATCCAGAGGGAAAGGAAATCAATGGAAGAGTGATCCACCAATGAGAACCTAGAATTTAGCATCAGATGAGTTAGAGTCTAGGAAATTGAAACCCTATAATTTTAATTAGTGATGAAGGACATCACATAGGTAATTATATTTTCATGTAGAATAATCTGTTAATTCAAATTTAAACTACATAATGTGAAAGGCATACCATAAATTTTTCCACGTAAGTCCAAACAACCTATAAAAATGGAAAACCTTCTTTTTCCATGGGAAATAATTTACCTTTCCTTTTTCAAGGCAATCTAAATCACAAAAAATATGAACTATACTGCACACATTATTGGATAATGTGAAAGTGGAAAAGGAATACCCTACACAAGTGATGCACACATGTACATTTGAACACTAATAGATCTTTGTAGTTGAAATGCAATGCTTGTTTTCATTTAAATGTAGGGTTTTTAAAGCAGGGAGAAATAATGGCTGCCAAATTAATAAGTGTTTCTTTGGGAAAAATTTAAATATTGTATTGGGTGATGAAGATAATAGAGGGTATTGAATCTTGATTCTTGACATCTAGAGAGAACCCTACAGCCTAACACAATCCAATGGAATTGACCAAAAAAACCCAAATAGATTCAACCCTACTATAGGAGGAAGGGCCTACAGTAAGAACTTACCATTTTGCAAGAGCTAAGGGCGAATGTAGGGCGAATGCTATTATACAAGAGCTGAGGGCAAATGATGTTCTGCAAGAGCTTAGGACGAATGCTGAGGGCGAATGCTGTTCTGCAAGAGCTGAGGGCGAAAACTGAGGGCGAATGCTGTTCTGCAAGAGCGGAGGGAGAATGCGCGCGTGATATCAGACGTTAATGTAGCACACATGTACATTTGAACACTAATAGATTTTTGTAGTTGAAATGCAATGCTTGTTTTCATTTAAATGTAGGGTTTTTAAAGCAGGGAGAAATAATGGCTGCCAAATTAATAAGCGTTTCTTTGGGAAAAATTTAAATCTTGTATTGGGTGATGAAAATAATAGAGGGTATTTAATCTTGATTCTTGACATCTAATGAGAACCCTATAGCCTAACACAATCCAATGGAATTGACCAAAAAACCCATATAGAGTCAACCCTACTATAGGAGGAAGGGCCTGTAGTAAGAACTTACCATTGTGCAAGAGCTGAGGGTGAATGTTGTTCTGCAAGAGCTGAGGGTGAACGCTGAGGGTGAATGCTGAGGACAAATGATTTTCTGCAAGAGCTGAGGGTAAATGCTGAGGGCGAATGCGCTTGTGATATCAAACGTTAATGTAGCTATTGCAATGAATACGAAGCAATAAAATCATTTTTATGTAGCGCGCATACAAGTTTTGTATTTTTATGTAGCGTGCATATAAGTTTCATATTTTTATGTAGCGGGCATATAAGTTTCGTATTTTTATGTAGCACGCATATAAGTGTCATTATACCGATGGAAAAAAAAGCATACTAGGACGGCTGCCTCCAAACGTCACAATTGCGACACTTAGACATTGTGTTGTACTTGCGACGTTTGGAGGCAGCCGTCGCAATAGCGATGCTTTGGGCCATAGTGTCGCAATTTCGACATCTTCCTCGAAACGTCGCAATTGAGACACTTTGTCTAGGTGTCGGTATTGCGACACTTTTCTATAAACGTCAGTATAGCGACGGTTTCAGGCAGGATGGAAAAAAATTGGGGAAATTTCTGACATTTGGTCAAAAGCGTGGAAACCAAGTGTCGGAATTTCCGCCAAATGTAGTAGTGGTAGATGTTGTTTTCTATTATTATTTGATTTCCAGCATTAGTTGCATTGATTTTAGTGTATATTTTGATTTCTAATTTGATGTAATTGGATGTATGCTAGTACATTAATTTTAAAGTCATTGGACTAATTGTGTGTGTGCAATGATTTCAGTTTAAGCAAAAAAAATTATTGACAATATACATTGATTTTTGTGTTATAGTAATTCAACATATTAATATTGGAGAGAAGGAGAGACAAGGTATGATGTTTACTACAACAGCTTGAGCTAAATATTTAAATGGTTTACGATTCCAACTGTCCTTTTCAAATAATCAATATGAAAATATGACAAAACTAAAATGGGTGAAAATAAGAATAGTAGAAGAAAATAGTTTGAAATCGATCACAATGAAGACTATTCATAATTGACAACATTCTTATTTTTTATTTTTTTATGTAAGCTTCAGATTAATTTTCTATTACCAGAAATATTAAGGGCAGAGAGTCATACAAGAAAAAAAAATACAGTGACGTCAACCTGCCCGTAGGAAACCAAGTCTGTTGGCCACCGCATCGAGTCATAAGCAGGCCAAAAATGAAATTGTCTTATTTGGCTACATTCTTATTATTCACAGTTTCTATCATTCAATATTATTACATGGTCACTTTGCATTCAAATTTTTTTTCATCATTAAAGTTATTTTACAATATTTATCATCTCAACAAACTGAGGTAGCTAATCAAATTTAAAATTAAAATGACTCAATAAATCTTAGACATATTTAACATATTTAAAATGGTTATGTTAATATTATATGTATTTACATATTATTGATAAAATTAAGCATATTTTTCTCATATTATCTATATATTTTCCTTGGCCGCACACAACTGAAACTAGCCTAGATCCATCTTAACTCTGGATCTATCAAGCGCCGAGAGGGATCAAATCTCTCGACGTGAAAACCTTTCCTCAAGTTTTGCACTCAAAAAATAGGTTTTCACCTAGAGAGATTTGATCCCTCTCGACGCTTGATAGATCCAGAGTTAAGATGGATCTAGGCTGGTACACATATTCAATTGGAAATAAAGTTGACTACTGCACCAACAACTTCTGACTTCTTTTATTTTCACAAGGTAACTTTCCGCATTCTCTGGTAAATATCTTTTAATGATACAATCTACTCTGTATGGAATAAATCCTACCTAAGTGGTTACTCTTCAGATTGTTGGAAATATTGAACAAAAAATATATAGAGAGAAATGTGTTTCCTCAACAATATAGAGAATGCAAAATTAAATTAAAATTCACAGATAAACAATGTAAATACAGGAGAGGAACAAATTTTGTTTTATATTCTATTACACTAACAAAATGAAATTACATGGTGTTTATACAAAAATGGTCGAAGCCTGAAAATTTAATGTGATTCATTGTTGAATAAGACATTCAACAACCAATCTTCCTTATGCATGCGATCTGTTGTTTCTACACGAAAACAACTTACAAAATATAAACTGGCAGACCTGAAATTTTATCGGTTTTGCTTCTAAAACCAAATGGATCTATTGTTTCTACACGAAAAAAACTTACAAACCGTAAACTAGTGGACCTGAAAATTTATTGGTTCTGCTTCTGAAACCACATGGCATCTGACGCTCCATCGAAAATTGCACATCGGCGATCACAACATTTAACATATGTGCGATACGGGAAAAAGTTAAACATTGCGATATGCAATGTGACATGGGACATCACATCGCAACTTCAAAATAATAACTTGTGAGTGCTTATATATTATTTCACGATCTTCGTGATGTGTGCTTTTTCCCTACCCTCTTGAGCATGACACATGCCCCTCTTGTGATCGCATCGCAAATAACATAACATAACCTTGTGGGCGGCTTAAGTGTAAAAATTGAAATTTGTAAAGTATGCCTGTCGCAAATAAAATAACATAACTTTCCAGGTGGCTTAGAGGTAAAACTTGAAACTTGTGAAGTGCACAGCTGCGGGCGGCTTAAAAAAGTTAAAAAAAAAAACTTTTCAAGTGTGAGAAGCTTAAAAGGTAAGTGGGAAATCTTGCGAAGTGTAGTGAGGGTTGTGGGTCCTGCCAGATCACATCCACGAAGTTTCAAATTTGGTGAAATGTTCAGAGGTTCAACTTAAAAGTTGTGGGCTGTGATCGACAGGGAGATAAACTGCGGTGAGTCCGAAGTGCAAAAAGAAAAGGTAATGGTGGAATTCAAAGGATTTCAGGTGTTTGATAAATGTGGTAAGGTTGAGGTGGGTCCCGCCGATATCACATTGGCATGGAAAAAAATTATGCAAAGGGCTTAAGAGTTAAAAAAAAAAAGGTTGCAGGCGCGAAGTTGTGGGCAACAGTAAGTAAATGTGGCAAGGAAATTAAACGCAGATAATAGGCCATATACGCTATTTTTATTTTTTGCGTGAACCGCCTCCGATTTGAAATCCTGCTACTTGCCCTTATTGCACAAAATAAGTTGCTACCACTTCCACTTCTTATTCATGGTGGTGGTTGAGACTTATCTCCAACACTGATTTCGTTAAATTCTAGATTCACACGACGAAATTCTAAATTTCAGGGTAGTCAACTTGGTAAATTTTCTTAATAAAAAATTTGGATCCTTCTGGCTTCAAATTCTTATAACCTTAGATCCAACCGACTAACATAGCATATAATAGGTTCAACCTCCTCTTATTATAACACGCTTCCACAAAAATTTCCTGAATATAGTCAGAATTAATTACACCTTCTCGACCTTAATAAACCATAACAGTTTCTCTATTTTGGTAGGTTTCCTAATCACATGGTTAACATGAAAGTCAAACCTCTATAATACCCCAAATCCTCCCTCCATTAAATCATAACATGGAAATCAAACCATGATAATACCCCAAATCCTACCTCCATTAAATCAGAACTGTAATGAATTTTAGTTCGCTCATGTAGTAAGAATTAAGTGAAGATAACTTATGGTTTCAATAGCATCAACGTCACATTCCAAGGAATTAATTATCCTTAGAAAAAAATCATATGTTTAAAGATATATTCTCCCTTCCCATGAGATACTATAATCCATTAATAATTTATAGATTCCTTTCAAGTGACCACTAGCATGTGATGGTATCGTACTGTATATTCTTTATTACACTTAAAATTATAGTAATCGATGATTCATATATTAATTGTGTCTATAAGATATAACTAATTGTAGTAAGTGATCCATCAATCCTTTAACTGAATAAATTACGAAGAAATGGAAATTATGTATTCACCCTTCTAACTAATTCTTAGTTCTAATAATTCATTTTCTAACCTATGGCTTACTAGGGGTTTAGTGTGTATCTAGTTTTAACATTCCAATCACTGCTCTAAATTCATAACCGAAAATTTAGCTTAATTTAACATTATAAGTTTCTCCAAGCATGGTATGACTCCATGAACTAGACCTTCTTTAGAAGCATTACAATAAAATTTTTAACACCTTTCTAACAAAACATCTCCGTCACAAAAGTCTTGCTCAACCTAACCACATCATTAATAATCACCCTATACTTCTACAAAACCTCAATTTTCATCATGGAAATCCAATATCTCAACATATACTATCAATTGTTTAAATAAAATAATTTAAATCCCAATCAATAAAATCGACAGTAAGGTACTTGGAAATCCACGCATGGAAATTCACACCTGCTCTCCACTAAACCTAGAACCGATATTTTAGTTAACCCTAGATCCATCTTAACCCTAGCTAACCATAGAACACATTTTGTTTTATATTCTATTACACTAACAAAATGAAATTACATGGTGTTTATACAAAAATGGTCGAAGCCTGAAACTTTAATGTGATTCATTGTTGAATAAGACATTCAACAACCAATCTTCCTTATGCATGCGATCTGTTGTTTCTACACGAAAACAACTTACAAACTATAAACTGGAAGACACAAAATTTTATTGGTTCCGCTTCTAAAACCACATGGATCTGTTGTTTCTACACAAAACAACTTACAAACCATAAACTGGTGGACTTGAAACTTTATTGGTTCTGCTTCTGAAAACACATGGCATCTGACGCTCCATCAAAAATTTCACATCGGTGATCACAACCTTTAACATATGCGCGATACGGGAAAAAACTAAACATTGTGATATGCGATGTGACATGGCACATCACATCGCAACTTCAAAAAAATAACTTGTGAGTGCTTATCTGCTATTTCATGATTTTCACGATGTGTGCTTTTTCCCTCCGCTCCTGAGCTTGACACATGCCCCTCTTGTGATGGCATCGCAAATAACATAACATAAATTTGTGGGCGGCTTAAGGGTAAAACTTGAAACTTACGAAGTATGCCCATCAAAACTAAAATAACATAATTTTTCAGGTGGCTTAGAGGTAAAACTTGAAACTTGTGAAGTGCACAGCTACGGGCGGCTTAAAAAAGTTAAAACAAAAAACTTGTGAAGTGTGAGAAGCTTAAAAGGTAAGTGGGAAATCTTGCAAAGTCTAGTGAGGGTTGTGGGTGCTGCCAGATCACATCCACAGAGTTTTAAATTTGGTGAGATGTTAAGAGGTTCAACTTAAAAGTTGCGAGCTGTGATCGATGGGGAGATAAACTGCGGTGAGTGCGAAGTGCAAAAAGAAAAGGTAATGGCAGAATTCAAAGGATTTCAGGTGTTTGATAAACGTGGTAAGGTTGAGGTGGGTCCCACCGATATCACATTGGCATGGAAACAACTTATGCAAAGGGCTTAAGAGTTAAAACAAAAAAATTTGTGGGTGCAAAGTTGTGGGCAACAGTAAGTAAATGTGGCAAGGAAATTAAACGAAGATAATAGGCCATATACACTATCTTGATTTTTGCGTGAAAAGCCTCCGATTTAAAATACTGCTGCTTGTCTTTCTTGCACAAAATAAGTTGCTACCACTTCCACTTCTTATTCATGGTGGTGGTTGAGAGTTATCTCCAACACTGATTTCGTTAACTTCTAGATTCACACGACAAAATTCTAAATTTCAGGGTAGTCAACTTGGTAAATTTTCTTAATAAAATTTTTGGATCCTTTTGGCTTCAAATTCGTATAACCTTAGATCCAACCGAATAACATAGCATATAATAGGTTCAACATCCTCACATTATAACACGCTTCCATAAAAAATTCCAAAATATAGTCAGAATTAATTACACCTTCTCGACTTTAATACACCATAACGGTTTCTCTGCTTTGGTAGGTTTCCTAATCACATGGTTAACATGAAAGTCAAACCTATATAATACCCCAAATCCTCCCTCCATTAAATTAGAAAATGGAAATCAAACCATGTTAATACCCCAAATCCTACCTCCATTAAATCACAACTGTAATAAATTTTAGTTCGCTCATGTAGTAAGAATTAAGTGAAGATAACTTTTGGTTTCAATAGCATCAACGTCACATTCCAAGGAATTACTTATCCTTAAAAAAAATCATATGTTTAATGAGATATTCTCCCTTCCCATGATATACTATAATCCATTAATAATTTATAGATTCCTTTCAAGTGACCACTAGCCTGTGATGGTATCGTACTGTATATTCCTTATTACACTTAAAATTATAGTAATCGATGATTCATATCTTAATTGTGTCTATAAGATATAACTAATTGTAGTAAGTGATCCATTAATCCCTTAACTGAATAAATTACGAAGAAACAAAAATTATGTATTCACCCTTCTAACTAATGCTTAGTGCTAACAATTCATTTTCTAAGCTATGGCTTACTAGGGGTGTAGTGTGTATCTAGTTTTAACATTCCAATCACTCCTCTAAATTAATAACCAAAAAATTGGGTTAATTTAAAATTATAAGTTTCTCCAAGAATGGTATGACTCCATGGACCAGACCTTCTTTAGAAGCATTACAATAAACTTTTTAACACCTTTCTGACAAAACATCCCCATCACAAAAGTCCTTCGCAACCTAACCACATCATTAATAATCACCCTGTACTTCTACGAAACCTCAATTTTCATAATGGAAATCCAATATCTCAAAATATACTATCAATTGTTTAAATAAAGTAATTTAAATCACAATCAATAAAATCAATAGTAAGGTACTTGGCAATTCACACTTGCTCTCCACCAAACCTAGAACCGATCTTTTAGTTAACCCTAGATCCATATTAACCCTAGTTAACCATAGAACAAATTTTGTTTTATATTCTATTACACTAAAAAAAATGAAATTACATGGTGTTTATACAAAAACGGTCGAAGCTTGAAACGTTAATGTGATTCATTGTTGAATAATACATTCAACAACCAATCTTCCTTATGCATGCGATCTGTTGTTTCTACACAAAAACAAATTACAAACTATAAACTGGCAGAACTAAAATTTTATTGGTTCCACTTCTAAAACCACATGGATCTATTTTTTTCTACATGAAAACAACGTACAAACCATAAACTGGTGGACCTGAAATTTTATTGGTTTCGCTTCTGAAACCACATGGCATCTGATGGTCCATCGAAAATTGCACATCGGCGATCACAACCTTTAACATATGTGCGATACGGGAAAAATTTAAACATTGCGATATGCGATGTGACCTGGCACATCACATTGCAACTTCAAAACAATAACTTGCGAGTTCTTATCTATTATTTCATGATCTTCGCGACATGTGCTTTTTCCCTACCCTCCCGAGCTTGACACATGCCCCTCTTGTGATCGCATCGCAAATAACATAACATAAATTTGTGGGCGGCTTAAGGGTAAAACTTGAAATTTGCGAAGTATGCCCATCAAAAATAAAATAACATAACTTTGCAGGTGGCTTATAGGTAAAACTTGAAACTTGTGAAGTGCACAACCGCGGGTGGCTTAAAAAAGTTAAAACAAAAAACTTGTGAAGTGTGAGCAGCTTAAAAGGTAAGTGGGAAATCTTGCGAAGTGTAGTGAGGGTTGTGGGTCCTGCTAGATCACATCCACGGAGTTTTAACTTTGGTGAAATGTTAAGAGGTTCAACTTAAAAGTTGCGGGCTGTGATCGATGGGGAGATAAACTGCGGTGAGTGCAAAGTGCAAAAAGAAAAGGTAATGGGAGAATTCAAAGGATTTTAGGTGTTTGATAAATGTGGTAAGGTTGAGGTAGGTCCCCCCGATATCGCATTGGCATGGAAAAAACTTATGCGAAGGGCTTAAGAGTTAAAACAAAAAAATTTGTGGGTGCGAAGTTGTGGGCAATAGTAAGTAAATGTGCCAAGGAAATTAAACGCAGATAATAGGCTGTATACACTATTTTGATTTTTTACGTGAAACGCCTCTGATTTGAAATCCTGCTGCTTGTCCTTCCTACACAAAATAATTTTCTTCCACTTCCACTTCTTATTCATGGTGGTGGTTGAGAGCCATCTCCAACACTGATTTTGTTAACTTCTAGATTCACACGATGAAATTCTAAATTTCATGGTAGTCAACTTGGTAAATTTTCTTAATAAAAATTTTGGATCCTTCTAGCTTCAAATTCGTATAACCTGAGATCCAATCGAATAACATAGCATATAATAGGTTCAACTTCCTCACTATATAGCACACTTCCACAAAAATTTCCAAAATATAGTCAGAATTAATTACACCTTCTCGACCTTAATACACCATAACAGTTTCTCTGTTTTGGCAGGTTTCCTAATCACATGGTTAACATGAAAGTCAAACCTGTATAATACCCCAAATCCTCCCTCCATTAAATCATAACATGGAAATAAAACCATGATAATACCCCAAATCCTACCTCCATTAAATCACAAATGTAATAAATTTTAGTTCGCTCATGTAGTAAGAACTAAGTGAAGATAACTTATGGTTTCAATAGCATCAACGTCACATTCCAAGGAATTACTTATCCTTAAAAAAAAGTCATATGTTTAAAGAGATATTCTCCCTTCCCATGAGATACTATAATCCATTAATAATTTATAGATTCCTTTCAAGTGACCACTAGCCTGTGATGGTATCGTACTGTATACTCCTTATTACACTTAAAATTATAGTAATCGATGATTCATATCTTAATTGTGTCTATAAGATATAGCTAATTGTAGTAAGTGATCCATCAATCCTTTAACTGAATAAATTACGAAGAAATAGAAATTATGTATTCACCCTTCTAACTAATGCTTAGTGCTAACAATTCATTTTCTAAGCTATGGCTTAGTAGGGGTTTAGTGTGTATCTAGTTTTAACATTCCAATCATTGCTCTAAATTAATAACCGAAAATTTAGGTTAATTTAACATTATAAGTTTCTGCAAGCATGGTATGACTCCATGAACCAGACCTTCTTTAGAAGCATTACAGTAAACTTTTTAACACCTTTCTAACAAAACATCCCCATCACAAAAGACCTGCTCAACCTAACCACATCATTAATAATCACCCTATACTTCTACAAAACCTCAATTTTCATCATGGAAATCCAATATCTCAACATATACTATCAAGTGTTTGAATAAAATAATTTAAATCCCAATCAATAAAATCAACAGTAAGGTACTTGGAAATTCACACATGGAAATTCGCACCTGCTCTCCACCAAACCTAGAACTGATATTTTAGTTAACCCACAAGCTGAGAATCCTTTCCCATGAATCAATATGCCTCGATTGATCCTTCCACCAATTATTTAATACTTTTCCTTCATGATAAATTTTCCTTTTAGCGGTGTCCCACTTTTGTGGATAATCTTACCCTTTACCTAGGCTTTTCCCATAAAATCACACCTTTCTCTCCCAAGAAGAGTTTATGTTTATTCCAAGATTAGAATATTTATCCACCGAAGCATATTAATATATATTTATCTCCCATACATTAAGCTTATCTAAAATCTAATATAGAATTCTTATCATGGAATAATTAGCCATTCCCATTCAACAATGGTATTTTTATTTGGAAAAGAGCTCGTTTTTAGGTGTCTCATTCGAAGTACGTAAATTCCAAGTATTATTTATTATTAAATATTCATTTACATAATAATTGTCATGGTGTTTCCACCATGTCACATGATAAAATTAAATATTACTCAACTAGTATTCTACCCATGGAGGTATATTAGATACTCCTCCCCTTTTATGAACATCGTCCTTGGTGTTCGCCAACTTCTTTTCCTAAACCATTTCTTCCTAACTATTATTTATTTTATTATATTTCTTCCATATCTCATCATTGAAGATGATAGCTCCAACTATATTTTATCCTCAGAAACAACTTTCGAGAGCCTGAACTTACAAAACAGTTTACTGTAAAGCCTCACTTGACTTTACCTTTCTAGGTTGTTGTTCCATAAGTACAGTGTTTCTTTTGTTCTTCAACCTGAAAAAAATATGGGATATGAAGAAATTTTCCCATCTATTCTCCTTCAACTACTACTTGAAACATTTGTTCCAAGCAATTGTATGGAAGACATCAAATGGATCATTTTTCAAAGATTGTATGGAGTCGGTCAAAAATTGTCATCTGTGTCAAGTCTATACTCGAGAAATGTGCGCTCATCCAGCTCCTCTTTTTCCAGTCATTACTATCGATCCCTTTACAAAGTGGGGTATTGATTATACTATTTGTAACCCGCCCTCGGCTAAAGATCACAAGTACATTATTGTAGCAGTAGACGACTTTACGAAGTGGGTCGCGGCTATGCCTACTTTTGGGAATGATGGTGAGACAATAGCTCTTTTTATTTTCAACCAGGTTATTGCTCATTTTGGTATTCCTAGAGAGATTTTCACTGATCATGGCATTCATTTTCATAATAGCATAAATGCTAAGTTGGCTCTAAAATTAGGTTTCCGACAGGAGCATTCATCTCCGTATTATCCTGCACTTTGGGCATACAGGACATCAGTGAAAACTGCAACTGGCTTTACTCCATTTCAACTAGCTTACGGGCTGGAATCCATATTTCCCATTGAATGTGAGATTCCTTCTCTTAAGTTAGCTATTGAGCTTCTTCCTGACACTTCTAGTCTTGAAGAACGTCTCCTTCATTTGGAACATCTTGACGAGCAGCGTTGCGATGTCGCCACGATGAATGAAGCGCATAAGAAACGAGTCAAAGTTCAGTACGATAAGGAAGTCAAACCTAGGGTTTTCTCGGAAGGCGACCTAGTGTTGGTCCATGCCCAAGAGAAGGATGCCCTGGGCACAGGAAAGTTTAAGTCTATGTGGTATGGCCCCTTCATCGTTAAAAAATTCCTTTAAAAAGGAGCATATTCCTTGGTTTATTTTGAAGGAATTGAGTTGGCGGAGCCCATAAATGGGATCTATTTGAAAAGGTATTATGCCTAGCCTTCAGCTTGGCATTTTTTTTTTGTATATAGTAGTTTTTATTTTTGTACATGTGTGGTTTTTAGGTCTTTGATGTGATGGTGATGTTTTTGATTTGCTTTGGCAAGTTGTGTCGAATGTCATGAGTCATTATGGTTTCGCCGATGGTGCTAGTAGACACACCCAGAACTTGGCTTCCGCGGCTTGGGTGCTTCATCATCCATCCGGTCAGCTGTTAGTATCAAGAGGAGTATACATTGGTCCTTCTTCCAATAATATAGCAGAATACACTGCAGTTATTTATCTACTCTCGGAAGCAATATCTTTGGGTGTTGATTCGTTGGTAGTTTTCTTGGACTCCCAGTTGGTGGTGTCGCAGTTGAACAATACTTATCGGGTCTGAGATCCATTTTTACTACGGTTGTTTTTGAGGGTACGTTTGTTATAAAGATCATTTCAATTTTTAACATTCATTCATATTCCTTGAGCAGACAATTGGATGGAAGACTCATTAGCTAATCAAGAAATTTATTGGCATATTAATCATTTCATACAATAAAATTTAATCATCAAAAACATCGTCCATTTTTATACATTTGTCACATCACATCACAAATCGTTGTATATATATCATCAGAGTGTTCAAAAAACTATACAAAATTTGGATCCATAAGTCATACAAAATTGGGGCTTATGCCCGATCATGTTCAATATCAAGAATATACAGTCATCCGGTAATCATATCTATCTACTCCTGTGGTCCCTGCCCAAAATTCATGTTCCTATAGAACATGATCGCAGTGGCGACACGGTGGAATAATCATACCCAGTCACATGGCACTCCCACTACCCGTCTCTGGATAGCCTTAGGTAGGTCTTCCACTACGGCCATAGGCACTTGGCGGGTCAAACCCTCCAAGTTTCTCTGAACGACATGGAGAGTCCTACCTGGGTCTTCAGTATCCGCCTCACCTCTGCGAATCTTATGTCGTGGGTAGCCCTCAAGACGGACTGGTCCAATATCTGTATCATGGTCATCATAATATTGTAAGTCATTTTGAATCCAATCAAAAACATGTTTTGTTTTCACATTTTTTTCATATATATTGAAAAAACTCATCAAAATAATATAATTTAAAAATTGCAATCTTACCAATTGCACCCCATGCCATGCCAGGTGGAAGGACAAGGTCTGGATCACCGCGGAAATCCATCCCGGCATAGGGGTAGTCATCTACGGTGATGACTTGTTCTCCCCACCATTGGAAGAACTCGTCGTCCTAGGTGGTTCGGGGAACTTCACTTCCCTCTAGTCTCTTCATTAGATCTGCCCATCAAGCAATTCTTGGGACCCTTGGGCTGTTGATGGAAGAGATCACTTTGGGTCGAAGCCTGGGAATCTTCTCAAAGAAGAATGTCATCAAAATGGTTCCATATCCGAAATGTTTTGTTTTTTCTTTCCGGATGGATGTCAGTTTTTTCTTCATGTTCATTAATAGAGCTATACACCAATCATACAGGTGAGCTAGGCATTCCACAGCTATGCTCATCTAGGCCCTAGATGCCTGATGCAAGGAAGTAGATCCTGCTACCCTGCCGATGGTAAACAAGAGAATATTCATGTGTACATCTCTCAAATCTTTTATAGCAATCTGAGTCCCTACTTTTTTGGATCACTCTACACAGTAGACGTGGACATAGTCATCCACAGTAAGCCCGCTCAAAGGCTTGTTGTGCAAATCTATTGGGTCTCCCCTCCATGAGAGTCCAGTAATGAAGTAGATGCCTTCTACCTCTATGTGTATGGGAATTTGATCTATCACGAAGCAATCTTCCTCCGGTTCCCAATAATTTACCAGCATTTCGAGCAACCGGACATTACTCTTCATATTTGGCATTTTGAAAAATTTGAGCAATCCACAATTTCGGAGGATATTGAGTGATTGTTGATCTTGCATTACTTGATTATCAATTGCACTATGCTCATGTTCCCTCCAAGTGATGGTCATCCTAAAAAAATTCATTTATTTGTTGATTAGATGCGTTTTTTACATTGCGGGTTGCGCATATGCGACTTACCCTATAGACAGTCACGTATATATGCGGCTTGGTCCATACGAACCTGCGTATGCAAAAAGCCCTAAATTAAAAAAAATGTTTCTAATGGTGAAAATTCCAAATTTTAACTCTATTAAGGGACAAAATTGATAATAATGATGGATTAAGAGCTTACCTGAGTGATTAGGTGAAGTTTGACCACTGATTGCTCCTGTTTTGATGAAAGAAGGTTTTTGTCCAGAGCTTTTTTTCCCAAATCAGCAAGTAACAATGAACCAAATATGAGGTAACATGTGTATTTATGCCCAGAAATTGAAAATTTTTGCATAAATTTTTTATGCCTATTTTTTCAATCTATCTTTAGCTGCATAACCCGGATGCTTGTCAGTGCCCAGATTGGTATATTTTCAGGTACATTTTGATGAAGTTGAGATTTTTCCAGTTTTTTTATCCATGACTGCTGACTTGTCATGGCAAGTATATGATCTTCACTGGCATATAGGTTAGGAAATCCACTTTCCATTGAATTTTGCATACTAGCCTCCATTCTGATCACTTGCCATAGGGTCGATCCCATCAGGTCATGAGTATTTCACCCATTTCACTCACCGATTATTTAATCATGACTTGGTGGTAGAGCCTTCCTCTACATGGGCTTCCTAGTTAGTTCCTCACTAGCATTTGTTGCCCATGCTGCGTTTTATGTAGGCTCGGGAGTCCTCTTTAGTCCCGCCATGACTTATGTGTTGAAGCTTCATTCTTCTTCTTCTTCACTATCACTCTTTCTGGCTATTACCCTGGAGGCTCCTTGGTGTCATTGAGTTGTATTACTGCATTGCATATTGGCTACATGTTTATCCTGGCCTTTATCCGGCTTCATTTGGACTCGGTGTTTAAGCCATATTTTGACCTTGACTCTCTATACAAATTAACCTTTGCATGCACTTAGCTATCACGACTTGACACCCTTTTTCCCATGTGTTGTGGACAATTTTGTCACCCCTAGAGACAGTCTAGAGTTGCCATAGACCAGTGTCTAGGACATCTTAATATAGTAAGAAGCTCATCATAGAGCTTCGGTTGTCAATCCAAAAGCTCTCTTACTATCACTTGTAAAACAAGGAAATTAGATTGAAATGGGACCAGTCTCTCTCAGAAGATGATACAAGGATAAGAATGGTGTAGGGACATCATGCAAAATTCCAATACAAAAGCATTAGACAGTTAAGAGACAACTTACTGTAAAGAGGGCCAGTTCAAATAATATGCCACAGAAATCAGATATCAGAAAGTGGATGTAGTGAAGAAACATGAAGAAGATATTAGTTGACATGAGACTGATACCCAGATACACAACAGAATCATATATGGGCTTATTCGACTAAGAATCCATACATGATAATGGCGTTTTAAAAGCACCCTCCTCAAGCAACTAATATAGCAGAAAATATGTATAAGGTGAACGTGATACAATATATCATGACTAGGCCTATTTAAAGCGCTTGACTAATCCCAGTATGGGCATCAACTAGGATGAATCCTTACTCAAGATTAGTGAGCCACTCGCATTCTAGAACATGATACAAGAAGATAAATAGCATGAAATGAGATATTGTATTAACACATAAGAGAAAATTACATACTTTGAGATACCAAAGACCAGAATCCTCATTACAGTTATAACTCCTCCTCACTGAGACCCTACGGGCTCTGAACCTTCATACCGAAGTATTACAAAATGTATACAAAAGCCTTCTCACTGCACAATTTGCTGATAGAAATCTGGAACCCTTACAGTGTTTTTCCTTCTAGTTTTTATAGAAGAAGGAGAAAACTCTAGAGAATGAGGTAGGTGATATACATTTAATGGTCTCATTTAAAAAAATTTGAAGGAAAAGCCCACCTATGCTATTTGGCGGGGCTGAACTGATGCACGTACTTAGCTACCACTTCATGAAATAAATGCTGAAGATAAAAATCTCCTTATGAACAAGACATACAAATGCTATGTACTTGGATGGAGGAGGAAAATCTGCTGTGATAAAACCTTGAGGTTGCTTGCAAGAATAAATGAACTGAAAAGAATATCTCTGCAGAGGCTCGGCATAAGGGGAAATCTTCATGAACCTTCTGTACTTTCTTGAGAAGGAAATCATCTGAAATATAGTCTGTAGGGTATGATTTTAATGTATTGTACCCTCGGCTTGATCCTGAAAATCTCTGGCCTGATACCCTTGTCTTTTAACACCAGATACGAGCTCATAATCTTCAATGGGGTTGTTGAAATCTTTAATTCTTTGCTGATGTTCTTTGCAAGAACATTTATATCCCCATACGCTAACTGGCATATTTAAATTTTCCTTGGGGCATTCGAAAGATTTTAGATCCTGCTCCTGCGATGAATGTCTTATCATAGTGGCTTTCAGGACCCTTCTTCATAATGACAGCTTCAATTGGATTGCCTTCTGAGATGCTCTGTTGCTGCGGCCAAGACTGTGAACTAAAACATCTTTCCATTTGTTGGAACCCTGCAAAATCCACCAACACATTAGAAAAACCAGGTTGAAGTGGGATGGACGAGGAGGTGTCGACGGTAATGGCGGAGAGGACATGGCTGAATGATAAGAACGTGCAGGGTGGTGGAGAAAATATGATGGAGGCTTTGGAACGTAAAGTTTCCGCGTGAAACAGTTTTAAACGTGATGACTGAAAATGATGAACACAAATAAAAACACAGACACACACACACACACACACACACACATATATATATAGGGCAGGAGAAAATGACACAGACACGCGAGAGAATGACACGTGGGTGTACGAAGGACAGGTGGGTGGACGACGTGGCTGCGGAGTCAATAGAAAGAGAAGACCGGATTCTGGGCCGTCAGATTTTGGAAGATAGATCAACGGCTCGAAGGCGATGAGAGCGACGCAATGGTGGGCCACAGGACACGACGGACACGAGTTAACGGGAGAGCGGCTTTGGAGGATATCTGCCATTCGATTGAGGTTGACATATCCAACGGCGCGGGTGAGTTCCGCTGCCCGGCCATTGTACAACATTTAATGAGCGAAAAATTGGGTTTTCGGGCCCGTACAAAAGATACGCGGCACGTATTTACTGGAATCGCTACCCCCATGGAGAATACCGTCGGACCGTCCAAAGCTGTGCGGAATTAACCGTCGGTTTTTGGGCGTGGGGACCACTATTACTACATTGATTGCGGGCCATAGATTTGACTGAGATCGAACAGTTGCAGGTGCGCCCAAAAAATTTATCGTTAAGCCCCCTTTCCCTTTGGCATATGGTTTTGCGCTCGGGTCCTATGGGAATTCAAGAAAAAGGTGTTGCGGCTATGTGGGCTAGGCCCGATATGTTTTATAAACGTGGATTTCAATCTTTGCACAGTTTATTTACGGGTGAAAGAGTAACGGTAGACCAAACATGGAGGGATTTGGCCGCGAAAGATGTTTTAAACAGACCCAAAGGAAGCTGGTGGCCAAAATTTAAATGGAGGGGGGGGTGATATGAACAACATCGGCTCCATCTGGGGACGGCATGTTCATCCTTGGGCATGTCGAGAACACGCAGACCACTGAACATTTCTGTATGTACATTCTGTCTTTCAATTCCTCTGTGTTTCTTCTGATAATTTGCCAGCATCCTTCCTTTATAAAAATAAAAGCTAAAACAAGCTATATACAATATAATACAACAGGCATTCTCAGCCTGGATTAGAATTGAAAGCATGGTTTCAGGAATTTTCCATTCACAGAGGCGTCCAGCAGATCACCTTGTAGGTTTTCCAACATGAAAGTATTGTTTCCCCCTTGATTCACAATTTTGAATGGGCCAAACCACAACGGGTCAAATTTGGCATGCTTTCCTTTTTCTGCTTTTCGAACGTCCCATCTGAGAACCAGGTCTCCGATCTGGAATTTCCTGTCTTTCGCATGCCGATCAAATACATTTTTCATTTTCTCCTGATATTCTATCAATCTCTGATTTACTTGGTTCCGTGTTTCCTCTAATTCGACCAATTGATTAATTCTTCTGACCATGTCATCTGGTTCTTCTTGGCTTTCCTGCATAAAATGTGCTACTGGCAACGCCAATTGCATAGGAAACACATCTGCTCACCCATATACCAATTCATAAGGAGATTTCCCTGTGGCTCTCTTGCTGGTTATCCTATTCGCCCATAGAGCAAATTTTAATTGAGAGTCCCAATTCTTCTGATTCTCATTTATCGTTTTCTTCAAGGCCCTCACCAGGGTTTTATTGGAAGACTCTGCTAAACCATTTCCCTGTGGATAGTAAGATGTGGAATGAGTTAATATGATGTTATACTGTTGGAAGAAATTTACAAATCTGGTAGACTTGAAATCTTGTGCATTGTCAGTTACAATTCTACCAGGACAACCAAACCTAGATATGATATTTTCTTCCATCAACTTGATTATTACAGTATCTGTAGCATTTCTTGTAGGTATGTCTTCCACCCATTTTGTGAAATAATTTGTGGCTGTTAGTATCCATTTATATTGGCCACTTGATGGGGGATATATTTCTCCTACGAAATCTAATCCCCATTTCTGAAATGGTTCATTTACATGAATAGGAATCAAGGGCAAAGCTGCTAATTTCTATCTTTCTGCAAATCTTTGGCACTTATCACATGCCCTGACCCAAGCAAAAGCATCTGTAAATAATTTTGGCCAGTAAAAACCGGCCTTCAGGATTTTATGAGTTGTAGCCCTCCAGCTGTAATGTCCTCCACATATTCCCTCATGAAATTCTGTCATTGTGTTTTCCACTTCACTTTCTGTGAGGCATAATAGTAATATACCTGAGGGATCTCTCCAATATAGCTGTCCATTAGCAATTATGTATTTCTGGGACTTCATTCTTACAGCTCTGTATTTATCTTATCACAACTTGGAGGACAGCTAAGTGTTAAAAGATATTCAACTATTTCTTTATACCAAGGACTAGTGAGATATTTCGTGTGTACCTTTTGAGTGTCCATCCCCGGTCCTTGCTGTTCTTCTCCTTTCTCAGATTCTTCATTTGCTATGATGGATAAATTAATGCCCAAGGCTTGGTGATTTGATTCGGATAACATCTTAGCAAGTCCCTGTCCTTTAATCAGCTTTGTAGGCCTTATGTCCAAATCATATTCCTGTATTTTTGCAATCCATCTTCCTCTTTTACCTTCGCTATCTCCCTGAACAAGAATGTCTTTGACAGCTGCTGTGGGAACATATGAAGTAATGTGAGATTGAAAAACATAGGTTCTAAAAGCTTTAAGGGACTTTACCAGAGCATATTCCTGCTTCTCCAATATATTATATTTTAATTCAGCATCATGCAGCACTTGACTGAAGAAAGCTATAGGCTGCTCATATCCATCTTCATTTTTCTGCAACAATACTCCAGCAATTGTATGAGGTGAAGCAAATGAAAATATCATAAATGGTTTTGTATAATCTGGCCCAGCTAGCATGGGAGCTTCAGTAAATTCCTGTTTTATCCTGCTGAATGCATCTCTAGACTCCTGGGACCATTTTACTTCATTATCCTTTTTCAACATATCAGTTATATGCCTAACTATCTTAGCATAGTTAGGAATAAACCTTCTCAGAAAATTGATTCTGCCTAAAAACACCTGCACTTCCTTCTTATTCCTAGGTAAAGGAATACTGTTTATTACTTCGACTCTCTTAGGGTCTATTTTCACACCATCTTTAGTTACAATGTGCCCTAAGAGTTTTTCGTCATCTAATGCAAATAAATACTTTTGAGGATTGAGGGATAGGCCATACCTTCTGCATTTTTCAAAAGTTCTCCATAAATGCTCAATATGCTCATCATCATTTTTTGAAAACACCGTGATATCATCAAGGTATACCACCAAAAACTTGTCCTGCTCTCCAACAAAAGCTATGTCCATTGCCCTCTGAAAAGTAGCTCCTGCATTAATTAATCCAAATGGCATCCTGGCATACATAAATGTTCCCCATGTAGTTAATGAAGTTTTCTTCTGATCTTTCCGGAACACAGCACCGATTATAGCTGTCCATCCATCATAGACATCCGTGGAGCTCCCACTACCTTCTGCAATATATGGTCCATCTTTGGCAGTGGATAATTATCCTTTAGAGATGCTCGATTTAAATTCTGGAAGTCGACACATAGTCTTATCTCTCCATTCTTTTTTTGGACTGGGACCAAGTTGGCCACCCACTGGGAGTATCTCAATGGTACGATGATCTTGGCCTTTAATAGCTTCTTGATTTCCTTCTCTATGGAGGGAAGCGCAGGATTTATCCGTCCGAGCCTTATGTTGTCAGTACCTTCTAAAGGGATTTTAGAGGTTTATTATAATAACATCGAAAGTTTTTTAGACCAAGTATCCAAGCAAATACATCTTTATAAGATTGAAACAACTTCAAATATTTTTCTTTATATTCTTCTGGGACCCTTTTGGATAATTTTACAAATTTGGGATCAGCATAAGTACCCAGATTTAAACCTTCCACTTGATCTTCTTCTATCACTTTGTTTGGCTGCAATGGAATATCATATTTGTTAAATAACCCTTCCAGAGGAACCAGACCTCTAGGTATAACATTTCCTTTCAGCTGGAACACTTTATTACCTGCTATTTTCTCTTCCCATCTGTTTTCTGCAATATTTTCATTTTCTCCTTCTTCATTATCATCAATCTCCATATTAGAGAATTCTCCCATTGTCTCCAAAAATCTCTTCATCTGTTCATCATCTTCAAATACCTACCAGTGCTTAATATTATCTGGGATAGATGGCCTGTAACGTACCTCCACTTCATATCTTAAAAGTGGATTCTGAGGAGGACGAAATGTACTGGCAGCTACAGCAAGAGATTCTGCTATCCTGTTTTGCTCCCGGGGCATGAACTGTATGTTAAATGCTGAGAAGAAATTCTCCACCATGTCCCATACTTCGTTTTTGTAAGCTCTCAGCCGAGGATGCTTAGTTTGGCATTGATTTCTGATCTGCCTTACCACCAGCTTAGAGTCTCCCATGAATTTTAGACTTTGGATGCCCATGTTTCTAGCTGTCTGCAGTCCCAATAAGAGTGCTTCATATTCAGCTACAGTATTGGTAGCCTCATACTCCAGTTTAAAGGACAGTGGCACCCATTTTCCTGTAGGAGAGATTAACAACACCCCAGCTCCATTTCCTTCCCTTGAATTTGCCCCATCAAAATGCAAAGTCCAAATTCCTGATTCGTGGTCTTCTTTGGGCTGCTCAGCTTGGATTTTACCAAAGAGGGGCTCATGTGCATGGTTTTGATTTTCTTCTAACATCAAACATGAGAAGTCTCCCTCTTTGTTATAAACTGGGGAATTTTCTGAGCAGTCAGCCTTAGTTACCATTTTAACAAATCTAGTCTCCCTGTATAACCTCCTTTCCTGGCCTCCAAAGACTGGGACAGTAGCATATGTCAAATCCAATTTGATTGACCCACCAATTTTGGTACCCCAGGACCTTGACAACAGCATGCCAAAGCGGGCTAGGATATCGGCAACCACAATGTCCATGACTACACTCTTTGCTGGAATTTGGGCCAAATTGACCACTAAATGTTTAATCATTCCCAAGAATTTTACTATTTTAGAATCAAATGAATATAAATCTTTATATGGTCTGGTTATTTGCAGTCCTAGTTGTTCCACGATAGACAGAGGCATAAGGTTATGGGAAGCCCCAGAATCTAACATACAGTTGTGTAACAACAGGTCATGAATAACTAGAGACACGTAAAAAGGAGGAGTAGAAGGGTCTATCTCCTCGACATGTGGGACGAAGACTACCATGGGTCTTTCTTCTTGAAGGTTTAAACTATCAGGCACAATGGGCACTTCAGGAGGAAGCATGAAAGAAGTAACTTGAGACTGATAAATAGACTGTTTTAATAATTCAACCAGGGGGACAGGAATCTTAATTTTCTCAAGCTCTTTTTGTAAATTAAAGGCAGAATGGGGCTTTTCTATCACTAGTTCTTTTGACTCTTTATTTTCAGCTGAAGATTTAATTTCTCTTGACACTAACTGAGCACTAGGAGGATTGACTATTTTTGAAGAAGAAGGAATCTGATCATTAGGCTGCAAGGGAGCATTCAGAGGACTCTTACCTTTTTCTACGTTTCTCTTTGTTGCTGATTCCTTCTGAGCAGTTTCTTCTTTCTGAGGTGGCTCCTCTTCTTGATCTTGAGTTTGGGTCCTCTTCCTTGAAGACCTGAGATCATAATTTACATTGAATTTTTCTTGCATGAAATCAGAAAATTGCTTACAATAATGGTCAATCTCTGCTTCTTCCTCTTCATCTTGCAATGGGCACTCTATATCATCATTATTTGAAAAAGCTAGATTTGATTCTTCTAATTGATAAGTAGCATCTTCAGTGGAGTCATCTGCTGGACCTTCCAAGTACAATGGATGTGGTACTTGGTCTGGTTGCTCCTTTGCTTCTCTCGGCAATATCTGCAATGGTGGTATTTTATATTGGGGATTGTATCCTCTGTTTGGAGCATTATAGAAATTCTTGGGAGCTGCATTTTTAGCCTCCAGTTCAAGCTTAACCATCTTCTTTATCATCTTGCTTATTTCATCCATTTTATCTGATTCTTTCTCTGGATTAGAGGTGGAAACCTCTTCTTTGTGTCTCCTCCTAGTATCTTGTTCAATTTTTCCCTTCGACTTCCCAGTGGAGGCAAAGTTTGCTTCCAACTCCAGAGCATCTGATTGAGCATCATCAAGCATAGCAGGTTTTCTTTCTCTCAACAAGAATCCAAAGTCAAAATCAAAGGCTGCTATAAAAACTATCTTAGCAGTAACTTCATGAGGCTTCATTTCAAGAGGCAGGCTCAAATATAGCTTGTTGAATCTTTTAATAAACTCTGACACTCCTTCATTTTGCTTCTTCTTTAAGGTATTAAATTTAGTAAGACACTGACCATAATCTTTCTTTACTCCCCACTTCCTGAGAAAATTATTCTCCATCTCTTCCCAGGTAGTGACAGAACGATTTCCCAATGTCTTGAACCATTTTCTGGCTTCACCCTCCAAAGAATGTACAAATAATCTTAAGACCACATCCAAATGTTCAACATTTAATTTTTCTTCAAAAGAACAGAAAGTCTCAAGATGTTTCTGAGCATCTATTTCATTTTCACCATTGAATCTCGGCAGTATCTTCAAATAATCCTGAGGCATATCATTTAGCACTTGGGGTAAGGCCAGAGGAGCATATTTATTCAATAGAAAAGCATGAACATTAGCCATTGGAGGAGGTCGGGGTTGTGCAACAGTTTGAGATACGAATGGAGGAAGAGGAGTGGGAGGAAGCAGAGTATGTATAACAATGGGAATAAATTGCACAGAAGCATACGGTGTGGATGGGAATAGTTCACGGTTAACAGCAGCTACTTCTGTAACTTCTTTAATTTCCTGAGCCTCAGGAGTAGGATGAGAATCTTATTCAATCCAGGCACTTCCTCTACATGGAGTTTCTGAGTAAAACTCGAGATTTTCTGTTCTGATTTCTTGAGAAGAAGAGGGCGGATAATCTTCAACGAAATATTCAGGGTTTTCAGCACGGACTGATTTCCTTTCCTTCCAAACTCTTTTTTGAATGATCTTCTCTGGGTCAGACACGTAAGGTGTTTTTGACTGAGATGTATCTGACCTCAAATGTGGCTTACAAGGAGCCAGGACTAACAATAAATTTATCAAATAAGGAACAGTGGAGTCGCAAGGTGAGAGATACGCAACTCTTCAACTCTCTGTGCTCACCTGATTAGAGAGTGAAAACAATTTTGTCGAGGCCCAAGGAAACTGATATTCTCAAATTCGTTCCCTGGCAACGGTGCCAAAAATATATTGTGGACAATTTTGTCACCCCTAAAGACAGTCTAGAGTTTCCATAGACCAGTGCCTAGGACATCTTAATATAGTAAGGAGCTCATCATATAGCTTGGGTTGTCAATCCAAAAGCTCTCTTACTATCACTTGTAAAACAAGGAAATTAGATTGAAATGGGACCAATCTCTCTCAGAAGCTGATACAAGGATAAGAATCGTGTAGGGACATCATGAAAAACTCCAATACCAAAGCATCAGACAGTTAAGAGACAGCTTACTGTAAAGAGGGCCAGTTCAAATAATATTCCACAGAAATCAGATATTAGAAAGTGGATGCAGTGAAGAAAGATGAAGAAGATATTAGTTGACATGAGACTGATACCCAGATACACAACAGAATCATATATGGGCTTATCCGACTAAGAATCCATACATGGAAATGGTGTTTTAAAAGCACCCTCCTCAAGCAACTAATATAGCAGAAAATATGGATAAGGTGAACGTGGAACAATATATCATGACTAGGCCTATTTAAAGCGCTTGACTAATCCTAGTATGGGCATCAACTAGGATGAATCCTTACTCAAGATTAGTGAGCCACTTGCATTCTAGAACATGATACAAGAAGATAAATAGCATGAAATGAGATATTGTATTAACACATAAGAGAAAATTACATACTGTGAGATACCAAAGACCAGAATCCTCATTACAGTTATAACTCCTCCTCACTGAGACCCTACGAGCTCTGAACCTTCATACCGAAGTATTACAAAATGTGTACAAAAGCCTTCTCACTGCACAGTTTGCTGATAGAAATATGGAACCCTTACAATGTTTTTCCTTCTAGTTTTTATAGAAGAAGGAGAAAACTCTAGAGAATGAGGTAGGTGATATACATTTAATGGTCTCATTTAAACAAATTTGAAGGAAAAGACCGCCTATGCTATTTGGCGGGGCTGAACTGATGCACGTACTTAGCTACCACTTCATGAAATAAATGCTGAAGATAAAAATCTCCTTATGAACAAGACATAAATAATAAAATATACAAATGCTATGTACTTGGCTGGAGGAGGAAAATCTGCTGTGATAAAACCTTGAGGTTGCTTGCAAGAATAAATGAACTGAAAAGACGATCTCTGCAGATGCTCGGCATAAGGGGAAATCTTCATGAACCTTCTGTACTTTCCTGAGAAGAAAATCATCTGAAATATAGTCTCTAGGGTATGATTTTAATGTATTGTACCCTCGGCTTGATCCTGAAAATCTCTGGCCCAATACCCTTGTCTTTTAACACCAGATACGAGCTCATAATCTTCAATGGGGTTGTTGAAATATTTAATTCTTTGCTGATGTTCTTTGCAGGAACATTTATATCCCCATATGCTAACTGGCATCTTTAAATTGTCCTTAGGGCGTTTGAAAGATTTTAGATCCTGCTCCTACGATGAATGTCTTATCATAGCGGCTTTCAGGACCCATCTTCATAATGATAGCTTCAATTGGATTGCCTTCTGAGATGCTTTGTTGCTGCAGCCAAGACTGTGAACTAAAACATCTTTCCGTTTGTTGGAACCCTGCAAAATCCACCAACACATTAGAAAAACTAGGGAGAAGTGGGATGGACGAGGAGGTGTCGACGGTAATGGCGGCGAGGACATGGCTGAATGATAAGAACGTGCAGGGTGGTGGAAAAAATACGATGGAGGCTTTGAAACGTAAACTTTCCATGTGAAGACTGAAAATGATGAACACAAATAAAAACACACACACACACACACAGATATATATATATATATATATATATATATATATATATGGCAGGAGAAAATGACACAGACACGTGGGAGAATGACACGTGGGTGTACGAAGGACAGGTGGGTGGATGACGTGGCTGCGGAGTCAACAGATAGAGAAGACCGGATTCTGGGCCATCAGATTTTGGAAGACAGATCAACGGCTCGAAGGCGATGAGAGCGACACAATGGTGGGCCACAGGACACGACGGACATGAGTTAACGGGCGAGCGGCGTTGGAGGATATCCGCCGTTGGATTGAGGTTGACATATCCAACGGCGTGGGTGAGTTCCACTGCTCGGCCATTGTACAACCCTTAACGCACGAAAAAGTGGTTTTTTGGGCCCGTACAAAAGACACGCGACACGTATTTAGTAGAATCGCTGCCCCCATGGAGAATACCGTCGGCTCGTCCAAAGCTGTGCGGAATTAACCGCTGGTTTTCAGGCGCGGGGACCACTATTACTACATTGATTGCGGGCCATATATTTGACTGAGATCGAACGGTTGCAGGTGCGCCCGAAACGTTTATCGTTAAGCGCCCTTTCCTTTTGGCATATGGTTTTGCGCTAGGGTCCTATGGGAATTCAAGAAAAAGGTGCTGCGGCTATGTGGGCTAGGCTCGATATGTTTTATAAACATGGATTTCAATCTTTGCACAGTGAATTTACGGGTGAAAGAGTAACGGTAGACCAAACATGGAGGGCTTTGGCCTCGAAAGATGTTTTAAACAGACCCAAAGGAAGCTGGTGGCCAAAATTTAAATGGAGGGTGGGGGGGGGGTGATATGCACAACATCGGCTCCATCTGGGGACGGCATGTTCATCCTTGGGCATGTTGAGAACACGCAGACCACTGAACATTTCTGTATGTACATTCTGTATTTCAATTCCTCTGTGATTCTTCTGATAATTTTCCAGCATCCTTCCTTTATAAAAATAAAAGCTAAAACAAGCTATATACAATATAATACAACAGGCATTCTCAGCCTGGATCATAATTGAAAGTATGGTTTGAGGAATTGGCCATTCACAGGGGAGTCCAGCAGATCACCCTGTAGGTTTTCCAAAATGAAAGTATTTTTTCCCCCTTGATTCACAATTTTGAATGGGCCAAACCACAACGGGTCAAATTTGGCATGCTTGCCTTTTTCTGCTTTTCGAACGTCCCATTTGAGAACCAGGTCTCTGCTCTGGAATTTCCTGTCTTTCGCATGCCGATCAAATACATTTTTCATTTTCTCCTGATATTCTATCAATCTATGATTTACCTGGTTCCATGTTTCCTCTAATTCGACCAATTGATTAATTCTTCTGACCATGTCATCTGGTTCTTCTTGGATTTCCTGCATAAAATTTTCTACTGGCAACACCAATTGCACAGGAAACACAGCTGCTCGCCCATATACCAATTCATAAGGAGATTTCCCTGTGGCTCTCTTGATGGTTATCCTATTCGCCCATAGAGAAAATTTTAATTGAGAGTCCCAATTCTTCTGATTCTCATTTATCGTTTTCTTCAAGGCCCTCACCAGGGTTTTATTAGAAGACTCTGCTAAGACATTTCCCTGTGGATAGTAAGCTATGGAATGAGTTAATATGATGTTATACTGTTGGCAGAAATTTACAAATCTGGCAGAATTGAAAGCCTGTGCATTGTCAGTTACAATTCTAGCAGGACAGCCAAACCTAGATATGATATTTTCTTCCATAAACTTGATTATTACAGTATCTGTAGCATTTCTTGTAGGTATGGCTTCCACCCATTTTTTGAAATAATCTGTGGTTTTTAGTATCCATTTACATTGGCCACTTGATGGGGGATGTATTTCTCCTATGAAATCTAATCCCCATTTCTGAAATGGCTCATTTACATGAATAGGAATCAAGGGAAAAGCTGCTAATTTCTATCTTTCTGCAAATCTTTGGCACTTATCACATGCCCTGACCCAAGAAAAAGCATCTGTAAATAATTTTGGCCAGTAAAAACAAGCCTTCAGGATTTTATGAGCTGTAGCCCTCCAGCTGTAATGTCCTCCACATATTCCCTCATGAAATTCTGTCATTATGTTTTCCACTTCACTTTTTGTGAGGCATAATAGTAATATACCTGAGGGATCTCTCCAATATAGCTGTGCATTAGCAATTATGTATTTCTAGGACTTCATTCTTACAGCTCTGTATTTTATCTTATCACAACTTGGAGGACAGCTAAGTGTTAAAAGATATTCAACTATTTCTTTATACCAAGGACTAGTGAGATATTTCATGTGTACCTTTTGAGTGGCCATCCCCAGTCCTTGCTGTTCTTCTCCTTTCTCAGATTCTTCATTTGATATGATGGATAAATTAATGCCCAAGGCTTGGTGATTTGAGTCAGATAACATCTTAGCAAGTCCCTGTCCTTTAATCAGCTTTGTAGGCCTTATGTCCAAATCATATTCCTGTATTTTTGCAATCCATCTTCCTCTTTTACATTCGCTATCTCCCTGAACAAGAATGTCTTTGACAGCTGCTGTGGGAACATATGCAGTAATGTGAGATTGCAAAACATAGGTTCTAAAAGCTTTAAGGGAATTTACCAGAGCATATGCCTGCTTCTCCAATATATTATATTTTAATTCAGCATCATGCAGCACTTGACTGAAGAAAGCTATAGGCAGCTCATATCCATCTTCATTTTTTTGCAACAATACTCCAACAATTGTATGAGGTGAAGCAAATGAAAATATCATAAATGGTTTTGTATAATCTGGCCCAGCTAGCATGGGAGCTTTAGTAAATGCCTGTTTTATCCTGCTGAATGCATCTCTAGAATCCTGGGACCATTTTACTTCATTATCCTTTTTCAACATATCAGTTATATGCCTAACTATCTCAGCATAGTTAGCAATAAACCTTCTCAGAAAATTGATTCTGCCTAAAAACACCAGCACTTCCTTCTTATTCCTAGGAAAAGGAATACTGTTTATTACTTTGAATCTCTTAGGGTCTATTTTCACACCATATTTAGTTACAATGTGCCCTAAGATTTTTCCCTCATCTAATGCAAATAAAGACTTTTGAGGATTGAGGGATAGGCCATACCTTCTGCATTTTTCAAAAGTTCTCCGTAAATGCTCAATATGCTCATCATCATTTTTTGAAAACACCATGATATCATCAAGGTATACCACCAGAAACTTGTCCTGCTCTCCAACAAAAGCTATGTCCATTGCCCTCTGAAAATTAGCTCCTCCATTAATTAATCCAAATGGAATCCTGGCATACATAATGTTCCCCATGGTGTAGTGAATGCAGTTTTCTTCTGATCTTCTGGGAACACAGGCACCTGATTATAGCCAGAAAAAAAATCCATCATTGACATTCTAGATGCTCCCACCACTTTCTGCAGGATGTGGTCCATCTTAGGCAATGGATAATTATCCTTTAGAGATGCTCTATTTAAATTCCTGAAATCCACACACAGCCTTATTTCTCCATTTTTCTTTCGGAGAGGAACAAATTTTGCTACCCATTCCGAGTATCTCAATGGCACAATTATTCTGGCCTTCAGTAGCTTCTTGATTTCCTTTTCAATAGAGGGAAGTAGCAGAGGATTTATCTGTCTGAGCTTCTGCTTATAAGGATTTGCATATTCCCTCAAAGGGATTTTATGCTGCATTATATTAACATCAAAAGTTTTCAGGTCCTGATAGGACTAAGCAAATACATCTTTATAAGATTGAAACAACTTCAAATATTTTTCTTTATATTCTTCTGGGACCCTTTTGGATAATTTTACAAATTTGGGATCAGCATAAGTACCCAGATTTAAACCTTCCACTTGATCTTCTTCTATCACTTTGTTTGGCTACAATGGAATATCATCTTTGTTAAATAACCTTTCTAGAGGAACCAGACCTCTAGGTATAACATTTCCTTTCAGCTCTAGCACTTTATTACCTGCTATTTTCTCTTCCCATCTGTTTTCTGCAATATTTTCAGTTTCTCCTTCTTCATTATCATCAATCTCCATATTAGAGAATTCTCCCACTATCTCCAAAAATCTCTTCATCTGTTCATCATCTTCAAATACCTGCCAGTGCTTAATATTATCTGGGATAGATGGCCTGTAACGTATCTCCACTTCATATCTTAAAAGTGGATTCTGAGGAGGATGAAATGTACTGGCAGCTATAGCAAGAGAATCTGCTATCTTGTTTTGCTCCCGGGGCATGAACTGTATGTTAAATGCTGAGAAGAAATTCTCCACCATGTCCCATACTTCATTTCTGTAAGCTCTCAGCCGAGGATGCTTAGTTTGGCATTGATTTCTGATCTGCCTTACCACCAGCTCAGAGTCTCCCATGACTTTTAGACTTTGGATGCCCATGTTTCTAGCTGTCTGCAGTCCCAATAAGAGTGCTTCATATTCAACTACATTATTGGTAGCCTCATACTCCAGTTTAAAGGACAGTGGCACCCATTTTCCTGTAGGAGAGATTAACAACACCCCAGCTCCATTTCCTTCCCTTGAATTTGCCCCATCAAAATGCAAAGTCCAAATTCCTGATTCATGGTCTTCTTTAGGCTGCTCAGCTTGGATTTGACCAAAGAGGGGATCATGTGCATAGTTTTGATTTTCTTCTAACATCAAACATGAGAAGTCTCCCTCTTTGTTATAAACTGGGGAATTTTCTGAGCAGTCAGCCTTAGTTACCATTTTAAAAAATCTAGTCTCCCTGTATAACCTCCTTTCCTGGCCTCTAAAGACTGGGACAGTAGCATATGTCAAATCCAATTTGATTGACCCACCAATTTTGGTACCCCAGGACCTTGACAACAACATGCCAAAGCGGGCTAGGATATCGGCAACCACAATGTCCATGACTACACTCTTTGCTGGAATTTGGGCCAAATTGACCACTAAATCTTTAATCATTCCCAAGCATTTTACTGTTTTAGAATCAAATGAATATAAATCTTTATATGGTCTGGTTATTTGCAATCCTAGTTGTTCCATGACAGATAGAGGCATAAGGTTATGGGAAGCCCCAGAATCCAACATACAGTTGTGTAACAGCAGGTCATGAATAACTAGAGACACATAAAAAGGAGGAGTAGAAGGGTCTATCTCCTCGACATGTGGGCCGAAGACTACCATGGGTCTTTCTTCTTGAAGGTTTAAACTATCAGGCACAATGGGTACTTCAGGAGGAAGCATGAAAGAAGTAACTTGAGACTGATAAATATGATGTTTTAATAATTCGGTCAGGGGGACAGGAATCTTAATTTTCTCAAGCTCTTTTTGTAAATTAAAGGCAAAAGGGGGCTTTTCTATCACTACTTCTTTTGACTCTTTATTTTCAGCTGAAGATTTAATTTCTTTTGACACTAACTCAGCATTAGGAGGATTGACTATTTTTGAAGAAGAAGGAATCTGATCATTAGGCTACAAGGGAGCATTCAAAGGACTCTTACCTTTTTATACGTTTCTCTTTGTTGCTGATTCCTTCTGAGCAGGTGCTTCTTTCTGAGGTGGCTCCTCTTCTTGATCTTGAGTTCGGGTCCTCTTCCTTGAAGACCTGAGATCATAATTTACATTGAATTGTGCTTGCATGAAATCAGTAAATTGCTTACAATAATGGTCAATCTCCGCTTCTTCCTCTTCGTCTTGCAATGGGCACTCTATATCATCATTATTTTAAAAAGCCAGATTTGAATCTTCTAATTGATAAGTAACACCTTCAGTGGAGTCATCTGCTGGACCTTCAAAGTACAATGGATGTGGTACTTGGTCTGGTTGCTCCTTTGCTTCTCTCGGCAATATCTGCAATGGTGGTCTTTTATATTGGGGATTGTATCCTCTGTTTGGAGCATTATAGAAATTCTTGGGAGCTGCATTTTTAGCCTCCAGTTCAAGCTTAACCATCTTCTTTATCATCTTGCTTATTTCATCCATTTTATCTGATTCTTTCTCTGGATTAGAGGTGGAACCCTCTTCTTTGCCTCTCCTCCTAGTATGTTGTTCAATTTTTCCCTTCGACTTCCCAATGGAGGAAAAGTTTGCTTCCAACTCCAGAGCATCTGATTGAGCATCATCAAGCGTAGTAGGTTTTATTTCTCTCAACGAGAATCCAAAGTCAAAATCAAAGGCTGCTATAAAAACTATCTTGGCAGCAGCTTCATGAGGCTTCATTTCGGGAGGAAGGCTCAAATATAGCTTGTTGAATCTTTTAATAAACTCTGACACTCCTTCATTTTTCTTCTTCTTCAAGGTATTAAATTCAGTAAGAGATTTACCGTAATCTTTCTTTACTCCCCACTTCCTGAGAAAATTATTCTCCATCTCTTCCCTGGTAGTGACAGAACGATTTCCCAATGTCTTGAACCATTTTCTGGCTTCACCCTCCAAAGACTGTACAAATAATCTTAAGGCCACATCCAAATGTTCAAAATTTAAGTTTTCTACAAAAGAAAAGAAAGTCTCAAGATGTTTCTGAGAATCTATTTCATTTTCACCATTGAATCTCGGTAGTATCTTCAAATAATCCTGAGGCATATCATTTAGCACTTGGGGTAAGGCCAGAGGAGCATATTTATTCAATAGAAAAGCAGGAACATTAGCCATTGGAGGAGGTGGGGGTTGTGCAGCAGTCTGAGATACGAATGGAGGAAGAGGAGTGGGAGGAAGCGGAGTATGTATAACAATGGGAATAAATTGCACAGAATCCTGCGGTGTGGATGGGAATAGTTCACGGTTAACAGTAGATGCTTCTGTAACTTCTTTAATTTCCTCAGCCTCGGGAGTAGGATGAGAATCTTCTTCAATCTAGGCAATTCCTCTATGTGGAGTTTCTGAGTAAAAATCGAGATTTTCTGTTCTAATTTCTTGAGAAGAAGAGGGCGGATAATCTTCAACGGAATATTCAGGGTTTTTAGCACGGACTGATTTCCTCTCCTTCCAAACTCTTTTGTGAATGATCTTCTCTGGGTCAGACACGTAAGGTGTTTATGACTGAGATGTATCTGACCTAAAATGTGCCTAACTAGGAGCCAGGACTACCAATAAATTTATCAAATAAGGAACAGTGGAGTCCCCAAGGTGAGAGATACGCAACTCTTCAACTCTCTGTGCTCACCTGACTAGAGAGAAAACAATTTTGTCGAGGCCCAGGGAAACTGATATTCTCAAATTCGTTCCCCGGCAACGGCGCCAGAAAGATGTTGTGGACAATTTTGTCACCCCTAGAGACAGTCTAGAGTTGCCATAGACCAGTGCCTAGGATATCTTAATATAGTAAGGAGCTCATCATATAGCTTGGGTTGTCAATCCAAAAGCTCTCTTACTATCACTTGTAAAACAAGGAAATTAGATTGAAATGGGACCAGTCTCTCTCAGAAGCTGATACAAGGATAAAAATCGTGTAGGGACATCATGCAAAACTCCAATACAAAAGCATCAGACAGTTAAGAGACAACTTACTGTAAAGAGGGCCAATTCAAATAATATGCCACAGAAATCAGATATCAGAAAGTGGATGCAGTGAAGAAACATGAAGAAGATATTAGTTAACATGAGACTGATACCCAGATACACAACAGAATCATATATGGGCTTATCCGACTAAGAATCCATACATGACAATGGCGTTTTAAAAGCACCCTCCTCAAGCAACTAATATGGCAGAAAATATGGATAAGGTGAACGTGGAACAGTATAGCATGACTAGGCCTATTTAAAGCGCTTGACTAATCCCAGTATGGGCATCAACTAGGATGAATCCTTACTCAAGATTAGTGATCCACTCGCATTCTAGAACATGATACAAGAAGATAAATAGCATGAAAAGAGATATTGTATTAACACATAAGAGAAAATTACATACTGTGAGATACCAAAGACCAGAATCCTCATTATAGTTATAACTCCTCCTCACTGAGACCCTACTGGCTCTGAACCTTCATACCAAAGTATTACAAAATGTATACAAAAGCCTTCTCACTGCACAGTTTGCTGATAGAAATCTGGAACCCTTACAATGTTTTTCCTTCTAGTTTTTATAGAAGAAGGAGAAAACTCTAGAGAATGAGGTATGTGATATACATTTAATGGTCTCATTTAAACAAATTTGAAGGAAAATCCTGCCTATGCTATTTGGCGGAGCTGAACTAATGCACGTACTCAACTACCACTTCATGAAATAAATGTTGAAGATAAAAATCTCCTTATGAACAAGACATAAATAATAAAATATACAAATGCTATGTACTTGGCTGGAGGAGGAAAATCTGCTGTGATAAAACCTTGAGGTTGCTTGCAAGAATAAATTAACTGAAAAGAAGATCTCTACAGAGGCTCGGCATAAGGGGAAATATTCATGAACCTTCTGTACTTTCCTGAGAAGAAAATCATCTGAAATATAGTCTGTAGGGTATGATTTTAATGTATTGTACCCTCGGCTTGATCCTGAAAATCTCTGGCCCAATACCCTTGTCTTTTAACACCAGATATGAGCTCATAATCTTCAATGGGGTTGTTGAAATCTTTAATTCTTTGCTGATGTTCTTTGCAGGAACATTTATATCCCCATACGCTAACTGGCATCTTTAAATTTTCCTTGGGGCATTCGAAAGATTTTAGATCCTGCTCCTGCGATGAATGTATTATCATAGCGGCTTTTAGGACCCTTCTTCATAATGACAGCTTCAATTGGATTTCCTTTTGAGATGCTCTGTTGCTGCGGCCAAGACTATGAACTAAAACATCTTTCCATTTGTTGGAACCTTGCAAAATCCACCAACACATTAGAAAAACCAGGGAGAAGTGGGATGGACGAGGAGGTGTCGACGGTAATGGCGGCGAGGACATGGCTGAATGATAAGAACGTGCAGTGTGGTGCATAAAATATGATGGAGGCTTTGGAACGTAAACTTTCCGCGTGAAACAGTTTTAAACATGATGACTGAAAACGATGAACACAAATAAAAACACACACACACACAAACAGATATATATATATATATATGTATATACGGCAGGAGAAAATGACACGGACACGTGGGAGAATGACAAGTGGGTGTACGAAGGACAGGTGGGTGGACGACGTGGCTGCGGAGTCAACAGACAGAGAAGACCGGATTCTAGGCCGTCAGATTTTGGAAGACAGATCAACGGCTCAAAGGCGATGAGAGCGACGCAATGGTGGGCCACAGGACACGACGGACACGAGTTAATGGGCGAGCGGCTTTGGAGGATATCCACCGTTGGATTGAGGTTGACAGATCCAATGGCGCGGGTGAGTTCCGCTGCCTGGCCATTGTACAACCTTTAACGCGTGAAAAAGTGGTTTTTCGGGCCCGTACAAAAGACATGCGACACATATTTAGTGGAAACGCTGCCCCCATGGAGAATACCGCCGGCCCGTCCAAAGCTGTGCGGAATTAACTGCCGGTTTTCTGGCACGGGGACCACTATTACTACATTGATTGCGGGCCGTAGATTTGACTGAGATCGAACGGTTGCAGGTGCGCCCAAAACGTTTATCGTTAAGCCCCCTTTCCCTTTGGCATATGGTTTTGCACTCGGGTCCTATGGGAATTCAAGCAAAAGGTGCTGTGGCTATGTGGGCTAGGCCCGATACGTTTTATAAACGTGGATTTCAATCTTTGCATAGTGTATTTACGGGTGAAATAGTAACAGTAGACCAAACATGGAGGGCATTGGCCATGAAAGATGTTTTAAACAGACCCAAAGGAAGTTGGTTGCCAAAATTTAAATGGAGGGGGGGGTGATATGCACAACACCATGGATGGAACATTCATTTGAGTATCGCTTACCAGTATCCACCACCTTGCATTGAGCATAGGATCACTCCTATCCCAGGAACTAGTGCATCTGTTTCTTGATACTCATTCCATCCATTGTATCATAGCATTATTTTATTTTTTTTCAGGCTTATTATATGAAAAAGACAAAAAAATCAAATATAACAAAAAGAGCGGGAACAGGATGTTACTTCATAATCTGATGGCAGTACAATATCAATTTGTTGCCCTTGAACAAAGCACATACAGTTATATATTTCCTTCATTTGTGATGGTTTTAGTTTCGACCTAGGTTCAACTTTTTCCTTGTTTCACTGGTCAGTCCTCCCCCGGTTGGTTATCTCTTCCAATCATATGGAGAGTTTGTTTTTGCCTCCTGCATAATAGACTTATACAATGTCATTCTTTACTACCGTGGTCATCACGAGTCATGCTTTTTTTCAAGGGAATTTTAACCAGAGTCGGCCATTCTGCAGTGTCTCTTGACTCATTATTCAGTCGGCCTTCCCAGTCTTGTCAGTATCTTGTTCTATCACATCAGATGTTTTGGTATTTTGCTTGTGCTGGTTTGAGAAGGTCTTCATTAACTTCTTGCTGGTGGGTTTGTCTCTCATTGACTACGACATATTTCTCTGAGAGTAAACCTAGAGCCGCACCCTGGCCCTATTTCCATCATTGATAGGTGACCTTGTGCGTAGCATTTGATCATCATTATGGGTCTTTGACTGAGTGGTTTTTCTTGTGTTCAACGTCAGCATACATTATCACACTTGGGATTCATGCAGTACCTTTATTTCCATTTGACCCTATCGGTGGATATCTCGCCTCTGTGTCAGCTTTAATTATTGGTTGGTTCATAGGGTTTCTTCCATGTGCTAGCTTCATCTTGTGCATGTTGGAAACGTACTTCGGTTTGGTTCCATCACTCTGCTTCGTCCGATTCCTTCCAAATCTTGGCCTGCGGATTACACTCGCGCTGGACTGATGTGGGATGCCTTAATGCCTTCCTTCCAACAGATCTTTTCGCATCGAATCCGACTCATTGCTCTGGGAATAAGATCTAGAGTCTTTTTTTAGTACCTTAGGGTTTGAAGTTATCAGTGGCAGACTCTTCACTATCGATAGTGGGCATTCATCATTGCCTCATGATTGGTAGATTCTTCCATGTGTTCGATTTCAACTCATTCATTCGCACTTGTTATATTGTACTGGGGCACCTTGACACTCATTTTCATTATCGTTGGGTTGTCTCGCGTTTGTTAACGGTATACATTATTGACCAGTAATCAAACGATTTCTCACATGGTCGACTTCAGCTCATTTATTCCTATTGTGTAGAATTGTGCCATCAAGATCAGTGAAGACCTCAGGTTGCATCAACATTTTTCGGTTCACTTTTGACAGTCCATTCAGTTTCTGTCAATGATGTCGTCCACCTTTATATGTTGCAGTGTCAGTACAGCAGCATCCTATATGTTGGCTCTCAAGTTGCGTGATTGTACCATGTGTTCCACCCCTTATGCTTTGGTACCTAGAGATTCAGTTACTTTTGTGATCAGACATCCGTTTTTAGTATTATTGATTAGTTTGATATATGTGATACTTGGACATTGATTCCAACTTGTATTTCCGGGCTGTGCTCAGATGATTCATTGTGTACTTTCAGTTCAGCTATACTTGTATACATTTTGGATCAATTATGTACTTTCTATATGGATATATTTTTGACTGAGCATGGGTATGCCCGCCTCACACATGAGCTAACTCTCTATTTTATTTCATTGGTTTTTGGCAGGCTGAAATCTGGTGAAGTCCTCTCTTTTCCTTGTGAAGTTCTTTCTATACACATAATACATTTCGGCCATCATGTACCCCTTCTGACCTCATATATTAGGGGGCATCTGTTATAGCATCATTTTTCACCCTCATGTGATTCATGATTTTCTCTTTGGCCTTGGGCACCCATTCCCACAGACTTGAATGAAAGTTCATAAAAAACAGTGTTTAAAATCCCATACGCAGATATTCCCAGACTTTTCCATGTGTATACGTGAGTCCAGAGATACTTTTCTACGTATGCCATTAAAATCATTAAAAAATATATAAAAATCCCTATTTTCGAGGCTGGGTTGATGGTTATTCCCGTAATTCAACCACCCCAGCCCGTGGCCAACTATTTCCAATAGATTGAAACTACTTCAAGGGAGTATAAAAGCCCCTCATATGCATGGCCTAAGGGAGAGAGAAAATTATAGACATTATACTCTGTTGGAGCCCAATTCAAGTCGGATTTCCCGTGCCTCCTGCACTTCCCAGATTTTTATAGGATACTCTTTTTTCGTGGAGGTGTTCATCAGCTTATATGTCATCTCGTGTGCTTGATTCTTGAAAGAATCCTAGCGAGGTAAGGGCGGGATGGATCCGGAAGATGGTATGTTCGAAGATCATGGAAGGATTCAGGTGATCTCTCCACCTTTCTATTATTGTACATGCTATTCGTAATGAAGAAGAACCATCTTGTTCCTAAATTCACGTGTTAATATCTGCTTGCATATGTGAAAATATTGTTGATTAAGCATTTACTATTGTTTATATGATGTTTCACATGGATTACACTGACATTTAGAAAAGATATATAATGTACAACTAGATTTCCGTGCATGTCTCTTCTTGATTTCCAGGTTGAAGAGAAAGAAGGGTTGTTGGGGGTTTGGACCCCGCAGGATCTACATCAAACATAGGATCTACGGGTGAGTCCTACAATCTATAATATCTAGTTTTTAGCATACAAGTTTGGTTGTGTGAGTCCTTCTTGAATAGCATGCCCTGATCTGTGGAGGTTTTTGACCCAACGACCTCTAGGGAGTTATTTCCCGAAACAATAATATTTAGGATAATGGGTTAAAACAATCCCATATTTGAAGCAAAATGTGGTTAAGGCATCTGAGCTAAAGAATTTGGCATTGTGTGTTACAATTTTGGCTAGTGTTCCAAATCTAATGATAAAACTATCTTCTAGGAAATTCATTATTACTTCCTCATTTTTTTTCTTATTTGGAATAGCTTCCACCGATTTTGTCAAATAATCAGTGGTGGTTAGCATATACTTATGTCCATTGTTGGATTTATCTTTGAAATCCACAATAAAACCCAAACCCTATGTTTTGGAATGGTGTCTAGATTCTCAACTATGACCGACTTCAAAGGAGATGAGGGAATTTTTTGTTTTTTTATGGATAATTTGCTAAGCCAACATGACCTAAAATGTTTATGAGTATTAGTGAAAACAATCAACCAATAATATCACGTTCTTACAAATTTATGGGCAATGGATCTAATAGAAAAACATCCCCACAAAATCATGAGTGAAATTCTAAGATCAGTTTCTCAACTTTTTTCTGATTACAAATCTAAGTATTATCCCATCTACATTCTTCCAACCAAGCCCATTTGAAATCGGACAAAATTTCATGGCTTTCAACCTTAATCCTCTTATTTTGTGATCCACTATGTGATGTGGGGTAGGAATATTTTTGAAGTAGTAAGTGATGTCAACATACTAATCATTAGTTTCTAATTCATTTAGGATAGCCAAAACATGATTTTTTCTCCTAATTCAAAGGATCTCTCATTTCTCTTAGTCAACATTTCTACTAATTCTTGCCCCCAGACCATTTTCTTTGGTTCATTATCCAAATCATACTCTTGAATTTTAGATTCCTATTTCCCTCTTGATCCTAAAATTATGATAGATTAGAACATCCTTTCTTGTGGGATAAGGAATGTAAGAAATGGTTTATTATAGTTGATATAGGGTCTGCAATGCTTTAAGGATTTTCCAAGGGCATCGACTTGCTTTTCAGTGATTGTATATCTCAATTCACCATCTCAAAGGGCCGTCATCATGAATGCAATGTGTTTCCATTTCCATCATCATCTTTTTATACTAATTTTCTAGTGATTGTATATTCAGAAGAAAAGAAGTAAGTAATGAAATCTTTGGAACAATCTAGGCCAACCGAGAATGGAGGTGTCCTGATTGTCCTTGATTTCTTCAAAATATATCCTACTTCTTTTGCCCCATACAAAAGCAACATCCTTCTCCAGTAATGAATTCATGTGTTTAACAATTTCAGAAAAATTTGGGACAAATCTTCTTATGAAATTGATCCTACCGAAGAAGGAACTCAAAGAATTGTTATACTTTTAAGGTTAATATCATTGATAGATTTGATTCTTTTGAGATATATATAGATTCTTTCTTTGGATATATTGTGTCCTAAAAGTGTTCCTTGGTCAACCCCAAAAAGGGATTTCTTGGGGTTCAATGATACTCTATATTTCCTACATTGGCCAAAACCTATAGAAGAAAATATTTATAATGGAAAAACTATATAAAATTATGTGTTGTATGCTCCAAATCTAAATATTCAACTTTTGTTCTTCATGGTTTGTAACTTCACAATTATAGAATTATTTTTTATGGATTTGGCAAATTGGTTATGTTATATGAAAAAGGTGTACATTGAAGTAAAATGAATTGAGTGGATGTTTCAGAAGAACATTTTAGAAGCCTTTCATTTTTTGATTTAATTTTTCTTCTAATTTCTACAAAATTTCAGCTAGAATAAGCTAGTTTATCACAATGACCCAACACGTTTCTGGGTTGGAGGGAGGGTGTGAGAATGGGGAAACTATTATAGAAGATATTTGGAGACACCTCCGAAATTTTAGGAAATGTCATGGAAAACATTGAGGTTCCAAACATAGTGGACCTTGTTTCGCATCCTAAAATATATAAAAAGTAAATATATGAAAACAAATGACAAGTCGCAAACATGACCAATAAAAGGCATGAAATAGATATTTCATATTAGCTATATATATATATATATATATATATTTTATTTTTTTTTTCAAAGGCCATAGGGAAAATTAATGCCCAAGAGTCCCTCTTTGAAGGGCAGACATCGAGGAGTCCCCCAAAAACGGAAACTCTCATTTATTGGGAAACGTACTTCCATGTACCTTTATGATTTTCCATAAAAGGGGGATGCAGAGAAATGCCTCCCACGGAGTTTCCCTAGTTGAAATATGTAGCTAGGTTTAGTATTCATAATGACATATGTAACGTTGATTTTTTGTATTCAATGAAAAGAGAAAAATAAATCCATTATTATTTTTCTTGAGTCATGGGTTTCATGCTCAAGGGAAATTTACTTTAGGTCAAGCTCCCATTGAGAGCTTCTAGGATTTTTCATTGAGTCTATAAAGTGAAAAGAGTCATTGTCATGTATGAATAACCCTTCTAATGCATGTTACATATTGTAAGAAAAGTTATTTAAGTCGAAGTCAAGTCAAATTACCCTCGAAGATCTTGTCAAGTGCTTATGATCAACCTTTAAAGGAGAAAGTCAACCTATTTGAGGGCACATGAAGGGCTATATAAAGGAGAACTCATCCTCGCTAAAGGATCACTAACTCAATAATAAAGCAGAGTTCGATCAAGTAAGAGCAAGGAGCCTATTACCCAATGAAGGAAGAAGGAAGAAGAGTGATTTTGTTTTTTTTTTTATTTGTTTTGGGCTAATCTCCTCCACACTTGCAAAGATTAGGCCAACCAGGAAAGAACAAAATTGCAACCACTTAAAGGGAGCTTAAATTGGGTCAAAGAAGTTAAAATTAGAAACTCGAATAGGAGAGGATGGGAGTCTAGGGAAAGCAAATTCAAAAGGAGGATAATTTTTCCATATTTTAGTCACATAGGTGACCTACTATTTCTGTAGAAGAGGCTGAAATTGCAGGTATGCATCCACAACTTGAAATTCCGAGTTAGGGATGAAATATTAAGATGTGGTACAAGTTTGAATAGCGTGGATTGGGGGAAGTTGAAGTTAATGAAGAAGAAGCATTGACTTCGGCTTGGAGTGGTTATTAGATCAAGTGTCAAGGTCTTGGAATTCCCCAATTGAAGATTCTATAAGAAGAATAATTAGGTGGGTTTTCCTCTCAAGCTTGGAGAGGTTTTGGCCCTCACTGATCGCCTACTTCCCGTGTCTTTTGTCTTATTTTTATTTATGGTTAGGTAGCTATTTGATGAAGAGGAATACATAATAATATTCAAGTACAAGAACAACGCAATTAAGAAGAACAAAAATTCCTCAAAAGAAACTATCATTATAAGAGAAATCATCTAATATCTCTGCCCTAAATTTACATCGCTATCCCCAAAATATGGGAAGTGTGAGAGTTATCACCCTCAACTTAAGAAGGCATGTACTATGTAACATTGGTTTATAGAAATGGAAGATTTAATGGAAATAATACATATCATGATCAATGCCCGCGGAATACAAAGAAAAAGAAATGCTATCCCTTAAATTAAGTTGGTTAGCCTTTGCTATTTGTTATTTTGAATGAGAAGACTCCTGATTTGTGTCTAAAGCATGCATAGTTTCCGTGCTGAGAATAATTTCAACTTTCAGGACTTCTCGAATTGGATAGCGCTAACTTCAAGTCACAGCTTTGCATAACCTCCAAGATAGACAAAAGTTCAGCTAGAAGTATGTCTCTCAAATTAACATTATGATACCAATTAGTTAGGAATCAAAATGAGATAAAAGATTGTTTTCTTTTCTTGTGACGTTAAATATAAATGTTTCGTATTGCTGCAGTGCTTATTTTCTTTTTCCCATAATGGACTAATGATCATTTGGTGGTCGCTAGAAGCACCATGGTGGGAGAAACTTAGTAGGAATATTGTTCCAGTACAATGTACAAACCTTATTCTGATTCTGCCATCAGAGGAAATTGTTGCTAAACCTTGAAGAGAAAATACCAGGGCAAACAATACGGGTTGCAGTACCGCAGATGAGACACAAGTATGCTATTCTTGCTTTTAACATATGAAATTGGTTTTCTTCATATTCCTTGATGATAATTATATTAATTTTTTGAACAGTCACTTGAGAAAATTTAGATGACTTGCCCCTCAACCGTTATAATTTTATGTCTTCATAGCATTCATAGATGTTCATGTCACTCAAAAAATGATTTTTAATATCCAAGAATCGTATGGCAAGATGATGCCATTGAATTACATAAAGTGGTTGCGTGGACTCTTGACTGAGTTGTTATTTCTTCACAGTTTGCAATGAAAATTGTGTGCAATGTATTGATTCAAGATCTCTATCAATAGAAGAGAAGTTACCTTTTTATTTTATTACAGTTCACCAGCTTGAAAATTCCTGTTTGAGTTTATTTGGTACCCATGTTGCTTACTAAGAAAATGAAAAATCTATTGCAACATATCCAGAAAAAGAGCTAAGAGCACATTTTCTCCTTACATTTGATTCACAGCTTCTATAGGTGGCTAACATGTGGGCCTATTTAGACAGATGCATGAGGCATAGAAAGAAGCTGAACTCAGCTAAATATAGAAATTTCTCATATTTGATATAGTGTGCATGTCTTGTTTGATTTGAAATTGTGCTGAAATAATTTCAATGTAAAGTCGCACCAGAAGACATGCTAATATGCATGTATATTTTCAAGTTTCAACATATACAATTGGCACATTTTCCTTATGAGTACTTCAAATCTGCATTCTAATCATCAACAGAAGATAGTCCAGCTTAACTAACCTAAAAAAAATATTGAACGAAGTCCTACCAAGCGGCCCTGTTGAACTAACCTGAAATGACAGCCATGCCCCCTCAGCCCAGCCTTCCGGGGCCTCCTTCATGACAATTTCTTCCAATTGCCTAGAAAGATTGCGCTCGTTCTCTACAATGCGACTATGGGCTTCGTCCACACCCTTGTGATCCAGCTGATCTCCAAGAGACTGTAGAATGGATCTGCTCTGTAAAAGATCGGAAACAATTCCTGTCATTTTAGCCACGAGATCTGCCTGCAAAAGCTTAGGTATCTCTCTAACCACAACATCACCATGCCGCTCACTGGTCTCGAGATCCACTTCAATAGCGTTCGAGGACGAGGGTTTGGAGGCCAACATCAATGGCTACTGCAGAGGCCTCAAAGACAGAATGTACAAAAGAAATGGATGATCCTTCGAATTGAATTCCATGATTACTTAGATTTCTACAGATCTCAGTACATGCATTCACAACCTTAATCGATTCGTAACAAAGGGCAGAGATTTTATTCCTCTAACGGACTTCGAAGGATTCGAAATCTAGACCTAGTGAGGGAAAACGAATTTTAATAGTGACGGCAAGCACATTTTAATATTGCAAGTGTAATAAGCCATTTGAAATAAGAAAAAAAACATTGCGTTCTTTTTGTGGGTCAGCCGATAAAACTTGACACCGTATCCACCTCATGGTGACGACAACAACAGTTTTCCTTCCTGGAGATGGCAACAACGGTTCATATTGCCTTTTGTTTGCGGGTCGACCAACGAAACATGACACTGTATCCACCTCCTCGTGACGACAACAGCAGTTCGCCCTCGTGGAGATTACAACAGCAGTTCGCCCTCGCAACTGTTGTTTCCGCCCTACAACTCAGATGCCCAATGTGCCTCAAATTAGTTTTTGCGATCCCTATATGGATGAACTACTGCGCTACTCTGTGGATTCTACTCTATGGATTCTATTAATGAACATAGATTCTTCAAGTTCTTCATGTTAAGATGAAACCCTCTCTATCATAACAAGAGAATATTAAAGACTCTAATTAGATGCGAAGCGGGGCTTGACTGACCAGTGGGAGGAGAAGGGTACAACGAGCCAGTTGTAAGGCCGTGTGTTCTTCAATACCGTGTCAGTGGAGACCTGCCAAGTGGAGAGAACATGTGTTGAGCTCTTGAAAGAAGCCAGATAGATGGTAATTTTTTATTAGTTGGAAGGATAAACATATGGCAATATTTAATTGGTGGAAGAGAAAAATTCGAGCTCAGTGTTTTCCTATCCCAAACCAACAAAGACAACCTTCAGCGTAATTAATTACATGGTCATAATTCAACTCCTAAACTCCTATTTAGAAGCAGTAAACGCTAGCCATCACATTAATGTTAGGGAAACAATACCAAAGCTTATTATAAAAGGTTATTGTTAGACCTTTTCGTCCGAATATTAGCGTGCATTTCAATTTCTTCGCCAAATATGCCATTCAGTACGTTTGAGTACGTCTCCGAAAAAAATCATTTGTAGAGTGTTAAATATAAACCATCAATGAAAATCCAGTGCATAAATTCATGGGTAGAGCCATGAGAACGGTGGTTGAGCATCAATATATTGTGGAAGTAATATATGGGGACATAGGTTTTTTTTTATATTTAAGTATATTATTTAAAATATCATAAGCCATAATTTGAGTTAATAATTTTTAATCGCTATTTTTTATGATCTTTGTTACTCGTAAGAGATAAAGAAAAAATTCCATGCACCATGAAAAGATATTCACATCACAAACCAATAGATATATTGATTGTGACGCTCTCTCATTTCATACAATCGATGTCGTTACTCTATTATAGAGAGTGGACAGTGGAACATATCTACGGATAGAAGAAAACATTTTATTTCATGTATACAACCGGTAAATCCTTCATCATATGCTGTGACTTGACAATACAAGTTATTCATCGCATGCATGCTTTACAAATAATACCACATCTTATTACAAATGTTAACTGAAAAATCTATCATCGCATGCGAAATTTGGCTATCTTCCCCTGGGCCAACACACACATTCTACAGTCAGTATTACCTCGATGTGTAAGTATTACAGTCAGTATTACCTCGATGTGTAAGTATGTCAAACGCCAATATAAAGAAAACTAAAAATTAAAAGTTAAAAATAAAACCTAAATTATGTTGGCTTAAAGAATAACTTACACAACCATATAAATAAACAATTAAAAATAAATAATAGATAAAATTTAAACAATATAAATGAAAATATGAAGAGATTTAAGAACACTCAAAAAATAGATATTGTAGATAAATAAAAATATAAATAAACGAGAAAGGTATGGTAAATAAATAAAACCTATTTTTCTAGGTACTTCGGAGGTATTGTAAATAAATAAAAATATAGATAAACTAGAGGTATGGTAAATAAATTAAACCTCTTTTTATATTTACTGCATAAAGCTATTTGTGTTTACAAAACTTCAAAAAAATGGTTTTCTTTAGTTGAATCCTATGGGCCAAATACCACGGGACAAATTATTATTAATACCATGGACCAAATACTATATTTATAAAAGATGTATTAAAAGGTAAGGTAAATTAATAAAAATATATCAATAGGAGTATATATCAACATCTCATTATATATGAAGCCTATGAACCAAATTAATAATAATACCATGCAAAAAAAAACATTATTAAAGGTAACATTAATATTAAATATTAGTATTATTATTATTATTAGATCTAATATTCATATTAATATTATTAAATTTAATAAATTTATATTAATAGAATATTAAATTATATATATATATATGGGAGAGAAGAAAAAAGAAATATGGTAGAGGTGGAGAAATAGCGGGAGTGCATAGAAGAGATGGAGATAAACTGAAGGAGAGGATGAATGAAGAGAGAGAGAGAGATGATTGGAGGGTAGAGATAGAGAGTGAGAGTGTGAGAGAGATAGAGAGATAGAAGGAAGAGAGAGGGAGGTAGGAGAGAGAGGAAGGATGAGAGGAGGAGAGGGTGAAAGAAGAAGAAATACATCGAGAGTGAGAAGTGGAGAGAGAGGGAGTGACAAGGGAGATATGGATAGAGAGTATGTATGTTTAGGGGTGAGATAAAGAGACATAGAAGGAGCGATTGAGACAAGAGGGAGATAAGGAGCGATAAGAAGAAAGGGAGGGATATAGTGACATAATTGGAGAGAGATATAGAGTGATGGGGGAAGAGAGATGATTTGGGAGAGAGAGAGTGGTGAAGATAGAGAGAAGCATGCGATGAAGGGAGAGAGATGAAGGACGAGAGGGAGGACTTTAGAGAGAGGAAGAGAGTGAGGGGGGAGGGAGAGGATTGTAGGGGAACGAGATAGAGTGAGAGCAAGTGATGGGTGATGAGAGAGGAAGGTAGGAGATAAAGGCAGAGAGATGAAGTAAAAGAGAGGGGACTTGAGAGAGAGGAGGAGAGAGGGCGGGATATAGGAGGAGAGGGGGAAGGAGGAAGAAATACATAGAGAGTGACAATTGGAGAGAGAGAGACAGTGAGTGACAAGGGAGAGATGCAGAGAGAGTGTGTATGTCTGGGCTGAGATAAATAGATAAAGAAGGAGAGATGGATAGAAGGGAGAACAAAAGGGGAGAGAGAGAGGCATATATTAAAAAAGTTGGAAGGTGAAGATAGAGAGAGAGAGAGAGAGAGAGATGGGAGATAAAGGAAGATAGAGAGTGGAGAGAGGTAGGGAAAGAGAGATGGATATGGAGTGGTAGAGAGAGGGAGGTAAGAAGACATCAATAGAAAGTGAAAGTTTGAGAGAGAGAGAGAGGGAGTGATAAGTAATATGGAGAGAGAGGGAGAGAGGATAGAAGGAAGGAAGAGATATATAAGATGGGGATAGGGAGGAAAGGGCAAGAGGGAGAGAGGATAGAATGAGGGAAGAGAGATATAAATGGGGGATAGGGAGGAAGGGGGAAGAGAGAGAGAGAGGGAGGGAGAGGAGGAGGGAGTTATAGATAGATAAATTGTAGAAAGAGAGTGTACATTTTAGGGTTGATATAGAGAGACAAAGGGAGATAGAGATATAGATGGAAGGTGAAGAGAAAGAAGAGGTAGATGGAGATGGGGAGGGAGGTACAAAAATATTGATAAATATGGAGTGAGAGAGAGTGTGTGATTGTGGGGGTGAGATAAAGAGACAAATAAGGATATATGGAGGGAGATATAGATATATATGGAGGGGGATAGAGGGAATAATATTTATTGCAATAGATGCATTGATTTCACTGTATATGGTGATTTCTTATCCTCTTTGATTGCTTGGAATAGATGCAATGATTTCAGTGTAGATTTTGATTTCTAATGATATTTTATTACTTACACTAGATGCATTGATTTCAATGTAGATGATTTATAATCTTATCTGATTGCTTGATCTAAATGCATTTATTTCAGTGTAGATGGTGATTTTTAATCTTATTTGATTGCTTGAAATAGATGCATTAATTTCAATGTAGATGCTGATTTCTAATTATATTTGATTTCTTACACTATATGGATTGATTTCAATATATCTGATTTGTAGTCATATTTGATTGCTTGTACTAAATGCATTGATTTTAGTGTAGATGGTTTTTTATAATATTATTTGATTGCTTGCACTAGATGCACTGATTTTAGTGTATGTTTTGGTTTATAATCCAACTTTATTACTTGCATTAGATACATTCATTTGAGTGTAGATGTTGATTTCTAATCCTATTTGGTTACTTGCATTAGATGCATTCATTTCAATGTAAAAGTTTTTTTCTAATCTTCTTTTATTTTTTGTATTAGATACATTGATTTTAGTGTATATGTTGATTTCTCATTTGATGTAATTGTATGTATGATGGTACATTAATTTTAAATTTATTGGATTACTAGTGTGCATTGATTTCAGTGTAAGAAAAAAAAAATTGTTGACAATGCAGCATTATTTTTGTGTTATAGTAATTAAACCTAATAATATTAGAGAGAAAGAGAAACAACACATGATGTTTGTATGATGGTTACTACAACAGCTGGAGCTAAATATTTAAATGGTTTATGATTTCAACTATATTTTTCATATAATCGATATGAAAAGATAACAAAACCAACAATACAATGACAATAAGAATAGTAGAAGAAAATAGTTTGAGATTTATCACAATGAAGCTTAATTTACTACATTTTTATTATTCACATTTTCTATCATTCAATAATATTGCTTCGTCACTTTGCATTAAAAAGTTTTATTTTATCATTTTTCATCATTAAATTCATTTTACAATATTTATTATATCAACAATCATATGTTCATCATATTACTGATAGATTTTCTCTGGCCTCACAGGACTAAAACCAACCTAGATCCATCTTAACTTCAGACCTATCAAGTCCAGAAGGATCAAATCTCTCCATATGAAAACATTTCCTCAAGTTTTGCACTCAAAAAAGAGATTTGCAACTTGAGGGATTTGATCTTTGTCCACGCTTCATAGATCCATAGTTAAGATGGATCTAAGATGGTACCATTTAGTGCCTCTACCCAGGCAGATTGTTGTGACCAATCCCATGGCTGTTGCCTAACGGTTGAATGGGTGGAATAGTTTTCTTAGCTTCATGTTGAACCACATTAGATTTTAGAGAAGGAAGTAGTGCCTCAAAAAGTCCATTAGAGTGCTCATGTGAAACAATTGAGTTTGAAAATACAGCTGGCTTCAAGTTAGTGTTGGAATCAGAATGCTCAGGGCAGCTCTTCTGCCAAAGGGTTCCTTCAACTTCAGGAGTACCTTTACAGGAGCCCTTTCCTGCGCCAGTAGATAACTTGTTACACGAGTTGCTCTAACATGAGAAACGCTATTGAGAGAGAGTGGCTTGAAGCTGAAAATCCGAGCAGCCTCACCTAACGGGGTTGCAAGAAACAATGTGATAATAATAACACAATTCTTCATCAGTCAATTGATTTAGTTAAAACAACATGTCTATCTATATCAAATGTGACTATCACAAGAAAAACAAATGTGAACATAGTAACGTATTGTCCACGGAGGTTATGATACTCAGAAGAAGACAAGAAGAGGAGAATACAAGAAAATGCACTTAGACGCGTCTCTACAAAAAAACTACACGCACGATGATAGATGAGAATTTGACTGGTCAAATGTTTAACCTTTCAATCATATTTATCTATTACCTCTAAGGTCAAGTCAATGAAACATAGATTCCTGTCATGTAGTGGAGGAATTAAAAAGTAAACCCTACAATTAGAATAACATTTATTCTTGTAAATATGAAATGGGCACACGAACCCCATAAAATAAAACAACCCACCATATGTTAAAAAGTGATTGCTTTCTTGTAGGCGAGATTCATGCATTCAGTCATAATCCAGAATGATTACCTTGCATATACTTTCCTTGACTTTAGAATTTCTTGCCTATTGACTTCTTTCTATGGTCGAGGATAAAATAAAATTGTTTAACAAAGAAACTGTAACAAATCGCTCGATATTTCGAATGTTTGAGGAGAATTAACATTCTCTACTTTTGTCCGAAGTGAAAATGTGTCAGTGGGTGAGAACAGTGATGGCCAGCTTTAGATGATACTAGATTCTGAAAGCACTTTTAAGGAAAATATGGCATTCACCTTTCTCTATTCATGTATTTTTAGATTCTCTTGTACTTTTGTCTGGATCAGGATTTGTCCTATACATTAATATACTTTAATATCAGGTCCTGTTTTCTGTGCACACCACAAATTCCATTCGATTTCTTTGCCAAAAAATCAAAAACTTCTTCTTTATAGTTGTTTTCCAATCCACGAAACCACCAGTTCATGGCAGAAAACTTGTACAGTGTTGGAAATTTTTGAATATTTCGAACAAAACAGAGGAAGCAAAGTTCCTCAACTAAACATGAAGATTTAATGATAGATATGTGGACAAAGAGATGGAGTAAAGCTCTATTTCATTAACCATAAAAATGACTATTAAAAAATACAAACTTTCATCAGAACTATAGTTCTGGAATAAACAAAATACTCCTTACTCTGTTTTACAATTTCTGATTTTACACAGATTTGTGTTTCAACAACACACAGACAGTTGCGGAAAATCCACATAGTTTGTTGCTGAAACACATAGATAGTTGCTGAAACACTTTGGAAAATGCATTGCTGCTACGAAACACAGCGATTCAGATTTCCTCTGTTTTCTGCTCTTTTTCTTCTTCTCTGTCTTTCTCTATTTCTCTAACATTAAAACAACTTCTGTCTATTACATATATATGTTGAAAAACATACTTGACTTAAAACATTAAAATAATAAAAATATCTTTTAAACTTATCAGCCTCTTAAATGCAGTAAGCGGTGGGAGATAAAGTGATTCCTTTTGGAAAAAACAAAGTCAGTTGCTGCAGGGAAATTAACTCTGAAATTTTAATGCACAGTGGATTGCAAAAATAAAACATGACTTTGAGGCATCCGTCCTTCTGAAATATCCACAGAAATCAGGTTTTTGTCCAACTGTTTCAGTTTGTAGCTGGAATTAAATTCCAACACTCCCCCTTAATTAAAATTGCTACTATCTTGCATACCCAGACATTCTCTAAGATAATCAAAACTTTTCTTTCCCAATGGTTTTATCAAGATGTTAGCAAATTGCTCCTCTGTTCTGCAATGCTGCAAAACAATCTCACCATTCTTAACCAATTCACGTAGGTAGTGAAACTTGGTGTCAATGTGCTTTGTCCTTTTATGAAAAACAAAATTTTCAAACAATGCTATCGCCAAGCTATTGTGACAGTAAATGGTTATGCCCTTTTCTTGTTCATGACACGAATCTCTGAGAACTCTTCTCAGCCATACTGCTTGGCATGTTGCTGTTGTTTCTGCCACATACTCTGCCTCTACTGTTGACAAAGCCACAATTGGTTGCTTCTTGGAAGCCCATGAGATGGCTCTCGATCCCATATGAAACACATATCCTGATGTGCTCTTCCTATCATCAACACTTCCATCCCAATCACTGTCAGTGTAACCTGTCAACATGAAACTTTCAGAAGAGGAGTATAAAATACCAAACCGCTTCGTTCCATTCACATACCTCATAATCCTCTTGGCTGCTTGCCAATGAGTCTATTTCAGTCTTTCCATAACTTTGGAGATTAAACTCACAGAATGCATTATATCCGGCCTAGTTGCAGTCAAGTACATGAGGCTGCCAACTATGCTCTTTTACAACTTTGGATCAAAATCCTTGCTGCTGTCTTCTTTGCTCAATTTCAACCCCATTATAGTTGGAGTCGCAGTTGCTTTGTTGTTCTGCATGTTAAATATTTTCAACACTCCTTCTACATATTTAACTTGGGAAATGAAAACACCATTTTCACTTTGGTCTACTTCAATGCCAAGAAAATATCTTAAGAAGCCCAAGTCAGTCATTTCAAATTCTCTTTTCATGACTGCTTTAAAATCAGCAATGAGAGAAGCTTCATTGCTAGTAAAAATTAAATCATCTACATATAAAACAACAATAAGAATCTTACCGTCATTCTCCTTTATGTAGAGTGTGGGTTCACCATCACACTTCTCAAACCCATTCTCAATCAGGTAAGCATCTATTCTGCTGTACCATGCTCTTGGAGCTTGCTTCAGCACATAAAGAGCCTTCTTCATTCTGCATACTTTATGCTCTTGGCCTTCAACTTCATAGCCTGGAGGTTGTTCAACATAAACCTCTTATTTTAACACTCCATTCAGGAATGCAAATTTAACATCCATCTGATAAATCTTCCATTTGTGTTGTGCTACAATAGACAACACAGTTCTCACTATTTCCATCCTTGCTACTGGTGCAAAGGTTTCATCATAGTCTCTACCTTGTTGCTGCTTGTAGTCTTTCAGAAAAAGTCTTGCTTTGTGCTTATCGATCTTGCCTTCAGCATTGCTTTTGGTCTTACAGACCCACTTAACTCTAATGACATATTTTCCTTCAGGGAGGTCCACTAACTCCCTTTTTTTACTCTTCTCAATTGCACAAATTTTTTCATTCATTGATTCAGTCCATTTATCTTCATTTACAGCATCTTTAAAATGAATTGGGTCATCAACATGACAATATAAAGAAAATAATGAATTCAGACCAGTATTGTTACTTACCTCTCCTTGTTCATAAATCTCATTCAGATTTCTAAATATTCGTCTTCTTGGTTTGCTTGGAGTTCCATTCGAACTTGAGGGTGTTTCTGATCCCTGCGATGTGCTTGGAGAAGCACTTCCTTGACTTCTCAAGGCTGTTCAAATTCCAGCTTGTGGTGTGATTTGTTGTACTTGCTGTGGTGGAGGAGGAGCCACCAAGGAAGGATTATTTGCTACTGTCCCTTCCCCTTCTTCTTCGTGAGACACAATTGTCTTCACATTCACTGTCTTCTGTAAGCTTCCATCCCAAGCTTCATCTTCAATGAACTGCACATCTCTGCTTACTATCAATTTCTTGGTGGATGGATTATATAGTTTGTATGCTTTTGGCTCATCACAGTAGCCAATAAAGACACACTTCTCCCCCTTACTATCAAGCTTCTTCCTTAGCTGATCCGGTACATGTGCATATGCTACAAAGCCGAATACTCTCATGTGAGTGACAGTTTTCTCTTTTCCACTCCATGCTTCTTCTAGTATTTTGTTCATGACAGCTTTAGTTGGGCATCTATTCAAGATGTAAACTACGCAAGTGATAGATTCATCCCAATACTCATGCGGCAAGAGTTTTGCCTTTAGCATACTCCTAACCATGTCCAGAATGGTCCTATTCTTCCTTTCTGCAACACCATTTTGCTGAGGTGTATACCTTGCAGTAAATTGATTTTGTATGCCATTCTCTCTGCAAAAAAGAAAAAAGTCTTTGGAGATGTACTCTCCACCTCTATCTATTCTGAGCACTTTGATATAATTCCCACACTTCTTCTCAACAAGAGATTTGAAGTGGCGGAATTTCTCAAACACTTCACTCTTCTGTTTCAACACATACACTCATGTCTTTCTGGTGTAATCATCAATGAAAGTTAAAACATATTTATTTCCAGCAAATGATGGTATTTGCATCGGTCCACACACATCAGAGTGAACAATTTCCAAGGGTGCCTTTCCCCTTATACTCTTTCCTGCTGGAAAGCTTTCTCTATGTTGTTTTCCCAAGATGCAGCCTTCGTAAAGGTTGTTCGGCTTCTCAATCAATGGCAATCCCTTTACCATTCCATTTCTGTGCAATAGATTCAAGCCTCCGAAATTGAGATGTCCAAATCTCAAGCGCCATAACCAATTTTCATCTTTCACTTGTTCTTGAAATACTTCTTGTGTTACAGCTACAATAGTTCTTCCTTCCTTCAAATTGTAGGTTTTAACCCTGAACATAAATTATCTACACACGAATCTTATAACAGAAAATAAACAATAGCAAGAGCATAAAAAATAAAATAGATAAACACAGAGATTTTCCCCTAGATCCCAAATTGGGACGACCAGCTTGATTTTTCATTATATTCCTTTTAGTGTTACAACACATATATATACATGCCGAAGCATACATAAACGCCAATCCATTAACCTTGGATTAGAACATAACCGTAGTTCCCTTGACCAGATCTACAAAATACCAAGGGTCGAAAAACATCGTACCCTAGAACCATGTGCAAACTCATGCACAAAACATTGGTGGGTCTGCATATGAGTGGGACTGCATACCAAAAAAAATTTATCCGGGGCACTACCCCGGACCCCGACAGGGGGGGCTGCTGCCCCCCCTATGACCCCCCTGCTGCGCCTGGCGCTAGTCATGGAAAGAATATAACACATACCCAACATTCTCCCACTTGTTGTTTTCTTTCCACAGGGGGCCACAGGAGAGCTTAGTCATTGGCCCAATTCTTCAACACCCAATGTTTCTCTACACCAAGAGAACTTCTGAGTGCTCACAGACTTCGTCAATGCATCTGCAACATTCTTCAAAGTGTCCACCTTTACCAGCAACACCCTTTTAGCCTCAACCATATCTCTAACAAAGTGATATTGAACATCAATGTGCTTTGTCTTTGAATGGTAAGCAGGGTCCTTAGCCAAGAAAATTGCACTTTGGCTATCACAGTCTATCCTTATAGCTTGTTGTACCAACCCCATACTTGAACACAATCTTTGCAACCAAACTGCTTCCTTGCTTGCATGAGTGGCTGCTATGTATTCTTCCTCTGTAGTTGAAAGCGCCACTACAGACTGTCTTTTACTCATCCAACTGATTGCACCTCCAAATAGGCTAAACACATACCCACTTGTAGATCTTCTTTGGTCCAGATCTCCAGCCCAGTCTGCATCAACAAAACCACGAATGTCCAACATTCTTTCTAATCCTGGTCTTCCTTGGTAGCACAAGCCATAATCACTAGTGCCACGTAAATATCTGAAAACACGCTTCACTGCTGTCCAATGCTCCTTCCCTGGGTTTGACATAAACCTGCTCAATACTCCCACTGCATGTGCAATGTCTGGTCTAGTACAGACCATTGCATACATCAGACTACCCACTGCACTTGCATATGGAACACGGGACATATACTCCTCTTCTTCTTGTGTCTTGGGACACTGTTCAGCAGACAGCTTTACACCTACAGGAATAGGAACCTTCACCGGTTTACTATCCTGCATATTGAACCTCTGCAATATAGTCTCGACATACTTCCTCTGGTTTAACGAGAGCTTCCTCTTTGCCCGATCTCTCTTAATTTCCATGCCCAAAATATAGTTTGCAGCACCCAGATCCTTCATGTCGAATTTGGAGAACATTTGGGTCTTCAAATATTGGATAATTTCTTTGTCATTTCCAATCAACAACATATCATCCACATACAAGACCAAATAAATAACACGGTCACCAATTAATTTAAAATAAACATAGTGATCCGCCTTGCTTCTGGTGAAGCCAAGTCCCCGTATATAGGTATCAAATTTCTGATACCACATCCTTGGTAACTGTTTTAACCCATACAGAGACTTCTTCAACCTGCATACTAGTTCTTTCTTACCCTTCACCATAAAGCCTTCAGGTTGCTTCATGTAGATCTCCTCTTCTAGATCCCCGTGAAGAAATGTTGTCTTCACATCCATCTGTTCTATCTCAAAATCAAATGCAGCAGCAAGAGATAAAAGTAATCTAATAGAAGTAACCTTGGCAACAGGAGAAAAAATATCACCAAAATCAATTCCCGGCACCTGGGAATAACCTTTCGCTACCAACCGAGCTTTGTATTTCTCCATCTTGCCTTCTACATTCATCTTCTTCTTAAACACCCATTTGCTCCCAATGGGCTTCCTTCCAGCCGGCAACTCCACCAGATCCCATGCATCGTTTTTGTGCAAGGATGCCATTTCATCAGCCATGGCCTCCTTCCAGAGTTTTCCATCCTCTAAATCTACTGCCTCCCTGACAGTTTTGGGTTCATCATCAGTTATATTTAAGGCAAAACCTGAACAGAAAGCAGATGGACTATACCTTTCTGGTTGCCTTCTTTCCCGAACTAATCTTCTTAAAGCTGGAGTTTGTGGCTCATCATCTTCTGAGTCTTCTTCTGTTGTAGAGTCTGATTCATCCTCCTTTAGCTCAAACTCTATCTTCTCAAGTTCCTTTGGTAGGACTTCATGTTTAACAACATCTTTCACCTCTCTAAACACCACATCTCGGTTGTACACAACCTTCCTTGTTTCTGGGTTCCAAAGCTTGTAACCCTTTAAACCATCCTTATACTCAATAAAGATGCACCTTTCAGATTTATTATCCAACTTGGTCCTTTTCTCCTTTGGAGCATGTACATATGCATCACATCCAAATACCCTCAGATGTGAAAGAGAGGGTTTCTTACCAGTCCATACCTCATGTGGAGTCTTATCCTCCAACGCTGATGAAGGTGATCTGTTAACCAAGTAACATGCAGTCTCCATTGCCTCTGCCCAGAATTCTTGTCCTAACCCGGTACCACTGAGCATGCTTCTTGCCTTTTCCATCAGTGTTCTATTCATTCTTTCTGCAACTCCATTTTGCTGAGGTGTGTATGGAGTATTCTTCTGCCGTGCTATACCACACTTCTTACAGAACTCTTCAAATTCATTCTTGCAGAACTCCCCACCATTATCTTTCCTCAACGCCTTTATCTTCTTCTCTGTCTGGTTTTCCACCAGAGCCTTAAATTCTTTAAATTTGTCAAAGACTTCAGATTTCTTCCTCAAGAAATATATCCATGTATTCCTTGAGAAGTCATCTATGAATGAAACATAGTACACTGACTTTCCCAGTGAAGGAACTGACACAGGCCCAAACACATCACTGTGCACAAGTTCTAATATCTTGTTCGCCCTCTTAGCACCAGAAGGAAAACTCACCCGATTCTGCTTCCCATATAAACAATGTTCACAGAAATCGAAATCCAGAGAGAAATTAGACATACCTTCTACCATACCATTTCTATGTAGTATTCGAAGGCCCTTCTCTCCAATATGTCCAAGCCTTTGATGCCATAGCATGGTCTTTTCTCCAGAGACAACTAACCTTTCCGCTCCATTTTCAGTCTGAACTCCTCACATTAATACCAGTGCTCCCCGAACCATCTTGCAGGCATATTTCTCAAACAATATTTTTACACCTGCATCATCCATCTTGCTTACAGAAATAAGATTTCTAGCCAATGTAGGTATATGCAGAACACCAGGAAGTGTTCTAATCCTTCCACCTTAGAGCTTCATCTTGACTTTTCCACGTCTGACGATTCTGGCCTTCCTATCATCCCCTAGGAAGACATCACCACCATCATATTTATCATACTCGCAGAACCACTCCCTATGGGGAATGAAGTGAAAGGATGCACCTGAGTCAATCAACCATGACTCATGATCTACATGTGTATTTAAAGAAGAAGCCAAATAGACATCTCCACCTTAATCCGAGGTGGTTTTTGCCTCTGCAGAAGGAGCTTCATCAGATCCCTTTCCTTTCTCAGTTGCTTTAGATCTACATTCCTTTTTGTAGTGTCCTTCCTTTCTGCATTTCCAGCACACCTTTACAAACTTTCCAGGAGATTTATATCTCCCTCTAGATTTAGATCTCCCACTCGAAACCTTATTCTTGTTTCTGTTCTGGGACCTTCCTCGTACAGATAAGGCATCTCCATTCTGACCCTCCATATTTCTCCGTCTCATTTCCTCCGACAGTAAGGATGAGACAATGTCATCAAAATTCAAGGTAGTTGTATTGCTACCTATTGCAATAACCATACTGTCCCACGAGTCTGGTAGAGAGCACAACAAACTGACGCAATTATCTTCATCTGAGAATTTAATATCAACAGATGACAGCTGACTTACCACAGTATTGAAGGAATTCAGATGCTCTATCACCGAGTCTCCATCCTTCATCCTCAAGCTATATAGCTTTTTCCGCAGGAACAACTTAATCACTAGAGACTTAGATTGGTACAAAGTTCCAATTTTTTCCCACAAATTTTTCACCGTAGCTTCCCCAGATACATTCAACAATACTGAATCTGATACACACAACCGTATTGTGCTTTTAGCCTTCCGATCTAGTTTCTTCCAGTGTTCATCTGACATTGACGTTGGTTTAGTACCTGTATCTGCCACGATCCAGTGATCTTTATCCACGAGTAGATCCTCCATCTTGAGCTTCCACAACTCAAAACTCTGACCATTAAATTTCTCGATCTCTATCTTTCCGCTGCTTGCCATCTTCTTTCACCGCAAGAATCGATCCCGCAGATCTCCCATTGAACATGGTCTAACTCAGGCCCAAAAAAAAACCCTTAGCAGCAAAGGTGTCCCCTTGAAGCCGAAACAACTCTGATACCAAATGTAGGTTTTAACCCTGAACAGAAATTATCTACACATGAATCTTATAACAGAAAATAAACAATAGCGAGAGCATAAAACATAAAATAGATAAACACAGAGATTTTCCCCTGGATCCCAAATTCAGACGACCAGTTTGATTTTTCATTATATTCCTTTTATTTTTACAACACATATATATACATTTCGAAGCATACATAAACCCGAATCGATTAACCCTGGATTAGAACATAACCGTAGTTCCCTTGACTGGATCTACAAAATACGAGGGGTCGAAAACCATCGTACCCCAAAACCATGTGCAAACTCATGCACAAAACATGGGTGGGTCCGCATATGAGTGGGACCGCATACCAAAAAAAATTCCGCCGGGGCGCTGCCCCCGACCCCGACAAGGGGGGCTACCGCCCCCCCTGTGACCCCCCTGCTGTTCCCGGTGCAACGTACAGCGCATGGGCCTGGTTGTGGAAATAATATAACACATACCCAACACAAATCTGCCCTGATTTTGAGAGGAAACATTCTACTGCTAGTCATCTGCACTTTTGCAATGATCTTCTTACTTGGAGGTATGTCTTTGATTCTACACATATCATCTTTGAAGAACACATTGTCACATTTTTCAATGAGTTGTCCAATGCTCAAAAGATTACATTTCAGACCAAGTAGGTAGTATACCTTTGGCAAAATCATATGTTCTCCATTTCTTGCAAGGATACTGACTCTACCTTTACCCTTGACAGATATCTTACTATCAGTTCCTGTTGTTATCTCGGATTTCACATTTTCATCCAGATTGGCAAACATTGCAATATTTCCAGTCATGTGATTACTACAACCTGAGTCTAAGAACCAAAAATCTTCTTATTTTTCTTGTGCAATGTTACATGTTAACAACACAATCTTTGGATTCTTATCTTCTTCATTTGCAAACTTAGCATTTTTCCTATTATTCATGTCATTTTTCTTTTTCCTACATTCATTGGCATAATGGCCATATTTCTTACAATAATGAAATTGGACTTGGGATTTGTCATACCTTTGTCCATGAGCTTGTTGTTTGCTTGAATCTTCATCTTGGTTCTGATTGCAGCTCCTTCCGCTTGTGCTTGTAGGATTATTTCTGCCTCTATTTTGGCTTCTTCCACGACCTCTGTTATTTTATTTGCCTCAACGTCTTCCTCGGCTGAGTGACATCTGAGTCTTGAATGCTTGCTCAAAAGAGGAATTTGTTCCTCTACTCATTCTTTGTTCATGAGACATAAGAGAAGCACTCAGTTCATCATTGTGAACTATGAGAGATACTTTGTCTCTTCTACTGCTACCACAACAGCTTCAAACCTTGAGGATAAAATTCTCAAGATATTCTCTACAATCCTTCTCTCTTCAAGAATTTCACCATGAGATCTTATCTGAGTTATTAACCCAATAACCTGAGTGAAGAATGAATCTATTGTATCAGATTCCTTCATACTGAGTGTTTCAAAGTCTCCCCTCAACATCTGCAACTTTTTAGTCTTCACCTTCTCCATACCTTGATAGGTTGTTTTGAGAATATCCCATGCCTCCCTAGACTTTGTTGTTTCTGCAATCCATGGGAAAAAACTCTCATGTATTGATTGAAAGAGAAAAAGGAGGGCTTTGGCGTCCTTCTTCCTGTCGCTCTTCAACAGGTCTCTTTTTTCTACTGTCAAAGCAGCTAACACTGCTGCATCTACAGGTTCAGGTTAGCCAGTTTCAACTATCTCCCATAATCCTTGAGAAGCAAACAAAGCTCTCATAGTTATGGACCAATAACTGTGATTGTTACCATTAAACTGTGGAAGTTGGGAATTTGTCAAACCAGTTCCAGCATCTCCCATATTAACTGTATAAGTAAATAAAAAATACTGACTGTATAATAAAAAAAGAAAGAACTTTCTCTGCTGGAGAAATCTTCTCAATAATCTTCTTACAGCTCCTACAGTGGAAAAAAAAACTCTGTTTTGTCTCACTGAGTGCCTAGACTAGCTCTGATACCATGTTGGAAATTTCTGAATATTTCGAACAAAACAGAGGAAGAAAATTTCCTCAACTAAACACAAATATTTAATGATAGAGATGTGGACAAAGAGATGGAGTAAATCTCTATTTCATTAACCATAAAAATGACTATTACAAAATACAAACTTTCATCAGAACTACAATTCTGGAATAAACAAAATACTCCTTAATTTGTTTTACATTTTCTGCTTTTACACAGATTTGTGTTTCAAAAACACACAGACAATTGCTGAAACTCCACACAGTCTGTTGCTAAAACACACAGACAGTTGCTGAAACACTCTGGAAAATGCATTGCTGCTGCAAAACACAACAATTCTGATTTCCTCTGTTTTCTGCTCTCTGTCTTCTTCTATGTCTTTCTCTATTTCTCGAACATTAAAACAACTGCTATCTATTACATATATATGTTGAAAAACATATTTGACTTAAAACATTAAAATAATAAAATTATCTTTTAAACTTATTAGCCTCTTAAATGCAATAAGCAGTGGGAGATAACATCATGCCTTTTGGAAAAATCAAAGTTAGTTGCTGCAGGGAAATTAGCTCTAAAAATTTAATGCATAGTGGAGTGAAAAAATAAAACATGACTTTTAGGCATCCATCCTTCTGAAATATCCATAGAAATCAGATTTCTATCCACATGTTCCAGTTTGCAGTTGGAATTAAATTCCAAGACGTAGAAAGGGCAACCACCCACATGCCATGTGTTTCTTCTTTGTAACTAGTTTCAACACCTACAAGCGAAAGAGAGAGGGAACTTCATGTCTCTCACGATGCATTTAGCTGCCCTTTGTGATATTTTCGTTGTGTTACTGAATATTATTGAAATTCCTCACAACTATGTCGAGTCATGCAAGAATGGCCAAGTTTATGAAATGAGGCTACCGCTAGGTTTAGTTGTTGGAATGGCTGGTCATATTACCTTAACCTAAATTTGAAATTTTGTCTATCATGATTTTTTACTCTCTGGGTTTATTTGCATTATAGGGCTAGCATCTCAAGTCAAAATTTTCTTCATTGTTTTCCTAAGTGTCATATTAAATTGTACATTTCTTTCATGTCAATTAATGAAATAAACTTATACTATTTAAGTTAAAATAACAGAAAAATTAAGTTGATTATTAGGTTTTTCTATTAACATAATATTGATAAATTAGATAATCATTAATTTAATGAGAAAGACATTCAGTTAAGAGGTAACCATTAAAATAGAAGCATTTTGGTTCTCATCCTCATGCATCAACCTCAAGTTTAACAACATTTGAAGAAACCAAGAAGGGTCATGAAAATTCTTCCAAAGAAGGGTTGTGAAAATTATTTTAAGGGAAAGACATTTCCTTCAATTTGTAAATTTGTGTAAAATAAAAGAAGCAAGTTTGTTGTCTAAATTATTATAGAATGTGAGTTCTTAAGGATATTTGGTGAGTTGGTTTTATGGTGAGGTGGGCCTTTTGTAAATGTAACAAGTGGGAGATGGGGTGTTAGGTAGCTTGGAGACATGCTCAATTTTTGTTTCTTTTGTTACTATATTTTGAAGCTCCTCATAAGTTATAAAAATTAATGTAAATGTAGCGTAGAGAGGATGAAGTGGTCTGATTTTACTGAGTGCATATATGTCTAAAAAGGGTTGTTGGAAGCGTTGCGAGTGCTTAGGAGTAGCACAAAGGATTATGTGTATCGTGAAGCTAGAATCTTTCCCATAAAAAATGTATTTTTTTTCCATCTATCAAATGAGAGTAATGTTTTCTCATTCACCATGTGCATTTATGTGTGTGTGTTGAGTAAGTAACTCTCTATTTCTACCTATTATATGTTAATAATAGCTATTAATGATTGATTGTCAAATCCCTATGTTTTTGTTTGAATACATATTACAAACTATATTTTTAACTAAGTATTTAAAATTCAGGGAGAAATAACACACAAGTGCTTGATTTTATGCCAACCAAGAAAGCTTATTATTAGAGAAGGTTTCCTTAACTTGTATGTACAATGAAGGACACGTACCTACAAATCAATTCAAATCTAGAATTGGAGACAAGTTAACAGAGAGGTAAAATATAGGATTTGGTAATGACGCATTGAAATTTCTCTATCGGGGAAAGGACTTTGAGTAAATCACTTCACCAGCTCATTTAACTAAATTTTGGCCAAATATTTCGATAGCCATGGGGGTTGTGTGGTGATTGGAACTCATGAATTCCATGGAAATTCAATAAAATCACAAATACTAGCAGGGTGGAATTCAAAAAGAGTAGTTGAATTCATATTTAGTTGGGACACGTTGCAAAGAGAAGTGTGAGGACATGATGACCCTAGAAGAAACAATTATTGAGTGATGACCACCCTCCAACTGAGGGAGGGACCCATTTTTGTCAGGTGTGACATCACTTCGCATAGTGAGACGCTTGGTGCACCTGAGGAAATTCTCCACCTTGAGTAGAAATTTTGGTGAAGCTTAGAACTATTCAACATAGTAAGGTGTGTTGATATATTCAATGTGGCGTATTTCACCCCGATACCCAACATAGCCAACTATGAGCAATAGATTCCATGTAATGTGTGGACCCTTTTTCATTATAAATTTTGGTTGTGCTTATAATGTTTGAGAGGTAAAAGGGACATGAGGAAGGAGGCTATCAAAGTATTTGTAAACCCATAAATATGCCCACACCATATCCTTGTTGCATCAGAGTGGTATGAGAGTGAAAAATCCCTTTGGGTAAATAAAATATAAAGGGTACTGGAAGATGCAGAGTTGATGATATCAAAAAAAAGTGTTTGATAATAGTCACAAAAGTTGAAGAAGGTTTCTGGTGTAGGGACGAATAGATTATAGAGTGACTTGTGGAAAATTTTTGATCCCATAGAGGGAAAGACCATGGAGGAAGAAGAACTCAATAAAGAGGGAATTTCTCAAAGAGAGGAAGGAAACATATGTAAGAGTGGAGGTCAAGACAGAGAATGGTTTGAACAACATAGAGAAGAATTTTCAGTAAGGATCAGAGTTGGAAGAAGAGGGAAAAAACAATAGCTATGTGTGGAGTGAGAAGATACCTCATATATAGAGATCTCATAAAAAATGGAAACCCTAGCAGGTAATTGGTCATTTTGTTTATTTAATATTAGTAAGAAAGATAATAATTATAGGTAGTATCATATGTGGACTCCATAACTACATCCAACAATAGTTATATAGAACCAAAAAATTTCTTAAAGGAAGTGGCAGAAAACCCTTACAGTAAGAAAGACCGTAGAAAAAAACAAAACTAGTTGTGGTTAGGGAGTGAAGGGAATAAAGGAGGTACTTAAGAGGAGAGAAATAGAGGATTTCTATTTCTACTAATCCTCATAGAGAAAATCATTTGAAAGACCATTTTTCAAACATTGGATTGAGCAACATAGAGAGTTGGGACTACTATAATTTTAGTCTATTTGTTTATGTTTATAAAATGGTAGTTGGAAGAGAATACAAGTACTTTAGAGTAGCAGAAAGGATTTTATGTATTATCAATTATTTTCACTACTACAACACCTTCCAAAAATTTTCTATATTATAATTTTGGGGCCTATCTATTAGCATGTGAAGTGTCACTTTTGGTCATCGAAAAGGAAAATTTTAAGGATGGGAGCTTATCTTAAAGTTTAGAACCATTGGTGAATCTTACTAGTCCATAATATGAAAATTGTAAACATTGTGGCTATATTTTTGTAAATTTTTTTATGTTTATATTGATTTTATATTACTCTATATAAAATTTTGGCAATTTTTAGGGTAAAATAATTTTATACTAAAAAATGTGCGCTAATCATTTTTAGAAAAAATGGAAATTGAGGAATCTTTTTTTTTAAACATGGAAAATTAGCCCACCTATGAATATTAGCCCCTAAAAATTTCCTTGGTCATCAAATGTCATTTTAAGTTTTGACACACGTTACACATACCAATGTGCCTTTCAATATGTCTTTGTATCATCAATAATTCTTATAGCACATTTCGAGTCATAACACACTTTCTAGCCACAAAACAACACTTATGTGTCGCAACTGCACATGCATGTGTTGTTTCACTTGGATAATGCTTTTAAACTAGAGCTTTGATGCATATTTCTTAGCCTTGGGTCATGTATAAGTCTTACTGATGAGTTGGTATTTGTCACATTTGATTTTACTCCTAACTCAGTGTGTTTTTCCCATGTTTCACCCTTCCATACTTAGACATTTTTCTGATTTTCCAAGCTTTCTGTCTATGCTGGGAAGAGAGGACAATGAATTTATAGGGTCTAGCGAATACCTTCCTTTCCATTTATAACTATTCCCTTTGCCTATGTGATTTACCTCTCTCCCTCCCAACACACAACATATTTCTAGTTAGCAGACCCTCCTTCTTATTGCTTATCTATGTTCCCTACATCAGTCAAGCATCTATCTCCCAGTTGATAACCCTCCACAGTTTTATTCAGAATTTATTCCTTCTTTTGTTCCTTGAAAGTGCATTGTGCAACCTCCTTGTCGACCTACATCTCTTCCAAATCATATAGTACATCTATAGTGTACAATTATTTTATCTTGTCTCTTTTAAGTGCAGTCTCCACCCTTCAAGCCTCCACCTAATATAGAACTACACATTGTGCAGTATTAGTGAGATGTGAATCCCTCCACTATCCCTTACAAGTGTATGCTATTCCCAAAATGTATCTCTCTCTTCCCTTAGGATACCCTTGATCCAAAGTCAGAAAATTTTCATGAATCAAGATAGAGCATGTGGTTTTTGGGCTAATATTTTCTTGCCATGAGTGATTTATATTTTCAAGGGTTCAATAAAGTATGGAAAATATGTGTCATGATATTTTTCAAGAAATGTTACCCAAGGAAGAACCTTGAAGAAAAATGGCAGAGAGTTTTCATGTTGCGAGTGTTGAAAGAAAAATGGATTTTAATGATTAAAATCACTCATACAGACTCGATAATGTCTCAAGACGCTTTGGAGGGTAGAAGGAAATCACCATACAATATCTATCACAATTATTGAAGAAAGAGTGGAAGTGTCATCACTTCTCAAAGAACACTATGTACAAGTCACCATGGGTCCAAGTCATCAATGTAAATGATTTGTCATGTTCTCATCGTCTCATGATTTAATTTTCGAAGATATTCTAAATGTATATGTGGAATTCCAAGAGTCACTTATGGACAAAAGAGTCACATGTAGAAGTCCAACATTCATATATAAGTCCAAAGGTCACATTAGGAGTCCAAGATTCTTGAGGGATGTTCAAACTTCATAGGGATATGAAAGGTAATTCCTCTTGTTATAAAGGTAGCATCATTGTTCAAACAAGGGACTTTTAACCTTGGCTAATCAAACTAGGTGTTATAGAGGAATACAACTATTTTGGAGAGTGAGTGGTGGCTCAATGCTCCACTATTTGAACTAGTGTCATTTCGTTGTATAAATGTATATTGAAACTTTGGCTTAATATTTAAAGTTCATTGAGCTAACAAATTTTCATGCATATGTCATAAATGTTTTAAGAATTTTCAATGGATTCTTGCGGTATATCTTGGCACTGTATGTAGTAAGTAATCTTAAATATTTCATTAGATTTTGTGCTCATCTTATTGAATCTGTGTTGTAATTGTTTAAAGATCTTTAATTCTATGTGAACTATTTCACTAGTTGGTTAACAATTCTTTCATATGTATGTGTGTGTGGATTTATTAGAATTGTACTATTACTTTCCTTGTAAAAACTCACTTTTTTTCCTTCCGATGAAAGAAACTTGATACACTTTGCAATTAAACACTTCACAAGAGATACATACTTGCCCATTCTAAAGTACATGTGTGTTGCTCTATTATGGTAACTATTGCAGCGATGAGCTAGTACAAAATGAGATATTAGTGACTAAGTTACTAAAAAATTTATTCACCATAGTTATTTCAATTAAATTACTACTAAATTAGAGAAATTTTAGGTGACCCAACTAAAAATGACTAACTTAAACGAGTAATTTAGTCTAGGATAAAATGTGCGACTAGGTAATAAGTGAATCAACTAAAAGCGACTAACTTAAATGACTAATTTATTTTAGGACTAAAAGATATGACTAGATAATGAGTAAGGAAACTAAAACCAATTAACATAAATTTTAGGTTAAGGGGTCCTGACCCACGTTTGAAATGAAGGTTAACCAATAAGACCCTCTTACTACTGACCCTTTCGACAGTGACCTACTTGTGCAACTCATAGTCTCACCCGAAGCAGTATGGGGGGGGGGGGGGGGTGCTGGAACAAGGTTTCCAAACCCAAATAGAGAATTAAATGATTTTGGTGTCTTTATATCTAAAAAATTGTGATCTAACCTTCACATAAAAAGCATTAACTAGAAACCCTAACAAGACAGATTTAGGCTAATAGTGAAAATGTGAAGTTGGGTTACACTTTTTTCCCTTTTTTGAGAAAAAAATTTCTTTTTTTTTGATTCTTCAACTTTATGCAAGGTAAAAAAAAAATTTGTTTAGAATTTCATTCTGCGATAAAAAAAAAGTTGTCAGAATTTTTTTTAGCTTTCTATTACTTATTTTTTGGAATTTTTTATACACATTTGATATGTAAACTTAGCATTTCTTTGAGTGTGTGTTTTTTAACAATCAACGGATTCATAAGAAGTCATGTTAATACACAATATTGTATTCTTTGAAAATTTGTGTTTTTGGGAGAGCTATTTATACACAACCATACAAAGATAGACTTCGAGAAAATGTTAAAAAAAATAATTTATGAATATTGGAAGAAAAATTTGCATGTTTCGCCAACTGCAAGGCATGTTATGCGAAGAAGGATAGCACAAAATCAACATTGAAAATTTTAGGGTCTAATATTTGTAGGTGGGCTATTTTTCCCTGGTTTTTCCAAAAAAAAGTTTCGCCAATTTCCCTTCTTTTATAAAAGTGATTCGCCCAAATTTTACAATATAAAATTATTTTACCTTAAAAAACACCAACATTATACACACAATATGTATAATATCATTATAAATTTGAATAATTTTACAAATACATAAACAAACATTTTATATATTTCACATCAGGGACCAGTGAGATTCGCCATTTTTTTAAACTTCAAAATAATTTTCCATCCTTAAAATTTTCCTTGGAAATCAGTACGAAGAACATGAAAAAAATTTCTTGGAAACCACTCAGATAGAGTTGTTCGAAAAGATAAAAGAAGAGAATCATGAAATTCATGTTTCAATCAGTGCTTTTTGTCAACAAAAACCATGGTATGTAAAACCTATCACCATACACGACACTTGTTGCTGGTGTTATCATGTGGAATATGAGTTATATTATGACACATTCCTTGATTTTGGTAGAATATTTTGGAAGGATTCACCTCCTCCTTCCACTATCCGTGATTTCATATCTCAAATTCTATGTGAAAGAGAAAGAGATGAGATATTATATGAAAAGAAATGTGTTGGTGGTAAAAAATGCGATGATTTTGAAAATTTGACTAAATTTCAAAATAAATATCGTACTGATATAAATGATCAATCATTGTCCAACATGAAAGTGAAATGCAAGACATATGAATATATCGATACATCAATCCAAGGTGCAAATAGTGTTAAAAGAATTGAATTATGAGAAGAAGTAATTTTTGTGATAGACTTTTTGAGAAAGTTTGAGGAAGAAATTTACAAATACACCAAGCATTCCCATAGAAATCGATGGCAAGACTTGCAATTAAAAAAATCCCATGAAGTTTTTCCACCAGGGACCATTTTGTTAGTAATTGATTTTGCAAAAAACTACACATTTGTTCCACAAAAAGAAATTTAGAGTGAATACTATCATTCTGACCAATTCTCCATGCTCATCCATATTCTATATAGACATGCTGAACAAAACATCGATCATATAGAAAGCACCAGTGAATATCGACATATTATTAAAGAATATCACTTTTATGTCAATGACGATCGTACACATGATACATATTTTGTAAAACATTGTTTTGGAAAAATTTATGATTCCTTGAAAAATCATGGAATAAAATTCAATGAACATTGGATATGGTTAGACAAATGCGTACGATAATTCAAATCTACACGATCATTCTTTTGGTTGCGTTGTCTTCATAAGGAAACCTACGTTAAATATTGTTGGAATTTCTTTGAGACTGGCCATGGAAAAGGAGAACATGACGGTGCAGGGGCCTGGATAAAACAAGTACTTCGAAGATATCAAATGAACCCCTCTGCAAGCCGACTTGTGGATGCGAAAGAAGTTGTTCAATGGTGCATCGCTGCTCTAAGCCCTGAGACTAAATGATCAAGGGAAGTGCGAAGGTACATTCAATTTAATTTTTATTGGATATCTAATTTTAAACAGTGTAAATTTATCAGAATGGTTATCTTTCATTGTATTTTGATATCATATTTGCATTCTTCTTTAAATTTTCCATATAAAGGTTATTTTGGCATATTGGAATCAAAGACATAGATAGATCAATTGAAAATGACATTGAGACAATAAAAAGGACTTGAAAATTGCATTCAATTAAAACAAAGTCATTCAGAAATGTGTTTGCATTAGATAAAAGAAAATATTCTTGTTTTTGTCATGTTTGCATAGGCAACACAAAATCCAATGATGTTTATGAAAACAAAATGTATGTAAAAGATTAGAAACATACAGAGCTAAATACAAAGGGAAAAATGTGCATTGCAATGTTTGAAGAAATGCAATCATAGGAGACTACAATATCATCAAATGGTGATCGAGTTTCTGATCTTCTTAAAGAAGGTAACATTTGAATTGATTTCTAATGATAAAGATCTAGAAATAAATTTGAATATGTATAATTTTTTTAAGTTTGTTTTATTGTGTAGGATATGTTTTTGCGGTAATTGCACCTACTGAAAATGACGAAAATGTGAAGTATTATTTGATGAGTTGCACTGAACGAAAAATGAAATTATTAGAAGACTATAATGATCATGGATTGCCATATGAAAGAGGATCTATGATACTGAAAGGTTATGCTTTCAGACAAACTACTAAAAGTGGGAATTTTGTTTACTGTGAAGACTATGAACTTGATTTCATAAGTTGTCAATATAGTCACTTGGTGTGTGCAGCACGCATAAAGTTGATCTAGGTTCAATCAAAGAAAAAAACGAAAATTATGAAATGGAAAATGTCAAAATCTGATCATTAACGGATTATTGAAGAAGGCATTCCAATGAATTTTTTTTTACTGAACTTCCCAACAATTTATTCTCTTTGGATTATATGTTCTATAACTTCCAGTACTCAATTAAAAATTGATTTGCCTTGTTATGTTATCTACGCAAGTGTTTTCACATGTACAAATTTTTTTGGTACATGCACACTCTAGTATCAACTAAAAGTATCTTTTATATACATGCATTGATAAAAAATGTTGCATGTATTGGATATATATATATATATATATATATATATATAACTATTCAAGTAGTTTTACTATGTACATTGATGAAAAATGTTTCACGTACTGAATATATATGTTCTAGAATGCAATTAAATGAAAGTAGTTTTTCCTGTGGGATTTTTTGGTAGTAAGTAACCAAAATGTAAATAAATCATCCGCCATATAATTTTGTACGAAGATTACTTTCAGAAAAGAGACTTGGAGCACCTTTTCGATTTTTGGTGGGATTTGAACCACATCTCTATTCCTGATTGAAAATCTAGTGCAAAATTTGTGTGTCCAATGCTCGAATATGTTCTATGTGCATTGATGAAAAATGTTGTGTGCGTATTGGATATATATATATATATATATATATATATATATATATATATATATATATATATATGTATGTATGTATGTATGTATGTATGTATGTATGTATGTATGTATGTATGTATGTATGTATGTATGTATGTATGTATGTATGTATGTATGTATGTATGTATGTATATATGTATGTATGTATGTATGTATGTATGTATGTATGTATGTATGTATGTATGTATATGTATATGTATATGTATGTATGTATGTATGTATGTATGTATGTATGTATGTATGTTCTAGAATGAAAATAAAAATGAATGGACCATCAATTTACCAATTTATAAATCGACAAGGCTACCTAGTTGAGTGCATTAATGACATTGACCCCAATTCAACAAACATATATCTATTTCTTATATTTCCAATCAAAATTAAAGGGATTTATATGGGAAAGATGCAGAAAATATAGCCTATGAACTACTTTAGTTCATAGCTCAATGAAGTTATAATCATGTGGGAAAATGTTTCAAGAACACTTGATCGTACTTGAAAGTAATCTTAAGATTTTTTTTGATCTTTACATACTACATACTATTTTTTGAGTGAAATTTTTTTTAAAAACTTACCAAATGTACTAGAACCATCCAAAACATGAATTTTAAGAACTTTTTGATTATATAAAAAAAAATTACTTCAGATGCCATGCCAATTGTAGTTCAATTATCCAATAAAAACATTAAACATTCAAAATTATATCACATGCCAAATGTAGATTGAAATGGTATCCAAAACATAGTTTTAAAAACTTTTTGATTATATCACAACACTACTTCACTTCCCTAATGTACTTCAGCCATCCAAAACTTGAGTTTTAAAAACTTTTTGATTATATATCACAACATTACTTCACATGCCATGCCAATTGTAGTTCAAATATCCAATAAAAACATTTAACATTATATCACATGCCAAATGTAGATTGAAACCATCTAAAACTTAAGTTTTAAAAACTTTTTGATTATATATCATGCAACATTACTTCACATGGCATGCCAATTATAGTTCAACTATCCAATAAAAACATTTAACATTATATCACATGCCAAATGTAGATTGAAACCATCCAAAATTTAACCTTTAATTTAACAAAAAAATTATAGATCACAACATTACTTCACATGCCAAATTGTAATATGCCATTTTGGGGATATCTTAAGAATACGGAAATCCCGCTCAAAAGCTTTGATACCACTGTAATATCCCGTTTCTAGAATATCTCTAAAACATGGCAAACTTCAACCATTGATTGACTGGGAGGGAATTTACCGGATATGCCGTCTCTAAGGAGAACAAGATCCGGAGGCTATCTGGCCCTTTCCAGACTCTGTCTACAGAGATGCTTGAAGAATCCCACTCAAAAGTGACTTGCAGTAATATGCAAGGGCATATATGAGCACACCATGAAGAGACAACATTTTATAGTGAGCTGTGATACAAGAATACGAATATATATATAGCCAAGAATGATGTATAGTAGCAAGATATGTACAATTCTTGAGGAAACAACCTCTCAAGAAAAGCAATACAAGCCTCAACAACACATGTACATGAACACGAAGAACACTATTATTTCTGCATAAAATCAGGCTATATATAAAAAAAACGTAGTTTATGATATAATGCTACTCCAAAATGATATCAATATATGAATATGACAATATATGGCCCAAACATAATAGGGGAGCAAATATCTAACCCTTATAAGAAAAAATACCTCAATCCTCCAAGGGATTGGCTGAAATACACAATATGAAAAAAATGTCGGAGTTGTTGGGCAGCTACTGCAACTCAAAACTGGAACTCAATAGAGAAGGCTGAAGATGATGAACAATCTGAAGTAGACCTCCTCCAATATATCTCCAAAGTGGAAGGTTGATCCTTACACTTAAGATCTTACCCTCAAAACAATCTTCAAACCCTCACAGCAGCTACACCCTGAAAGTAATGCAATAACTAAGAGGGACTGCGCAGTAGGGTAGGAATGAGTGTTGGATTGATGCCAAGATCTACAAATTAGCTCCAATATCTCCCAATATGATCCTCCAAAGGAAATAAAGACTCTCCCTCTGAAAAACAAGAGAAGGAAGAGGTGTTGTGATGACTCCATGGCAACACCCTACAACACAGTATTATGTTGCCGCAACAATAACGATGTCCTGGAGGACGATGCTGAAAACTAAACTTGCTCAAGCAGACACTCAAAGTCCCCCAGGCTAAGGGTGAGATCTTCGCATAGAGACACTCGGTTGCACTAAACAGTGCTGCAGACAAGCTAAACAGCCAGCGTGCTAAAGAAGAAAAATGTCTCACTCAACAATCAACAACTCAAGCGTGAATGAAATGAGGAGGCTCCTCCATCTTTTATAACATTGGTTTCCCTCCAAAACCCAACGTAGCCTCTCTCTCTCCTCCACATCCTCATCCTTATCCACATACTCATCCTTATTTGCACAGAAGCTTCTAGAGTGTACATAGGCCCCCTCTTCAACGTGGTGTTAGGCTCCCCTTGACTCCCACTTAAGTCACAACGTTGTGCTACTAGGTGGATGTCTTATTTCACTTAAGTGAGTTAGACTCTCTTCACTCACTTTTTATTTATTTACAAACTATAGATGGAAAACTAAACAAAATAGAATATTCCAATTAGCTGTCACTAATTAGGAATATTACAGTCCCCCCCGAAAAATTTTTTCTTGCCCTCAAGCAACTGCTTGAACAATCCTCCTTTCTAGTTAATGCTCTCCACCAATACTGAAAAATGTGCCTGGGTCCCAAATGCGCCACTGAATCTTCCCTATCGTCTTCATCACCCTGATATGAAGGGATCTCCCAATGCCAATATCTCAAACTGATCTCTCATGGTACCAGCCAACCAAAAATCCTCCCGAATCCCATTGCCACCATGGCCAATAATAGCCCAATTCCCATGGCTTGGACTACACACTACCTCTAGTTATGACTGATGCTCTAAGAGGCGAAGACCATGACCCCTGCTGAGCTGTATCTGTCACTGTGTAAGTTGCCCCATTTACTGTGTACCAACTCATCACCTCTCTCCACTCAAGCCATGGAGTCTGGAATATAATGAGGAACATCTTCCTCATGTGGATCCTCTATCCGCAAGCAATAATCCAAACAAAATGAGCCACCTCCCAATAAGGCAACTCCTGAAAATATCCTTCCACCTCAAGCTTTGGTAATGAAGGTGGGCTGAAAATCTAAACTTGGAAAGCATCATAGCTTACCCCATGTTTTCCTTCTCTCCACTCATAACAAGTGTAGAGTGTATGTTGATCCTAGGCTGTAAAATTATTGCCCTCCAATGGCAAAGTGAAGAACAATCCTCCAAAGAAGGTTCCTCCAAAAATGAAGAACAAGCTGGCCCAAAACAATCCATCCATGAAGAATAAGACATGGTCATCATGGAACATCCTAATGAGAGGTTTTCTGAATGTTTTACATGATGATACATGATGCAAACAATTTCTCACAAGGATACAACACAGTCTCATCCACTGCAACTTTAGAAAATTACATGGCAAGCAATGTCCATGATTCATCACATCTACTAAAGGATAGTAAATGGATGAATGTAACAACAATAATACATGATCAAGCACTTTCCCATTGTTTTACAATGGATGAATATCAGTTTTATGGCCCACCACAAAAGATAACAAACATTTGGCTGTGGTGGCCATATCTCCTCTCATGCTCCCATTAGAACATGTAGTGCAGAAATTGTGAGAATTTTTCCCACCCAAGGACACATCCAGCTCATGTTTCTCCCTCATAATCAAGCCTCCCATACAAATCTGATATATATCGGAAAATGGAGACATGATCAGTAGAAAAATGAAGAAAACGTTGAAGGTTACAAGTGATGCAAAGAGGCACCAACAACTTCCCCAACAAGTACAACGCAGTTTTACAAGTTGCTGCTTGATAAGAGTAGATGCCAAAATGTTTCTTTTAATCATGCATGCCTTCAGATGATACATGATATAGTGGAGAAAATGAACATACATGTGGTGATAAAACATTTTCCCAAGGTCACAAAAGAGATGGCTGCCTCCATCATGTAGATTGGCCCAATACAATTCACGGAGCTTTGACAAGCTTTCCCTCTTGTGAAGCAATGCACTACATGAAAATGGTAAAAGTGTGCAAATAAATGAATGTATATACAAACTTCTCACCAAATTATGGAAGTAAGATGGTACATGGGTCCATACATGAGTCCTCCATTGTGTTTTTTCCTGTTATGAAGAAGAATGAACCATGTGCTGCAAGAAGATAATCATCCTTATGCCTGGAAACCCAAGTCAAGAAGAATAGGCCATAGATGTCTCTATCATCATTACCTCCTCTTTGTACAACAAATATGAAGTGATCCTGGGACCTATGGGTTATAGATCCATCATATCTCTACTGGGCACACTTCATCCATAAGGCTCTGCTCCAAAGTGACAGTGCTGTGAGCTCATGCAAATAAGCTTCTGTCAATACAAAGCTCTGTTCTTTGACATGCTCCTTGTCAAAGACTCCTCTAATAATGTTTCAACAATGGTGGAATACTTCCCAAGATGGAAGTGCTTACCAATCATCATCAAAGACCAAGGAGATAGTGCCATCCCCTCTTCCTGCAACATCATACAAAGTGTGAGAGAAAATATGCCCTTGCTCTCCCATACACAAACAAAGAAACAAGACATTGTGTTGCCTCCCCATACCTCCATCATACCAATCATGTGATGAAGACACAATGAATGATATGAGTATCATATCAACACCATGCATCCATACTCTATGCTGCTCAATGATGCAAGTATCCAGCCATATTTTCTCCATCCTCCGACTCTTAGGAAGAGTGTTTTCCAAGAGATGACCAAACTCTTTCAAGAGTAACCAGCGCAGCGAAGCCTCCTGCTTCCCGGTATCATATATATGCAAGTACAAGCGATGGCCAAATTCCTTCAAGAGTAACTAGCGCATCCAAGCCTCCTGCTGCCTGATATCATAGATCTGCATGTAGCTCCCTAGCTCCTTGCTCATAATCCACATCCACTCAATCACTTGTGGATTCCTCCTTCTTCTCCTCATCTTGGTATTCCTCCCATGAGGGCTACCATCTTCCTAAATCAAATTCTTGTCTTTGCACTTCATGGGATTTTGAAATGTATGCTTCCTGAGGATCAATGAGACCCTATCAAGAATCAAATAGGTGGTAGGAAAAAACCTCCCATCATGATGTGTATGGCTCAAGGGATGTCCAACACAAGCTTGAGAGATGTTATCCATCCTAAGATGTCCTCCATCTTCTATCCACTCTTCTGAGAAGTGAAGAAAAGTATTGCATTCCATGGTATGTCAAAGTGCATCTCCAATGAGATCTTTCCTTGAGACCTCCCTTTTATCCATAGTCTTCCAAAACCAATGAGGTATTGGATCTAAAAGTAGAAATTCCTCTTTGAGATAAGAAGAGATCATTAAGAAAGTGTCATCTTGATGGGAGAAAAGGTTTCTAAATCCAACATGTCTACGGTCAATCTTGAAGGCTTCAAACCCCAACCTCCAATGTGATGTACAATCCAACAATGGCTCATGAGAATGATGGCTTGATTCCTTCTTGAGTGTTTCCATGTTGCACAGTGCAGTGCAACCAAGCTGCTCTATAGTAGCAATGAGATTTGACCCTTCGACATGAAAAAGTAAATCTCCACATTGATCAAAAAAATTTGCTGCAACAATGGAATGTGGAAATATTTTCATACCTTGATGTGCATTGGAACTTCTTGTAGGGCTACAAGAGTCCCTTCCTCAAAAGTTTTGACCACCCCAACTGTTGATGCATGTGGCTACTCTTCCACAAGGGTGACGACATTATCAAAAGCCTCCTCAAGAGGTGATGTGATCTCTTATTTATTTTCTCTTTCTCCATAAAATGTTTGGATCAACCCTTGAGTGAATTCTGCAAAATTCTCCACCATTGCATGGCTCAAGTGGTTGCACCACCAATCATAGGTTTCACCCTCCAAGTGCAGCACTGAGATTTCAACAGCTGCTTTTCCTACTACAGGAGGTAGTAGGAAAAATGCCTCCAACTTTCTCACCCAAGTTCTTGCATTAGATGACCCATCAAAGGTAGACAAAAAAAATATATCTCCTTTGACTTCTTTATTGTTGCGTGGCCTCTTCTCTTCCTTCAACTGGATGAAATGAGGAAAATCTAGAGTCTCCCTGAAGGCTCTAGGTTGAGATCTATACTCAACAAGGTAATCACTGAGAATCTGATGATCCAAGTATCTTCCATCCTCAATATCTTCTTCTTGATGAGAATAGGAAGTGCATGGTACTTCCTCTTCTTTTTCTTCAATCTTCTTGACCTCCTCAATGGTGGATGGATTTCCTCTAGATCTAAAAATAGAGGAGAATAAACTCATCTTTTTCATTGTTCCAGTCTTCTTGGGCTTAGATCCGCAGGGACCAGTGGATCTCTCATACATGGGAAGAGGTTTCCTCCTAGTGGTACGCTGCAACTCTGAGCTCTGCATTATAGATCCTGCATTGTTCCTTCCACTTTCATCCTGCCTGAGCTGACAGTAATATTTGAAAGGCATAGCTGCTCTGAAGTCTTCCCCCTTGGACTGCCATTCTCAGAAATAATCTCCAAAGGGTATATGATCATGATGCCTCTCTTTCTCACTCGGTACTGGAGGAAAGAATGTAGGCATTGTGATATTGTCCACAGGCGGAGCCAGAACTATGCTATAATACCACTGTAATATCCCATTTCGGGGATATCTTGAGAATACGACAATCCCGCTGAAAATCTCTGATACCACTGCAATATCATGTTTCGGGGATATCTCTAAAACATAGCAAACTCCAACCAGAGATTGATTGGGAGGGAATTTACCAGATATGTCGTCTCTAAGGAGAACGAGATACAGAGGCTATCTAGCCCTTTCTAGACTCTGTCTATAGAGTTTCTTGAATAATTCCACTCAAAAGTGACTTGCAGCAATATGCAAGCACATATATGAGCAAGCCATGAAGAGATAACGTTTTATAGTGATTTGTGAGACAAGAAGATGAATATATATATAGCCAAGAATGATGTATAGCAGAAAAATATGTGGAAGTCTTGAGGAAACAACCTCTCAAGAAAAGCAATAGAAGCCTCAACAACACATGTACATGAACATGAAGAACACTGCTATTTCTGCATAAAACCAGGATATATAAGAAAAAACGTAGTTTATGATATAATTTTTCTCCAAAATGATATCAATATATGGATATGAAAATATATGGCCCAAATACAATAGGGGAGAAAATCTCTAACCCTTATAAGCAAAAATACCTCAATCCTCCAAGGGATTGACTGAAATACACAATATGGCAAAAATGTCGGAGTTGCTGGGCAGCTACTACAACTCAAAACTGGAACTCAATAGAGAAGGATGAAGATGATGAGCAATCTGAAGTAGAACTCGTCCAATATATCTCCAAAGTGGAAGGTTGATCCTTACACTTGAGATCTTACCCTCAAAACAATCTGCAAACCCTCAAGCAGCTACACCATGAAAATAACGCAGTAACTAAGAGGGACTGTGCAGTAGGGCAGGAATAAGTGTTGGCCTGATGCTAAGATATGAAAATCAGCTCCAATATCTCCCAATACGATCCTCCAAAGGAAAGAAATACTCTCCCTCTGAAAAACAAGAGAACGAAGAGGTGTCGTGACGACTCCATGGCAACACCCTACAATGCAGTATTATACTGGTGCAGCAATAATGTTGTCCTGGAGGATGATGCTGAAAACTAACCTTGCCTGAGCAGGCATTCGAAGTCCCCCTAGGCTAAGGGTGAGATCTCCGCACGGAGACACTCAATTGCACTAAACGGTGTTGTAGACAGGCTAAACAACCAGTGTGCTAAAGAAGACAAATGTCTCACTCAACAATCAACAACTCAAGCATGAATGAAATGAGGAGGCTCCTCCATTTTTTATAACGTTGGTTTCCCTCCAAAACCCAATGTAGCCTCTCTCTCTCCTTCACATCCTCATCCTTATCTGCGCAGAAGGTTGCAGAATCTTATAGGGTGTACATAGGCCCCCTCCTCAATGTGGTGTTAGGCCCCCCTTGACTCCCACTTAAGTCACAATTTTGTGCTACTAGGTGGATGTCTTATTTCACTTAAGTGAGTTAGACCGTCTTCACTCACTTTTTATTTATTTAAAAACTATAGATGACAAACTAAAAAAAATAGAATATTCCAATTAGCTGTCGCTAATTAGGAATATTACACAAATGTAGATTGAAACCCTTCAAAATTTAAGTTTTAAAAACTTTTTGATTATATATCATGTAACATTACTTCACATGACATGCCAATTATAGTTCAACTATCCAATAAAAACATTTAGCATTATATCACAAGCCAAATGTAGATTGAAACCATCCAAAACTTAAATTTTAATTCAACAAAAAATTATAGCTCACAAAATTACTTCACATGCCAAATGTACTTCAAGCATCCAAAAATTAAGTTTTAAAAACAAAACAAATTATATAACACATCATTACATAACATGCCAAATGTAGTTCAGAAGCAAAACATTAATCTATAAATGACAACATTACTAGGAGTTCAATTATCCAAAACTTAAAAGTTTTAAAAACAAAACACATTATATAACAACATTAATTATTCACATGGAAAAAGTATTAAAACCATCCAAAACATAATTTTTTGGAAAAAAACAAATTATATTAACATTGTAATATAATAAGTCCAAAATTGTAGATCTCACAAACGGTATAAAGTATCAAGTTATATATATATATATATATATATGACTGTGCATCTAGATAATATATAAAAAAGTAAATTTAATAACAGAAATCTTGAAATCAAATCTACAAATCATTTCCATCAAATACAGATGGATGTAGTGTCTTTCCTATCAGAGTCTCAATCCGCATGCTATCTTGCGAAACATGGGGAACCTGTACACAATGCACATATAAACATTAAAATTTGATGTTTCAAAAATGAGTGAGAATATATAGAACTTCATGTAAAAATAAAAATAATAGAAATAAAAAAAAATCATGCAATACCTCATGAGGCTCCTTCTCCATTTGTTCGGCTGCTACAAGTTCCCCCATGCAAATGTAAGATGAAAATGCACATGTCTACATATATAAACTTATTTTCAATAATATTAAAAAAAAATTTAGACAACTGGTTCAAATGGCCGAAATGGTGTGGATGTTCCTATCTCCATTACTAGAGTCCATGGATTAAAAAAATCTTCTATAGAAACCTAAAATTCAAAATTTTAAAAGTATAAAATAACTCAAGATCTAGATCTCAATTTATAATAAAACTTAAATAAACTTCAATTTATAAATTATAAGTTTTAAAAAAACACACACACATATATATATATATATATATATATATATATATATATATATATATAAGTGAAAAATTGAATACTTCTGCAGGTGAACTTGGGACATCTCCTAAGAGAGACTCCAAAAGAAAATCTCCAAAAACCTAAAATTCAAAAAATTTAAAATAACTAAAGATATATATATATATATATATATATATATATATATATATATCTCAATTTTTAATGGAAATTTTTGGGGTGGAATATATATATATATATATATATATATATATATATATATAATACTTAAACATAAATTCTAAAGTGAAAAATTGTCCATACTTATTGTGGATGTGGCACATCTCCTAAGGAAGTAGAAGGTACATCTCACAAGGAAGAATACTGTACCACCATCCAAAAAACATCGGACGAAATCGCAATCTGTTAAAATTTTTTATTATTATATATGTACATGTACATGTGTTCACAATTATTTATTTTAAAAATATCACTTAAAAAACACTAACATTTGTCAACATATCTTGATGGTGAGACCCATCTTCATTGTTTGAACCAGAGGCCTCGAACGTGATATTAATATTTTCGTCATTCAACATGCGTGACAACTCCAAATTGTGTTTTAACATATAATGATACATTTTTGTTTGATTAATGTACATACAAATAAATGTATACATGTATATACACATGTATTTATTACAAATTTTACGCATGTATGTGTTAAAATAATTGAACTCTAAGGTCATTAACACATACCATTCCCGTGCCCTCTTCCTCATGAAAAATTAGGTCTTGTAAACCATTGCGACAATTCTTTGCATATATTTGAAGATCTTCAACATTCATGTTGTCAATCTCTTCATCTGTACAATACACAAAATTGGCACGTGCATTCTCATGTGCTCTTTGTCGATTTAGACAAACAACGACTCCACCCAATCCGCAATAAACATTGTCAATCATGACATCCCTTGCTTCTCTATTTATTTGAGAATTCGCATCCATCTATGGCCATATATTTTTGACTCGAAAAGGTCGACTAACCAATGGTGTCTTCGGGCTAGGCAACTCCACATCTCGCCTAGTGCCCCTACGGTCACACAATCAACCTTTCCCCGAACCAAAAAATTATGACGGAAGGTCATTGTAATTAGGTTTCATTTTAAAAAAAAATGCATAATTTTTTTTTGCAAAATAAACAGGAACCTCGTCATTCCATGGGAGCTTTCCATAAGCTGCAAGGTGCCTATCATACAAATAATGAGCTATATTGGGGTGCTTGAAATATTGCACCTTCAACAATTTTCTTTTTGGCCCTTCCTTGAAATTAAACATTGACTTCGCCATATCTTTTGTAACTCTTTGTTTTACATTCTACCATTTATTGAGACCCATTACTGTTTCCTTTCTCTTTCTCATGATTTCTACAAATGTATCAATCGTTGGCCCAAGATTTTTGTACACATTTACTATTTTTCCCAATGAATGTGTAACTATTTCGAGGCTTTGTCGACTCTTAGCAGGTAAAGTAAAAGCCACGAGATCTCTCCGCAATTTTGCGTGAATTTGTTGACACATTTCTGAGGTGCATTGCGCCATGTTTCTTACCCATGATATATCAGAAATGTTGGCCAGATAAGTTGTGGTGGGTAGACAACCTTCTTCTTGAATGTAGCGTTCTGCCCTACGTCTATTTTGACCAATATTTGGAACATTTTTAGCCTCTGCATCAATATATATATAATTTTGTATATTAGAAAAAACACATGTAAACAAATTTGTACAAATTCAATGAAAAAAATATTGAAATTTATGGCAACCTTGATGTGTTTGGCTAGCATCTTATCCACCCTAAAACTGTTGAGAACCAGAACGATCCTGCTGGGAACCAGCACCACCAGCCATTGATTGGCCTCCGGGAGAATAAATATCACCACTTTCATGCAACCTGCTACCACTTATTGATGACCCTCTAAGGGGATCTGAACCACAACCAACCTCTCGAGAGGAGATAGAAGCTTCATAAAAAAATACAAATTTATAATAAATTGAAACATACATGCATACATATAAACACATGTGTACATATTCATTGATTAAATTGTGTTAAAACCATACCACGACTGGGTGAAACATGGGCATCCATGGCTGGAGTAGAGACCCTTCTCTTCTTATTAGCTCCTAAAAAATAAAAAATGAAACTTATTAAAAACTAATTTAACTCACAAAGTTGATAAAAAATTAATTCCATATGTACACACATGTATTGAGATTTAAGATTATATTTAAATTTACCATGAACAACTCTCGATCATGATCCCTGATCCCCTCCTCTCGTAGAGATATGGGATTATTTTGATGTTCACCATTCATCCTCCATGATATATATATCTATAGTTGACATTTAAAATTATTTTTTTAAATAGCTAATTTAAATTAAATTCAAAATAAATTTTGGAAAATTAATGTAATTTATTGTAAACAAATTATGTAAAACACAACTTTCAAAACACTAATTGATGCGTGAAACTCAATTTAAGCAAAAAGAATCTATAAAAATGATAAGTTCACCAAATTGTGTTTTACATGAAAATTAATGTAATTTAGTGTAAACAAATTATGTAAAACACAGCTTTCAAAGCACTAATTGATGTGTGAAACTCAGTTTCAGCAAAAAAAAGTTATAAAAATGATACATTCACCAAATTGTATTTTATATGGTGGGAGCACACCTGGTATAAAATTGAAAAAAACACATTGTCATTAAAAAAGAAGTGAAACTCCATTTAAAAAAACCCCATTTAAACAAAAAATTGTTGAAGTCCCCACATTTTAATTTCATTAAAATGTAAAGTTCACCACTTGTTGCAAATGTGAAGTTCACCAAGTTGCGCTTTACATGGTATGGTGGAGCACACTTGGTATATAATTGAAAAAAGCACATGCTCATTAAAAAATACACATTTATAAGTACACAACAAACACATATCCAAGATATGTTACAATGTCGATCAATAAATTTTGAAGGAGAACGTCCCAACACTATTTCATCTTTGAGAGATGAATCTTGAATTTTCGAAGAAGAGCTTCTCAAAACTAATTCATCTTTGAGAGATGAATCTTGAATTTTTGAAGAAGAGTGTCTTAAAATTAATTCATCTTTGAGAGATGAATCTTGCATTGGCATTGCCGCGTATACTTCTAATTTATCTATTAATTCATCTTTGATAGATGAATCCTGAATTTACATTGCCCCATGCAATAAATTAGCAGACATCTTATTCACATTTGTACAATGCCTTATACTAAAAAATTGAAATTGGCTAACAATATTGTTTTCTATTCCATGCAGTTGTTTTAGCCTCTCCTTCTTAAATTGGTATACGCCATTCATCTGGTTGCACACAAGTTCAGAGTTGGTGAAAACTACAATTCCATTTGATCCATACTCCACCATTGTTCCCAAGCCTTCTATCAATCTAATATAATATGCCTCATTGTTTGTTGTTCTTCCTGATATATTCATTTTCCTTTGGATTGGGATAGCAAGAAACTTCTATGAATAATTTCCATTTTTCAACCATATTTAATGGTTCTCTTATCCGTTAAAAAAACAAAATTCAATAAAAGAATATATATTAAATTGACATTTATTGCAAATGCATGGGAGAAATGAAAAACTAATATTTATATCTATTCTAGAGATTCACTGTAGGGACATTTACTAGATATGTCACCTTTCATAAAAGATAAGATCCAGAGGCTACTTTTCCCTTTACAAATTCTTCCTATAGAACTACCATGGATATGAAAATGAAAAACTTCTAATTAGATCTATTCTAGAGATAGAATGTAGGGGAATTTACTGTTAGGTTAAAACCTATGATTTGTATCAAGTCACTTTTGGTTTCCATGGGAAAATTTTATGGCTAATTTGTGTTTTACATGTTGAATATAAAAGGTGTTTTCTCTCTCATTGTTTGAGACCATGGATATGAAAATGAAAAACTATATACTTGGTTAAAACATATGTATTGTATCAAATTAATTTTTGTTTCTAAATACTATATACATGTTGACTGTAGGGGAATTTACTCTAGGGGCATTTAGATCTATCCCAGAGATTGACTGTAGGGGCATTTACTAGATATGTCACATTTCATAAAAGATGAGATCCAGAGGCTACTTGGCCCTTTACAGAATCTGCCTCTAAAACTACCATGGATATGAAAATGAAAAACTTCTAATAAGATATATTCTAAAGATTGAATGTAGGGGCATTTACTAGATTAGCTTAAAACCTAAGTTTTGTATCAAATCACTTTTGGTTTCAATGGGAAAATTTTATGGCTAATTTGTGTTTTACATGTTGAATGTAAAAGGTTTTTTCTCTCTCATTGTTTGAGACCATGAATATGAAAATGAAAAACTATATACTTGAGTAAAACCTATGTTTTGTATCAAATTACTATTTGTTTCTATATACTATATACATTTTGATTCTAGGGACATTTATTGTAGGGGAATTTAGATCTATTCCAAAGATTGACTGTAGGGGCATTTACTACATATGTCACCTTTCATAAAAGATGATATCCAGAGGCTACCTGGCCCTTTACAAACTATTCCTATAGAATTACCATGGATATGAAAATGAAAAACTTCTAATTAGATCTATTCTAAAGATTGAATGTAGGGGCATTTACTAGATTAGGTTAAAACCTATGTTTTGTATCAAATCACTTTTGGTTTCAATGGGAAAATTTTATGGCTAATTTATGTTTTACATGTTGAATATAAAAGATTTTTTCTCTATCATTGTTTGAGACCGTGCATATTAAAATGAAAAACTATAAAATTGGTTAAAACCTATGTTTTGTATCAAATTACTTTTTGTTTCTAAATACTATATACATGTTGACTGTAGGGACATTTACTATAGGGGGATTTAGATCTATTCCAGAGATGGACTATATGGGCATTTACTAGATATGTCACCTTTCATAAAAGATGAGATCCAGAGGCTACCTAGCCCTTTACAGACTCTGCCTATATAACTACCATGGATATGAAAATTAAAAACTTCTAATTATATTTATTCTAGAAATTGAATGTAGGGGCCTTTACTATATTAGGTTAAAACCTATGTTTTGTATCAAATAACTTTTGGTTTCAATGGGAAACTTTTATGGCTAATTTGTGTTTTACATGTTGAATATAAATGGTTTTTTCTCTCTCATTGTTTAAGACCATGGATATGAAAATTCAAAACTATATAATTCGTTAAAACCTATGTTTTGTATCAAATTACATTTTGTTTCTTAATACTATATGCATGTTGGATATAAAAGGTTTTTTTATAAGGTTTTTTTCTCTCTCATTGTTTGAGACAATGGATATGAAAATGAAAAAAATTTGTATTTAAAACTATTTGAGAGATTGATTGACTTGTAGGGGCATTTACTCTTAGGTTAAAACCTATGTCTTGTATCAAATCACTTATGGTTTCAATTGGAAACTTTTATAGCTAATTTGTGTTTTACACATGTTGAATATAAAAGGTTTTTTTCTCTCTCATTGTTTGAGACCATGGATATGTAACTATTTAGATCTATTCTAGTGATATGGCTAATTTGTGTTTTACATACATTGAATATAAAATGTTTTTTCTCTCATTGTTTGAGACCATGGATATGAAAATGAAAAACTTCTATATTTAAAAATATTCGAGAGATTGATTGACTTGTAGGGGAATTTACTCTTAGGTTAAAACCTATGCTTTCTATCAAATCACTTATGGTTTTATTGGGAAAATTTTATGGCTAATTTGTGTTTTTTATTTTGGATATAAAAGGTTTTTTTCTCTGTCATTGTTTGAGACCATGGATATGAAAATGAAAAACTTCTATTTAGATATTTTCTTGAGATATGGCTAATTTGTGTTTTACATACATTGAGTATAAAAGGTTTTTTCTCTCATTATTTGAGACCATGGATATGAAAATGAAAATGTTCTATTTAAAACTATTCCAAAGATTGACTGTAGGGGCATTTACTCTTAGGTTAAAACCTATGTTTTATATCAAATCACTTATGGTTTCAATGAGAATGTTTTATGGCTAATTTTTGTTTTACATGTTGAATATAAAAGGTTTTTTCTGTCACATTGTTTGAGACCATGGATATGAGAATGAAAAGCTTCTATTGAGATATATTCTAGAGGTATGGCTAATTTGTGTTTTACTTATACATTGAATATAAATTTTTTTTTCTCTCATTGTTTGTGACCATGGATATGAAAATGAAAAACTTCTATATTTAAAACTATTTGACAGATTGATTGACATGTCAAGGTATTTACCCTTAGGTTAAAACCTATGTTTTGTCTCAAATCACTTATGGTTTCAATGGGAAACTTTTATGGCTAATTTTTTCTTTACATGTTGAATATAAAAGGCTTTTTTCTCTCTCATTGTTTGAGACCATGGATATGAAAATGAAAAACTTCTATTTAGATATGTTCTAGAGATATGGCTAATTTTTGTTTTACATACATTGAATATAAAATGTTTTTTATCTCATTATTTGAGACCATGGATATGAAAATGAAAAAATTGTATTTAAAACTATTCCAGAGATTTACTGTAGGGGCATTTACTCTTACGTTAAAACCTATGTTTTGTATCAAATCACTTATGGTTTCAATGGGAAACTTTTATGGCTAATTTGTGTTTTACATGTTGAATATAAAAGGTTTTTTTCTCTCTCATTGTTTGAGACCATGGATATGAAAATGAAAAACTTCTATTTAGATCTATTATAGAGATATGACTAATTTGTGTTTTACATACATTGAATATAAAAGGTTTTTTCTCTCATTGTTTGAGACCATGGATATGAAAATGAAAAACTTCTATATTTAAAACTATTCGAGAAATTGATTGACTTGTAGGGGCATTTGCTCTTAGGTTAAAACCTATGTTTTGTATCAAATCACTTATGGTTTCAATTGGAAACTTTTATGGCTAATTTGTGTTTTACATGTTGAATATAAAAGGTTTTTTTCTCTCTCATTGTTTGAGACCATGGATATGAAAATGAAAAACTTCTATTTAGATCTATTCTAGAGATATCGCTAATTTGTGTTTTACATACATTGAATATAAAAGGTTTTTTCTCTCATTATTTGAGACCATGGATATGAAAATGAAAAACTTCTATTTAAAACTATTCCAGAGATTGACTGTAGGGGCATTTACTCTTAGGTTAAAACCTATGTTTTGTATCAAATCACTTATGGTTTCAATGAGAAAATTTTATGGCTAATTTGTGTTTTACATGTCGAATATAAAAGGTTTTTTTCTCTCTCATTGTTTGAGACCATGGATATGAAAATGAAAAACTTCTATTTAGATCTATTCTAGAGATATGGCTAATTTGTGTTTTACATACATTGAATATAAAATGTTTTTTCTCTCATTGTTTGAGACCACGGATATGAAAATGAAAAACTTCTATATTTAAAACTATTCAAGAGATTGATTGACTTGTAGGGGCATTTACTCTTAGGTTAAAACCTATGTTTTGTATCAAATCACTTATGGTTTCAATGGGAAACTTTTATGGCTAATTTGTGTTTTACATGTTGAATATAAAAGGTTTTTTTTCTCTCTCATTGTTCGAGACCATGGACATGAAAATGAAAAACTTATGTTAAATCTATTCTAGAGATATGGCTAATTTGTGTTTTAGATACATTGAATATAAAAGGTTTTTTCTCTCTCATTGTTTGACACCATGGATATGAAAATGAAAAACTATATACTTGGGTAAAACCTATAGTTTGTATCAAATTACTTTTTGTTTCTAAATACAATATACATGTTGACTGTAGGTGCGTTTACTGTAGGGGAATTTAGATATATTATAGAGATTGACTGTAGGGGCATTTAGATGTATTCCAGAGATTGACTGTAGGGGAATTTACTAGATATGTCACCTTTCATAAAAGATGAGATCTAGAGGCTGCCTGGCCCTTTACAAACTTTGCCTATAGAACTACCATGGATATGAAAATGAAAAAATTCTAATTAGATCTATTCTAGAAATTGAATGTAGGGGCATTTACTAGATTAGGTTAAAACCTATGTTTTGTATCAAATCACTTTTGGTTTAAATGGGAAACTTTTATGGCTAATTTTTGTTTTGCATGTTGAATATAAAAGGTTTTTTCTCTATCATTGTTTGAGATCATGGATATGAAAATGAAAAAATATATAATTGGTTAAAACCTATGTTTTGTATCAAATTACTTTTTGTTCCTAAATATTATATACATGTTGAATATAAAAGGCTTTTTTCTCTCTCATTGTTTGAGACCATAGATATGAAAATGAAAAACTTCTATTTAGATCTATTCTAGAGATATGGCTAATTTGTGTTTTACATAGATTGAATATAAAAGGTTTTTTCTCTCATTGTTTGAGACCATGGATATGAAAATGAAAAAATTCTATATTTAAAACTATTCGATAGATTGATTGACTTGTAGGGGCATTTACTCTTAGGTTAAAACCTATGTTTTGTATCGACTCACTTATGGTTTCAATGGGAAACTTTTATGGATAATTTGTGTTTTACACATGTTGAATATAAAAGGTTTTTTTCTCTCTCATTGTTTGAGACCACGGATATGAAAATGAAAAAATTCTATTTAGATCTATTCTAGAGATATGGATAATTTGTGTTTTACATACAATGAATATAAAAAAAAATTTCTCTCATTTCTTGAGACCATGGAAAATTTTAGGGGCTAATATTCGCAAGTGGGCTAAATTTCCATGGTTTTTCCAAAAAAAATATTCGCTAATTTCCATTTTTTTATAAAAGTGATTCGCCTAAATTTTACAATATAAAATTATTTTACCTTAAAAATCACCAACATTATATAGACAATATATATAATATCATTATAAAATTAAATAATTTTACAAATACATCTATAAACATTTTATATTTTTCATATTAGGGTCTAGTGAGATTCGCCAATTTTTTAAACTTCAAAATAATTTTCCATGCTTGAGACCATGGATATGAAAATGAAAACTTCTATATTTAAAACTATTCAAGAGATTTATTGACTTGTATGGTCATTTACTCTTAGGTTAAAACCTATGTTTTGTATCAAATCACTTATGGTTTCAATGGGAAACTTTTGTGGCTAATTTGTGTTTTACATGTTGAATATAAAAGGTTTTATTCTCTCTCATTGTTTGAGACACTAGTAAATTTGGCCCAAATTATGACAGCCAAAGTTTCGTAATTGCAACACCCAGTCATCACAAGAGCAACAGTTTGAGGCCGGATAAAGCGTGGTTTTCCGTAGAGTCGCAATTCCGACACTTCCATAAAGCATCGGTATTGGGACGCTTGTTCCGACATTTTCCACAGGTGTCGGTATTGCAACACATTGTAACCGTCACAATTGCAAGGCTCGCAAAGCATCGCAATTGCGACGCTTACAAAGTGTCGCAGTACCGATGCTCACAAAGTGTTGCAATACCGATGCCTCCAAAGCATCGCAACAATCTATGGCTCACCACAATTTCAAAAGCATTGCAAGACCAACAAAAATGGCAAAATTTCAAGGCATTGGAAGACTGACACTTATACGGTGTCGGAAGAGCGACAACAGGTCCAATTTAAAAAAAAAAAATGAAAATATTATAAATGCGCATTAGCACATGTTGTTGGGAGGCCTTGTCTCACATCATCAATAATTTTATTCTAAGGAAAATCTTGAATGGGGCTCAAATCTACATTCACAAACTACATCGTTCGAGTGACAGTAGGTTAAATTTTTATAAAAAAAAAATTGAAATAGCCCATGGTCATTGCAATATACGTTATTCGATAAACGACAACAGGAATTCAAAACTGTAATTAAATACTGTAATGAATTGGAAACTATAATGAAACTGTAATTGAAAGTTCCCTCGGATAATGAAAGAAACTATAATAAAACAACAACATGAATTGGAAACTATAATGAAACTGTAATGAAAGTTCCCTTGGATAATGAAAGACAAGGTTGTTAACAAGAACCAACACTAACTAAGCTCCATTCAACTGTCATGAATACTATATTCATTTAAAATAAATATGGGCGCATTCCATTATTACTGGATAATTTGTTTTTTATGTTTCTACATATATGCTATAGTGACAAGGTTCATCTACTTGCGAAAGCCTCTACCATAAAGCTGTAATCGATAAAGCTTGATATGGATGTTGATGTTGTTCCCAGACTTCAAAATGTCTTATCAGCAATGGCAATGCAAATGCAGATGCAATACAAGAAAAAATACAGAGCTTATTACTATCCTCCCAACATTTGTCTTATAAATTCTCAAAAATGGTACTGAGAGGTATTTCACCATCATGGAACCTGTAGCAATACTATTTCAAACCATCGACAATATTTCTAGATATTTTCATCTTCCTGGTAGCATCATTGTGAAACTTTTCAAATATATATTTCTGTAGGTAAAAGCAATATGCGATGACATTGTACTAATGAAATCTGTCGAATTAAACGACATCTCATCTAATAATGCCATTAACACACAAGGAACAATTGGGGCAAGAGAAAACCAATGAGAGAAAGGGATATGTTATCAAGGTGGAGCTATCAAGGTTACCAATATACAATTTGAGATTGAAGCCAATAGAAAACTGACTGAAAGATACTAGTGGCTACTTCTGTCAAGAATGTATATTCAGGAAAGAACATAGTGTGACAACACATAATGATCTTAAATTTATTAGGTATAAATACAGAAACCAACCTTGAAATAGTTTCCAATAGGGGAAACATATATAAGAAAAGTAACCTCTGGAGCTGGAGCAAGTCCTAAAATGGCTCCACTACCAAGAAGTAGTGGGCGTATATAAAGAGAGCCTTTTCTAAAGGGTGGTATCTATAACCAAATAACATGCATAAATAATCCAAATCCACTCTATTAGAAATGCAACATTTTGGGTATGGAAAAGAAAAGCCTTTAAAGTCGTTCAAACAGAAGCACAATCTTACCCAACACTTGTTTTCCAACACTGTTTGTTTTACAGCCTCCGAAAATTGTTCTACTAATGGAGCTGGCAAACACATGCACTCTGCACCCATTGCGAGTCGCAATGCATTATGTTCTGGACTAAAGAGCACAATCCTTCCATCAGCTTTCCTATGGGATTTGAAGCCTTCAAATAAACCCTAAAATACCAACAGAAATACACAGTTAAACAACTTCAAAATACTGATAAATGTAAAAGATGTGTAGTTGTAAAATCCATGTAACATTTTCTCTAAAAGAACCTTCAGATTGCTAATTATTTTCCATTAAATGCAAAGCATGATAGTAGCATGAGGCTTCAAACAATAGCATGAATATAGGATAACATGCAATAGATACAAATAATTTTGAATCCTTGTTCCATATCATAAACCATGGTCACATACCAAAACACAATGCAGTGGGGATCTAAAACATCATCAATACAGTTTGTCACAGGTAACTCACAGGTCAAGTTTTGTACAAAAGTTTAGAGAAATGCATGCAGAGAAATAAATTTCAATCCAAAGAACACATGCAAGGGCAAGTTTACAATTTGACAAGAAAAACAGGCCTAGACAGCCACAAACCAATTAGTAAGTTCGAAAATTACACATATTTTAGATGCTCTACACCTGTCCATGCTAGCATGTACATTGTCATACATTTTTTCAATATATTATATTCATAACATTATACATGAGGAATCTTGGAGTTGTTCTCTGGCCCTTTTTCTTTAGCATATCTCCTCCCTTGAGCAACACAGTTAATGAAATTTTTTGGTTTTCTGTTAACATTTACGAGAGATGTAAAATGAATTAGTTACATTGAATTATTTTGACTATATTTTATATTTGGCATATATAGCCTGTAAATTTTAATACAAATTTCTTTTAACAACCATCTTTTTCCTGTATATATCTAGCCCTGACAGAAATCTAGTGATAACAATGTAGTTTTTCGCATAGATCCAATCTTAACAAAAGCGTTAACAGGAAATCTCATTTTAGGGAATTATTTTGGAAGCAAATCCTTCTCATTTACCAATCAAATCTAGAAAAAGTAAGGGTAGAGTGAAAGTGAAGAAAGAAGGCTTAAAGAGATACGGTAACACTAGGAATCCCAAAAGAAAAAAATAGGTGAGGATCCAAAGGGCACTAGCGAAGAATCCCTAAATCAAATATGCTACCAACCATCAACTATCCTAACACTCAAGCCCGAAATGAAGTTGGTGACAATATTCCTACCATCCATTGGTTGGGTGATCTAGATTCCACACTATCTAACTGACTTAGTATTGGAAATTTTTCTGGCCTGATGTGACTGCAGCCACATAGAAGCTACAAGTAAGAGGTTAATGAGCTCGGAATTCGCAGCTGAGGAAGATCCATTCTGCTTTTTTCTATCCATATTGCCAAGATCCCACCCTCTATCACATAGGAAAGGATGTGATTGCAATACCTTGCCAGCCTCAATCAAAAATTAGCTCACAAAGAGTGGACATGTCACATAGTGGGATTTGAACCTGGGTTTTGAATGATAACAAATTTCCTCTCGGCCCCTCAAACAAGACCCAATTGACAACTGAGAAGACTCTACTTGAAGTGAAGCACCTCACAATATTATCTCATACTGGATAGTAGAATATTAGAAAGAAAACCTTTGTACTAGAAAATAGAATATTAATGATCTTGGCCTGCAAAGAATGCTAATATGGATTCTGAATACACCTCAATATTTTCCAACGTAGCTACACGTTTTCAATCCAATAATAGGAATTCCCATATGATCCAACGAGATAGGTTTTTCCCACTCACTGAAGTGTGGCACTTCATAAAAAGAAGTCACTTCATTTTAAATGGGTCAATGCATATACACCAAAAAATAACCATATGCAATGTGCTGATGTGCTCGTTCAAGGGAAACCTTGCAAAATGTATTGGTCAAGTTTGAAAATAACCTTCTAAAGTTCAAGATACTTTTGAACAAAAACTACAGGCATGAGTTGTTGGATTTGAAACAGGCAAAAGGCCAATGTTAGGAAACAATTTTAATGCCCAAAATAAAATATGTTATGCAAAATAAATAAAACAGAGTTCCACAAACCTGTCCATAATTCAAGACACCAGATGACGAGCTTAGTTCAATATTTCCAAAATGGAAAAGGTCTCCTCTAGAGTACTCCATCTTGGAGCTACCAAAACGAGGAGCTATAAAGGTTACCAATATACAATTTGAGATTGAAGCCAGTAGAAAACTCAATGAAAGGTACTAGTTTCTACTTCTGTCAAGAATGTATATTCAGGAAAGAACATAGTGTGACAACACATAATGATCTTAAATTTATTAAGTATCAATACAGAAACAAACCTTGAAATAGTATGATGAGAATTCAGAGTCTAGTTGTTGCCATGTTTAAATTTTTTGCAGATTTGCTAAACATTATATTTGCATGCTATTTGGTTCTAAACAGGTATCTCATGGGGTGCTCCTAAATTACAAGCAGATGAATGCAAAGGTCACAACTTGTGTGCAATCCTAACAAGATGACTTTTGCCTCACAGATTGATGCCCTCTATGGAGTGAATTTCCAAGGCTACTCAAACATCACCAGGCATGTACTAACAAAATCGTGAAACCCTTGGTCAACTATTGTTGGGGATAGAATAAATACCTGTAACCCTTAGTAAACTAATGCTTGGGGATAGAAGAAAGGCCCAATATACAAGGCCTAATGCATGTGTATTATTGAAATTTGAAACTGATCTTACATGACTTCGGCTACATCTACTACAGTTGGATGAAAGAAAAGTAAACAAGGCCCAACCCTAAGGGGAGTCGACAGAATTACTACACCTGATGTCAAATGCTAGATATTAATACAGATATTGGTTCGATGGAACCTAGCATTTTGCAAGCTAGAAATAATTTTCATCACCCTCATAATAGTAAGCCAACAAGCTCCACTAATATATCCTCTATTATAGAGCTAAAGTATATGGTTCTAGCAACCAAGAACCAAATACAGGATCTTTAGTAGCAATGGATATTTTTCAGTTACACACATTTCATCCCCTAGCAAAATCTCGCAAGATTAATGTCATATTCGCAGCTAATATTTTTGCAATCCTTGAGCAAGAATTTAATGAATTAGTGACCAGGACTGGTAGTGACAATTGGACCATGGTTGGAATGAATTACTACCTTTATGTCAAATGCAAGATATTAAAATACCAATTCCAATTCAACCCAAGACTAGCATTTTTATAGTCTTGATGGGTGACACTGCCTCTGTTACATAGCTAATATTGTATGTAACCACTGTTACAGGCCTTATAAGTGCTACAGTAAGAAAAAAAATATTCCTATTTGTGCAACCCTTTGACATCTCATGTCTCTTTAAAGGCTACAAAGAGAAAACCAAGCATTCAAATGCAATTTGCATACAAGGAAGATTTCTTCAACATGGAGGTTGCTCCTCAGAAAAGGAGAGAAATCCAGAAATCTAGGAACCATGAGGTAGTGGGAGAGTCATCACGTCCTCTGTCAGAAAAGGTAGATACCTTTCCTTTCCCCAGAAAACATGTGGGTGAGGAATGTGCATGCATGTCTTCATTTGAAGACAGATTAAATCATTCAATTGAGGAAGCTAGGAGTTGTCATTGTTCTGTTGCTAGTAGTAGTAGTAGCTATATGTCAAATGATATTTTATGTTCAAATAAAAAGCATTCATCACGACCTGTAGTCTATATCTCTTTCGATGATGCTATGTCTTCATGTGATTATCCAAACCAGAGGCAAGATAAATCTTTTGCTGAAGAGAAAGGAGCAGCAAAAGTACATAAATTATAACTTCATGCATATCACTCTGCAATGAGAGGTTTGTATGCATCTGGGCATATAACTTGGGAGCAAGAAACCTTGGTTGCTCCTACGATTGTGAATTCTGCTGAAAAATATTGTTGTGCTTGTGAGCATTGAATACAGAGGGTGGGAGTTGAGTGTTTTTCACTGGTGTAGTTTTATGTGACCATTCATCTCCTCTTTCATGGTTCCTTTTTGTCTTTGTATATGTATATTTTTTTATAGCTGCATTTTTCTGGTGGAAAGTCTTTTCCTTAGTGCGGACTTCATCTTTTCTCTTTAAGCTAGCAAAATTATACTTTTAATAGTATACAATATGAATTACAAGCAGTTCAAACTGTTATCTGCTTCCATGGGAAATAGATCAGCAGTGAATTCAAAATATATTAGATTTTTCTCAGGTATATCTTCACTCACATGGGCATTAAACACAACATTTACAAACCCAAAAAATTTGACTTTTGACTGGGAAGATGCCATACATTTAATTTTCTTGTGTCAAATGTAGGTGTAAGGGTGATTTTAGGTGATACAAATGAAATCCTTCCACCCCTTGATTCTATGGAAATTTTGACCAAAATCAAGTAAAGGTAACCCAGAAAGTATGGCATGAGTCAAGTAACAGTTCTGCTATGCTTTTTTGTGAGATATTCAAGCCGATATCCACATCCCACAGGATTTCTTTTTCCTATAATGCTTTTTTTATTTTCTAAATTTCAAGTGATGTAGTCTCTGGTGTTAGAGTTGCCGGTTTGACGCATATTTTTTTACATTGGAATTTGAAGCTTTGTGCTGGAAGGTTCAAAATTAAAAATCGTTGTTCTTTTGGAAGTTGTCAAATGGGGAATTCAGTTTCTTTAGAACCCAGATAGAGCTTTCTCAGAAGGGCTTTCTCAGTCCTTGAGAAAGCATTTGATGAATTACTAACCAGGACTGGTAGAAAAAATTGGATCCCTTATCCTTATCCCTTATCTTTACTGACCTATTGAAGAAAAGGTATACAGATCTATCATTTGCTAGTAAACAAACTTGAGAAGTGTACAGATCTATCATTTGGAAAATAGTGAAGAAAAGGTATACAAATCCCTTATCCTTATCCCTTATATTTACTAACCTATTGAAGAAAAGGTATGCAGATCTATCATTCTGCCAGTAAAGAAGCTTGAGAAGTGTACAGATCTATCATTCTGCCAGTAAAAAAAACATGAGAAAGGGTGCAGATCTATCAATCTTCATTATCTACTAATTCAAGGAGGAAAATATACACCATACAGATGTATCATGCTTGGAATAAACAAATTTGAAATATTCATTATAAATAGAATACAAAGTTTGAAATTATTGAAACACTTACACGAGGATATAGCTTGAAGAAAACTTCAATCCGTGGTGTTCCTCATCTACTACAAATGACTAGGGAACATTCATTTTTCCTCAGTGATATTTCTTCCAAGATCTTTGTTGTGGTTAGGTCTTTTTATTGGCTTTTGTTATTGAAATTTGGAAACCCCATGTGCTATACCCTGTTTTTTTAATGAAAAAATAAATAATATACTGAGAAATTCATACATTCACTTACGAGTAACCTATAATTTTCTTTTAACAAGCCTTCCAATCACTTTAATGGATAACGACAATCCATCACAAGGTTTGATAGACTGATCTTCCAAATCTATCTGAACAGAGGTTGTTTGAACATTGACTTCTCTTCAGTTTTGAACATCAACTTCTCTTCAATTCGATTTTGAGATTTCTGAATAGAGGCTATCTTCCATGCTCAGAGTTCATGAGAAAAAGGTCAAACAGAGGTTGTTTTCCATGCTCAGAGTCCATGAGAAGAAGGTCGAACAAACTGAGCAGGAAAAAATTGAAACTATGACATGAAATCATATCACAATTTCCCACTCAAACATTAGTGAATAATTTATTTTATTTAAATTATTTTATATATTTATTGTAAACTGCTATAATATTTTACAAAATAAACTTATTTTATTTTATTTAAAAACAATTTATCAATATTTTTGGATGTAAAAATCATTACTTATAATATTCATTGTAATTATTATTTATAAGTAATAAAAATTATTAATAAATATAATATTTTTAGGTAGAATAATTACTTTCATCACATTTTAAGGTTCCTTCAAAATTACTTTCATTATTACCATAATTATTCAACTTCATTAGTTGATTGTATTCATGTCATTATTCCAAGATGGTCATAATCACATGAGTTAACATCAATTATCGGGCGACCTCACATGGTGCGAAAAGATGCACCTTACTGAATGAATATCCCACAAGGAAGTAAATAGAAAACGGGCCGCCCGAATGTACACAAGGCACCCATGCGGTCACAACTTAGAAAAACTGATACGGGCACCCTCAAGCAAAACAACCCAAACCGAACATGCACAAGGGAGAAAATGGAAAATGGGCTACCTGAATGTGCATAAGGAACCTAGGCGGTCACAACTTAGCAAACCTAATACGAGCACCCTCGACCAAAATGGCCCGACTAGAACACGCCCGGTCGGGCGACCTAACACAGCGTGACATGACACGCCCAAACAAACATCAATTGCACAAGGGATCAAACTTGAAAACAGGCTGCCCAAACATGCACAAGGCAACCAGGTGATCACAACTTAGCAAAACTGATATGGGCACCCTCCAATGAAACGGCTCAACCCGAACGCACCCGGTCAGGAAACCTCATAAGGCGCGACACGACGCATCTGATCGGATGAATATCCCACAAGGGAGAAAATAGAAAATGGGCCACCTGAATGTGCACAAGGCAGCGGGGTGGTCACAACTTAGCAAAACTAATATCGGTGCCCTCGAGAAAAACGACCCAAACCGAATGTGCCTGGTTGGGTGACCTTGCATGGCGCGACACAGCGCGCCCGACCGAACGATGCCACAAGGGAGAAAATGACAAAGGGGCCACCCGAACATGCACAAGGCACTCGGGTGGTCACAACTTAGTAAAACTGATACAGGCGCCCTCGAACGAAACTGCCCGACCTGAATGCACCTGGTGGGGGGACCTCATGACACGGCGCGACACAGCGCACCCGACCAAACGATGCCACAAGGGAGAAAATGGAAAAATGGCCACCTGAACATGCACATGGCACTCAGGCAGTCACATGAACTTAGAAAAATTGATACGGGTGTCCTCGAACAAAACAACCCAAACTGAATGCACCCGATCGGACGACCTCACACGGCAAGACACTGCGCGCCTGGCCGAATGATGCCACAAGGGATCAAATGGAAAATGGGCTGCCCAAACGTGCACAAGGCACCCTGGTGGTCACAACCTAGAAAAATTGATATGGGCACCCTCGAACGAAACAGCCTGAACCGATCGCGCCCGGTCGGGCGACCTCACATGGTGCGACACTGCGCGCCCGACCGAATGATGCCACAATGATAAAATGGGCCACCTAAACGGGAGCAAGGGTCAACACACAAGAAAAGAAGATCTAATCTCGTTGATATGCTTTGGCCAATATTTTTCTTCAATAGGAGTATTTTTCTTTGGGCAATGTAGTGACAACTTTTCTTGCTTCAGGCTTTGCGTTTAGAAAAATACTATATAAATTCCCATTACACCTTGCAAAAGCAGTGAAATGGAACAGTGATCTTACTTTAATCAGTGAATATAATTTTAATAAAACACATATTCGCATCGGAAGTGTAGGAGAAAGTGTTTATCAGGAATGATCACAAACTCTCTTGCACTTTCCACATATTATTTTTCTGCATAATAAAATATTAGCAATTTGATATTTTGATATATATATATATATATATATATATATTTATAATAGATTTATCTCCATATTTTTTCAATTTTCTCTCTTGTCTCTTCCTTGTGCCAACGCTCTTCGGTACATAAGGTACTTGAAACCTTGTCATTTTTTATATCATTGAGAGAGTAACTGCAGTGTAATGTCAGACATAACATACCAATGTCTCATGAAATGTCCACTCATAAAATTAGTATTTTTTTTTATTAGACAAATACATAAAATAATTTTTTTTCTATTAAAAGATTTATGTGATAGAAAAACTTAGCTAATAAAAAATAAAAAATTAAATTTTTAAAAATTAAAATATTATTTTTGAATTTACTAAAAAAAAAAGAAATATTTGTTGTTTTGAGAAACTTTAATTAAACTTGCTAAAAAAAACTACAAACTACTAGAGAATAAAGAGACTTTGACAACAAGGCTAGCGCTATAGTAGTAAGCTGTAATATGTTCCTATCCAATTGAATATCTTGCAAAAATATGTAATTTAGAGCCTCTCGATAAAAGGCATTACAACATGTTAAAGATCAACCATCACTAAAGATCCACTCCACACCTTCATGACTACCCGATAACTCGGACTGAACATTAATATGTTGTGAAAGTAATATATGGGATTGTGGCTGTACTTTATTCATATTTAAACATATTCCTTAAAATTTTAGATTAGGATAATTTTTTCCCATGAGTTGAACTCATCATTTGAAATCAAAATCTGTAAATGTCATGTACCATGGAAAAAAATATTCACATCTCAATGCAATAGACATCTTGATTGTGAGGCTTTTTCATTTTATACACTGGAGGTGACTTTACTACATTATAGGCAGTGGACTGAAATATAGCTACTTGCTGAAGGAAAAGCTAAACTGTGTTTCGTATATACAACTACATATCACACACCATATTATGACTTGGACTATGGACCGCAGAATACTTCGTTTCATGTGATATGAGAGACAATACAAACTAATAATCGCATGCATGGATGAAAAACAATACAACGTCTTATTATAAAAGTTAACTGAGAGATCTACCTCCCCTGTACTCCAATGTGTTTTTCTATTTTCACCAGGTTATGCCATTCAGTGCCTCGACCGAGGGGGGTCGTCGTGACCAATCCCAGGGCTGTGACCTAAAGGTTGAAAGGGTGAAATAGTTTTCTTCAATTCATGTTGAACCGCTGTTGGGCCTCAAAATAGTCCCTATTTTCACTCCATTATTCATCAATATCTTCACATTTTACCTTCATGTCACCTCCATTCCACCTCCATATCATTACATTCACTTCATTATTGGGTCATAACTATGTTTTTCCAAAGTTTATTACTTCTTAACATTTTAAAGTGAATTTATGGCTAAAACTTAGAAAATAATATGCTTATACTTATGCCTAACAATTAGCATGAGTTTTTTGACATGTGTAGGCTCAAAGGAAGCTTCCAAGACACCTTTATGTGGCCTTGGATGATCAAATTCGAAGTTAAGAAGATAAACCTCATGGAAAAGATCATGGAGGAAATCATGGAGGATAGGGTTATGTGTCTAGATGGTTAGAGATATTAGTGGATGATCATTATGAGTTTGTTACTCCTCTCATTGTATAAATATGAGTACCTCCTCCATTCCAAGGGGAGGACTCTTAGAGCATTGTATCCAATTGATGATGGAATAGAATAAAGCTTCATTTTTCATATATTTCCATTATGTAGTTTTAGATGTAAATTGTGTTAATGTAGAATATGAATTTATGGAATTTATGTAGTTTTAGATATAAGTTTCATTAATGTAGTATATAGAATAATTTGTCTTGTTCTTAAGAGAATTGAGCTCACTCTAAAAGGATGAGAGAAACATTTTATTTCATATTAGATTTTGTTTCATTTCATTGCTTAGATGTTTAAGGATTTGTTTGTGATTGATGAATGAGTTTTAAATTAGAATCTTATCAACATGTGAGATGATATCCAAGGGTCTAAGTTAGGCTCTCTCTCTATTTGATTTGCATGATAATTGAAATTCATTCTTTTTCTTTTATGTTTCAAGTCATTTCATTTCTTATGCTTATGAATGAATCTTAGTTTAGTTTGGATTAGTACATGAGAGGACAATCAAAAGACTAAGTTAGTCTTTCTCTCTCTTTGAATCTGAACAACAATTAAAGTTAATTCTCTTGTCGAATTAAAATTGGTTTCTTTTGTTTGTGTGCAAGTAGTTTCTTGTTGAGATTTTTGATATTAAGATGAATGAATTATAATGGAATACTTTACATGTCTCTTAAGTTAAGAGCTTCTTTCATTAATAATTTATCCATCTTAAGTTCTTGGTTTTAATCTCTGATTCATTAAGTGGTAATTGAGGTGAAAGTGGATTTCTTGGGTCAAGAACCATTTCAATATTATTCCTCTTTTTAAACTAATTGAGTTAGAGTTATAGAATATATTACTTTCAGCTTTTGAATAGCCTTGTCTTTATTTCAAGTTTCTGGTTTTATGAATGATTTCTCTATGATACTGTAGGGAAGGACAACTAGGACCTCCTAAGTTAGGAGCCTCTTCCCTTGCATATTATATTGAATCATAAACAATTTAGTTAGACATAGAGTTAGTTGCCTACTCCTGCATATATATTGCTGGCACCATCACAAGCTCACGAGTTTCCCTGGTCGATAATCTAATGCAGCAATTTGTTCAAATAAATTGCCCAACATTTTGGCGCCGTTGCCGGGGATGGTGCTAAGGGATTAGGCATTAGAAATTTAATTTAGTACTAGCATTTTTCTTTAGACAAAATAATTTGTGAACCCTGGTGACAGCAGGATCTTCACAAAGGAGTTTAAGTTTGAATTTTCTAATGTTTTAATGTTTAGCTAGTTTTAAATTTCGTCATTTCAAAAACACCCCCCTGCATAAATAAAAACAAATCAAGCGATGAGTATGCTCTCTTCCTGCGCTTCGTGCGATCAGGAAGATCAGAAAATCTGTTGATTTTGTTCAAATAAAAATACTCTTGCTAGAAAATGACAATAAAGAATTTTGTGATAAAAAAAAAAAAAAAAATTTAGTTTTCTTTTAATTTTAGTTTAAAAAATAAAAATTAAAAAAAATTTCCCACATAATAATAATATATATATATCATATATATTATATTATTATTAAAAAAAAAAACCTTTTGAATAAATAGCATTTTTTTTTTTTTATAGGTTACATTTCATTTTTTTTTTAATATAATTTTTCTTTTCACAATAAACAAAGCAATAAAAAAAATGAAACACAAAAAAAACTAAACATAATAAAACATGCAACAATAAACTCATTTAAATAAACCAATCATTAAAAAAAAAAAACAAAAACACATTAAAAACAAAACAAAACATTCACGGGGTTATTTGCGTTTGTCATCGTAATATAAAACAACAAAATCTCCTGATGAATCCACACGCAGATCAGTTAAAACTTTGCGATTTGGCAGTACGAATCCGTATCATATTTCACCTTTTGTCGATTTACTGAAGCGATCTTTCTGTTTTTGGTGGCTACGATTCAAACCTGGTCCTTTCTCTATAGCGGATCGAGGAACAAGGGAAGGGCGCTACCAGCTCGTTCGACGATTCGATTTGGGGTTGTTTACAAAGGAGTTTTGCGCAATGGCAAGGAGGTGGCTGTCAAGAAACTCGATGCCTCGTCCCTGCAAGGTGAACGAGAGTTTCAGAACGAGATGGCCATCATAGATACAAACTAGTTGATCGCCATTGCCAACATCCCAAATGGGCGGAAGCTGCTTTCGAATCTCAGCTGTACTTGACAACTCAGACGAAAATTTCCATTCATGGTCTGTGAGCGATGCCTCGTTGAGGAGATATGTGCTGCACGCCAGCGAGAGATGTGTACAAGAATTGATTGAATTATCTGGAACAGAAGATCAGACTCGACATGGCTGGAAATACATTTGTACCAAAAATGGAATCGATATTTTTGCCAAGAAAATAGTTCGTGGCCGCAGAGTGCTCAAGGTCCCCTCTTCCAGATTCAAGAACGTCGTCAATTCTATTAATACTTCCAAGCAATGGGATTCGGATTTCGTTCAAGGGCAGCATATCCTGAGTTTAAGCGATAATGTGAATATCTACAGGCTGATATTCAGCGCAAGCTGTGGCCCTATGTTGAAAAGCGGGAGACCATGAAGGATGGATCCACGGTGGTGGCAATTTGATCTTTGCCGAAAGCCATAGCTTGGGGGTTGGTGCCTGAAGATAGTAAGCGGATAAGAGGAAATATCATGCAATCCGGATGGGTAATTCAGAAGGTAGAAGATCCGAATGCATGTCTGGTAACATTTGTCGGGTGGATATCCAGATGGGTTGTGAATAACCGGAGTCTGAAATTAGTGATGGTTATCAACGATATGTTGAGGTTGTTAAGCGAACAAAAATCGAAGCAACCGCAGATGGTGGCTTGTGAACGCCCTCCCTAGTACGAGCATGTAAATTTACTGCAATTTTTTTTTTTGATGCTATAATCGGTAATCCACTTGGGGCACATTTTAAGGATACGATTTCATAAAGATTCGTTTACCAACGTGTCATACATCGTCTGCTCTTCGCAACGTGCTCCATGCCCGTCACACTTTTCAATACACCGAGTTTGTATATCGCTTCAATACGGTTGAAGGTTTTCCTACGTTGCACCATTGTAGTATTTGCAGCCACGTCATAGAATATCTCCGCTTTAAACTCCGCCATCGGGCCATTTCCAGATTCGATCACATTCTCGTGGATTTCTATGCTCCATGGTGCGGCCATTGCAAGAGGCTCTCCCCCGAGCTAGATGATGCTGCTCAAATACTTGCTGACTCTGATACTCCCATTGTGCTTGCCAAAACAGATGCAGATAAATTCAACAGTCTTGCTTCAAAATATGATGTGAGTGGCTATCCAGCACTGAAGCTTTTCGTCAACGGCTTCCCTACTCAGGCCCACGGAAAGCAGATTCGCATGCTTGCCATGGGTTTGCACTTTGATTTTGCTACATAACAACATCACCCTTCCCAATCGAATGTGCGCCCTTCATAATTTAAAAAAAAACACCCTTTTGCCATTCGAGAAACTTTTGCCTGCTCTGCGCAACTTTCCAAATGATGCTCTCGATCCTGACAGATTATTGCCAATGGCTTGTTCGATCAAGGTTACAAAAAGGCTGAAGGAACTCAAGATGGAGTATTTGCAATTGCATAATCACCAGCCACAATGTTCAAAATCTGCTGGCATAAAAATTAGTTTAAGGAGAGTATCAGAATATGGTGCTCTGCAACAATGGTTACTTTGTAGTTTGTAGGCGGCCCCGAAGGCAAGATATTTTGACTTTCATGTTTTTTTTTTTTTTTTTTTTTTTTTTTTTCTATTTTGTTAAATTAATATAGTTTTTAAATTTAACTTGTTTTTTTAGTTCATATAAAAATATATATATATATATATATATTAGTTACTATTGTATTGTTAAAAAATAAATAACAAAATAAAATTTCTATTTTAATTTTATTTATTAAAAAAAAAAAAAACAAAAACAAAAAACAATACAAAAATAAAAAATAATAAAAAAATTTCAACTTAGTAATAAATTAAAAAATTGTGTTTTTAATTTATTGTTTAATGAAACATCTAAAAAATTATGTTTTCATTTAAAAAAAAAATCTAAAATTTTTTTCACAAAATTCACCCAACTTTGAAAAAATGGCATACTTGGAAAAAAATTTTAAAAATCAATTGGAGGATTCAATTCTCTTTCGATAGCATCAAGATGGCATAAACTCATCACATGGTTCTTGTATGCTTTACAGAACAGAATTGCGAAGCACATTTCATGAGTTATCTGACAGGGAGTATTATTTTTCATGGTTATGTTTAAAGAATGGATTGATTTTAATATCATGATTAAGTCAATTTCAACACCTTTGATTGTCCTTAACATGTTTTATTTGGTATGAATTTTTGCGTAAGAATCATGAAGGAACTGGCCATTTCTTCTTGAACACACTTATGTTTCTTTCTGCCAAGTTTTTTTTTACAGGTTACAGGACGACAAAGCGATCATTACGGAGACTACATTGTGACGACAATTAGTCTTCCAAAGACTAAATTCATGAAAAATTCTCAAGACAAATCCATCTCCACAACCATTACCTTCCACCTCCCTTTCTGAAAAGATTTTGAATTCCACCAATTATAAATCCATAAAGCATATCATTTCCATGTCCATTTTTCACAGCAAGAGTTCTTCTTCATTCACCATGCATTTCCTTTCATCTATTCCTAACTCATCAATAAAAGCCATTTTCCATTTCCATTTCCATTTTCATACCATTTTTTTTTTTCATTTCCGCCAATAAAACCCTGCTTGAGTCAAAGTCCTAGAGTCTAAGTATCATTGAAAAAAACACCTAGAGGCTTGCATGCCTTAATGGCAAGTACTCTTGCCAATGAACAATGGGAGTACATTAATATCCCTTGTTCGTTGGATCTTGTAGGTGACTCGACCACGACAAATTTATTCGGACCTACAAAGATGTGTTAGGCATCCTGACTCCCATTGGAATCAATGGTGGGAGCTCTTGTGTTGACTAGGGGCATTCATTAATGGCCACTAAGCCAACAACTTCTTGCTATGTTCGACACCAGCACATTTAATCACATAGCAAGATTTGTGCCATTGAGCGTTGAAGACTTCAAGACCCATATTTTGCAGCAGATGAAGCCAATTTCCATTCATTGTATTTCCATTCATGGTATTCATTGTATTTCACTTGAGGACAAGTCAATAAATAAGGCTGGGAGGAAAATGTAACTTCTATATTTTGTATACCTTCCAAGACTTATAGATTTTCAGCCATAGTCAGCAAACTCATCAGATTCATCATCCAACAACAGATACAACTTTCAGCCATGTTCAGCAGACTCCTCAGATTTTTCATCTAGTAGCAGCGGATCCAGCAGCTGATACGACAATACAGATCCATCTTTCATCCACCATTTTCACAACGATTTCACGGTCACACATACACCGGCTCTCTCACCCTATTTTCGAAGGAGTAGTTAATTGTCTTTGTTTTCTAACTTTTAACCATTAAATTCCTTGAAATATTAGAATAATAATTTTTGGAAAAAAACTTCACTTCCTTTCCTTTCATTGCCAAAGCCATCCGTTTAATGGGAAGGATACATTTACATACATGCTTTGTCACATTCATATCCACAGTTATATATCACATTCTAAACCCACTTACCTTCAAAATATATTTACTATTACATGAGCATACAAATGGCTTTGTCTAAAGTATTTAAAAGTTAATTGGATGCCAATAGAATCATGGTTGTTATACAAGAACCAACCATGATGCATTCCAACAAAAATACTCTGCCATAAAAAGCACATTATCATTATGCAAAGATCATACAATGAACGCAACAAACAAAATATGGTTGAAACACAAGAACCAACCAAGTTGTAGTTCATCAAAATAACGCTTTGCAAAGGTTAAGTAAATGATCTCATGCAGAGTTTAAGCCAAAGCTCAAGTACCAAAAAGTAATGTAATAGATTGCATGAGGACATGCAATACCTTCAGTTTGGGGGTATGTTGGGCCTCAAAATAGTCCCTATTTTCACTCCATTATTCATCAATATCTTCACATTTTACATTCATGTCACCTCCATTCCACCTCCATATCATTACATTCACTTCATTATTGGGTCATAACTATGTTTTTCCAAAGTTTATTAATTCTTAACATTTTAAAGTGAATTTATGGCTAAAACTTAGAAAATAATATGCTTATAATTATGCCTAACAATTAGCATGAGTTTGTTGACATGTGTAGGCTCAAAGGAAGCTTCCAAGACACCTTTATGTGGCCTTGGATGATCAAATTCGCAGTTAAGAAGATAAACCTCATGGAAAAGATCATGGAGGAAATCATGGAGGATAGGGTTATGTGTCTAGATGGTTAGAGATATTAGTGGATGATCATTATGAGTTTGTTACTCCTCTAATTGTATAAATAGGAGTACCTCCTCCATTCCAAGGGGAGGAATCTTAGAGCATTGTATCCAATTGATGATGGAATAGAATAAAGCTTCATTTTTCATATATTTCCATTATGTAGTTTTAGATGTAAATTGTGTTAATGTAGAATATGAATTTATGGAATTTATGTAGTTTTAGATATAAGTTTCCTTAATGTAGTATATGGAATAATTTGTCTTGTTCTTAAGAGAATTGAGCTCACTCTAAAAGGATGAGAGAAACATTTTATTTCATATTAGATTTTGTTTCATTTCATTGCTTAGATGTTTAAGGATTTGTTTGTGATTGATGAATGAGTTTTAAATTAGAATCTTATCAACATGTGAGATGATATCCAAGGGTCTAAGTTAGGCTCTCTCTCTATTTGATTTGCATGATAATTGAAATTCATTCTTTTGCTTTTATGTTTCAAGTCATTTCATTTCTTATGCTTATGAATGAATCTTAGTTTAGTTTGGATTAGTACATGAGAGGACAATCAAAAGACTAAGTTAGTCTTTCTCTCTCTTTGAATTTGAACAACAATTAAAGTTCATTCTCTTGTCGAATTAAAATTGGTTTCTTTTGTTTGTGTGCAAGTAGTTTCTTGTTGAGATTTTTGATATTAAGATGAATGAATTATAATGGAATACTTTACATGTCTCTTAAGTTAAGAGCTTCTTTCATTAATAATTTATCCATCTTAAGTTCTTGGTTTTAATCTCTGATTCATTAAGTAGTAATTGAGGTGAAAGTGGATTTCTTGAGTCAAGACCCATTTCAATATTATTCCTCTTTTTAAACTAATTGAGTTAGAGTTATAGAATATATTACTTTCAGCTTTTGAATAGCCTTGTCTTTATTTCAAGTTTCTGGTTTTATGAATGATTTCTCTATGATACTGTAGGGAAGGACAACCGGGACCTCCTAAGTTAGGAGCCTGCTTATCTGAGAACTTCCCTTGCATATTATATTGAATCATAAACAATTTAGTTAGACATAGAGTTAGTTGCCTACTCCTGCATATATATTGCTGGCACCATCACAAGCTCACGAGTTTCCCTGGTCGATAATTTAATGTAGCAATTTGTTCAAATAAATTGCCCAACATTTTGGCGTCGTTGCCGGGGATGGTGCTAAGGGATTAGGCATTAGAAATTTAATTTAGTACTAGCATTTTTCTTTAGACAAAATAATTTGTGAACCCTGGTGACAGCAGGATCTTCACAAAGGAGTTTAAGTTTGAATTTTCTGATGTTTTAATGTTTAGCTAGTTTTAATTTTGTCATTTCAAAAACACCCCCCCTGCATAAATAAAAACAAATCAAGCGATGAGTATGCTCTCTTCCTGCGCTTCGTGCGATCAGGAAGATCAGAAAATCTATTGATTTTGTTCAAATAAAAATACTCTTGCTAGAAAAATTAACCTGCGATATGACAATAAAGAATTTTGTGATAAAAAATTAGTTTTTCTTTTAATTTTAGTTTAAAAAATAAAAATTAAAAAATTTCCCACAAAATAATAATAATATGTATATCATATATATATTATTATTATAAAAAAAAAAAAAAAAAATTTAAAAAAAATAAAAAAATTCCACATAATAATAATATATATCATATATATTATTATTATTAAAAAAATCTTTTTAAAAAAAATAGCATTTTTTTTTTTTTTTATATAGGTTACATTTCATTTTTTTTAATAATTTTTCTTTTCACAATAAACAAAATTTAAAAAAAAAAATGAAATACAAAACACAACAAAACGAAATAAAAAAAACAATAAAAAAAATAAAAGAATCCAATCAACACAACGAAAAGCTGAACATACAAGCTGCCAACAAAATTTTTGAAGTGACCGCACGGCTTCGCAAGAGACCAGACGCTCTTTACGTTGTTTACAAAGGAGTTTTGCGCAAGGAGGTGGCTGTCAAGAAACTCGATGCCTCGTCCCTGCAAGGTGAACGAGAGTTTCAGAACGAGATGGCCATCATAGATACAAACTAGTTGATAGCCATTGCCAACATCCCAAATGGGCGGAAGCTGCTTTCGAATCTCAGCTGTACTTGACAACTCAAACGAAAATTTCCATTCATGGTCTGTGAGCGATGCCTCGCTGAGGAGATATGTGCTGCACGCCAGCGAGAGATGTGTACAAGAATTGATTGAATTATCTGGAACAGAAGATCAGACTCGACATGGCTGGAAATACATTTGTACCAAAAATGGAATCGATATTTTTGCCAAGAAAACAGTTCGTGGCCGCAGAGTGCTCAAGGTCCCCTCTTCCAGATTCAAGAACGTCGTCAATTCTATTAATACTGCCAAGCAATGGGATTCGGATTTCGTTCAAGGGCAGCATATCCTGAGTTTAAGCGATAATGTGAATATCTACAGGCTGATATTCAGCGCAAGCTGTGGCCCTATGTTGAAAAGCGGGAGACCATGAAGGATGGATCCACGGTGGTGGCAATTTGATATTTGCCGAAAGCCATAGCTTGGGGGTTGGTGCCTGAAGATAGTAAGCGGATAAGAGGAAATATCATGCAATCCGGATGGGTAATTCAGAAGGTAGAAGATCTGAATGCATGTCTGGTAACATTTGTCGGGTGGATATCCAGATGGGTTGTGAATAAGCGAAGTCCGAAATTAGTGATGGTTATCAACGATATGTTGAGGTTGTTAAGCGAACAAAAATCGAAGCAACCGCAGATGGTGAAGCATGAACGCCCTCCTAAATGCAAGCATATGTAAATTTCTGCAATTTTTTTTTTTGATGCTATCGGTAATCCACTTGGGGGCACATTTTAAGGATCTGATTTCATAAAAAGATTGCGTTTACCAATGTGTCCATGCATCGTCTAACTCTTCGCAACGTGTCCATGCACGTCTTGCCGCACTTCCAATACACCAAGGTTTGTGTATATCCGCCCCAATCAGGGTTGAAGGTTTTCCTACGTTGCACCATTGTAGTATTTGCAGCCACGTCATAGAATATCTCCACTTTAAACTCCGCCATCGGGCCATTTCCAGATTCGATCACATTCTCGTGGATTTCTATGCTCCATGGTGCGGCCATTGCAAGAGGCTCTCCCCCGAGCTAGATACTGCTGCTCAAATACTTGCTGACTCTGATACTCCCATTGTGCTTGCCAAAACAGATGCAGATAAATTCAACAGTCTTGCTTCAAAATATGATGTGAGTGGCTATCCAGCACTGAAGCTTTTCGTCAACGGCTTCCCTACTCAGGCCCACGGAAAGCAGATTCGCATGTTTGCCATGGGTTTGCACTTTGATTTTGATACATAACAACATCACCCTTCCCAATCGAATGTGCGCCCTTCATAACTTAAAAAAAAACACCCTTTTGCCATTCGAGAAACTTTTTCCTGCTCTGCGCAACTTTCCAAATGATGCTCTCGATCCTGACAGATTATTGCCAATGGCTTGTTCGATCAAGGTTACAAAAAGGCTGAAGGAACTCAAGATGGAGTATTTGCAATTGCATAATCACCAGCCACAATGCTCAAAATCTGCTGGCATAAAAATTAGTTTAAGGAGAGTATCAGAATATGGTGCTCTGCAACAATGAATTGGTTTGTTAGGGGGCGAGAGGCGAAGCCGAATGTTTTGACTTTCATGTTTTTTTTTTTTTTTTTCTATTTTGTTCAATTAATATAGTTTTTCATTTAACTAAAAAAAAAGTTGTTTTTTTTAGTTTTAAAAAAAATAAAAATATAGATTTTTCATTGTATTGTTAAAAAATAAATAACAAAATAAAATTTCTATTTTAATTTTGTTATTAAAAAAAAAAAAAAAAAAACAAAATAAAAAATAAAAAAAAATAATAAAAAAATTCAACTTAAATAATAAATTAAAAATTTATTTTTTTAATTTATTGTTTAATGAAACATCTAAAAAAAATTATGTTTTCATTTAAAAAAAAAAAAATCTAAAATTTTTTTTCACAAAATTCACACAACTTTGAAAAATGGCATACTTGGAAACAAATTTTAAAAATCAATTGGAGGATTCAATTCTCTTTCGATAGCATCAAGATGGCATAAACTCATCACATGGTTCATGTATGCTTTACAGAACAGAATTGCAAAGCACATTTCATGAGTTATCTGACATGGAGTATTATTTTTCATGGTTATTTTTAAGAATGGATTGATTTTAATATCATGATTAAGTTAATTTCAACACTTTGATTGTCCTTAATTTGTTTTATTTTGGTATAAAATTTTTGCGTAAGAATCATGAAGGAAATGCGCATTCCTTCTTGAACACACTTATGCTTCTTTCTACCAAGTTTTTTTTACAGGTTACAGGACGAAAAAGCGATCATTACGGAGACTACATTGTGACGACAATTAGTCTTCCAAAGACTAAATTCATAAAAAAATTCTCAAGACAAATCCATCTCCACAACCATTACCTTCCACCTCCCTTTCTGAAAAGATTTTGAATTCCATCAATTGTACATCTATAACGCATGACATTTCCATATCCATTTTTCACAGCAAGAGTTCTTGTTCATACATCATGCATTTCCTTACATATTTACAAGAATATTGCCATTTTTCTTGTCATCACGATTCCCCTTCATTTCCGCCAATAAAACCCTGCTTGAGTCAAAGTCCTAGAGTCTAAGTATCATTGAAAAAACACCTAGAGGCTTGCATGCCTTAATGGCAAGTACTCTTGCCAATGAATAATGGGAGTACATTAATATCCCTTGTTCGTTGGATCTTGTAGGTCACTCGACCACGACAAATTTATTCGTACCTACAAAGATGTGTTAGGCATCCTGACTCCCATTGGAATCAATGGTGGGAGCTCTTGTGTTGGCTAGGGGCATTCATTAATGGCCACTAAGTCAACAACTTCTTGCTATGTTCGACATCGACACATTTAATCACATAGCAAGATTTGTGCCATCGAGCGTTGAAGACTTCAAGACCCATATTTTGCAGCAGATGAAGCCAATTTCCATTCATTGTATTTCCATTCATGGTATTCATTGTATTTCACTTGAGGACAAGTCAATAAATAAGGCTGGGAGGGAAATGTAACTTCTATATTTTGTATACCTTCCAAGCCTTATAGATTTTCAGCCATATTCAGCAAACTCATCGGATTCATCATCCAGCAGCAGATACAACTTTCAGCCATGTTCAGCAGACTCCTCAGATTTTTCATCTAGTAGCAGCAGATCCAGCAGATGATACGACAATGCAGATCCATCTTTCATCCACCATTTTCACAACAGTTTGCAGTCACACATGCACGACTCTCACCTATTTTTGGAAGGGTAAGTTAAGGTATGCTATTTTCTAACTTTTAACCATTAAATTCCTTGAAATGTTAGAATAATAATTTTTGGAAAAAAACTTCACTTCCTTTCCTTTCATTGCCAAAGCCATCCGTTTAATGGGAAGGATACATTTACATACATGTTTTGTCACATTCATATCCACAGCTATATATCACATTCTAAACCCACTTACCTTCAAAATATATTTACTATTACATGAGCATACAAATGGCTTTGTCTAAAGTATTTAAAAGTTAATTGGATGCCAATAGAATCATGGTTGTTACACAAGAACCAACCATGATGCATTCCAACAAAAAAATACCCTGCCATAAAAAGCACATTATCATTATGCAAAGATCATACAATGAACGCAACAAACAAAATATGGTTGAAACACAAGAACCAACCAAGTTGTAGTTCATCAAAATAACGCTTTGCAAAAGTTAAGTAAATGATCTCATGCAGAGTTTAAGCCAAAGCTCAAGTACTAAAAAGTAATGTAATAGATTGCATGAGGACATGAAATACCTTCAGTTTGGGGGTATGTTGGGCCTCAAAATAGTCCCTATTTTCACTCCATTATTCATCAATACCTTCACAATTACTTCCATATTACCTTCATGTCACCTTCATTGCACCTCCACATCATTACATTTACCTCGTCATTGGGTTATAACTATGCTTTTCCAAAGTTTATTAATTCTTAACATTTTTTGGGGTGAATTTATACTTGCATTTTGAGAAAATAATATGCTTATACTTATGCCTAACAATTAGGATGAGTTTGTTGACATGTGTAGGCTCAAAGGAAGCTTCCAAGACACCTTTATGTGGCCTTGGATGATCAAATTCGAAGTTAAGAAGATAAACCTCATGGAAAAGATCATGGAGGAAATCATGGAGGATAGGGTTATGTGTCTATATGGTTAGAGATATTAGTGGATGATCATTATGAGTTTGTTACTCCTCTCATTGTATAAATAGGAGTACCTCCTCCATTCCAAGAGGAGGACTCTTAGAGCATTGTATCCAATTGATGATGGAATAGAATAAAGCTTCATTTTTCATATATTTCCATTATGTAGTTTTAGATGTAAATTGTGTTAATGTAGAATATGAATTTATGGAATTTATGTAGTTTTAGATATAAGTTTCCTTAATGTAGTATATGGAATAATTTGTCTTGTTCTTAAGAGAATTGAGTTCACTCTAAAAGGATGAGAGAAACATTTTATTTCATATTAGATTTTGTTTCATTTCATTGCTTAGATGTTTAAGGATTTGTTTGTGATTGATGAATGAGTTTTAAATTAGAATCTTATCAACATGTGAGATGATATCCAAGGGTCTAAGTTAGGCTCTCTCTCTATTTGATTTGCATGATAATTGAAATTCATTCTTTTGCTTTTATGTTTCAAGTCATTTCATTTCTTATGCTTATGAATGAATCTTAGTTTAGTTTGGATTAGTACATGAGAGGACAATCAAAAGACTAAGTTAGTCTTTCTCTCTCTTTGAATCTGAACAACAATTAAAGTTCATTCTCTTGTCGAATTAAAATTGGTTTCTTTTGTTTGTGTGCAAGTAGTTTCTTGTTGATATTTTTGATATTAAGATGAATGAATTATAATGGAATACTTTACATGTCTCTTAAGTTAAGAGCTTCTTTCATTAATAATTTATCCATCTTAAGTTCTTGGTTTTAATCTCTGATTAATTAAGTGGTAATTGAGGTGAAAGTGGATTTCTTGAGTCAAGAACCATTTCAATATTATTCCTCTTTTTAAACTAATTGAGTTAGAGTTATAGAATATATTACTTTCAGCTTTTGAATAGCCTTGTCTTTATTTCAAGTTTCCGGTTTTATGAATGATTTCTCTATGATACTGTAGGGAAGGACAACCAGGACCTCCTAAGTTAGGAGCCTCTTCCCTTGCATATTATATTGAATCATAAACAATTTAGTTAGACATAGAGTTAGTTGCCTACTCCTGCATATATATTGTTGGCACCATCACAAGCTCACGAGTTTCCCTGGTCGATAATTTAATGCAGCAATTTGTTCAAATAAATTTCCCAACAACCGCTTCAGATTTTAGGGAAGGAATTAATTCCTGAAGAAGTCCATCGGAACGTTGATCTGAAACATTTGAGTTTACAAATATGGGTGGCTTCAAGTTAGCGTCTAAACTAGAATTCTCTTCAATGTCAGCTCTTCTGCCAAAGGGTTCCTTCAGCTCTAGGAACACCTTCGCATGAGTCCTTTCATCGACCAGTGGGTAACTAGTTGCAGGAATCTCTTTAACCTGAGAATTTTTATTAAGAGAGAATGGCTTGAAGCCCATAATCCGACTAGCTTCACCTAAAGGTGCTGCAAGCAACAATATGATAATTATAACAAATTTATTCATAACTCAATTGATTTATGAAAGACAACTTGTCTGTCTAATGTGATTATCACATGCGAAACGAACGCGGACACCGTAATGAGTTGTCCACGGAGGTTTTGATACTCGAAAGAAAAGAAGAGAATACAGGAGACTACTCTCATATGTGTCTCTACAAAACAACTACCGGCACGGCTATATATGAGAATTCGACTGGTGAAATGCTTAGACCTTGCCATCCTATTTATCTATTAGCTTTAAGTTCTAGTCAATGAGAAATATATTCCTCCCATGCAGTGCAGAATTATTTAATAGATTTCAACCATAACATGACCATTAGAATAACATTTATTCTTGTAAAGATGGAATGGCCAGATGAAAATCATAAAGTAATAGAATACAAGATGACACGCCGATGCCGACAATATGTCACCAAGTATTGCGATTGCTTTGTTATACACCAGATTCATGAATTCTATAGCATTGTATATATTGGTTGCAGTTTCTCACCGTTTCTTGTAGACCAGATTCATGCATTCAGTTACAATCTCACGCTAAAAGAAGTGCTTGCATGTTGACTTCTTTCTTTGACCTAGGCTAACAAAAAATTGTTAATAAAGAAATTGTAACCCATTAGTTGATGTTTTGATTACTCGAGACACTTTTCCACCAACCGTTGCAAGAGCGACACATTTCCACCAACCGTCGCAAGAGAGACACTTTGCCTTTAAACGTCGCAATAACGACACTTTTCCACCAACCGTCGCAAGTGCGACACTTTGCCACCAACCATCACAAGAGCAACACTTTGCCAACAATCCATCGCAATTACAACGCTTTTTTTGAAAACTTCGCAAGACCGACGCCTACATCTAAGTGTCGCAATACTGACACTTTGTCACCAACTGTCACAAGAGCGACACTTTGACAACAATCCATCACAATTACGACACTTTTTTTAAAAGGTCACAAGACCGACACTTACCTCTAAGTGTCGCAATTACAATGCTTTTTTGAAAACATCGCAAGACCGACACTTACCTCTAAGTGTCGCAATACTGACACTTGTCTCCAAATGTCGGTATAGTGACACTTTGTGGCAGGATTTGAAAAACTAATAAAATTTGGGCAAATTTCCGACATTTCATCAAAAGTGTCAGAACTAAAGTGTCGAAATTTCCGCCAAATGTACTAGTGAGACCATGGATACGAAAATGAAAAACTTCCATTTAGATCTACTCTAGAGATATGGCTAACTTGTGTTTTATATACATTCAATATAAAAGGTTTTTCCTCCCATTATTTGAGACCATGGATATGAAAATGAAAAACTTCTATTTAAAACTATTGCAGAGATTGACAATAGGGGAATTTATTCTTAGGTTAAAACCTATGTTTTGTATCAAATCACTTATGGTTTCAATGAGAAAATTTTATGGCTAATTTGTGTTTTACATGTTGAATATAAAAGGTTTTCTTCTCTCTCATTGTTTGAGACCGCGGATATGAAAATCAAAAAATTCTATTTAGATCAATTCTAGAGATATGGATAATTTGTGTTTTACATACATTGAATATAAAAGGTTTTTTCTCTCATGTTTTCAGACCATGGATATAAAAATGAAATACTTCTATATTTAAAACTATTCGAAAGATTGATTAACTTGTAGGGGCATTTACTCTTAGGTTAAAACCTATGTTTGGTATCAAATCACTTATGGTTTCAATGGGAACATTTTATGGCTAATTTGTGTTTTACATGTTTGTTATAAAAGGTTTTTTTCTTTCTCATTGTTTCAGACCATGGATATGAAAATGAAAAACTATATAATTGGTTAAAACATATGTTTTTTATTAAATTAGTTTTTGTTTCTAAATACTATATACATGTTGAATATAAAAGGTTTTTTTCTCTCTCATTGTTTGATTCCATGGATATGAAAATGAAAAACTTCTATTTAGATCTATTCTAGAGATATGGTTATTTTTTGTTTTACATACATTGAATATAAAAGGTTTTTTCTCTATTCACAGCGAAAGAACTACTCTAGAGGGAAACTTGATAATGTGATGTCTTATTTGAGGTGGAATGTGGGTCCCCTAGACCAGTGGGTCTCGTGGAAATTGTTAAAATATATCATATCATATCATCATATCATTTCCTCATTGACAAAATTTGTAATAGAATCATATCTCACTACTTGGAATACCATTAGAAGATTGATAGTGGGATTAAAAAACACATCCTACCCACCGATTGCTAGTGTAAATTCCTAGTAGGATTCTTTGACCGTGCAACTCAGAATATGACTTGTGGTTGTGGAGCACACATCTCCACTGCTCCTAGTATCTTTTATTATTTCTGTTGGAATGGTGGTCCTAGTACCAATTCCAAAATGGAGATATTGGCTTTATGGGGACTCTTTTATTGTGCTATGTGGATGTATGTTAAATCCTTAGCAAACTTTGGTGACTCTAAAGTTTATATTGACATGCCAAATCGCAGGACATGCTTCAACCCTCCACATGTATCAAATTGGTTACAACGCAGATGGGAACTCATAGAGCATTTTGAGGAGCTCACATTCACTCACATCCAAAGAGTCCAGAACTCCACGACAGACATAGTATCAAAGGAGGACCTCACCATGTTAGCGGGCATGATATATTTTCAGTTTTGCAAGAATGATATTTACTTGGGTTATGGGAAAATTCCCCTCTATTCTTATGTTTCCTCAGTTTTTAGTATTCTCTGGAGCTCTAGATGATTGGCTCTTTGTTTACATTGAGTGTTCCTACTTAGATTTTTTCGTAGGATTTCTGATATCTTATCTTTTGCACATGCAGTGGCTTGCTTTCTTCTTCTATGTGTTTATATCTTGGGACTATGTTCTATTTAGCTGGTTTCGGCTTATATACCTCTCATAGATCATTTTTTGAACTTTTTCTAGTTCCTTGAAGCTCTCTGAACCACTTGCCTATCTATATTGTGATTTGTAGTATATCATTTGAGCAACACTGCTCACTTGTAACCTATAATAATGTAACTATTTTATTTATTATAAAACTTTGTTTTTTACTTGCCTGAAAAAAAAATCCCTTTCTTTACAAAATAAAACACAATTCACCACCACATAGTTACACCATAAGAAAATTCCTTTGAGGAGTCTTTGGAGGGTATGGAGGCGAACACTACAAGGCTATAGGTGGCGAATCGACAGGGAGAAAAACACAGCAACCAAGCGACATGGAATTTCAAGTAATATGAAATTGCAACAATTGCCTCTACAGAAATGACAAAACCAAACATGAATCTTGTAATAATACATGTCATGTTTACCTCAAGGTATGGTGGAATAATTTACATCGAAAAATAACACCCAAATAGACTGAATATCACTATGTCTAAAATTATATCCAAACTTAAACAATGCATCCTCCTCTACTATGTTTTACTTCATCTGGTCTATAATGGTATTTTCCATTCAAACAATTGTATACACAGAAACTAGATCGTAACAATAATATTAAAATAGGAGAATGTATACACTTCCTTTAGCAAGTTAATACCTGTTGAAAATAATTTAGAAAGATAGTAAAAGTAAGATGATATTGTTGCGGCAATATGACTTTGACATTTAAAGCAACGTTTTTTTCACCATTCAATTGCCAAATAAACCAAAGAACTGCTCTATTATGAAGCAATTACTTACTTGGAGAAACTCCTGAGCAGCAACGCAACTCTTGAGCAACAATTCATGGGTGCAGGCGCTAAATTAGCAACATAGCAGCAGAGTGTGAACAAACTATGTGAATAGAGACGTATCATAGAAAATCAAACACAAACCCGCAAACAGACTATGCGAACAGAGACACGCAAAAATGAAAATCATTCGCAGGTGATATATTTATAAAATATGAGTTCGACTTAACTTTTTTTAAAGTTTGGCCGAACTAATAGTCCAGCTCAACCAAAAGTTCAGCCGAACTGTTAGTGCTGGTTTTCTCATCTTTGGCAAAAATTACGTTTTCCCACGTCGTTAGTGTGACATCAATCTAAATGATAGAACGAGTTCGGCTAAACTTTCTCATACAATTTGGCCAAATTATCCAATAGTTTGGCCGAAATTTCTCAAAAGTTTGGCCGAGCTATTGCTGAAAAAAAAATCTACCCCCAATTCTCACAAAAGTGTAACCCATCTTCACATTTTCACCCACATAGGCTATGCTACGCAGGCAACAATACAAGTCTCGCAATCCTTCGAATAGTCTTGAATACATAAGATTCATGATCAACAATAATAGATTCATTCATTTATCATTAATCTAAAGTAAAATATAGTCACACAACCGATCCAAACACATATAACATAGTAATTGGAAATAACATGCAGAAAGAGAACATAAAGCAAAAGACATATGCATTTGATAGACAGATATCATCCAAAACATTCCTTTATTCATTCACAGTTTAGATATTGCTTACAACACCTTCATTCTACTTGCACGCAGAGCCAGAGGGGTCTGAACACATCAGGACTAAGGTCTCCGTGCACATAGAGAACATGAACCTTCTAACCCAGACACGTTCGCTTCTTAGCTCAGAACATCAAAACATAGTTTAGACTTACTACTCCATGTCTTTTATCGACTCCATCTAGACTCCTATTTATACCTTTATTCTATGCTCACCTAAAGTCCGCAAACTATAGTTTGCAACCCCTATTCCTACCCTTTGGCCCATTACAACTCATTAAATGTCTTAACCCACCCCAAAGCCGCTTGAATTTTGCTTCATTTTATGCGCACGACTAAACAGGCTCCCAACACAATCTTGTGACTCATCCCAAGTCACAACGGTGTTGGGTTCTTCATTTTGTTCTACAATTTTTTAATAGCAACAACAAAGGGCATGAGGACTCCTGCACTCTAATCTGTTGTACTCTGTCCTATGTCCACCATATTTTGCAATGTCAGCCCTTCTACAGCTAGATTTATTCTTTGAAGGGTCTCATTCATATTCTTAATGGCTACATCCAAGTCCTATGATGGCTTCATCGCCTTGTCTTTGCATAGCTTCATGTGATCTATCACGATCTGTTTCTTCCTGCGTAGCTCCTGTACTTCATCACGCAGAATCTGACGTCTCTACAGACAGGCCATGTGCTGAGCAGGGATAAAAGTGGGCAATGCCTCCTAGAGGTCGTCAAATTCATCCTCCTTACCCCACAACTCCTGAGATATATTATTGAATAGTGTGTTTTTTTCCACAGATGTCCATAGTCCCATTACTATTTTGAGCAGCGCGGAGCCCTTGTCAACATTGGCAGTGATACTCTCTGATGCTTCCGTCACCAAGGTTTCCCACTATGCCGACACCTCCAGGGGTGACTCTGGTTGCAACTCAGCCTGCAACACTGTAATATGTTGCTCGAACTCTTGTTTTACAATTTGCACCTCTCACCGGGAACCATTCAGCACTGCGACCAAGATTTCAATTTTTACATGTAGTGTTGTTGATTCAAGAATGGCTACCTCTGAGAGCTCCCTGGATAATCTATCAGTCAGGCGCTCAAGCTCTTCTCGCTGAGCCACAACCTCCTCATGCGTGTTCTATGCCTTGAGTGATTCTTCAGTTTTAGCTGCAACCTTCTAATCTACTCCACTCAATTGTTGTTGCACGCACGCATCCCTGCAATGCAGCTCATGAGAGATGATGGTTTGGATAACATGTAGATTTCCATTCGACAACATGGATAGATCAATCTTGACCTCTTGATAGGTATACAGCTGCAGTGTAGTTCCGAGTGCTCCAAAGTGACTTTTGCACTCGAGAATAAAAAAAACTAAATGTGGGATACTTCCCTGTCGACATAGTTGTCTATCAAGGCCTAAAGATTATTTTCTTCCTTCTGATTGCACAAAAACTTAATATAGGCTTGTAGGAATGGTTTGACTTCATCCTCAATATTTGATTCCATGATAGACTTATTTGTGAATGCTCCTACAGCAACGATATCCTTCCTAGATTGAATAAAAGTATCCTTTTCCTTTAGCAAGTTGAGTCATTATTTCTTATCAGAAGCCTTTCTGATCAGTGGCTATGCATCAGACTTCTTTTCCTCATCTCCTCCAGTCGTAGCACCACTATGTGTAATTATGTTGACAGTTGAGTCATCATCGCACGATTCATCTTTAACCATTTTTATGTTTTGCATAGGCGTCTGCTGTTGCTTTTTCTGCATTCTGACAATTAAAACAGGAAAATATTCAATTACATGATCAGATTATCTACAGTACTTGCAATTTTGTGCACAGGTTTTGGTAAATCATGCGCATAGTTTTCAACATCTCCACAATTATAGCAGATTACTTGTCCTCCTCTCTGACTTGGGCCTCCACCTCTTCCCCCTCCACTTCCTCTTTTTGGGGATCCTCCTCATGCAGAGGTTGATGCCAGTGAAGATGAGTCAACATGCACTCTATAGAGGTTAGCATTTTCCATCATTAGGTCGAATGTTCAATAATGGTGCTCATCATGACCAACTAAAGATAAATACTTGTACCATTGTTGCTTCAAGTCTGGAACATAACTTCCCAATTGAATACAATGGTCTGTATAATGTCTTCCAGATACCCTACAATCAGTGAACCATAGTATGGGAGTACCACTTGGCCCCAAAACATCCCTGGGGCATAGTGGATTTGGTCCCTCTACTTGCATATAATTTGAAAATAGAGTACACTGATCTTTGTTGCGTCCTAAACCATTACAGCTTATGCACTAAACACCTACGTCAACTTCCTTACCTTGATATCTACTTATTTTATGAATCTCCAAGTGCATTGCCTCTAGTTGACTTTGAATTTGCAGCATTCCGAACTGATCATCTGCTTTAGGTGCAACTTAAACTTTCATAGAAACTTCCAAAGCTTCGTCCTGTGAATCGATCTTCTGCTAATTGATAGGTCCACGCAGATGTGGAAAGAGCATGGCAATGAACCATTACTTATGTTGCCTATCATCATAAATAAATCCTCCCTCGTTGATGGTGCGCTTCAGTCGTTGATCAGCCTTCGAAACAAATTCGTTCGACTCTTGTTTGATATCTTTTAATTTTGTCACACACTGTGAGTAGGACTTCAGCTTCCTAAATTGTTGTTTCAAAACATCCTTAATATGCACAATAGTGGGATCAATGTGCTAAGTCAAACATCCCATAAACCAATGTAAAGCGTGACCTTCAAATTCCATAGCCAGCTACGCTCTCTTGAACGCATTAGTATTAAATTTTTTCATAGTCCACACGACATCAACCACAAACCAAAACCTATCCATGTCCTCATCTCCCACACCCTTACAGGTGGGTAGCTTCATATGTGCGACCATATATTCTGTAGGTGGAAATGGTGGTGGGGTAGGAGATGTCTTACTCATGCGCGAGTTTGACTGTGGCGTAGCAGGAGGGATAACTTCGTCGTGTGTAACTCGGCTTCTCTCTATATCAAGTGAATTTCTCAGGGGGATGTATATAAATTTGTCCCGTCTTTTGCTGACCCGATAGTATTTTCCACTACGCGTAGTGCTTTATATATTATTAGGGGTCATTCACTGAGTGTGGCTGCACAAAACACCCTTTCCACCTAACAACATCTTAATCAAAAAATTCAGAGAGCACATGAATTTACTTCTCAATCCCTTGAAAAATCTTCTTTCAGATTCAGAATACAATAAAAACTGATCTACTGCAAATTCTATCACAAACCCACCCAATATGCTGTCAACCAGTGATATAAAGTCCGGGTGATGAAATTGCCAGTCTGCTCTAACCGTTGAATCAATTCCGGTGTCTACTGAGTGACCTTGTCATCCTTCCAACAGGTTTGGAACTCTGCTAATCTTGACAACCGCTCTTGTAATTTATGTGAAAATGTCACAAAAATATCTCGTGAATCTCTGTGAAGATATACTTCTATTTCCACTCTTCAGCAGACAACTTCTTACTTATGTTTTCCTTAAGGGATTTTTTTTAAATTTTCTTCTCAAACTAGTTTTCTAATTCAGGTTTTCATGGTTGCCACATCACCCAATATCTCTTGAAAACATCCCTTTCTGGGCAATGAGACCAATTTTTGGGTTAAGGGGTCATGTTTGAGGTTCGTAGTTAGGGTCAACCAATAAAACCCTCTTATTAGTGGCCCTTTCTGCAGTGACATACTTGCACAAGTCACAGTCTCACCCGAAGTAGTATGTGGGGGGTGCTGGAACCAGGTTTCCACACCCTGAGAAAGAATTAAATGATCTGGATGTCTTCATATCTAAACAATTGTGATCTAACCTTGACAACAAAAGCCCTAACCAGAAACCCTAACTAGAGAGATTTAGGTCTCTCAATCCTTCCAATAGTGTTTAATATATAACATTCAAGATCAACATCAATAGATTCATTCATATATCATTCGTCCAAGGTAAAAGAGAGTCGTGCAACCGATCCAAACATATATAACACAATAATTGGAAATAACATGTATAAATAGACCATAAAGCAAAATACATATGCATTTGATACTCAGATATCATCCAAAACATTCCTTTATTCATTCACAGTTCAAATCTTCCTCACAACACCTTCATTCTACCCGCGCACACAACCAGTATGGTCCACACATAGCATGACTAAGGTCTCCGCGCACACAACTAGCTGGAGCCTTCTAACGTAGACATGTTCACTTCTTAGCTGAGAACATCAAAACATAGTTCAAACTTACTATTTCATGTCTTCTATTGACTTGATCTAGACTTTTATTTATACCTTTATCCTGCGCTCACCTAAGGTCTGCAAGTTTTGGTTTGCAGCTCCTAGTTCTACCCTTTGGCCCATTACAACCCATAAAGAGCTTTAACCCACCCCAAATCTCCTTAACCTGTGCTTCACTTAGCACACATGTGTAAAATTACAAAAAATTTGGGTGGATATGTGAAGATGGGTTACACTTTTTTGAGAATTGGGGGTGGAAACTTTTTTTCGGCAATAGTTAGGTTGAACCTTTTATAAAGTTCGGCCAAAATATTTGATATTTTGGTCGAACTTTTTGAGAAATTTTGGCCAAACTCGTGCTTTCGTTTAGATTGATGGCACACCGACGGTGTGGGAAAATATAATTTTTGCCAAAGATGGGAAAACCGGCAACAGAAGTTCGGCGGAACTTGCAGTTCGACCTAACTTTCACTCTTAAAATAGTTCGGCCGAACTAGTTCCTATAAATATATTTCCCGCGAAGTTTTTTTTTTTTACCGCATTTTTCTGTTTGTGTTGATGTTGGTCTGTTCACGCGATTTTATGTCTCTGCTGCTGCTTCCATCTACACTGTTGGTCTACGACAACTTTAAGCGACTTCAAGCGAGTAAATTACCAGGTATTTGTCTTGCTCCTCCTCTATTTTTCACAAGGGAAAAATTCGGAATGCAATGTTAATGTCTTTTGTAATGCCGAACTGTTGTTTTTAGCAATGGAAATCATTGATATTCGTTTACCCATGTTTGATTATGTTGATAAGATGATTAAAAGGGAGATCGATAAAAAGAACTATCCTGGTCTCTTGATATTATAAAAACATTTTTTTAAGTTGAGGTCCTAGAACCTCCTTACATAAGGAAAACAGTTCTTAGGCATCAAAAGTTATGAGAGAGTTTTGTAGGATTGTAGCGGAAAATATATAGATAGTGATATGCTCTGTTGCATGGGAACAGGGTTCAAATTTTAACATGTCAGAGCCCTTCAAGAGGGCTCTAGCACGTCCGAGAAGTGAAAACCTAAAACTAAGCATAAAGGAATTTGTAGAATTTTATTTAGACAAGTTTTTTAAAAAAATTAAATAATATAGAAAAATGTCCTGTGAAGGGGTGGCTGCTAGGATAAATTGTCGTATATCATGGTTGTTGAACTCCTGGTTTCGTTGCTGTATATCCTAGTTGTTGAACTCCTTATTACCTTGTTTCAGAGACATACACAATACACAACCAACATTTTAACAGTCAGTATTTTTCAATTACTTTGAAGACACGTTACTATGAAGACAAGTTAAAGACAAATTTACTGATGTAGAAAAGGTGAAGAGGGTTGTAACTTGGGGCATCAATGCATACTTGTACTAATCTACTGTATCTCCCTAAATAAACATGTTGTCCTCCATGGCCATTTATTCCCAAGATATATATATATATATATTTTGACATTAATACATATATATATAGACGGGAAAGTAAAGGAAGAGCTCCTGCTGCTCCACACTAGTCATTCTCCTGCCTGTAGTTAAGCTTCCCTCTTATCATTCTCTCGAAGTAGACCTCATTCTTGAACTTGGAATAGTAGGGCTTATCCATGTAAATCTCCATCTGACTGTCATCGTTCAAGGAATAGGATTTCACCCCCATAGGTAGCAGCCTATTGGGAATGCCATTCTTCTTCGGCACATCATATATTGTTTCTTTAGCCTCTGTGAATCCCTTGACCATCACAACCATCAATATCATAATCACAGATAGCCATGCTCGGATTTCCATTTACTTAAATGCAAGGCAAGGCCCAGAAAGAATGGGATGAGCAGTTTGTTATCATGGCATAAATTTACCAATAAAAAGTTACCATTTTGTTATATTAGCCTTATATCATGGCATGAAGTTACCAATAAAACTTTGAAATTTAAAAATTTGAGTTTTCCTTTTCTTTAATATGAAAAATATAATTGTATTCTTTCAACATTTTCCTTCTAAGGTTTAGCTCCATGTTAATATTGTTTTAAATACAAAGACATCAATTTCAAAATTATATTGCTTGAGATCTTATATCAATTTCAAAATAATATTGCTTAAGATATGATATCAATTTGAAGATATCTATTTTCAATATCTAGCAGTTTTAAAGGAAATTTAACATTCATTTTTGAAATATATAGACGAGGGAATAAATATTAAGAATCAAGTCCAATCTCGATAGTCAAATCCTTTCAAAAAGTAGAAAATTGATTTTAAAAGTAACAAGCACATGGGACAGGCAAAGATTTAATAGATACCATAAGGTGGGTATGTGCAATACAAGCTATAAAATATGAAAAACACTTCCTTTTATTCTTTCCAAGCTATAGCCCATTAGAAATAAAATTAGAGGCATAAATGGCTATAATTTTTTGTGGATATCTTATTTCCCATTAAATTAAAATGAAGACAAAAGGTTTCATAAGCAATCTATTGAGATATAAAATCCACATCTTTGAAAAAAATGTCAAAATTTTCAACCAAGTCTATGATTCAATTGGATGTTTAATTGGGGATATGCCAGAAAAGGTATTATAAACCAAGTAGTTCTCAAAAGGAGGGCAAAAACAAATAGCATAAATCAAAGTTTTTACCTTGATAGTGAAGGTCACCTTCATTGATTAAGTGGTCATTTAAGTTTTAGGGACACATTTGTTATGTAATAAAGATATGGTTTAAGGAAAACAGTTGGAGATATGTAGGGAACATGATGGGAAAAAAAACTAAATACTTTTTTGTTTTCGGGATGGAATGTACTATTTCATTTTGGGAAAAATTAATACAATTTATAAAGTTTGTTATTATAAGAATGTGCATTTTCAGATTTGACTATGTTATCATAATGTGATATTTTCTACATGCCAGCTTAGTTTTGATTGAAAATGAAATGTTAAGATTATATACCATTGTCAATTAAAAAGTAAATTTTTTTAAGCTTTTCATTATAGAAGGGTTGCATGAATATATACCCTTCTAATTGAAATTAATTTCAACCCTTCAAATTTGATCACTGCACAGGAAGTACTCCCGAGAAATGGGAAACTCGTTCTAGAGGTTCCTTTGTTCCCAGGAGATTTGGAACTGTGTGGGAAATTAGCATTTTCGGTAGGAGCTGCGACCAGAGCCGGGGTATGTTTCAGAATATTTGACCACTATGATGATTGAAGTTCCGGCATTTCCAACAAAACTTGCCACCAAAACAAAACTTCCTTAAACTTTTTTTAATAAGTTTTACCAAAAAATAAACTTCATTTCTATAAATTTGCCCCAAAATCTGCCAAAAAAAAACTTCCCTTCTCAAAGTACATGCAAAAAAAAACTTTTTCTCGCCAAACTCACTCACAATATTGCATAAAGTTTGTCCTCCATTCACTCCATCACTGTAATTCTTAACTTTTTTAAGAGTGCAACCTTGTATTCATTTGCAAACCGTGCCTGAAGCAGCAGTTCTCTGTGGCCAGTAACCTGACTGATTTTCCAAATACTTTGTTTTTTTAGACATTTAAACTCCAATAGTGAGGGCTTTAAGTTTTTAGGGATTTCTTCATTTCTGTCCTTTCTTTTTGTGAGCTCTTCTGTGGTGCTATTTCATTTTTGAGTCTTGTTTTATGTGATGTCTAAACTCTAGTTTCTTGCTTCACTTATGTGAAATTCCTATTGCCATTAGTATGTTAGTTTCGTTTCCTTTCAGTTTCAAAGAGACTCTATGGACTGGTTTTCGTTCTTGTAAAGATATTATATTTTTTTCATAATAAAAAATTATATTCAGGTAGTAAATGCATCCATGATGTGTCTGGCATTTCTAGAATTAGTAACATTGATGCTCCTTTGACAAGTATGAAGTATCAGACCCATATGCCACATAACAACATTCCACAGATAAATTATGTAATTAAAGAAACAATTTTATTATTATTATTATTATTATATAATATTACGGCTCCCAATTATCCATTTCCTGTAATTTTTAGGGAAACCTCTAGCCATTTTGGACACCCGTACCCAAGTTCCCAACATTTCCACATTCCATAAAATCATGCAACATACGTGATATGTATACAGTATAGTCTAATCAAGAGAACATGATTATTAGTTGATTATGTGATTACTTATCTTTACACATAGTATTAAATCCTTAACCTAAACAAGCTTTGCATAATATGATGATTAGGGAGAGAGAGTGTTATATAAATATGTACAAGGTAAGTGAGTATCCAGCTTTGATTTAGTACCTGCTTATTCATTATGGATATTCCTGGGAGCTTATAGCTAGTATTATAGAACACTCTTATGTGTGCTTTATTCCTTAATACGTGGGATTTATAGACCCTGTTTACGTAATAAGGTAAGCCGAAGCTCTTATAGAGGTAGTTTACATAATATCAGTGTATTCCATAGGTATAAGTACATCCATAATCTCTGATGTGGAGAACATGATATCATTACACCGTTACAAATAAGCTAATACGATTAACTTCTTATGGTAATACCATTACAATTTACTCTATGTAAGTGTACACTAGTTCATTTGATTACTAGTATCATACCGAACCAGGGAAGGGCCAAAAACCATATAGAAAGGGAGTAAAAATTTGTGCCCCAATGTTTATGTAACCTGAACTAATCAACCTTAATATAGCCTGAACTAATCAACCTGAAATAATCAACGTTAATATAACCTGAACTAATCAACTTGAAGTTATACCTTCTGAGTTAGCCATGTTAACCTTAATATAACCTGAACTAATCAATGTGTTATTTTGTACCATTTGTTATTGTGTACCATGTAGCTAGAAATATTAAACTAGATATAAGTTTATGACAATTATGACAAGTGTAATTTTTTTTCATCCTTATGTTCTTTTTCATTATTATGTCTTTAGGTTTGGAGTAGGTGACACAAGTCCTTTTATCCCTCTATTATAAGTGGGTTATGTTTTGCTTGACAATTATGACAAGTGTATTGGTTTTTCATCCTTATGTTCTTTTTCATTATTATGTCTTTAGGTTTGGAGTAGGTGAGACGAGTCCCTTTATCCCTCTATTATAAGTGGGTTATGGTTTTCTTTGTCTCATTGTTATGGTATAGTGATTTCTGATCTAGAGCAAACTTTTTAGTAATTTCAACTTCAAAATTTTGATTTTTAACTAACAAGTTAACATGTTTATGCTCACACATATTTTTTATAACATATCTAATAGATATACCTTAATATAACCTGAACTAATTAACCTGAACTTATAACTTCTAAGTTAGCCATGTTAACCTTAATATAACCTGAACTAATCAATGTGTTATTTTGTACCATGTGTTATTGTGTACCATGTAGCTAGAAATATTAAACTAGATATAATTTTATGACAATTATGACAAGTGTATTTTTTTTTCATGCTTGTGTTCTTTTTCATTATTATGTCTTTAGGTTTGGAGTAGGTGACACGAGTCCCTTTATCCCTCTATTATAAGTGGGTTATGGTTTTCTTGACAATTATGACAAGTGTATTGTTTTTTCATCCTCATGTTCTTTTTCATTATTATGTCTTTAGGTTTGGAGTAGGCGACACGAGTCCCTTTATCCCTCTATTATAAGTGGGTTATGGTTTGCTTTGTCTCATTGTTATGGTATATTGATTTGTGATTCAGAGCAAACTTTTTAGTAATGTCAACTTTAAAATTTTGATTTTTAACTAAAAATTTAACATCTTTATGCTTGGACATATTACGTTTTATTTTTATTCTCTCTTACACACACATATGAAATAGAATATAGATTTACTTTACGCTACAAACACAACAAATATTATCGCCTTTTTCTTTCGTCCTTTTTTTTTCTTTTTTTCGGTTTTGAAGGAAAGTTAGCTGTGCAGGTTTACTTTATAGTTGGAAAATCTAACTCGTATTCAATTTTCTTTGCTTTGAGAGCTTACCACTGAAATCTTGTTTAGAAGGGGTTAAATTCACACGACAAGGTTTTCCTGAAAGACTTATCCTCTTTTTTAGGTGTAACAGTTCCATGGCTTGAGGGTTATGTCACTTGGATTTCCTTATGCTCTATTTACTGTTTGTGTTCATTTAGTTTTAACCTTATTGGGAACTAGAATGTAGCAAAAGGAGTCGAAAAGGTTTCAACGGACTACTAGAGTATAACTCAGCGCCATGCTTATTGCAGGTTACCCTTAGTGTAGAGTTTTAATTTTTGTTACAATTTATTGCAGGCTGATTCTGCATACCCGGCTTGTAAATTTGGTGATCGTCATTTTCACGTCCCGTATATAGGTGATTATTAATTTCCTTCTGTCAGTAATCTATATATTTCTTCAAAAACTGATTTAATTACCTCAAGTTTCATATTTTTTGTTCTATTGTGTTAATTACCTTCGCAAGTATGCTCACGAAATGTTCTTGGTATGAAACCACATCTTTAAGCGCGTTTGGCAACCACTTACAGGGTCTCTTTCACCTACAGGTTTTTTCTTTGACTATGCTTCATATTCATGGTGGTTCTGGGAAGGTTCCCAAAACATTTTCTAAGCTTGCCCTGGTACTTAAGTTCCTGAAATTACCGGTTTATATATTTTCTTTCTCTGGAGCACCTGTAATTATGGCTAATTCCTCTGCACAGGAAGGAACGGTTTTCTCTTCTTTTACGCCCACTTTTAGTATTATTAATGTCAAATTGTTCTATATATTTCCATTTGACAAGAAATTAATATGCTAATTTAAAGAGTTGCATAATTAAATTCTCTATTCAATGGGAATATTATGTTTTTGTTCTTCCGTTATTCACTTGGGAGCCACTACAACATTTATTTAAGAATCTATCATAGTTTAATGCCATTCAAGCTATAATATGTTAAATCACAGTGTTTCTTTATTGTATAATTGTAATTTAAGGTAGAGAATATCTTCATAGATTTACGTAGATCTATATTTCATAACGAACTGATTCTACAGTAATTTTGTAAATATATTATGTGCATTTTTTCAACGTCTCTACTATTAATTCCCAATGTCTTCAATCTCTCTGTGTACGTAGAATATATTTCTTCTAAGCTTTAAGCATTTAAATACAAGAGCAAGTTATTTCTCCTAATTTGATTATAATGTTAAGCGAGGAATTCCATCCATAATTTCTATATTTTGGACCGAACAACTTCTGATGAATTTGGGTAATTTCATAATGCTTTAAGGAAATCTGATGGTTAATTTATTTCATTGCAACAAATTGAATGGTGCACGATTTTATCATTATCGACTTAATCAGTCCTAGCAACAATTATCCCCGACTGGGTTGCACCATATTACCTTTGGAAAGAAACATGCATAATTTTCCTATGTTTTCCTGCTCAACACGTATCCCAATATTCTTATACACATATTCAATTGGAAATAAAGTTGACTACTACACCCAACAACTTGTCACTTATTTTATTTTCACACGGTAACTTTCCACATTCTCTGTCATTAAATATCTTTTAATGACACAATCTACTCTGTATGGAATAAATCCTACCTAAGTGGTTACTCTTCAGATTGTTGGAAATATTGAACAAACAATATATATAAAGCAATGTGTTTCCTCGACAATATAGAGAATGCAAAATTAAATTAAAATTCATAGATAGACAATGTAAATACAGGAGAAGAGGAAATTTTGTTTTATATTCTATTACACTAAAAAAATAAAATTACATGGTGTTTATACAAAAATGGTCGAATCCTAAAACTTTAATCTGATTCATTGTTGAATAATACGTTCAACAACCAATCTTCCTTATGCATGCGATCTGTTGTTTCTACACGAAAACAACTTACAAACTAGTTTCTACACGAAAACAACTTACAAACTATAAACTGGCAGACTTGAAATTTTTTTGGTTTCGCTTCTAAAACCACATGGATCTATTATTTCTACATGAAAACAAATTACAAACCATAAACTGATGGACCTGAAATTTTATTGGTTCTGCTTTTGAAACCACATGGCATCCGATGCTCCATTGAAAATTGCACATCGGCGATCACAACCTTTAACATATGCGTGATACGGGAAAAACTTAAACATTGTGATATGCAATTAGACGTGGCACATCACATCACAACTTCAAAACAATAACTTGTGAGTGCTTATCTATCATTTCGTGATCTTCACAATGTGCGATTTTTCCCCACCCTCCTAAGCTTGACACATGCCCCTCTTGTGATCGCATCGCGAATAACATAACATAACTTTGTGGGTGGCTTAAGGGTAAAACTTGAAATTTGCGAAGTACACCCATCGCAAATAAAATAACATAACTTTGCAGGTGGCTTAGAGGTAAAACTTGAAACTTGTGAAGTGCACAGCTGCGGGCGGCTTAAAAATGTTAAAACAAAAAACTTGTGAAATGTGAGCAGCTTAAAAGTTAAGTGGGAAATATTGCGAAGTGTGGTAAGGGTTGTGGGTCCTGCCAGATCACATCCACAGAGTTTTAACTTTGGTGAAATGTTAAGAGGTTCAATTTTAAATTTGTGGGTTGTGATCGATGGGGAGATAAACTGCGGTGAGTGCGAAGTGCAAAAAGAAAAGGTAATGGCAGAATTCAAAGGATTTCAGGTGTTTGATAAATGTGGTAAGGTTGAGGTGGGTCCCGCTGATATTGCATCGGCATGGAAACAACTTATGCGAAGGGCTTAAGAGTTAAAACAAAAAAAGTTACGGGCGCGAAGTTGTGGGCAACCGTAAGTAAATTTGGCAAGGAAATTAAACAAAGATAATAAGCCGTATACACTATTTTTATTTTTTGCGTGAAATGCCTCCAATTTGAAATCCTGCTGCTTGTCCTTCCTAGACAAAATAAGTTGCTCCCACTTCCACTTCTTATTCATGGTGGTGGTTGAGTGTTATCTCCAACACTGATTTTGTTAACTTCTAGATTGACACGACGAAATTCTAAATTTCACGGTAGTCAACTTGGTAAATTTTCTTAATAAAAATTTTGGATCCTTCTGGCTTCAAATTCGTATAAACTTAGATCCAACCGACTAACATAGCAGATAATAGGTTCAACTTCATCACAGTATAACATGCTTCCACAAAAAATTCCAGAATATAGTCAGAATTAATCACACCTTCTCGACCTTAATACACCATATCAGTTTCTCTGTTTTGGTAGGTTTCCTAATCACATGTTTAAAATGAAAGTAAAACCTATATAATACCCCATATCCTCCCTCCATTAAATCATAACATGGAAATCAAACCATGATAACACCCCAAATCCTACCTCTGTTAAATCACAACTGTAATAAATTTTAGTTCGCTCATGTAGTAAGAATTAAGTGAAGATAACTTATGGTTTCAATAGCATCAACGTCACATTCCAAGGAATTACTTATCCTTAAAAAAAATTCATATGTTTAAAGAGATATTCTCCCTTCCCATGAGACACTATAATCCATTAATAATTTATAGATTCCTTTCAAGTGACCACCAGCCTGTGATGGTATCGTACTGTATATTCCTTATTACACTTAAAAGTATAGTAATCAATGATTCATATCTTAATTGTGTCTATAAGATATAACTAATTCTAGTAAGTGATCCATCAATCCTTTAACTGAATAAATTACAAAGAAATTGAAATTATGTATTCACCCTTCTAAATAATGCTTAGTGCTAACAATTCATTTTCTAAGCTATGGCTTACTAGCGGTTTAGTGTGTATCTAGTTTTAACATTCCAATCACTGCTCTAGATTAATAATCGAAAATTTAGGTTAATTTAGCATTATAATTTTCTCCAAGCATGGTATGAATCAATGAACCAGACCTTCTTTAGAAGCATTACAATAAACCTTTTAACACCTTTCTTGCAAAACATCCCCATCACAAAAGTCCTGCTCAACCTGACCACATCATTAATAATCACCCTATACTTCTACAAAACCTCAATTTTCATCATGGAGATCCAATATCTCAACATATACTATCAATTTTTTAAATACAATAATTTAAATCCCAATCAATAAAATCAACAGTAAGGTACTTCAAAATTCACACATGGAAATTCACACCTGCTCTCCACCAAACATAGAACCGATATTTTAGTTAACCCACAAGCTGAGAATCCTTTCCCATGAACCAATATGCCTCAGTTGATCCTTCCACCAATTATTTAATACTTTTCCTTCATGATAAAGTTTTCTTTTAGAGGTGTCCCGCTTTTGTGGATAATCTTACCCTTTGCCTAGGCTTTTCCCATAAAATCTCACCTTTCTCTCCCACGAAGAGTTTATGTTTTTTCCAAGATTAGCATATTTCTCCACTGAAGCATCTTAATATATATTTATCTCCTATACATTAAGCTTATCTAAAATTTAATATAGAATTCTTATCATGGAAGAATTAGCCATTCCCATTCAACAATGCTATTTTTGTCTGGAAAATGGCTCGTTTTTAGGTGTCTCATTCGAAGTATGTAAATTCCACGTATTATTTATTATTAAATATTCATTTACATAATAATTTTCATGGTGTTTCGACCATGTTACTCGATAAAATTAAATATTACCCAACTAGTATTCTACCCATGGAGGGATATTAGATACTCCTCCCCTTTTATGAACACCGTCCTTGGTGTTCACCGGCCTCTTTTCATAAACCATTTCTTGCTAACTATTATTTATTTTATTATATTTCTTCCATATCTCATCATTGAAGATGATAGCTCCGACTATATTTTATCCTCAGAAACAACTTTCGAGAGCTCGAACTTACAAAAAATTTTACTGTAAAGCTTCCCTTGACTTTACCTTTCCAGGTTGTTGTTCCATAAGTACAGTGTTTCTTTTGTTCTTCAACATGAAAAAAATATGGGATATGAAGGAATTTTCCCATCTAGTCTCCTTAAACTGCTACTTGAAACATTTGTTCCAAGCAATTGTATGGAAGACATCAAATGGATCTTCTAAAATACTAGTTTATAGCAAAAATTTTCATAATTTTCATGCAACATTATGACTATTTGAGTAGAAACGGGTTTAATATTTCCAACAATTTAGCTATAAATCCTCATTCCATTTCATTGTATTTAAATCATAGGAAGAATGCCTTATCCTTCAGCACATTTGTTTTCCTCCAGAACAGTTTCTTTTCATAGTTTCCCTGTACTAATCACACATTCTACAACATTGTTAGCACCATGACACCAAGTTAACACATTTTTTTTTCTTTGAATCATTTATTCTAATTTACATTTTGTGAATAGGTGCAATTCTCTTACAACTGTTAAAGAGTTGGAATTACTTACTGTTGTATTCAAGAATTTCTAACTACTGAACTATCTGTATCATATTTTGGTCTCATAAGTTTGATACTATTGTTCCCAATATACGTTTGTTATGCATATTTCCATGTACTTATAGCACTCTTACCAATCCATATTGATCGGTTTCCCACAATTTGATGGAAGTATGAGAGCATTATCGACATAGATACCTACGAAGTACTTTGGTATTCTTTGTCCTCAATTATTCCAACTTCCTTATTAATATACTCATAAATATTTACATTTCATATTCAGATTTCCTTCCATAGATTTAATTGTACCATGCATCAATTTATGGTAAGGTTTTTCTCTTTCCATTTCTTTAAGCACAATTTAACTATTTATTCTAGCTTCAAGTGGTTTCATTTGTTCATTATTTGTTAGTGCTCTTATATGTATTCAGTTACTTGGTAATAGTTTTTTAGTCTACCAGTATTGTAAATTCCATTGCAATACTATCTTACAACACTTTGAATATCATTTAGTTAATAATATTTTTTACTTATGAATAAATTTTATTACTGATACAATTACTACATTTTACCTATATATACATTAGGTTATACCTACAATTGGCTCAAACGTGCCTATTTTGGAATGATCACGTTTATCACTAAGATAGTCCATTCCTATTTTGTGGTTAATCCACAATCAACATCCACATATCTCACTTTAGAATATCTTTTTGTTCTTTGTCTATTTTGATTCCAATCCTAAATTGTCTCCCATATTACTAGTATCACAAGTTTAAATTGGATAGATGTTCTAGTATCATTTAATTACTACTCTAATTGAACTTTCTACCCATGGATACCTATTTGGTTCCATTCAAGGTTTGTTTCTTTTTTTTGAACATTTTTGCTACTCACCTCCTAGCACAACCCATGGCCTTGAATTTTACTAGTTGTTTAGTAGTCATATTTAACCGCACTTGGAAGTCTAGCTCTCAACCTGAAAAAGTGTACTATTTGAAAGACCATTAAAATTTATGTATTTTTTTTTCTTTTTTTTTTCTGATAATTTCCTTTTAGTTGTATACTACTTGTTAGTGGTAGTCTGTTCATCCTATCACCAATGATCAAATATGCTCTTACTGTGTCTGGTTAGGTTCTCAAAGTCAAATTTTTGTCATTTCATTAGGGCTTGAAGTAAAATTTTGGCCACTGGATAGTGCGTCTAGGGCTATTTCCACTCCTTTCAAAAATTTTACATGTTCGTCTTTTTCATCACTCAATTGAGTGTACCATAAAATAAAATATCATCATCATCACTTCAGTCATCATCATCAGAATTTCATTAAACTTAGTGTCTCCATTAGGTCGTTAGGGTTGCAATCATCCAAAATCTGTCATTCCATGCATAAAATCTAGAAAATTAGGAGTGGTACTAGGTCAATTTGTTCAATAAATTTCGATTTAAAAATGTAATTTATGTTTCAATTATGTAATAATTTTCAAAGTTCTACAACTGCAATAGAAAGTTCCAAAGCTACAAGGTTCCAAAAGCAAAGTGAAAATCATGAGGCGGGCAACTTTACCACTTTGAATTTGTAAGTAAAATAAACCCTTTACATATTTATTTTCCCTTTCCCAAAATCCACATATACTCCCTAAAGCCCTCACACACCCTAACTTTCACTCCCTAGGATTCTACATCCAAACCCTAGACTCTATACCACACCATTATCCCTACGTTGCATTTTTGGTAGCCTCCTAGACCTAGACCTGTAATAAAATTCCATAGGTCTATTCCTACCCTATTTCCCTTCCATTCCACTTCCTAAACCTTCCTAACACCCTTCCCTACTTCCCTATTTTTTCCCATCCCAATTTCCCTCTCCTAAACCCTCTATCCTACTCCATTTCTCCATTCACCTATTTTTCAGTATTAGGGCTTTGGCCTTGCAATGTAAATATGGAGGGAGATAAGAGGCCTTTAAAAAAGGCAGGAAAAATGTCAAGATATGAACCACTCAACACACATGATATGATGTCCTCTCCACTCTTTCAGGTAGTGCCAAATTCCAAGAAATCATAGCTTCACCTTTCCAAGTTATGGGCTGCCTAGGGTTTACAGCGCACACATGAACAATTTTTCTTCAAAATCTGTTTATGAACAAATAGAGATGGATTTTCCAAAAGTGAAATATGTTTTTGTCGAACATAGACTAGGGAACCAAAAAATCCTTCATTTTATACACAGCTATTATGATTTTGGAGAAACACCAAAAAATAAAATTTCCACATGAGGTTTTCTGCACTTGTGGATAGCTTGAATTCAAGACCGATTTTCAGGGGTTTGGAGAAGGTGTTTGCACTTCTTGATGAATCTATGGTACCTTCACATATTGATTTGGACCTGAGGTAGGCCTCAAAAAATCACTTTTCGCAAGCACGTTGCACTTTCTCTCGGAATGTTATTCTTTCTCTAGTTTTTGAGTGATAAAATTTAAAATTTAATTCTCACCAAATCGGAATGTTTTTTTGCAAACGGAAGGAGATTTTTGTGCCCCACATTCAAGTGAAAAAAAAAACTATCTTCATTTTTCTAAATGTTTCTTGGTTAGAGATATATTTCTCCATCTTTGAGACCTATGTTTCCAAAAAAGGCAGAAATTTGGGAGAGTTTTGGTCCAAAAGCGCAACGTGGGTGATGCTATGCTTATGTTGGGGGGGTCCATTGGAAGAAAAACCAAATTTTTTGGATTTGTCTTGATGAGTGCACCAATACTAGTCAGTGGTTGAGCCATATGACCCACTTCTAGAGGGTCAAAATGCCTAAAAACATGTAAAAAATGACCTTTCTGCCCTATTTTTGGAGGCTTTGCTACACTTTCTTAGTACTCATGGGAGAATGAAAATTTGGAAACATAGAAGCCATCTTTTTTAGTGCTTGATGATCTTATCGTGTAGCAGACACCAAGAGATTTCCATATCATCTTTTAGATCCAAATTTGGACAACTAGAAGATCCCTAAAAGTCACTTCTCCTCAGCTTGATACGCTTTCTCCAAGATCGCTACTCTTTCTCCAAATATCGCTAGGCTTTCTTGAGAAGGAATTTTCCACAAGATGTTTGACCTAGTTTGAATTTTTACCTATGTAATTGATGAATGTTGATGGATTTTTGATGTTATGAGGTGTAATTGAGCTCGTAAAGAGTTAAATAGGGTAGATACATGTTTTTTAATGTAATTTTGATCAGATGTATCTTGTTTCCTATGTTGAGGTGAATTGGTTGACCTCCACTACACATTAGGGTTTGGTTGAGCATATCATGAAATCAACTCCACAATTGTTGGATTCGACCCCTGGGAGAGGGGAGATGTTGTTTTGGTCTATATCTATCATTTTCAGAGTCATTTGATTGGTTGGACATCTGTGGATTGTAACTATTGTAGCTTGTACTTTCACTTTCATATTCAAAAATCAAAGGATGCAGTTGCAACTATTATCTAGGAATTCATGTGGAATGAGTTTATGATCATGTCTCTTCTCTGTTATAGTATTTATTGAATGATATATTTCTCCTCTTTCATATCTTTTATCTAGAGTGGATTTCCTTCTAGTTCATAGGCATAATTCTGTTAATTTAGGTCTATTTATATGGAAATGTCATTTTGTGTTTCATGCTTCCAGTTTAATGAATTCATGACTGAACATGATTATTAAATCCCTTTACCTTTTCAAACACACAACCAAACCTATAAAATCCTAAATCCATCACAGATCTACTTCTAACTTCCTCCTTTATATCTTTGTAGCTGTAAATACTTTGATACCTAGACCTAGCTAATTTTTTTAATCCTTGATCCAACATCAAACCATACAAAACTCATATCTAGCCTAATCTCATTTATGTCACATTCAATCCTTGACTGTGATATCATTGAGAGAGTCCTCTCAAATTGGTAGGGCTAGCCACTGGGTCAAAGTGGTATGTGGTTACCTTTTTCAGTCTCCTTTTCAGTCATCAGAGAACTGGGGGAATGCTAGCATTCTAGCGTCGTTTCCGGGAAACGAAGTGACAGATATTCCACAGGAAAGAACAAAAAGGATCGGATATGATTGATGATGGTGAATAATGATCATGCATAATAATTTTATGTATATTTCACTTGGCGACTCCAGTGTCGAAGAATGCAAATTTTAAAAAATTTCATGGCGACTCCACTTTTCAAGAACTGGTAGTCTGAAGAAAGTCTTGGTGACTTCATTGTTTTCAAGACAAATTCAACTGCTCGAAGGTATGATCTTATGAATCGAGATCATATTAATGGTTTTCCAAACTGTATTCCTTGTATAGATTGGAAAGCAGTACTGCCAAAATTTAAAGGACAAGATGGAGGAGATGGTAGTTTTCATTTGGTTAAATTTCATTCTCATATTCACAAACTAAATATTTAGTTTCCTAAAGATAGTTTGACGAAAATGTTCATGGCTATGTTAGAGGAAAAAGTGAGATCATGGTACGAGAGTTTACCATCTGCCAGCTTATAGTCTCTAAATCTCTAATTCTTTCTTGTCAATGATTGATAGTTGTTGTGATATTTTTGAAAATTTCATTGAGTTCCTTGAAAAATTGTATGGGGATTTAGAGTGTATAGATGATGAGATCGTAGAATCCCCTTATGATTTTTCCTCCCAACGAGAATCAATAACTACCTCCTTAGATGAAACAAACTAGGACCAAAAAAGAGAAATGCCTATTCCCGATCCTGAAAATGAATATCATAGAGACAATGTTAATTTCTATAAAAAATCAAGTTTTTCCTCTCTCTGAAGATGAATTAGATTAGCTCCTGAAAATCCATGTTACAACCCAAGCTAATGCAGTTTTGCAATGTTCACATAGTCAAGAATGTGCTAGCGAAACTTTTTCCATGATTGAAAATGAAAAGATGAGTTTAAATGATGACAGTCATGAGGCTGATGAAACTATACAAGAAGTTTTTGTGGGTAAGCCAATTTGTGATGATGATTTCCAAGAAAGAGATTAGCTAACATGGAATATTTTCTTTCATGAAGATGATAGGGCTGCCATGTTTAAGAATCTTGAAGAATGTTTTATGTTCAAAGATGATTTAGACTATGAATTGGAGGAGTATGAGCCTCAAATAGATAATATGCTAGAGATAAAATGAGAATTCCTCATGCATTAGGAATTTACAACAAACACTTAGGTAGCAGAATGTCATACTTTCCTACGCCTTCCTATGGTTTAACAACCAAGTATTCTTTCAGATCAAAATGAAGGGTGTGCTTGTGTTTTTGTTGGGTCTCAAGACAAGGTAAAATTTCAAATATAGATGACGTATTTTCTAGAATTTATGGATCATGAGGACATCTTCAGTAGACAATTGGAGTGGCCTAGTTTTTGTGTTTTCTGCCTACTCGAGGAAAATGAGAGAAGAATTCAAGTAAGTAGCCATATGTTGCATTGGTTACACTGGAAGGATCACTTCACATGATTATACATATCTCTTCAGCAGGAAGGTAGTTTTCATCATGAATTGAAGCCCTCAAGTCTCGGTGATATGATGCCATCAAAATTTTTTGTAATTTTTGTTTCAGTCAAAGTGAGTTCAATTTTGAGTCAATTTTTAGTATTACATCTCGTATTTTTATTTTGACTCCATGCCCAATGGCTAGGCTACTTAGTCTACAGTGTTATTGACACCTCTAAGGAGCTGTCATCCCCAGCTGGAGCCAATGTTAGTGTAAGTCTCTTCAGCCTATCACTAGTGATCAAATATGCTCTTAACATGTCTTCCTAGGTTCTCAAAGTCAATTTTTTGTCATTTCATTAGGTCGTCAAGTAAAAATTTGGTCACTCGATAGTGTGTCTAGGTTATTTCTACTCGTTTAAAAAATTTTACATGTCAATATTTTTCATCACTCAGTTGAGTGTACTATCAAATAAAAGATAATCATCAGCACTTTAGTCATCATTGACATGATTTCATTCAGTTCAGTGTCTCCATTACTTCATAAGGGTTTCACTCATCCAAAATCGATCATTCCATGCATAAAGTCCAGAAAATGAGGAGTGGTAATAGGTAAATTTTTTCAATAAATTTTGATTTAAAAATATAATTTATGTTTTAATTATGTAATAAGTTTCAAATTTCTAAAGCTGCAATTGAAAGCTCCAAAGCTACAAGGTTCCAAAAGCAAAGTTCAAATCATGAGGTGGGCCACCCTATCTCTTTGAATTTGTAAGTCAAATATACCCTTCCCATAGTTATTTTCCCTTTCACCACATCCATATACACTCCCTGAAGCACTCACACCCACTCAATTTCACTCCCTCAACTTCTACATCCAAACCCTAAACTCTACACCACACCATTATCCCTACATTGCATTTTTGGCAGCCTCCTAGACCTAGACCTGTAATAAAATTCCCTAGGTATACTTCTACCCTATTTCCCTTCTATCCCACTTCCTAAACCTTCCTAAAACCCTTACCTACTTCATTAATTTTCTGCAACCTCATTTTCATCTCCTAACTCCTCCATCCTACTCCATCTCTCCATTCCCCTTTTTTTCACTATTAGGGTTTTCCCCTTGAAAAGTACATATTGAGGGAGATAAGAGGCCTTACAACAAGGGAGAAAAAATGTTAATATATGAACCAATCAACACAAATGAGATGATGTAATATCCACTTTCCAAGCAGTGCCAAATTGCAATAAATCATAGCTTCACCTTTCCAAGTTATGGGTTGCCTATGGTTTATAGTGCACACATAAATAATTTTTCTTCAAAATGTGTTTCTGACCAAACAGAGATGAATTTTGCAAAAATGAAAGAGGTTTTTGTCCATCATAGACGAAGGAACATAAAATTCCTTTATTTTATACATAGCTATTATTATTTTGGATAAATTCCAAAAATACAATTGTCACAAGAGCTTTTCTACACTTCTGGGCAACTTCACTTCAAGAAAGTCTTTAAGTGGTTTGTAGAAGGTTTTTGCAGTTCTTGATGACTCCATTGTGTAGTGTAATTCCTAATATTTCCAATGGTACCTTCAGACCTTGATTGGGACCTTAGGAATGCCTCCAAAACTCACTTTTTCCAAGCACATTGTGCTTTCTCCAGGCACGCTCCGCTTTCTTTAGTTTTTAAGCGATAAACTTTACACTTTTATTCTGACCAAGTGGGAAAGTATTTTTAAAAATGGGATCCATGGTTTGTGTTCACAACATTCCAAAGAACAAAACCCTCTCTCATTTTTGCAAAAATTCTCATGGTTAGAGAGATATTGCTCCATATTTGAGGCCTATTGCTGGAAAAAACCCAGAAATTTGACATAGTTTTAGTCCAAAAGCAAAGAGTCAGTGACGTTACACTTTTGTTGGGAGGAGGGCCATTGGATAAAAAATCAACATATTTTGATTCCTCGGGATGAGTACATCAATCCCATTCAGTAGCTGAGCCATTTGACCGACTTCTAGAGGGTCAAAATGCCCACAAACATGCAAAAAATGAACTTTCTACCCTGTTTTTGGAGGCTTCACTATGCTTTCTGAGTACTCTTGGGAGAATGAAGATTTGGACGGCTAGAAGGCACCTTTTTGAGTGTTTGATGAACCTATCATGTAACAGACATCAAGATATTTCCATAACATCTTTCATATCAGGATTTGGACACTTAGAAGGCCTCCAGAAGTCATTTTTCCTCAACTTGATATGCTTTCTCCAAATTTCACTACACTTTCTCTAGAAGGCATTTTTCATAGGTTGTTTGACCTAGTTTGACTTTTTACCTATGTAATTTATGAATGATGATGATTTTGTGATGTCATGATGTGTAATTAAACCGGTAAATAGTGAAATATGATAGATACATGCTTTTTAATGTAATTTTGATCAAATCTATCTAGTTTCCTATGATGAGGTGATTGGTTGACCTCCACTAAACATTAGGGTTTTGTTGAGAATATCATGTAAGCAACTCCACAAGTGATGGATTTGATCCCTCAAAGAGGGGAGATGTTTCTTGTCTCTATATCTATGATTTTTAAAGTCATTTGACTGGTTCGACATCAATGGATTTTAACTATTTTAGCTTGTATTTTCACTTTCAAATTTAGAAATCAAAGGATGTAGTGGTTGTTATTAACTAGGAATTCATGTGAAGTGATTTTATGACCATGTATCTTCTCTTCTATAGTATTTATTGAATGATACATAGCTCCTCTTTAATATCTGGTACCTTTAGTGGCTTTCCTTACAATTCATTGGTTGAATTCTATTGATTTAGATTTGTTTATATGGAAATGTAATTTTTGGTTTCATGCTTCTAGTTTAATGAATTCATGACTGAACATGCTCATTAAATCCCTCTACCATTTCAGATTCATCACCATACCTACACAACCTTAAAGCCATCATAGATCCACTTCTACCTTGCTCCTTTATATCTTTGCAGTTGTAAACCCTTTGATAACTAGATCTAGCTACTTGGTTTCATCTGTGATCTAGCATCAAACTCTAAAACACTCAAAACCTACCTGAGCCTATCATATCTAGGCTAATATTTTTTATGTCATAGTTAATCCTTTATTTCGATCTCATTGAGATATCCCTCTTAGCCTGTTAGGGCTAGCTACTAGGTCAAAGTGGTTTTTGGTTACCTTTGTCAGTATCCTTTTCAGCCTTTAGAGAACTAGTGGAGTGCTAACACTGCTATGCACAAAATTTTCAAGATTTCACACCTATTTTATGTCTGTTTATGAGATTTTATATTTGTGTTTTATATTCCTTTATTACCTAATCATTATTGCTTCTCTTATAGTAGATTCTATTTATTATCCCCAAATACGGTTGTATTGACTTTTTTACATTTATTATTTCGTATTGCCACTTATTAATGATTCATCCATGTGATAGGTTTACTATGCATTCTTAGCATATCTCATAATTTATTTTTTCTGTAAATATATGTCTGACACACTTTTTCCTTTGAAATATATATCTCCCTTTTCATCAAGTAATACTAAATCTCACATTTTGTTTTAGAAGTAGTATTATACATAAGTGCTCTAATGAGCGCTCACTATGTCTCTATGTCGCTACCATTTTGTTCATGGTAATAATTCCAACTTCCTCTTAGCACAATAGGGTTTTTTCCCATCGCTTTATTAACCTGGCTTCCTATGTACAAGAATGTTAGCCTTCTTTGCTATGTCACAAAATTCTTGTTGGTTTCTACTTGTTTTGGAACAATTTAACGGAAATATTCATTATCATATCTTTAATGAATTCAAATTATCTTAGTATCAGTAAAATCTCAATCTTTCTGGTAATGTACATTGATTTTTACTTCTTGCATATTTTCCATCTACTGACATATATGCATCTATAATTTATGATAATGAGCTATTCAGAAGTTCACATGTCCTTCCACACCTGTATCCACCGCATATTCCTCAATTTTGTGTGACACTCTTCAGTTTTTAACACGATGTGCTTTAAATTTATCTATTATGCTTACCTCTCAGCCTTAGTCAATACTGCAAGGATTAGTAATTAGCATGGTATATCCCTTTTTCATCAATATAACTCGAATTCTAGTAATTTTCCTATACTTACATCCCACCATGACACACATTTCGCTAGTTTTAGTGTTTGAAAATAATGATATAATCACCTTATTCTCATAGAGAGGGAATTATATCCTCTGATTAATTACATCCTCAATCGGTGGTAAGGGATACTGATTATTACATTTAAGTTTTATTTAAGAAGGAGAAATTCTCTCTATAATTTTGCAGATAAGAAAGTCCATTCCGTCTCACATCTGACATGTACCTTCTTTGTGATTTGAATCAAGTTTATCAATTTATCTCCATGAAGTGCTACAGATCATTTGTAGTATCCACTTTACTCTCCTTCAATGGTTAGGTGGAGACCACATATCTGGTCATACATTGTTCTGTAGTATCGGTATATTGGGTAAATCTATATTATATTATTGAACAAGTTATAGAAGTAGATATAAACTTTCAAGCTTATTTTTTGTTAATACAATGCCACTTGAAAGGAAAATAAAACATACCATACCTCTATGTCTTCAAAAACAATATTACTTTTTTCCAGAATGACTTTTATATATTTTTAAAGATTTTTTATGATGAAATTCTTTACTATTCTTTGTCATATACGGCTTAAGTGACCTATCTACTTCATAGTCTTGTTAATTTTGTTTCCCTTAAGCCAGTATATGCTGCTTGGTAATGTAGCTATTTTTTTTCATTCTATCACTATTTAGTCCACAACTTCGGTGAGATGTTAATGAAAAATATTTAAATTCTAATGCGACATGCTGATCATAACATGTTGAGTGTTGTTTTGCGAATATTTAAATCTGATATTCAGTTTGCAATGTAAATTACCTTTTCATTCAACTTTGGCTTCCTTGACTGTTGTGAGTACTTACCTGTCAGGACTAGTCTCTCAATAGTTCTATCAATAGTAACTTAAAATGCCACAGTAACACAAGTGGCGAAATATTTAATTTCAGCAGTTACTTTTCTAATTATACTAACAGTTTACTATTTCCAACCACATAATGATGCCCATTAGACCCAATGTTTGAGCCTCGACTTTGATACCATATGCCATGTACCTCTTCTTAGCTCTACCATGATACCATATGCCATGTACTTCTTCTTAGCTCTACCAAGCCTGGTAAAGCTAAGAAGAGGTACATGGCATATGGTATCAAAGTCGAGGCTCAAACATTGGGTCTAATGGGAGCACCATCTCCACCAAATTAAATTATAATACAGATTTCGCCAATTTTCATACCATGCTATTAGTGGATTAATTTTTATTTGTTTTTGACAAATTATATATTTATTTACCACCGTAGCACTATCATAAATTTGAATTGTGCTATGAACTTATTCCACTAGTTCCACTTCATACTTTTATCTGTATACCCATAACCGCAGTTTTATGTCACGTATATGAAACAATATATATATATAGTTTTACCACTCTTACCATATAATGTGTTGGTATATGTAGCCCCCACATTCCAAGTTATGATATATATATCTTTCTATGGATACCATATTACAACTATATACAACTATGCCTACCCTCTATATATGAAACTTACCCTAAGTAACTTCATTTAAAGGTTTTTCCGCAGGAGTAATTTTATTTCTATTTAACTCATGTCGAGTCAAGAACCTCAACGCATTACAGTTGTTTCTTGGTTTACACTGCCTCCACTACAGTTGCTCCACGTGCCTTGACCCATGTGTCATTTGGTACCGGTCACGAAGGCCTCACATCGTTCAGCACGATGGAACATCATATGTCGAGATCAATCCATCGAACCCTAATTCCCCTTTCTGAACAGCCCTCCACTCATTTGTGTCGAAACGACGCCACCAGAGAAAACCAGCTCTGCGTCTGGAAGGGGGTGGCATTCATGGCCACTATCACAATCTGGCAGGGTTCACACGGTATTTCCACCTCCATCAGTTCAACTCGCCGGTTCGACTTCAAATTCTTTACAAGCGAAATAGCAAGCAGATTTACTTCACACTACAGACACAGCAAATATTACTATCTTTTTCTTTTTTCCTTGTTTCCTTATTTCGAATGAAGAAAAGTTTAGTGAGGACGTTTATCGTATACTTCGAAAATCTAACTCGTATTTAATTTGCTCTGCCCTGAGAGCTTACCGCTGAAATATTGTTGAGAAGGGGTTACATTCACACGGCATGGTTTTCCAGGATGACTTCTCCTCTTTTCTGCGTATAACAGTTCCATGGCTCGAGGGTTATGTCACTTGGATTTTATTACGCTCTATTTACTGCCTTTGTTAATTTAGTTGCAACCTTGTTGGTGTTTTAAATTTATTGCCTCCTTCCTTGGTTTCACATAACTCCGTTTAGGCACTAGAATGCGGCAAAAGGACTCGAAAAGTTTTCGACAAACTACTACAATATCACTCGGAGCCATGCTTACTTCAGGTAACCTTTTTGTATAGTTTTCATTTTCATTTCAATTTATTGTGGGCTGATTCTGCATACCCAGCTTCTGAACTTGGTGACCATCGTTTCCCCGTCCCTTATGTAGGTGATTATTAATTTCCTCCTGTCAGTTATCTATGTATTTGTTCAACAACTAATTTAATTACCGGAAGTTTGATATTTTTTTTTCTATTGTGTTAATTACCTTCGAAGGTACGCTCCCGACATTTTTTTGGGTATGATCCACATCTTTAAGCGTGTTCGAGGACCATTTACAGGGTCTCTTTCATCTATAGGTTGTTTCTTTAACTATCCTTCATATTCATGGAGGTTCTATAGTTGTTGTGTAGTTGGAAGGTTCCAAAAACCTTTCCTAATCTTACCCTAGTATTTCAGTTTCTGAAATTACGAGTTATACATGAAAAGAATTAAGAAACTGAAAAGTAAAATGGAGCAGAGAATAGAAAGCAATAAATGACTGGAGTAAAACTGAAGTAAAACTAAACTACTAAATGTAATGAATCCTAACTGAACCTAACAGATAGTGAGATTAATTTATCAACATCCCCTCTAATCTCAACTATTACTATTACAAGTGGAGGCACTAACAATGCCTAATTTCTCTCTTTGAAATTCAAATACATTCTTTCCCAATGGCTTTGTGAAAATATCTACAAGATGATCATTGGAACCACTAAAAGAAAGTGTGATGTCCCCATCATTGACAAGTTCATGAATGAAATGAAAAAGTGTGTCAATGTGCTTGCTCTTTTTTGTGAAAAATGCAATTTTTTTATAAAGAAATTGCTGAAGTGTTATCACAGTAAATTGGAGTTGGTTTCTTCTGAATATCTGAAATGTCTTTCAATAATCTTCTCAACCATACTACTTGACAAGCTGTTGTATTTGCTGCTACATATTCTGCCTCTGCAGAAGATATTGAAACGATTGACTCTTTATTGGATGCCGATGAAATCAGATTTGTTCCAAGATGAAAAACATACCCTAAGTCTCCCCGCATAATCGTTGTCTTTATAACCTAAAAGTGAACAATTTTCAGAATGTGTATAAAACAAACCATAGTCTATGGTCCCTGCAATATACCTTAAGATCCTTTTTGCAACCTGCCAATGAGTAAGCTTTGGTGACTGCATAAACCTCGAGACAAAACTTGCTGCAAACATAATATCTAGTCTAGTTGCAGTTAGATACAACAAACTGCCAACTAGGATTTCATACAATATGGGATCAACAGATGGTGCTACTTCTTCCTTATTGAGTTTGGTACCTTGAGCAATTGGTGTATCAGCTAATTTGCAATTGGTCATTCTGAACTTCTGAATGATATCAGTGGCATATTTTTGGTGACCAACAAAAATGCCATTATTAGATTGGTGAATTTCAATTCCTAAGAAATATTTCATGACTCCTAGATCTATCATATCAAACTTTGCTTGCATTGCTGCTTTGAAATCTTTTAACATCATATTTCTTGTATAAAAAAGATCATGTACATAAAGGCATACAATAAGAATTTTACCTTCATGAGATATGGTATACAAAGAGGGTTCATGGCTGCTTCTTGAAAACCCACTTTTGATGAGATAGGTGTCGATGTGACTGTACCAAGCTCTTGGAGCTTGTTTCAAACCATATAAAGCTTTCTTCAATCTATATACTTTATGCTCTTGTCCTTTTACTTCAAAACCTAGAGGCTACTCTACATAAACTTCTTCCTGTAATATACCATTTAGGAAGGCAGATTTTACATCAAGCTGATAGACTTTCCATTTGTGTTGAGTTGCTATGGACAAAATGGTTCTGACAATGTCTAGTCGACACCAAACTGTTGCTAGAATCCTTTGGCAACCAACCTTGCCTTATGTTTCTCAAATTTTCCTTTTTCATTTACCTTGGTCTTATATACCCATTTTACACCAATTTTTGTTTTGTCTCTTGGGAGATCAGCTAATTCCCAAGTCCGACTTTTCTCTATGGCAGCGATTTCTTGGTTCATTGCTTCAACCTAATGCTTTTCCTTAACTGTTTCTTCAAAATGAGTCAGTTGAGTTGAAATGAATGAAAACATATTCTGTTGTTCAAATTCATGCTCATGTTCATATATCTCTCTCATACTCATTGTTTTTTGTCCCTCTTCTGAAGATGTTTGATCACTGGCTGAATCAGTGCTTGATGATGTTCCATTTTCAGAATGTTCTGGCTATTCTTGAACCTGCAATCTTGGAGACTGTGGTGGATAAAAAGGTTGATTTGAAGTTTCATCTACATGGTCAAACCAAGATTTATTTTCAAAAAATTTCACATCTCTGCTTATAATAGACTTTTTGGTAATGGGGTTATAAATTTTGTAGGCTTTCAACTCCTCACTGTAACCTACAAATATGCATTTATCACTTCTATCATCAAGATTTTTTCTTAGTTTTTCAGGAACATGAGAAAAAACTACTAATCCAAATATTCTAAAGTGCAACACATTTACCTTGTTTCCATCCCAAGCTTCTTGAGGTATTTTATCTTGTAGGATAGATGCTGGATATTTATTAATAACATACACTGTTGTCAACACTACTTAAGCCCAATAGTTATTTGTCAATTTATTCTCCCGTAGCATGCATCTTGCCATCTTCATGATCGACTGATTCTTTCTTTCTGCTACTCCATTTTGCTATGGAGTGAATTTGGTTGTGTACTGCATTATGATACCTTGTTGTTGACAAAATATTTTGAATTCATTTAAGCTTTATTCTCCTCCTCTCTCTGATCTAAGTACTTTCAAGAGTTTTCCACTCTGTTTTTCTGCTTCTCTAGAAATCTAGAGAAGGTATCTGATTTGTTTTTTAAAAAATACACCCATATCTTCCTACTAAAGTCATCAATAAATGTCAGAAAGTAGAAACTACCACCAATGGGCAATGTCTGCATTGGACCACATATGTCGGTATGGACAAGTGCCAAAGGCTCTTTCACCCTTCAGGTTGATGAAGGAAAATATCTCTTTTATGATTGGACAAGTCACAAACTTCACAATTACAGACTTTCTCACTGATAGTAGGTAGACCAATGACTATAGATTTATTTTGAAGCAGACTTAGACTCTTGATTGGACTGTGGCCATACCTAGAATGCCATAGATGAGTTTCATCTATTCTCGATATATTGTGGACTAAAGATTGGTTGGTATTTTGGGTTCTAAGGATCAATGGAAACATCCTATTCTTGGTCTTTTCAACTTTTTCTATCAATCTTCTATGAGGATCTTTGTCATATATATAGCAGGTGTTCTTTTGAAACAATACATCATAGACACGTTCCATTAATTTTCCTACACTAATGAGATTATGTTTGAGCTGGGGAACATAATAAACATCAGGGATATATTTGTTTTGATTCTGCTTAGTAAGAATAAGAACAATACCTTTTCCCTCAGCTTTAATACTTGTACGATCTCCAAGCGTTATCTCTAATGTTATGGAAGCATCTAGAGAAGAAAGAAGATTCTTGTTGTATGTCATGTGATTGCTACATCTGTTGTCGAGCAACCAAATATCTTCACTATGTTTGTCTTCTGAGAGATGGCATGAAAGAAACATGGTCTTTCAGGATTTTCCTTCACTTTTGGAGAGATTGATATAGCCTCTGTGCTGATCTGATTGTTTCTTTCTACAGTTGTGTTCATAGTGGCCAAACTTCTTATAGTAGTAACATTGAACACTCGATCTGTTCGATGACCTTCCTCTCTGATTTCGATTTTGTGGAGGTCTCCACTGCTCTATTGCATGATGATGATCAGATCTGCCATTGCTTCGACCTTTACCTCACTTGTTGCCGCCTCTATATCCTCTGCCTCTACCTCTATCAAATGAGAGGTGTGCTTTGAAGGCTTGTTATGTGGAATCTTCTGTCAGATTGAGTCTTGCTACATGTGCCAAAAGTGATCCAGTCAGCTATTCTACTGAGAAAGTTTTAAGATCTTTGGATTGAAAAATGGTTGTCACAATCATGTCATATTTCTTTGGTAGACTTCGAAGAAAATTTTCAACAATTTTCTGATCTATAATGGTTTCGTCAATGAGTTTGATATGATTGACTATTCCCATGAAACTAGTCACGAACTGATCCATATTCTCAGTGTCAACCATCTTTAGAGTTTCAAACTGAGCTCTCAATGTTTGCAGTTTAACCATCTTCACTGTATCATTTCCTTGATATGCAGCTTGCAAAATATCCCAACATTCTTTTGCTATTATCGCACCAGTTATTTTGTCAAAAATAGAATCATCGACTGAATTTTGTATCCATCATTTGGCTCTATTCTCCTTCTTTCTAAGTTCAATAGTTGCATTTCTCTGATTATTGGTCATGGGCGCCCATGCTTCTTGGGTCAGCTCTACATAATCAATCAGAAGCATGTCCCAACAATCTTGTGCTTGTAAAAAAGTTTTCATTGTCAAATTCCAAAATCCATAATTTTTGCCAATCAAATTTGGTGTCTATGGCAAAGAACTAGAAGAAGCCATTTGAAAAAAAAATTCTTAAAACCCCTTTTTTTAAAACAAATTGCAGATCTTGTAAAAAAAAATCTTCAAAAAGAATTCTTATCTCCTTTCACATGTCATAAAGAAATCCTTTCTTTTTAAAAAAAATATTGAAAAAGTCCTTCACTTTCCTTTTACAAGCCCTTTTTATATTTTAAGTTTTCTTTTATTGAAAAAAAACTTTAAAAAAAACGTTCCATTGAAATGTGAAACCCTCATATAAATCCTTCACATTCATTATTTTTTCTTTTTATTAAAACTTGAATACATTGATCTTCAACAATACCTTAACATATTCGCTCCAGGGCGGTTTTGAAACCTACACATATCAACTAGATACGTAGTTGCTCCACAGCTTCACGCATATCATTTTTTTAGAATTATTTTTGTGCGTTGACCTTAAAAAAAATTAGTGTAGATGCTCTTTTCTTTTTTTGCAGACTAGTATGGTCCCGATACTAAACAGCTATGACTAAATAAAAGTAACGCAAGTTAAAAAACTGACGCGAGTATGGCTTGCATTCTCGCGCCAATTCCTTGTTTTGGCATGTTGGCACAAGTATTAGCCTAACAATTGCGCCAACCAAAAAAATTTCTTCGGCTTTCTTCGAATAGCCTTTTTTCAATTCGTAGGAGGCTTTTTCTTCAAAAAAATTTCTACTCTTCAATGAGTCTTATGCAAGCTCGCTTCTCCTCTCTACTGCTCCTTCTTGGCTCTGTTGCTACTCTCCAAGGAGGCTTATGTAAGCTAGCTCTGATACCATGAAAAAAATTGAGAAACTAAAAAGTAAAATGGAGCAGAGAATTCCTCATCTCAATATTATGAAATAGTTAAATAGGATTACATTGAAAACATCAGCAATAAATGACTGGAGTAAAACTAAATTAAATTGAACTAAAAATAAACTACCGATGACACCTAGGAGACAATAAATTAAATGGAATGAATCCTAACTGAACCTAACGGATAGTGAGATTAATATCTCAAGAATACATATTTTCTTTTTCCAGCGCACGTGTTAGTTGTGGCTAAGGTTGTAGCACCGAAATTTTAATTTCTTCTAAAGAACGATTTCATTTTTTTGTACGCTTATTGTCAGTATTATCAATGTTGAATTGTTCTAGATAGTTCCATTTGACTATAACTTAATATGTTAATTTAAACAGTTTCATAATTCAATTCTCTTTTCAATGGGAATATCACGTTTTTGTTCTTCAATTATTCCTTGTGAGCTCTTACAGGATTTATTTAAGAATTTATTGTAGTATAATTTCATTCACGATACAATATGTTTAGTCATAGTGTTTCTTAGTTATGTAATTGTATTTCAAAGTAGAGAATATATTAATAGCATTACATAGATATGTAGTTCATAATGAACTAATTCTACAACGATTTTTTAAATATATTTTGTGCATTTGTGAAATCTCTCATCTATTAATTCCCAGTGTTTTAAATTGTTTGTATGCAGAATATATTAACGCTAAGATTTAAGTGTTCAAATACATGAGAACGTTCTTTCTCCTAATTTGATTATAATGTCAACCTTGAAATTCCATCCATAATTTCTATATTCTGGGTCAAAAAAATTCTGATGAATTTGGGTAATTTCACAATCCTTTATGAAAATTTGATGGTTATTGTCTTTCGTTGCAACAAATTAAATGGAACGGTGTAGGTTTCCCTAACCTCTTAAAATAATTTTATCATTATTGTCTTAAGCAGTCCTAGACACCATTACCCCCGACTAGGTTCTGCCATATTACCTTTGGAAAGGAACATGCATAATTTTTCTTTGTTTTCCTGCTAAACGCTTATCCCAATATTCTTATTCCTAGTTTCAATTGTAAATAAAGTTGACTACTGCACCCATAAGCTTTTCACTTCTTTTATTTCCACATGGTATTTTTCTGCATTCTCTGGTAATTATATATTAATGACAAATCCTCATGTATATTGTTGTTGAAACACATATTATCCAGAGGGAATCGATCCTAACTAAGTGGTTACTCTTTGGATGTAGTTAACTTCCAGATTGAGACAATTGAGTTCTAAATTTTAGGTTATTCAGCTTTACTAAAATCTTGGATCCTTCTGGCTCCCAATTTGTATAGCCTTATATATCCAACTAACTAACATATCATATCATAGGTTCAACTTCGTCACAGTCTAACATACTCCCACAAAAATTTCTAGAATATGCTCAGAATTAATTACAACCTCTCACTGTTAATACATCATAATAGTTTTTATGTTTTGGTAGGTTTCGTGATCACGTGGTTAACATGGACATCAGACCATGATAATACCCCAAATCCTACCTCCATTAAATCGCAACTGTAATAAACTTTAGCTCGGTCATGTGTTGGAGTTTTGGAGAATTCCAAAACAATATACAGAGAGAATGATACTCTCCTTCAGCAAAGAGAAAATAAAATTTTTGCGTCACAGGAGTTTGCAAATTGTAACACTTTCATTAAATGTAAAAAAAAAAACTATTACAATTAAACTTTCCTCTTTCAGAGGGATTAGAAAATGTGGACTGTTACAAAACACAGTGCCAACAACACTCTCTGTCTCACCTAAGAGAAAATACACTCTCTGTTTTTCTCACAAAAAAAATTGCCTTCAGGCACACTCTATTTTACACTGTTTTGTTTAAACAATACTCTGTTCTATGTATATTACAATACACTTTTCATTATATGCCTCTCGGGCTTTTTCACACTTTATATATGCCGCAACACTTTTAATAAAACAAAACTATATAAAAATAAACCTATGAATAAACTTTCGGGGCCCACATTACATTTGCGCTCATATTACAATATGCACATATAACATATGCTAAACATATGTATATATATGGACTAATACAAAGGTTAATTCATGCGTAGAAATTTAAAAACATGACCAAAACCATAATACAACTTCTTCACAAATGCCCAAACTTCAAAAACAATTTAACCATATTGCAATGAAAAATTTTCATTGCAAAACTGCATGACGTCACCTCTCCAAAATAAAACCCGAAAAATTGTAAAATGTGGTTTAATAAAATTTCCGGTCTGAAATTGGAGATTGGGTTCGGAAACTTTTGAACGAGTGATGGATTATAAAATAGGGTGTATAAAACCATACTGGGTACGGATTTCAACTTCGCAAATCGGCCCAGATAAAATGCGATCCAATCGCATACAACCATGTTCATTGCTGAGATGGCGTATGGGGACCACTGGTCTTTGTGGGCTGCGGGGACCACCGATCTGCATGGCCTCAAACAAAACAAAATAAAATCTTCCCGCATATACAAAAATAAAACTCTATTTTTATTGTATAAACTCTAATACTCTATTTTAAAATGTGCATAGGACTATTTTCAAAATGCAAGACCGGCACCGAGAAAATGAAAGCTCTGTTTGAATCTGACTGTTCATCGAAATGGAAAGCGGCCAAAGTACAGAACTTGATGAAACAATTTTGGAAAGCGGCTCTCTACAGGTTTGTAGTCGAAATTAACATTTCAACACTCCCCCTTAAGTTCAACTACTGTTTTATCAGTCATACCCAGACATTTCCTTAAAAATTCAAAACTCTTCTGACCCAATGGCTTGGTTAGAATGTCTGCAAACTACTCTTGAGTTTAGCAGTGTTTTAAAACAATTTCTCCATTGTTCACTAGCTGCCTGATGTAGTGAAACTTAGCATCTATGTGCTTTTTCCTTTTGTGAAACATAGAATTTTTAGACAATGGTATGGCTGAGCTATTGTCACAAAAAATTATTGTACCTTTTACCTGTTCTTAACATAAACTCCTGAAAATTCTCCTCTTTCAAACTGCTTGACATGCTGCTACTATAGCTGCCACATATTCTGCCTCTACTATAGATAATGCTACAATAGGCTGCTTTTTGGAAGCCCATGAAATGGCTCCTGAACCCATGTGAAAAACATAACCGGATGTGCTTTTCCGATCATCTACACTTCCAACCCAATCACTGTCAGTGTATCCAATTAACTCTGAATTTTCTGAAGCAGTATATAAAATACCAAATCTTTTAGTTCCTTTAACATATCTCAGAATTCTCTTTGATGCCTACTAATGTGCTTCTTTTGGCCTCTCCACGAAACTAGAAATCAAACTAACAGCATGCATAATATCCGGCCTAGTTGCAGTCAAATACATGAGGCTGCCAACTATGCTCTTGTACAAACTAGGATCAAAATCCTTGTTGCTGTCCTCTTTGTTGAGTTTTAATCCCATTACTGTCGGTGTTATTGTTTCTTTGCAATCCTGCATGTTAAAGCTTTCCAAAACATCATTGACATATTTTTCGTGTGAGATAAAAATCCCATTTTCATTTTTCTCTACTTCTATTCCTAATAAGTACTTCGGTAAACCCAAATCAGTCATTTTAAATTATTCTTTCATGGCCTTTTTAAAATTTTCAACAAGGTAATCATCATTACCTATAAAAATCACATCATCAACATCTAACACATTAATTAGCATTTTACCATATTTTTCTTTAATGTATAGGGTGGGTTCTCCCTCACATTTTTCAAATCCATTTTCCAGTAGACAGGAATCTATCCTACTATACCATTCTCTTGGTGTTTGCTTTATCCCATAAAGATATTTCTTCAATCTGCACACTTTGTGCTCTTGGCCTTTCTTTTCATAGCCTAGAGGTTGTTCAATATAAACCTCTTCGATTAACACTCCATTTAGGAATGCTGAATTCATGTCCATTTGGTAAGCTTTCCACTTATTTTGTGTTGCTATGGACAACACTGCTCTCACGGTTTCCATTCTTGCAACCGGTGCGAAAGTTTCCTCATAGTCTCTCCCATGCTGTTGCTTATACCCTTTGACAACAAGTCTGGCCTTGTGTCCTTCAATCTTACCTTCAGCATTACTTTTGGTCTTATAGACCCATTTAACTCCAATAACTTCCTTACCTTTTGGGAGTTCAACTAAATCCCATGTCTTGTTTCTTTCTATGGCATTAATGTCTTCATTCATAGCTTCTATCCATTTCCTATCTTTAATAGCTTCTTAAAAATGAATAGGATCATCAACATGACAATATAAAGAAAACAAAGAGTTCATACCTTCATTTTATACCTCTTGCTCATATATTTCATTTAAATTTTTGAACTTTGTTCCTCTTTCATTTGGTGTATGAGTGCTTGAAGTAGCACTCGAATCTCCTCCTTGTGGTGTGCTTGGAGAGGCACTTTCGTTTCTCCTCAAGGGTGTCTCTTGCTATTCTTGTGTTGGTGTTGTTATGGAGGGATGTATTTCATCCATCTCTTCATCATTTTCATCATGAGGCAAACATTTTTTAACATTCACTGTTTTCTCAATGCTTCCATCCCAAGCTTCCTCTTCAATAAACTAAACATCTCTGCTCATAATAAAATTCCTGCTGGATGGGTTATACAACCTATAAGCTTTGGATTCCTCCCTGTATCCAATAAAAATACATTTCTCCCCCTTGTTGTCCAACTTATTCCTTAGCTGATCTGGAATGTGTGCATAAGCCACACAACCAAAAAATTTCATGTGGGTGACTCCTTGCTTTGTGCCACTCCATGCCTCTTCCGGAACTTTGTTCATAACTTCTTTTGTTGGGCATCTATTTAAAAGGTACGCTGCACAATGTACATCTTCAGCCCAATAATAATTTGGCAAATGTTTTTCCTTTAGCATACTCCTTACCATATTCGTGATTGTCCTATTTTTCCTTTCAACAGCTCCATTTTGCTACAGAGTGTACCTTGCTATAAACTGCTTATGAATCCCATTTTCTTTGCAAAAATGCAGAAATTATTTAGAGATATATTCACCTCCTCTATCAGTTCTTAGGAATTTGATATGCAGCCCACTTTGGTTCTCCACAAGTGCTTTGAAATTGCAAAATTTTTCAAATACTTCACTTTTGTTTTTCAAAAAAGAAAACCAAGTTTTTCTAGTAAAATCATCAATAAAAGTTAACATATACTGGCTGCTAGCAAGTGATGGAGTTTGCATTGGTACACATAAATCTCAGTGGACAATTTCTAAGGGTGCCTTTGCCCTTATGCTTTTCCCGGATGAAAAAATTTCTCTGTGTTTTTTACCCAAGATACAACCTTCACAAAAGTTGTTCGATTTCATAATCAATGGTAATCCTCTTACCATTCCTTTTTTGTGCAACAAGTTAAGACCTCCAAAGTTGAGATGTCTAAATATCATGTGCCATAACCAATTCTCATCTTATCTTTCTCTTTGGAAAGCCTCTTGTGTCACTACTGCCATTTCTTCTCCATTCTTCAAATCTGTCCTCATCCTGAGAGGGAACATCTTATTCCTAGTCATCTTCACTTCAAAAATACATTGTTTGCTTGGTGGTTTATCCGTGATGGTGCATACACCATATTTCAAGAAAACATTATACCCCTTTTGAACAAGCTGTCCAATACTTAAGAGGCTACATTTCATTCCAGGAAAATAGTAAACGTCTTTTACGAATTTCTTTTCTCATTTTTTTGTTAAGACATTTACATCTCCTTTTCCCATAACAGAAACTTTAGTATCTGTCCCTAATGTGACTTGTGACTTCACATTCTCATCTAACATAGAAAACATGGCTATGTTTCCTGTCATATGTTTACTATAACCGGAGTCTAGAAACCATAAATCTTCACTCTTTTCCTCAGCCATATTACAAGATAAAAACAATTTATCTTTGTTGATATTTTCTCTAGTGAAATTTTCACTTGTTCTATTACTCATATCATTTTGCTTCTTCCTACATTCATTTGCATAATGCCCATATTTTTTACAATAATGAGACTGGACATTGGATTTATCATACCTTTGTCCATGGGCATGTTGTTGCCCACTTTTTTGGCTGTTGCTTTAACCTTGGTTCTGATTTTGATTTCTACCCCTTGCTTGAGAATTTGCTGGACTGTTCTTCCACCTCTGTTTTGGCTTCTACCTCTTCCTCTCTTGTTTCCACTGCCTTCACCTCTTCCTCTTCCAAAAGACATCTGGGTCTTGAAGGCATGCTACAAAGATGAGTTTTCATTTCTACCCAATCTCTGTTCATGTGTCATCAGTGATGCATGAAGCTCATCAAGTGAAAAGCTTGAGAGATCCTTTGTCTCTTCTATGGTGTGGACTATTACATCAAACCTTGAGGGTAAGCTCCTCAAAATTTTCTCCACAATCTGTCTTTCTTCAAGAGTCTGTCCATGAGACCTTATATGTGTGACCATTACAATCACATATGTGAAGAATGAGTCTATATTATCAGAATCCTTCATGTAGAGAGTCTCAAAATCTCTCCTCAGTAATTGTAGTTTTGTTGTCTTCACTTCCTCCATGCCTTGATCGACTGTCTTGAGACTTTTCCATTCTTCTTTAGATCTCCTAGTTGTTTCTATCCTTGGAAACACACTCTCATGTACTACTTGATAAAAATATAAGAGGGCTTTAGAGTCCTTCTTCTTATTTCTCTTCAACAAGTCCTTCTCTGCCTGTGTTAAGGCATTTAACCCATTTTCATCAATTGGCTCTTCAAAACCATCCTCAACAAGTGCCCATAAGTCTTGAGAGGAAAACAGGGCTCTCATGGTTATTTCCCAATAATCATAGTTTGTCCCATTAAATTGTGGGAGCTAATCATTACCAGTACTCATGCTAGTGCTGGCTCCAGCCATACTTGCACTCTAACTATGCTTCAAATACTTGACTGTGTTTTAAAAAAAAACTGATTGTCCTCAAGAGTAACACAAAAAAATTTGTCTTCAGAATACCTTGGATTTTTTTTTACTGAGCCTTCACTCTGCTGGAGAAGCTTTTGTAACAAAGAAATCCTTCCTTCGGCTCATTTGACACGTTCAAAGAGCCTGGACTAGCTCTGATACCATGTTGGAATTTCTAAGAATTCTAGAACAATATGCAGAGAGAATGATACTCTCCTTCAACATAGAGAAAATAAAAATTTTGCTTCATTGGAGACAGAGTTTGCAAACTGTAACACTTTCATTAACTGTAAAAAAAAAAAACTATTACAATAAAACTATCCTCTATCAAATGGATTACAAAATGTACACTTTTACAAAACACAGTGCCAACAACACTCTCTGTCTCACCTATAGACAAAATACACTCTCTTTTTTTCTCACAAAAAAAACTAGCTTCAGGCACACTCTGTTTTACACTGCTGTGTTTAAACAATACTCGGTTCTGTTTATATTACAATACACTTTTCATTATATGCCTCTTGGGTTTTTTCACACTTTATATATGCCGCAACACTTTTAATAAAACAAAACTATATAAAAATAAACCTATGAATAAAATTTCAGGGCCCACATTACATTTGCACTCATATTATAATATGCACATATAAAATATGTTAAACATATGTATATATATGGACTAATACAAAGGTTAAGTAGCGCGATGTGTTAAAAAGAATTACAATGTAGAACTTTAAAAACATAACCAAAACCATAATACAACTTCTTCACAAACACACAGACTTCCAAAATGATTGAACCATATTGCAATGCGAAATTCGCATTACAAAACCACATGATGTCACCTCTCCAAAATAAAACCTGAAATATTATAAAATGTGGCTTAAAAAAAGTTCAGGTCTGAAATCGGAGTTTGCGTATGGAAACTTTTGAATGCGCAATGGATTATAAAATCGAGTGTATAAAACCACATCAGCAAGTTATTCCCCAATTCCAAGAGAAATTCCTTGATGAAGATGAGGGAATTGTAGAAGAGTTTGAGGGGACCACCATAAACATGTTTGAAACAGAAGATTCAATCCATAACTGCTACACAGAAGAAGATCAGCCCTCATCCTCATATTAGGATGAGGAATGGTTAGAATCAGAAGGTTACAGGTTAGGATTTGAAAATACGATGATGCAGGTCAGAGAAAAATATGAACTCAGAAGCAAAAAGAGCTCAGAAACTGCCAAACCAAAAGCTTCTCAGGTTACCAACAAGAAAAGGCCTGAGAAAAATTCTAAAGTGACAGCTGAAAGTAACGAATCAACAGCTGAGAGTTTTGGGAAGAACAAAGAAAAAGACAACCAAAACACTAATACACAAGGTAAACCAACTAGCAACACTAGTACTGCAGCTAGTGCTCTTGATAAAACTATCCTAAACACTATACATAACGAGAATCAGCACACTGATTCAGCCACTAAGGCAGTGCCTAACAAAACAGAGTTGAACATTCCAAAGAGTCAGTCCACTTTCAATTTGGAGTGTGAGATTGCAAAATTTAAAATCTTTGTCCCACTCTCTGAGCTGGCCACTCAGGATGTATATAAAGGCCAAATTTTGAAAGATTTAAATTTAGGTGAAAATAGTGATACTGTAAATCTGAGTGATGATCAACCTACCCTTCTATTTGGTCCAAATATAGAAGGAAAGTTTCAGGAAGGTGTAGTGCCCCCTTTTTATATCAGTCTTAATATCCATGATAAGATTCTCCACAATGCAATACATGATTCTGGGGCATCACACAACTTGATGCCTAAAGTAGTGATGGAAATATTAGGCCTAGAGATAACCCGTCCCTACAAAGACCTATATTCATTTGAGTCTAGTAGAGTAAAGTGTCTTGGCCTAATCAAAGACCTATGTGTAAGCCTTACCTAGATTCCAGCAAAATGTATGGCCATCGATGTTGTGGTGGCATATGTGCCACCCAAGTATGGCATGTTATTATCAAGATCATGGGGAGCTAAGCTGCAAGGAACAATGCAGATGGATGGGGCTTATGCCACAATCCTAATCTTTGGCCAACTTAGAAGACTGTACAGAGAGGCACAAATGAAATTCCTGGTTAGTAGCCCTGAAAAGCATGAAAACTCTCCTTTATACTTTGTACATACAGATCTTGACTCCTTCATCCTTTGTAATGATGAATCCTTAGAGGGGTCAGAGTCTAAAAATAGAGATACAAAAGAGCAAACAGAGTCCATGGACTTTAACATAATGGCTACTCTAGACTCAGAGGAGAATGATATATAAAACTTAGAAAAGTGCACTGAAACAAAGGCCCAAAGTGAACCGGGAACAAAACGCAATCAGCCAACTAGTCACCTCTCTGATTCCCACACCCATATGAAAAAAAAAACATCCCACAGCCGAGTCCAGCTCCTAGAATGCAACATAATGGTGAACCCAGCTGTAGGGGAGGAAGTGATGATAAAATGAAAAATGAACCCTTGTGGGAGATGATCTTCGATGGGTCATGCACCAAGAGAACTGATGGGGCAGGAGTGTGGATACATTACACAGAGAGTGACTACGCAAAGAGCCATGCCTCCAACTTGCACTTCAAATTTACAAACAATATTGCAAAGTATGAGGCTCTTATCCTAGGCTTGAACCTGTTGAGAAAATTAGGAGCCCATAGGATAACTGTGCATGGCGACTCTGAGTTGATTATTAAACAGGTGAATGGTGAATACATAGCGAAACATCCTAGACTAAGAGCCTACACGAATGACATTATGGATTTATTGAAAACATTTATTGAATACGAATTAGTGTTTGTTCCAAGGAGTCAAAATGTCATTGCAAACGAGTTAGATTGCTTAGCTAGTTCATACCCTAAGACTCGAAGCAACCAACAGATCATCATTCAGACCAAATTCAGACCTGCAGTGCCTGAAAATGAAAAATATTGGTAGGTCTTTGAGGGTGATAAACAGATTGAAGATTTCCTGGTAGGCAGAAACTAGTTTGAATTTTCTGATTCAGACTCCAAATCTGACAGTAGCTGCCTAAGTGAAGAGTCCTCAGATGAGGAAGAAACACCCTGTAACATAGAAATAATCACTTTAAACAAACATATTGGAAATCCAAACAATAAATGTGAAAACGTAGGCAGTGAGGAAGTAGAGGTGCTGCACACCAAAGATAAGAACATACCCTGAGGTCTAGCACCTTTAGAAGATGAACCCAAGATGATCAAGATTGGCTAAGTCCCTTCCTGCAAACATGAAAACAAAATATATTGACCTATTCAAGGAATTCATTGATGTGTTTGCTTAGAGTTATGAGGACTTAAGAGCCTATGACACAAACATTATACAACATAAAATACCCTTAAAAGAGAATCAAAAACCCTTCAGACAAAAAACTTCGCAGAATAAACCCAAAGCAATTGCCTGCAATGGAAAAAGAGATTAAAAATATGTACGAGGCAGGTATCATTGTGCCTGTGAGGTTCTCTGATTGGGTATCAAACCTAGTGGCTGTGAAAAAGAAAATAGGGGAGATTAGATTGTGCATAGATTTCAGGAATCTTAATAGAGCCTCACTCAAAGACAATTACCTTTTTCCAAAAATGGAACATATTCTTTAGAGGGTAGTAGGCTCTAAAAGGATCTCCCTGTTAGATGGTTTTCCAGGTTACAACCAATTCTTAGTAATCCCAGAAGACCAACTCAAGACAGCTTTTACCACTCCATGGGGCACTTTTATGTATGTAAAGATGCCTTTTGGATTGATGAACCCTGGTGCAACCTTGCAAAGAGAAATGGACATAGCTTTTTCGGATGAAATAGGACACTTCATCATCATCTATCTAGATGACATAACATTTTACTCCAAGAACGAAGAAGAACACCTAAAGCATCTGAGAAAGGTCTTTGAAAAATGTAGAAGGTTTGGCGTGTCACTGAATCCTAAAAATACTGTATTTGGGCTACAAGAAGGAAAAATTCTGGGCCATATCATATCTAAGAAAGGGATAAGGATAGACCCACAAAGAGTTGAGGGAATACTACAAATCACACACCCGAGAAACATCAAAGAGTTACAGTCCTTCATCAGGAAAATCAACTTCCTCAGGAGGTTTATTCCCAACTTAGCTGAACACCTTAGAAATATTACCAACATGTTAAAGAAAGGTGTAGGAGTTAAGTGAACTGTCGAAGCCAAGAAATATTTTGAATCATTTAAACTTTCACTCACCCAGGCTCCCGTTCTAATCAACCCAGATTTCTCAAAATATTTCTTGATCTTTTGATTTTCCTCCAAGCATACAATAGCTGTGGTTCTACTACAAAAAAATTCAGAAGGAATGGAACAGCCCATTTCTTTCTTCAGCAAATCACTAAGGGATGCACCCTTGAAATACAACATAATGGAAAAACAGGCATATGCTCTGATTAAGGCCTTGAAAGACTTTAGGGTGTACATACTGCATTCCCACATCATAGCCTATGTGCCAAATATAATGGTAAAATACATCTTGTCCCAAGACCCAGATGGGAAGAGGGGCAAATGGATTACTGTGATCTTAGAATATGGCCTTGAGATTAAACCCATCAAACTGATCAAAGGTCAGGGCTTAGCTCGACTAATGGCTGAATCAAATTTATAGGCCTTCAACATAAACATGATGGATGCCTTGGATGAGCAGCAGGGATTGCCTGATCCCACTGTTGAGGAGAAGTTTCAGAGCTCTGCTTGGTATTTTGACATTCTCTATGTGCTTATGTACCTGAATGCCCCTCCTGAATTGTCAAAGACCAAGGCTAGATTGTTAAAGCTAAAGGCCAAAATCTATTGCATAATGAATGAAGGTTTATACTGATAAAATCCAAATGGCCTATTGCTTAAATTTTTGCCTGAAAATGAGGCAGAAAAGATTAAACAAGAATTCCATGCAGGAGAGTGTGGAGGCCACCTGAACTGGAAAGCCACTGTAAAAAAAAATACTTAGAGCTGGCTACTATTGGCCTACACTTTTCAATGATATCCATAAGATGATAACTACCTGCCACAAATGCCAGATTTTTGAAGGAAAAAGAAAACTCCTCCCCTTACCTCTACAACCCATCACTGTTGAACGTCCCTTTATGCAATGGGGCTTGGATTCCATAGGAGAAATTCACCGGATTCTTCTGCACAACAAAAATGGATCCTAACAGCCACAAACTACTTCACTAAATGGATAGAGACCATACCTACTAGGAATGCCATAGATTCAGTCATCATTAGGTTCCTAGAAGGTCATATCCTCTCTCGGTTTGGATGCCCAAGGAAAATAATCACTGATAATGCTGCTTCTTTCAGATCCAGGAAAATGGTTTATTTTTGTCTTAGGTATCAAATAGCACTCGGTCATTCAACTGCCTATTACCCTCAAGGTAATGGATTAGCTGAATCATCGAACAAGAGCCTGGTGACCATCATCAAAAAGCTGTTGGAAGAGAACCAAAGGTCATGGCATAACAAGTTAGTACATGCTTTGTGGGCTGACAAGCTTATAATGAAGAAATCCATTGGCATGTCACCTTACGAGCTTGTCTATGGAATAGAAGCAGTTTTTCCTACCAGCCTTGGGATACCAGTGATCAAACTTGTTCAAGAGATACAGACAGAAGAAAAAATCATGGTGATGAGAATAAACTAGACAACTCATCTCCAGAAAACAAGGGAAGAGGTCTATAATAGAGCTGTGAAAGTTCAGGAGAACATAAAGAAGCTGTTTGACAAAAGAACTAAGGCCTCTGTTTTCAAAATTTGGGATAAAGTTCTGAAGTGGGACTCAAGGAGAGAGGACAAAGGAAGGCACAACAAGTTTGACAGTTTGTGGCAAGGTCCATACATCATCCAAGCCACACTGGGTTCAAATGCCTTTTTCCTACAAGAGTTAGATGGTACAGAGCTGTTTGGGGGTCCTGTCAATGGCAGGATGCTCAAACACTACTTCTACTGATTTCCAATTTCCAGTTTCCATTTCCATTGTACATGCTCAAAAAACATGAAAAGGAGAGGTTCAGACATGCTCAAAACATGAACCTCTGGAGTGCAAAATATTGGTTCTAATATGATCAAAACCTGAGCCAAAGAAAGCAAAGATAGCTGGTTCAAACATGTCCAAAACCTGGACCAGCAAAGAAGAAAAGGAGTCAGCTCTAACAAGCCCAAAATTAGAGCTGAAACGAAGAAAAGAAAGTGACCCTAACAAGCTCAAAACTTGAGTCACAAAAAGGATGCTACAAAAATTCAGATTTCAAGCCTTCAAAGTTTTGTTTTTAGTTTTCTGCAAGTTTCTCTCTATGTGCAACAGTCTTTATGCCATGGATCCACAGCAAACTAGACTGTCTAATCCTAGTTTGACTGTTTTTAAATTTTTGTTATAGAATATAGAGAAGAAATCTGCTAGACAGTTTATTCCCAGCATATATTAGAGTAGGTAGAGAAACATGCGAGACCAACAATCTAATATGGTCTCATGGAGTAATAAGGGTAGATTTAGAATAGGTTTATTTTGTGTTTATAAAAATAAATGATGTAAGGGTCCGCTAGTCCAAATGCACCCTATAAGAAGAGAAAATGCTAGGATTGTAGGATGGGTAGGTAGATTGTTTGGGAATGTTTCTGCTAAATTGATGTCTTGATAATTGTGGTAGCTGAAAATCGAAGAAGAAAGATGGCTCAAGAAAGAGGCATCAAGCCTACTCCAAAGATCTATCCTCTGAATTCTTGACTCCTTCAAGAAGAAGCCATCCCCATGTGGAGCCACTGTTAGCCCCCCTATAAATGTTCTGATAAGAAAAGTAGGGGGCTAATTTTTTTTTGAGCCTTCAAAGAATGAATCATCCCTGAAGACACATCATCCTTGAAGTCTCCTGTGCTTTTTCCTTTCATAAAATCCCTTTGTTGACTCCCTTTGGAAGGTCTCATTGATTACAAAAATTGTACTCCAAAATCCTACACTTACCCTTGTATCCCTACAGAATACCCATTCTAGCCTTTGTTTCCCCTTGTCCAATTCCTCTGACACAGGCTGTGCCTGCAATAACCAGGATCTTTTCCACTCATGCATATACAAACATGTGCCTCAAACAATTTCTCAATTCACTCATCCTCTAACACTGGCAAATTCACACTTTACCATTTATGCGGAAGCTTTTCCAAACATATGGTTTAAAACCATTGTAAAATAAAATTATTTCATTGGGATCAATAACCATTTCATAAGTCCCAATCTTGAAAAACCCCCAATTGCCAATTCCAATTCATTCATGTAAAAGCTTCATTAAATTTTAACCAATAATTATAGAACCAATGAATTCCATATTATCAACTCAATTTGACCCCTTTTTAATCTAGTTCTTGTACTCAATAAATGAATGCACTTATTTCATATCTGTTCATGGTTTCAATACTTGTTTTAAGATTCCATTACAGTGCCACTATTCACCAAGGACATCGATTCTGTTATTAAACACCTGAATCGGTTTTATAAAAACCCAATCAACAGCCATGCATTTCTTACTTACCATTCACGAACTGCGTTTTCAACATCTGATCCTATTCACCAATATTGACACAGCGCTATGCTATTTCACAGCAAATGCTCAAATCGATCTCTACATACATCGATTTACTCATAGCAACATTTGATCCTTTAATACCGCAATATCCAATATTCAACATGGTTTAACATTCAATCATTAGCACCATTCACAATTCGATTGGCAAACACAACAGTCATTCACAATTGGATTGCAAATAGAACAACCGTTCACAATTTCTGAGTCTGCAATACCTTTATTACTCTAACAGTTCATTCCACTGTCTAAATTGTTCAATATGATATCAACTACCTACAACGCTGCTCCTTTCAGCGTCTTGGTCCACGTAGCTGCAGTTCCAGTGCGTGAATACCTGCGCCCTTTTCCAATGACTACCGACCATCCTTCATTACCACGATTTATAACTTCAGATAAAAATGCTATTATACTTCCATTCCAGCGCTAAGATTTTCATGGGATCGATTCACAATGAATCTGGCATTTATACATAGATTTTATTCAGCAGAACTATACAATTTAAAATTGCCCAATCGACTTCTACGCAATCACATACCCGATTTCAGACTCAAACTGCTTCCTTTGATGACAGCGTTCTTGATTTATACCATCTACCGTCTGCTCAGGAATTCGATAGAACAATTGTGCCAATGTTCTGCCTTTACACTGCACAATCTCAACCAGTTGAAAAAATGACTCCAACAACAACGTTCTGCAATTAATAAAACCGATTCACAATTCGTTTTTCTTTGCATTATGTCTCATGGTTCGATTACATTGATGTTGTTCCAGAATTCAAATGCAGATAATTACACACTGGTTTTAAATTAAGCGCTCTTCACAAAGGAGTGATCAGACTTCCTTACGATTTCTCTTTTTGGTTCAATCCACACAGATTTTACATCTGCCACTTCAATCTATTTAATGCAGATTAATAGATAAACACCAGAATTAAACATTTGATGTAATTATTCGTTGCTTCTTGAATAAACCATTTACTTCAGGATTCAATTGAATTTCAGATTGACATAACCAGTGAACTCAATTCATAATTTGGAACAATCAACAAGTCAGCACTACTTCTACGCCTTTCTCATTGCATTGTAATATCCACACCCATTATTCAAATCAGATTGTCAGTGCATTACAAATTCGATTCATACAATTATTTTTTCATTCATAAATAACAATCCCACAGCTTTACAATGGAGATTAAAATCAATTCCTTTCATTACTCATGCAAACCTGAAATGAAGTCCTTCTTCTTGGCCTGGTTTCACAATTTCATTGGCCCTTACAAACTTCCAGAGTCTTGCAGCCTTGGCTATTCAAGCCTTCTTTCCAACCACTTCACTCACACTCACTCACAATCTCAATGTGTTTTTCTCTCAAAACCCCCTCCTATTTATACAATTTTAAAAGTAATCTAATTTAATGCTTTATCCCTTCAATTCCTCAACAAACCCCTAAATCTCTCAACATCCCTAAAAGATAGATTCTTATCCCTAAGACTTAGAAAATAATTCCAACTTAGGCTCCATCATTAATTCTAAATAATCTAGAAACTAATTTCTCTCACATTTACAAATTCTCACAAATAATTAATTAAAATATAATTAATCACTCAAAATTTAATCTTTCTTCAAAACATGAAACCCCCTAGCTTAGATAAAATACAAGGTGAATTTTGGAGCTAATGCTCCTGCATCAAACTCCCCATGTAAGAAAATTCATGACCACCTGGTCATAAGTCTGGATAATTATTTCCTCCTGGATCCCAAATTTTATTTTGTAATCTTTCCTTGCTTGTCAATTGCTTTACTGCTGTTGTTATCTGCTCTTGTCCTCCAGGTTTCCATATTTTGTGTTGTAGTGCTCCACTTGCTCTGCCTTCCAAGTCTGCTACAGTCTTTCTCTTGTTGTCTCTCCTTTTCTTTCTTGTTGCTGTCTTTAATCCTCCTTCACTCTGGCTTTCTTCAAGATCAATGATCTTCAATGACTCAGTGTATTCAAAAATTATTTTGCCATCCTCCTTATTCTGCATATGACTATGAGTAGTCATTTCTTCAACAGTCTTCAATAACTGTTTATCTTTCCTCAAGTCAATGTGACCTGCAAACACACAACAACCTTTAGTTTTCAAATTACAATACCTTCCATTTTCTTTTGATGCTTCAGGCACCAATCCTCCATCATAATTCTTTTGGATTTCAGCGGATCCTTCTTGCGGTGACTCGATTTCTCTGAGTCTTCCCTTCTTTAACAAATCAATATGAATTTGTTCAAGTTCCCTGAACTCGTTCATCAGCTTGCCATTCCACCTCTGTTGCAATAGCTTCCACTTTACCCTTTTCTTCAGTCTCCATCTGTATCTTCGGTCTTCGCTTGTCCTTCTTTGTACTGCCGGACCAATTCCTGGTTCTTCATTCTGCTGCCAGCTTCTACACTTCTGCAATTTAATGCTTTCCTCAAATTCATTCTCATGTAGCTGATCATTCCTTCCAAATTTCTGGTTACTTCCACATTCATCTTGCTGAGTTAATATTTCTGTCTCTTTTATGCCTTTGAGGACATAACCTCCTTGCTGCTTCTGATCTTTCATCTCACCTTCATATAATCGTTGTTCAATTTCTCTGATTTCAGCATCATATTTATTAATGTTGTCTTCCGCACCTTTTCCTCCATCAGGTTCTGTAAGCTTCGTTTCTCCTTTGGGTTCCTTGAGTAATCTTTCCAAAAATTCTATCTCTTTGTGAAATCTCTCCAACAGTTCATCACAATTTCCATTCTCAGCTTCATTCTTTTCCTGACAATCCTCCTGAGTTGACCTGTTTTCCACATTATCATATTGCAAACATCTTTCATCAATTCCATTAAACAAATTCATTGGTTTACCTTTTTGTAGTCCCACTATGGAATTGTCTTCAGACTGCTGGTCTATATCAACCTCATCTGACTGTTTCACACCAAACATGATTTCATCTATGAACTCCTTCTGTTGCAAATGATCAACACCTTCTTCCTCTAAAAAGGATTCTTCATCATAATTTACCTCAAGAGCTTCATTCTTGGTTGTGACAATTTCAATCGACTGTCCATCATCCTCTGCATATCCTGCAAACATACACAAACTGTAAGAATCAAAATCACAAGGCTTCATTGCCTCATCTGCTTCCTTGGTCAACATATCTTCGAATTGTTCTGAACTCTGCCAATAATCCATGAGATCTTCAGCTGACCTCTCATTATCCTCTTCTCCCAACATCTCACCCTGTTCTGGTCTGCAAATGTTAACTTCCAATTCTACCTCTGCTTCTCTGAGTTTCTCTGATTCCTCTTGAGCACTCAATATCTGCTCAATCTTTCTCAATTCTTCTACTATCTCTGACTTCACTTGCTGATTTCTCCTTTCTCGTAGTCTTAGCCACTTTACTCTTTTCCTCATGGTCCAAACACTTTTCTGCAGCATCTTCATCAATATTCCAATCTGGAAATCTATCTCAGCTTTCTCTCGGTCAAACTCTTCTTGACTCATCCTCATGCCATTTGCTTTGGCATCTTCCTTTCTGCTGTGGCTTCCTTGTGAACTTCTGCTATGAATATTTGTAGTCATTTCCTGCTCCTCTCTTTCCATGAGCTCTTCGCACCTCTGCATCAAGCCTCTGCAATAGTAAGTCCTCCTTACTGCAATCTTACCTCACTAAGCTCTCCTCACTCAGTCTTTTGGTAAGCACAATCCACTATCTGGAATCTTCTCCTGAGCAACACCTTTGCTCTCTCTAGGCTTCTGCAATCTCTCATTCTCTCTTTCGAAGACACTTCAATTGTCTTCTCTGTCCAATCTCTTGTTGGATTCTACAGGTTCACTGCCACTCCTAAGGACTTTCCTTATTCTACTTTTTAAGAACACATCTGGTTCTTCTCTCTCGGCTTTTCTTGATTTATATTGCTGCAGTCTTCACTCTTTCTGATGCTGTCACCTCTGTTTTGAATGGATTTCCTCACAGCTGCAATCTTGTACTAAACTTCATTCAGAAAACAAACATATTTAATTTCAACAGAGCCAAGCTCTGATACCAAAATGACGCAGGGCTAGCCTGCAATAACCGGGATCTTTTCCACTCATGCATATACAAACATGTGCCTCAAACAATTTCTCAATTCACTCATCCTCTAACAGTGGCAAATTCACACTTTACCATTTATGCGGAAGCTTTTCCAAACATATGGTTTAAAACCATTGTAAAATAAAATTATTTCATTGGGATCAATAACCATTTCATAAGTCCCAATCTTGAAAAACCCCCAATTGCCAATTCCAATTCATTCATGTAAAAGCTTCATTAAATTTTAACCAATAATTATAGAACCAATGAATTCCATATTATCAACTCAATTCGGCCCCTTTTTAATCTAGTTCTTGTACTCAATAAATGAATGCACTTATTTCATATCTGTTCATGGTTTCAATACTTGTTTTAAGATTCCATTACAGCGCCACTATTCACCAAGGACATCGATTCTGTTATTAAACACCTGAATCGGTTTTATAAAAACCCAATCAACAGCCATGCATTTCTTACTTACCATTCACGAACTGCGTTTTCAACATCTGATCCGATTCACCAATATTGACACAGCGCTATGCTATTTCACAGCAAATGCTCAAATCGATCTCTACATACATCGATTTACTCATAGCAACATTTGATCCTTTAATACCGCAATATCCAATATTCAACATGGTTTAACATTCAATCATTAGCACCATTCACAATTCGATTGGCAAACACAACAGTCATTCACAATTGGATTGCAAATAGAACAACCGTTCACAATTTCTGAGTCTGCAATACCTTTATTACTCTAACAGTTCATTCCACTGTCTAAATTGTTCAATATGATATCAACTACCTACAACGCTGCTCCTTTCAGCGTCTTGGTCCACGTAGCTGCAGTTCCAGTGCGTGAATACCTGCGCCCTTTTCCAATGACTACCGACCATCCTTCATTACCACGATTTATAACTTCAGATAAAAATGCTATTATACTTCCATTCCAGCGCTAAGATTTTCATGGGATCGATTCACAATGAATCTGGCATTTATACATAGATTTTATTCAGTAGAACTATACAATTTAAAATTGCCCAATCGACTTCTACGCAATCACATACCCGATTTAAGACTCAAATTGCTTCCTTTGATGCCAGCGTTCTTGATTTATACCATCTACCGTCTGCTCAGGAATTCGATAGAACAATTGTGCCAATGTTCTGCCTTTACACTGCACAATCTCAACCAGTTGAAAAAACGACTCCAGCAACAACGTTCTGCAATTAATAAAACTGATTCACAATTCGTTTTTCTTTGCATTATGTCTCATGGTTCGATTACATTGCTGTTGTTCCAGAATTCAAATGCAGATAATTACACACTGGTTTTAAATTAAGCGCTCTTCACAAAGGAGTGATCAGACTTCCTTACGATTTCTCTTTTTGGTTCAATCCACACAGATTTTACATCTGCCACTTCAATCTATTTAATGCAGATTAATAGATAAACACCAGAATTAAACATTTGATGTAATTATTCGTTGCTTCTTGAATAAACCATTTACTTCAGGATTCAATTGAATTTCAGATTGACATAACCAGTGAACTCAATTCATAATTTGGAACAATCAACAAGTCAGCACTACTTCTACGCCTTTCTCATTGCATTGTAATATCCACACCCATTATTCAAATCAGATTGTCAGTGCATTACAAATTCGATTCATACAATTATTTTTTCATTCATAAATAACAATCCCACAGCTTTACAATGGAGATTAAAATCAATTCCTTTCATTACTCATGCAAACCTGAAATGAAGTCCTTCTTCTTGGCCTGGTTTCACAATTTCATTGGCCCTTACAAACTGCCAGAGGCTTACAGCCTTGGCTATTCAAGCCTTCTTTCAACCACTCTCACTCACATTCACTCACAATCTCAATGTGTTTTTCTCTCAAAACCCCTTCCTATTTATACAATTTTTAAAAATCATTTAATTAAATGCTCAATCCCTTCAATTCCTCAACAAACCCCTAAATCTCTCAACATCCCTAAAAGAGAGATTTTTATCCCTAAGACTTAGAAACTAATTCCAACTTAGGCTCCCTCATTAATTCTAAATAATCTAGAAACTAATTTCTCTCATATTTACAATTTCTCACAAATTCTCTATTTTATTTGAAATAACAAATAAATATTAAACAATTACTTCACCCCTTTTCAACATATTTACAAAAAATACCCTTGATGCTCCTACAACCCTCTAATCCCACATAAATTCCCTCAAAGCCCTTTACATCCTACATGTCCTCCTTGTTTGGCTAAATTTCCCTTTTTCCCTTATCTCTATCCTTTGTCACCAAGATGCATCTAAAATGGTCAAAAACCATATTCCTCCATAGACCTAGCTCCTTTTCTGCCAAACCCCGAACCTTTCCCACCAAAGTGTATCACAAGGTAGGACCATCATTAACCAGCCCGAGCACTTATTTAAATCCAGTATCGCAGACAACCCGTCGATCTATATAGATCGGGATTACATCGTATCCATAAGATCCATCGTCACCTGCTCCAGCCCATTCATCGCATCATAATCATTCATTTGCCTGCCAGATCAACGATCAAAGTTTACCCGCCCAGATGGTCCCCGCGCACTGTTCAGAAACCAACGGTAACTATCACACCACCTTCAAGAGGTGGGCGGTATTGTCCGATGGGCCAGCGATTCCACTCATCGCGCGACGTGTGGCAGCGGCACTATTTCAAAACCACTCACTCATCACGCGTTATCATTTGGCAGAAAACATGGCGCGATATCTATGTCAACCGTCCGATTTGTAGCCCTCCATCCAATGGTGATCGCTCCATGAAGTTGCGTGGAGGTTAACCCGAGGCAACCGTACCCCTGCCCCATTTTCCATCGCCCTCCAACATGTTTTCCACCATCGATCTCCTCCAAGATCGGATGGTCTAGATTTCTTCTCACGCCTTCCATTGACCCCGTACCGCAATGTCATTTTTCCACGTGTGTTCGCCGTTTCTCATTCGTCCCCTGTATAATTTCATTCCAAGGTCAAAAGTCTTAATGTCACCCAACGCATTTTTCACTATTACACATTTCTCCTCCATAATATCCTCTACATGCATCATCGTCCGTAGTATCACATCGTCGTTTCTGCAGTCATCCACGCCACCCTCTCCATGCACAGTTTTCTTAATTTTTTTGTTTTGTTTTGCAGGGTTACAGGCGAGCAGAAAACCGCCATGATTCATATAAGCTACTGTAAAGGAAAAACCCACAGAGGAAGTTGAATTCAGAGCCTGGTATTACTGGAAGTTGTCCGGAAAAGTGTCTGCATAGTAAATTTCATCAAAGGACAAAGATCAAACTCTACAAACCCTCTCTCGCGCCATTAAAGCTTGGATTGCATAAACAAAGGCAGTATGGGAGCAACAGAGAGCTCGAGGCAGGAATTAGAAGACTTTTGAGCTTTTCTAGGGATTTTAGAAGGCAAAGGTACCAGTTCAAAGACATCATGGATTGCATGAAAGGTCTGGTGCGCAGAAAACAATGTAATCAGGATTTCAAATCAGCAGAATGTTTCTTCATGAGCAAGGACACGGTACACATTATTTTTTCAGTCTACATTGTGTCTAAGCGAAGCTTTTCCCTCCCCCCTACAGTAGTCCTATGCTATCAGAAGCATTTGTTGCATAGTATGGCAGATATTAGCATCTTGATTCTATGTTTTTGTTTAATTCACCAGAAGTACTGCGGAGTTTTGCAGCCAAAGTACATCAGAGACATACCAGAATAAGTGGAAGCCTGGAGAAGACCACTCTTTCACCCGAAGAGTGCCATGAATAAATGCACAGAATTTAAATAGAATGGGCTTTGGCCCTCTTTTTTTTTTTAGTTTAATGCTTCATTTAGTGTTTTACCTACCTTCTTCGCTCCATTGGAGCTATAAATTCATGAAGAAACTTATTGTAAAGGTTGTTGTTGATTAGTTATCAGAGAATTGCAAGTTGTTTCTTTTGAGACATAGTCTCTGTGTAAAGTTGTAAGATAGGCTAAGGAAGATGTTTTCAGACTGAGTATCCAACTATTGGCAATGTTGTACTTGAATGGTATTGCTATTTAATATGACAAGCACATTTCTTTGGATCCTGATCTAAAGCAGCGGTGATGTTTTCCTGTCTCTATGTTTATTTCATTTCGTTTCGTTTCTACTGGCTTGCATCAGAATATTGGCATAGGATTTACCCTTGTTAGGTACCCTATGTTTCTGCTCTCCTTGCCTTTAATTTTTTCTACTGAAAGTGTTATCTAAGAATTGATTTTAGTTAATTTAACCAGTGTAGTGGATGTTGTTGCCTGCTCTCTGATGTATGAATTAAATGAATATGTTCTTAGATGTTCTTGTTAGGATTTAGCTAGAAGATTTGGGAACACTGGGGATTAGAGTTAGCCCTGTCCACTCGGATCCTTGTATGACCAGCTAGCCTTTCTAAGATCCCTCGAGCTGGAAGCTGAAGCATTGAGAGTTCAAATTATCTCTCTAATCTCAGGTCTTTAACTTTTTGTTCTAATATGTGTTATTTCCTCCTCTCCTACCATTCCACACCACACTATCATATTTAAGATGCAACGTTTTAGATGACTAGCCCAATTGAAAATATGCGTATTGATTAGCAAGAAAACCCTTTCCTGACTCCATTCCTCAATGGTCTTGAATGCTCCCTGGAATACTTCACCTCTACCTAAACCTTCTTTGCTCATCCTTGTCTTACATTGAACCCTTCTTTCCTGATGACCAACAACCAAACAAACAATCAAACAAACAAACCCCGAGCCTTATAAGACATAAACCTTTGCTTACATAGAGAGATCCCTCTCTGGATCCAAGAGGGCTAGATCTTGAGGTCTGAAAGTGGTTTTATGTTGTCTCATATTTTGGTATTTCCAACCTTGCCAAAACATGGGAACCCCAACATGTTTGAATCTGAATATTCACCGAAATGGAAAGCAGCTAGAGTACAGAACTTGATTAAACAATTTTGGAAAATGGCTCTATACAGGGCTGCATTTGAAATTAACATTTCAACATCATGTAGTAAGAATTAACTGAAGATAAATTATGGTTTCAGTAGCATCAACATCACATTCCAAGAAATTACTTATGCTTAAAAAGAAAAATCATATGTTGAAAGAGATATTCTCCCTTCCAACGAGAGACTATAATCCATTAATAGTTTATAGATTCCTTTCAAGTCAGCACTAATGTTTTCTGGTATCATACGTTTGATGGTATCATGATGTATATTCCTTATTCCACTTATATTATAGTAATCAGTGGTTTGTATCTTAATTGTGTATATAACATAGAACTAATTGTAGTAAGTGAGCCATCTAATATTTAAATAAATGATTTACCCAAAAGATGGAATCTTGTATTTACCATTATAATTAATGCTTAGTGATAACAATTCATTTTGTAAGTTATGGATTACTAGGGTTTATTGTGTATCTAGTTTTAACACTATAAGTTTCTCCAAGAATGGCATGACTCCACGAACCTGACCTACTTTAGAAGCAGTACACAAATTTTTTTAACACGTTTCTAACAAAATATTCCCATCACAAAAATCTTTCTCAACCTAACGACACAATTACTAATCACCCTATACTTCTACAAAACCTCAATTTTCATTAGGGAAATCCAATATCTCAACATATACTATCAATTGTTTAAATAAAATAATATAAACCAAAATCAATAAAATCAACAGTAAGGTACTTGGAAATTCAAACCCACTCTCCACCCAACCTAGAACTTGGAAATTCCAACCTACTCTCCACCCAACCTAGAACTGATCTATTAGTTCACCCTCGAGATGAGAAATATTGCCCATGAATCAACCTACCTATGTTTCTTTTGTGGATATTCTTATCCATTTTCCTAGGATTTTCCCATAAAATCTTGCCTTTCTCTCATGCGAGGCTTTTATTTTTTATTTTCCAAGCTTACCATCGTTGTCCAGCTAAGAATCTTAAGGGATATTTTCCTCCCATCAATTATATAATCTAGAATTTAATCTAGAATTATTATCATGAAATAATTACCCATTCCCATCCACCAATGGGATTTTTGTTTCGAAAGAGTCTAGCTTTTAGATGTATGTAGATTCCACTTATTATTTATTATTAAATATTCATGTATATAAAAATTTTCATGGTGTTTTCACCATGTTATCCGATGAAATTCAATCTTACTGAACCGATATTGTACAAATGGATGGATATTACATTTATACTCCATTTGGAAGGAGGGACAAGAAAGAGAGTTTGAAATTGATATAGAATGGTTTTGAGGGTTAATATTAATTTGTTCCTCATATCATAGAGGGACGATACACTAATTTTTGTGTGGTATTTTTGGTGTTGTTACATACCATGGTTGATTATTGCACTACATTCCTAGAGAGAATGATTTTATTAATTTAATTCAAAGTATGTTTATTTAAACTTTGTTAATTAATGTAAACCTAGGTTACTCTAAAGCCATATTATCCTATAGATAATTCTATAGATACATTCATTTGAAAAATGTACACAAATTCTAATAGCGTATTAACATTCTTAGAATGTGCACACAATATTATTCAAAAAAGATATATACTACCAAGCTCTTTATGTAGAATAGCATGCGATGTCTCCCATATCCAAGTTGAAATTCAAATATATCTTAAAGGGTATCTATGTGGTTGTTTGAGGGTTACTTCAGCTTATTCAAACTCTAGAATCTTTATTTAGGGCATCAAGTCGTTTTTTCTCTTTCCCTTGAGATAGTCCACTCCCCAAGACTGATTCTTCTCATGTAAACCATACCAATGGTGACAAATATCACCCATAGAGGCAAAATATCCCCTAGATATGTCTTGTGTGGTAATTCAAATAATTGTTCAAGAAGATTGATCATGGAAAGATTTTGAAATATGACCCAAGCACCTTATGATCCTTCCTTAACTATGGTTAAGGCTCCAAGTGACAATCATGGTGAAAAAAACCTTATAATTATATTGAGCCCAAAATTAGAGGCCCCTCGACCCAATTATGGCATACCAAACCTTAAAATTGCACCCACAATACACCTAAATGATAGATATATATTAGATACTATATGTGTCATGGTTTGTGGCCTTACTGACATCCATTGAACTAGAGAATTTTTTTTTCCTTCCCTATCCATTTAGAGGACATAAAACATGTCCTTGTTATGCAAAATATATTAATTGTGCCAATATTCCCATTGTAATATCTTGTTGATCGACATTGAACATGAAAAAGACTTATTTAGGCCTAAGGCCATTTTTCATACCTTGGGTAAGATATAAGCCATAAATCCCATATATGATGTTGAAATCCTCATAATGGAATGCTTATCCTATATGGAGGCCTAAAATCCTTCAAAGAGGATTTATATTATTCTATATGATCTTTTTCATGTAGTTTAAGCCAAATAAGCTCCATTTTGGGCTTGAGGCCATTGCTTTGATCCCCTTCCCATGGTATTATCCTAAGACTATTATTATATGTAAAACATACCAATGACACGAAAGATCCCCCATAGTGTCCTAAGATCCCCTATAGAGGTAATGCGTGGTTCTTTTTGAACTACTCCACAAAGCTTAATTATTAATTATTTAAATAATGGATGAGCCCCTTATGTACCTATTTTGACCAAGCCTACACTTGTAAGCATCATATGTGATTGGAAAGCCTCCTAATTTCATTGAATTCAAATGATGAGGCTCCAAGACCCAACCGTGTTGTGAAAAATCTTTCAATGATGGACACATCCCTCCTAGACGCCCAAGAATATCCCTCAAATAATAAAATTAATGTGTTTGTTTTAAGCCTTGTTATTTGCAAATGATTATTTAGGCCTAGTCCCCTTTATTTAAATTCCTTCCTTGGCCATAGTAAAGGCCACGATACCCATGTTTAGTATGCAAAACACATTAAATCCCTATATTTTCTACTAGAGTTCTTCTTCATGGAAATAGAGTATGATAAAAAATATTCTAGGGAATAATGTCCTTTTTTTCCTCTCCAACCCATAGCATAGACATTAATTCCCATATGTGGTGATAAATACCTCTTATGGTTTGCATATCTCGACCTAAGACAAAATATCCATTAAAGAAGATTTATGTGGTTTTTGAGTCTAGATCGTACCCCTTGAGACTAAATAGATTCTTGTATGTCGTAATTCCCTTGTTTACATCCAATAACCATGGTACATTCCTCGACTCCTATACATGATGTGCAAAAAATCGTAATGAAGTTGATATCTCATATATCCCTAATATCTTTTAGAGATGATATATGTGGTTTTTAAATGCAAAATTCATGGCCCTTAGGCATGAGAAACTTCATTTTAGAAGTAAATTCCTTTTCTTCCTTCCCTCGTACTAATCCTTAGTATACGAAGAATATTAATGGTGACCAAATTCCTAATCTATGTCCCTTTTCATGTCCATTGATAAAGGCCTTGAGAGTTATTCCTATTTTTTATCATGCAAAGAATAATAATGATGCCTATATTCCTAGTCTAGAGACCTCTTCATTTTCATTGGTAGAGGCCTTGAGAGATATTCCTAATGTGAAATTTGTGGTAATGTTGTGAAAATATTAGTAAATATATAGGCTCCAATACAAAATGTGGTAATGTTGGGAAAATATTAGTAAATTAAGAATTCTTTCACTCGTCACAGCCTCTAATAATGCTCAATCTTACTCACTCTAATGGTGTTGCAAAAACCTAAAATTTTAACTATTTATTTGAATTTCTTATCTCCTATTCCTAGTTAGAACATGGCAGGGGAAACTTTGGTAACCTCGGGGCACTCTCTTCTCTTTTGAGATATCTCTCGACCTTCTCCCTTATTTACCACAATTTTCATGAAGAAGAAAACATTTATAAGCTCATATTACAGCCTGAATATCTTGAGGAATATCTGCACTACCGAAAGAAGTAATTATAACTCATTAATTTATCATAAAAAAATGGAAATTACAATCAGTTTACTATATTAAATACTTTCCATGAATCTGGTGGTTGCGTAAATTGAGACGAAATTTTCTGCCTACATTGTGGATGTTATCCATAACTTTTGGGTAATGTTTTCATGGATGGAGATGGGAATTAATGGAGTATATGGAAAACATTCCTCCATGTTCTTTTTTCAGGGTTCACATGCTTTCAAAACCCAAAAATCCATGATCCCTTATGTATGGTTATCTACACACCATGCAAGGACAACCATGGGCATTTCAAGGAACTTTGTGAAAATTTCGGATCACCAATATTTATAGTCCGATTGTGGAAATCATAAATGGGTAACATATTCCAACATTCAAATTTCTGAGGTGGAGGATTTACTTATTTCATTTTTCAAAAATCAAAATTTTATGTAATATAATTATTATTATTCATAATATTTATGATGATTGGTTATGATCTCGTAGAAGAATCATGCATATCCCATACTGAGACACTACTATTCTTGTACTAGATCTATGCATATTCAAGAATATTATCTATAGGATTTTTTTTTAGAGCAATATTGTAGGTCAATAATTATGCATATTCAAATATTTACGTCGATGTGCTCAAAAATAAATATTCGAAACAAAAAATATTAAACTAAATATTTTATTTTATTATGGTTTTCAAGTTGGTTATCGCTTATTGAAGAAATCTCCGGATTTTCCACACTATTATAAAACAATTGTCAATGTTTCGAATACCAATGGGGATCTATCTTCAGGACAAGAGCTGAATTATTTCAATTATATATAAAATATGAAACTTTATAATAACAAATTTTGATTCATGAATACATTTTAAACATGGTAAAAATAGTATTCGATAAAATCTAAAAAAAAAAAATCATCATGAAGACATTCGAAACATGGTAAAAATATTATTTGACAAAATCTAAATGGCTTATCTCCATTAACAATACATGCGTTTTAAATAATCTTGTTGAACGCACATTATAATGAACATAATCCAAATTACTCGAATATTAAGCAAGGGGATAAAAAAAGATGGAGAAAGAGTGTTCAAATTCAATGTTTGAAAAACCCTATACACATTTTACTAATAATTGGACGCGAGACTTGGACACAAAATGATATATATAAAGGGACTAACCCTTTTGAGCCATGTTGATCTCCATGCTTTCAAAATGCTCGACAATTATGTTAGCTCTTGCAGCTACTTTAAATCTAATTTTACTCCATCTTATGCCATTCACTCCTTTTTTCCACTGTAGCTATTGGATTAAAATTTAACCACGCTCCTCCCATTATTGTCGCAGTCGTGAAATCCCCGAGCCTCCCCCTAATGATGACGTTAAGCCAGAAGTGGACACAAGAACTATTCAAATTCATTCCACTCAAACCCATCACGTAGAAACATGGTGCACTCATCATTTAGGTGTGCCCTGTGGAACTTGAGTTGAGAACAACTATAAATCTGTCTAACTTTCATATGGTAGAGATTGAAATTTGTATGGATAGATTGCTTAGAAAGTCTCTCAACGTTCTTGAAATTTGTACAGTTGGATTTCTCACAATGTCTCTCAGCCTTATGGAAGTGCAAGAATATATACTCGGCAGTTGTATCCCATGAGAAGGAGCAATGTGGAGTATATCTCCATTGCTCACATCTTTGTGTTGGAATTTCTGAAATATTCTGAACACACAGAGGAAATAATAATTCCTCAACTCAACACAGATACTTAATAACAAAAATCCGGATAGAGATGTGAAACAAAACACTCATATTTCATTAAACAAAAAAAATTTGTTACAAAATATAAATCTTCAGAACTGCATTGTTCTAGATTACACAACAAATCTTTTGGCTGCTTCACACACACAGAGCTACAAGAATTTTCTCTTTGTCTCTCTTTATTTTTGCCTTTGGGTGAGAAATTACAATACATAGTCCTTTTGCACTCCTAAACTAAAATTTCATTACATATATGAAAATTGGCCATGGCCAGTAAAAAATTGATCTAATTTAATGCGGTTTTTTAACAACTTGTAGTTGGGTCTAATGGCACGCAGGCCATTTCAGCTCTCGCATTGCGTCAGTGCAGAGGGATCTCATGGTCTGGTTCGAAGATCTGCATTGTGCTCCCACAGTGTATATCGGTAGTCGATATTCAGTTGAAGGACTTAGGGTGAAGTCAACTGCAGAGGCACTTGTGTGTTTAAACTCTGGACTACTTGTGCCCACGAGTTATCATTGATCTAATACCAATGATAGTCACGTCCGTTGATATGGGTGGATGTTAACATGTCGCATTGGTCAATGCACTATTTTCTACCAGGGTGATGAGTTGGCATGATGGTGTGGCCAATTTAGAAATGACGTGGAGTGTTTTAAATTCAAAATAATGGCGCGAGAATTGTTGCAGTTGGTGGATCGAAGTTATGGCGGGAGGTAACGTGGTGCAAACCACAATTTACAAAATTAAACAGTGTTGTGGTCAAATGAACAATTCAGCTATCTACGATAGTTTTAAACAAAAATTAAATGCATTCTTGACTGCAAAATCAAATCAAAACTTTGTTGTTGCTGTTGTCCTACAATTTCCTATCAAAATTGATGTTTTTTGTCCTTCTACTCAGGTTTGCAATTGGGAGTAAATTCCAACACTCCCCCGTAATCACAACTGCTTCTTTCATACATTCCCAGACATTTTCTAAGATAATTGAAACTTTTCTACCCCAATGGTTTTGTCAATATATCAGCAAACTGCTCCTTCGTCCTATAGTGCTACAAAATAATATCACTATTATTAACCAATTCTCTTATAAAATGAAATTTTGCATCAATATGCTTTGTTCTCTTATGGAAAACAACATTCTTTGATAAATCTATTTCTGTGCTATTATCACAATAAATTGTTGTTCCTTTGTACTGTTCATGACATAAATCTCTGAGCATTCTTCTCATCCATACTTCTTGGCATGATGCGACTATTGCTGCCACATATTCTGCCTCTTTTGTTGATAAAAAAACTATTGGTTGCTTCTTGGAAGCCCATGAAATGGCTCTTGATCCCAAATGAAAAACATATCCAGAGGCACTTTTCCTATCATCTATAATTCCAACCCAATCACTGTAATTATATCCAATCAATTTAAAATTTTCAGAGAAGGAGTATAAAATACCATACCCCTTCATTCCATTAAAATTGATTGCCAATGAGTCTCTTTTGTTGTTTCCATGAATCTAGAAATTAAACTTACAACATGCATGATATCCGGCCTAGTTGCAGTAAAATATGTAAGGCTTCCAACTATGCTTTTATAAAATGTCAGATTGACATTCTTGCTGTGATCTTCCTTGCTCAATTTTAACCCCATGATAGTTGGAGTTACAACTGCCTTGATGTTCTGCATGTTTAATATTTTCAACACTTCAACACTTTTTTCTTGGGAAATAAAAATCCCATTTTCGTTTTTCTCTACTTCTATTCCAAGAAAATATCTCAAAAAACCCAAATCAGTCATTTCAAATTCACTCTTCATCACTAATTTAAAATCAACAATGAGAGAAACTTCCTTTCTAGTAAAGATTAAATTATCTACATATAAAATAACAATAAGAATATTACCATCATTTCCTTTTATGTAGAGTTTGGGTTCTCCATCACATTTCTCAAATCCATTTTCAATGAGGTAAGCATTTATCCTATTGTACCATGCTCTTGGTGCTTGCTTCAACCCATAAAGAGATTCCTTCAACTTGCATAATTTGTGCTCTTGGCCTTCAATCGCATAGTCTGGAGGTTGTTCAACATATACCTCTTCTTTCAACACTCCATTTAGGAATGCATATTTCACATCCATTTGGTAAACCTTCCATTTTTGTTATGCTGGTATGGACAACATTGTTCTCACTATTTCCATCCTTTCAACCGATGCAAAGGTTTCTTCATAATCTCTTCCTTGTTGCTGCTTGTAGCCTTTTACAACAAGTCTGGCCTTGTGCCTTTCAATATTACCTTCAACATTGATTTTGGTCTTATTGAACCTTTTCACTCCAATTACTTCTTTACATTTTGGGAGATCAACTAATTCCCATGTCTTATTTTTCTCTATGGCATTTATTTATTCATCCATAGCATCTATCCATTTCTTATCTTTTACAGCTTCTTCAAAATGAATAGGATCCTCTACATGACGATATAATGCAACTAAAGAGTTCATACCTTCTTCTTTCTCATAAATTTCATTCAGACTTCTAAATATGGTTCGTCTTTCACTTGTTGAACTCGTGCTTGTAGAAACACTCAAATCTTCTCCTTGTGATGTACTTGGAGAAGCATTGTCATCACTTCTCACGGTTGTTCTCATACCTGCTTTTGGTGTGCCCTATTGTCCTTGTGTTGGTGGAGGTGGTGCTGCTAATTAGGGGTGTATTTCAGCCATTTCTTCCTCATTATCATCATGATACAAACAAGTTTTTTCATTCACTGTTTTCTCAGTACTTCAATCCCAAGCTTCTTCCTCAATAAATTATATGTCTCTGCTTATAAAAAAATTGTTGGTGGCTGGGTTATACAATCTGTATGCCTTCGATACTTCAATGTATCCAATAAATATGCACTTCTACCCCTTATTGTCTAACTTCTTCCTTAGCTTATCTGGAATGTGTGCATAAGCCACATAACCAAAAACTTTCATGTGGGTGACACACTGTTTTATGCCACTCCATGTTTATTTTGGAACTCTGTTCATTACACCTTTTTTTGGGCATCTATTTAGGACATATGCTGAAAATTGTATAGCTTCATCCCAATATTCATTTGGAAAGTGTTTTTCCTTCAGCATACTTCTTACCATGTCCATGATGGTTTGGTTTTTCCTTTCAGAAACTCCATTTTTTTGCGGTGTATACCTTGCTGTAATTTGTTTATTTATCCCATTGTATATGCAAGAATGCAGAAATTCTTTGGAGATATATTCTCCTCCTCTGTCTTTCCTTAAGACTTTAATATGGTGCCCACTTTGATTCTCAACAAGAGCTTTAAAGTGGCAAAATTTCTCAAACACTTCACTTTTAAATTTCAAGAAATAAACCCATGCTTTTCTCGTCAAATCATCAATGAAGGTCAACATGTGGCTTCTTGCTAATGATGGTGTTTGCATTGGTTCACAAAAATCTGAATGGACAATTTCTAAGCGTGTTTTTTCCCTTATTCTCTTTCCTGATGGAAAGCTTTCTCTGTGTTTTTTTCCCAAGATGTAACCTTCACATAGGCTGTCTAGTTTTTCAACCAATGGTAATCAATGGTAATCCCTTTACCATTCCTTTCCTATGAAACAAATTCAGATCTTGAAAGTTGAGATGTCCAAATCTCAAGTGCCATAACTAGTTTTCATCCTTGGATTCTCTTTGGAATTTCTCTTGTGTCACTACTGCCATGGCATCTCCTTTCTTCAAATCTACTCTCATCTTGAGAGGGAACATTTTGTTCCTTGTCATCTTCACTTGTGCAATGCATTTCTTGCTTGGTGCTTTATCCATGATGGTGCATATATCATCTTCAAAGAAAACATTGTAGCCTTTTTGAATGAGTTTTCCAATGCTCAAAATGTTACACTTCATACCAGGAACATAATAAACACATAATATGGTTTCTCTTTCTCCCTTCTTTGCCAAAACACTCACTCTACCTTTTCCCATCACAGATACCTTACTGTCTATCCCCAATGTTACTTGAGACTTTACATTTTCATCTAACATGGAAAACATGGAAATGTTTCCTGTCATATGGTTGCTACATCCTAAATCTAGAAACCATATATCTTCATTCTTTTCTTCAGCCAAATTACATGCTAAAAACAACTTCTCTTGACTGATATTTTCTTTAGTAAAATTAGCACTGTGTCTATTACCCATGTCACTCTATTTCTTCCTACATTCATTGGATAATGGCCATACTTATTACAGTAATGACCTTGGACTTGGGATTTACTATACTTTTGTCCATGTGCTTGATTTTATCCACCTTTTTGGCTGTTTCCTTGGCTTTGGTTCTAGTTTTGGTTGCTTCCCCTTCCTTTGTATATGTTGGGCTACCTCTTCCTCCTTGGTTCTAGCTTCTCCCTCTACCTTTTCCTCTGTAGTTTCCTCTGCCTTGACCTATTCCTCTTCCAAAGGACATTTGGGTTTCAAGGCATGCTCCAAAGATGAGTCTGTTGTTTTTCTCAATATTTGTTGATGTTTTATCAATGATGCGTGAAGCTCATCAACTGTAAACTTTGAGAGATCCTTTGTTTCTTCAATGGTTGCGACTATCACATCAAACGAGGAAGGTAAGCTCCTCAATACTTTCTCCACTATTCTTCTCTCTTCTCCTCTCTCTCGATGAGATCTCATTTGGGTAACCAACACAATCAATAGAGTAAAGAATGAGTCTATTGTATCAGAATCTTTCATGAAAATAACTTCAAAATCCATTCTCATTAATTGAAGCTTTGCAGTCTTTACCTTCTCCATTCCTTGGTAGGCTCTCTAGAGGGTATCCCATGCATCCTTGGACCTCTTTGCTACTACAATCCTTGCAAATACATTTTCATGCACTGCTTGTTAGAGATAGAGGAGGGATTTTCAGTCCTTCTTCCCATTACTCTTCAGAAAATCCTTCTTTGCATGTGTGAAGGTATTAAATGCATTTTCATTTGCTGGTTATTCTAGACCATCTTCAACTAGCTCCCATAAATCTTAATAGGAAAACACGGCTCTCATTGTGATTGCCCAATAGTCATAGTTCTTCCCATTAAACTATGGGATTTGAGTATTTCCTATACTCGTGCTTGTGCTGGCTCATGCCATAGCTAGCTTACTGAACTATGCTTGAAACTTGACTATATTTTTAAACTAAATCTTCTCCCTACTAAGAGATAAACTCTGTTTTGTAAAATACCTTGCTTCTCCTGAGCCTTCACAATATTAGCCTAAAGTTGCAACAAAATTCTTCATTTAGCTTCTTTAACAAATTTCAAAGAGCCTGGACTAGCTCTGATACCATGTTGGAATTTCTGAAATATTCTGAACACACAGAGGAAATAATAATTCCTCAACTCAACTAAGAGACTTAATAACAAAAAAGCAGATAGAGATGTGAAACAAAACACTTCTATTTCATTAAAAAAAAAAAATCTATTACAAAATATAAATATTCATAACTACATTGTTCTGGATTATACAAAAAATATTCTGGCTACTTCACACACACAACGCTGCAAGAATTTTCTCTCCTTCTCTCTTTGTTTTTTTCCTTTAGGCGAGAAATTACAATACACAGTCCTTCTGCACTACTAAACTAAAATTTGATTACATATATGAAATTTGGCCATGGCCAGTAAAAACCTAATCTATTTAATGTGGTTGTTCAATAACTTGTACTTGGGTCGAATGGCACGTAGGTCATTTCAGCTCTCGTATTGCATCACTGCGGAGGGACCTCATGTTCTCGTTTGAAGATCTGCATTGTGCTCCCAAAGTGGATATCGGCTGTCAATCTTCGGTGAAAGGACTTCAGGAAAATTCAACTGTGGAGGCACCCGTGTGTTTAAACTCCGGACTACTTGTGCCTACGAGGCATCGTTGATATGAGATCAACAATAATCGCATCCATTGATATGGGCAAATGTTAACATGTCTCATTGGTCGATGCAATATTTTCTGATGGGATGATGAGTTAGCATGATGGTGGGGTCGATTCAAAAATTACATGGAGTGTTAAATTCAAAGTAATGGCGCGGGAATTACTACAGTTGGTGGATAGAAGTTATGGCGTGAGGTAATGTGGTGCAGACCATGATTTACAAAATCAAATAGGGTTTTGTTCAAATGAAAAATTTGGCTATCTATAGGAGTTTTAAGCAAAAATTGAATACACTTTTGAGTGCAAAACCAAACCAAAACTTTTTTGTTTCTACTGTCCTCCAATTTCCCATCAAAATTGATGTTTTTTGTCCTTCTACTCAGGTTTGCAGTTGGGAATAAATTCAAACACTTTGGTATAGTTATTTCACACACATGCAATGCCTTCTGAATGGTATATTAATCTGAACCTCAATATAAAAGGGAGAATTTTTCTTTGCATCACTAAGGCTTTGGATTATTGGCCTCGTAAAATATTTGTGTTGCCATTCCTGCCACTAAGAACTCTTTTTTCTTCCCTGCAATTTCTAGACACCAAAATAGCTTTGGTCTAGAGTGGGACCCCAACTTCTCATTATCAATTGAATATAAATTGAATTTTCACTTATAAAGGAGAGAAATTGTTACATTAGTATATATTTATGTCCATAGGCATTTGGAATTGGCTACTTTAATCATTTTCTTAATTAATATTTCTAATCACATTGTTTAAATTGAATGATGTCATTATATTCTCATAGTATCCATTATATCAATGAATGCAATTGAAAACTAAAACTTCCTTGCATATCTAAATCAAGTGTTTAAACAGTGTTTATAATAAAATTTTATCAAATCATAATTAAAAATTTACTGTGCCTATTATTTATAAACACTTATCAGAATTAAGAAAAATAAAATTCAATAAAATAAATAATAAGAGAGACATGCATTAATTATTTAATTTCATTACATTAACCTAAAAGAACTTGATCAAAGAGCAACAAAAACTGTCTGTTTTCTTTCATTTCGTTACATTAACCTAAAAGACCTGGATCAAAGAGAAACAAAAAACGCCTGTTTTCCTCAAGATTTTGAAACGTGGCACTTGCACTTATCACTACATTATATCTTACTAAAAATTGGTGAATATAGATATGAAATGCCTTACTCGTTTCATTTGTTTAAATTAACCTAAAATAAGTGGATCAAATGCACCAAAAACGGTTTATAGTTTTCCTCAGGCATGTGAAACATGGTGTAATGCTTCTAATTTACAACTTCTATGTTTATGTAAATAGGAATATGGTCTAGGTGGACCTATGGAACAATTATGTTGTTGGCAAAAATATTTTAATTAATAATTATTTATAAAATTATTGCAATTATGTAAAGACTAAGTAATTGAGATCTGAAAATTCATATCCATGAGGATAGGATAGGATTTCATACATTCTCAAAATTATCGAAAAAATATCCTTTGGAGAAAAATAAAAATATTAAATTAGATAGAAGAAAAATATCTAAGAAATCTCCAGTAAAGAGGAAAGTTACTAGGAAGAGGTAAGAAAAACTGTCCTGAGGAAAAGTGAGTTTTAAACCAAACTTTTGTGGGAAAATAAAAGCCTAGGCTATGGGAAATAATAACCCATAATAACAGGGCGTCGTTATGGAAACTTGTTGGGGAAAGTGGGCTTAAAAGTGCAATCACTAGTGTGACAAGAGGTTGTCGACACTGGGGAAAATTTGATATCTTCTTGAGGGAGACCTCTAAGGAGAAGCTTGTGGTTTGGAGGAAAATTCATCTTTACAAAGTGGTATGCAACATGTAGAAAATTATATTCAATTTTTTTTGTTTTAGTAATGGATATAAGCATCATCTTGTCTAATTTAATAGACAAAATTTTGCTTTTTAAATAAGGGATGAATGTTATGTCAAACTATACTAGAATCATGGTATCAGTTAGTTTCATATGCTTGGTTAATATTATATACATTGATAGTAATGTGTATTTTATAATGTCAATATTGTATTAAATACAATGTTGACACTGTGTTTTGTGCAGTACAATAAGGTACTACAGGTGGATACAATTACTATTGTTTAACTATAAACCCACAAGGGGTTATGATCAGAGAGTAAACATTGTATAGTTATCCATATATGTGTACAAGTAAAATAAATAAGACAACATGTATCTATTGCTAGAATGATGAATGAAAAAATAGAAATTAGAGACTAAGCTAGGACAAATATAACTAAGGTAAAATAATATCCTTTAAAATTGCAGGAATGAATCAATAATATAGAACTCGCGTATTCTATCTACTAAGTCAAAATAAAGCTAAATGAATGCATGATATAGTATAGAAGAAACTACAAATGTGTTTATGTATAGATGTTAGATGATCCAAATATAATAATGCAAAGTTAGGATAAAAATATTTATTAAATTAGAATATTGATTAAATATTAGAGACAGAAATAGAATATTGTCAACAAATATAGGACTCTAGAACTGAGTCATATCTTAGGCTCTAAAATAGGAATAATGTTAGTAGATTGGATAGAGGATCATTTATTGTAAATGGACACTTGTTATTTTTTCAAGTGGTCCATAACTAAATTAAGTTAGGACATATAGCTTATAAATAGGTTAGTTTCCTATTTGCAAATTAGTGGAAGTTTACTTTTGTAAACTCCTGCAATTTTTTTATGTAATTTCTTTCCCAATATTAATAAAATTACGTGTCTGAGGACACTTCTGTATTAATGTGGTATCATAGGGACCAGTAATGCAGATGACATGAAGGTGTAGATTTCAGCTATGCAGGCTTTCAAAGATTCACCAAACAAATTAATTGTCAATCTCTTGCGGTGGATAATGAAACGAACATTCCCCACATCATTCATAAGAAATAGTTGGTGTTTGGTATCTGACACTTTTGGCATTGGAGATTGGGAATCTCTTTCACACTGTGATGTTGCTGGACAAAATGACGTAGAGCAAGAGGAAGAGCTCTATGTGCAATATTCACCGGAGGAAGAGAGGGTGATATGGTATTGTTAGTATGAATTTTTTCATTTTATATATGAGTTGTATTGGTTGTTGAATTACTGTGAGACTGTACATTATCAGGTCAGAATTCCTATGTATTTGAATCTGATTGCTGAAAGTATATTGACATGTTCCTGGAATTATTATACATCTCAGATGAAGATGAATGTATCTATTTGGATTACAATGAAAAACTGAATGATTTAGGAAACGAGTGTTTTTTATTGTAATAGAATACGTATGTAGGGGTTTTGGGCTTCCTTTATTATAATGGCGTGGATCAAAATTTCTCTGCTTTGGGCAATATTACAGATTTAATGTTGAGTTGAATTTCTGGGAGATTGTTGTTCGAAATAAAATCAAATGTTGTGAACGTTTAGTTCCATCGCTGGATGAGATTGATTGTGCAAGTAAAAAAAAACCCTATTCATTGACAATCTTTGTGAACTTTTAGAAAAATCTGCACTGAAAGAAGAGGAACGCTATCATACTTGAGATAGGCAGTGTTTGATTGCGAAAGGAGTTTGATGGTGGATCTCTATTTGTTAACAATTTATAAGGACATTGTACCGATGGCGAGGATGCCTAAGACATGCGCAAAAAGTTGAAAGTGAAGTCGAAAAGTAAGCATCAACATTCTGGGGGATGTTGCGGTGGACACGGAGACAGGAAATCACTAGTTGCAGAGGTTAAATAGAGAAAGGAATGAACCTTAGTGTTGTCTTTCAATTTTTTAAGCTACTCTATATACTTGGGCTGCAATATAATAATATTATAACATTGTGGAGGCCTTCCAGTTCCTATAGAACTTCGAATTTATTCTTTGCAAAAAAAAAATGCCTCACAATATTACAGTTGAATTATGACTTTGGAAATACCTATAAACATTAATAGAAGTGAGGCCCCGATCTGTTAGACAACAAGACAAAGGATATCACAATTAAAATATTGTCTCGGGCAATCACCATCCGCAATAAGAAGAAACATCACAACAGAAGCACAGTCCATTAAATGAGATCTGAGAGATGTGCTCTGTGAAGCAGTGAAAAGGTAGGTGACAACTTTTCTGGTTGCCAGGAATGATGGACACGGAGCTCTCAAACGGATTCTCCTTCACAGCGTAAGTAATCATTATGTGTGTTGGTTATGCTAGAGGTCGTTGGTAAACATTGGGAATTTAAATTTCTCGGTATTTTTGAAGTTTCAAATCTAATTCTGCATGAATGGAAATCCGGAAGCCTGGTTTGAAAGTTGCAAGTTGTGCGAATCCCCAAAACTATTGACAATGATATTGCAGCCATTGACAGGTCTTTTGGTTTTGGTCCTTTATTTATTTGTTTTTGGAGTGATAAGTTTTTCTTTTTTTGGAGTTATAAGTTTTTGTAATTGAAGTTATAAGGGAGGAACTTGAAATTTATTTATTGTTTTATTTTGGGGCAAGAAGGTAAAGTGCAAATGTTGTCATTGTTTTTGGAGAAATAAATGTAATTTTTTTGGAGAAATAAGGGTTATTATTTGTAACTCAAAGTAACTTTTAATTTGAGGGGGGGTAATTTTTTTTAAGAAGTAAATTTTACGGGAATTGTCAAGTGCTCAAATTTTGCAAAGATTTCATTGTAAACACTCAACAAGAAATTGACTAGAGCCAAGTACAAAGCTCAACCATTTTTCTCCTTTTTTCAATGACTATACGAGGGTCAAGGTCAAGCCCTGATAGATCATTTTTTTTGCGTGGCATGTGTCCTGGCGTGTTTCATGTGACGAGTTGCTCAATTTTTTTTCTTATGGTTGATTCTTTTGGTGCATTACTTCAACACTACAATGTCGAAGTTAATTAATCTGTTCTCTGAATCTGATAAGGTAGAAGGAGTGAAATCTTATAATACATGGAAACGTCTAATTTAAAGCACTCTCATATATAATGAATTGTGGCATGAAATTTGTGATGGCAAAATTAAGCCAAATAAACCAACAGATGCAGCTTCACTTGCAAAATGGGAAGTAAAAGATGTCAAGCCATTAGCTCTTATAAAATCTTCAGTTAATAATGAAATGTACATACATATTGAAAATTCCTCGGATGCATGGACTGCCTTAAGTACATTCAAAGATCTCTTTGATACACAACCTGAATCAAAGAAGGTTGATCTTCAATTAAAATTTCTTCAACATAAATTAACTGAAGGTGGTGATTTCCTTGAGTATATTTCACAGCTTAAAAACATCAAGCAAGAAATAATAAATGTTGGTTTTCAGGATGTCGATGAAAGTTTCCTGACTACGATTTTAATTATTGATTGCCATCATCATATACACATTTTTTGGAAACTTTGCAAGTCATTGGAAAGTTAGAGAAGATAAATTTTGATGAATGAAGTGAAATGTTAGCAGAACATGATAAAAATTTGGGAGAGAAGAAATAGATTGGATAATATGCGTTCTTCACCGAAGTCAACTCAAGTAACTCCTCAGCTGATCGTTCAAGAAACCGAGGAAGAGGAAATTTCAATCAAAATCAAGTATCCCAAGGTCATGGTCTTAATCAAAGAAGAGGAAACAATTTCAAGAGAGGATACAATTTAGGCAAGAGTAATTTTCAAGGAAGAGGCATGTAATGTTGCCAAAATTTTAGCTTCCAAGCTAAATGGAACATTAGAGTTAGTATCAGCTGTAGCTGGTAAATAAATGGGTAGAAAAGCCCATAAGTCTCCTAAGGAGGATAAAAACACTCCAAGTGTGAAAGGAGACACTCTTTCTAGCTCAATAAGACACCCCCATGTGTGAACAAATAAAAAATGAAGCTTCTTTGACCAAGTCAACAGCGCAATTTTAGTTGACAAGGAATCCTACGATGGATAATGCAATTTTGGAGGCAAATGTAACTTGAGTTAGAAGTAACCTAAGTGAGTGGGTCCAAGGGAAAGAAAACTCACATCCTATATAAGGAAGAGGATGGCAACATTATTCATCATGTTGTAGATTATTATTCTTGGCTGTAAAGAATTGTTGTTGCTTGATGTTTAGCACTGCGTGTTCCTGGGTGGGAATCCCACCTCATTCCTTTGAGTAGCTAATTGGGAGAGTTTATATTCATCATTCCACATTAGGTTTTGAGGTCAAGTTTCATTCATATTCATCAACACATATTTTCCAAAGATTGTGTAGTGTTGCTGGGTGCAGTAGTGGAAGGGATTGGAATCCCAGCTTCGGAGCTAGTTTCTCATTGGAGGAAAGTTTCATTCACTTGAGAGATATATTTGGAGAGCTCCAGAGCTTATTTCAGATATGTGGTATCATTCCACACATTTCTCATACCCTCCGAGTGTTGTTTCTGCTAGGGAGTGCTTTATTTTAGAGGCAGTATTCATTGCATGGTTTGGTGGCTCCGTTGCAGTGTTTCCTTGTGATTCAGAGGTCCATCCTTTCATGGGAGGAAGCCCTTGAGGGTTGTAAATCATATCAGACATATTTCAGCCTTTTTCACTCATTTACTTCAGCGTTACAGTGATTATTAAGTCATTTCCTGAATATCACATTTTATATATAGAATGTGTAATAAGAAACCTATGCCGGGTTGTCTTGTATTTTGTATAGGAGATTAGATATTTGTACTTCAGAATTATTTATCAATATATGAGTAGATCCATTATTATAATATAATTTTATGTGAAAAACCTCTCTTATACTGTGCAGTACCTTCAGCAGCTGCACCGACATTTTGCAGTCTTGGGGTTTTTCACCTTTTTTTCAGCTATACTAGTGTGGGAGGTCTGTTTAACCCACCTTGTTCCATTTACTTTTGATATATTCTTGTATTCACATGCTTCATATATGTATCCATGGGATTCAAGTGATGATTTTACTGTTTTATTGTATATGTTGATGGAAATGCATTTTTCATGCATATTTGATGAGCAATCCTAAAAAAGGGATATTACAGTGGTATCAAAGCATGATCTCTTGGCTCAATCTTTGAGATCCATATATTAGAAGAAGGAGATATGGACAAAATCCAAAAAGCTTCAGTGTGTTCAAGAAGAAAGGAATACAAGCTTATAAAGCTTCTTCCAAAATCTATGAACAGCTTTCAAGGAGAGCTAAAGAAAATGAGATTGGAGATGAAATCTCCAAAGGAGGTTGAATCTAGAGTTGAATATAGATTTTCACATGGTGAGTGTGAGCATGTAGCTACACTCCATGACACACAGCACAGTCAAATGGCCAGATCTATCCTCATATGTATGGGAGGAGGAAGAATGCCTAAGAGAATGACTCTTAGTGATTTGTTGCGGGAGTATGAATCTCAAATTGACAGGTTTAGAGATCATACTGATTTCCAAGAGTTTTGCAAGATCTAGATGGAGAAGAGCCAGTAGAAAGATGCAGATAGATTTCTTCTATCTACTTTTTCTGGAGCACCTACATGTTCAATTGGAGCTTGGGTGAAGGAGCTAAACTCCTATTTGCAGCTGCACCATATTTCTAGAGATGAAGCTATCAGAGTTGCAGCACTGCATTTCAGAGGTAAGTTTCATTCATGGTGGATTTTTTAATCTTGTTCCTTAAACAATTCCAATACTTTCTCTTTTGCAAGATTCATAAAAACGTTGATGGAGAGGTTTTGTGAAAAAAATTCCTGAGACACATGAACAAGGAAAACTTGAGAAAACAAAACCCTTGCATGTGATGGATGAAACTCCACTTCAGAAAACCATGAGAGGGGCTGATGTCTTGCATTACACATTTCCGGAAGCAAAAATTCCAGTTCATATTCTTGAACAAGAGTGCATGGGGATCACTTTTTCACAAAGGGATCCAATTGATGAGATGTTGCCTACACACATTGATGGAGAAGTGGGCAACAACGCTGTCACATCTAGAGCACATCCAGTGCCTCATGCAGAGGAGGGTGGAGCACATGCTCCCATAGGAGGGATTCTTATATCTTTGCAAGAAGTTCCCTAGGATCTCATACATAGAGGTCCAAGCATAATCAGTGAGAAGCATGTTTGTGCAACATTGCAGCCGGAAGGAGGAGGAAATGAGGAAGAGCAACAACCTTCTCTATTTAAAAGAGCCAATTCAAGGAAGAGGTAGACTAATTTGTGTTGTAGAAGTAAGGGAAAGATTACCCAATCACCTATGTAGTCTACTCTTGACATTGATGTCTCACTTCACGGATACATTCCACCTGGGAGGCCACCTGATATTCTGTCGATGAGAGATGTCCTACCTTTGGGTTCACCCCTCTTGGATTTTGGAGAGGTGAAGGGTTTGGAGGAGAAATTTGGCATGGGGGATGTAAAATAAGGAGGCAGTAGCATGAGTGGAGCTTCACATTCCAGATCACCAGTGCTGTCACTAAGGAGGATCGATCCATATTGGAGAGCTCAAATTTTGGTAGAGTACTCCAAGGATCTTGGTGCATGCATGATTCTTGATGACCCAGATGGAGTTTATATATACATGGTAGAAGATGTGGTCATCTATTCCTATGGTAGGATATTCTTGCCTAGATCATCTAGTCTCAAGGAGAAGTTTCTACATGCAGCACATTAGGACTTCTCTTCTATGCACTTTGATGCATATTTCCAGTTGATGGAGCTCACTTGGGAAGGCATACATCATTACATATATCAACATATGGAGAGATGCATAGCCTGTATTGTGAGAGATAGGATGTCATAGCCACCTTACTACTCATTGGGAGTGAGGGAGAATTTCCAGTTGAGCCATTTCAGCTCAAGATCTCAAGTACATAATGGAGGAGGTATCATTTCATGTTTTGTATTGTACTTCTTTCCTTTATTTGAGTAGCATGATGTAACAAGAAGGAATATTTCTTCTTGTATATTATATGATGATGTACTTGCAACTACTTGTAGCATTGATCTTGGCTATGTTTTTGATGAGCTGTGGGGGGAGCCATATGTCTCTTGGTGTGCCCCAATGACACCATATTGTAATTTCATGTTTTCATCTTATGAGATGACTATGGTAGCAAAAAAGTGGTTGGAAAAGCACTTTTTATCTTTCATTTTGATGCAGACCAAGAAAGCACTACACTGGTTCCATGAGAGGGACCATGATTCACTCTCTGGTTGTCATTTGGCAGCTAGTTTTTATTGTATCCTACTTCCATGTATTGTTGATGTGTTTATGTTCAAAGGAAGATTTTTATGGGGAGAAAAATAAATTGGATGGCATGGCACCCATATGATAGAGTAGCAAAAGATTTGTTCATATGGGGCATCATACAAGTTAACCTTAATGACCTTACTCTATGGCTTGTATGAGGGAGACATGAGGCAGCAAAAAAATTTGTTGTTTCTATGGTTGCACTTGGGAGAGTATGGGAAAAATTCTTCCCATGCTTTTCATGATATTTCTAAAGAGAAGGAAGGCACATTCATGGTGCAAGGAGGCTACCATTCAGTATTGGAGGATCATGAGAGACTTCCATGCTGGAAGATGATCTTATAACATAGCATCATGATGGTGGATGGCTTCAGCATGTGGGATGTCAAAGGGAGAATTCATGGAGCCTTATTACAAAGGCCTCCAACGCTATCACATAGCAGCATGTTCTTATGGGTGAGATATTCCAAGAGGAGGAGGTATCCCTTCTTCTTGCAGTTTTTTATGAGTAGATTCTCACGGGAGGACTTATTGGAGGATCTCACTTTCATCCCACTCACTATGTATGGTAGAGAATGCATTTTCGTACTTGTTGATTACTCTATTGAGTATTTTTACTTTCTCACCCTTTTTTCACAATGCATTGCTCCTCAAAAGAGCAAGAGTATTTTTGGGTTTCATGGTCACTTTATGGCCAATGTTTATGAGGATAGTAGCCCATCTATACATGACTTTGGGCAAGTGTATTGTTATTTTACATATGTATAGCTGATATAAATTGATGCTTACATCCCCATGTTGAGAGAACAAACATATACAACGTGTAACTTGTTGCAGGACCACTTGCCATATGACATTATCAAGCAGCAGTTGGGAGAACTGCACTGTATCCACCAGAGAGACCATATGTATCATTCAAATTTGCACATAATCTTCAACCATATTCTGATTTGGATGCCATGTGGTGATGATGTGCCATTCATCTTGAATGGAATGGTTTGGGTTGGCATGACTCATGATTTTGGAGGAAGAGTCTTTGGAGGCTCAATCTTCTTCTTGCCATTGGAAGGAAATCATGTTGCAGCCCAAGAGCAACATACCTTCTACACTTATCGTAAGTGGAGGAGAGGAAAACGTGAGATAGACCCTCTTGCCTATCATGTTCACTTATTTAGCCCACCTACATTTCAGGAGTTACCATGTTGGAGGGTGACTCACTTCATTTGGATAATTGCATGGATGAGGGAGGCAATAATTCACCATGTTGATAATCACTCCTACTTTTTGGGGGCCATGATATAGCTAGAAGATTTCCATTCACACTTTCCACCTTTTGATTGATGCAAACACTTTGGTTTTGCACACTTGGGAGGAAGCATTGGATGACAGTTTACTTGCAAATTCTCTTGATGCAGTGAGGGAAGCTATTCATGGGAGGCCACATGAGGAGGAGGGGAGATATTTTTCTCTCCTTATGCATTTTATTGGGGACAAGAAAATATTTTGGAGGGGAGGACTGTAATGTTCCAAAAAATTTAGCTTCCAAGCTAAATGGAACATTAGAGTTAGCAGCAGCTATAGCTGGTAGATAAATGCATGGAAAATTCCATAAGTCTCCTAAGGAGGATAAAAACACTCCAAGTGTAAAAGGCGACACTCTTTCTAGCTCAATAAGACACCCGCATGTGTGAACAAAGATAAAATGAAGCTGTTTTGACCAAGTCAACAGTGTAGTTTTAGTGGAGGAGAAATCCTAGGATGGATAACGAAATTTTCGAGGGAAATGTAACTTGGGTTAGAAGTAACCTAAGTGAGTGGGGCCAAGGGAAAGCAAAATCACATCTTATATGAGGAAGAGGATGGCAGCATTATTCATCATGTTGTAGATTATTATTCTTGGTTGCCAAGAATTGTTGCTGCTTGCTGCTTAGCATGTTGTAGTGTTGTTTAGCAGTGGGTGTTCCCGGGCGGGAATCCCACCTCTTTCCTTTGAGTAGCTCATTTGGAGAGTTTTTATTCATAATTACACATCAGGTTTTCAGGCCAAGCCTCATCCATCTTCATCGGCATATCTTTTCGGGAGATTGTGCAGTGTTGCTGGGTGCAGCGGTGGAAGGGATTGGAATCCCAGCTTCTGAGCTAGTTTCTCATTGGAGGAAAGTTTCCTTCACTTGAGAGATATGTTTGGAGAGATCCAGAGCTTATTTAATATCTATGGTATTAGACTACACATTTCTCATACCCTCCCAACATTTTTTCTGCTAGAAAGTGCTTTATTTTAGAGGCAGTATTCATTGCATGGTTTGGTGGCTTCGTTGCAGTGTTTCCTTGTGATTGAGAGGTCCATCCTTTCATGGCGGAAGCCCTTGAGGGTTATACATAAAATAAGACATATTTCAGCCTTTTTGACTCATTCTCTTTAGTTTTACAGTGATTATTCAGTCATTTCCTGAATATCACATATTATATATAGAGTGTGTGACAAGAAACCCTTACCGGGTTGTATTGTATTTTGTATAGGAGATTAGATATTTGTACTTCAACATTATTTATCAATATATGAGTAGACCCATTATTCTCCTATAATTTTATGTGAAAACTCTCTCTTAGACTACACAGTCCCTTGAGCAGTTGCTTTGGCATTTTGCAGTCTTGGGGTTTTTTACCTTTTTTTCAGCTATACTAGTGTGGGAGGTATGTTTAACCCACCTAGTTCCAGTTCTTTTTTATATCTTCTTGTATTTATTATTTACATGATTTATATATGTATCCATGGGATTCAAGTGATGATTTCATTGCTTTATTGTATATGTTGCTTGAAATGCGTTTCACATGCATGTTTTATGAGAAATCCTGAAAAAGGGATATTACAAGGCAACAATCAAAGCAGAGGATATAATCAAGGCATAGGAAAAATTCGAGGCAGAGGAAAAAATCAAAACAGAGGGCAAAGCAGAGGCAGAGGAAAATATCAAGGCAGAGGACAGTCTCAAAGTAGAGGCAGAGATTTCATTCAAATTGTTTGTAGTAGATGTAACAAGGTTGGCCATTATGCAGAAGATTGTAGAAATTCTATTGAGAAAATTCTCAAGTTTCATCCAAAATCTACACAGTTTGAAAATGTTGAACATGTTCCTGAAGGTTTTGAATATGTCTTCACCAACACAGAATCAACAACTTTATAGGTTTCAAGCTTTCTTAGAAGTTATTATGAAGATGCATGGATTATCGACACAAACACAACTCAACACATGACCTTTCGACGTGACTTCTTTTAGAGTTTCAAAGAATGCCATCTTAGTTCAACCTATCTTGCCGAGAAAAAAAAACATACTCTTTCACGAAAAGGTGTAGTTAAATTTCTTTTACCTGGCATTGGAGAAAGAATGATTTTAAATGTATAGTATGTCCCAAAATTTAAGCAAAATTTGTTATATTTAGTCATGATTCGAAAAACAGGACATATGGTGATTATGGAAGATAGATTAGTTAAAATTAACTCAGTAAAAAAGAACACGAAAACAGTAATGACTGGATATGAAGATGGAAAACTGTTAAGGATGAAAGGGACTATTATTCCAAGAAATTCTGACTTTGCAGGAGTAGCAAGTATATACATTTCACCGATCAGATTGTGGCATGTAAGATATGGCCATCTCAACTTTGAAAGTCTCTCTCAGTTACAAAAATAGGGAATGGTTAAGGGAATTCCAACATTCAAAAGGGGAAATGCAAAGTGTGAATCTTGAATTTTTGGAAAACAACATCGAGAGACTTTTCCTACAAGTTTATGGTGCACAAATAGACATTTGTAGTTGGTTCATAGTGATATTTGTGGACCCTTACCAACTTCGCTCAGAGGATTAAGATATTTCTTACTCTTTATTGATGATTTATTAGGATGACTTGGGTATATTTTTTGAAGCAAAAGTCAAAAGCATTTGAAAATTTCAAAACTTTTCATCAGCTTATTGAAAATGAAGTAAAGGAGAAGATTGGCACTCTTATAACTAACAATGGCAGAGAATTCACTTCAAATGAATTCAAAATTTATTGCATGGATAATGGCATAAAACGACATCTTACCAATGTCTACACTCCACAGTAAAATGGAGTAGTCGAAAGAATGAATCGTACCTTTCTAGGAATGGTGCAATCTATGTTAACTTTCAAAAAGTTAAGTCCTTTATATTGGGTTGAAGAAATTCATACTGTTGTATACTTAAGAAACAGATCTCCCACTACTTCTTTAGATGGAAGTGAACCTTATGAAGCATGGTTTGTCTTCAAACCTCGGGTTAAACATCTCATAGTTTTTGGATCAGTATGTTATGCCTTAGTTCCAAAGGAAAAACAAACTAAGCTTGACGCATGAAGCTTGAAGTGCACAATGATTGGGTATTCTAATGAGAAGAAAGGGTACCAAATTTTGTCAAATGGGAAATTTATTCTAAGAAGATATGTGATTTTTGATGAAAATGAGAGTAAGAGTGTTGAAGAAGTAGTAAGTCTTCTTCAAAAGTTAGAAACAAAAAGTGATTAAAGAAACATAAATCTACAAAGTCAATAAAATTCACAAAATTGGTATGAACTTCAATTTCCTTCATCTGAAAATTATTCGTCTAGTCCGTCTTCTTCACCAGTGCCAGCTCGGTCTTCTAGAAGTTCATGCAACTCTCCTAGCAGCATCAGTTCTTCTTACAATGACTCTCTGCCCCAGAACCTGCGATTTATCAACAAACATCAGTTCATATCAACCCTCTTTACAATGATGGTGATTTTTCACAATCTCAAACCAGTGCACATCAATTGCAAAAATGGGTAGTTAAAATTTTGAAATATGTAAGGCCTAATGAACAGAATAAAACAAGAACAAGGGGATCACAAAGAAATGAAGGAAATTTTTCCTTGATAGCAAATGATTTTACCAAACCTTCTACTTATCAAGAGGTAGTAAAACATAAAGAATAAATATTAGAGACACTTAGAAATAGAATATTATTAGCAAAGATAGGACTCTAGAATTGAGTCGTATCATAGGCTCTAAAATAGGAATAAAGTTAATAGATTGGATAGAAGATCATTTATTGTAAATGGAAACTTGTTATTTTTTCAAGTGGTCCATAACTAAATTAAGTTAGGACATATAGCTTGTAAAAAGGTTAGTTTCCTAATTGAAAATTAGTGGATGTTTACGTTTGTAAACTCCTACAATTTTTTATGTAATTTATTTCCCAATATTAATAAAATTACCTGTCTAAGAAAACTTATGTATTAATAAATTACATATACATGTAACAATTGATAGAAAGCTAACCAAGAAAACCGTTATTAACCGAGAGAATTGTGGAACCACATAATATATGAAACAATTCAAAAAATGATGACTTCATTATAAAATATGAAAGTATGATGTAAGTACATATATTTCCATCACAGATATGATGAGGAAATGTAATTCCAAAATTCTAAATATAAATATATATAAATTGTGTAGTACAATAATTTTTGGACATCCTTGAGGATTACACAGTCATATGTATATGACTAAACTAAAAAGAATAACACATATTACATCAACTCATTAACTGCCAAGGCCAAGTATGGCACTAACATCTAAACTACAACAACATTTGTCTAACCTATGTTTCAAAAGGAGAGCCATTGCGGAATAGCGTGGTACCAACCTGAGGAAGAATAAAGTTGGTAAGCATGGACAGTGAGGGAAACTTGAGTGGCATGCAAACTAAAAAAATTCGAAAGAATACGTGTAAAAGAGAAGAAATGAAAAAAAGAGAGAGAGCCAAATAGAATAATAAATAGAAATTATTACTGTGTAAACGATATAAATATACCTTACCTAAGCATTTTTTCATGCCATTTATTTCTCCAACTATGCATAGAAATCAAGGAATGTTGTGAGTGGATGGATCCTCCAGAATATACACATAAAAGTAGACAAATAAGAATCCAGGAATTACATAAAGTATCGAATTTACTTGAGGGTGGAAGGATGTGACGATAGGTTGACATCCTCATCTCCTTCAGCAAAATTCTCAATCTTAGTAGAAGACTAACCTAGGTGGCAACAACCCACATATTAAATTCAGATCATAAAATGAAATGCTACGCAAAATGGAAAAAGATTATAAATAAAATAAATTTACAGAACTAACCAAAACCTCGAATGAGGAACATAATTTGCATGTGAGAATTGCATGAAAACCTTAAGGGGTAGAATCACCCATATACCGGACGCATTTTCCCTCAACAGTGTGAAGAGGAAAGAAACCCAAAAATTTCCTATGCAAATTCCATAAATTATACAAGGAGGAAAAACACCGATCGCAATACATTTTGATGAATAAATAAAAACATAAATACTCGAAAGTAATTGGGGTCATGGGTGAAATATACTCTACTTAATACTGTAGAGTATTAAACCCAAAATGGTATGTGTAATGCAGTAATTAACCAATGCTCTAAGGAATATATTCAGATCCAATTAAAATTATGAACAAGACGTAAATCATAAACCTAGAAATCATATGGGAGAGCAGTTAATTGCTCACAACTCGCATGGCTGTCTTGAGTTCAATTCCTACTATGAATAGAAGAAAAATATAAATTATAAAAAATTGGATTTAATTACAAAGAGGAATTTCAATTCCCTTTAATTCACAAGCAAATGTCCAGTGCATGACTTAGCTTCTCGTTGGTGAAGAGCACATACCACCCGAAATCAATATATATATATATATATATATATATATATATATTATGTATGTGTATATATATCGAATGTACCCTGATTTAAATCAACCAAAGGGTTGTAATCCATTTACATTCACAATCAATTTGATAATAATAGCGTGTATAAAATATTCTACTGAATATGATGAAAAATTCAATATATACAAGCCAAAAAAATAAATGGTAAATCCAAAAATCAAGGGAACCTAGGACACTCACTATGTTCTTTAACATGTGACATTCGCAAGAGGATTTAAACCACAAATTAAAATAGCAGAGAGAGGATTATCATACAGTCTGGTTAGCATACTCACATAACAAGGAATCAAACCTAACAATGTTTCTGTAGAATGGCCAAATGCGACAAAACATTTAAATGCTAAGGAAAATTATAATTAGACCCAATTTGTATTAACTATTCATACTCTAGACTATGCAAATTCAAAATATAATGAGAGGATTCTAACACCTCAGCCAACAATATTAGATATACAGAAATCGAGAGAGAGTTTAAATTAGGGAGATAGAATCCTAAACAACATGAGTATGCACACATCAACTGTGTGATGCTAAACCCTGTAATGTAAGGGTGGAAGACCTATATATAAACCCAGACTATAAATACTGTGCAAATAAGGTAAACTGTGAAATGGAAATGCGTAAAGAACCACATACCTCTTATGAGAAGAAAATCAATGGAGGACTTCCAATTTGAACTCAAATACTTGTCGTAAAATTGTTGTCATGAAATAGAGAAATATTTACCCAAATGGCCTTGCAAAGGAGACCGAGGGTTCCTCCGTGTGAAAATAAACCAACCCACAGTCAGATGGCAATCTTAAAATTAGTGAAATTCAAGATAATACTACAAGAAAAAATTTGAAATGGAGTTTACGAGCTAAAGGTTGAGCCTCGCCACACTATGGGTTTCCTATAACACAAACAACACGAAATCACAAGCTAACCTAGAGATGTTAAAATCCAATGTGCCTATGATGTTATTCCTATCGATTCACAAAGGTGGCTTATTATAGGCAACCTCTAAACTCCTCATTCAATTTTCAACCTAGGGAAAGTCTTATTATTTCAAGAGTGTAAGCATAGTATATGCGAGTGAGGTTGACTGATAGTTACTCTATATTTCCTATGAAAAGGATTATCTAATTCTCGAATTTTAATCAACTCAAAGAGAAATGGATTGGTGAAATGCAGCTAACTGTTTTGTCTAGTTTAGGAGGAGAGAAACCTATAATTGAACAACATAATGATGGTTTGAACAACAATATTAATTAATTGAACAACAACCTTAACGAATTGAACGACAACCTGAATGAATTGAAATATAACCTAAATGCATTGAACAACAATCTAAATAAAATTAATCAACAGTTACTTATATAATTTTGCAATGGAATTCTCTTTGTGAATAGAGTAATTGACATCTTACTATACTTAATCAAGAATTGGAAGCCTTGTTGTACTGAGGGAACAATCTAATTCGTAAAGATAAATAACATTGACTAGTAATTATTCTACGGTTCATAAATCGACTGCAAAGGTGTTAGAATAAAGTGCAACATCTAACAACGATAAAGCATGATTCTAAATCAGAAAGCACGAATGCAATAAAACATTATTATAAATTAGAAAGCACGAATGCTAAATTATTCTGAGGAAAGAAAGACTATAAATTTATTGAGTGGAAAGTAATTTACAACTACATCAGATAACTAGATATTGATTTTGTAACTAACGCACAACACATACATTAGCGAGGAACTCCCAGGGGTTGGGCCCATACCATTAGAAGCTCTAACAAAATGAAAAACTCAAAAGATGATTGTTCAAAAAATCAAAACTCTTTATTAAATCAAAGGATAATACAAGGATACAATTAAGCAGTTATGTCCTAAAGCGTTGATTACATAAGGAAATTCCTATCTCCCTTTCTAGTTAATCCTTGGTCCTTTTTAAAGGTGTTTTCACGCAATGGGACAATATTTTCCAGATGACAGTCTGCTGCGTGTGGTTGTCATTTGGGTTCTTGAGCTTGGATCTATCTTTCTTCCTTCTGTCAGTTTCAGGAAGCTACTGAGATTCCATGAGTCTGTGTCTATCAGTTGTCTTCATGTTAACGTTGGTTTACCTACTCTACTTTCCTGCATATAGAGATAAAATAAGTCAAATTTCCATTATAAAAGCGTTCCTTTTGTTTTTAGTCCAATTTCCCTAAGTTTCATAAACCTTCTCTATCTTTATTGTTAAAATAAGGAAGAATTCCCAAAACAGTGTCATAATTCAAAGTAATCATAGGGTGGACACGTACCTTAATTCCGGCTCAACATACTCCCACACTTACGTATTTGCAGGTCCTCATGCAAATAGATGGTTGAGATGTAATTGTGTTAAGGAGTAGGCAGGGTAGACCTCTTCCTTGTATGATCTGAAACCTTGTTTTTGTCTAATTCTTGCAAATGTAGTGGTAGTGTTCCCTTTATGGAAATTCGTAGTCATACTCATAGCCCTCAGGAGGATACCAGATAAGAGGGCATCTATATCTACATCCTAACCATACAGGACCCATGTTGAAGACCAGGTTACCATATGAGAGGATTCTGGAGGCAGCTGCCTTGAAATTTCTGTAGCCAAATGGCTCCCTATTCTTCACATTATTGGTGGAAGCCATCCATCTCTGTTTAGCTGCTGCCAGGGCTACTTCTTGAATATCTCTAAAATATTCTTGTCCATTTTCTATAATGTCTTTACGGATGGCTTCCAGCCAAGTCCTTACACCTTTCCTTCGCATGAAATTTTTGCATTGGATAAACAACTGCACGAGTTTTATAGGCTCTCCTATGACCTGTAGTTCTAGGCCATGTTCTCTCTTTTGGAAGATGTTATAGGCTTTTGCCCACCTAATCTGATTCTTTGCGAATGAGAGGAAGGCTTGCAACTGCTCATATCCTATAGAGGGACTAGGATTGTTGTCTATGTCCTCTTCTAGAAAGAAATTGGGCATGTAAAGTTCACATAAAAGGCATTGGACTTGTTCATCTTGATCGTTCTAGCAGTGGATGAACTCTTCTATGGTTTTGAAAGCTGTGGAATTCCCTACCCTAGCGGCCTTAATTTTCAGCAATAAATATTTTTCCGTTAAGAATAGGGAATAGTTGGTGGCTGGTGCCCTGCATGTTAGTGCATCAAAATACAGAGAACAAATCATAGTGATTTTTTTCTTGGCTTTCTCTACCTGTTCTTGTGCCCTTTTTACCTCTTCCTGCTCTTCTCTAAGCTGCGCAAATGTTTCATCCTCTGTAGTGGAAAGGCTTGTGAATTTCTTTAGTAGTTATTGATATTATTGTGTTGTTACTATCTCCTTTTTCTACTGTGCCAACTCATGCTGTGTTTGAATTAAATCGTTATACCATTTTTGATTGGTGGCTCTTTCAACTAGAGGGGAATAGGTAGGGGTTTTTTCTGTTTGGGTACCCTTTTCATCAGTGAATTCTTGCCTAGTTTGGAAAGAGGCTTCAAGAGTGTCCATTGTGTCTATTTGTACCTCAATTTCAATGGTGCTTGCTAAGTCAGTCTCAATCCCAACCTCGGCAGTATCTGCTAGGTCAGTCTGTATTCCTGCTTGAGTAGTGTCTAAGGGATTGGTGATTAGTTCTATTTTGGTTTAGACTGTGGTCAATTCTTTCTTAGGCTTCCGGGACTTATCTACCTTCTTCAATTGTTTCCTTAAGTGCTTCACCATTTTCCTCAATCTTTTGCAGGTCCTGCTCAGTTTCTTAATCTTCTTTTCGATTGTATTCTCAGCTGACCTGATTTCAACAGGTGGTGGAGGAGAGGCATTCTCATTTTCGAGGACAGTGTTGCCAACCTCAGGGTGGCCTACGATGGTGTTTTCTAATTGGGCTTCTAAGTTTACTTCTGTATGAAGGTCTTGACTGGGTGAGACATTGCTACCTTTAGGTGTCAAAGGAACTATTTCTATGCTTGTCTTTTTCTCCAAAGAGACAGTGTCTCTTGACTGAATTTCTAATTCTATTCTCCCCTCTACCTTCCCTTCACTATTTACCTCATACTTCTCAAGAGGGGATAGAGCCCCACAGGCTTGTGATTCCTCTTGGTAGGGTAGAACCTCTGTGTGGCTAGAAATGCCAGTAGTGGCAGACTTTTCTATAGGTTTGTCTTACTCTTTGGCTTTCGATAGGCTTCTAGATTCATGGCTTGTCCTCATTTTCTCCAAGACTCGAGCCATCTCTTCCTCATAGTCTTGCAAGGGTGCATTTTGAGGGCTTGAGCATAGTGAATGAGATGGCCCTACCTCATCTATGAAGTCTGAGGTTCCTTGAAGTGTTTTGGACCATTTTTGAATTCTGGGTTTTGAGGTTGCAGTATGGGTCCTTTTACTTCTCGATATGTTTACCCTGGGGAGCTCAATTTCAATTTTTCCAGGGTTCTCCTCAAGTACCTGTGTGGCAAGGTTAACAAAATTTTCCTAGGCTATCTTATGCTTGTCAACCTCATGTATAGTGATTAGTTTGATTATCCCATGATGACTGACAACTTATTTGGAGTTTCTAGCTCTTCTTATTCGAATATTAGTGTCATGCAATATAGAATTTAAGAAAGCAGGCAGGTTAACTGAAATATTTTTCCTAAGCACAGCTAAAAGTTTAAGTTGACGAGGTTTTACCACATCTTGGCGACTGTCACACGTAATGAATCTTTGGATGAATGCCGTCAGTTCCTACCATGGTTGGTGTAGATATATAGTGATGATACCTTTTCCTTTTTGCTTAAATGGCTTTTCTGAATCCTGATATGTTACAATTGCTTCTCGTAAGAGGAGATGTTTCTCTGTCCATCTCTCTCCTTCAGCTAGTATTCTAGAGAATTCAACAATAATTTCCTCTGTGACTGGTATAACTCTTCCCTTGATTCTGGTATGTCCCTCTTGCATTTTTTGCAGAAACTAAATTACTACTTCTATATAAAATACTTGTAATCAGTGTAGATATGTCAGCCAGCTAGCCTGCTAGAGGGTAGCGCTAGCTGTATCTGAAGTCAAGAATTTCGAAGGTTCGTTCCAAAGAGAATTTCCTCCCATGGTTGGTATGTTTTCCTCTTCTTTTTCTTCTGATTGTATTCTCTATGAGATCTGTTGCTTAGAATGAATGTTGTATGCAAGAGAAAGAGACATTGTAGTCTTGTGTAGGTAACTTCATGCCTTAATTGCGAGGCTCTTTTGGTATTATTGGTATATCTAATAGGATTTGTGTATATTTTTTGCATGCTTGCTAATTTATGACTAATTACACCCCCTCCAACGAAGTAAGGGTGCCCACATCCTTAAGTATAAGAGGGATTTTACCAATTATTAATGCGAATGGGTAATGTCAGGATTCTATAATCATGGCTTCCAAGTTTTAGGGGATGAGGAGTAATTGAGTAATTATGAGCATACACAGTGTAAAAGTCGGATTTGGAAGTTTTTACATGAATGCATCTCTTCTGGAAGTGACCAGAGAGGGAGATAAAATAGTATAACTATTATTATGATATGATACCCTTGTTTAATGATAAGTGTGATGGAAGCAAGACTAAGATAGCTAATGATTGGCGTTGTCATCCTGAGGTTCAAAAATGTAAGCATATCTCTTTTATAGTTATTTATGTGGTAGATTAAAATCATCACTAATTCAAGTAGTGGCTTATCGAAGAAAGATGGAATAGAAGGATATATGTAAGAGTAATTGGCTATTGATGAAACATACTCTCATTCCATAAGCAGAGCCACTACTGCTAGTAGACATTCATAGCCTCGATAGGGTTTTTATTTGAACCCAAAAAAATGAGCCAGGATCCTTATGTAAAAATAGTTATTCTAGCAATTTTATGGAGAGATCACCATGCCGGTATGATATCCAGATAACCGTAGTGCCACTCACCAGAGCTGTAGCAAAGTGATCAAGCCAGCTCGTTATAAGACCTCCTGTCCTTCAAGCAGTTGAGAAGGTCATTACCCTGGTGTGGTGGCCATTGTGGGCATGTCACTTGATAATCTCTTATGATCATGGTAGGTTGGCTTGTAATGAGACCCTGTATCCTCTTTTTAAAATTTTCATGTAAGCATAGTACTACTTTTGAAATATAAGCATTCTGATTTATAAGGAGGTCATTGTGCTGATGTGATGGCTAGACAGTCACAGTGCTATTCAATAATATTTTAACAGAGTGATTAGGAAACTCTTGATGGGACCTCCTATCCTTCAAGAAGATGAGAAGATCATTACCCTGGTGTGGTGGCCATTGTGGGCATGTCACTTGTTAAACCCTTATGATCATGGTATGTTGGCTCGTGATGAGACCCCTTATCATCTATTAAAAATATGCATGAAAACATAATAGTTATTTTTTTATACATGAAGGGAGACTCATTAACTCCTTAAGAGTTAGGGATGGTGAGAGAAGTTAAAAAAATGCCAATACAATTAATATCCCTTATTCCTATTTCTTCATATTGGAGGGAAATACTACTCAAAAGTGTAGAATGGTATACTATCATAAGATCATGTATTGTATGATAAAATAATTGAGCTGGGAATGACTTAGCCTTTCATTTCATATATATACAATGTCAGCTTCCAATTTATAGATTATAGTGTCAAAAAATCATCATATTGGTAATTTTTTACTACTTCCCTCCTTTCTTCAACTGCCACTTCCCCTACAGAGATGAATTTTATAGCTAGGGTGTGGATCGAGGGGGGATATCAACAAAGGAAGGAATAGAATGCAAACATGAGGTTGTTCAATCCAACTAAATAGTAAGGAAAAATAAAAGACGTTGTTCAATTTGTTTGGACAACAGGTGTTCAATTGAATTGAACAGTATACATTGTCTGATTGAACAACAAAAGTTCAATTGGATTGAATAACAGTTGTTCTAAGGATTTTAATAGCAAAAGTTAAAAACACAAAAATCATAGTTGTTGATCAATTGGACAACATTTATTCAATTGCGTGAACAACGGTTGTTTAAGGATTTGAACAACTGTTCAATTGGATTGAACAACAGTCGTTCAAAGGATTTGAACAGCAAAAGATAAAAAAGGATGAGAAAAAGAACACAGTTGCGAGCATGAGGAATGTACAAAAAAATAAGAATTGAAACGAAATTATATGCACTATTTACAAATGACGGTAGAAAACTCTCATGTACTTGAGGTTGTGGGGGTATCACCTCCTGTTGTTACAACTTGGATAGTGGGATCGTTTTGTACCTATTCGCAAAAAGATTCCTTTGTGAGCGATTTGTAATATAGGCGCACTTTGTGCCCATTTACTCGAAATGTAGAACTAGACCCATCTACGGTGGGTAGAGTGGAGTATCCAATTTATTGTGCCAGAATTTAGTATGACCAAACCACCTTGTTTTGTAATTTTCCCAGAAGAAAATCTTGTTGGAGTCAGCAAAGTGCCCCAGTCTCTATTTTCTTTTAAACATCTTCTTGCAGATGAAGTTTTCTGCCACTTAGCTCGTTCTTTGCATTTGGACAATTGCTTTTTTGCTATGAAGCTGGTAAACCTCATTTCCATCCTAGCTTTAATTTGTATGTTGGAGCCTTGTATGTGGAAGCACATTGAGTCCAACCTTCCTACCTCTGGGATTTTAAATCTGATTTCCAACTCCATCCGTAATAAACAAAAATACTGAATGATGGGTATCCGGCGGTGTTTTCCGGAAGGTTGTCGACGAACACCGAACCCCAGCCGTCTAAGCATTTAATCGGCCGGGCATGCGTCCTGGTTTCGTATTGCCTCTAAAAGTACACAGTCGTTTCGACCTATGAACACTACGAGTTGCTAAGGATGTGCGTATATGGATGATAATAGTTGATTTTGAAATTTTATAATTTTATTACCCTACGAAAATATTTTGCGTGATTATTAACTGTGTTACTGTCACGGAAATAACTAAAAAGAAACTAATCATGATTCTCTGTTCGCTCTTCTTGACCTACTTCTTGTTCTTTACGTATCAACCGAAATTGTGTGGTGCCGGATGAGTGAGTTGAACAAAACAACGAAATCTCTATTCTAACCTCTAAAACGGTTCTATCAATATTCAAGTAGTTTGGTAGCATTTCATACAACGACACCAAGTGGACGACTACCAGTGACTATACGCCGAGCTTTGGAAATATTTTTTTGCATCTTTGAAAATCGTAGGCCAATAGTAGCCTAATTTTAACACTTTGTGCCCCATTCTGTGATCTGCAAAATGGCCACCACAAGGCTCATTGTGACAGGCCTGTAGGATGTCATAGATCTTGTCCTCCCTGATGCATCTGTGTATGTGCATGTAGGCCCCTATATGGAAAAGTTATCCGTTGATCCAGGAGAACCTTGCACTGCGTTATAGAATTAGTTTCCATCCTCTTGATATTAAGTGTCTGGGAAACTTTCCTACTACTAAGTAATTTGCAATGTTTGCATACCATGGCGCTTTTACTGTTATCGCAAACATATGTTCGTCAGGAAACTGATCATCAACTGTCAGTGTATCATCTATCTTTGAAACCCTAGACAGGAAGTCTGCAACCACATTTTCCTTTCTTGGACATTCCTTGATATTTATGTCAAATTCCTACAGTAGCAGCAACCAACGAGTTATCCTCCCATTCATGATTCGTTTATTAGCTAAATATCTAATGGAAGAGTGATCAGTATACAAGAGTACTTGATATCTAGTTATATAATGTCTAAATTTATTAATAGCATAAACGATAGTGAAGAAATCCTTTTCAGTCACTGTATAATGTAACTCGACAAGAGTGAAGTTTTTGCTGATATAATAAATAACATAGGGCTTTTTGTCTTATTATTGACCAATAACTGCCCCTATTATTGTGTCAGATGCATTTGAAGAGATGTGAAAAGGCAGTTTCTATTTAGGCCCTCACAGAATTGGTGTTGTTGAGACCAGTTTCTTTAAATTTGAAAAAGCGGTGTCACATTTATCAATATAGTGGAATTCAACATTTCCAGTTAATGCATACAAAGGTGCAGCTATTTGTGAATTTCTTTTTATAAATCTGTGATAATATCTTGCATATCCAGAAAAAATACGTACCTCTGTCTGTTTACAAGGTGTGGCTAATAGAAGGATTACTTCTATTTTTGCCCGATATGCCTATATTCCAGTTGCAGAGGTGTAGTGACAGAGGATCACTCCCTCGATCATCATCATGTGACATTTTTCATTTCTTAAACATAACCTAGTAGCAATACATCACTCCAACACCTTTTCTAGAAGTTCTAAAGCTTGATCAAAGTCCTCACCATATGGTGTGAAGTCATCCATATAGATTTCAAGCCCCTCATTCATTAAGTCAGAAAAAATGCTGATTGTGGCTCTTTGAAATGTCATTGGGGCATTACATAGCCCAAATGGTAAAAATATGTAAGAAAAAGTACCCCATGACCAGGTAAAGGTTTTCTTCTCCTAGTCTTCGGGGGTTATCTGGATTTGATTGTAACCATTGAACCCATCAAGAAAGGAAAGAACCATTTCCCTGCCAATGTGTCAAGGACTTGGTCAATGAAAGGGAGGGGGTAGTGGTATTTCTGCGTTGATTTATTCAGTTCTCTGTAATCCACAAAGATTTTCCATTTCTCATTCCTTTTAGGGACGACTACCAGAGGTGAGACCCATTTGCTATCTGAAATAGGATAGATGAAGTTTACATTGAGGAATTTTTGCAGCTCGTCTTTTGCAATATATTTTAAGTGTGGATTTAGCCTTTGTTGAGGATGTCTAATAGGTCAAACTTCCTTATTAGTATAAATTTGATGGGTGGAAAGCTCGAGATCTAAGCCTTTCATGTCTGGTGTTAGGACCCCATAATGTACCTTTTTTACAATACATTTTTCTATCATTCCACTCTTTTCCTGTCCATATTTAAAGCCTATACTATCACTTTCATCAATTCTTCCAAAGGTATATAACATTCTTCTCTTTACTATATGTTTAACTTGTTTTACTTGTAATTTTACATTACTTTCATATTTAATCATTAATCGAAAATATATAGTTGTTGAAACAGTTTGAAGACTATAGTTAATTTATCATGATTGTTGGAACCGTGTTGTTGAAACCATTTGAAGACTAAAGTTAATCCATCATGGCTGTCTGAAGACCATGCTGCTGAAACAGTCAACATAGTACACAAATCAAATTCTTTGAAACGACCGTGATTTATAATTTACAAACAATATTGGAGCATAATGTAACGGAAATATAAGTAAGGAATCTATTCTAACTTTGACGTATTTCATGCTACCAATTCGTTACTATCGTAACCATTGTAACAACATTTTGCTATGGAAGAACAGAAAGGTCCTATTTCAGTATAGAAGATCAGATTTGATTAAAATAGGATTTCTATAATGTAATTAATTGTAATAGATGTCTCCTATTTAAAAAGAGGAGACATCAGCATTAATAGGGGAGACTACAGGAGGTTTATTTTTGAAACATATAAGGAACATGAATCCTTTGTAATATGTACTTTTGACAGATGAATAAAAGTTTGTTCTGAGCATTTCATTTTAATTCCTTCTTCAAGGGAATCTTGTGACAAGGAAAGGGCCCGCCTTCTTCACAAGATTCACCAATTTATTTCTGTAGTTTGTAAATGTTCTTTTTCATTTATGCCTTTTCAAATCTGTTGCTGAAGTCATTTATGTAGTATTGGAACTCTGTTATCTATTGCTGAAACTCTTTTCCCATTACTTGTCACATTGTTTTCATACAAATCATTCATAGGTAATTGTGGATTATTTCAATTGGTAATCTTGTTTACAGAATGAGTTTGTGAAAGCTTGTTAGTCAGAAACAGGTGCTGAAGATTCCTACTTGGGGAATAGGGTCCTATTCTCTGTTATAGCGTAATTGGTCTTTCCATTTGCAGATTAGTTTCCTTTCCTAGATTGTTGTCTTTTTAATGTAATCTAGGATTCTTTTGATGATTGTCTGCAATAGAAAGATTTTCTTTGCTGTAACTCAAGTAGAATTTAGTTTGATGAAGCAAGGTGCGATTAGTGTAATTTTTACTACAACATTTCATTGTTTTTGAGATTGAGCATATACAATGTGTGATTGCCTCTGAAATAAATAGACTTCCCTGGGTTGAAAATTTATGTAACACTTGATTGTTTAAATCAATAAGAAATTAAAGTGACGAACATTTTGGCGCCGTTTCCAGGGAAGGAAATTATAGATTTCAAAAGCATTGATGTTTTTCTTTCAGATGTACATATTGCATGAGAGAACGCGGAGCCCCTAAAAAAATTAACCCTACAGGTGGCAAGGGTAAAGGTAGGGGAGGAAGAAAGACCTTTATTCACGATATCGTATCAAAAGCTGAATCTTCTTAGAGGCTAAGCTCCTGAAGGCCAAAGCCTCAACATTTTCCCCAATCAAAGTTAAAAACAGAAGAAATTGTGAGCCCTAAAAATGTTGAAGAGCCAATAGAAAACATTGAAGAACTAGCAGAAAGCGTTGAAGAGCCAGTATAAATTATTGAAGAGCCAAGAGAAAACATTGAGGAACCAGCAAAAAATATTGAGGAGCCAGTAGAAAACATTGAGGATCGGGCAAGTGCAGTAGGAGATCAAGCAATGGAAGGAAGCAACGACGAATTCTTTGGAGGAGGACCAGTAGATCCTGAAGGATGAAAACATGAGAAATCTCTCTCTACCTTGGGGTTTCCTATTGGTGATCTCCCTAGAGGAGCAACCCCCATGAAGAATAACCCACTTTCAGCTTTACCTAACTTTCATGGTTTATCTTCTAAATATCCTGATGAGTTTCTTTTCAAGTTTGATATATTATGCAGAAGTTATGATTATGTTACTAATGCTAAAAAACTGAAGCTATTTCCAACAACATTAAAAGGAAATGCATTAAGGTGGTTCATGAGCCTTAGAGGCCATGTAATCACAACATGGGAACAGATGAAACATAATTTTTTGCTTAAATATCAAGACTATTGCTGGATAAGAGAGAAAAGAGAGGAACTATTTAAGATGGTACAAAAGAAGGATGAGAATATGGAAGACTTTGTGGAAAGATACAATAAAACTTGCAGATATCTAATCATCCCAATGTAAGTAAGGATATTTTTAAAATAATATTACTGAAAGGGATGAGGGATGACTATTTAGATATGCTAAATATTCTTGGTAAAGGGAACATATCTAAATAATCATATGATGAAACTATTAACCTCTGTAAAATATGTTCAAGAGGAGCTACAAGGAATAGATCAAACAATAGGGATACAACATATTCAAGAGTTCAGAATTCAGCCAGTGGAGGAGAAACAAGAGCTGAAATAGGTAATTTACTTGAGGAATTTAAAACTGAAATGTTAAGTTCTTTTTCTTCACAGATTGACACCCTGCAGGTTAAGAAGAAACAAGCCGAAGCAGAAGTAGCTTTGGTTGTCTTTTGCCCCAAATGCAGAGATAAACACCCACTGAGGGAATGCCAATTGGACAAGGTGCCAATTTTCACCCTTTGTGAGAAAGATCTTGAAACACAATAATGCCCTTCTTTACTATGAATAAAAGAAGCATTGCAACCAACCGAAGAAGAAGCTAAAGAAATCTATCTACTGGCATAGAGAAGGCAATGGAAACCACAAGGACAAGGTATGAACTCTAATATGCCATTTACATCTTCTAATTGTTGAAACAATTATTCTTCTTTTAGTCAAGCAAATTACCCTCCCTTTAACCAAGTGCAATACCTGCCCTTCAATCAAATGAATTACCCACCCATGCAACAAACAAACCCTCCCTTTGTAGATCCTGTAATGTGGACTCCTTGGCCTCCACAACAACAATCTTACTTTATCCAGTGGAATTTGAATTGGAGGGGTCAACAACTCCCTTTTCCGAATCAATTTCCTCAATTTCAGCAACCACTTCCTCTACCATCAGGTGCTCCACCGAATAACCAAATTATGAGACCCTAGCTACCTATACAACCAAATCCTAACCCCAATAATAAAGCTGTGCAAGTTATTGATATTTAGAACCAGCCTATATTTCTTGTTTTCCTTGCAAAATGTAATGACATTCATTTATGATCTAGGAAAATAGTTGAACCCATTATCGATGATGTTACCTCTTCCAATTCTGATAAAAAAGAAACTGAAAATCGTGATTCACATAAAGAGGTACAACCACCCTCTAATAAGGGTGTTGAAACAATAGAGCCACCATTCACTAAGCGTTTAGTTTTAACTAGAATGCCTGAGCCACCTTATTTTAATCTTCTGGGGGAATTGCAGAATCTATATGTTAAAATTCCACTTTTATAGGCACTAAGAGATGTACTAATTTATGCCAGAACGATGAGAGATATTTGTGTTAAGAAACCCGGTAGGAAAGCTAAAGATCCCCTTACAGTCCATGTTATGGGTGATCTATCTGCATTAATGTCCGGTAAAGCTCCTCCAGTTAAATATGGTGACCACAGCCATCCTACTGTGACATTCCAAATTGGTAAAACAATAATCCCTCAAGTTCTAGTAGATTTAGGTGCCGCTATAAAAATTATGACTCTTGAAACTTCACAATTTCTATAGCTAAAGAACGTAATCAGAGATACACCAACCATTCTAGAGTTAGCTTACCACTCTACAATCAAACCAGAAGGAGTTGTTGAAGACCTAGTCATCTCAGTTGAGTCCTGGAATTACCTAGCTGAACTTATGGTGTTACAGACTAAAACAAAGTTGGCGAGACATCCTTTAATTCTGGGAAGGCCCCAGATAGCTATAGCTGATGCCTTTATCAGCTGCAGATCTGGTTCAATGACAATTTCAAATGGATATGAAACTAAACAGCTTACTCTCTACCCTCAGGCTACACCCATGATTAATAATGATGATTTTGTATGGATGGACTATGATGATCATGCTATTCAACCTATTTTGACTATCAGACAAGCTTTAAGACTTAAAGATACCACTGAGGATGAGGTAATTAATAATTTATTTATAAACCCTCCTTGGTGATTCCGGAAACACATAATCAACTGGCTACAATTTTGAAATCAGATACCCAGGAAAATCTTAAACCTGAAGATCTTCCTCAAAAATCAACCACCATCTCTTCTAAGAGCATAATAGTAGAAATTGAACCTGGAAAAACACTGAATATAAACCCCAATTTGACAGTTTCTGAAACACATCAATTAATGCAGTTACTTCTTGAAAATAAGGAAGCATTCACATGGGACTATACGGATATAAGGGGAATCTCTCCTAAATTATGTACTCACCGTGTTTATATCAAGGAAGGTTTTCGACCAGTCTGTCAACCCCAATGACGAATGAACCCTAATTTAAGAGAAATTATCGAAGAGGAACTTCCAAAATTTCTTAATACAGGGTTTATATACCCTATATCTGACAGTGAATGGGTGTCCCCATTGGTAATAGTTCCTAAGAAAAACGGGAAATGGAGAGTGTGTGTAGATTATAGAGCCTTAAATAAAGCCACTCAAAACGATCACTTTCCTTTACCGTTCATTGATCAGGTGTTGGATAGTTTGTCAAGAAAGAAATTATTCTCCTTTTTAGATGGGTTTAGTGGGTATAACCAAATCAGAATTGCACCCCAAAAGTAAGATAATACCACTTTTACTAGCCCTTGGGGAAATTTTTCCTATAGAGTTCTCCCATTCGGACTATGTAATGCACTGGCAACCTTTCAAAGAGTAGTTATAGGAATTTTTTTGATATGCTTAATGAATCTATGGAAATATTTATGGATGACTTTGCCCCTTACGGTGTGTCTTTCGAAGATGCAATATATAATTTTGATAAAGTACTTAAACGATGTATACAAGCTCACCTTTCCTTAAGCACTGAAAAATTTCATATGATGATGATTGGAGTAGTGCTTGGACATTTTATTTCATCTCAAGGAATTCAGGTGGATCCATCAAAAATACAAGTCATTTAGAACCTTCCCATTCCTAAAACACAAACAAATGTGAGAATTTTCTTAGGACATGCAGGATTTTACAGGAGATTTATTAAAAAAAATTCCAAAATAGCCTCCCCTTTGTTTGTGTTACTCATGAAAAATGTTGAATTCAAGTGGAATAATCTTTTCCAGGAAGCATTTTTTGAACTCAAGCATCAATTATCTACAGCTTCTATTTTAAAGGGACCTGATTGGGCACTTCTCTTTCATATGTCCTCTAATGCTTCGAATACTGCAATTGGAGCTATCTTCGGAGAAGAGGAAAACCATCTTCCTTATGCTATCTACTTTATTAGTAAGAATATGACTCCTGCTGAGCTTAATTACACAGTTACTGAAAAGGAATTTTTAGCAGTAATTTATGCTATTAATAAATTTTGACATTACATTACTGGTTACTCTAATTTTGTCCATACTGACCACTTGGCTATTAATTATTTAATGAATAAATCTGTCACAAATGCTCGAGTCACCAGATGGTTATTACTATTACAAGAGTTTGATATTACAATTGTAGATCGACCAGGTAAAGAAAATGTAGTTGCTGATCTCCTTTCTCAGTTAAAAGCTGAAGATAATACTCTAGTAGATGATTCCTTTCCTGACGAGTATTTATTTGCAGTATCTGCTCACTCACCATGGTATGTATATATTGCCAATTATTTGGTTGCAGGGAAGTTACCATCACACCTATCACATCGAGAGAAAAGAAAAATCATTCAAAAAAGTGCTCGGTATAGCTGGACAAGTGGGTGTCTTTTCTATACATGACTTGATCATGAAATACAGAGATGCATTAGAGAGTATGAGATGTATGATATACTAAAAGCTTGTCATGATGACCCTTGCCGGGGGCATTTTGCTGATAAGAGAACGACACATAAAATTCTTAGGATGGGTTATTATTGGCCCTCACTCTTTAAGGATGCAAATAAATATGTTCAAGCTTGTGATGATTGTCAGAGAATGGGTTAACCTAATCATAGAGATGAAATGCCATTAAACCCCTAGGTAATACTTGAACCATTTGAAATATGGGCCTTAGATTTTATAGGACCCATTAATCCTCCATCCAATAAAAGAGTTTATATATTAGTCTGCACATATTATATGACTAAATGGGTGGAGGCGAAAGCACTCCTTAGAGCTAATTAAGAAGTTGTCCTAGCTTTCCTATTTGAATTAATATTTGTTAGATTTGGAGTCCCTACAGAGCTAGTTACAGATGGAGGACCTCCTTTCACTCCTCATGGTTTCAAAGCCACCCTTCAGAAATATCACATTCATCATAGAATGAATACACCATACAACCCCCAAGCCAATGGGCAGGTGGAGAGTACAAACAAAGTAATAGAAGCCATTCTAACCAAAAAAGTGAAGGATAACCAGAAGGATTGGTCTCAAAGGCTCCTTGAAGTGCTATGGGCTAATAGAACTACCTGTAGAAATACTACAGGATTTTCTCCCTATGAATTGGTTTATGGTAAAAGTGATGTTTTTCCTATGGAATTTGAAATTAAAACCTTAAGGACTGCTTTAGCTGTTAACCTTGATTTGACTGATGTATAGGAAGCTAGGTTGCAGCAGCTTCATGAATTGGATGAAAAGAGATTAGATGCCATTCATTAGACAACTATGATCCAACAAAAAAGAACAAAGTGGCATGATAAACTCATCAAGTATAAGCAGTTCCAAAAAGGTAATTGGGCTTTATTGTATGATTCTCGGTTTGAAAATTTTCAGGGGAAACTACGTACAAGATGGTTGGGACCTTACGAAATAGGTATTGTTTTTCCCAATGGAACAGTAAGGCTCTTAACAATTGATGACTCTAAAACACCACTATTATTAAATGGTCATTGGCTTCGTCTGTACCAACGCCCTATTCCAAAAGAAGATTTTATGGCCACTTGCATGGCAAATGCACATTATCTCTTTCTAGGGGAACCTTCTGGTCCTCACTGCATTTGATTGTTTTCTCCATTGTATTTTTAGTATTAGAATTATATTTCTTAAAATAATAATCCTTGTCAAGGGTTGGCATGTTACAATTGATTATTTTGCAGATTCTTGATCAAGGAAAGGCTTGCCAAGGAAGGAAAATTTCACCACAAGAATATCCAAGCCTCATTTTGAGAAGCATTGCTTCCCTCACTTCAACTCATTTCTCCATCTTCCATTAACATTTCATCATCCATTCCCTTCATTCCTTTTTCCCTTTTCATACCATTTTCCCTATTTTTCCCATTGTCGAAACACCATTTTTCATATTGCTGAAACACTATTCCTCAGCAAATATTTTCCCCATTTTCCCACTACTAAAACATCACTCCTCATCAACACTTTCCTTAATTTTCCATTGCCGAAACATCACTTTTCAGCAGCATTTCATCCATTTTTCTCCTTGCTGACACACCATTTTTTTCTCCAAAGACATGACTATGCAACATTTTCTGTCATGAAATCATATTCTTCAGTTCGTTCATTTCCACTTCTCCTTTTTCCTATGCTACTCCTGTCCTTTCACTATCTTCTCCTATGATAAAACAAATCTCCAATATAATCTCCCTCATGTTTCAAAAAGCTTCTAAAGTTCTTCCATGACTATTGAACTATTATAAGCAAGCACAATATTTTTCAAACTACAAATCAAAGGTAAACATGATGTATGTAAATTTTATATGTAAGTACAATTAAACTATGGTTTAAAGAGAAGATTTCACTTATTATGACCACAATCTCCACACACTTAAAGACATCATTTTAGCCATAGTTGGGGGGAATATCGAAATTATATGCCATCATTTCACAGCATGACAATTACTGTCATGTTGCGAGCCAAAAAACACAGCGTAAAATAAATAATGTCACACGGCATAAACAAACATGAAGAAACAGATATTTTAGCGTGGTTAACCCAAGAAATCTAGGCTACGTCCACCAAACAGGCCATCGGAAATCTCATTCATCAACTGGAGAATTACAACAGCACAGTTTCTCATCTGCTCTTTCACTCACCTCACATCCCTCATGCTCATTTGCCTCTACTGGCTTACATTTTATAGCTATAGTAGAAATTGAATCATAAATTCACTCACAACAAATATATGATGCAATAACTCCACATCAGGATTACATGGACTCAATTTAGCAACAAATCTTATTGTTGTCACATTCATGAGATTTTCTCCAAAATTAATTAAAAGAAATCTCAACAATCTCCACCTTGACAACAATTAGCCTGCTACCCTGTTCCATTATTATTTTTATATTTTCTACAAGCCAAGAGAAGCCAAACACCATCATAGCTTCTCTAACAAAACTGGTTTAGTAAACATGTCTGCACAATTTTCCTTTGTATGCACTTTTTCAAGAGAGACTCCCCGTTCAGTGATAACCTGTCTTAAAGAATGGTACTTGATAGGTATATGCTTTGATTTACTATGATAGGTCGGATTTTTAGCCAAGTGAATTGGACTTTGACTGTCTCAAAATAACTTGATGTTGTCCTGTAACCTACCAAACTCACCAAACAAACCTTTCAACCAAACTGCTTCTTTGCAAGCATGTGAAGTAGCTATGTATTCTGCTTCTGTAGTGGATAAAGCAACAATGTTTTGTAGCTTTGACATCCAGCTAATAGCTCCACCTGCAAGAGTAAAGAAATACCCTAAATTTGACCTTCTCTTATCCAAATCACCTGCAAAATCAGAATCAATATATCTGCAAACAAATTCATTACTTCTATTATAAGTGACACAGTAATCACTTGTGCCTCTTGGATACCGAAGCACCCATTTCACTGCTAACCAGTGTTCTTTTCCTGGATTTTCCATATACCTGCTGACAACCCCAACTGCATGTGAAATATCTGGATGTGTACAAACCATCGCATACATCAAACAACCTACTACATTGGCATATCAAATTCGAGACATATATTCCTTTTCTTCATTTGTGTTAGGACATAAACATGAAGAAAGCTTAAAATGGGAAGCTAAAGGTACTGAAATAGGCTTCAATTTGTTCATACCAAACCTCAAGAGTATTTTTTCAATATACTTCTTTTGTGATAGTCATAGCTTACCATTACTCTTGTCTCTGAAACTCTCCATGCCCAAAATATGTCTTGCTGCTCCTAGATCTTTCATATGAAACATCTTAGCCATTTGAGCCTTTAACTTGTTGATCTCACTTATGCTTTTGCTTGCTAAAATCATATCGTCAACATACAACACTAAGACAATGAAGATGTCATTACTTGATTTCTTAAAGTAAACACAATGATCATATTCACTTGTTATATAGTTTTGACTCATCATGAGAGAATCAAATTTCTTGTACCATTGTCAAGGAGAATGCTTCAAACCATAAAACGATTTATTGAGCCTGCAGACAAATTTCTTATTGTGATTTTGAACAAACCCTTCAGGTTGTTCCATGTAAATCTCCTCATCCAAATCTCCATGTAAAAATATAGTTTTAACATCTAGTTGTTGTAATTCTAATTCAAATAAAGCAACTAATGCTAACACAATTTGAATTGAAACAATTTTTAAAACTGGTGAAAATATTTCATGAAAGTCAATTCCTGCTTTCTAAGAAAAATTTTTCGTGACCAACCTCACTTTGTACCTACCTTCTTTATCATCAACACCCCTTTTCAATTTGTAAACCCATTTATGTCCCATAGTTTTTCTGTCTTTAGGAAGTTCCACCAGATCCCATGTGGCATTCTTGGCTAATGCCTTCATCTTGTCCTTCATAGCCTTTTTCCACTTACCACTGTTAGAACCTTCTACAGCTTCCTGATAGCACAAAGGCTCATCATCATTAGCAGTCAAAGAAACTGAAGTAACATAATAATCATACCTCTTAGGAGGACGTCTGATTCTCATAGACCTCCTTAAAGATGTTTCTAGTACTTCCACAATTTGTTGATTATTATCTGTAGGAACTTCTTCATGATTTGCATCTAAAACATATTCATGATCTACATCTAAAAATTATTCATGATCTACACTATCATCAGTATTTGAGCTGGTTTCAAATTGAATATGTTTAATCTTAGGTACATTTTCCTGTTCCAATTTATCATCTACATCTGGATTATTGAGTGAAGATTCATTGAATTTAACATCTCTGTTAATGATGATATTGTGAGTAGCAGGATCCCACAACCTGTATCCCTTAGTCCCATCACCATATCCAACAAATATATATCTTTTTGATTTAGGATCTAATTTAGAATGCTGATGTTTCAAAACTAGAGCATATGCATCACAACCAAAAAAATTCAGTTTAGAATAATCACATGGATGACCTTTCCATACCTCTAGAGGAATTTTTCATCCTATTGCAGTTCATGGTGATCGATTTATCAAGTAACAAGCTGTAGAAACTGCTTATGTCCACAATTCCTTCTGCAAATTGGCATTACTAAGCATACTTCTTTCTCTCTCTAAGAGAGTCTTGTTCATGCGTTCAACAACTCCATTTTTTTGCGGATATAGAGTAGCTTTATATATTTCGATCCCAGCGTCCTTGCAATAATTATCAAATTCCTTTGAACTAAACTCACCACCATTGTCAGTTCTTAAACATTTAATGGTTCTTTTAGTGATGTTTTCAACTAATGCTCTAAACTGTTTGAAAATTTTGAATACATTAGACTTCTTCTTTAACATATATACCGACACTTTTATAGAGAAATCATCAATAAAATATACAAAATATGACGATCCTCCATATGAGGTCGTAGGAGATGGACCCAAAACATTAGAATGGATATAATCAAGGATTCCCTTACTAGTATGTTTTCCAATTTTAAACTTATGCTTCCTTTGTTTCCCATATAGAAAATGTTTGCATAAATCTAACTTAGAATATTTTAGGGTAGTAAGTAACTTATGATCAGATAAAAATTTTAATCCTCTTTCGCTCATATGGCCCAACCGTTGATGCCATAGATGAATACAATTACTGTTGTTTTCAGATACTGTAGAAGCGTGATCTGACTCTGTTCTCCCTTCTAACTAAAAAATATTTCCAACCTTCTTTTCTTTCATTACTAGTAAAATTCATTTATAAAATTTCATTACTCCACCTTAAATAAAGGTTTTATACCCATTTGTGTCTAGTGCTCCTAGTGAAATGAGGATTGTCTAAGTTCAGACATGTGTCTTACATCAGTTAAAATTTTATTTGTCCCATCAAAAAATTTAATCTAGATGCTTCCAATTCCCACAATATTACATGAGACATCATTTCCCATGTAAAAAAACTCCATCACTAATTTATTTATAAGTTTTAAACCATTCTCTATGAATGCACATGTGATTTGATGCACTAGAATCTAACAACCAATGTTGATCATGATTAGAAAAACTAACTGATAACACTTCATCACTCATACCTGAAACAGATGTCGAACCTGTATCTATCGTGTTTGCTTCTTTATTTTCCATCAAAGAGTCTCCTTTGGATGTTTTTGTCTCTTCCAACATTCCTTCTTCAAATGTCCCGATTTTCCACCAAACGAGCACTTTACCTTACTCTTCTTCCCTTTCGATTTTGACCGCGAGTTGTTGTGCTTACTGAAGTGTCTTTCTTTAGAACGACCTCTTACCATCATTGCTTCTGATGTAGAGGTTTCTAAATTTGACCTCTTTCTGGTTTCTTCAGATGACAAAGCTCCAACAACATCACCAAACTCAAGGGTTTTTGATGAACTAAGACTTACAGAAGTAACAAAATGATCCCATGACTCGGGCAACAAGCGTAATAAAGTTACAACTTTATCTTCTGATTCAAATTTTACTTCCATACTTTCTAACTGCACCAGGATAGTATTAAAGGTATTCAAATGATCAGTATTCATCATACCTTCCTTCATGCACAAACTATACAACTGTCGCTTCAGAAGAATCCTATTGGTTAAAGATTTTGTCATGTACAGCTTTTCAAGTTTTGTCGACAAACCAACAACATTTTTCTCTGACAAGATTTTAAACAAAACATCATCTACCAAAAAAAATCAAATGCCACTCAGTGCTCTTTCATCCATGTCACTCCATTCGTTATCTGTCATGGTGTAAGGCTGTTTGGCTTTTCCCAACACCGCCTTCGCCATGCCTTGTTGCATGAGTAGATCATGCATATTCACTTTGCAGATCTCCAAGTTGTTTTTCCTATTGAACTTCTTGATCTCAAATCGAGCACTTTATTTTTATGACATAGCTTAATTTGTCTTCTTACCCAACAAAAGGAAATATTCACAACACTTATCAACAACAAGTATTTTTTAGGATACTTGAAATGTTATTTCAGCTAGTTTGGATATTATACCTGGCCCTTATAATGGAACATTACAAATCAAATAGATATACAATGAATATGCAAATCAATATACAATATCGATATACAATATTGATATACGAAATTTAGAACACAAATCGATTTTTGAAAAACATATCATAAAATAAAACAAATCGATTTTTAAAACTTTTAACAACAATAAGTGCTACCATATAAAAGATATTGATTTGTTAAAGTGCCACCATATATATAAATCGATTTTTAAAAAACAAAAAAAAATCGATTTGAAACCGCCACCATTCAACAAAATACCACCGTTCAACAGCCCACTCACGGTTCAATGTTGCTTCACCGATACGCTCTGCACTCAGCAATTCATTTACAGTTGTCCGCTCAACATCTGGAATTTCTCTGTCATGGTTCTACTGCATCCACAAGCTCTGATTTATTTCAAGGTTCGTATGTATCTTGTTCTATACCAATCCACGCTCATTTTCTAAGGATTTACTTCACTTAACGCTGGAATGCAAACTCCAGCTCTCGACATCATTTGCGAAAAAATCCATACAATGGCATTTCAATAGTCCACAGTTCTTATGGCTTCTATCTCTCGGACGCAGGTCCACAACTTCTCCACCATGCAGAAAAATCACATACAAAACAACAGACTCATCTTTATTACATGGCCTCTGATTACAGTGATCGTTTCATCTGCAAGTAGCCATGGTGCACATTTTCAACAACCACAGTTATTCCACTGTTTGGAAAATATGAAATCGCTCCTCAACACTCACACCAGTCAAAAAACCACATATGCGCAGTTCAACCTTCTCGGACTCCACATAGTGACGGCTCAAACTTGTAGCTGTTAGCACTGGAAACCACCACATACGCTCGTGGAATTCATCTAGCACAACAGACTAGGTTTCAACCACCTCTGCCATGCAGATTCAACCTAAAAGCTCTGATACCAATTTTTGGGAGCCAAAAAACACAACAAAAACTAAATAATCACACACAGCATAAACAAACATGAAGACACAGATATTTTAATGTGCTTCACCCAACCAATCTGGGCTAGGTCCACCAAACAGGGCATCGGAAATCTCATTCATCAACTGGAGAATTACAACAGCAAAGTTTCTCAACTGTGCTTCCACTCACCTTACATAACTCATGCTCATTTGCCCCTACCGGCTTACATTTTATAGCTGGAGTATAATCTGAATCATAAATTCACTGAGAACAAATATAGAATGTAATAACTCCACATCAAGATTACATGGAGTCAATTTAGCAACAAATCCTATTGTTGTCACATTCATGAGACTTCTCCAAAATTAATTAAAAGAAAATTCAACACATCATTTTTTCTACCCATTACCTTGCCTCTTCACCGTTACTCCATGTTCTCATTCAAAAATTTTACTCTGTTTGAAGTCTGGTAACATCGCTCTTTGACTGTGCATTTTACCAAATCTGGTTAACTATGGGAGGACCTGCTATTCGACATGAGCTCGACTCGATAGCTCTACTTGCATTATTCCCAAGGGTGTATCAGATTTTTCAGCAGGCAAGCTGGGTAGGATATTTTCAGAGACTTCAAGATTTTGATCCACAACAGGTCCTTGAATTTGCACAAAATATTTAGGAAGATCATTCTACTGTCCAGGGAGTTCGAATTCTAGTCTCATAGGGAAAAATAACACAGGTCTTCCGGTCACTAGTACTCGATGGTTTAGTCGAAAGCATACCATTTTGAATGCACAACAATATTTTCTTTTGCCAGGAGAACAAGTCAAGCTTAAAGGCCAGGGTGTCGGACTTCACTCATTGCTGCCTCCTTGGCCGAAAGTTGCTGAATTCGTCAAACATTACCTCACTTGTGAAGGTCGCTGCCAGGTAGTCTACCAGTATGATTTTTTCTTATTAAACAATTTAAGACATGGTAGACTAGTGAACATTCCTTGTTATTTACTTGGATGCATTATAAATATGTCATATTATTATAGATGAGTAAAATTTCCACTCCTTTCTCTCACCCATCACCGCCTTGTTCAGCTACTGATTCAGAGGGGTTTTTCACAATGAAACCCTCCTCAAAAAGCTGCTAAAAATCCTCAATAATTTTCTAAAAGTTCCCACAGATAGCAACCAGAGAATATCCCTAACCCTCCACAAATTCCATCCATAGAACCAACTAATCCAATTAACCTTTCTTCAATTCCATCTCACCACTTAGCAAAATCATCTGATCCTACTGTCCATATTCCCAGTGATGACTCTCAGGCCGATACACTACCATTTTCCTCTATTCGTAAAAGGAAAAGGTGAATCACAACTGCCTCCCTACCAAAAATACAAACAAGGTCTACAACTAAAGAAGCTACCTCCTCTGATAGCCCTTCTCCTCGAGAAAAACCCTCTCATAAAAGGAAAAATCAAGCTACTAGTTTTTCTGCCTTCTTACCTATGAGACGAATGAGGATGTCTACTGAAGTAGAAATCATTCCTACTACCCCTGATCCTGCAACCATTTTGTTAAAACTCCACACATCAAAACCCTTCCAAACCCCGAAATTATTACCTGTCTTAGCCTGTGGCACTGAAACACAAGAACAGATGCCCAGGGTAATGTGACAACATTTTCTATAGAACAAATAGTTGTCACACAAGAACGAGCTACTTAGTCAGTAGCTTTCCCACAAGAAACAGCTACTCAGTCAGTAGCTGAAACAGAAGAACCAGCTGCCGATGTACAAGAACTAGACACCCAGGATGCTACTTATTCAGTAGCTTCCACAAAGGAACCAGCTCTAGCTGTCACAAAAGAAGCAGCTACAACTGAAACAGAGCAATCAATTCCTGAGAATGCAACTGATACAAAAATCCCAGTCACTTTGGCCTCCCTTTTACAGGAAAATGAGTTTCTAATATTAGAATTGGAAACCTATAAGCAAGCAATGGCAACAACAAAGGAAGCCTATGATAGGGAGATCAATTTTTATACCCTGGCCCATACAGCATCCATGACAGACAAACATACAGAAAATGATCCATATAAGGAATATATGTGCAACCAATGTGGAAACATCTATCAGCAAGAAAGATATAAGATAGTTCAAGTCCCAATGCCAGGAGCATCTAAATCTTCTGCAGTCAAAGAGGAACACCCTACTATTACACAAGATCCAGTAGGGCATTCCAAAATTTCAGAAAAAGAAGTTAATTTACAAGTACCCCAGCCTACTGTAGCTGTTAAATCTGAAGTTCCTATTGTTATTTCTACTCCAACTATACCTCGGCCTACCACTTGCAATACTGGAACACAAACTTAACGATGGAATGAGTAGAAAATAATGAATAAATGGAAGAAAGAATATGACATTTCACAAGATAAAATCATGCAGCGGCACAAACTAGTATGGAAAAATCATATATATTCAAAATGGGAGATCTTGGAGCAAACACTCCAGGAATCTAGGGTTCATAAGAAGCAGAATAAAGAGCTAAAAGGAAAATTGCTCCTAATGTTTGAACTGGTACGAAAATTACTGGCTACTAGGAAACCATCTCTGAATTACTCTCTATTCCTCTTAGAATGCCTTGTTTGCTTTCAGTTGAAAGCAATCAAAGATGGAAGACCTGATGAGGTGCTTACATCTAAACAGTTTGTGAAAAAATTTGCAGAAGCCTCCACTAGTGATCAACACTTATTATGTGAGTTGTACCGTCACATTAAAGCCATCCCTAAAAACAAAAGGTTTAATCTTAACCATCTTTTTGGTGACATTCAGATCAGGGCATTTGCCTCTTTCCTTGCTAATTAGATTACATGGCAGACTGCTTTTCTTACAACCAGGCATAACGAAGAAAACAGTCTTCTCTAGATAAGGCCAGAACTAGAGAGCCCTGCCATCTTTGTGGCAAAGTATCATCAATTTTTGAAGAAACCAGGGATGACTGAACATATATAGCACTTACAGGCTTCAATACTCCAGGATTGTCACCATTTTATTAAATCCAAAGAAATTACTACCTTGAGAGAAAATAATATGTTTTGGCAACAATATTCTAAGGAAAGGCAGGAGTATAATCCTTTTAGTCCTACTAATCTCTAAATTGCATTGTCTGGAGTACCCAATTATATCAAATGTGTTCAAGAATGTGCTAAAAAGTGGATAGCGTACCACTTTCATTTTCCTATTTTGTGGATGCCAGCAAAAGAATATTATGTTTATCATAGATTGACCAACAAGGATGAGGCAGTAGCTTGGAAAAGATTGAAAAATGTGCAAGGATTCATAGATTTAACAGAAATCACCTTCCATAGCTACTGCCTAAGTAATTTGCATGCCAAAAGCTAGTATCTGGACTCTGACTCAGATTAAAGTTGCCTGAGGACATGCCACCTTTTTAGTTGGGTGGGATGTTAGGACCCCATAATGTACCTTTTTGACCATACATTTTGCTATCATTCCACTCTTTTCCAGTCCATATTTAAAACCTATACTATCACTTTCGTCCATTCTTCCAAAGGTATATAACATTCCTCTCTTTACTATATGTTTAATTTGTTTTACATCCAATTTTACATTACTTTCATATTTAATCATTAATCGAAAATATATAGTTGCTGAAACAATTTGAAGACTGTAGTTAATTTATCATGACTATTGGAACCGCGTTTTTGAAATCGTTTGAAGACTAAATTTAATCCATCATGGCTATTTGAAGATCGCGTTGCTGAAACAGTCAACATAGTACACAAGTCCCATTACTGAAACAACCCGTGATTTGCAATTTTGAAGCAGTATTTTAGGCATGATAGCAACAGGAAAGATAAGTAAGGAAGTTATTACACTGGCCGTAACAACTGAACCTTGAAGCCAGTACTATTGTAACCATTGTAACAATGTTTTGCTGTGGAAGAACAGAAAGGTCCTATTTCGGTATAAATGATCAGATTGGATTAAAACAAGATTTCTATAGTGTAATCAATTGTAATAAATGTCTCCTCCTTAAAAAGAGGAGACATTAGCATTAACAGGTGAGACTACAAGAGGTTTATTTTTGAAACAGAGAAGGAGCGTGAACCCATTATAATATGTACTTTCGACAAATGAATAAAATTTTGTTCTGAGCATTTCATTTTAATTCCTTCTTCTGGGGAATCTTGTGAGAAGGAAAGGGCCTGCCTTCTTCAGAAGATTCACCCATTTATTTCTGTAGTTTGTAACTATTCCTTTTCATTTATGCCTTGTTAACTCTGTTGCTAAAATCATTTATGCAGTATTGGAACTCTCTTATCTCTTGTTGAAACTCTGTTTCCATTACTTGTCACATTGTTTTCATACAAATCATTCCTAGGTAATTGTGGATTATTTCAATTGGTAATCGTGTTTACAGAATGATCTTGTGAAGGCTTGGTAGTCAGAAACAGGTGCTGAAGAATCCTACTTGTGGAATAGGGTCATTTTCTCTGTTATAGCGTAATTGGTCTTTCCTTTTGTAGATTAATTTCATTTCCTAGATTGTTGTTTTTTTAATGTAATCCAAGATTCTTTTGATGATTGTCTGTAATAGAAAGATTTTCTTTGTTTTAACTCAAGTAGACTTCAGTTTTATGAAGAAAGGTGTTATTAGTGTAATTTTTACTACAAAATTTCATTTCTTTGAGATTGAGCATAGAGAGTGTGTGATTTCCTCTGAAATAAACAGATTTCCCTGGGTTGGCAATTTATGCAGCACTTGATTGTTTAAATCAATAAGAAATTAAAGTGACCAACATCTAGGTAGTCCCAATCAAATGCCCCTTTATGCTTATGTATAAATTTTATGAGCCTTTGCCTTTGGTTACTATCCAAATTGCAATTGATATTCAAGATCTTCCTTGGCTCAATCTCAATGGGTGTGCTGTTACGCGTGGTGGTTGTGGGAATATATTGATCCTCAAGGTATGTCAAGGGGTCCTCTTGAAATTTATCTTCAATGACTATTTCCAACATTTGGAATTTTAAATTTCCAGACGTGGGTGGCTGATTCATAAAATTATGTATTACATCAGCTTCAATTTGATATTTAAATTAGAGAGCTTATATTAATGTCAGAGGTAGATGAATTTTTTGCTCCTAATATGCATATGGATGTTTATGTATTTTTACCGTGGATAGGATTGGTTTGGCAGGCGGATAAATAATGATGTTTTTTATGGAATCTCCTCTAATGATGGTCATGTTGCCTATTCAACAGCCTATGTAAGCATAGGCTGTCGCCAGCCAAGGTCTCCCGAGAATCAATGGGTGCTCGTCCAACCTATTATTTGGATTGATAACCAAGAAATCGGCTAGATATTCCCATGAGTCTACTGAGACTAGGATTTCCTGCACTATTCCTTCTGGTTTGATAATAGACCTATCAGCAAGTTCTAGCAATGTAGCCGGCGGTTATAATGCTGATATGCCTAGCTTTTCTTAGGTTCATGTAGTTAGGATGTTAATGGCTGCCCCTACATTAACCAATGTGTTTGGAAAGTAGTGCCCTCAGATCTACACAGTTACTTTGGGATTTCCTGGGTCTTCATATTTTACGAGCAGTTCCTTACCAAGTAATAAGTTAGATAGCATCCCTACCATATGAACGGTGGGCGCAACCTTTTTTTTTACTTGCTTTATCCCACATAGCTCTTCAATTTTTTTTGTGTAGATGAGAATGTCTTCTATGGCCTGGAGAAGAGGAATTTTGATACAAATGTTTCTTAACTCCCCCAAGATGTCAAAATCTGGAGAGACTATTGATCTAAGTAGAGTTAACCTTTCAGGGAATGGAGTTAGAGATATCCTGATTTCTTTAGGACCTTATTGGCCAACCGTTTCTTTTTCTTGGCCTACCTTTGTTCTCGTTACATTTTCTTGGGTAGGTTATGTTGAAGTTCTAGATTTGAATTGAGGTGAAATTGTAACTTCTGTTGGTGAGATAATACATCCTGATGTCAGCCTTAGTTCATTTCATCACGTTTGTTTGAGGTTTGGTTCTTCTATAATGTGAATTAGCTGAACTGGTCTATTATTGAGATTAGGATTGGGTTGAGATGGCAATTAAGGACGTATAATAGGCTGAGGGTTGTGCTGAATTGGGTATGGAGTTGGAAGTGTAGGTTTATTTTGGACCCTGGTTCCCATTGGTTGTTTGGTCATTCCCAGAGGTCACTCCCAATTCTTAGGCCAATTAGTGGGATGAGAAGGGGATGTTGGCCATTGATTTTGATATAGAGTGTTTTTCCAATAAGGAGGGGAATAGGGACAGCTTGGCCAATTATTCCTTGATGAGGGTTGTGTTGGTCAGGGTGATACCAGAAATGACTAGTTCGGCCAAAAATGATTTTGATTCTACCAATCTACTGCAAGGTTTTGTTGGTTAAACTATGGAGAGGAAAAGAACTCAAGCAGGTCTTAAGACATACCTGGCCATGCTTGCCATTTTCGACGTTGATTCATTAGGTAGACTGGTTTTGTCTCTTCCTCTACTTCCTTATAAATTGCTTTTAGTCCTGGGAGTGAGGGGCACTAGTCCGATGTATGGTCCTTAGTAGAGATGGCATAGGTCTGAGCCATGTCTAAGGGGCATTCCCTTTGGCTATGTTTCTTTCGACAGCATGGGAAAAAAATGGCCAAGTTATGCTCTACTATAACTTGCTTCTGCTTGGCTTGTAAGACATCAAGTTGCGTTTTGAAAGTACCTAAAATGTCAGTTTTAAATTTTTCCAAGAGCTTACCAAAATCGACTCTAGCTACATTGCCACCAGACTACTTAAGGTATTTTCTTATTGAGTCATGTTCACTAGACCTATTACGCGTACTACCCCTAGAGCACCTAATACACAGGGAAATGATCCCATCATATTCCTCCTAGAAAATGTCCCATTTTCCCATTATGTTAAGTGTTTCAACCGATTCTTCTTTCATTCCCTTAAAAATTGTAGCTTTTAATATGTCTTTGGATAACGTGGTATATGGAGACCTTTGTAAATTGTATTTAAATATTTCTACATATTCCTCCAATGTTTCATTGTCCCTTGCAGACATATTGAAGATTTCATTTTTTAGCTCTCAAGTCTGGCAATAGTCTTCATATTTATTAAGAAAAATGTTCTTCATTTTCTCCTAGTTATTAATGGTTCCCCCACCCAGTCCCATGAACCAACGTAATGGTGTTCCCTTTAGAGTAGAGGGAAATAGTTTCAGTTTCTTAGGGTCGGTGGTATAGTCATACCCCCTACATAGGACATTGAATTCAAATAGGAACGCATCAAGATCTTCCGTGGTCAACCCATGGAAGGTGGGGATATTTTGTAAGGGAATGGCTTTCATAGGGGCATTTGAAGCATGGTCAACAGTGGGGTACTCCAATGTCGATGTCTGCCTTTGATTTTGGTTTTGATTATTTTTCATTTTCTTAAATATGTGCGAGTAATCTTCAGGAATTTCTTGTTCTGGAGGAGTAATCCTGGGGGGATTGGGAGGTAAGTGGGAAGGAAAATTTACAACACTTCCCTAATCTGGAATACCGAGTATCTCTGTCTTGATCACTCCTTTAGGGGATTTGGGCTCTAAATCTTCTTCTTGTATTGCATCTCTAGTTTCTCCTTCCCCTTCCTATAAGTTACAAGAACCTCCCTCTCTCGAAGGGTCAGTACCTATATTATTGGCAGTTTGAAGGCTTATCTCATATCCTTATGTCTTGCTATGAATCTCTGCGTGGGCTACAAAAGGTGAGGTTGTTGCCTAAGGGAGAGTAGTAGGAATTTGAGTGGGAATGATTCTGGGTCCTACGGATGCCTGTGATTCAAATTTCTTAATAATTTCATCTAGATAGGTTGTTCTTCCACGAATCACTGGTCCCTTGAATTTTAGGGATTTTTGCGGATGATTTTGATTTGTTTCTATCTTTTTCTTCCTAGTCATAAAAAAAGAGAACCTATTCTACCAATCTTTGCACAATTTACTGAGAAGCGGGCTAGGGAGAAAGCATTTTTCTTACTAGTACGTAGGTTCTTACCGCTCGTTGTTAATACCCAAATCTTTACAACAATGGAGGAAAATGAATAAAGGATATCACTCTTAACACTCTCCCAGGAAACGGTGCCAAAAATGTCAATTCACAAAGGTGGCTTATTATATGCAACCTTTAGACTTCTCATTCAATTGTCAACCGAGGGCAAGTATTCTTATTTGAAGGGTGTAAGCACAACATATGCGAGTGAGGTTGAATGATAGTTACTCAATATTTCCTATGAAAAGGATTATCTAATTCTTGAATTTCAATCAACTCAAAGAGAAATGGATTGGTGAAATGCAGCTAACTGTTCTGTCTAGTTCAAGAGGAGAGAAACCTATAATTGAACATCATAATGATGGTTTGAACAACAATATTAATGAATTTAACAACAACATTAACAAATTGAATGTAAACCTGAATTAATTGAACATTAACCTGAATAAATTGAACAACAATCTAAATAAAATGAATCACCAGTTACTTATATAATTTTGCAATGGAATTCTCTTTGCGAACTCACTAATTCACATCTTACTGTACTTAATAAAGAATTGGACGCCTTGTCATACTGAGGGAGCAATCTAATTTCTAAATATAAATAACATTGACCAGTAATTATTGTACAGTTCGTAAATTGACTGCAAAGGCATTGGAAGAAAGTGCAACATCTAACAACGATAAAGCATGATTCTAAATCAGAAAGCACGAATGTGATAAAACAATATTCTAAACTAGAAATAAGCAATGCTAAATTATACTGAGGAAAGAAAGACTATAACTTTAATGAGTGGAAAAGTAATTTACAACTGCTTCAGATAACTAGATATTGATTATGTAACTAATGCAGAGCACGAACATTAGCTATGAACTCCTAAGGGTTGGGCCGAGACCACCAAAAGCTCTAACAAAATAAAAAACTCAAAACATGATTGTTCAAAACATCAAAAATCTTTATTAAATCAAAGGATAATATAAGGATACAATTAAGTAGTTCTATCCTGAAGCATTGCTTACAGAAGGAAATTCCTATCTCCATTTCTAGTTCATCCTTGGTCCCTTTTAAAGGATTTTTCACGCAATGGGACAATATTTCCCAGAAGATAGCCCTCTATGCGTGGTTTAAATTTGGGTTCTTGAGCTTCGATCTGTCTTTCTACCTTCTGCTGGTTTCTGGAAGCGACTGAGATTCCACAAGTCCACGTTTTTCGGTTTTCTTCTGGTTAACTTTTGTTGGGATACTTTTCTTTCCTACATATAGAAATACAATAAATCAAATTTCCATTATAAAAACATTTCCTTTTGTATTTAGTCCAATTTCCCTGAGCTTTATAAACCTTCTCTATCTTTATTATTAAAATGAGGAAGAATTCCCAAAACTTTGTCATAATTTGAAGTAAACATAGGGTGGAAACGTACCTTAATTTTGACCCAACATACTCCCCCTCTTACGTATTTCCAGGTCCTCATGCAAACAGATGGTTGAGTTGTAAATATGTTAAGGAGTAGGTAGGGTAGACCTCTTCCTTGTGTGCTCTGAAACCCTATTTCAGTCTAGTTCTTGCAAAGGCAGTGATTGTGCGCCCTTCTACAAATTTGTAGTCATGGTCATAGCCCTCAAGAGAATACCAGATAAGATGACATCTATATATACATCCTAAACATGCAGGACCCATGCTGAAGACTATGTTACCATATGAGAGGAATCTGGAGGCGACTCCCTTGAAATTTTTGTAGCCAAATGGCTCCCTATTCTTTACATTGTTGGTGGAGGCCATCTATATTTGTTTAGCTACTGCCAGGGCTACTTCTTGAATATCTCTAAAATATTCCCGTCCATTTTCTATAATGTATTTATTAATGGGTCCCAGCCTGGTATTTATAACTTTCCTCCGCATGAAATTTTTGCATTGGATAAACAACTACAGGGGTTTTGTAGGCTCTCCTTTGACCCATAGTTCTAGGCCATGATCTCTCTTTTGGAAGATGTTATAGGGTTTTAACCACCTAATATAATTCTTTGCGAATGAGAGGAAGGCTTGAAACTGCACATATCCTATAGAGGGACTAGGATTGTTGTCTATGTCCTCTTCTAGAAAGAAATTGTGCATGTAAAGTTCACATAAAAGGCATTGGACCTGTTCATCTTGATCGTTCCAATAGTTGATGAACTCTTCTATGGTTTTGAAATTTGTGGACTTCCCTGCCCTAGCAACCTTAATTTTCAGCAATAAATATCGTTCTGTTAAGAATAAGGCATAGTTGGTGGATGGTGCCCTACATGTTAGTGCATCATAATACAGAGAACAAATCATAGTGATTTGTTTCTTGGCTTTGTCTACCTATTCTTGTGCCCTTTTTACCTTTACCTTCTCTTCTCTGAGCTGTGCAAATGTTTCATCTTCTGTAGCAGAAAGGTTTGTGAATTTCTTTAGTAGTGCTTGATATTCTTGTGCTGGTAATACCTCCTTTTTCTACTGTGCCAACTCATGTTGTGTTTGAATTAAATCGTTATACCATTTTTTATTGGTGTCTCTTTCAACTAGAGGGGCATAGGCAGGGGTTTTTTCTGTTTGGGTGCCCTTTTCATCGATGAATTCTTGCCCAGTTTGGACAGAGGCTTCAAGAGTGTCCACTGTGTTTGTTTGTACCTTGATTTCAATGATTCTTTCTAAGTCAGTCTGAATCCCAGCCTTGGCAATATTTGCTAGGTCAGTCTGCATTCTTTCTTCAGTAGTGTTTAACAAATTGGTGATCAGTTCTGTTTGGGTTTCGACTGCGATCAATTATTTCCTAGGCTTCTGGGCCTTATTTACCTCCTTCAATTGTTTCCTTAAGTTCTTCACCATTTTCCTCAATATTTTTCATGTCCTGCTAAGTTTCTTAATCTTGTTTTCAGCTGTATTCTCACATGACCTGATTTTAGCAGGTGGTGGAGGAGCAACATTGTCATTTTCAGGGACAGTGCTGCCAACCTCAGGGTGGCCTATGATGGTGTTTTCTACTTGGGCTTCTGATTTTAATTCTGTATGAAGGTCTTGATTGGTTGGGAAAATGCTACCTTCAAGTGTCAAAGGAATTGTTTCTATGCTTGTGTTTTTCTCCAAAGGGACAACGTCTCCTGACTGAATTTTTGATTCCATTCTCTCCTCTACCTTCCCTTCACTATTTACCTCATAATTCTTGAGATGGGACAAAGCCCCATAGGCCTGTGATTCTTCTTGGTATGGTAGAACCTCTATGTGGCCAAAACGGTCGAGAGTGGCAGACTTTTCTATAGGTTCCTCTTGCTCTTCGGCTTTCGATAGGCTTCTAGATTCAAGGCCTGTCCTCATTTTCTCGAGGACTCGAGCCATCTCTTCCTTATAGTCTTGCAAGGGTTCACTTTGAGGGCTTGAAGGTAGTGAACGGGATGGCCCTGCCTCCTATATGAACTCCAAGGTTCCTTGAAGTTTTTTAGACCATTTTTGCCTTCTTGGTTCTGAGGTTACGGTATGGGTCCTTTTCCTTCTCAATATGTTTACCCTGGAGAGCTAGATTTTAGTTTCGCCAGTGTTTTCCTCCAGTACCTATGTGGCAGGGTTAACAAAATTGTCCCAGGCTATCTACTGCTTGTCCAACTAATGTATAGTGATTAGTTTTATTAGCCCATTATGACTAACAACTGCTTGGGGGTTTTTAGCTCTTATTATTCGAACAACAATGTCATGCAATATATAATTTAAGAAAGCAGGTAGGTTAACTGAAATATTTTGCTTAAGTACAACTAAAATTTTAAGTTGATGAGGTTTTACCATGTCTTGGTGTCCATCACACATAATGAATCTTTGGATGAATGCTGTCAGTTCCTACCATGGTTGATGTAGAGAAGTAGGGTTAATCTCTTTTTCTTTTTGCTCCAATGGCTCTTCTAGATCCTGATATGCTACAACTGCTTCTCGTAAGAGGAGATGTTTCTCTGTCCATCTCTCTCCTTCCACTGGTATTCCGGAGACCAACAATAATTTCCTCTATGACTAGTATAACTCTTCCTTTGATTCTGGTCTGTCCCTCTTACAGGTTTTGCAGAAAATCAATTGATACTCATGTATGAAATCCTTGTAATCGGTGTACATATGTCAGCCATCCAGCCTACTAGAGTGTAGCACTAGCTGTATCTAAATCAAGAAGTTTGAAGGTTCATTCCAAGAGAATTTCCTCCCATGGTTGGTATGTTTTCATGTGATTTTTCTTCTGATTTGATTCTTTCTCTGCTGTATTGTTTCGAATGAATTTTGTATGCAAGAGAAAGAGAGATTTTGTTCCTGTGTAGGTAAATTCATGCCTTAATTGCAATTCTCTTCTATTCTTATCAACATATCTAATGGGATTTGTGCAGAATTTTCGCATTGTTGCTAATTTATGGCTAATTACACCCCCTCCATCGAGGTAAGGGTTCCAACATCCTCAAGTGCAAGAGGGATTTGGCCAATCATGAATGAGAATGGGGAATGTAAATATTTGATAATCATGGCATGTACGTGAGGGAGGAGGTCGTTTCTCTCAATTTTTAGGGTATGAGGAGTTATTGAGTAATTATGAGCATACATAGTGTAAAGGTCAGATTTGGAATTTTTGACATGAATGCATCTCGTGTGGAAGTGGCCAGAGAGAGAGAGAAAACAGTATAACTATTATTATGATATGATGTCCTTCTTTAATGATAAGTGTGATGGAAGCAAGACTGACATAGGGAATGATTGGCACTGTCATCCCAAGGTTAAAAAATGTAAGAATATCTCCCTTATAGTTACTTATGTGGTAGATTAGAATCATCACTAATTCGAGTAGTGGATTATGGAAGATGGATGGAATAGAAGGATATATGTAAGAGTAATTGGCTATTGATGAAACATACTCTCATACCATAAGCAGAGCCACTGCTGCTAGCAGGCACTCATAGCCTTGACAGGGTTTCTATTTTAACCCAAAAAAAATGAGCCAAGATCCTTATGTAAAAATAGTTATTCTGCCAATTTTGTGGAGAGATCACCATGCTGGTATTATAGCCAGATAACCATAGCGCTACTCACCAGATATGTAGAAAAGTGATCAGGTCGGCTCATGATGATACCTCCTGTCCTTCAAGCTGTTGAGAAGGTCATTACCCTAGTGTGGTGGCCATTGTGGGCATGCCAATTTCTAAGCTCTTATGATCATGGTAGGATGGCTCAGAATGAGACCCCCTATCCTCTTTTGAAAATTTTCATGTAATAATAATACTACCTTTTGAAACATAAGAATTCTGATTTATAAGGAGGTCATTGTGATGGTGTGATGGCCAGATAGTCACAATGCCATTCACTAGGATTTTAACAGAGTGATCAGACTGGCTCGTGATGAGACCTCCCATCCTTCAATTAGATGAGAAGTTCACTACTCTGGCGTGGTGGCCATTGTGGGCATGTCACTTGTTAAACCCTTATGATCATGGTAAGATGGCTCCTGATGAGACCCCTTATCTCTCCCTTCTTCAACTACCACTTCCCCTATAGAGATGCCTTTTATAGCTAGGGTGTGGATTGAGGGGGAATATCTAAAAAGGAAGGAATAGAATGCAAAAATTAGGTTGTTCAATCCGATTGAATAGCAAGGAAAAACAAAAGAGGTTGTTCAATTCATTTGGACAATAGTTGTTCAATTAAATTGAATAGCATTCGTTCAAATAATTTGAACAACAAAAGATAAAAACACAAAAAGTATGGTTGTTCAATCCAATTGAACAACAAAATATAAAAAAACAAAAAGCACAACTATTCAATCCGATTAAACAATATTTTTTCAATTGGATTGAACAACATTCGTTCAAAGGATTTGAACAACAAAAGATAAAAACGCAAAAGGCAAGACTATTCAATCTAATTGAACAACAATTGTTCAATTGGATTGAACAGTATTCGTTCAAAGGATTTGCACAACAAAATATTAAAAAAAAGAAGTATATTTGTTCAATCCAATTGAATCAACAACTGTTCAATTGGATTGAACAGCAGTTGTTCCAAGGATTTGCACAACAAAAGATAAAAGTGCAAAAGGCACGGCTGTTCAATCTGATTGAACAACAACTGTTAAATTGGATTGAACAACAGTCGTTTAAAGGATTTAAATAATAAAAGATAAAAACACAAAAATCACATTTGTTCAATCTGATTAAACAACATCTATTCAATTGGATTGAAGAATAGTTGTTCAAAGGATTTCAACAGAAAAAAATAAAAATGCAAAAGTCACAGCAATTCAATATGATTGAAGAGCAGCTGTTCAGATGGATTGAACAACAGTCATTCAAAGGATTTGAACAACAAAAGATAAAAAAATATGAGAAAAATAGTACACTTTCTAGTGCGAGAAATGTACAAAAAAATAATAATTGCAAAGAAATTGTATACACTATTTACAAATGACGGTAGAAAACTCTCATGTACTTGAGGTTGTGGGGGTATTGCCCACTGTTGTCACAACTTGGATAGTGGGATCATACCTGTTCACAAAAATATTCATTTGTGAGTGATTTGTGATATAGGTGCACTCCAGGGAAAATTTTAAGAACCCCCCTAAATTTATATATATAATAAATAGGCGAAACCCCATTATACATAGGAAAAATGGAAGGCGATTTTATTAATAATATAATATGTATATATAATTTTTTGGTGAATCTCTCACGAGATTATATTATCTTGTAAAAACATGGTGAATCACCAGTAGAAATGGTGAATCACTACTACAAAACAGTGAATCGTTGTCTAGTGGAGTTTGGGTTGTTGGTTCCAATGAAGATATGGTAGTTGAACCAGGAGTAGAAGGAAGAGAACCACCGAGACCAAGCATGGCACATGGTGACTCATGAGGGAAGTAGTTCTCGTGCAGTTTGGAAAACGTGTTCTTCTAGTTCTGCTAAGCATAGTGTTGTTGCTCATGCTACTACTAGCACTAATATTGAGGTTGGAGAGGAGTTTCAACAAATTGGGATCTTTGCAAATAATTTTGTTTCAACAATCCTCCAACACAAAGGCCCATGCCTCTGCTAATTTCTTCAATGAGAAGAACAAGTCGAAAAAAAATTAAAACACCAATAACTAATGAACAGATTCAACACGAAAATCCGAACACACCTCCAAACTAACAGTAGTGCCTCACTGTCTGCTACGCACATCCAAACTGACTCAGCTCATGGCAGAAGTTTCTCGTGGGAATGGATCGGGGAATTCGAGGGGGTGGTATCATAAATTCATGAAGCTCAACTCATCCCTCCACAGTCCAATGCAACAATGGAGGTCGGCTCTCCTCCATGCATATAATCACCAACAGGCACTAGCAGTTACACAACTATTACACAATCCAAGCCTCTCACAACAGTGGCCTCTCACAAGTTTAACCAACGACAGTTCTTGACTAAAAACTTTAAAAACAAAAGTTTGACCAGGAAAAGTAGTATTCAATTGTTTATCTTGTAATTAAAGAATTCAACATCCCAATATATAAAAATACCATCAAACGAACATTATGCACTCCACTCATAAAACAATTCAGGATAAGAGAAAGTGTAACTTCTCATTCCATTCATAACACAACTCATGATAAGAGAAAGTGCAACTTCCCATAATGGTAAAACAAAAGGAGGAACTTTAATAATGATAAAAAAATTCCAAAGTGTGGAGTATCCCACTTTTTATTCACACACCAAACAGCCCAACTTGTCCTTGCTAGAAATCAGGAAATTGATTTTACATCAGAAATTAACGAAAAAAACTGCATATGGTAGAGAGCCTTAGTCACCGGCTAAAATTTTAATGTTGGTCGTTATGGAAATCGACTTATTGCCAACTATCCAAACCTTGAAGTGAAAATTACATTACAGTATGTACAAAAATGGATATAGTTTGAACATGTAAACTCCCCAAGTTTTCTTTCGCCCCTCATTCATGGCTGTTGTTAAGCTGTAACATGGGAAACCCCCCCTTCCCTTACAGTTCACTGCTTAGGGTTGCACAGTTTCCATATCCAACCATCAATACAGTAAGCTTCTTATTATTCAGATGTTGTTGGTAGACCATTGGTTTTTCAAATTTGTTAGCAAATTATGAAAAAAATCAAATAAATAATGAATTCATGATTATATTTGGAGAGTATCTATGTATGATTAATTTCATTGTGACATAATAGCTAAAGAAAAAATATCATTAGGTAAGCAACCCAATTTAAATCTTGAAGATACATAATCTTCAGTGATTTCAATAACTGAACAATAATTAATTGCGTTGTACCTGTTAGGGAACGGTATGAGGTGTGGCAAACCGAGCACATTTGAAGTCAAATGTAATCTTCAGAATTTTATAATATAATACAACTCTCGCTTACTTACAAAAGAAAAAAAAAACATATTATAATTTCACTATCAAATATCAAATATCAAATATCAAAAGTATGAATTATTTCTTTCATACGCCCCCTTTATGGATTCTAAATCTTTGAGTTGTTTACATCTTTAGTCTTTTACACACATTTTTTTTCCAAGAAAAAACTGTGTTTTCTATTTCAAGTGTGAAAGCAAAATATGCATGAAAAATTCTACGCTTTCATACAAAACTACTAGTCTAAATACATTGGAACTTAACCATTGGATTTACCCCAAATACATACCACATCCATCTTCTGCAATTGGTATACACTATACATGACAACAAGAGTTACAATTCAACTAGAGCACCTCCCATTGTTCTTCTAAGTCAATAGAGGATTTTATATCTCACTGGGAAGCTTGCTTCCCCCTTGAACTCCTTGAACAAGAGCAAACCTTTTTGTTGTGCCATAACTTTTTTTGAGAGTCCATTGGTTGATTTGTTAAATTCTCTATACAGATGTTGCAACAGACCAAAGAGTGAACCCTGTCTCCCTAATTCTGTGAAGCAAAGGAGACAACACTAAATTAGTGATTTGTCACTTCTCATTAAACCAATGCAATTTTCAACTTTGAAACTCCTAGTAGTTGCAAAGATCTGATTTGACACTTCTCAATAAACCAATGCCATTTTCAGCTTTGAAACTCCTGGTACCTACAAATATTTGATATCATTTTCTAAAGAAAACTAAGACTTCAAAAAAATCTACAGGGCAAATAGTTCTATCCTCTTATTTGAACCCTTGATTAGCTCCAAACTTTAAGGTAGAGTAACGGGTGAGATAAAAACAAAACAACACCATATCCGCATCTTCTGGAATACCTTGCTCCATCAAAAACCCTTGCTTCATTATGATTTATCTTAAAATCCTTTGGCTTTTTATCTTTGCAACTTTCTTTATAGGAAATTCTAATTATATGCGTTGCTAGATTCTCTATCTTATTCCAACCGTCCACTTATTCTGCCAGATCCTCAAAAGTCCACTTGTTCCAACCATCCATAACCCCCACATAATATAAATAAGAAGAGCTCAAAATTGAGTGTGTGCAAACCATGTCTCAAGACCCTGAAGTAGGGACCCATAATTAAATTGTCCTCGACAATTTAAAGATTGGAGAACATCTTGCCATACAGAAATAACATATGAACACGTAATAAAGAGGTGATCCACAAATTTACCTTAACATTTGTACAAAATACAGTGATTTGGTCCCTGCCAATAGCACTTTTGGCCATTGTCGCAGGTTAGAATTCTGTTTGATAAAGATAATGAGGAGAAGGTTCTAATTTAAGAAATCTTCCAGATGCTTACCTACCATCAATGTCTTTCTCGCAACAAATCCATGTAGGATAAAGCCTCATAACCTAACTTTTCTGTAAGGATACTTGTGGCCTTATTCCAAAAGCATACTATTTCATCCCCTGAAATCTATAAAGAAATAAAATTGTGACATAGTAATGAGCTGTAGGGAGTATATTCAACAAAAAAAGCTCCTTGTAAGTTCAGATATTCTGCTACTAACCAATTTTTTTACCATCTTCCAGGAACACCTTGAACCCCAGCATTAGCCAACACTAATGCTTGATTTGATTTGATATCGACGCTTCTACTTAGATAATAGGTTTGATCATAGTGGCTAAAGGGGGAGAAAGTTAAGACTTGTCATTTACAAAAAAGTTGTGCAGATTGTTGCTTTAAATCACTAGATAAAAATCGGTTGAGATCTTCTTTACTACCACATTATTTTGAGTTATAGATCATGTTGATTTTTGCTGTGTATCATGGCCACCTCCACCTGAAGACATTGTGAATTAATTTATTCTGAATTTTAGATTTCTTTGAGCTTAAAGTCGATGCATTGACATGAACAGAATAGGCATACTGCTTGAGACCACTAAAGATTCAATGCAAGAAAGGCTATGCATACCCGAATGTTTTGACGAACTTAAGTTGGCTAGTGATCACGAGGAATTAATTGCGAGTAAATAATGGCGGGGCATACCTCCTGGAGTCTCCTTCGCATTGATTTTTTGGCTGAGTGACTGAGCTTTAATGGCGGTGCACTCTTTGAGAAACATTTCAAATCTCAAATAACGTGTGTCTTATATGGTTTGACCTACTATGGACGACATATTCACCTAGCTAGCTCAAGAAAAATGAGATCCTTCACACCAGATTGTATTTGTTCATCTCAGGTAATTGTTCATCCAGATCTTGCCCCATGAATGTTTCCCTGATAAAATGTGAGGGTTTAATAATGGAACCAATAGCTACCAAGATAGATTATCACCAATTTTGAGACCGAAAGGGACTTGAATAAAATGGGAATGTATTTTGATTAAATAGTTCCAAATCTAAAGATTTCTTGGAGTTGAGAATCAATAGTAAATTTAACTATTTTTGCACTATAGAAACAAGTGAAGCTAGGAAATAGAGTTGGATAGCTAGAACCAAATCCAGAGCCAAAGGGCAGAGTTGAGGTCCATGTTCCAAAGATGCTGATAGAAGACACATTGATCCAAAGTTTGGTTTCCTGAAGCTCTGGTTTCCAAACGTGCTCGGTTTGCCACACCTGATACGGTATTGGGATTACTATACCAATAGATTAGATCCTCCCCAAGGGATTACTATACCATATTTGTACATTCTAGAACAGAGTCTATTTGGTATGCAAATCTCTCACCCTCACCTTTAAGATATGCAATGGTAGATCCTGAGCTTTTGTATGTGATACCAAGTCCCACAATCAAAGATGTGTTGATTGTCACCATATTCAACCCTCTGTCCATGGCCAGCGCCCATGCAGCCCTCTCTGACAGTGTCTTGGCTAATGCATACCATAACTATGAATAGGAAATATTGCATAATTAGAACAGGAATACCACAGATACCCTAACATTGGCTATCTGTTTCTGCACTTGTTTCCCTTTCTTCTATCAACTATGTTGCAGATTTTGAAGCATACTACAGCCATAAAACAACACCTTATGAACGGATTGATGAGTAGCAATTTAGCCCTTGAAGATTGCTTTTCTACAACACATTTCCAGCGAACACATAAAGATCAAATGCATACATTAGGCCCTTTTCATCTCAAGTACACACCTTAAAGATGAATGTATCAAATTGTTTCTTCATCTACTAATTGGTAGAAAATGGTAAGCAAAAATATTCTATCGTATGACCTGCTTCAAAGTAGTTGTTTTTGACATACAAGTTCTCTCATTTATCCAAATGCCTTATGGCTCCATTAGCCCATAACTGATAGGCACCAATTTCCTTCCTTCTCAATCATTCTTTGCTTTTGTCCATTTTTGTTTCTTCATCCTATTTCATACACTAAAACCACCACTCATCTTATTAAATCACCTTGTGCCCCCATTCTATAGCCTAGCAATCCTAACTTTAGGGATGCCCCCTTGAGTTGAAGAAGAGCCAACCAAAAGAGAAAGGAAAAGCTACTCAAAGTGAGTAGGTAATATTCTTACATTGTAAAAAAACTAACACCATCGTGATTGAGACTTTATACTTTTTGTGGGTGCTAGGTTTTGTTGTAACAACAGGGAATCATAGTGTAGATGAAAGATCAGATCTTAAGCCAATTTTACAGTTCAAAATGTAAATAATTACGAAAACAAGATATAATCAAGAAATGTAAAAATCATTACCAATAACAAGGCATATATAAGTAGCAGTAAATGTGTTCAATGCAATTTTACATACCAATTCAGCTCTAGGCAATAAATACATCCCAAAATGTTAAAAATATAAGGTGATAATCACTAGTGTAAGTAGGGTAGCATAAAATTACATATACAAATTCAAAGCTCCCTCAAAACAACTAAGGAATCACAATCAAGAAGGAAATGTGTGATAATGTAAATTTACTAGAACTTTCCAAAAATTGGAACACAAATTTGTTAACCAATGATTTTTTCATAAATGACTCTGATATGATGCTGAGTAACAACATTAGTATCTCATAACATTAGGCAGTTGCAGATCCACTCCATCCAGTAGCTTCCACAATATCATTTAGAAAATAGAATGTATTGTTGGATAAAGGTATAAAAAAGCTGAATGACTGGAGTCATGGAGAAATAAACTTAATTTTCTTCAAAATTTGGAAAATTAGACTAACAATAGTGGAATGAATATATGGTGAAATTGCAATGCCTTGTATGAGGTCATTGAATTAATGTTGTTGCATGATCAACTTCATCTAGAAGTTATTCAATTTATGCATGAAGAAGCTGACTCAGCATGTTATCGATTGTCAAGTGATTCAAAACCACCAATAACCAGGAAAAAACTAAAAAGGTTCACCCTAAAATTAATTTCTTCAGTGTCAAGATTCAGTATGCAAGCACACATAAGCAATGGACAGATGTGTGTCACAGCAAAGAAAACAAGAATGTAATTATTGTGGATTAAGAGGATAGCTTACTAGTCATGTTGAAATAATTATTAGACCCCAACTAAAAAATAGTTTTAAGCCATAACTAGCAGCACAGATGCTCAAGAAAAAATTTTAATAGTTGAATTTCATGGTTCCATGGTCTGTTCACCACATTCTAAATACCATCTATAGATTTTAGCAGGTATCAAACTCTCAATACTTCAAGAAAAACTATCATACTAGCATTTTTCGAAGGAACCTCATATGAATACTTAAAATGGGTTAATTGAAATGTAGGTTAGTGACTACAAGAAGGCCATACTAGGAAACATGGTAATGAAGATACATAAGTGTTTTAAGCATATTTACAGAGATTAAACTTTTAGCTCTTGTATTAACTCGTAGCATTATTAAAGTTGAGGAACTTGACCACAGCTAGCAGAAGATGATGTTATTTAGCATAGGATGACTAGAAATTCTAATACAAGTGTTTTCTTGATCACTAAATCTAAAGAATTACCGATACTACATAAGGGTTACTTAATAATAGAGATAGTATACTTACCTCAAAGAACAGATACTGCAAGTGGATTGAATTTCTCAGTCCAAACAAAACCATGCAAAAAAACAGGAAACAAGATATGTACAACGACAAGGACTTTATGAAAGAGACATATTTCCATAATTTGGCCACATATAGAAGGAATGCATGCAAGAAATATAACATGAGTAAGAAAGGCATCAACAAGAGGGAAAAAAATACTTAGATTGTCTCAATGTGTACTTCCAAGAAGATTATATGGACTGAAAATCCGTATGCCTATTTTAGAATCAACTAACTCAACTACATTTTCCAGAGCTGTCTCTGTATTTCCAGGTGATTCATCCTATTGAATTCCAGCCTCACCACACAAATTATCATCTTGTTGATTTGGATCTAAGCACTCGAAATTTATAGTATCCAAATCTACATTATCACGCCTCTCATGAAATTCAGAGACTTGACTAACAGTTTCTGAATTGGGCATCATAGAAATAGAATGTGATTCTCGTTCACATTCCCTCACTAACTTCAAGGATAGGGAACTGGCAATTTCTAGAAATGCTGCAACTTTATTTCTGACAGCAATATCTGTACAGCTGTCTATTGGTACAGGAGAGTCCCTAGAAGAGTTTTCAGTAACTCTGAAATCAATGTTTCCTATGTGTCTATTTGACATTGTCTTGTGCTCTTCTGTATTGAATATTGAAATATTTCATTTTATAAGGGAAGGGACATTGTTAACTTGCAATGGAACTACAATTTTAGCCTGGTCTTCTGACAAGACAACTGCATCAACAGGATTCACAGGTGCTTTTGAGACATGCATTGAATTAATGCCATAAGTAAGCTCTTCTGGAGAAACTATGGTATTGACATTTGTTTCTTCTGAGAAGCCTCTCGGATCATGATCATCCATCAGTTCTGGGTCAGTGACACCATCTCTAGGTTCTGCTGAGAATGCCCTAGTATTAACATCATCCAAAGGATGTTTTGAACAACCTTTGGAATTGATATTGCATCCAAGTACCAAATAATCTGCATCCTTTACATTCACCATTGGTTCTTTCACATAAAAAATTGGGCTGTTTTGACTTGAACTGATAAAGTTATTCATTTTTTCATCATCTTGAAGAACCATATAAGGGTTTTGAAGAACAATTCCTTTGAAGAAGAACCATATAAGGAAAGCTCATCAAGAAGGAAGAATGGCTTTCTTTTTCAAGATTGGTCTACATTATAGGCTTTCTTTTTCAAGATTGGTCACATTTAGAAACATTTCTCCTAAAAATGCTCTACTTTCTTGGTATTAATTGTAGGCTTAATATGAATTTTTCTGTATTTGTAAGATAAAAATGTAACCGTTGAATATTAAGCATAGGTGATGAATTTTATGACAAGACCAAAATCTCAAATGCATAACAGTGATATATTTCCCTATTGCTACATTGAAGTACTTCTAATGTAAGGCACTGGATATTGAACTTGAAAGCTAAATTTGTCATACATTTCTTCATGTCAGCGTATTTATCATCTAGGAGGGATATATGCAAAGTTTGGAAGGAAATATGGTAATACAAATATATAGGATATCCTGTAAATTAACAATGGGTGTAGAAATCCAAACTAAATTTTGGTTATCCATGATCTGTTATACACTAGTATGATTATGATCCATGCTTACAATGACTGCTCACCTCAAAACCTAATTGACAAAAATACATTTATCATCCCCATTAAATAACCTCATTGCTTACTCCTCTTACCCATTTATCTCACACCTCCATTCATCTATATGAATGGGATCCAGCCACGTTGAGCCAGCATTACTGGTTAAACAAGCAAGGAAGTAGTTACTGGACAAAGCTTTACCCCTTATTATCACTTTGCAGTTCTAGGACAATTTTCCCTGGACAAAGCTTTACCCCTTATTATCACTTTTCAGTTCTATGAAAATTTTCCCTGTATAAAAAAGAAGAACCTTACTCTTTCTTGTGTACATAAAAAAATATCAATTGATTGTTAGGCATTGATTGATATCCAAATCAGCCATAAATGCACAATCACAGCAAAACCCATCTTGGAAGCCTTGAAAGTTCACTATAGAAGAAAACATAACAAAATAATGTTAAAAATGGAGGAACCTTTTGGGGCTGTTGCTTCTTTAAGGAAACCGATGAGTTACAGAGATCGATATCTCTGTATAGTAACAATATCATGGCTGGTTTCCTTCGTGACCTATTATTCTCCACATAATGTTCACAAAAGCAATGATTGTAGCTAAACTCATTGTCTTCTCCAACTACCCTGGGATGGCCACATTACTTCCCCAATGGCCATCCTCAACTCGATGGTAGATTCACATCATCACAAAGCCCAGTAACAAATTCACTTTGTGGCTAGCCCTCTGAGGACCCATCTCTACAATCGGGTTAAGGATGGGGCATTCCCCAACAAGGTTCAACTCTTACAACCGATTCATAAAAAAATGTATTCCTTGCAAATTTATTATGCAACAATATAGTTGAGGGATAAATTCACATACTAAACATCATTGTAATAAAATATGGGAAAGAATATGTTGCCTAGTACCAAGTTTGTAGAAGAAACTGCAAATATACAAGACTTTTTAACCATGGAGAAAATTCATTGCAACTGCATTACTCTATATTTATTTTGTTAAGGCCTCTCTCATATTAGATCTAATACATGTCAAAGAAACATCATAGCATGCCACAGGTATCCATTGAGATAACTCTAGAAACAAGTTTCAACTGCTTGAGAGAAAGAATCACATCAAACTGAAACTTTTGACATGGAAACTATTGAGTTCTTTTAATCTAGCAGGAGATTTTTTCTTGCAGAAACCAAATTCTGGCCTGATGTATTTAACAAAAGGTATTACTGAACATGAAAATTTATTTCTGGACCTTGACTGTGGTTATAAGAGATTAAAGTAAATAAGAAATAAAGTGTATAAACATGTGTACAAGAAGAGAAATGGTCAAAGAAACAGTCAAAACACCAACAAATAGCCCTACATCAAAAGGAATGCATTAGGCATATCTAACTTGGGTATAGCTGAAGTGTAATGAAATGAACGAACAAAATCCAAAAATAAAGAGATTGAAAAAAGCACAGTATTAAACATCTGCAATCAAATTTCAAAGAAATATCCACAGATAAGTACAGTCCCGGCCCATATTTAGTTATAACTGGTATTGATGTTATATACGTTCAAGGCTCAAGCAGTGCTATAGTGATAATCTTAGCCCAAATGAAGTTAGCACTAAACCGTCCTGAGAACGACAATAGACAGCAGTGTCAACTTGCAGCCCTAGTTTCGTACCTTGCACTAGTTAACTGGTATTAATGTTATATAAGTTCAAGGCCGAAGCACTGCTACAGAGGTAATCTTAGCCCAAATGCAGTTAGCACTAAACCGTCTTGAGAATGACAATAGACAGTAGTGTCAACTCGCAGCCCTAGTTTCGTACCTTCATGTGCTGATTTCTTTATAGAATAGTGTAACAATCCATCTGAGAATGTCAACAAGTGCACTAAGATTGCAAGCAAATGTCACAACAACATTGTTAGGCTTTTCAGATAGACAGGATTGAAACATGTGCAAATTTTGAGAGCTAGGAATTTGCTGCTCCTACCATATATAATCCCAACTAAAATGTCTCTGATCTTGTAACTGCAACATTGGAGATTATTCCATTCACTTCATTTTATTGGTAATTCTTAATGGATACTTAAACCCTATATGCTCAGCTTAATTTGGGCATCCTTCTCTGTTTTTTCTATGTGTCTCTCTGCTTTCCGAAAACTTTTTCTTGGAGTTTGTCCATTCTTCACCATTTTCTTGGCCATCTTGACCTAAAAAATGGAATTATATGTACCATCAACATCCATGTCCAGGTAGAAAGTAACATAATGGTCATGGATGACACCAATTGTATTCTGAGCAAGCAAAGTCCCATCAGTAATAGGATTAAATATGTATCACCAAACACATGTTTCTTTTAGGAGACATATGCATGTTTAGATACTTTTTTCTTAAATTAAGGAAAATTCAACCTCATATAAAATGTCCTAAGTCTTGAAAATTGGTTGGTCTACATTCAACATTAGGCCAATAGGATGAGACCTGAAAAATCCTCCCAGAACAAACTTTTCAGTTTTGCTACTTGCCCCATTTACTAGACAGGACCCTTAAAGAGGCTAGAAATCTTGTTGATTTGTATCAATCTTAAAATTTCCTCACCAAGATATTACTTCCACAGGTTTTAAACTGGTTAAAATTATCAACATTCATTACATATTCTGGAGCAACATAACCATATGTTCCCATAACTCAAGCTGAAACATGGGTGGTCTCCCTAAGGTCCATCTTTTGCTAGTCCAAAATCAGACAGCTTGGCATTGTATTCCTGCACCAAGTACATATCTCGCCATAAATTCTTAAGAGAATCCAAAGTGTAACACTGAGTCATCTCATAATTTTGAAGCTATAGGTACAAACTGAATCCAGCAAAATATTGCATGTTTTAAAATCCCGATAAATCATAGGTCTTTCATCCCCTCCATGAAGAAATGCCAGACCTTTTGCTGCACCCAATGCAATTTTCATCTTGATAGACCAGGGGAGTGGCAGGGACCCTTTTTCATGCATAAGGGAAGTACCATTGGACATCAAAGATCTAAATATATTTTTCAAACTAAAAATTTACAAATTGGGATTAAGACTCTCTACATGGACAAATAATAATTATGTAGCTACTCATTGCCAAAAAATGTGAAAGCCCCACGACACTGATGCTTAAAAATGAGATTTAACCAAGGGAGGCACATATTTCCTTATGTCCAATAGAGGTTGAAAAATCCAAACTGAGGATCCCAAAAGTTCATGAAAGAAAAACAGATCATAAGGTATTTGATAAAGCAACAGAGAGTTTGTTTTGGGTAACATCATCAGCATATAGTATGCTCTTCAACCAAGATGACTTAAAAATTCCATATCAGCAAGTGAATTTTCTGCACAGAAATATTCTAAGAAGACATTTCAACAAATCCTCACCAAAAATGGATTTTTGTTCAAAAATGTACCCCACCATCTAATCACAAAACATCACAGAGAAAAAACAGACATTAAAATTTAATACCTAACAATATTGAGTGTTCCGTCAAATTTGAAAATCATACATGTTATGCTAAATGAATTTGATGCCTTGGACGCAAAGACCAGCTTTTATCATATGCTTTCCATAAAATTCAAATCCATTCAAATGTGGAAAAATTTATGAATTCTTCACTGCTTTGAAACTTGTAGTTGAGTGTCTTTATCATTTATGTTGAATGGGTAGATCTGGTCATTGTTTTATCCTTGTGACTTATGTAAATAAAATCCTTACACCAACAAATTGCATTTGATATAATCCAATGGAGCCTTTAAGTATCATTTCAAGCAATACGTTGTAGTATCATGTAAGTGCCTACATACTTGTCTACTTCATTGCTTCTAGATACAGATCCTATGATAAAAAACAATTAATATCATCCTATATTTTGTAAATATGAGTTCATTCCTCTAACATTCAAATAACAAATTAAATTTGTGGATTCAGATGCCTCAGTTTCCAGCATTCAAGTAAACAAAATTCAAGTTCCTATGGTGATTATCTAAGTGGTTGTTTGGAGACAGATCTGATATATATGGCCGAAAAGTATGAATGGACTTAAACATATATGTCTTGACATATTGACAAACAACCTCAACAATATTATAGAATTCGTATTACATGACATTCTCAACAAACATATGTTCTTTAGGATGAATGTGGAAATATATTAAACATTCATTTGATCTCTTAGCATATAATGAATGTTTAAGCATATATTCTGTCATTTAGAGGTGACAAACCTATTTGGTCTCTCAATAAAAATCTTGGCACACCTATAATATCTCCATGATGTAATGGGTGTGGTGTCTTTGTGACTATAGTGAATGTAACTCTTGGGACAAGATCTTTACCTTCTCTCAAACTGTCTTATAATGGCAGGATTAGAATGTGTATGATGGACAAAACTCAGATTCATGTGATGACTATCTCGACACCCATGTGTCTTATAGGCCATGCTTTCACGGTTTGTATTCGTAAGGAGTTATGATCATTTATAGTGGCAAAATTTGGACTTGCTAAACATGGTGGGAAAGAACTGGTCTTCAAATTAGGTTCCACAGAAGAAAGCATGGAATCCTTCTAGTTCAGAGGGAGCAGTTGCAGCAACGGAGAACTTGGCAGTGTTGGATACAGATCTAGGTGGATGAAATTCTTCCAGAAACACCTTCCTCACTAAGAGGGAGTGTTGAAATTTGTATCGAGAATGGGTTCCTTGTTTTGTGCCTTAATTCAAGGAACCTCAATGAGTTTCTCCTTGAGCATGCACAAGTTCCTATGAGTTAGGAGCTAATTCCTAAAAAGTAGGATGAGTTCCTAAAATTTAGGGCAAATTCCTAAAATTTAGGAAGTTTTCATGAAGCAGTTAACTGATGTGTCAAAGTGGAAGGCTGAGTTATCAGTCTTCTAGTGTGAGTTAATTGAGGAAAAGAACTTGTGCTTCACTCTCAAGAGATGGGAGGAGTTAAATGAGGGGTTAACTCACGCTAACTCAAACAATCACAAAAGCAAACTGCTTAATTAGAAACTCACCAAATTTGGCCATTCGAATTGCTTTAAAAGGAGGAGCAAATACACACTGTTAGTCATTGTTTTGTGAGCATGGGCTGGTGAGACAAAGAAATAGGAGTACACACAAGGTTGTGTGCGAGCTTGTGAGGAAGAGAGTGCAAGAGAAACTTGTGCACAGAATTATTGTGAGGAAGAGTTCCCTTGGGTGGTGCGCGTCGAAATAGGAGGAAATTCCTATTTATAGGAGCACCTATTGCGCAAGCATTTAGGGAGTAGATCAGGCTACAACAAGCGTGTTTTTCAAGCCTAGGCAAGGCAGAGAGAAGGGTGTATTCTCTATTGAAAACAGAGTTGTATTGTAAGATATCATTCCTTAGTTTCTATCAATAATATTTTCAACAATCAGAGGGTTTTCCCAGTTGGGTTCCCTAGAAATTTTGTGTCTTGAATTGTGTGAATTGTGTTTATTTATGTTCCTATTCTGCTGCAAAGTTTAGTAGAGAAATTTTGTGTTTATATGAGAAGAAATTATATTTCAGATAGCTCCTATTAGCAGATTAGAATTTTTTGGATTTTCTACACTTATAAATTGTTAAGAAACTTTGTATCTTGGTGAAAGTAAATTTGGTTTCAGTTTTTAGTTGCCTTGTTTTCAGTAATTCATCTAAGTATTTGCAGAGTTTCAAGAAAAAATAGTTTAGCCCATGGTTTTGTAATTACCTAATCCAAGGTAGTAAATGGATTGGCAGTCTACGCATGTCGCAGGATATATATATATATATATATATGTGTGTGTGTGTGTGTGTGTGTGTGTGTGTGTGTGTGTGTGTGTGTGTGTGTGTGTGTGTTGTAATACTGTAAAGATGAATATAATGATAAATCTTTCTGGTTTACTCGGTTTAGGTTTCCAAGTAAAATTGTGTGTGTTAATGTGATATTACAAATTGAAAAAAAAAATGGCTCTATTTTGCAACCGTTTTTGGTGGTTTTCAGCACACATTTTTTGTTTTTAGTGGCATTGTGGCACGTGATGGTTTAGCCCATGGTTTTGTAATTCCCTAATCCAGTGTATGGATTGGCAGTTTATGGATGCCGCAATATATATATAAATATGAACATACTAAAAAATCATTCTGGTTTTCCCAGTTTGGATTTCCAAGTAAAATATTTGTGTTGATGTGTATGTTTTTGGTTGCATCTTTTTTGTTTGATAATAATCTGTTTGCAGCAATTAATTGTACAGAGTTAAAACCTACAAATAAAAGACAAACCCATGATGCCATTAGTGTAGCATAGGAAGGCCTACACTCTATCAGAACCAAGGATTTACAATCGATGATAATTAAATTGGATTTATTTGAGGTGTACGACAGAGCTAATTGGATGTATTGAAAACTCATGTTAATGCATGTAAGACACAACCTTCAGGTGGTTAACTGGATAATGGGATGTGTTACTTACGTATCCTTCTCTGTTCTGTTCTATGGTTGTGCCACCAAGTTCTTCACACCTACAAGACATCTGAGACAGTGATGCACCATGTCCCCCATCTTGTCCCTTCTAAGTTCTTATAGTTGAGGGATTAAGCAAAGAAATTCAGGTAGCTAGACGAATGGGAGCAAGGGGATAAAATAGGCAGGAATTTTTATTTGACCCGCTTATTGTTAGTTGATGATGTGTTATTCAATTATGATGGATCTCTAGGGATGTGAAAAGACTAAAAGATATAATTGATATCTACAGTATTGCAACAGGAACGGAGGTAAACATGCTAAAACACACCGTGCCTTTAATGAGTTAGGGGAGGGGCATGAAAGAATGTTTCAACAGATTTTCCCTTTTCAAAAGAATGAAAGGAAGAAAGATTAGTAAAATTAGTTGCTTGAAGCAATCCCAGTATATTGGCATACCTTGGCATAAATCCCAGTAGAAGTTCTTGAAATTTTCAGGAAAGAGTATTTATATTTCTATTAGCCAGCGAAAAAGAAAAGGATAGAACACCACACGTTAAATGAACTCACATAGCAAAACCAAAGGAGAAAGGAGAATAGGGATTATAACATATACATTACTTTGGGAAAGCCCTTGCAGCAAGAAGTATGTGGAGATTAATTTCTGAGTAGTCTGTGAAAGCAGGTCAATATCCAAGCACATGTAGAGCCTCAAGAATCCAAACGAATCTTTTACTAATGTTTCTATTGTCTTGAAGGCACTAGTGGTAGCTTTCCCTCTTGTAGGCAACTGGCTAGAACAAAGAATTGGCAACGGGGAAAAAGTAAGATTTTGTGCATATCCTTAGGTCAGATGTGGGAACTCATAGATGTATAAATTCTCACAAGTGGCAGCTCCTGTGACCACCAACATATGACAGTAGGTATGGACAAGAGCCAACTAATTCGGACTGGAAGGGAACAATGTTGACCAATGGAATGCGTACCTGGAGGTATTAATTAGAAGTCATGTGAAGATTAAAAATGAAGCAAATCAATTAGTATGGACAAATAATCCCACACTAGGAGCACATACAGCCAAGCTAGGCTACAAAGCAATGTTTTACAATGAGATATGGAATGAACAGTGCTAGTGGTGAAAAACACTATGGAAAGTAAGGCCAGAACATTCATATGGCCGGCACTAAGAAATAAGCCTCCGACTTGAGAAATACTCCCAAAAAGCAAGCATGGACCTGGGTGGTGTATCCCTACAAACAGGGAAAAGAAATATCAACCATTTGCTGGTAAGATGCCCTTATACTAAATGTGTTTGGCATGAGATGGAAGAGCTTGCAGGTCTAAAAGTGATATGGTAAAAAGGACCTATAGAAAAATGTCTAAACGAGTTTCAAAGCCCTTAGAGAATTTCCACTGTTGACTACCTGGGGCATTTAGCTCTCAAGAAATTTAGCAATATTAAATGAAAACATCATCCCTTCATTCCAATGTTCCATTCAAATCTGATCAATTTATGGTAGGCTTAAAAAACCAATCAGAATTAAAATCCCAAGATAGATAACAGGAGTGATAATAGACAAAAATGTTTCTTGGGGATTCTTCAATGGAGCAAAGCAAGGTGTGCCACCTAAATGTGGAGCTGGGAGAATTATTTTTCTCGGAGAAAATACTACATGAAGTTCAGAGAATGTTTGGGACATGGTACAAACAATGAGGCTCAAATAGAGAAGCATAAAATGGTACAAAGACAAATGATGCTTAAAGAGACAATCGCTGCATTCTTATTCATTATTCTTATTCAAAACATTCTCTGTATCTGTGAAAAATGAGAAATCGTGACAACATTAGCCTGAATGGTACTGGATAATTTAGTTAAACCAAAAAAATGTAGTGTAACCCAATCAATATCCGTTGTCTTAGAATTTTTTCAACATCTCCTGCAGATATTTTGCGTATTCCACACTGTCTTAAGCATTTCAATTTAGGATAATCCTTGTCATCTTTAATGGCTAAAGATGGACCATGCAATATTTTCAATAGATTCTTTACATCAGCAGATGGCATGGCTAGCAACCTTAATGAATCACTTATATGTGGGAAAAAACCTGTAGGGTGAACACAGAATGGCTTAAAGATGTGGAACAATGCATGCATATTGGCCTCAAACTGGCAAACACCATAATTTGAAAATTTAGCATTGCTCAAAATGATATTAGTAAAAATAAATTGATCTAAACCGCTGGCCAAGCTTCGCCAGAGATCCATAAAATCAACATCATTGAGAACCTGTTTCACGTTCTTTTGTTGACCTTGCAGCACCTCTAATGCATCAACCAAGGGTAATGATATAGAAACTTCAGAACCATCTCCATTGGCAATCCAATCAGCTGTCTTGATCTCTTCTGCTGATTCTTTAATTTTTTCCTGCCATTGTTTCTTTCTTCGTACATATTCATGGAAACGAGCATGAAATCCTCTTAAAGTAACTGTCATGAACTTTGCAAGCCATTTTGTTTGAAATTTCTTGAATTTTTCAATTTCTTTATCAAAAATAGAGTCATTCAGATCAATGATGTTTCCTAATTGTTTTTCTGAATGCACACCTGCCATTATGTCTGTTCCAGTTTCTTCCCTCCTTTTTTACTTTTGGGCAAGCTGAAGCTCCAAAAAGAATATATCCTCACACCATTCCTTCACAATGTACTCACAGTACCGAGTAGCATTGATGGATATGGAAAATTTTTCCATAGCCTCATCATCTACCAAAGCAGTCAAAGCTTCAGCTTCTTGACACCGCTGAAGCAGGAAATCAAGATACACTGCGAAAATTGGAGCCGCAGCAGATCTGACAAAGTTAAAGCGTAGAAAAGCATCTGGCAAAGTATGCCAGCAATTTACCACAGCCCATGTAGTCGCAATTACGGACTCTGCCCCTGAGGGAGCCTTATAATCCTCCCTTGTTGAGAACAAAAAATTTGTATGAGCATTTTCTAAATTCAACTGACTATTAAAGGTGGAAAAAAAAATCTGTTTTTGTATTGGTTGTCCAGGATCTCTCTGTTTCAAGCTCCCCTTTTAGTTTTTCTTGTGCATCCTTCAGCTCTGTGTCAGCCCAAAGTTCTAGCCAATCAGGCCAATCACAAAACACAGACATACATGATATCCTGAGTTCCAAAATATTCAAAGACACCCCCAAAGTTTCTGTATTTTCCTTACCAGACAGTCCAATTCCTGACCTTACCACAAGCACTTTCATTTTCCTATCAAATGCAATGATAAGGTCAATGAGGTAAAGCCAAGAACACCTAGCCTGCATAGATGCTTTTTCCACCAAAATTATAACAAGGTCAGCAAATACTCGTCTGGCAAGATATGTTGAAATCATAGATACCATTGCTAAAACCCACTCTTATCTTGCATTATATCCTACAAGCCTTGCCTTATCTAGAAGGGGCTGTAAAGCATTATCTACAGTATCAAAAAATTCTTGGGTAACTCTATATCCCAGTGCAAAGATAAATTCAGGCTTTGCAGTCCACTTTGAAAAATGATATTCTGCCCTTGACGCAATTTGTGAAACCAATTCCTCAATACTCCAAAGAGATTCATGAAAACCTAATTTATTTTAATTGCCTCAGATTTTCCCATAGAAGAGTCCTCATAATTAAACTGATCAAGTTCACGTGCTTTGCGGTGCAAAAGGACTGATTGTAGAGTAGATAAGGCTAAAAAACTCACTGTATTGTTCCTTCGCATTTCCATGCATTTCAAACAGTGGGTTTGAGAGTCTTGGGGTTCCACCTTGATCATTAACTCCAACATTTGTTGCCAGAGATGATGGCCATCCAAGAGAAGTTAAAAGTGTGCGATAATCTGCAATAACAAGAGGCCTGAGGATAGCTACTGCATGATCTACCCTAACATCGATAGCTGTAACAAGGCGGCTCCACTGCGGCCTAGATTTTGCAACTATAGCTAAAACATCTTCAATATCCTTAAGAGACCTTATTTCCATCAAATGTTTCTCTTCAGGCCCTGTAACAACCTACCAACAAAAACCATTTGCTGGTAAGATGCCCTTATACTAAATGTGTTTGGCATGAGATGGAAGAGCTTGCAGGTCTAAAAGTGATATGGTAAAAAGGACCTGTAGAAAAATGTCTAAACATGTAAGGTACTCTGATAACCAATAAATAATTTAGTTACGGTACTCTGATAACCAATAAATAAACATGTAGATTTCGATCAATGGTATGGTCATTATTGGTATGTTACAACACCATTTAAACAGTAGAACACACGCAGTCTCAAGGGGAAAATCATTACAACAAAATATGCAACAAAATGAGGCAGCTTTTAAGACCATCACTCACCTCAGAATCAAAAGCTTTGAGAATTTTTCGAGCAGACTGCTTTCTAGAATTTGTAGCCATGGCACCTAAGACAACATCCTCAAGATCTCCAACTAAACCTTCCAGCTTCAATGTAATCTCTACAACAACTCATCTTCAAAATCACCATAATCAAAAGGACCAGAAATTTGTGGGGAAGTGGCACTCAAGAAGATCAAATAAGTGGCAGTGTAAGCCCAAAAATGTTGGAGAAAACAGGGGAAACAGTGGGAACAAAATAAAGGAAAACACAAATTTGTGGTAACTAATCATGCAATTTCCTTGTATTGTTGCCAATAAGTGAATTAACAAAATATTGTGAAAGGACTCTGAATACAAACCTGCATAGATCCTAACTTTATCAACTCGAGCTACCTCTCTTGCAAGTGCTGGCAGCTCTTCAACCAACGTTTGTTCGTTTCTGCCAAAAGGTTTGGACCTCTTCCCCTCTATAACAAAACATGGAAACGTACGCACCTCATATCATGAAAAAGGTCTATGACTAATTGTTTCAGATGAAGAAAACCCAGCCCCTACAGAAAAACACACTATTAAAGAGTTTCGGGGAGGGGGGTGCGCGCAGGAGTGGAACTCTACCTGAAATTGTATGAGATAAATCGGTGCGCATTTCGAGGGTGAGCTATCGAAGAAAATCTCCAATGTTTTGAGAATGACGAGTCCATTCCAGAATTGTGTGTGCAATCTTGGCATGGACATCCTGGAGAGATTCATCTATTTTCCGTCATTCATTAGTCAACTTAGAAGCCAAATCAGGAGCCTTTGCTAAATCATTTTTGGCATCAGCTGAGAAATCCTCCATGCAGTGCTAGGCTTCTTAGGTCTTTTAGTTTAAACCTTCAGATTCATCTCCTCAGACATGTAAGGAATCCGATAATTGGGAAAGTAAAAAAACCTAGAACTCTGAACTTCACAAGCCTCGATGAACCTACATATTGGTTTGCCTGTCATCACTGACATCTAGCGTTTCATTTTTTAGATGAATTTGTCTTCTTCTGAATGCCGGTTCTGCTGTAAAACTTCTGAATGCCGGTTCTGCTGTAAAAGATTTAAGGTTTCCGTTCTTTGAGATTCAAACTTGTTCTAGAACTCTTTAGAATAGCAACCTGATGGGGCGAATCAGTCTAACCCCTCCCTTCGACCCTATAAATCTAGGCGAATGCCATGGAAATCTGCTCCAACCATAAAAAATCGGGGGCAAATTTCATGTTTCCAGTTTTATGCGCCCTTTCTTTGGTGGGCTAATATTTAATATTTAATTATTTTTAAAATATTTATTGGGATAACTTTATTAAACTATAGAAAATGGGTTTTATATAAAAAAATTCGCCCTAATAAAATTTAAAATCCCTTAAAATTCGCCTTTGGGCTAAAATTCGCCCCTAAAATTTTCCCTGGTGCACTCTGTGCCCATTAACTCGAAATGTAGAACCAAACCCATCTATGGTGGTCAAGGTGAGTGTACCATTGTTGTGTAATTCTTGAATTTCGTATGGACTGAGCCACTTTGTTTGTAATTTTCTTGGAAAATATTGGAATCTAGAGTCATAGATGAGTGCCCAATCTCCTTTCTGAAATATCTTCTTCTTGATGAGGTTGTCATGCCACTTAGCTCGTTTCTGTTGGATGATCATTGTTCATTATAGAGCCAGTAGACGACATTTCATCTAGATCGTTTATTTGTTGAAGCCTTTTAACCTGGGCTTTTGTTAAGTCCAACCCTACCTCCTAGGTTGTTCTTAGAGTCTTGATTTTGAACTAAATAGGGAAAATAAGCTCTCTCCCAAATACTAGATGACATGGAGAGTATCCAGTGGGGTTTCTCTAGGTTATGCGATAGGCCCATAAGGCTTCTGCTAATCTAGTAGCCCAGTCCCAGTGATGTGCTGATACAGTTTTGGTAAGAATTGCCTCCAGAACTTTGTTGGTGCTTTCAACCTACCCGTTTGCCTACGGGTGGTAAGGGGATGTAACTCTATGGATGATATGGTGATTTTTTAAGGTGGCCATAATTTTATTACATACGAACTATGCCCCCCCATCGGTTATCACTTCACACGGAAAACCATATCGCACGAGTAACTCAAAAAGGAAAATAATCACAGATTCCTATGTGGCTCTTAATAAGGCCACTACTTCTAGTCGTTTCATTACGTAATGAATGGAAACCAATATGTAGGTTTCCTAGTTTGATGGTAGGTTGAATGGACCAACAAAATCTAGTGCCCACCTCTGGAATGGTTCTATCACCAATTGTGGCTATAATGGAATTTCATCTGCTTGGCCTGGGCCACCCATTCTTTGGCAGCTATCACAGGCTTGGACATATTTTTTTTCTTCTTTGAAAATCGTAGGCCAATAGTAGCCTAATTGTAACACTTTGTGCCAAAGAATCATGACAGGCCCATAGGATGTCATATATGTCGTCCTCCCTCATGTATCTATGTATGTGCATGTCGGCCCCTCTATTGAAGAGGTATCCACTGATCCAGGAGAACCTTACACTGCATTGTACAATTAGTTTCTGTTCTCTTGATTAAGTGTCTAGGAAACTTTCCTACTGCTAAGCAATTTTCCACGTTTGCATACGATGGCGTTTTACCATTACCGCAAACAGATGTTCGTCAAGAAACTAATCATCAAGTGCCAGCGTATCGTCAGTCTTTCGAACCCTAGATAAGAAGTCTGCAACCACATTTTCCTTTCCTAGACGATCCTTGATAGTTATGTCAAATTCTTCCAGTAGCAGCAACCAACGAGTTATTATCCCATTCGTGATTGATTTATTAGCTAAATATCTAATGGCAGAGTGATCAATATATAGGAGTACTTTATAGCTAGTTATATAATGCCTAAATTTATTAATAGCACAAATGACAACAAAGAACTCATTTTCGGTCACTGTATAATTTAACATAGTAGGAGTGAGGTTTTTGCTGATACAATAAATAGCATAGGGATTTTTGTCTTCTTCTTGACCAAGAATTTCCCCTAATGATGTGTCAGATGCATCTGAAGGGATGTGAAAAGGTTGTTTCCAGTTAGGCCCTTTATGAATTGGTCCTATCGAGACTAGTTTCTATAAATATGCAAAAGCGGTGTCACATTTATCAGTCCAGTGGAATTCAACATTTCCAGTTAACGCATACAAAGGTGCAGCTATTTTCGATTTTTTTAATTATAAATCTACGATAATATCCTGCATATCCCAAAAAACTGCGTACCTCTATCTGTGTACAAGGTGTCGCTAATACAAGGATTACTTCTATTTTTGCTGGATCTACCTGTATTCCAGCTATAGAGATGTAGTGTCCTAGGATCACTACCTTGGTCATCATCATGTGACATTTTTCATTGCTTAAACATAACCTAGTAGCAATACATCGCTCCAACACCTTTTTAGCATTTCTAAAGCTTGATCAAAGTCTTCACCATATGGTGTGAAGTCATCCATATAGATTTCAAGCCCCTCGTTCATTAAGTTAGAAAAAATGTTGATTATGGCTCTTTGAAATGTTGATGGGTCATTGAATAGCCTAAATGGTAAAACTATGTAAGAAAAAGTACCCCATGGGCAGGTAAAGTTTGTCTTCTCCTAGTCTTCAGGGGTTATCTGGATTTGATTGTAACCACCTAACCCGTCAAGAAACGAAAAGAATCATTTCCCTTGCAATGTGTCAAGGACTTGGTCAATAAAAGGCAAGGGGAAGTGTTATTTCTTTTTGTTTTATTCAGTTCTCTTTAATCCACACAAATTCTCCATTTCCCATTATTTTTAGGGATGATTACCAGAGGTGAGACCCATTTTCTATCTGAAATAGGACAGATGAAATTTACATCCAACAATTTTTGTAGCTCATGTTTTAAAATATCTTTTATGTCTGGATTTAACCTTTACTGAGGTTTTCTAATGGGTCGAGCTTTCTTATTAGTATAAATGTGATGGGTTAAAAGTTGGGGATCTAAGCCTTTCATGTCTGGGTAGTCCCAAGAAAATTCCCCTTTATGTTTCTATAGAACTTTTATGAGCCTTTGATTTTGGTTACTATCCAAATTTCCATCGATATTCAGGATCTTCCCTAGCTGGATCTCAATGGGTGTGCTATTATGCACGACGTTTGTGGGAATATATTGATCCTCAAGGTCTATCAAGGGGTCCTCTTGAACTTCATCTTCGTTGACTATTTTCAACATTTGGAATTTTAAATTTCCACACGTGGGTGGCTAATTCATAAAATTATTGATTACATAATCTTCAGTTTGATATTTAAATTTGAGAGCTTCTACTAATGTTAGAGGTAGATGAATTTTTTTCTCCGAATATGCATATGGATGTTTGTGGATTTTTACCATGGGTATCCTTTGTTTGGTAGGTGGATAAATAATGATGTTTTTTATGGAATCTCCTCTAGTGATGGTCATGCTACCTGTTCGGAAGCCTATGTAAGCATCAGTTGTCACCAGCTAAGGTCACCCCAGAATCAATGGATGCCCGTTCATCTTGTTCTTTGGATTGATAACCAAGAAATTAGCTAGATATTCCCATGAGTCTACTGAGACTAGGATGTCTTGCACTATTCCTTCTGGTTTGATAACACACGTGTCAGCAAGTTCTACCAACGTAGTCATCTGTTCTAATGCTGACATGCCTAGCTTTTTGTAGGTTTCCATAGTTAGGATGTTAATGGTTGCCCCTAAATCAACCAATGTGTTTGGAAAGGAGTGCCCAGAGATCTGCATAGTCACTATGGGATTTCCTAGGTCTTCATATTTTATGGGTGGTTCCTTACCTAGTAATAACTCAGATAGCATCCCTACCACATGAACGGTGGGCTCAACCTTTTTTTTTTTTACTTTATTTTTCCCACATAGCTCTTTAATTGTTTTTTCATAGATGGGAATGTCTTGTATGGCCTGGAGAAGAGGAATTTTGATACAAAGGTTTCTTAACTCCCCCAGGATGTCAAAATCTAGAGAGACTATTGGTTTAGGCAAAGGTAACCTTTCATGGAATGGAGGTGGAGATATCATAAGTTCTTCAGGCCCCTGTTGGTCAATCATTTCTTTTTCTTGGCCTACCTCTTTTCTCGTTACACATTATTTGCTAGGTTCTGTCGAAGTTCTAGATTTGGATTGAGTTGAAGTTGTAGCTTCTATTGGTGAGATAATATGTCCTAATCTTAGCCTTAGTTCATTGCATTTCCTTTGTTCGAGGTTTCATTATTAGATAATCTGAATTAGATGAACTGGTCTATTATTGGGATTAAGATTGGGTTGAGCTAGAAATTGAGGAAATATAATAGGTTGAGGGTTGTATTGAACTGGATATGGAGCTGGAAGTGTAGGTTGATTTTTGACCCCTGTTCCCATTAGCAGATTGGTAATTCCCAGGGGTCGCTGCCAATTTTGAGGCCAATTAGTGGGTTGAGAAGAGGATGCTAGCCACTATGTTTGATATAGAGTGTTTTCAAAATAAGGAGGGGAATAGGGAAATCTTGGCCAATTATTCCCTAATGAGGGTTATGCTGGTCAGGGCGATACCGGAAACGACTGGTTCCGCTAAAAAGGATTTTGATTCTTCCAAGCTACTGCAGGGTTTTACTGGTTAAACTGCAGAGAATAAAAGAACTGAGGTGGGTCTTGAGGCGTACCTAGCCGTGCCTACCATTTTTTATGCTGATTCATTAGGTATATTGGTTCTGTCTCTTCCTCTGCCTCCTTCTAAACTTCTTTCAATCCTAGGAGTGAAGGGAATTGGTCTATGGTATGGTCCTTAGTATAGATGGCACATGATTGAACCATGTCAAAGGGGCATTCCCTTTGGCTATGTTTCTTCTGATAGCATGGACAAAAAACGGCCAAGTTCTGCTCTGCTATAGCTTGCCTCTACTTGGCTTGTAAGACATCAAGCTGCATTATCAAAATACCTAAAATGTCAGTTTTAAAGTTTTCCAAGAGATTACCAAACTTGGCTCTAGTTACATTGCCACCAAGCTTCTTAAGGTCTTTTCTTAATTAGTCATGTTCACTAGATCTATTACGTGTACTACCCTTAGAGCACCTAATATAGAGGGAAATGATCTCATCATATTCTTCTTGGGAAATGTCCCCTTTTCCCATTATGTTAAGGGTTTCAAACCATTCTTCTTTCATTCCATTAATCATTGTAGCTTTTAAGATGTATTTGGATAACGTGGTATATGGAAACCTTTGTAAATTGTATTGAAATATTTCTACGTATTCCTCCAATGTTTCATTGTCCCTTGCAGACATATTGAAGATTTCATTTTTTATTTCTCAAGTCCGGTAATAGTCTTGATATTTATTAAGGAAAATGTTCTTCATTTGGTCCCAGTTATTAATGGTTCCCCCACCCAGTCCCATGAACCAGCGTAATGTTGTTCCCTTTAAAGTAGAGGGAAATAGTTTCAGTTTCTGATGGTCGGTGGTATAGTCATACCCCCTACATAGGACATCGAATTCAAATAGGAATGCATAAGTATCTTCCGTAGTCAACCCATGGAAGCTGGGGATGTTTTATAAGGGAATAGATTTCATAGGGGCATTTGCAGCATGGCCAACAATGGGGTACTCCAATGTTGATGTCTGCCTCTGATTCTGGTTTTGATTATTTTCCATTTGCTTAAAGATGTGCCAGTAATATTCAGGAATTTCTTGTTCTGGAGGAGTAATAATGGGGGGATTGGGAGGTAAGTGCGAAGGAAACTTTACAACTCTTCCTTGATTTGGAATACTGAGTATCTCTTTCTTGATCACTTCTTTAGGGGATTTGGGCTCCGAAGCTTTTGCTTCTATTGCACCGCTAGTTTCTCCTTCCCCTTCCTGTAAGTTACAAGAACCTCCCTCTCTTAAAGGGTCAGTAACTATATGATTGGAAGTTTGAAGGCTTAGCTCATATTCTTCTGTCTTGCTATGAATCTCAGCATGGGCTACAGATGGTGAGGCTATTGGTTGAGGGACAGTAGTAGGACTTTGAGTGGGAATGATTCTCGGTCCTATGGATGTCTGGGATTCAACTTTCTTAATGATTTCGTCTATATATGTTGTTCTTCCACGAATCACCGTTCCCTTGGATTTTGGGGATTTTAGAGGATGATTTTGATTTGTTTCTATCTTTTTCTTCCTAGTCATAAAATAAGAGCACCTATTATACCAATCTTTGCACAATTTTCTTAGAAGCGGGCTAGGGAGCAAGTGTTTTTCTTACTAGTACGCAAGTTCGTACCTCTCATTTTTAATACCCAATTCCTCACAGCAATGGAGGAATATGAATAAAGGATATCACTCTTAACACTCTCCCAAGAAACAGCGCCAAAAATATTGATTCAAAAATGTGGCTTATTATAGCCAACCTGTAGACTTCTCATTCAATTGTCAACCCATGGTAAGTCTTCTTATTTCAAGGGTGTAAGCACAGTATATGCGAGTGAGGTCGACTGATAGTTACTCTATATTTCCTATGAAAATAATTATCTAATTCTCGAAGTTCAATCAACTCAAAGAGAAATGGATTGGTGAAATGTAGCTAACTGTTCTGTCTAGTTTAGGAGGAGAGAAACCTATAATTGAACAACATAATGATGGTTTGAATAGAAATCTTAATGAATTGAACAATAACCTTAACGAATTGAATGGCAGCCTGAATGAGTTGAAAAACAATATAAATAAACTGAATCAGTAGTTACTTATACAATTTTGCATTGGAATTCTCTTTGTGAACTGACTAATTGACATCTTACTGTACTTAATGAAGAATTGGATGCCTTGTCATACTAAGAAAAAAATCTAATTAGTAAAGATAAATAACATTGACCAGTAATTATTCAAAGGTTCATAAATTGACTGCAAAGGCGTTGAAAGGAAGTGCAACATCTAACAATGATAAAGCATGATTCTAAATCAGAAAGCACGAATGTGATAAAAAATTATTCTAAACCAGAAAGAACGAATGTTAAATTATTCCGATGAAAGAAAAACTATAACCTTATTTAGTGGAAAATTAATTTACAACTACATGAGATAACTCGATATTGATTCTGTAATGCACAACACAGACATTAGCGGGGAACTACCAGGGGTTGGGCCAAGACCACCAGAATCTCTAACGCAATGAAAAACTCAAAAGATGATTGCTCAAAACATCAAAACTTTTTATTAAATCAAAGGATAATACAGGGATACAATTAAGCAGTTTTGTCTTGAAGCGTTGATTACAGAAGGAAATTCCTATCTCCCTTTCTAGTTCATCCTTGGTCCCTTTTAAAGGAATTTTCACACAATGGGACAAGATTTCCCAGAAGACAACCCGCTGCACGTGGCTATCATTTGGGTTCTTGATATTGGATCTATATTTATTCCTTTTGCCAGTTTCTGGAAGCTACTGAGATTCCATGAGTCCATGTCTGTCGGTTGTATTTTGGTTAATGTTGGTTTGGCTGCTCTTCTTTCTTATAAATAGAGATACAATAAGTCAAATTTCCGTTATTAAGGCATTTCCTTTTATCGTTAGTCCAATTTCCCTAATTTTCATAAGCCTTCTCTATCTTTATTGGTAAAATGAGGAAGAATTCCCAAAACTGTGTCATAATTCGAAGTAATCATAGGGTGGAAATGTACCTTAATTCTGGCCCAAAAATGCCAAAAATATAATTTAGTGAAATCATTACATGTGAGGCCATGACAATGAAATGATTTGTGCAACACCAAATTTCATCCCTACTATCTTCAACATTCATCCTGGGCATCGATAAGGGTGAAGGCCACGTGGGGGCACATGGCCTATGCCACATAGATAATATTGAGTGAGACAAGTCATCATTTAGGGTGACCTATTAAGTGTTAATGGAGTGATTTTAGGGGTATTAAAACCTTTTTTCAAAACCATATTAAAACCATACCAATGTTTAACATGTGAATAAGGGTATAGAAAGGTTACTATAATAGGACCATAGGTAATGAAAATATTAGATTTATGTATAGAGAGGTTAATATAGGTGGAGGTTGATGTATATAAATATATGTATGGTTATGTAAAGATATGAAAAGGTTAATTTATAGATTAATGTATGCAAAGATGGGTTAGTAAGGTTAATCTAACATGAAAAGTACATGATAACCAAAAAAATTTTTTGGGGATATGACAGTGGCACTTTCACTTATGGTTGCATTCAATCTCACTAAAAGTGGTGCCTTTAGTTATGAAACACCTTACTATTGGTAGCCGTCTCCACCCACAAAACAAAATAATTCAGAAATACAAATGGAATCAATGGGGGTCTCATATGGCATGAAATTTTCAATGCATATTTCTTCTTCCTAGCATGTTTACAACAATCGTTGCACAACTTTGGACAAGGAGCAATGGCCATTCTACTGTATAGAAGGACCAATCATTTCCTTGTTTTTCATAGCTTTGGACAAGGAGTAATGGTTTTTAACCTGCAAAGAAGGATAAATATTTAACATGTTTTGCACAACTTTAGACAAAGAGCAATGGTTGCTCACATGTAGGTAAGGATCAATATTTTTTGTGTTTTGTACAGTTTTGGACAAGGAGCAATGGTTGTTGACCTGTAAAGGAGCAATATTTTCCCTATTTTGCATTTGTTATTTCATTAGAAAATAATTTAAACTTGAACTTATTTTCAAAATTTTATTATGACTAAAAAAATATGACATAAAATCTCACATAGGTTCACATTGAAATCATATTGCCATAGACAAGATAGACATAATCAACATTACAGTGACATTGCCTTAGACATTTCCTTACAGAATAGAAAATTCAATTTTCTACATGTAAATAGACCTAAAATAAACTACAGGATCATGTACATTGTATACAGATTCCTACTTGAATTTCCTAAGAAGCGCTTGTTGTATTGTTGTTGACATATTTTACACAACCTCATATAATTAGGAGATTTTGGTACATAGAACAAAGTAGGTGTATATGCAATTAGATTATGTATCTAAATATTAAGTTTAATTCTTTCTTCACTTTGCAGAAGCCAACATATTTAGCTGATGTATTTGTAAGGAAGAAGCTTCTAAAACAAATCTTTAGGAAGGATATCAGTAAGAAGGATCATGTTTGTAGTATTGAGTTGTGACTTCCTTGTTTTATTAGTCCTGTAAATTTCTGCAAAACATGGGATTAAGTTCCGACCTAACTTCATTTTTATGCTTTTGCAGCAAAAAGGAAAAAAATTCAAGGGATCTATCATAATAGTTCCAAGATTATATAATGAATGGTATGCTTGAGATAGAAAAAGGTAGGCACAAACTTACCAACTAGAAGATAATGATCCCAATAAAGTGCGCAGTTTACCCATATATTTCGAGAGGGTAGTATGCCATAAAATTATAAAATGTCTATAACTTTGATTTGTTTTACTTCTATCGAACTCAAAGTCATATCATTTTTAGCCTATTGCATTGAACATTCAAAGAGTATCACGAAATAATTTAAAGGACATTGTTTAGTTATAGAGTTGAATACGATGGGAGTGAACTATATTCTATAGCATTTAAAAACCGTTTTTTAACAGTAGTTTACAGGTAGATGAAATGGTGACTTGTTAAATGATTAACTATTCCCTTACATAGAACGCGAGCATGATACCAGTTCCAAATTTATATTATCAATGATATGTATTAATTGAAAAGGGGAGCTAAAGACATCCCAACTGCGAGATAATAATCTTGAAAAATAATGCTTAGTTTAAGAAATGTAGTAAACAAATTGTGGGCCTCAAGATTAACAAATTACCAATAGATTTCCAAAGTATTCTATTGAATACAAAAGAAGTGTTCATCAATCACATTATGAAATGTCAAAAACATTAACAAGTTTTAGTTTTATGGAATTCAAAAGTCATCTCACTATTAGGCTATTGCATGTATGATTCAAAATGTGTTACCACAATATCTCATTAATGTGACAGATGGTCTTAGTTTATAAAGATTCGTGTAATGGTATTGAACCATTTTATGTAGTGTTTTAAAACCCTTTTTAATAGTTGTTTACAACACCAGTGACACATCAAAGTGTGAATTTTTAGTTTACCTTGAATATCACCCATTACTTAGGAGAGAAATATTTGTCTTGTTCATATATACCAAGAAGTTTCAATCAACACCATGAACTCGAAAAGCACTTTCAAATATTCTTAGGTCGTTCAATGTTTGAGGAACAAGGACAACATAATAATGATGTAAGCTGCTCATTATATTCACTCATGCATCTAACTCACTTTTATGTGCTTTTTATTAAATCTATTCACATTCAGCCTTAGATCATTGATGATTTTAGATCATTATTCCCTCTCTAAGGAAATTTTAAGTCGTTAAACTCGAACTTGTGAAAAAAATAAATATAAACCATTCAAAATTTTTATCTATCTATTAATATTTAGGCTGGCTATTAGCCTTGTAGGAGATTCGTTTGAGGGCTGAAGTAGTAGGATTGGTTGAAGAATATTCAAGAGCATCAACATTGATATGAATATGGACAAACTAGTTTTTCCATGCTACCTTTATCATAAGTATAAAATAAAAGTGTGCTTAAGGATCATCTCAAATAGAAAGTTATGAGAGGGTTCATGTGGCAATATTTTATGTATTTTATGATAAATTTTTTATGTAAATTAGCTTTAAAAAGACATGAACAAAAATTAATTTGCATAGAATTTAATACATAACAAACACATTACAGAGAGTTGATAAAGGAGTTCACCACTCCTAGGCTACATCTCCTTAGACCTGCTTCAATGGCTTGGCCCTCTTTGGATTAATGGCCAATTATCTCATTAAATGCATCTACATTGCTCCAATGGATTCCCAACCTACTCCAATGGATTCAGAAGACCCAGAAACCCCTAATTAGCCTCTTTTGGCTCTTAAAATGGTTTTTAACTAGAGTAGACATGGTAGAACTCAACATATTTAATATTCAAAGTGGAAAAGTCAGTTACAAAAGTGATCCTATGCCTCTGAAACCTATACCAAACTGCTCAAAATATCTAAAAATTCTATGATAGACCCTTCCTGAGCCTAATTTGGTTGAATATGGCTCTAGTTATGGTTTCCTCAGTTTTTGGCCTAGGAAACCCCCCCTTTTTTTTTTCAGAGGAAAAAAATACGCTGATTATATTAGTATATAAAAGCCTAGGAAACCCCTACAAGATTGGAGTGAATCTAGCTAACTCCAAAAAATTTGGAGTTCCCACCAAAATTGGTGGACTTCGCTAATGCCTCCACCAAGATAAGAACGGATTAGTTGAGCGTTAATCAGGATTAACTGTGTTTAGGCGCTAATTAAGGGTGTTTAACAAAATCTGAATCAACATACGAATTAGCATAATTAAAGGCTTGATTAATGGTTAATAAAGCCCGTATTACGGTTTAATCTCCACACTTACTTTGTAGCCCCGTTGACAGTCAGGGCGCATGGTCCTGTGGACAGAGGGCTGGCCCTCTTTACCCCCAAAATAAACCATAATCGAATTCAAATATGTTTGTATGACATACATTGTTAAGATCTAATGCTTAGGAGAGGTGGTAGAGCGTTGCAATTGTGTTGGGGAGGTCATGGGGTCGAGCCCCACATCTGCCCATCCACCGTAATAATTTTTTTCTGCACCACTAATATTAAATTGAACCATACATAACCAATTTTGACCTTTAGGGAGGGCACATGGTAACCTCCAGGCTAGCCACATGTCATCACCCCATTGGTCCTCCAACATCCAATCAAAACCTGACATGTGGCCCTGAAATTTGGGCCAACGACAAGCTTAAAAGTGTTAGCACACCATTGGCTAGAGGAAACCAAATTTTGAGAAATAAATTGACCCCTTTGACGGTGTTTGACTTTTTTTTAAAATTTTCTTGTTTGGGGAAGTGGAAAAAATGCTATAAATTTCTCATACGGATTCTGTTTTTGATGAAATGGAGTGCAAAAAAATCAAAGCAATGAGCACTTCATGGTCGTTATGGGTTCGAGGGATTCATAGGAAATTTATTTCTTTACAAATTTTGTCCCCCAATTCAGTTAAGTTCACTTCTTCACACTAAAGGGATTTTGAACCCACAAAAGTTGGTTATCTGATGAGATTTTGATACTCTTATCTTTTTCAAGTTCTATCAACATGATTCTACTTGAAAAAATTCATGAAAACCACATTGGTTTACTAACATGTCTTGACTTGCAAATGGCTTGACACTTCAAATAATGTCTTCATTTCGCTGTTGATCCAATCGATAGTTTTTGGCTTCTTTCTGACTGATTTAAAACCTTGATGTACCAATGTGATTCCTCGATGCTTGGAAAGCCGAATGATAGCCTTCCCACTAAGAATCATGTTCCTCCTTTGCACACACATGCATTCGATGCAAGCTTCTCCCTGGAAACTACTTTTCCGAGTTAAGTTCATCTGAGTGAAATACAACAATGAGTTCCAATATAAGTAATCACAAGAAAATAAATGACCATTATTTTATCACCATGGTACCAAATTATACATCTGGAAGAATGTCTTCACCATATATTTTGCTTCTTGGCGTCAACACATCAAATGGTATACAATGGTTGTTGTTTTCATTGCAAACGTTTTGGAATCTTTTCCACTTTCAACTTCTTGATTCCATCATCCTCCAGTATTGAGATACTGCTCATTCCAGGACTTGATAATGAAGGCTAATCATGAGATTATCACTCAAGAATGGAACTTCTGAGACATCTTGTCAAAATAAAAACCGTTAACTTGAAAAACACATCATGCAAGAAAAAAAGCTTGACGACCTCTTCCTTTTGTTCCTTCAATGCAACAAATGTTACATCTTTTTAACATCTGCATGCATTCTTACATCTCGGTGTACAAACCCATTGACCAAACACAAGTTGACAAAACATGTATCTTCAAACCATTGACTCTTAAGTCAAAAAAAATCATGTACAACACTTGATGATCCTTTTCCCAAAAAGCAAGAATTCCACATCTCATGAAACAATTCGTCAACATCTCCCTTTCATCCTTGGAGACTAAATCAACTCTTCCAAGTTGATAATACATACATGTAACAATCAATTTACTAACAAAAATCGATCACTCATGCAAGTGCAAATGATCAACACTCTCAAGTTGACAACATACATGTTAACAAAGAAATCAACCAACACAAGTCAATCACTCATGCATGTTCAAGAACAATGAAACTATAAAAAATTTCTCTGTTCAAACACAAAAACTCTCATGCATGTATACACTACTCAATTCTCTCGCAAGTACAATAACAACTACAAGAATCCCATTAGTATGTACAAGTAATTAAAGAGCTAAAATGACAAAATTTGATGCAACAAAGTGAATCCACATACTCCACTTTTAAAAAACTTCCTGGCGTAAACTGAAACATGAATTCTAGAGAAAAAGAAATGCATTCACATGCTAATTACAACTACAAATTTCCATCTTTTCTGCATCTAATTGGGTCAGCATAAATATACTTTTCCAACATCTTTCCTCGTGCAATACAAAACATAATTTTCAACACAAAAGAAATGCATTCAGATAACACGAAATGCATCAATAAGGCAATATTTGCATCAATTATCAAATTAAATGGAAGGCCTTAATTGGTTAAGAAATGAAACCATCTCTTTCCAAACCACTTCAATGTCGCTTCTTTCAGCTGCACTTTATCATGTGTATCATCCTTAACCACATCGATTATGGAATCCTCTTTTCGATTCTTAATATCCCTCCACCTTCTTCAAGTGTCGTGGATGACTTATTGGATAAAAATTCTAACACTTGTCTACAAGATGACCCTGCTTATGGAAATGACTGCAAAATAATTGCATCTTCTTTTTAACATGCTTTGTATTGTCCATTGAACTTTTGGCTTTTATTCTCTTTTTTTTTGAAATATTCCTGTGTATGGCTATCATCTTCCAACACCTCGAAACTGTATTTTTTTTCAAACCACAAAAGGAACATGTAAATTTTCTCCATATGTTATGTGAGTATTTTCCATGTTTATTATAACTAGAAGCAACTTAATTATAGGTAGATTTATACCTTGCACATTCACCTTTGTAGCCTTTTTTAGGAGGTGAATTTTATGAGGCAGTGGCTCCCTTCGGAATACCAACAATGGCATCAAGGGCCTTAGAGCTTTCAACTTAATCATGTTTTCCATTTCCATTAGTTGCATGCTTATGACCATCTTCTTGCAAAGTGGGTGTAAATATTTTTCATTCCTCATGAACACAAACTTCACAAGCTTGAGGTAATGAGCATGTAATGAAAGTATTTCTTGGAACACCTTCATGTGCCCCTTGGCATTGGAGCATTCACCATCATGTTGTCCATAACCAAGACCCAAATACCTAGGCCTTTCCTCAACAACAATTGGCTCAACTGTGCCTTGTGCGTGTTTTCCCAACACTTTACCTTCAGAGCCCATATTGATCAAAAATTTGGACCCTATTCCTCCAGAGTCTCTTTCAAAAGCACCAAAATATTCATCTCGAGAGGAAATTGAAGATAAAATTGAATTTCATACCTCTTTTTCATGTACATACTTGGATAGGGTTTCTTTTGCAATATGGATTTCATTCTCCATCTCTTGCATCTTTTCTAGAATCTCTTACTTCTCCTTCTTCATGGAGATCAATGACTTATGAATTATAGTGCTCTCCTTCTTATATTCAACCATATCTTGCACAATATCTCTCATGATGAAGACATTCTACAACATCTCTTCACCAAAGAGTCTTGCTAAGGAATATTGATTAAAAACATCACTTTATGAAGTTTCCATGACATTCGTAATGCATAAAAATATTCTTTGATGTGATTTGAGAGTAGGGTCCTCAATATTGACCTTCTCCTAAAGAGAGGAGATACACAGAAACATACACACAGTTTAATTCTTCTTGCACAAATACAAAACCAATAGCTAATTTTCTAGCTAGCCTTGGAAACCTTGAGATAAAATTGGGCTAAAATGAGATAAACTATCTTATGATACCAACTTGATCTGAATATGGAAAAACTAGTTTTGTTGTGCTAGATTCCTCATCAGTATAAAATACAAGTGTGCTTAAGGATCTTCTCAAATAGCAAGTTCTCAGATGGTTTATGTGTCAAGTTTGTTTGTCTTTAATGAGAAATTATTTAAGTAAATTAGCTTTAAAAACACATGAATATGAAGTAAATTGAAAATAATGTAATACGCAACAAACAGATTACATAGATTTGATGAAGGATTTCACCCCTCTTGGGCTACACCTCTTTGGACCTGCTTCAGTGGCTTGGCCCTCTTTGGATTAATGGTCAATTCTCTGATTACATGCATATACATTGCTCCAATTGATTCCCAACCTGCTCCAATGAATTCAAGAGATCTAAAAACCCCTAAGAAAAATCTTTTGTCTCTTCGAATGGTTTTTAAGTCAAGAATACATGGCCTCCTCTCCCGATGGCCCTGCACATAATTAATCTTCAAAGTGGAAAATCACATAAAAAGTGCTCCTTTTCCTCTTAAAACTACATCAAACTACGCAGAATATCTAAAAATGCGAGGATAGACTCTTCCTGAGCCTAATCTGTTCGAATATTTCTCTAATTATGGTTTCCTTAATTTTTTCCATAGGAAACCCTCCAAAACTGGAGTAACTCAAGTTAACTCCAACAAATTTGGAGTTCCTACCGAAATTGGTAGACTCCGCCAAATCCTCCGACAAGATAAGACTATATTAGTTGAGCGTTAAGCGGGATTAACTGTGGTTCAGCGGTAATTAAGTTTGTTTAACAAAATTTGAATTAACGTACGAATTAACACATTTAAACCTTGATTAATATTTAATAAAGCCCAGATTACGATTTAAACTTTGCACTTATTTTATGGCCCTGTCGGATGTCACGGTGCGTGGTCTTGTGGAGTGAGGGCTGACCCTCTTTACCCCGGCCATAAACCATAATATAATTGAAATATAATTTGATGGCATACATTGTTAAGATTCAATGTGTAGAAGAGGCAGTAGAGCATTGCATTTTTGTGGGTGAGGTCGAAGGGTTGAGCCCGACCTCTGCCCATCCACCATAATAAAAAGTTTCTCCACCACTAATATTAAATTCGACCATACATAACCAATTTCAACCTTTGGGACGGGATACGTGGCAGCCTCCGGGCTAGCCACGTGTCATGACCCCATTGGTCCTCCAACATTTAATCAAAAATTGACTTGTAGACCAAACATTTGGGCCGACCACAATAAGAAAAGTGTCAGTGTCACACCTTCAAATTTCACACCCAACAAAAAAATTTCTTCACGAACTCAGACTTTTAAGTATAGGTTTATTATGACATTTCACCTTTTTATCATGATACTTTTCATCATCATATGCTATCACAATTAAACCCTCTACTCCTACTTCTTACCTTATGTTATTTGCATTTCAAGGGTGAACATATTTTACATGTCTTTGACCTTTACACATGTCTCGCATACCCTTGTGAATTCACCTTTGACTTAAGGGTCGCATAACTCATTTATTTAATTATTGAGTATAAAGTAACCCTATGGCCCATTAACACGTATAACAAAACATGATTTAAATGAACCTTTCCACTATCCATAGTTACGATTCCTCCGCCATGTATCTTGGTATAGACTTGAGGGAATGATTTTTTTTTTTGTTTATATGATTCGACATAATATTGTGAATGGATTGGGTTCCATGCGTTTGTTATTAACCCCCATATCCGCCTGTTGACATGACCACACATCACGGCACATCATATTTCCAAATCGACTTCAGATATTGTACTTTGAATTGAATTCAATATCCACGTAGAGCGTAGGGTCAAAATGGATTTTAGTTGCTATGTGCATCGCCGCGAGGAAAAATTGTATCCACGTCAGGCGTCATAATAAATAATTGAATGTTGTATGGTTTGTGGAGTTCGTCATACCCCTTCTCTCGCTTGCCTGGTGAATCCACGTCGATGCGCTAGCTCGACTGATGGAGTGTACAACAACCATGCCAATATATGTAAAGGACATATCGACTTAAATTCGGACTTAAACTCCATTAATACGATACGATGGTCTTAACTCTCCACTGCTACCCTCGATCTGTGGCTTGGCTTCCACGATTCTGCCAAGTGGACGATGGTGATCGATTCTGGTTAGGGTTAAGGCGATTATCGAAGAATTATATAAGTCTTTAGGGTAGAGCTAAGTCGGGTTTCTGCATTCTTCAATTCGTTGTGCACCTCTGCGTCTGCACAATTCTACATTCGGCCGAGGGTTTGTGATTTTCTGTTGCAGAGAAAACCATGGCGCTTCAGTTCCATCAACCAGATATCAGGTAATTACCTCAGCGCTCATTTTTACGTTATTGTGTGCTTAAATTATTTTAGGTCGTTGCTCATAGTTGGCCATACGCCGGTTCTGAGTATGTATTCACTCCTCAGTAAGGGGAATACTTCTTGTTTTAAGATACGCGAGTCATACTCTCAGCGCCAAAATGAGGTTGGGTTATCGTCGACCCTACTCTGGCGAGTTCACAAGATGAGACTAATCCGTCTTATGCCTCTTGTGCAGTGTTTTTCACATCCTTTCAAGCAGACGTCTAATATTTAGTGGATTTTTATGAGGTAGGTTCTTGTGTGTCTCATCTCTGTCTTAAATTGTAACTTCCTCCCTATTCTCTTCGAAGGTATTGCGTATTAATCCCTCTCTGTATACAATTTTGATTATAGGGCATGACGTATCTGAACATTATGCTCCACAGGTATTGTTTTAACCTCAGTATTAGTTTCATCTTTGACTTGATTCCCTACGATAGTGCAATTTGACTAATTCCCTTTTGTTTTGTTTGCATTTGTCGTTTACAGGTAAACGAATGTTTATGGCATGCTTGTAAATGCAGTACGTAATATTTTCAATCGTTAGGGTTGCTAACGTGGACCTCTTCTCCGTCCAGGTCGGTATTCTTATGGGATTTATTGCCCCTTTCCTATTGCGTCGTTTTCATGGGCGTCGAATTATCGACCTCTTATGCTGTTGCACAGAAGGGCGCTTGTTTAGATTGGTTCTATTGAGATAGGGGTTGCAAGTTTTACACCCCAGCCTGATAGGCTCCTTATGTATTTTGATATTATGGGACATATATGTATATTCCCTATGCTGTTAGGTTGAATTTCAATATACTATGCATAGTACAATTTTACCGGGACTGTATAAATCGTGTGTAATTTTCTCCTATATATACCATGAATTTTAACTTTGTTTATTGTGCTCGTCAGCACAGAAACAGAATTTTGGTAACACTATTATGGTTCCAGATCATCAGAATTTTCAGGAAGATTTTGTATAATTTCTATCTCTTCTTCTGATGTATATTATTCTTATTGTGTCATAATGACAGTTTCTCTGTTCATGGTTATATTGAACTTGTCTAGGCAGATGAATGGCATGCTGGAAATTATGAGTCCATTTTTACTCCTAAACATAAGTTAATATTTATGGAAGTCTAGAAATTATATTCTCCTATTTTCCATAATTGTCTGCATACCTTTCTATTCATCAGTTTCTTATCATTTTATTATATCTAGTTACCCAGCTCTTGTCTACCTGTGTACATAATAATAAATGTTTCTGAAGGCTGGTTATGGGATTGGAACCCATTCCCTTTTTCCTCTTGATCAATGGAAATAGTGTTTATATAAATGTATTGTACATACTGTTGAAATAATTTTACTCTTTGCTACTGTAGTTCTCAACTGCTTACTCATAATTTATATCCTATATGAAATCAATTTCAGTGATACGACATGAGAGTAGTTTCAGGAGACCATAATTTCTAGTACATTTTGTTTATAAATAGGTACTCCTTTCCTCCCCTAGACAAAGTGACTCATGCACAACCTGGTTGATTTAAACCATTTAATTTTCTGGATAAAAGAGTTTCTTGGCTGAACCTGAGATCAGTTTATTGAATCTCTCCCTCTGTTCTTTCATAAACAATATAAGTTTTAATTTATATCCTGCTATGGTTCTGGTATACTATAGTGAATTTCATTTCTCTCTATGGTAGCTGTAAATAAAATTATGCTAGGAAACAGAAGCAGATTAAACCAATTTCACAATGGTTCCTAAAAGAACAAGGTTTCCTCAGATTTAAGCCAACCCTGGTTTTAAACATTCTGTGGAATTCTACTTTACAGGATTTTCCTCTACAACTATACAGAATGACTAGGTTACTGCCTGGTGATTACATTCTGTTAAATGTAGACTAATCAAATATAATATCTTAGAGACAAATTTTGTTTTTATATGTAGCCAATTCATACCATAATAAACAAGGAAACAATTTTTCTCAGAGACATACCACTAGTGCAGTAGACCAACCTCCCAACCTTAGAGTCCTTCTGTCTCCCAGAACTCACCCCTGAGCTAAGATCACCTCCTATAGCATATTAACCTCTAATCTGTACACGAGAAGCTTATTTAAGCTATTGTTCCCCGAAGCATGTTTCTAATTCTGCGTCCAGAATCTCAGGATGCTTTTCTTCCTATTTGCCTAGGCTTCCCATTTAGGGATTCTTTAAAGCTGTTTTATGCTTTTCCTCAGCTTTTCCAGCTTTTTACCTCTTCCCAACTACTTTCCTCCTCATTGGGGAAATTCAGATTTTTCCTCAAAAATCTAAATTTAAAACTTACTATCTTCCAAGGATTTTTGAAAGATTGTGGGGAAATATTTGCCTCATCCATCCTCACAGGTTTAGCAAGTGATCTCATCATCTCATTTTTGGTCAATTTGCACCACAATAATTTATTCATTTCCTCAATTAAATGTTTAACTACATTCACAAAATAATTATCCTTTGGGGTCCACTCCCCTTAGGATGTAAAGTTCAAGTATCTAACTTTAAAATGCAATCACATGAATTGGGGGTGTTACATATTCCCCCTCTGAAAATAAACACCGTCCTCGGTGTTGTTATTCAACTACTAGAGTTTATTTTTCAAATAAAAATGATATTTTTCCATCATTTCAGTCTCTCGTTCCCAGGTAGCTTCTTCAGCAGTAAAGTGCTTCCACTGCACCTTTACTCTGGCTATCGTTCTGCCTCTCAATTCAATTTCTTCCCACTCCAATATTTGAAGCGGCTCTGGCAGAAACTCCCCTTCTGGTTCCACCTGTACAACATTCCAATCAACTATGTGAGAAGCATCATGCACATATCTTTTTAACAATGAAACATGAAATACATCATGAACTCTAACATGGGGTGGTAAGGCCAGCTTGTAAGCCACTGGTCCCACCCTTTATAATATTTCAAAGGGACCACAATATCGAGGGGACAATTTTGCACAACTCCCAGCATAAAGGGTGCTCTTTTTGGGTTTAATACGCAAATATACATGCTCCCCAACTTTAAATTCTCTATGCACTCTTTTCTTATCTGCATAACTCTTCTGGCGATCTTCTGTTGTCTTGATGTTCTTTTGTATCTGTTTGAAAATTCCTTCCATTTCTTGTAAAGCATCGGGTCCCAACATCAGTTTGTCTTCTGGCTGACTCCAGCTCAAAGGGGTACGACACTTCCTTCCATATAGTGCCTCAAATGGACTCATTTTGATGGAGGATTGATAGCTGTTATTATAGGAAAATTCAACTAAATGTAAGAAATCTTCCCACATTGAGGGTCTATCCATCACATACATTCTCAGCATGTCCTCCAAAATTTGATTAGTTCTTTCCGTTTGACCATCAGTCTGAGGGTGGTAGGCGGTGCTAAAATTCAATTTAGTGCCCATTCCTCCAAATAACCCCTTCCAAAAGGCTGCTGTAAACTTAGCATCCCTATCAGACACAATCACCTTAGGAACTCCATGGAGCCTTACTATCTCCTTCAGGAACACATTCGCTACTTGAGCTGTTCCAAAGGTAGATTTCACTGGTATAAAGTGAGCAGCTTTGGTTAAAGTGTCTACTACTACCATTACAGAATCATGCTGGTATTTGGTTTTGGGTAATCCTATAATGAAGTCCATGGAAACGGTGTCCCACTTCCATTCTGCAATGGGAAAAGGGTTCAGAAGGCCGGTAGGATGCTGATGTTCCACCTTAACTAATTGACATTCCATGCATCTACTTAAATATTCTGCTACCTCTCTCTTCATTCCTAGCCAGAACAACTTCTTTTTCAGGGTTGTTAACATTTTCTGATACCCTGGGTGCCCTGCATAAGGTTGTTTGTGATACTCATCCAGAATTTCTCTTTTTAAAGACTATACATTGGGAATATACAATCTGTTCTTATAAAAAATCAGCCCTTTTTGGTTCTGGGAAAAGTCAGTTTTCTCCTTTTTCTATAATTTCACCAAAAGTGTTTCATAATTTGGGTCTTGGTTGGCAGCCTTACTCACCAATTCTTCTACATCTATCTGAGCACTACTTCCAATATTATTGATATGCTGACAAGCATTTCTGCTCAATGCATCAGCAAATTTATTCTCCTTCCCTCTAATATGTCTTATGTCCATGTCAAACTCACTTAAAAAGGACAGCCATCTGGCTTGTCTGGCATTCAGTTCAGTTTGAGAAAAGAAATATTTGAGACCATGGTTCAATATCAGGTTGTGACAAAGATTGTTTGAATATGAAAATCAACTGTGGTCAACGATGATAATTCTAGGATTTGTAATATTTATCTTAGGGTTTATATTCATTGGGTTTATAATATTAATCGCTTGGCTGTAATATTATTCCCTTGGGTTTATAATCCTTTTTTTAACAGAATTAATCCCTTGGGTTTATTATTCTTATGGTTTTAATAATCTAAGGGTTCATATTCTTACGATATAATATTATTCATTAATTTTATTAACGCTTATTAGTATTTTATAAGTTGGGTTTATAATATTTATCCATTGCGTTTAATATTATTTCCTTGGGTTTATAATCATCGTCATCCATGGTCCAATGTCATAATAAATATGAAAATCAACCATGGTCCAATGTCTTATTGTGACAAATATTGTCTCCATATGAAAATGATTCATGGTCAACCATGGTGCAATGTCACAGTGTGAGAAATATTGTGTGAATGTCGAAATCAACCATGGTTAGCCATGGTCCATTATCGCATTCTCACAAATATTGTCATAGTATGAAATACTATTATTAAGGTTTCTAATATTACTCCTATATGTTAATATAAATCCCTTGGGTTTATAATCATGGTCAACCATGTTCCAATGAAACACTGTGACAAATATTGTCTCAATATGAAAATCAAACATTGTTAACCATGGTCAACCATGGCACAACGTCGCATTGCAAAAAGTATTGTTTTAATATTAAAATAAAACATTATAATTCTCTGGCTTACAATATTTATCTTAGGGTTTATATTCCTGCTATCACTCTTCCATATTCCCAAGGCTAAAGAAGGAATCCGAAAATAGGTAACCACAGAACAAATTTTAACTTTGTAGCTAGCCCTACCAAGTGGGAGCAGGCTCTCTCCACAAGGTCACATCCAAGAGGGATGGAAGAATTAGGGTTCTTAAGCTAGAGATAAGTGCAGGGTTTGTTTTGATTTAATGGGGTTGGGTTTCACTGGATGAAGATATTAGGTCAGGGAAAATTAGATAGGGTTGTAGAGATTCAATGGGGCAAGGTAGGCATACGGATTACCAATTTAAGATGATTGTGATGAGATGGTTTAAAGATTAATGAGGAGCTAGGAAGAGCATGGGAAATGTATTATTCCTAAATAGAGGAAAATGGACAAATTATGATATCTTTTCATAAACAAAGAATGGGAAAGCATGTGTTCTCCCTATCAACTTGAAACAAATAATACAATAGAGATGTAATGAATATGAATACAACACATTCTAACATATGAAACTGAAGGAAAAAAATTCATAAACATCATACCACATGTATACTAAAAAATAGCTGCAACTCTTCTTTATTAAATGCTCGACACTGAGTAAAATAGTTCCTTGATCAGTAAGCTAGCATGCAAACTGATTCCAACCCTTGATAAGAGTGTAGAAAGGGACTAAATAGACATCAAAATAAAATTCACTCGTCCTCAGGGGTTGAGTCCATGAGGTGAGGAAGAGATCCACAAAATACTGAACTGAAATTTGAAGTGTAGGATGGGCCAAGTGACTCATTGCTAACTACATTGAAACTAATTCATTTTGACTCAATGATAACTTTTACCTAATGAATCTACCCATAGGTGACTTATCCATAGCATACTTACATTTACCATCATCAATTACATAATTAGACATAGTATTTTCTAAGGGAGAGTCAAAATTACAGAGAAATTTAAAAAATATAAGCAAATAGTCATTTGCACCCTCACTCTATCATTTACACCCTTGATGTCTCATTTGCGCTCTCCCTGTTCAAGGCCACTTTTGACTGACTTGCAGGTCTGAAAATCAGGCCCAAGATGACTTGTTGAAAATCCTTTCAAGTCATGTTTCTGAATATGCCTCCACTTTTCAAAATGAAGTCGATTTTACCCCTCAAAATTTCATTCTCCCAAGGTTGTTATTAGCGTAGCGCCTAGGCCAAAACAGGGGCAGAAATGTGATTTTTAGGTGATATTTTTGACCTTTTCACTTGTTAAATATACAAATAAATGTTGGAAACATGGTATTCTAGAATGTGTTTATCCGTAGGAATCAAATGGTTGTTTTATTTGCCTCAAAAATTGTCCCAAACATTTGTGTAGCCTAGGGCATTCTGCAAATGACCAAATTTATGATAAATGCCTGTTCAAAAAAAATCAGAAAATCTCAGATTTTGAAAAAAAGTTTCAAAATACTTTAAAATTGGTAGAATGGATGATGATGATGTGGCTACGCTTGGAGGGAAGCATTGGCAAGTATGTCCAATTTCTTCTTCTCTTCAATTTTCAAATATTCAATCATTGCATTGGCTCTTTTGAGCTTGGCCATTGTAATTTTCTCCTTTAGAACATGGTGTTTGACTTTCCTCCCCAATAGGTCATTGTCATTGTTAGCATTTGCTAAAAGCTTCTCTAAGTGCTGATTGGCTCTATCAAGTCATGGCTCCCTATTTTTGCAGGTCACTACGACAAGTTTCTCATTTAAGCAAGCTCAACCTCCCTTTGTCATTCTAGAGATAGAGCTCTTTTCAGCCCTCTAGTTCTAGGTCTCTATATCGGTGCTTGTCCCTCTTTTTCATCAAGAAAGCCATACTTTCCGAGTGTCTCATCTAGCATAACTTTGGATTTTTCTGCCTTCCTTTGAGCACTGATATAATTTACCTCGTTAATGACATGTTTAGTCTTCGATTGCTCATTATCCCGCTCAAGGAGGTTTATGAAATATTTGGCCATGTTAAGATTAGTTTTGAGCTCCTTAACCTTGAAATCCTTTCATTTGATGGTTGTATTAATGATTTTGTCATTTTCATCCTCATCTAGGTAAATAAGCTAACATTCCTATTCTGTTTCATGAAGCTCCTCCTCATCATGAATGACTACCTCAATTACCTTTACTTTCCCTTTGTCCACCTTATTTTTTGTTGTAGAAGGCATGCCCCTTTCCACTCTGTGTGGAGAAAACACATGCATGTGGTCTCTCTGGTAGGTTTTTGGCAATGGCTCAACCTCAACCATACTAGCCCACTTAGGCTCACTGTCCTCAATCTTGATAGGTTATCCAATGTCATGATGAGTTAGAGATGAAGGAGGTGAAGGGGATTGATTTGATGATGATGAATGTGCTATGGGTTGAGATGGGGGGATGGAAGTGGATTGTGTGAAATATGTTTTTAGAAATGGGGAATGGGAATGGGAAAATGAAGAGATGGTGCTAGGGATGTATGAAATGGGGGAGGGGATAGGGATAGTAGTATGATGAGATTTAAGATGGGGATTTGGGATTAGGAGCCTAGGTAAATGTAACACCTAGGGCTTAGGGTTTTGGGAGAAAGGTTTAGGGAAAGGGAATTTTGTAAGACATGAATTTGGGAATGAGAATTTGTAATTGTGAGAACGACATAAAGGTGTAAGGGAGTGCAATTTGGGATTTTTCAAGAATGCAATGGGGATACTAGGGTTTTAAAACAATTTCAAACACCAAATTCTAACCTAAATTTTAACACACTCAACACTTGAACTTAATGAAGATGGTATTAAGTACAATCATATCTTACTCATTTTTTGGAGGTTGATGATTAGGTTAATGAAGCTTTAGACATGATGTTTTTCCACTTGAATGCATTTCATGGGTTTCCTGGTCACTTTCGCAGCGCCCGAAGCATCTTCTCCGTCAGGGAAGAATTTGCACAGTTTATTAAGTGTTTGTGCCCTCTCTACCATTTTCACCCTTGCTTAAGCATTTGTAAACTCTCTTAAGAATTTGCACCCTTGCTTAAGCATTTGCAGCCTCGGCTCTATTTTTTTACCAATTTCGCTCAGAAACTCAAAATTTTGCTCTCTTAGAGTACTTGTTTGCTGTTTGGAGGAGACAAATGAATTTTAAATGATGTCAAGGACTCATAAATACTTAAGTGAATTTCGATTTGGATTGGAAAATCCACTTTTCTAATGTTTCATTTCACTCTTTGAAAACATTGTTGATTACCCTTTTCCTTTGATTTTTCTTCTTTGCACGATGATGTTGTTGGAGTTTAGCACTTTTCACTTTGAATTCGCTGCTCTTTAGTTTTCCATTTGATGTTGGAGTTGGAAGCTTGGGACAGAACTTATTAGATATTATGAGCATAAAATTACATAAAAATTAAAAATAAATTACATCTCTCTTTTGAATAAAATTATATTTTTGTATAAAATCATACTCTGAAACCAAAATTACAACTTTAAAAATCATATTTAGTTGTTTATAAATCCTTTTCAAATGGTTGTGAAAGTATTATTTGAGTCACTCTCACACCTTTAATGACCTTATTGAGATAAAATTGTGTGTTATGAACCTTGAAACATAAAACCTAATTGACCTAATGGGACCTTAGATGACCTAGCTCCATGGTTGAATTTGACTGACATAATGAAATAGTGAAATGAGTTTTTAATATTGTTTTATGCTCAGCAAGACATGAAGGTGTGTCAGAAAATGTGAAATTTTGAGGGAGATTCAGGTTTTATGACTATTTCTACCATCGGTCAATCAATTTTTTGCATGACCTAATGGAATGATAAAAATTTCTTCAATGGGACCCTTAAAATGAATATAAAAAGAGTTATTTTGATCACTGATGGAAAAATGAAAATTCTGACACTAAAATCAACCTTATTTAGGATGGCAGCTCCTTGGAGGTGTCAAGAACACTGTAGACCAAGTTCCTAACCATTGGGCCAGTACAGTAAAAAAAAATCAAATTGAAGTGCATAACTATATACTAACAAATAAATGACACAAAATAAATTTTAAGACTGAATGAAATTGACTGAAACAATGACTCAAAAATTGACTTACTTTTCTTAAAACTGATCTTGAAAATGGTAGAAACTCAATGAAGCTCCATGGCCTTCAGTTTGGACTCCAAACTCCAATTCTTTTCAGCTTCACACTTGCAGGAATATAGAACTAATATATACAATGGAGATGATAAAATTTTCACAATTTCAGATTAAAAAAGATAGCGCTTGAGGAGCCTATCATTAACTGGCCTTCCTAAATAATATTGCCCATCCATTTCTTCCAAGAGATATGCATTTTTTCCATTATAAGATGAAATATTAAAAGTAATTTTCCATAAATTATCGAACTACTCGTGCTTACCCTTATATTCGTTCCTACCATCCCAGTGGAGTACTACATCTCCGATCTTGAAATCATCTTGGTTGGTTTTTCTCTCATAGATTTTCTTGATCTTATCATGGAGCTTGGAAGTGTTATTAAACACTTCTTCTCTTTTCTGAATTTAGTAAATCATTTGGTCTATCCAGCGTTGTATGTCATTTTCTTCACTTCCTACTTCCTGTAAAACTTTCATGGCTGGGACAACCAATGACGAAGGGAAAACCATGTCCACACTATAAACTACCTGAAATGGATACATGCTAATGGATTTCTTGCTGCATACCCAATCTACCCACAGTTCATTAATTAGCTTCTTGTGCCAATTCTTCTTATTCGCCTCCAACATATTTTTTGTTTTGCTGATCAAAGACTTATTGGAGGACTCTGCCAATCCATTGCCTTGTGGATAGTATGTTGTAGAATTACCCAACTAAATGTTATACCTATCATAGAATTATGCCATATTCTTTGATTTGAAGGTTGCAGCATTATCCGTGATGATATTTCTAGGACAACCAAACCAGGAGAAGATGTTAGTTTCTAAAAACTGAATTATAACAGAGTCTGTAGCTTTCCTAGTTGGGATCACGTCGATCCACTTTGTGAAGTAATTTGTGGCGGTAAGTATCCATCATTTTTTAGCAAAAGAGGGTGGATGTATCTCACTAATAAAATCTAAGCCCCACTGTAGGACAGGAGCTTCAACTGAAATGGCCTATAATGGTATTGGAAGAAGCTTACGTTTACCTTGGAACAGTTGGCATTCATGGTAGCTCATGACCGTCTTGTACAAATATGCAAACAATGTTGGCCAATAGTAACCTGTTCTCAGTGCTTTGTTTGTCGTGGTCTTCTAGCATAAGTGACCTCCACAATCTCCTTTGTGGAAATCCTTCTTCACTTCTTTGGACTCATCTTCAACCAAGATATTGAGTAACACACCTCTAGGATCCTTCCAATAGAGTGCATTTTCCAGTATGCAATATTTTAAAGCCTTAGGTTTCAAGGACCTGCCCTTACTCTTTGACATTCCCGGAGGAGGGTTCAAATGTTGTAAAACAAAAATGATATCAACATATTGTGGAGATGATGAAAAGAAATCTAATACCTGAATTAGACTTTCACCTTCTTCGTCATCACATAGTGCTGATATAAGATTGATGTCAAGTGCATGTAGATTTGACTCAGCCATGAGCTTAAATAATCCTTGCCCTATGATCAGCTTGGTCAGCTTCATCTCAAGGTCATATTGTAAGAGGGCTGCTATCCACCTACCTCTCCTTACTTCTAGATATGTTTTCATGAGTACTTCTTTAACAGTTGCATTTGTAACATATGCCAAAATATGTGAGTGAAAAATATCAACACAGAAATCCATGGGTGCTTTAACCAAATCCAAGTGCTATTTCTCAATTATGTCGTATCAGAGGGCTGAATCCCTTATTGTGTGACTGGATAAATCTATTGAAAACTCTGTCGCATCTTTTTTCTACATTAGTACCGCTACCAAAGTATTCTTAGAAGAAAAAGAAAATATAATCAAATCTAGTGAATAATTGGGACCTATCAAAACTAGAGTAGTGGCCAAAGAAACTTTCATCGAGTTGAAAGATTTACGAGAATTTTGAGACCATTTTACATCATTCTCATTCTTTAGCATGTTAGTTAACTCTCTAATATTCTCTGTTAAGTTGGGAATGAACCTATGTACATAATTCATCCTACCATTGACTGATTGGACTTCCTTCTTCTTGCGAAGAAAATAAATTTGTTGTATCACTTCAACTCTAAAGGATCTATCCAGATCCCATCCTTTGACATGATGTGACCCAAAAGATTTCCTTCTTCCATAGAAAATAGGCACTTCTATGGGTTAAGAGATATCCCAAATTTTCTAGATCGTTGGAACAAAGCTTTCAAATGGTGTAAATGCTCATCATCTGAATTTGAATTAACAGTCAAATCATCTAAATAAACAACAAGGAACACATATTTCTCGTTACCGAATGCTATATCCATGGCACGCTAGAAAGTGGCCCCGAAATTCTTCAAACCAAAATTAATCTTAGCATATTTAAGCGTACCCCATGGTGTAGTAAACGTTGACTTGTTTTCATCATCCTCATGCACAAGGATCTGATTATACACTGGGTAACCATCTAGCAATGACATCTTGGTGTCTCCTAGAACTCAATGAAGTATGTGGTCCATTTCGGGCAACGGGTAATTGTCTTTCAGCGACACTTTGTTTAGATTTATGAAATCTATATATATTTGGATTTAATAGTTTTCTTTCGCACTGGAACTAAATTGGACATCAAATGAAAAAATCTGATTAGAACAATAATACCTGCCTTATATAGCTTGTTTACTTCCTTCTCGATGGATGAATAAAACTTTCGGTTCATTCTTCTGAAGTTCTGCCTAAAAGGATTTTGATATGGCTTTATCAGGAATGTGTGTGGAATGGTATCTATATCATACACCTTTAGATATGAGTAATTCAAAGAAATTTTTTTGGAAAACCCAGTAAACAAATCAAAATATTTATTATTTACCTTGGGAGGAAATTAATTCTAAATCTTGATGAACTTTGGCTGATCTGTTGTTCCAATATTAACATCTTCTACACCTTTTTCCATGGGAACCAAAGGAGGCTTTCTTGCAATGTCATCTTGATCAAATAATCCTTCCAAAGGTATAAGACCTTTTGGAATATTATTGTCCTCGAGATGAAGTATGTCAATCTGATCTGCCTCGATGACTTGGTCATCCTTGTCGTACACTTCATCCATAGAAAAATTTTCAAACTCACCTTCCCTTGGAAGGAAATTGTTCACCTCACTATCATCCCAAGATACTTGCCAAAATCGAAAATTATCAGGAATGGCAGGCATGTGCTTCACATGAATCTTAATTTTTTATTTGAAAACATTTTAGATCTAAGATTACTTCTAGCAGTGGCTAATGAATCACCCATAATATTTTGCTACCTTGGCACAACTTTAAGTGTATATTCTGAAAACATTCTCAAAATGTCAGGTGTTGAATTCCTATAATGCCTCATCCTTGGACGATTAGCTTGATACTCACCATTGAATTGTTTAATTACCATCTTTGAATTATTGTAGACTGCAATTTTTCTAGCTCCCAATTTCTTCAAAATTTTCAAGCCGGTAATAAGTGCCTCATATTCCGCCTCATTGTCCGTGCAATCAAATGCTAATTTGTAGGAACATAATCTAACATTATTAGGGGCTTTATTTTTCTGTTGAAATGGGCTACAGATCCATAAACCAACGTCAGCCCCATATTTTCCAATGGCATCATCAAATTCCATGCTCCAAATACCATCTTCTATCTCAAGGTGATGAAACTCTTGACTTTGATTTGTCACAATTTTTCGATCTGATTATTTATGTTGTTCTAAACTTTCATCTGCCTTCTTTGATGCCTGTTTGGATATAGTAGGCATATTATCTTTCTCTTTTTCTAACATTGTTCTAATGTAATCTAAAATCTTAGGACCATCCTTTTTCTACTAATTGAAAATCTACATCATTTAATCCAGAATCATTGTACACAATGAAGGACTCTAAGTTTGTATGTACAACATTTATAGGATGATAATTAGGCCTTTCCTTGTTTGTGATCATGTATTTCATTTTAGTCTCATGGTATAGTTTTCTCATTTGACCAAAGACAAGAATGGTTGCATAGGAAAATTCCAACTGCAGTGTACCTCTCAATTTAGCCCCCTAGGATATTGATAATAGCATACCGAAACATCGTGGAATGTCAGCAACCACCACGTCCATTACAGAATTTTTGGCCGAGAACTGTTATATGGAGACAACTATATCTTTGATTAGAACCAAACAATGGACACAACCATAATCAAAAGAATATAAATCATGATATGGATAGGTTATGTCAAGGCCATGCTTCTCCATGATGGCTTTGGGCATGAGGTTGTGGGAGGCCCCAGAGTGTAACATAGTGTTATGAAGAATGAATTGGTGGATTTTTAGACTCAAGTTAGATTGAGGGACCTCACTATGTTCGGGCTGACCATCGATTTTGGGACCAAATATTAACTCAGGTTGATCATCATCTATATAAACCCTTTCGGATAAAGGGTCAACTTTCAAGGTTTTAACTATATGGGATATATAGTTATCTACCTTGACCAATTCAGTAAGAGGAATAGACACCTTTAACTTTGAAATTTCCGACTCTAAATTAAAATTTATAGCTATGTCTACCACTTTTATGGCAATATCCCTTTTCTCAACATGATCTTTTGGTGCATCTTTTTTCCTTTCAATACCTCTTTCTTTGACAGGTGCACTTCTAGAAGGTTGATTTCATTTGTTCTGATTTGGAGATGCAATCTCTTTACCCTTATTTTGATTTTATTGAGAAGCTTCTTTTGTGGTACTTGTTTTTGCTAAATTGTGTTCTTCAGAGGTGGATTTATTGGAACATCATGGCTCCTCAAGGATTACTCCCTTTGCTGGTTGCTCAATGCATTAGGGTATCCTCTCTGATAATCATCAGATTCTACTTCTCATGATCATTTTCCAATATGAAGTCTTTATCACTAGGTAATCTTATTTTTTCCACATATTCTTCATCTTCGATCAGAAATGTGGGCTAAGCCATCAGCTATAAATTTTTATTTTCTTATAAACTATAAATCCTTTCATATTCATGGTGTATCATGGAATTTCAGCTTGCTATAATTTTTCCTGCAACTTCAAATATTGGGAAACTTGTGACAACACTTCTTTGATTTGTTCCTCCACATCAAATTTCACGCTGCTACTTCTGTAAGACAAAACTTGATGGGAATGTCTACTTAAGGCATCAACAATTCAGTTTCCTTTCCTTTAATGTGTTTGATCTGCATATCAAATTAGATAAGGAAATTTAACCATCTTGCATGCCTTGCATCTAAATCTAGCTGACTAAAGAAATATTTCAGTCTGATGCAATCAACGATCAACACAAAATTATTACCCAATAGGTCGTGTCACCACATTCTTAATGCATGTATAACAAAAACTAATTCCAAGTCATATACTGCATTATTTTTCTATGTTTCTTCAGTTTTCGGGACTCATTTACTAGAACTTCATTATCTGGTAGTAATACCCCTCCTAATCCTTCTATACAAGCATGAGTGCACACAACAAACTCTTTTGTTGGAACAATAATTTTAAAGATAGGTGTAGTAGTTAATTTTTGTTTTAGCTTTTCAAATATTTCTTGGCAATTGGTTCTCCATTGAGCATTCACACCTTTTTTTCCAGATATTGAATCTTGCATTTTTAAAACTCAAATTTGTTGAGTTTTACATAAAATTGGTGTTCTGTGACTATTTCCAGCACCATTATAATATGTTCCTTGTGTTCTTATTTATTCTTAAAGTACACCAGAATATCATCTATGAAGACTAACATAACCTTATCTAGATGGTTGTGTATTACAATATTCATGAGACACATGAAAGTAGCATGGGTGTTGTAAGTAAAAAGGGTAAAACTATGAACTTATAATGTCCATACCAAGTTCAAAAAGTGGTATTGTGCATGTCCTCATATTTTATGCAAAGATGGTGATAACTAGTTCTCAAGTAAATTTTTGAGAATACAGCTGCCCCTCTTACTTGATCAAACCGATGATCTATTCATAGGAGGGGGTATCGTTTCATGATGGATTACTTGTTTAAGTCTTTATAAAGTATCCACATCCTGAGTTTTCAATCTTTCTTCTTTACAAACAAAACTGGTGCTCCCCATGGAGATACACTCGGTCGGATATACCTCTTGTTTAATAATTCCTGTAACTGAAGTTTTAGCTCTAACAGTTTAGGAGTTCTCATTCTATATGGGGCTCGAGAAACTTGGTTGGGCATTGGTACTAGATCAATATAGAAATCAATATCTATCTGAGGGGGAAGTTGAGGAATTTCTTCAGGAAATACATCCTGAAAGTCCTTAACCACTTGTAAATTTTTTACTGGTTCATTTTCTACTTTCTGTTCCAAATGTTCAATTTAGACAGCATACACCGTACAACCTTTCCTTGATGTCCACTTTAGCTGTAATGCATAAATTTTCCTAACAGATGCAGGTTTTGGTTTCCCTCTTAGCACCACTAATTTTCCTAGAGAATTTGTAAAATTTTGTGTTTTTTCCAAACAATTTACTACTTCTTTACGTTTTTCTAGCCAATCCATACCAACTAGGAGATCATAATATTATAAGGGAAGAATGTTCAGATTTAAATCTGTGGTGTACCCATTTAAATTTATAGGATACTTGTGAAATTTATGGGATACCTTCCGTTTTTTTCTTGTAACCAACTCCACTAGCCAAGAGTGCTGAATTTTTTATGTCCTCAATTTACATTTTTCCAGTATATGTGAACTAAAATAAATTAAAATAGCTCCATGATCAATTAAGATAGACACATGTTGGTTAGAAATGATACCTTCAATTTCAATCATAGTTTATTGATGCTCAACTTGTCAGTATTCCAATACTGCACTAATTTGGGGAATGTTTCAGGCAATATCATTCACTATGGTTGCTTGTCGAACTGCTTGGATGTTCTGAATTACATGATTGTTGTATGGGCAGTTGCACAACATGTGAGGCTCACCACATCCGAAAATTTTTGAAAGGTTCCTTGGTTTTTACAAGGGTTTCTCGCTTTTTGTCCCCTTCCATGGGCTTGGAACCTCTGTGGGAATGGGTTGTCTAATTTTCGCCACCTTTATTGAATGTTTTTCACTGGTGGTTTCTCTCGAAATTCTTCAGATCAATTGGTTTGACTATTTTTAAAATTTCTTCATCCTTCCTTTTTTCCTTATTCTGCCAATTTTTCAGTTGATCACTCCTGCCTTTAAATTTCTTGTAGCACATTCATGCCTTCTGAACAAATTTATTCATAGTATTTTGATTATCGAACTAAATTATTTCTTTATAAATAGTGGGTAGAGAATTTAGAAATCGTTGTACCTTAGCTTTTTCTTCTCTTATGTATGGTACATAGTGAAGTAAATTTCTGAACTTCGTCACAAATTCATCAATGGTTTGATGTCTCACCCTTAGCTCATGGAATTCCTTTGATATGTCAGCATAATACCTCTCATTGAGGTATCAGGTTTTAAATTTCTCTCGAAATTCTTCCCATGAAATTCATCCAGCAAATGTATGACCTTGGTCTCTTCCCAGCAAAGTGTGGCTTTACCTTGCAATTTGTAAATTGTCAGTCTTTATTTTAGACTACCTCTATATTCATATACTTGAACGTATTTTACCATATTCACAAGTCACACTTCCACATCCTCTTCCTTCTCCCCGTTGAAGGTTGGAGGCTTGATCTTACGGAATCCCCCCTCCAACTTCGTCTTGTTTTTTTATTTAGATTCTCCTTTACTAGACTCTTCCCCACTCTCAAACCTCTCTAATTTGGGTTCTGTTTCTTTTCTTTTCTTTTTAGGTTCTCCCTCTTGATGACTGGATCTAGAGGTTCATTGCCTAATCAACCTCTCTTGTTCGTTACTAGATTGCAATAAATTTTCATTTCTATTTCTTAGCTGAACCATTTCCTACTGCAAGTTTTTGATAATTTCCAACATCTTGGCATTTGGATGTCGTGGGGCATCCTCATCCGCCAGTTCCACATACAAGCCTTCTCTTTTAGATATGACTGCAACTTCAATTCCTTCTTCACTTTAATCTAATTCACAAAAAACAGTTAGCATTCATAAAACATAATAGGTAATTCATTCATAATTCGCTAATCATAATTTAAACTTTCTGACAACATATCTTTTACATATTGGGACCCATAAGCCCACTTTTTTAACTTGGGATCTGGTACCACTTGTAGCATCTCCCAATATTTTATTTTATATATACTTATCTCTGTGGGTGACAATTACATTTCTCTTTATCACCTTATCACAATGACATCTCTGCTATGGTCACAACAACTTACTCACGAATGACTCCTTAGTCATAATTTTTAATGCTAAGATATCCCTCATAAATATTGGCCTATCTCTAACATTACCATACCATCTCATTCATACGCTACCTAATCAATTCCTATATCCTCTAACCTGTGGTCTGACTGCATTTGATCCAAGCCATGTATTGGTATAGTTTTATTTATATTAATCTACATACTTATATAATTATCAATCGTACCCCTCTCCACACATATGCATAGTTTTAGACAAGGTAAGTATGATGGGTTAGATGCTCTACCCCATAGTCATTTCAAATTTATTAACCATTCCCCATCTGGTGACATGTCTATTTTTTGGGCTTCCATGTGGCAATGTCACATGGCATCACATGGACCTCACACATTTTTCAGAGCTCCACATGTACACTGGATACTAAGCCAAAGGAGGTCAACATTTAGGGTGAAAGGTAGGAACCCTAAGGGGTTTACCCTACCCTCCTCTTTTCTCATTTCGTTATTTTTGTATGCAAGTTTGTGACCATCTATCTCTCTGGAGATTTTCCTCCATGACCGTCGTGCATGCATGGTTCCAAGAAATTTTATGTTATGTTCATCCATCATTGATGTAGTTGGAGTTATTCCTCCAAGAATAGCTCGTAAGAATAATTTCTTAGAACTCTTATGCGTGAATTCCTCCATTTTTTCGTGAGGGGTTTAACTCTTATCCATTCAAATTTATGTCTCCAAGACCTCTCAGGTAATATGTTGGTGTATTTTTTTTTTCGTTTTCACACTTTAGTCATTTAAATGTTTCTATACTATAAATCTCTGGTTGATTTTGTAGGAAAGATGAATAATGATGTTGACTAGTTACTTGACTTCTTCCAGGTAATTAGATACTATCCTTAACTCTAAAATTATTTAGGGTTTCTCATTTTTTTTCATTTTTCTGACATGGATTCTGTATACATTTTTCAGTGGTCAACCTATGCCCTTTCCGCCAAGGTAAGGAGTACTTACCTCCTCCTTCCAACTCTACGACGACGCTTTTTCCATCAACAGTCCCTTGGCCATTCTTCATCGCATGAAGAGGTAAGCCTGTATTAACATCCTTCTTTGGTTAATTTTAATATCATCCTATTTCAATCAGAAATTTTTTGGGTTTGGATCTATATAGATCATTTTTTGTTAGAATAACATTTGGATTTCTAGATTGTATACCCTATATTCCATTTTGGGGGTTTTAGTCCTGTATGCATTTATCGTTCTAATTTTTTGGAAATTTGGATACCCCCTATGACATCAATGTGATGGGTTTGTTTCATTTCTTATTCCAATAGAAAAACACCTCTATTCTATATGCAATACCTCTATCCAGAAATCATTTATTGGTTGACTATCTGTACTATTTGAAAATTGTTTATCCAACATTTATCTCTATGCTATTTCTGTGAGGATTTTATTCTCATCCCTTTCATATTTATCATTGTTGTATTGGGGTTTTAAGACTTCGGTTTATGGATTTGATTTGGGTACTTACATGTTCAATGGCCACGATGCCATTATCTCCTATTTTTGTATATGTAATCGTTTCACTACGAAAAACCAATCAATAATTTCATTATGCTACATGTTTGATTTTAGGCCTCTGGCATGACTTGGTCCCTAGTGTCGCTCTAGAACCCTGGTTTACATGACTCACTGTGACCTCATCAGAGTGACTGAGTGTCTTAAATTGATGCTAGTGCGAGGTTTAGTGTCAAATGGTATAATGTTTATCTTAGGTTATTCATTTATCTCTTTACTCAATCATTTAATTCATACCATTGCTACCCTTTTTAGGTAGATATGAGATGTACTTCATATACTTTTCATTCAAGTATTTCAACTCTTTTTCTTACCCATAATTGGGGTTTTCATTTGTGATTTTTAGAGTTTCACATTGGTAATTTCCAGAGTTTCATATTTCTTAGTTCTGTAATTTAATGAAACTAAAATGATATTATTTTAGTATTTGTGTGAGGACTGTCCTCACTTCCTCAATGTAACTATTTGGTTTCCAGGTTGTAATGGTACTTTGTATTAACTCATTTTCTGAATTTCAGACTTGGAATCTTTTGGCTTACATAATTTTTTTCTTTATTCCTGTGTTTACAATTTTGGCTCACGAGCCTTAGACCTCTAAGAGTTTTTTTATGGCTATATTTTTGTATATATGGCAAATCTTAGGTTCCTCTCACTTGTGCTAATCAGAATAGCTCTGTTAACAATTTTGGTAATTCCTCTAACTTTAACATTTCTTATAAAATATGTGTACTGGTAGTGAGGTACAACCCCTAATGGTAATATGCGGTCTACTAATGCAGGCCCATTCTCGGGTTGAGGTTTCGCATAATACTTTTTTTTTATATTCTCAGTCCACTATAATTTCCTTCCTACTATTGTACATAATTTTTTTTACTAAATCTTGTACTTGTTTTCAATTCATTTGCTAGGTTTTAATATGGCTAAATATTACCCAGGTTTCCCATGTTTCTCAGACTCAGAAAAGTAATCCAACGACGGACACCCTCCTTTCTTTAGGTCAGTCCAGTCTATTCAATATTTTCTAGTCCTTCTTCATACTTTCCTGATATACATGGTAAATTAATATTAGTTACAACAATCTCCATCTATATGTGCAGGTGAAGAATACAAAAATGAAGAAATATACTTAGGTAATTACTTATCATTAATTCTCTTCATGTATTGAAAGTATAATTATTATTTTTAGTTAGTTGAATTTTTTTGTAATTTTTGACTTATCTTTTGCAGGTTTTCTCTTATAATATTTTATTTTATTTGTATGCCTCAGCAGTCTCCTATCCAACGCATGCTTACAATTTTAATCTTTATTTCTAAGGTGGGTTACCTTCTGTACCATCATGGCTATTCTGGCACTTAGTTTCATCCAACACTTTTAAAGTTTAGGTGTCAATGCCATGCTTCCTCTTTGCCCATAATTTATTTTTATGTAATTATTATTCAATTTCAGCTACTCACATATACCTATATATGACAGTGATATTTTCATTAGTCTCTGAGATTTAATTTACTTAGACAATTATTATTTAACATTTGGAAATTTCGAGTCGACCTAGTTCATGTAACTGTCTCTTCTAGTTTTCCACTATGTAATACCATATCAGAATTTTTTGATAATTTTCTTGATTATATATGGTTGTTCCACATGATTTTTCCTTAGAATATGATGCATATATTAATACCTTACTTATACATGTCTTCATATAGCTGCATATGTAATTCTCTTACTTCTATATGCATTCATGCAGTGGCACATGTAAATATTTTACTTGTACATGCATTCATATTTTTTGTTTCTTATAGGATGAAATAATTCACTGTAATTTACCTATGCATTTATACATAGTAATACTCATTAGATTATAGCACTTATTCAAATATAACCCCTTAGGTTATATAATTTTACCAAATTTGACTTTTCTCTATTTTTAGTAACTTAGATAGTGTAAGAGAAACAAACTCTCCACTGTATTAAATTACGGAGAGGAGATTGTACAATACACATGATAGAGGACACTGCACAATACACATAACTATTTACTTATTATTTTAATAAATTAGATAAATTTCTTTCAGATTAATCAAATCCTAATGATGTGATTAATCCGAAAGGACAAAATCCTAATGGTGTTACTAATCTGAAAGACATTTATCTGCATTATATATCATAAAAGTATGAGATCTAATATTTTAATAACTATTTACCTGCCAACTGTACCCAATAGGACTTAAACCTTTTGTCTAATATGACATGTAACAGAAGCATACATATAATTTCATATCTTCCAGATGAATTTATTCTTATGACTTAAGAATTGTACTCTTATCTAGACACTTCTATAACATTATAAGTTTAATAGAAAACCACAATAGGTACATACCAATGTGTAAAGATGAATTTTTTTCCTCCCAATCATGAGCTTCTATTGAGAGCTCCCCTTGAGAAGAGACCAATATTCCCTAGTGTTGACAACCCCTTGTCACACTAGTGATGAAAATTTTAAGCCTTCTTTCCATGGTCAAGTTTCCATAACGACGTCCTATTATTATGGGTTGCTGTTTCCCATAGACTAGGTTTTTCTTTTGTTTTTTCCACAAAATATTACCTTAAAACTTGCGTTTCCTCGACACATTTTTTCTTACCTCTTTCCAGTAAATTTCTTCTTTACTTAGGATTTTTATTACATATTTTCCTCCCATATAATTTAATTATTTATTTCTTTTTCTTCGAGTATTTTCTAGATAATTTTGGGAAACTTTGAAATTATATTACATCGCCATGGATAAGAACCTCCTTATCTCAATTACTCTGTATTTACCACATTTATATCTTTTACATAAATAATTATTAATTTAAAAATAATTCTGTCCATAACATAATTGTTCCATAGGTCCACCTAGACCTTGGTCTAATTTGCACAACATAAAAGCTGTAAATTGTGGGTATTACACTCTCTTCACTTTTCATCATGTCTTGAAGCTTGATCCAACTCCTAGTTCCTAAAGGTCGGCTAAAATATTTATATCTATGGATGTTTCTCCACTGATCGGGAAACTTTGAAATTATATTCCATCGCCATGGATAAGAACCTCGATCTCAATTACTCTGTCTTTACCACATTTATATCTTTTACATAAATAATTATTAATTTAAAAATAATTAAATCATAACATAATTGTTCCATAGGTCCACACAGACCTTGGTCTAATTGCACAACATAAAAGTTTGTAATTCGGAGTGCCACCTCCTCTTCACTTTTCATCATGTCTTGAAGCTTGATCCAACTCCTAGTTCCTAAAGGTCGGCTAAAATATTTATATCTATGGATGTTTCTCCACTGATCGATAATCAGAACCAAAGAAACCTAAAAACTGTAATTATCTTTTTCTTTTTTTTTATTGTGTACTCTTTTGGAATAACAATCTATGTAAGTCCATATACTATACAATGGATACCACCATTGCATCAATTTTCTTACTCAAATTTAAACCAACCTTTTCTACCCAGTTTAGCATGGAAGTTCCTCACTATCCATTATTTATTGATGTTCTTAAATTTATTGATTGTTTCATAAACTTGTTTAGGGATTCTCTTCGACTTCAAATTTTCAAACATTATTCTCAATGTGTGTGTAACTATTGAGTACCTTATTATATGGTCTCTTATATATTTCAAAGGTGTCTTTACGCAGCAGGTTTCCAAATCTTGTTGAACTTTATGACATACAAAATATCAAATCTCATATAACTTAATAAACTAATAATGTAAACATTTTGATGGTCTTGACTTCACACTTCTTCCTTGTGGAAATATGGATTTGGTTTTGCAATACAAATCTTTTTATCCTCTACAAATCAAGATATCTATAACTATGATAAATAATTTCTAGATTTTCCAACTTCTCAAAAATCACAATTACCTTCAACATTATGTAAATAATTTCTAAACTTCTTTATCCTTTTAATAGCGATTTGTAAATCATATCCCGTATAATTACTAATGCAAAAAAATATTAAATATCAATTTAAAAAACATATTTTCCTAAGTCCAAATTCAATTAATTCATATTCATTTCATCTTTTATACATGTAAAATTAACCAATATTCATTTCATATTTTACCCATAAAATTCTAATTGTTTTTTACCCTTTTTAATACTTATTTAGAAATTATATTCCTGGTGAATATTAAAACAATAATGGATTAAACACCTCATTCAACATCATTCCTAACTAAAATCATATTCATTGTATCTTTCTAACATGAATAAAAAAACAAATGACAAAATTATTTTAATGATTGATGGATATCTACTTTCGTATGAATATTTTGCTTCTCCTTAATATACTACTTTGTAAGTGTAATTCTGGTATGCGTTAGGTTTCTAAATATCCATGCGTTGCTTAAGGTATCAATGCTTTTATTTGTGAGGTGGGGAAGTGTCATTTTTATATTTCTATCTTGTCAATAAATATTTCATTAAATATTTTCAAAATTTGTAATTTAAAAAGCTTAATTTTTTATATTTTATATCGATATTTACCTGTATTAATATACTTTTATGAGTCCTAATTACTAATAGATATAGAGAAATGTAGAAACATTGATTAACTAACTTAAAATCAAATATTTTCATCTGACATCTCTAACATGAGTGGATCTTATTTACCCCATATATTACTAATAAAAAAGGAGAGATAATAAAATATTGATTAATTAAAAAAAAAAACACTTTGAGTTGTTACAAGTCATCAACTTTTAGAGTGTAATATTAGGAAATTTTAAACGATAAAATCGATCTACATTTTTGAAAAACTATTAGAGAAAATCATTTTACATTCAACTAAAAGCAGACTTTGAGCACCAACTTATCTCATCCAAATCATTTTAGAGTAATAAGTGGAGATAATTAGAATAACCTAACTTTTAATTTGGAAAGAATAAAATGATAATCTCTCGAGAAAAGTATAAACTCATTTAAATTTTTTTTATATTTATTGATAGAGATAATTAAAGTAAATTAATATTTTTTAATTACCCATTTAAATTTATCTTATTTTCTAATTAAGTTAGAAGCAAGCCACCTCTTTTTTATGTGCAAAACTTGAAGCCAATTGTATTTGTAAGGTCAAACGTTTCAAATAAACATTCTGATGTACTTCATGAGAAATTACTTTGTTCTCCGAAGTGATTCAACTAGATTCATGCTGAACCAGTTTATATTTTCGAGAAGGAAGTAATGCATCAAAAAGTCCATCAGAACGCTCATCTGAAGCATTCGACATTAAAGATACCGAAGGCATCAACTGAGTATCTGAACCTGAATGCTCTTCAAGGTCCGCTGTTCCGCCAAAAGATTCTTTGACCTCCATGAATCCATTCGCAGGACTCCTTTCCTGCACCAATGTATAACTACTTGCAGGAGTAGCTTTGACCTCAGAATCGCTTTTGAGAGATAATGGCTTGAAACCGATAATCCGAGCAGCCTCACCGAACGGGGCTGCAAGAAACTATATGATATTTATAACACAGTTGTTCATCACTCAATTGATTTACATAAGACAACTTATTTATTTAGACTAAATATGACTATCACAAGCAAAACAAACGCGGAGACGGTAACGTATTGTCCACGGAGGTTATGATACTCCGAAGAAGAGAAGAGAATACAAGAAACTACACTGAGATGAGAATTCGACTGGTTAAATGTTTAGACCTTGCCATCCTATTTATCTGTTAGCTCTACGGTCTAGTCAACGAAAAATAGATTCATGAAGATGGAATGGCCACACAAACCCCATAAAATAATACAACCTACGGTTGGGCACGGCACGTCCACCATATGTCTAAAAGTATTGCGATTGCTTTCTTGTAGGCCAGATTCATGCATTCAGTTATGCTCCAGAATGATTACCTTGCATTCACTTTCCTTGACTTGAGAATTGCTTGCCTATTGATTTCGTTCTCTGACCCAGGCTAAAATAAAATAGTTTAACAAAGAAACTGTAGCAAATCACTCGATATTTGGAATATTTGAGGAGAATTAGCATTCTGTTCTTTTGTCCGAAGTGAAAGCGTGTTATTGTAGAACAGGGCTGGCCGGCTTTAGATGATACTAGATTCTCAAAGCACTATTAATGAAAATAATAATTGTTCTGGAACTCTACTTATAAAAATAAAAATAATAATATGGCGTTCATTTTTCTCTGTTCGTGTATTTTTAGATTCTCTTGTACTTTGGTCTGGATCCGGATCCTTCCTACACATGAATATCAAGTCTTCTGTTCCGTGCACACCACAATTTCCATTGGAATTCTTGGACAGAATCTCGAAAACATCTCCTTTATAGTTGTTTGATAATCCACGAAACCACCAGTTCATGGCAGACAACCATCGGAGAAAGTGCTGCCACCCACATGGTTTGTGTTCCTTCATTGTAATTAGTCTTCAACACATACAAGCGAAACCAAAAGCGAACTTCATAGCTCTCACGATGCGTTTAACTGGCCCTTGTGATAGTTTTCGTTGAGTGTGACTGAATATTATTCAAATTCCTCACAACTATGTCGAGTCACACAAGATTGGCCGAGTTTATGAAAAGAGGCTGCCGCTAGGTTGTGGCGTTGGGATTGATGGTCATAATACCTTAACCTGAATTTGAAATTTTGTTTATTACGCTCTTTTTACTCTTTGGGTTTATCTGCATTGTAGGCTAGCATCTAAAATCGGAATTTTCTTCATTGTTATTTCCAAAGTATCATATTAAATTGTAGATATATTTTATGTTAACTAATGACATAAACTTATGTAATTTAACTTGAGAAACAAACAGAAAAAGATTAGGTTTTCGTATTAAAATACTATGTATCAATTAGATAATCATTAATTTAACGAGAAAAGCACTCAGCTAAGAGATAACCATTAAAATAGCAACATTTTATTTGTCATCCTCATGCATCAACCTCAATTTTAACAACTTTTGAGGTGAGCAAGAAGGGTCATGAAAATAACTGCAAGGGAAAGATATTTTCTTCCATTTGTAAAATTGTGTAAAAGAAAACATAGATTCCTATAGAATCTCAGTTCTTGACGATATTTTGGGAGCTGGTTTTATGGTCAAGTGGACCTTTTGTAAATGTAATAGGTGGGAGATGGGGACGTTAGGTAGAATAGACACATGCGCATATTTTTTTCTTTAGTTACTATATTCTAAGTTATGAAAAGAAATGTAAAGGTAATGTAGAGAGCGAGGACTCATCTGATTTTAGTGTGTGCATATATGTCTAAAAAAGGGTTGTTCCTAGGAGTAGCATAAAGGATTAGGTGTATGCTGAAGCTATATTTCTTCTCCTAAAAATGTATTTGTTTTTATGATCTTTTTCTGTGCACCATGTACATTTGTGTATGTGGTGAGTAGCTCACATATTTTTACCTATTATATGTTAGTAATAGCCATTGATGATTCATCATTAAATCCCCATGTTTTTGTTTGAATACATATTATCAACTATATGTTGAACTAAGTACTTAGAAGTCAGGGAGAAACAACACGGAAGTCTCTGTGCACCATGTGCATTTGTGTGTGCGGAGTAAGTAACTCTTCTTTTACGTATTCTATGTTAATAATAGGTGTTGAGATTGATCGTTAAATCCCCACGTTCTTTCTTGAATACATATTATGAATTATATGTTGAACATAGTATTTGGAATTCAGGGAGAAAGAACGTGCAAGTGCTTCATTTTATGCTAGCTAAGAAAGCTTAGTATTAAATAAGGTTTTATTTCCTTAACGTGCGTGAACAACCAACGATGAGTACCTACAAATAAACTCAAATATATAATTGCAGATAAGTTGATAGAGAGCTGGAAGAGAGGTTTTTGTAATGAGACATTGAAATTTCTCTATGAGTGACTTTGGGGAAGTCTCTTCTCCATGTCATTTAACTGAAATTTTACAAAATATTAGGGTAGGCATTGTTGAAAAATGTGACTAGGTTCTCTCATTATATAATGTATTTGAGTCATTATGTAATGTACTTGTCAAAAGAATAATAAAAATAATTCGTATTATTGTAAAAATGACTTATTAAGCATGAGTTTCATGCTTGGGTCATCTTTATATTAGTCAAACTCCCCATTGTGCACTCCTAGGATTAATATTGAGTGAATAGAGTCATTATATATTTAAAGAGACCCTTCTTCGGATTTTGAATCATGTCAGAATGTTTTTTATTGATTCAAATGTGAAATATGTCACCTCCATACAAAGTCTCCTTAAAGGAGATAGAGTCGGCCTAAAGAAGACCAAGTTGACGAACCTCACCTAGAGCCTATAAATAGAAAGAGATCGAATTCATTTGTAGCATCTCATCTCCATCGAGTTGAATATCTCTACTGTAGCTGGAAAAAGCGTGAAATAGGGCAATTAAGCTAAAGGGAATTTGAGTTGGGTCATATCGATGGCGAAGGAGAAATTGATTTTTTGGTGTTGCTCTTTGCCCATTTCGTGCCCTAGTTGGGGAGATCATAGTATTTATGTGTTTTTTTGTTGCGTGCTGCTGTAATTACTGCATAGTCTAAGCTGTTGGGGACAAGTTTTTGCTACTATTGGGTCGAAGATCTGGAAAGGTTGACTTGGTTTGGAGGAAAGTTTTGGTCTATGTCTAGGGTGAAGAGTCTCAAAGAAAACTATTGAAGGAACAAAATTGTGACTAGGTTTTCCCCTAGAGAGGAGTTTCTGCTCTCACATAGTGCCTACGTCTCCTCTCTTGTTTTTTTTTTTTTTTTTTATCTTCATACACAGATAATTTGGTAATTTCTTGATTAAAGATAATATAATAAATAAGAGAAGCCAACATAATTCACAAGTAATTATCAAGAAAGAGGAATCAAACCCTAATCTACCTGCATCGATTTCTCAACATGGTTTCAAAGCTAAGGTGAGGAAAGATTGAAGATCACTTTCTTGGCACAAAAATATTCTACATGAATTCTCCCTCTTTGATAAGCTATATAAGAATGGGTATCAACACTAATAGAAACTAGGTCAAGAATGTCATCCACTACTTATTCAACATGCTCAAAATTCAAGGATTTTTGGCTACTCTTACACGATCTCTTAATGATTACAATGCATGGATCATTGATAGTGGAGAATCAAGGCACATGATAGGAGAATGTAAACAAATTTATACACTATCAAAGTATACATATTCTCATGTAGTGGAATTGGGTGGCAAAAAAAGCTATGCTATTAGAGGCCTCAGATAAACATCGTTGAAGTTGGAATGTGGATAAAGGAGATATAATTTCTTTTGTTGATGGAAAGGCATCGGTTTGGGGTAAATACTCTAGCATTGATAAATCTAGAGTTATTGGATTTCATGAAGGAAGCTTATATAGGGTCATCACTCCACCTCCTGAAGCTTTGATTCATATGGAAACTAATCCTATTGAGATACATTTTCATAGGAGGTAGGGCCATCTACACTACATGTTTATTCCTACCCTCAATCAATTGGTTAATGGAATCCCCAATATGAAGGAAGATCGTGAAGGTGTGTGCAAGGGATTCTCTTTGGGAAAACATACAAGAATCCTTTTCCAAATAGTGAAACTAGTCCTAAAGAATTATTAGGCCTCATTCACTCTGATGTGTTTTGGCCAATGTATGACAAAACACTTAGAGGTCATATATACGATGTAACATTTATTGATGTTCATTCTAAAAAGACACGGCTCTACATTCTCAAAACAAAATATGATGTATTTGAGAAGTTCAAGTTGTTTCGATCTAAAGTGGAAAACATAATCAAAAGAAAGATAAAGAGTCTAAGATCCAATAATGGTGGGCAATACACTTCTAAGGGATTGATTTCATAATGTTAGGAAGAAGGAATTAAGAAGGAGGTCATTGTTCGCTACTATCTCGAACAAAATGGAATTGTTGAAAGGAATCATAGGCACGTTGAAGAAGGAAATAAAAAAATTCACCTTGATCAAGACCTACAAAAATTCTTATGGGGAGAAGCATCCATGACGACTGTTTACATTCAAAATATAATTCCCCATAGATGCCTTAGGAATATAACTCCCAATAAGTATTCACAAGAAATAAGTTGAGTGTGGATCACCTCTGAATCTTTGGAAGCCCTTACCACATCCATGTTCCAAAGGACGAGCGAAAGAAGTTGGTTTCTACAAGCATCAAAGTAATATTCGCTGGATATAGTCTATCCTCAAAAGGATATAGAATATACATCAAGGAAGGAATAAATATTGATGTAAGAATGGATGTCATATTTGATGAAAAGTAGGCCTACAAGAAATTGAGGATATCCCCATTGATTTCGATAATCAAGAATATCCAATATTCGGAGAAGAAGAAGAACATCATGAAAACCCTACTACAAATCAAGAATAAGATGCATGACCAAGTGATCCTATTCAATCTGTGATCACCCCGACCATAAGGAACATGCCTAATTAGTTAAAAGCTACTTTGGAAGATGTTAAAGGACATGAAGTTGCAAAAGGAATAATTAGGGAAAGTAAAACACCGAAGAAATATCCTGGCTATGCTGCATATATGATGAAGTTAATTAAATTTGGAAAATATACATTCAAAGAAGCTAGTGATCAAGAAGTTTGGAATAAGGTGATGTAGGAAGAATATAATTCCACTATGAAGAATGGGGTTTGGGAAATAGTTTCTAAACCTAGTGACAAATTGGTTGTCACATCTAAATGGATCTACAAGAACAAAAACGTTGTTGATGGGAGCATAGACAAGTACAAAGCAATATTCGTTGCAAGGGGTTTCTGTCAAAAGGAAGGAATAGATTATGAAGAAAACTTTTCACTTACAACAATGTATACTACTATTAGATCTTTGGTTTCATTAACTGCTACAATGGTTTGGAATATCCATCAAATGGATGTGAAGACCAAATTTCTTAATGGGACCATTGATGAAGAAGCATACGTCAAACAACCCAAAGGATTTGAAGTGAATAGAAGGGACTATCATGTTTGTAGACTCAAGAAATCCCTATGTGGCTTAAGGCAAGCTCCTAGGGCATAAGATATGAGAATGGATGGATATATCCTAAGAATTGGGTTCACAAAGAGTATTGTTGATCCAAATATCTACATCAAGGTTGTGAATAATGGGCCTATCATTATTCTAATATATGTGGATGATCTATTCATCATTGGTGTGGAGCGTAGAATTCAAGAATGCAAGAAGATGTTGCCACCTGAAATTTAAATGAAGGATATAGGACTCATGCACTACTACCTAGTTCTAGAAGTATGGCGAAAACTCGGGGAGATATATTTGGGGCAAGGAAAGTACATCATCAAAATGCTACAGAAATTTGGGATGATAGACTCCAAGACCATGAATACTCCTATGATCACCAATCTCAAAAAGTTGTGGGGTTCTAACTCATGTCTCATGGATCTAAACTCCTATTGATAGTTGGTGAGCTCTCTAATGTATCTAGTGAACACTACGGCAGATCCATTCTTTGCATTAAACATTATTAGTCATTTTTAGTTGGAGCCTCGTAATGATCAATAGATAACTTCCAAACACATATTGAGGTATCTTCATGGCACCATACATCGCTTTCTAATGTAAAATAGTAAGGAAGTCAAGCTAATTAGCTTCACATATTTTGATTGATGTGACAGTGAGACTAATGGAAGGAGCACTATAAGTGGATGTTTTAATCTACGACCTACTATGCTTTCATGGATGAGTAGGAAGTAATATCTCGTTGCTTTGAGTAGTGTGGAGGAAAAATATGTGGCTGCATGTGAAGTAGAAAAGGAGGTTGTTTGATTAAGGAAGCTTCTAACATATTTATTTGAGAAGTTTCTAGGTCCTACTATGATTAATTGTGATAATCAAAGTTGTATCAAGATGTCTGTAGATATCGTGTTTGATGCGAGGACAAAGCATGTCAATAATAAGTTCTCCTTTATTAAGAACTCGGTGTAGGATGGGTCATGAAGTTGGAGTTTGTCTCGATATATGAACAAGTTAAAAACATAATAACGAAGTCTCTTCCGAATAATAAGTTTGAATATCCGAGACACACATTTTTTCTGGTAGATAGTGTTGATTGTATTAATGATAAGAAGTTAGAAGAGATATGTTGAGGCTTTGCGAGTGAATAGTTTCCTAGGAGGACATCGGGGGGACACTTTGTATTCATACCTGGTAGGGAGGGTGGCATGGTTCGATGCACACCTGGATCCCTAGATTCGTGGTTAATAAGTAAGTGTGATGCTAGCTATAGAGGCTAAAAGCTTTAGTCTGCCTTATTCCCACTTGAATATATTTCCTTGGTCAAGAATATATTTCATGGAATTGTGGTGCCTAAACACTTGAGAGGCCAATGGATAGATCTCCGTGGTTAGGAATGTATTCCATGGAATTTCGGTTCTTAAACTCTTCATATTTCATATAGTTTTAGATATTCCATTATATTTTTATTTATGAATACCTACCTAGTTGAGAGGGAGTGTTGAAGAATCTAAGTAGGTTCGGTCTTCATAAAATGTATTTGAGTCATCATGTAATGTACTTCTCAAAATAATAAAGAAAATAATTTTTATTATTGTAACAATCACATATTAAAGCATGTGTTTCATACTTGTGTCATATTTATATTAGTCAAAGTCTGTATTTTTTACTCCTACGATTAATATTGAGTCAATAGGGTCATGGTATATTTAAAGAGACCCTTCTTGGGCTTTTAAATGATGTAAAAATGTTTATTATTGAGTCAAATGTGAAATATGTCACCTCCACACCAAGTTGGCCTGAAGGAGATCAGGTCGATCTAAAGGGAATGAATTCGACCTCACCTAGAGCCGTTAAATAGAATGAGATGGAATTCACTTGGAGCATCTCATCTCAATCCAGTTCGATATCTCCACTGCAGATGGAAAAAGTTTGAAATAGGTCTATGAAGCTAAACGGTTTGCGAGTTGGCTCAAATTGATAAAGAAGGAGAAAATCAAAGTTTTGGTGTTTGTCTCTCTCTCTCCAATTCATGCCATAGTTTGGGACATTGAAGTCTTTTTGTGTTTTTGTTGATGCATGTTGTTGTAACTCTTACATAGTCGAATTTTTTGGGGACAAGTCGATGTTATTGTTGGGTTGAAGATCTGGAAAGGTTGACATGGTGTGGAGGAAATATTTTTTCTATCTCTAGGGTGGACAGTCTCAAAGAAAACTATTGAAGGAAGAAAATTTTTACTGAGTTTTCCCCTAGAGAGTGGTTTTTCCCTGGCACAGTGCAAACATATTTTCTATTGTGTTTTTGTGATCTTCATACACATATATTTTGGTAATTTCTTGATGGAATATAATCTAATAAAGAAGTAAAATAAGGAAACATAATTCACAAGTAATTAACAAGAAAGAGGAACAAAACCCTAATCTACTTGCATTGATTTATCAACAGGCATGGGGGTTTTGTGGTGATTGGAATTGATCAATTATGTGGAAATTCAATAAAATCACAAATACTGGAAGGGTGGAGTTCAAACGAAGTAGTCGAAATCAAATTTAGGTGGTCCATGTTGTAAAGAGAAGTCTCAGGATGTGCCGACCCTCGACCAAACAAGTGTTGAGATATTGTCACCTTCGAACTGGGAGAGGACCTAATTTGGTCAAGTATAACATCAATCCACATTTTTATATCCTCGGGGTACTTGGGAAAATTCCCCTTCATGAGTAGCAATTTTGGTGAATCTTGGAACTAGTCAATGTAGTCAGGCATGTTGGTATATTAAATGTGGCATATTTAACCCTGACACAAAAAATAGCTAAGTATAGGAAACAAATTCCATGTAATGTGTGGACCCTAGTCTCATTATAAAGTCTGGTTGTGTTTATAAAGTTTGGAAAGGGGAAAAGAGAAATGAGGAAGGGGGTTATCGAAGTATTTGTAAAACTGTAAGTTTTCCAATGCCATACCTCCGTTGCATCAAAGTAGTATCAAAGTACAGAAACACTTTGGGAAAAACAAATATAAAGGGTATTGTAAGCTGAAGAGTTGACGATACTATAAAATTTTCTCGAGATAAGTCACAAAATTTGAATAAGGTTTCTCGTGGATGGAAGAATAGAGCATACAGTGACTTGTGGAAGACTCACAATCCCATAGATGGAAAATTCCATAGAGGAAGAAGAACTTAACATTGAGAGGAACTGCTAAAAGAGAGGAAGGACACAATAAAGAGTGGAGGTCAGGACAGAGAAGCGTCTCAACAACCCAAGTAATAAATTCCATTAATGAGAGGAGTTTAAAGAATAAGGAAAAAACTCCCAGCAGAGGGTGGAGTGAGAAGATACTTGAGAATAGAGATCTCATAAACAATGGAAAAACTAAGAAGTAATTGGTAATTTTGTTTATTTAAGTTTTGAGAAAAATGTAATAATTATAGGTAGTTGTAGATATGGATGGCATAACTACATCCAAAAATATTTGTAGAGAAACAAAAGATTTATTAAAGAAAGTGGTAGAAAAACTAAGAAAGGCTATTGAAAAGAAACAAAACCTTGCTGCGGTTAGGAAGTGAGGGGAAGAGAGGATTTAATTAAGAGGAGAGAATAGAGGAGTTCTAAAGGATTAGTACATGTGAGACAACCATATAGGAGAAAGGTGTGGTCAAGAGGTTCTATAGAAGGGAACCAGAAGAAAACATATATGTAGGTGGAGGTGAGGTGTTCAGGAAATAACCGAGAGGAAACTTGTTATGAGGCTAAGTTGTAGCTCATAAGGAAGCATATATAAGCATAGGAATATGACCATTTCCAGTAATATGAAGGGATTAATGAAAATACTTATGAAGAATGGGAAAAATTGCAATTTAGGAAGTGATAATAAGGATGCCAACCTAGAAGGCACTGAGATAATAGAGTTAAGACAAGAAGATTTTGAAAAGAGGTATCTGAGTGGAAAACAAGGATCAAAGAGATAAGTATGTTGCTACAAAGGAGGGATAAGGAAGACCAAAATCATAGGTTACCTATCAGAAGGAATGGTTTCAGTAATAAGAACCCTAACAATCTTGGGAAGAAGATAAAACACATGTTGAATAATTCATTAAAAGAGGAATATTTTCATGTAGACAAACTTAAGGCTAGAGTAGTTGACACTTATGAACTAAAGGAAGGAGACACCCTTAGAGAAGAGGACAAAGACAGACTATATGAGGATCTCCTAGACTAGTCTCAATGCCCATAATAGTAGAGAGAACTACAATTAGAAGATGATGATGATGCACTGGGTGAAAGATTCATCAAAAATAAATAAGAAAAGCTAACAAAGGAATTGATACCAAAGCCACTAGGTGGGGCTAAAAGGAATTTTCTTTTAAAATTAGTAAATTTTATGTGAATGTCTATTTTTTAAGGGAGAAGTATGCACAATTGGTCAAAAAGGGTAATGATGTCACTAATTTTCTCCAACAAAGGACATTTAATGAAGCGAATGACAAAAAATTATCGAGATGGGATGAGGAAGCTTCTTAGGGGTATAAGTGAGGAGAAATAGAATTTTTCTGTGAAGTAAACCAAAGAGGAATGACCTGAAAGAAGTTGTCAAGAGTGAACATGGAACCTTGTGGCCATGCGAGAGATGATGGACATAATGAAGATTTTGTTTTGATAAGGAGGGAGATAAGAGTACCCCTCAAATGCCATAAAGAAAGAGACATTGAGAAAATGCATCCATGAATGAACACCTACAAGAATGGATTTTGGTCTCGAGAGAGAGGAGAAGAGAAACCTCTTGATTGCACATTGTTGGAGGGTTGGTTGCTCAATCCAATGTTTTGATATTCGCTTGGAATATCCTGCAAAAATTATTGAATCAAGAGGCAAAATGTGCTAAGATTATTGGTGAACTATAGATTTCGGTTGAAAAACAAGAGTGTTGGATGTAGGTACTGAAGGTATGGTACAACAAACAACAAGAGTTAATTGTAACTCAATTTTCAAGTGAATCCCCCAAGATAAAGATTGGAAGAAGAGAATAATTTATGGTAAAGTATAATAGAATCAGAAGAGGGTTCAGTAGACCTGGACAATCTTGATGCTCTACCTTAACATGTTAGCACTCCAAACATATTTCCAGGTAATCAGATATTTCCTTCTTCATCCCTGGCCAAAACATATTTTTCTGCAAGGATGTCACCATATTTTGGTAACCTGGATGACATGAATAAGGTATCTTATGGTATTCATCTAAAGTCATCTAGTTCAGTGTAGGTACATTAGGAAGATACAAAATTTTGTTACAACTTATAAATCCTTTCAGATTCATGTTGATTTGTGGAATTTTAGCTTGATGTAATTTTTCTTGGAACTTCAAATATTTGGAAACTTGTGACAACACATCTTGGATTTGTTGCTCCACATCAAATTTCACATTGATACTTGTGTAAGACAAAAATTGATCGGAATGTCTACTTAAGGCACCAACAATTCAGTTTTCCTTTCCTTTAATGTGTTTGATCTCCATATCAAATTAGCTAAGGAAAGCTAACAATCTTGCTTGCCTTGCATTTAAATCTACCTGAATAAAGAAATATTTTAGACTGATGTGATCAACCATCAACACAAAATTATTACCCAACAGGTTGTGTCACCACATTTTGAATGCATGTATAACAACAACTAATTCCAAGTCATAGATGGCTCATGTTTCTTCATTTTCTGGGACTCATAGGCTATCACTATATTATCTTGCAGTAATACCTCTCCCAATCCTTCTATACAAGCCTAAGTGCACACAACAAACTCTTTTGTTGGAACAATAATTTCAAAGATAGGTGCAGTATTTAATTTTTGTTTTCTCTTTTGAAATCTTTCTTGGCACTTGGTTGTCCATTTCAAATTCACACCTTTTTTCCCAGATATTGAATCTTGGGTTTTTAAAACTCACATTTTCTGAGTTTTACATAAAATTGGTGTTATCTAAGTGTTTCCAGCACCATTCTAAGATGTTCCTCATGTTCTTATTTATTATTAAAGTACACTAGAATATCATCTGTAAAGACTAGCACAAACTTATCCAGATGATTGTGTATTACACTATTCATGAGACACATGAAAGTAGAAGGGGTGTTTGTGATTCCAAAGGGTAAAACTACAAACTTGTAATGTCCATACTGAGTTCAGAAATTTGTTTTGTGTATGACTTTGTATTTTATGCAAAGATGGTGATAACTAGTTCTGAAGTAAATTTTTGAGAATACAGTTGCCCCCTTTACCTGATCAAACAAATCGTCTATTCATGGGAGGGGTTATTTATTCTTGATGGTTAACCTGTTTAACTGTCTATAAACTATCCACATCCTGAGTGTTCAATCTTTCTTATTGAAAAATGAAACCGATGCTCCCCATGGAGATACACTTGGTCAGATGTACCCCTTGCTTAACAATTCCTGTAACTAAAGTTACAGCTCTTACAGTTCAGGAGTTATCATTCTATATGGGGATCGGGAAACTGGGTTTGCCCCTGGTACTGGATCAATTGAGAAATAAATATCTATCTGAGGGGGAAGTTGAGAAATTTATTCAGGAAATACATCCTCGAAGTCCTTAATCACTTGGAAATTTTCTATCGGCTCATTTTCTGCTTGCTGTTCCGAATGTTCAATTTAGACAACATACACCGAAAAACCTTTCCTTGATATCAAATTTAGCTATAATGCATAAATTTTCCTAGTAGACACAGGTTTTGGTTTCCCTCTTACCACCACTAATTTTCCTAGAGCATTGGTAAAATTTATTGTTTTTCCAAACAATTTACTACTTCTCTCTGCTTTTCCAACCAATCCATACCAACTAGTAGATCATAATATCATAAGGGAAGGATGTTTAGATTTAAATCTATGGTTTAGCCATTTAACTTTATAGGATACTTGTGAAATTTATGGTAGACGTTCCATTTTGTTCATGTAGACAACTACACCAGCCAGGAGTGTTGAATGTTTTCTGTTCTCAATTTAAATTTTTCCACTATATGTGGACGAATATAAATTAAACTAGCTCCATGATCAATTAAGACAGACACATGTTGGTTGGAAATGATACCTTCAATGTCAATCATAGTTGATTGATGCTCAACTTGTCGGTCTTCCACTACTCCACTGATTTGGTGAATGTTTCAAGAAATATCATTCAGTATGGTTACTTCTTGAACTTCTTGGATGTTCTGAACTACATGATTGTTGTGTCGGCATTTGCACAACATGTGAGGCTCACCATATCCCCAACATTTCGAAAGGTTCCTTGGTTTTTACTAGGGTTTCTCGCTTTTTGTTCCCTTCCATGGGATTAGAACCTATGTGGGAATGGGTTGTCTAATTTTTACCACCTTTATTAAACATTTTTTGCTGGTGTTTTCTCTCGAAATTCTTCAAATCAACTGGTTTGGGTATTTTTGAAATTTCTTCAGCCTTCCATTTTTCCCTATTCTGCGAATTTTTCAGTTGATCACTCTTACCTTTAAATTGCTGGTAGCACATTCGTGCCTTCCGAACAACTTCATCCATAATATTTGGATTGTCAAACTCAATTCTTTATTTGGAAATATTGGGTAGAACATTTAGAAATAATTGTACCTTAGCTTTTTCTTCTCTTATGTATGGTACATAGCGAAGTAAATTTGTGAACTTCGTCAAAAATTCATCAATGTTTAGTTGTCCCAGCCTTAGCTCATGGAATTCCTTTGCTATGTCATAATAATATCTCTCATTGAGGTATCAAGATTTAAATTTCTCCCAAAATTCTTCCAATGAAATAGTCTTTTCATCCAGCAAGTGTATGCTCTTGCTTTCTTCCCACTAAAGTGTGGCTTTACCTTTCAATTTGTAAATTGTCAGTCTTTCTTTTATATTACTTTTGTATTCATATACTTGAAATTATTTTACCATATTCAGAATTCAGGCTTCCATATCCTCTTCCTTCTCCCTGTCGAAGGTTGGAGGCTTAATCTTGCAGAATTCCCCATTCAACTTCGTCTTTTTCTTTATTTAGATTCTCCTTTACTAGACTCTTCCCCACTCTCAAACCTCTCTTATTTGGGTTATGTTTCTTTCCTTTTATTTTCCCGATCTCCTTGTTGATGATTGTATCTAGAGTTTCATTCCCTTATCAACCTCTCTTGTTCATTACTGGATTTTAATAAACATTCATTGCTAGTTCTTAGCTGAACAATTTTCTGTTACAATTTTTTGATAATTTCCAGCATCTTGGCATTTGGATCTCGTAGGGCATCCCCATCCCACAGTTCCATATACAAGCCTTCTCTATCATATATGACTACAACTGAAATTCCTTCACTTTAATTTAATCCACAAAAAACAATTAGAATTAATAAAACGTAATATGTAATTGATTCATAATTGGCTAATCGTAATTTAAACTTTCTGACAGCATGATTTTTTACATGTTGGGACCCATAAGCCCATTGTTTTAACCCGGGATTTGATACCACTTGTAACATATCCCAATATATTTATATATATATATACTTATCTCGGTGGGTGACAATTACATTTCTCTTTATCACCTTATTGCAATGACATCTTTGCGATGGTCACAATGACTTATTCACAAATGACTCGTTCGTCATAATTTTTAATGCTAAGATATCCCTCATAAATATTAACCTATCTCTAACATTACCATACCCTCTCATTCATACCCTACCACATTAATTCCTATCTCCTCCAACCTATGGTCTCACTGCATATGATCCAACCCACGTATTGATATAGCTTTCTTTATACTAATCTACATACTTATATAATTATCCACCCTATCCCAGTCCACTCATTTGCGTAGTTTTAGATAAGGTAAGTATGATGGTTTATATGCTCTACCCAATATTAATTTCAAATTTATTAACCATAACCCATCTGGTGAGAGGTCCAATGCTTGGGTGTCCATGTGGCAACGTCACATGGCCTCACATGGCCCTCACACATTTCTCGAAGCTCCACATATACGGTGGATATTAAGCCAAAGGAGGTCAACGATTAGGATGCAAGGTGGGAATGCTAAGGAGTTTACCCTACCCTCCTCTTTTCTCATTTCATCATTTTTCTATGCTAGTTTATGGCCATATATCTCTCTGGAGCTCTGCCTCCATGACCATCATGCACACATGGTTCCAAGGGATTTTACGATATGTTCCTCCATCATTGATGTAGTTGAAGTTATTCCTCCAAGCACAACCCGTAAGAATGATTTCTCAGAACTCTTGTGCATGAATTACTTCCTTTTTTTCGTGAGGGGTTTAACTCGATTCCACTCAGAGTTATGTCTCCAAGACCACTCAGGTAATATGTTGGTGTATTTTTCTTTCGTTTACATACTTTAGTCCTTTAAATTTTTGTATAATATAAATATTTTTTTGATTTTGCAGGAAAGATCAATAACGATGTTGAATAGTTACTCGACTTATTCCACGTAATTAGATACTATCCTTACCTCTAAAATTATCAAGGTTTCTCATTTTTTCTTTTCATTTTTCTGATATGGATTTTGTATACATTTTTCAGTGGTCAACATATGCCCTTTCAGACAAGGCAAGGAGTACTTACTGTAATATTCCTAATTAGTAATAGATAATTGGAATATTTGACTTTGTATAGTTTTGTCGTTTATGGTTTGTAAATAAATAAAAAGTGAGAAAAGAGGGTCTATCTCACTTTAGTAGAATAAAACATTTGCCTAGTAGCACAACGTTGTGACTCAAGTGGGGGGGGGAGGTCAAGGGGGCAACACACCAGATAGAGGAGGGGAGCCTACATGCACTCTAGAAGCCTATGCACAGTTAAGGATGAGGATGTGGAGGAAAGAGAGACTACGACGAGTTTTGGAGGGAAACCAATGCTATAAAATATGGAGGAGCCTCCTCATTTGGATCATTCTTGAGTTGTTGATTTTGGAGTGAGACTTTTGTCTTCTTGAGCACGCTAGCTGTTTAGCCTGTCTATAGCACTGTTTAGTGCACTGAGTGTCTATGTGCGGAGATCTCACCCTTAGCCCCGAGGGACTTCGAGTGCCTGCTCGGGCAAGGTTTGTTTTCCAGTATTTTGTGAGTCGTTTCATTGTTTGGGTTTGCTGCGGAGCTAGATCTTATAAATATTGAGCAGTCTCTGGGAGAGAGGACGTAGTCCATTGTGGAGGAGCTCCGAATTGGGGTTTCTGCAGATGATTTCGCTGGGATTTCGAGCAGAGGGTAAGCCTTTGCCCGTCAGAGGTTTTTGGCAGAGTTTGTGGCAATATTTCAGCTGTTTCTACCCAACCACTGCACTGTACCTTGGAGGCTAGCGTAACTCACTGGGGAGGAAGTTTCGGGTGGTTTTGGGGGTTGGCCATTCTTGGAATGGTTTTTGGATCTTGTCCGGGTTTCCAAGGAGAGGAGGTTTGCTGATTTTTATCTTATTCCAGCAGCAGCAGCTACATAGCAGTTTCCAATAGCTAGGATGCATTTCCTAAAGTATCCATTTTTGGTATCCTCTAAGAGCGTTTCCTCACTTGCCTTGTGCAAGATTAGCCCATTTTACTCCATAACATTTCTCAGATTAATAAAATGGCTCAACATTTCTTCTATATGTTTTCTCGATGAGTTGTCGTAGTTTTAGTTGTTTCCGTGGTTGCTGTATACTCTTTCTATTGTATGTATATTATTGTTTTTGAGAATTCTAGTTCTATACCACTTGGTGTGTTTATTTTTCACTCTTAGACAAAGTCTGGAAAGGGGCCAGATAGCCTCTGGATCTCGTCCTATTTTACAGGCGACATATCTGGTAAATTCCCTCCGAGTCAATCTCTGGTTAGAGTTTTTCGTGTTTTAGATATATCCCCGAAACGGGATATTACAGTGGTATCAGAGCATAGTCCTAGCTCATCCTATGTTTTATGACATCAGGAAAAAGACCTTACAGAGGCAGGAAGTATAGAGACCGTGAGTGTAGGTTGGAGGCCACCTACGAAGAGGAAGACTGTGCCCAGGTAGAAAACGCAGATCAGGAGAGAGAGACTATGAAGGACGCAGAGGAGGTAGAACTTGTAGTATATTTGAGTCAAGAAGCGCCGATGGTAGATGACACAAAGGCAAAATAGTTTAGAGAGGCACTCCTGAAGTTGGTGCAGGATTTAGCCCAACAAATTGAGGTGATGGGCCAAAGGTTCACAGCTGTGGAGGCTAGGCAACGTGAGAGTTCACAGGTTTTCGAGGTCAGAGAGGGATCAGGTGCATCCCACCATTTTCCGGAGCAGGGTGCTACTCAGCATGATACTCCTTAGCCGACAGCTTCTTGTGCACCTACCCGCTCTATTATGCCCACTTTCTTGGGAGCTGATACAGGGGCAAAAGCCGAGAAAGAGGCAGAGCTCGGGCACTTAGATGAGTACTTTGCAGAGTATCAGTCCTACGAGCAGGAGTTCAGGGATGCTCTCACATTCAGAGATTTTTTGCAGCTCAAGTGGGAGATTCCCACCATGCCTCTAGTAGATTTCATTTGCTTACGTTTGATGGATTGTCAAACAGTTCAGAAAAGTCTCGACTGGAGAAGTTGGACATCTATTTCCTGCTTAACCAGATGTCAGAGATGGAGGCCATCAAGGTGGAAAAATTACATTTGGATGGTGAGGCCCATGACTGGTGGTTCCATGGGATGGTGCCAGTCAGGCATTCCACAGTGATGAAATATTTCGAGTTTACCAGGAGATTTATAGAGCGTTTTTACAGGAGGGATCCGGATCAACATTTTGTTGAGCTGATGAAACTTAAATAGACAAGGAGCCCCGAGACATACATTGCAGATTTCTTGAGGGTTTTGGTGATGGTGCTAGATCTATCTGCGACACGGATGATCTATATGTTTGTGGAGGGATTGGAAGAGCCACTTCGAGGTCTAGTCAGATCCACTAGACGAGCTACACTCCAGGATGCGATCAGGAGGACCAGGGATTTGCAGGATGCATTGCCTAGGATGCAGACATCTTACCCCCAAAGACAGGGTTTCCAGCCCAAGGGGAAGGATGTGAAGGTTCCTCCTCCAAATGGGAATCCAAGACAGTCACAGGTAGATGATGAGGCCAGGAGGGAGTTGAGGAAGAAGTGGCTATGCTTCACATGTCAGGAGCCATGGGCACCAGGGCATAGGTGTGCTGTTGGAAAAGCACACTTCATTGAGGTCTTCCTTGATGACAGCGGGGAAGAGGATGAGGAGGATGATGAGGAGGCAGGAGATAGTCAGATGACCCAGGATCATTTGCCACCTCCACCTCTAGGGACAGAAGGTGCAGCCTTTGCACCCACAGAAGGGGCCCTTGCAGCATTGCGAGGAGTTCCTAAGTGTTTGACGTTACACGTACGTGGGACAGTACGTGGCCAATGAGTATCAGTCTTGGTTGACAGTGGGGCAACCCGCAATTTCATTGATGCAAAGATGGTGAAGTGGAGATGTATACCAACCGAGCGTTTTGACAGGTTTTCAATCTTGGTCCCAGGAGCCTAGATGATGCAGTGTGCCTAGTATGTTCCAAAGTTAGCAGTGAAGATGGGTACTTACACCATGAATGATCACTTTTTCGTGGTCAACATACCAGATACCAATGTGGTACTAGGTTTTCAGTGTCTGATTACGCTGGGGAAGGTCACCACTGATTGGGAGCCCTTAGAGACGGAGTGGGATTACATGAAGACCAGGAAGCATGAGAAGATCCGCAGGATGCATACTTACCCACCTCAGATAGTTTCGGCACACCGGATGGAGGCATACTTCTGAAAGGGAAACATAGAGTGGGTGGTTGAGTTGCGGGCATGAGAGGCAGAGACCACCGGTCGAGCAGTTCATCCAAAGATAAAGGCTATCCTTGACAGACATGAGGTAGTGTTTGGGGCTATACCACCTGGTCGGCCACCAGATAAAGGATTTGAGCATACCATCGAGCTGGAGCAGGGTATCCAGGCGGTGATCACTACACCCTATAGGCATCCCAAAGCCTATAGGGATTAGATAGAGCGGGCCATCTAGGAGTTGTTGGCTCTTGGACACATCAGACCGAGCATGAGTCTATTTTATTCTTCTATACTACTCGTGAAGAAAAAGGATGGCACTTTGAGGATGTGCATTGACTACAGGGTCCTGAACAAGAAGACTCTGAAGAATAGGTACCCTATACCCAGGATCGATGAGCTGATGGATGAGTTGAGAGGAGCTAAGTTCTTCTCAAAGATTGATTTAAGATCAGGGTATCATCAGATTCGCATGAGGGAACAGGATATTCCCAAGACCGATTTCAGGTGTCATTATGGGCACTTTGAGTTTCTGATTATGCCTTTTGGGCTGACCAATGCGCCAGCTACTTTTCAGTCCTGCATGAACCATATCTTCCATAGTAATCTGAGGAATTTTGTATTGGTTTTCTTTGACAGCATACTCGTATATAGCAGGACGTGGGAGGAGCATCTCCAGCATATAGAGGAAGTGTTATGCATCTTGGAAGAGCAACAGTTCTATGCTAAGCTCTCCAAGTGTGAGTTTGGGATGACAGAGATGATGTATTTGGGTCACATCATTGGAGTGGACGGAATGAGGGTCCACGAGGAGAATATTAGAGCCATCAGAGATTGGCTGGAGCCAAAGAATGTGACAAAACTTCGAGGGTTCATTGGGATATGTGCCTATTACAAGAAGTTTGTCAAAGGGTTCTCACAGCTTGCTGCACCCCTTACAGATTTGATGAAGAAAGGGGCATTCAGTTGGATAGATACAGTGCAACAAGCCTTTGATAGGCTCAAGGAGGTGATGTGTAGCTGCCCATTGCTTGTGTTGCTAGATTTCACACAGCCATTTTTCTTGGAGTGTGATGCATCGGGAGAGGGTATCGGCGCAGTATTGATGGAGGGGGGACACCTTATCACTTTTGAGAGCTAGAAGGTCCTTCCGCAGGAGAGGTTATATCCCATATATGACAAGGAGATGTTGGCCATCATGCATGCATTGGCCAAATTTCGGCAGTATTTGGTAGGGAACAGATTCAGGGTGAGGACTGACCACAATAGCCTCAGGTTCTTTTTGGAGCAGAAGCAGCTACAGGAGAGGCAGCAGAAGTGGATCAGTAAGATCCAAGCATATGACTTTGAAATTGAGTATGTCAAGGGTAAGAATAACTTGGTAGTAGATGCCCTTTCATGTAGACCAACCACATTATCTCTTATGAGATTGCACGCAGATCAGAGGGCTCGACTCTTAGTTGAGTACTCCAAGGACCAATTTTCATGTGAGGTACTGGATGGATAGGTGGCAGATGACCGGTATAGGGTGGTCGATGAGATCATCTATTACAGTGATAGGATCTTCTCGACTGAGGTATATCAGCTTAAGAAGAAGATACTCCAGGCATCACATGATTCTCCATTGGAAGGCCATCAGGGGTTTACCAAAACCTACAGGACCATTAGGGAGAGGTTCTTTTGGAGGGGCCTCAAAGAGGACGTACTCTAGCAAATCATGCAGTGCGATTTTTGTCAAAGGAATAAGGGTGAGATGAGCCGTCCCATAGGACTATTGCAACCTCTTCCCATTCTCGAGGGAAAATGGGAGAGCATATCGATGGACTTCATCACAGGATTTCCCATGGTGCAGGGCAACGATTGTATCTTTGTCGTCATTGATCGACTGACAAAGTATGTGAACTTTTTCGCCATATCCGTGCATTACACAGCAGCACATGTTTTGGACCATAAAAAGGTATCTTTTGAACACCTAATTAGCCTACATTAATCATCAATCCAGGAGCGTCTTTTTATCTCAAGAGTGTACTCTGTCTGAGGCTGCAATTATCTCATAGCAATGCTTGTGAGGATGTAGCATAGAATATCAAATACAAAAGTAATAAATGCTTACAAAGGAAACCTAATTACAATGACAGGAATGTAAAAGCTAAACTACAACAATCTTGTTGAACATCGATCAGGGATGCAATAGCAGTAACTCTTTCCCTTAGAAATCGATGTAAGATGACCAAATATGGGGACTTGGAGCGAATATCTCTATCCTCTACAGTTTGGGAATCTTAAAGCAAGTGAAACAATTGAAAGGAATGAAATCTAAAAAAGGAACAACATCATAAAATAAAAAGTAGTTACAAGTCTAATGTAATCCAAATAAATAGATCTTCACACTCAAGCCTGTCCACAGTTTAATTGTAATCTAACAACAAACCAAAGATAAATGGAACAGCAACTCACTGTAATTACGGAACAGAAAATCCAAACGAGTCAACTTAATCAATAAATGGAATTGCGGTAAATAATGAAACATAAATGACTCTGCACTTGCTTTAAGAATCAATGAAACAACTCTGTAATGAAAATAAATAATGAACACACTTCACGCATTAACAAACCAAGATTAATGATACAATAGCATAGTAATCCACTAGAGCCAGGCCCTTAGGGCTAGTGAAATACCGCTGGGCTTAACTCAAAATTCTAAAGAATAGATGAAACCTGTGTTTTTATATTAATCCAAAAGACATTATAGACAATGTTCTCTCACGGCAGAGAGTCGATAATCATTCGATTGCAAAAGAAATATGAAAGTCTTTTAATGAAAACGTATTTTACAAAAATGACCACACCGTCCCCAGTCACTAAAGATCATTGTCTTTATATTTGATCCTTGGACGGGCAAATCAAGAAATATGATAAATTTGCACAGTGATCCCTCAGGATCTTCCGATCCTGAGGGATTCACTCCCTTCTCATTTTATCATTGTTTTGTTTACTCTGTTTAAGGCCGAGTTGTCCCCTGCCCCTTTCGGGCGATCCATTCAGATCTTCTTGGCTTCAGCTGGATATGGTTCATCACAAATGGAGTAGGAGTCAGATTGTTTTCAGCCACGCCTTTGGTACAGCTGCTCACCTCTTCATATTCCTGTTTTTCCAATAAAAAACAACCTTTAGTCATCTTTCAGGCTAAACATGAATCTTTCCAATTTAATTGCAATTCTTATGGTAAATTACCTTTCCAAGGCAAACAAAAGTATATCTATAGTAAAAGAATGAACAAATACATAGGAATTTCATACCTCTTTCACTGCCCAACATACCCCCCGACTTAACCTTTTTCGTGCCCTCATGAAAACTATAGTTCACATGGAGAGCAGTGAAAGAGTAAGTTGGAGAAGGTTTATCATTGAGAGGCCTAAAACCATGGTGTGAAGCTAATTCTTCAAGAATATGTTCTGTCTGCCCCTCGGGAAGCTCATAAATAGCTTTGTAGTCCAAGGCAGGGTACCAAATAATGGGGCTGCGGAACCTACACCTTAACCAGAATGGTCCTTCTTTTAAAACAAGATGGCTATAGGCAATGAAACGATCTGCAGCTAGCCCAAAATTTCTATAATTAAATGGCTCCCTATTTTGTATGTTTTGATTCGAGGTTCTCCACCGGACCTTGGCTGCTACATAAGCTTGATCCCTAATAGATGAAAAATAATCTGTTCCTTTCAGAATTATTGACTTATGAACAGGCCCCAGACTTTGGGTAACACATTTCCTTATCATTAGACTTTTCTGTCTAGCCCACAATTGATGTGGGTCCTGAGGTTCACTTCTGACCCATAGATCCAATTCATTTTCTTTCCTTTGAAAGGCATTGTAGGCTTTAAGCCATTTTAATTGATTTACGGCAAAAGAAATGAATGCCTGAAACTGTACATCTCCAATGAAAGGGCTAGGATTTGATTCACAGTCATTTTCAAGTATTAGATTATGCAGATAAAACTCACATAACAGGTGTTGTACTTTGTCCCCATAAAGCTTGCAGCATGATATCAGGTCGTTTATAGTTCTTAGCTCTATTGATTTGCCAGCCCTAACTGCCTTGATTTTTAATTGCAAATATCTTTCTAATAGAAATAAAGCATAGTTTTTGGCAGGGCACCTACAGGCTAAGACATCAGTATATAAGGAGCAGAGAGTGTTCATTTGATTTCATGCTAGTTTTAATTGGTTGCTTACCTTATCAGCTTTTATCTCTGCCTCTCATCGTTTTTCATGAGCTTCAGCTTCTGCCTCATGAATAATTTTCATCTGTTGCTGCAATTCTTGATATTTCTTCCTTGGGACAGTATCTTCTTCCAATTTCTGTCTTTCGATTTGGGCCTGTGTCAATTCTTCTTGCAGTCTAACTAATGCTGGATCACTGAAGGTGTGCTGACTGCTAGATTGGGTATTTTCGTTTAGAGCAGGTTCCTCTGGAACAGCTGGTGTTGGAACAGCCGTTTGCTGCTCCACATCCTCATAGTTAGGTTTAGGCATGGTTTCTTCTTCTACTTGAGGGTTCCTATTAGTGGTTACCCTTTTCCTTTTTGATCTTCTCTTAACGAAAATGTTTCTTCTTCTTTTAGTGGCTCGGTTAGGTGTCTGTTTCATTCTTAGAACCCTAATTGTCTGCCTGAGCTGTTCTATCAGTTTATGAAGTTTTTTCCTTTCCCTGCGAAGCCTCTCGACTTTAGTTGTTTTCTTCTTCTTTCTTAAAGGAACAACGACTTGCTCATCCGAACCCATTTGCTCAATTGGGTTTTGAGTCGTGCCTTCAGTGAAATCTTCTTCTTGCTCATCTTCTTGGGGTTCTTCTTCCATGCTCTCATGCTCTTGGCCAGATTCCTCGAGAATCATTTGCTCAGTTGACTCTGTGATTTCCCGGGGGCTTCCAGGTCGAGATGTTGGTTCAACGTTTTCATTCCCCCGTTCCTGCCTCTCAGGAGAAGCAACCCTAGCTTCGCTAGGGTTTGCTGTTTCATCAGTTATATCTTTATTAATGGTAGAGTATTCTGGTTTTTGGTTAGTGTCACTGTCGGGGTCCAATGGGCTATGAGGTCATGCGTAATTGCTCATGTTGGCCAAAATCTGGGCCAATTGATCTTCCTGTAAGGGGCTTACATTGGCATTTTCGATGGGCTCTGCTTCATCCTTATCACTGCCATGATTATCCTTATCCTCGTTATAGGTGTGATAACTTCCTTCCTCCTCATCTGAATACCGAATTTCTCCTTCAACTTATTCTTCCTCTGAATTTCCCTCAATCTCTTCTTCATCCGAATAACGTACTTCTCCTTCCTCTGTACTGAGTTGTTTTTCTCTACTTGTATGGTGACTTACTTCTTCTTCGTCTGAGTAACGAATTTCCCCTTCCTCCGTACTGGGTTGTTTTTCGCTACTGGCATGATGACTTACTTCTTCTTCATCTGAGTAACGAATTTCTCCTTCTAATTCATGTTCTTCCTCAGCACGAGGGCTTGCTCCCTCCAACTGTGGAGGCTGTTCCTCTTCATCTGAGTGTTCAATTTCAGGGGCTGGCTGCTGCTGCCCGGAATTTCCTCCATTATTTTCTTACTTCGCTTCGATCGGAGGATTTGTCTGTGAGTGGAGGGCTTAGCTATTAAGCCGGCCATCCTTTTCCGTCTCGAAGCAGGCAGAGCTAACCCCCCTTCAATAAATTCTTCCCAGCTGGTCTGCTGCTGGACGAGGCTATAACTTAATATCAGTCGAATTAAACAATGGTGGCTAACCACCATGTCTGCATGTTGGGCTTTTCTAATTCTGTGAGTAATATCATGCAATAAATAATTTAAGAATGCAGGCAGATTAATAGTGCATTTCTGTTTTAACACAGCTAGTAGCTTAAGGTGGCGAGGTCTTACCACGTCTTTTCTACCATCGCATGTTATGTAAGCCTGCACAATCCTGGCCAATTCTATCCATGGTTCGCCTAGTGACGCCGGGTGGACTCCTCTTCCTTTGACAGTTAGCGTCTGTCCGTCATCTTGAAAGATTTTTATGGCTTCACGAATCCTAATCTTCTTCTAGGTCCAGATAGTTCCTTGTGCGGGAATACCGGACACTTCTGCAATTATCTCATCGGACACAGCTATCTACCTTCCTCTGACTGTGGAGGATCCTTCCTGCAGGTTTAATAAAAATTCGGTGGCCACTGCTTCATGGGGTTGCTACATTGTCATGAAATATGTAGTCCACCCCAGTCTTTCTAAGATTGCTCGTGCAGCATCAGAGACGATCAACACCTGCGGTTCACTGCGAATTGGGCGTCCTCCCATCTCTGCGCTCTGTTAATTTCTTCACAACACACAGTAATTTCAATGGAACAACACAACAGAGTTCATTGAAACTTTATTTCTGTCCATATACGGTAAGGAAATCGAATGCGGAGATTTAGTTCGTGTACAGGTGAAGAGAATATCGGAGTTTGATCTGCATGCATACATCCGCGCCCCCCAAATGAAAGAAAGGTCGTCCTCGACCGTCGATTGAGTGTGGCATGTGTGGCACAGCAATAGGACAGTAGTGAAAAAAAACAGGCATAATTATGATACAGTCAACCAAATTAAGCGATCACTGAAATCGATGCATAAGAGAAATCGATAATGAATAGGAAATCGCGTTGTAATGATTCAAATACGAGGGGAAGGGACATCATAAGATTTAATATAATTGTGTTATTTACCATATAAACTAATATGATCGATTCATAATAATTTTCATGTATAATAGGTTCAAAAAGTAAGGAATTCATGCATTTCATTTGATATTAAATAAAAATGTAGGAAAAAGGGTTAAATAACTAGTGATGTATATAAATGTGACTTCGATACCATCAACAGAGCTCTGTTTCCCACAGGTGTCCATAACCTTGACAGAGTTGTTTTGTAACCCACGGAACCATTGTCCTTTTATTCATACTGAGGAAGTGCTTCTTTTTCTTTCTTTGTATTTTTATTAAATAACAAGATGAAGGCCATTGTGCTGGCTTGGTGACCAAATAAGTCACAACGCCGTTCACCGGGAAGAAGTGAAAAATGGGCAGGCTGGCTCGTGATGAGACCTCCTGTTCCAAGGACTTCTTGATTGTCAATTGTCTTTTGGACCATTTCCCTGGTTTGGTGGCCATAATGGGAATGCCACTTCACTGTCTTCTCTATGATCATGGTAGGCTGGCTCTTAATGAGACCCCCTATCCTCCATCTGCAAAATCATTGAAATATGTAAGTATTTTTCTTTTTCAAACAACACTTTTCCTCAGTTATTCATAAAGGATGGCTCAACACTCCTTAAGAGTGGGAATGGTGGAATAAGTCTGAACATCTCAATAGAAAAAAATATACCCTTATTTCCATTTCAGAGATAAATATCAAAGAAAGCTATGGGATATGGAAAAGAACCAATCATGATAAAAATAATCGATCAGATTAATTTAATGGTAATAAAATAGCAATGTTATGTTATTGATCATGCCCCTTTTTCCTCTTTTTTCATTACTAAGCAATTCCCTTAAAAATGACGATTTGTTTTGATATGCTAATCTCAGTAAGCTCGAATTTGTATGATTGTATATACATGATATATTTTCCCTTAGAGAAGTGAAAAGAAATCAAAAGGATAGCTCAAAACAAACAAAAAACAAAATCACTCAAAAGTGTTGTTCCCTTTAAAAGGAATAGCGAAAACAATCTGTGAAACTGTTGTTCCTTTTAAAAGGAACAGCAAGAAAATACTCTGCGGAAATGTTGTTCCTTTAGAAAGGAATAGCAAAAACACTGTACGAAATAGCAGAAAAAAATATTCGGCGAAAGTGCTGCTCCTTCGAAAAGGAACAGCAAAAGCATTCTGCAAAACTTCTGTTCCTTTCAAAAGGAACAGCAGAGGTGCTGTTCCTTTTGAAAGGAACAACAACGTGAAAAAAACAGAGTTTTTTTTTCATTTTTTTATTTTGTTAGAGAAACCAAATTTAAGAAGTAAAGAAATATTAACAGAAAAGAACGAATTTCATAAAACAACAATCATAAACAGAAAAACATACTTTATGTACATGATTAAAAAAAAAGAACGATTTATCAAACTGGTGTCGGGGAGGAATTCTCCCCTTCTTCAAGAATTTCCATGTTCGAATCTTCCCGTAACTGCTGGTAAAAGGATTCCCGGGTAAGCGGCTTGTGATACAATCGAACGCGATGACCGTTTACCTTAAATAAATGTCCAGATCCATCGATGGTAACTAATGTGAGAGTGCCATTATTATGCACTTTATATATTTCGTAGGGTCCAAGCCATCTTGTTTGGAGCTTTCCGGGGAAATCCTGAAAGCGAGAATCATATAGGAGTGCCCAGTCTCCTTCGTGGAAGATCTTTTGTTTGATATGGGCGTCATGCCATTTGGCTCTCTGTTTCTGAATCAATGTTGTATGCTGAAGAGCAGAGAGTCTAATTTCATCTAATTCGTTAAGTTGCTGCAGTATTTTAGCCTACGCTTCATCTAAATTCAGACCCACCTTTTGAGCTGTTTTTAATGTTTGAATTTCAAATTCGATAGGAAATATGGGTTCCTTTCCAAATACCAGTTAATATGGCGAACAGCCTGTTGTAGGTCTACATGTTGTTTGATACGCCCACAGCGCTTCTGGAAATCTGTAGGCCCAATCTCATCTATGCGAAGCAAAAATTTTTGTTAATATAGATTCGATTACCTTGTTCGTGCTCTCGACTTGGCCATTGGCCTGTGGGTGGTATGGAGTTGTAATTTGATGCTGAATATGGTAGTTCTGTAATGTTTCAGCTAATTTGTTACCTACAAACTGTGGTCCACCGTTTGTGATTATGTCTCTTGGGAGGCCATAACGGACAAATATTTGGAAAAGAAACTGAATTACAGAATCCTATGTAGCTTTTGAAAGGGGCTCTTCTTCAACCCATTTGGTAACGTATTCAGTTGCAACTAGGATATATGTCTTCTGGTTTGATGGAGGGCTAATGGGACCAAAAAATTCAAGTGCCCAACGTTCAAAGGGTTCAATCACTAGTTGAGGGTTTAAGGGCATTTCATCAGACTGCCCAGGGCGTCCTGCCCTTTGACAGCTATCACAGGCCTGCACAAATTTTTTAGCGTCTTTAAAAATAGTAGGCCAATAGTAGCCTGTTCGTAAAACTTTATGGGCAGTTCTGCGATCTGCAAAATGTCCGCCACACTGTCCATCATGACATGCTTTCAAGATGTCAAATACCTCATCCTCCCTAATGCATCTCCTTATTTGCATATCTGCACCTGTATGAAATAAGTATCCCCCAATCCAAGAAAAACGGGTACTACGATGTATTATTTTATTTCTTTCATTAAGGGATAGATGTTTAGGTAATTTACCTATTTCCAAATAGTTCGCTATGTCAGCATACCATGGTGTTCTGGTAGTAACAGCGAAGAGATTTTCATCCGGAAAGTGGTCTTCAACTGCTTCTGTGTCTGTGGGCTTTGGCATTCTTGACAAAAAGTCAGCTACATGATTCTCTTTGCCCGGTCGATCTTTGATCGTGATATCAAATTCCTGCAGTAAAATTAACCATCTTGTCACTCTTCCGTTTGTAACAGGTTTATTTGCTAAAAACTTAATGGCAGAGTGATCTGTGTAAAGCACTACAGGATACCCAGTTATGTAATGTCTAAATTTATTTATAGCATGGACTACAGCTAAAAATTCTTTCTCAGTCACAGTATAATTTAATTCAGCAGGCGTCAGATTTTTGCTAATGTAGTAAATTGCATATGGCTTCTTGTCTTCCTCCTGCCAAAGTACTGCTTCGATCGTTGTGTCTAAGGCATCAGATGAAATTTGGAACGAAAAATTCCAGTTTGGGCCCCTCAGCACTGGGGCTGTTGCAACGAGCTTCTTCAAATTATTAAAAGCATTGTCACATTTATCTATCCAAACAAAATCAGTATTTCCAGTCAGTGCATATAAAGGTGCAGCTATTCGAGAATAATGTTCTATAAATCTTCTATAGTAACCAGAAAATCCAAGAAAGCTACGTACCTCTGTTTGTGTGGTGGGTGTAGGAATTAACAAGAGTATTTGAATTTTAGCTGGGTCTACTTGAATTCCATATGCTGAAATATAATGACCTAAGATAACTCCTTCAGTCATCATCATAAGACATTTTTCATTGCTTAAACAAAGCCTGGTGTCAATACATCTTTGCAATAATTTTTGTAGGTTTTTCAATGCAGGTTCAAAGTCATCCCCATAAGGGGTGAAATCATCCATATATACTTTGAGACCCTCATTTATCAAGTCAGCAAAGATGCTAAGAATTTCCCTTTGAAATGTGGCAGGGGAATTGCATAGGGCAAAAGGTAAGACTCGGTAGGAAAAAGTACCCCATGGGCAGGTAAAAGTAGTCTTGTCCTGGTCTTCAGGGGCAATCTAGATTTGGTTGTATCCACTGAAGCCATCCAGGAATGAAAAGAATTTCTTTCCTACCAATGTATCTAATACCTGGTCAATGAAAGGAAGGGGAAAGTGGTCTTTCTGTGTTGCCTTGTTAAGTTCACGGTAATCTACACATATCCTCCACTTTCCATTCTTTTTAGGTACCACCACTAATGGGGAGACCCACTTACTATCAGATATTGGGTAGATAAAATTGACATCCAATAGTTTTTGTAATTCGTCTTTCACAATATCTTTAAGGTGAGGATTTAGTCTCCTTTGAGGTTGACGAATGGGTCTTGCATCTTTCTCAATATAAATGTGGTGAGTACATAATTGAGGGTCAATTCCTTTCATGTCGGGGTAATCCCATGCAAAGGCTGCTTTGTATTTTCGTAATAATTGGACTAATTTCTCTTCTTGTTCAGCAGTAATATTCTTGTTAATGTTCAAAGTTTTACCTGGTTCAATTTCTACAACCTTGGTATTATTTATAGAGGTAGTAGGTATTGCTTGATCATGAATATCTTTGAAGGGATCTTCTTCTTCTTTATTATCTAATGCTGCTTCAATCATGTGACATTGCAAATAGGGTTCAATTTGTGATTTATTAATAAAATTATTAATGATGTCATTCTCTATTTGATATTTAAAGTCAAGAGCATTTTCTATGGTTAGAGGAGACCTCATATTTTCCATAAGATATGATGGAGGTGGTTGTCTTGTTTTAATTATTGATAGACTTGGTTGGGCTGGGGGATATAAAGCTAAGTTTTTGACATAATTTCCCCTTGTAATGGTCATATTGCCTTGTCGGCATCCAATATAAGCATCGGCAGTTGCCAACCAAGGTCTACCTAAAATTAATGGATGTCCATCTAATCGGTTCTTGGGATTGATAACCAGGAAGTTAGCAGGGTACTCCCAGGAATCTACAGATACCATGACATCTTGTAAGGTGCCTTCTGGTTTCACTACTGATCGGTCAGCCAATTCCAAAAAGGTTGTTGTTGGTTCAAGTGATGTAATGCCAAGTTTCTGATAGGTAGTGGTTGTTAAAATGTTGATTGCTGCCCCTAAGTAAACTAAGGCATTTGGAAATTATTGGCCATTGATCTGAACTATCACTATAGGATTTCCTGGATCTTCATATTTGATAGGTTTCTCCATTCCTACTAATAAATCAGATAAGGTAACGACTATTTGGACAGTAGGATTGGTTGTTGTTCTCCTCTTGGGCTTCTTTATACATAATTCCTTAATGGTTTTTGCATATATAGGAATATCTTGAAAATCTTGGAGGAGAGGGATCTTTATACATAAATTTTTTAATTCTCCCAGAAGATCAAAATTTGGTTGTTCTAATGGACGAGGTATAATCAATCGTTCTGGGAATGGCAGAGAGGAAGTTGTTACTTGTTGCTAATTATTTTGTTGTTGTTGAACTTCCTTCTTATTTTTCTCTGTTTGTTCTTCAGGTAATGGATCTTCAATTCGGTCATCATTATTTCTCTCTATTTCCACTATACACCCAGACCTTAATTGAAGATCATTGCACTCCCTGAGTTCATTTTATGTTTCTGGAGGTTCCATTATTTGTACAGTCTAAACTGGTCTATTGTTTGGGTTTGGGTTGGGCTGGGCTGGGAGCTGCAGTCTTAGGTTGGTCTGGGGGTTTTGATAGGGAGCTAGCAGTGTAGGTTGGGAGAGAGGAATTGATCTGGTTGGCTGATTTGCAGGTTTCTGCCAATTTGACTGCCAGGCCTGATTCTGAGAAGTAGAAGGGGACCATTGTGTAGGCCAAAAAGGTGGATAGAAAGGAAAAATAGGCCAATTATTTTGATTCATTTGATTAGGCCAAGGTGTGGGAGGAAATGGTTGTTGTGACCAATTAGGGAAGGGTGATTGATTCTGCCACATTCCACTATACTGTTGAGCATTATATTGAGGAGGCTGAAAAGAAAATGGATCATTTGGCATACTTGAAAGTTGTGGCTGCCACTGTCGGCAATGATTAAGCAGACATACCACTTCTGATTCTTATTCTGCCTCTTTATAGACTGTTTTTTAGCCAGGAAGCGAGGGACATCCTTCTGTAGGGTGATCTTTCGTGCAGATGGCGCAGACTTTAACCATATCCAACGGGCATTCTTTGTGGCTATGTTTCTTTCTGCATCTGGGGAAAAATATTGCCAAGTTTTGTTCTGCTTCTGCCTGCTTCTGCTTGGCTTGCATGATGTCAAACTGTGTTGTTAGAGTCCCCAGTATGTCTGTCTTAAAGTCTTCTAACAGATTTACAATCTCTGCATGCATCACACCTTTGTTAGAGGTCTTATTTTCCCTTGTAATTATGTCACGTTCTGCCAATTTCAACCTTGTATTACCCCTTGAGCACCTGATACACAAATCAACAATGTCAGAATAGCTCTCTTGATATATATCACATTTTCCCATAAGATTTAATGTTTCAACCCATTGATCTTTCATTCCCCTAATTAATGCAGTTTTCAAAACGTTATCAGGTAAGGGTGCAGATGCATAAGGGGATATTTGAAGATTATATTGGAATCGTTCCACATACTCTTCCAAGGTCTCACTTGGTTTTGCTGTCATCTGGAATATCTCATCTTTTAATTCCCGAGACCTGCAGTAATATTGATATTTCTTTAAGAATGCAGACTTCATATGATCCCAATCAGTTATGACACCCCCACCTAATCCCATAAACCATCGTAAGGCTACTCCTTTTAGTGTAGAAGGGAACAGTTTCAGTTTTTGGGCGTCGATGGTGTAATCATATCCTCTACACAGCACGTCAAATTCAAACAGAAACGCGTCTGGGTCTTCTGATGTCAAACCGTGAAATGTAGGAATATCTTGAAGAGGAAAAGCTTTCATGGGTGCGTTGATTGCAGTATCTACTATAGGATATTGCAGCATAGAGGTCCGCTGGTTCTGGTTTTGGTTCTGGGCCATTTGATCAAAGATGTGCCAATATCCCTCTGGAATCTCTAGGGAATTTTTGGGTTGACGAACAGGCGTAGAGATAGCTTTAATAGCACTCCCTCTGTCTGGGATAAGTATTCCCTGTTGTCCTACTATTTGAGGTGATTCAAGACCTTGGTTCTGAATAAGTTGAACAACACTTCCCCTGTTTGGGCTATTTAATGTTTGGGCAATTCTAATAGGAGATTGTGAGTCTGTGGTTTGTCCTGTTTCCCCTTCTCCTTCTCGGAGATTGATAGTGTTCCCTTCTTGAAGGAGACTTATGAAAAGATTCTCAATTTCTTGGGAATCTTCCTTAATTTCCTCTGTTTGACTATATATCTCAGCGAAGGCTTCAGATGGTGACTCTGTAGCCTCAAGGGAACTAGTAGGCTGTCTAGTTCTTTTGAATCCTATCGATGGCTGAGATTCAGTTTTTTTAAGGATTTCATCAATAAAGGTCATGCACCCAACGGTCACCGGTCCCTTAGGTTTTTCAATTTTAGGAGGAATTTTGTTTCGCTTAATTGGTTTATTCATTCAAAGAAACAATCCTTCATTCCTACCCAAAAGAAAAGCTTACTTACCTCTTCTGTGAAGCGAGCTGCAAGCAGGTATGTTTCTTGCCTAGTGCGTAGGTTCTTACCTTCCATCTTTAATACCCAATTCTCCGTAAGCAGAAGGAAATCAGCTGTGCATTACTCCTGTAAAATGGCATACACTCTCCCTGGCAACGACACCAAAATGTTGGACCATAAAAAGGTATCTTTTGAACACCTAATTAGCCTACATTAATCATCAATCCGGGAGCGTCTTTTATCTCAAGAGTGTAATCTGTCTAAGGCTGCAATTATCTCAGAGCAATGCTTGTGAGGATGTAGCATAGAATATCAAATTAAAAAGTAATAAATGCTTGGAAATGAAACCTAATTACAATGACAGGAATGTAAAAGTTAAACTACAGAAATCTTGCTGAACATCAATCAGGGATGCAGTAGTAGTAACTCTTTCCCTTAGAAATCAATGTAAGATGACCAAATCTGGGGACTTGGAGCGAATATCTCTATCCTCTACAGTTTGGGAATCTTAAATCAGGTGAAACAACTGAAAGGAATGAAATCTAAAAAAGGAACAACATCATAAAAGAAACAAAAGTTACAAGTCTAATGTAATCCAAATAAATAGATCCTCACACTCAAGCATGTCGACAGTTTAATTGTAATCTAACAACAAACCAAAGATAAATGGAACAGAAACTCATTGTAATTATGGAACAGCAAATCCAAATGATTCAACTTAATCAATAAATGGAATTGTGGTAAAGAATGAAACAAAAATGACTCTGCACTTGCTTTAACAATCAATGAAACAACTCTGTAATGAAAATAAATACTGAACACACTTCACGCATTAACAAACCAAGATTAATGATACAACAGCATAGTAATCCACCAGAGACAGGCCCTTAGCGCCAGTGAAATACCGCTGGGCTTAACTCAGAATTCTAAAGAACAGATGAAACCTGTGTTTTTATATTAATCCAAAAGACATTATAGACAATGTTCTCTCACGACAGAGAATTGATAATCATTCGATTGCAAAAGAAATATGAATGTCTTTTAATGAAAACGTCTTTTACAAAAATGACCACACCGTCCCCGGTCACTAAAGATCATTGTCTTTATATTTGATCCTTGGACGGACAAATCAAGAAATATGATAAATTTGCACAGCGATCCCTTAGGATCTTCCGATCCTGAGGGATTAGCTCCCTTCTCATTTTATCATTGTTTTGTTTACTCGGTTTAAGGTCGAGCTGTCCCCTGCCTCTTTCAGGCGATCAATTCAGATCTTCTTGGCTTCGGCTGGATATGGTTCATCATGAATGGAGTAGGAGTCAGATTGTTTTCAGCCACGCCTTTGGTACAGCTGCTCACCTCTTTGTATTCATGTTTTTCCAATAAAAAACAACCTTTAGTCATCTTTCAGGCTAAACATGAATCATTCCAATTTAATTGCAATTCTTATGGTAAATTACCTTTCCAAGGAAAACATAAGTATATCTATAGTAAAAGAATGAACAAATACATAGGAATTTCATACCTCTTTCACTTCCCAACAACAGGTGGCCGAGCTGTTCTTCTGGGAGGTTTTCAGGTTGCATGGTCTTCCTAAGACCATCATCAGTGACAAGGATAGCCACTTCATGGGCGGATTTTGGCAGGAGCTTTTCCGTCTAGTGGGGACGGAGTTGACACTGAGTACCAGTTACCACCCATAGACATATGGATAGATGAAAATAGTTAACAAGTGGCTGGAGGGATACTTGCATAATTATTTCAGTGGGAAACAGTGAGCATGGTTGAGATGGGTGCATTTGTGGGAGTACTGCTACAACTCGACACATCACATGTCTATCGGTATGTCACCATTTTATGATTTTTATGGGTACCATCCTTTATCATTTACTGATGTGATGTTCGGTGCGAGTAAGGCTCCTAGAGCCAAGATGTGGATCCAAGAGAGTCAGGATATCCTCCGAGCTCTAAAGGAAAACATGGATACAACCCAGAACCAGCAGAAGTTGTATGCTGACAGAGGTCGGGTGGAGTGACAGTTTGAAGTAGGGGACTTAGTCTACCTATGCTTACATCCATACCGACAGTCATCGCTGAAGTAGAGGGGAGCTGAGAAGCTCAAGCCTCATTTCTACGGGCCATACAGGGTGATACGCAGGATTGGGCAGGTTCCATATGAGTTGGAGTTGCCCCAAGGCAGCAAGATCCACAACATTTTCCATGTATCATGCCTAAAGAAGGCGTTGGGACAGCAGGTGACACTGACAGAGGAGCTACCGCCGACAGATGATGAGGGGCACTTGGTGTTGCAGTCGAAGGCCATTATTGATACCAAGGAGAGGCGGTTACGGAGTATGACGGTCCAAGAATTCTTAGTGCAGTGGAAGAATTTGCTGGATGAGGATGCCACTTGGGAGAGTGAAAAGATTCTACATCATCCATCACTTCAGTTGCTTGAGGGCAAGCAACATTTTGCTGGGGGGGACTGTAATATTCCTAATTAGCAACAACTAATTGGAATATTTGACTTTGTATAGTTTTTTTGTTTATGGTTTGTAAATAAATAAAAAGTGAGAAAAGAGGGTCTAGCTCACTTTAGTAGAATAAGACATTCACCCAGTAGCACAACGTTGTGACTCAAGGGGGGGTTCAAGGGGGCCACACACCATGTAGAAGAAGGGAGCCTGCGTGCACTCTAGAAGCTTCTCTAAAGATAAGGATGAGGATGTGGAGGAGAGAGAGACTACGACGGGTTTTGGAGGGAAACCAATGCTATAAAAGATGGAGGAGCCTCCTCATTTGGATCATTCTTGAGTTGTTGATTTTGGAGTGAGACTTTTGTCTTCTTGAGCATGCTGGCTGTTTAGCATGTCTGCAGCACTGTTTAGTGCACTGAGTGTCTCTGTGTGGAGATCTCACCCTTAGCCCTGGGGGACTTCGAGTGTCTGCTCAGGCAAGGTTTGTTTTCCAGTATTTCGTGAGTCGTTTCATTGTTTGGGTTTGCTGTAGAGCTAGAGCTTATAGAGACTGCGCAGTCTCTGTGAGAGAGGAAACAATCCATTGTGGAGGAGCTCCGGATTGGGGTTTCTGTAGACGATTTAGCTGGGATTTCGAGTAGAGGGTTAGCCTTTTCCCATCAGAGTTTTTTGGTGGAGTTTATGGCAGTATTTCAGTTGTTTCTACCCAGCCACTACGTTGTACCTTGGAGGACAGCGTAATTCACTGGGTAGGTATTTTTGGGTGGCTTCGGGGGTTGGCCATTCTTGGAATGGTTTGTGGATGTTGTCCGGGTTTCCGGGGAGATGAGGTTTGCTGATTTTTATCTTATTTCGGCAAGGGGACCAGCCTCTAGTTTTCTGTCCATTCCAATAGCAACAGCTACACAGCAGTTTCCAGTAGCTAGGATGCAATTCCTAGAGCAGCCATTTTCGGTATTCTCTAAGAGTGTTTCCTCACTTTCCTTGTGCAATATTAGCCCATTGTACTCCATTACATTTCTCAAATTAATAAAATGGCTCAAAATTTCTTCTATATGTTTTCTGGATGAGTTGTCGTAGTTGCCGTTGTTGCCATGGTTGTCGTATACTCCTTCTATTGTATGTCTATTATTGTTTTTCAGCATTCTAGTTCTATACCATTTGGTGTGTTTATTTTCCACTCTTAGATAGAGTCTGGAAAGGGGCCAGATAGCCTCCAGATCTCATCATATTTTAGAGGCGACATATCCGGTAAATGCCCTCCCAGTCAATCTCTGGTTGGAGTTTGCCGTGTTTTATAGATATCCCCCGAAACGAGATATTACACTTACCTCATCCTTCCGAATCCGCGATGATGCTCCTACCATCAATGATCCCTTGATATTTCTTCGTTGCATGAAGAGGTAAGCCTTTATTAAAATCCTTCTTTGGTTCATTTTAATTTCGTCCTGTTTCACTGTGACATTTTTGGGGTTTTGTTTTATATAGATCATGTCATGTTAGAATAAGATTTGGAATTTTTTATTGTATACGCTATATTCCATTTTTTGGGTTTTAGGCCTGTACGCATTTATCATTCTAATTATTTGGAGATGTGGATACCCCTCTGACATCAATGTGATGGGTCTACTTCATTTCTCATTCCAATAGAATAACCACTCTATTTTTATGCAATACCTCTGTCCAAAAATCATTTATTGGTTGAATGTCTGTGCTATTTGAAAATTGTTTATCCAACATTTATCTCTATGCTATTGCTGTGAGGATTTTATTTTCATCCCTTTCAGATTTATCATTGTTGTATTGGGGTTTTGAGCCCTAGGTTTATAAGTTTGATTTGGGTACTTATATGTTCAATGGCCACGATGCCATTATCTCCTATTTTTTTATATGTAGTCATTTCACTGTGGAAACCAATCAATAATTTCATTACGCTACATGTTTGATTTTAGGACTCTGGCATGACCTGGCCCCCAATGTGGCTCTATAACGTTGGTTCATGTGACTCACTGTGACCTCATCAGCGTGACTCAGTGTCTTAAATTGATTCTAGTGCAAGGTTTAGTGTCAAATGGTATAATGTTTATCTTAGGTTCTTCATTTATCTCTTTAATCAATCATTTACTTCATACCATTGCTACCCTTTTTTAGGTATATATGATCTATACTTCATATAATTTTCATTCAAGTATTTCAACTCTTTTGCTTACCCATAATTGGGGTTTTCATTTGTGATTTCTAGAGTTTCACATTGGTAATTTCAAAAGTTTCATATTTCTTAGTTCTGTAATTTAATGAAAATGAAATGATATTATTTTAGGATTTGTGTGAGGACTGTCCTCACTTCCTCAATGTAACTATTTGGTTTCTAGGTTGTAATGGTACTCTGTATTAACTCATTTTCTGAATTTCAGACTTGGAATTTTTTGAGTTATATAATTTTTTGCTTTATTCCTATGTTTTCGATTTTGACTCATAAGCCTTAGACCTATAAGAGTTTTTTTGTGGCTATGTTTGTATATATATGGAAAATCTTGGGTTCCTCTCACTTTTGCTAATCCTAATAGCTTTGTTAACAATTTTGGTAATTCCTCTAACTTTAACACTGCTTATAAAATATGTGTACTGTTACTAAGGTACAACCCCTAAAGGTAATATGCAGTCTACTAACGTAGGCCCATTCTTCGGTTGAGGTTTTGCACAATAATTTTTTTTATATTCTCATTGCACTATCCAACGCATGCTTACAATTTTAATCTTTATTTCTGAGGTTGGTTACCTTCTATACTGTCATGGCTATTCTAGCACTTAGTTTAGTCCAACACTTTTAAAGTTTATGTGTCAATGCCATGCTTGGTCTTTGGCCATAATTTATTTTGATGTAATTATTATTCAATTTCAGCTACTCACTTATACCTATATATGATGGTGATATTTTCATTATTCTCTGATATTTAATTTACTTAGACAATTATTATTTAACATTTGGAAATTTTGGGTCAACCTAGTTCATGTAACTGTCTCTTTTAGTTTTCCATTATGTAATACCATATCAGAATTTTTCAATAATTTTCTTGATTATATATGGTTGTTCCACATGATTTTTCCTTAGAAGATGTTGCATATATTAATCCTTTACTTATACATGCATTCATACAGTTGCATATGTAATTCTCTTACTTCTATATGCATTCATGCAGTGGCACATGTAAATATTTTACTTGTACATGCATTCATATTTTTTGATACTTATAGGATGAAATACTTCACTGTAATTTACCTATGCATTTCTACATAGTAATACTCATCAGATTATAGCCCTTATTCAAATATAACCCCTTAGGTTATATAGTTTCACCAAATTTGACTTTTATCTATTTTTAGTAACTTAGTCGGTGTAAGAGAAACAAAGTCTCCACTGTATTAAATTACGGAGAGGACACTGTACAATACACATGATAGAGGACACCGCACAACACACATAACTATTTACTTATTATTTTAATAACTTAGATAAATGTCTTTCAGATTAATCAAATCCTAATGATGTGATTAATCGTAAAGGAAAAAATCCTAATGGTGTGACTAATCCGAAAGACACTTATCTACATTATATATCACAAAAGTATTAGATCTAATATTTTAATAAATATTTACATGCCAACTGTACCCAATAGGACATAAAACATTTGTCTAATATGACCTGTAATAGAAGCATACATATAATTTCATATCTTCCAGACGAATTTATTCTTATGACTTAACACTCGTACTCTTATCTAGACACTTCTATAACATTATAAGTTTAATAGAAAACCACAATAGGTACATAATAATGTGTAAAGATGATTTTTTTTCCTTCCAATCATGAGTTTCTCCTGAGAGCTGCCCCTGAGAAGAGACCAATATTCCGTAGTGCTGACAACCGTTTGTCACACTTGTGATGACACTTTTAAGCCTTATTTCCCTAATCAGGTTTCCATAATGATGTCCTATTATTATGGGTTTTTGTTTCCCATAGCTAGGTTTTTCTTTTGTTTTTTCCACAAAATATTAGCTTAAAACTTGCTTTTCCTCAACACATTTTTTCTTACCTCTTTCCAGTAACTTTCTTCTTTACCTGGGATTTTTATTAGATATTTTTCTCCCATATAATTTAGTTATTTATACATTTTTCTCCAAGTATTTTCTAGATAATTTTGGGAAAGTTTGAAATTCTATTCCATCGCAATGGATAAGAATCTCCTGATCTTAATTACTCTGTCTTTACAAAATTTATATCTTTTACATGAATAATTATTAATTTAAAAATAATTATTTCCATAACATAATTGTTCCATAGGACCACCTAGACCTTGGTCTAATTTTCACAACATAAAAGTTTTAAATCACGGGTATTACACTCTCTTCACTTGTCATCATGTCTTGAAGCTTGACCTGACTCCTGGTTCCTAAAGATCGACTAAAATCTTTATATATGTGTATCTTTCTCCATTGATCGATAATTAGAACCAAATAAACCTAAAAACTATAATTCTATATTTTTTGTGTATTTTGTACTGCTGGAATAACAGTCTATGTAAGTCCATATACTATACAATAGCTACCACCATTGCATCAATTTTCTTACCCAAATTTAAAACAACCTTTTCTACCACTTTAGCATATAGAAGTTCTTCACCATCCATTATTAATTGATGTTCTTAAATTTATTCATTGTTGCGTAAACTTGTTAAGGGATTCTCTTCAGTTTCAAATTTTCAAACATTGTTCTCAATGTGTGTAACTATTGAGTACCTTATTAGATGGTCTCTTATATATTTCAAGGTGTCTTTATGCAACAGTTTACAAATCTTATTGAGCTTTATGAAATACAAAATATCAAATCTCATATAACTTAATAAACTAATAATGTAAACATTTGGATTGTCTCAACTTCACACTTCTTCCTTGTGGAAATATGGATTTTGTTTTGCAATACAATTGTTTTTATCTTCTACAAATCAAGATATCTAGAATTATGATAAGCAAACTAAAATCCATCTTAACTAGGATCTATCAAGCGCCGAGAGGGATCAAATCTCTCGAGGTGAAAACCTCTTTTTTGAGTGCAAAACTTGAGGAAGGGTTTTCTCGAGAGATTTGATCCCTCTCGGCGCTTGATAGATCCGGAGTTAAGATGGATCTAGGCTGGTTTCAGTCATGTGCGACCAAGGAAAATCTATCGATAATATGAGGAACATATGCTTAATTTTATCAATAATATGTAAATACATCTAATATTAACATAACCATTTTAAATATGTTAAATACGTCTGAGATTCATTGAGTCATTTTAATTTTAAATTTGATTAGTTACCTCAGTTTTTTGAGATGATAAATATTGTAAGATAACTTTAATGATGAAATAATATTTTGAACGCAAAGTGACAATGTAATAATATTGAATGATAGAAACTGTGAATAATAAGAATGTAGTCAATTATGAAGTCTTCATTGTGATCGATTTCAAACTATTTTCTTCCACTATTCTTATTTTCACCTATGTTAGTTTTGTCATATTTTCATATTGATTATTTGAAAAGGACAGTTGGAATCATAAACCATTTAAATATTTAGCTCGAGCTATTGTAGTAAACATCATACCTTGTCTCTCTTGCTCTCCAATATTAATAGGTTGAATTACTATAACGCAAAAATCAATGTACATTGTCAATAATTTTTTGTGCTTACACTGAAATCATTGCACACACACTATTAATCCAATGACTTTAAAATTAATGGACCATCATACATCAAATTAGAAATGAACATATACACTAAAATCAATGCAACTAATGCAAGAAATGAAATAATAATAGAAAACAACATCTACACTAAAATCAATGCATATAATGCAAGTAATGAAATATGATTAGAAATCAACATCTACACTCAAATAAATGAGTCTAGTGCAAGTAGGAAAATAGGATTTAAAGCCAACATCTACACTGAAATCAATGCATCTAGTGCATGCAATCAAATAGGATTAGAAATCACCATCTACACAAATCATCTACATTTAAATCAATGCATTCAGTGCAAGAAATCAAATATAATTATAAATCAACATCTACATTGAAATTAATGCATCTAGTGCAAGCAATCAAATAAGATCAGAAATCACCATCTACACTAAAATCAAGGCATTTAGTGAAAGCAATCAAATAGGATTAGAAATCACCATCTACATTGAAATAAATCCATTCAGTGCAAGCAATCAAATAGGATTAAAAATAATCTACATTGAAATCAATTCATCCAGTGAAAGAAATCAAATATAACGAAAAATCAAAATCTACATTAAAATTAATGCATCTAGTGAAATCAATCAAATAGGATTAGAAATCATCATCTACAATGAAATTAATGCATTTAGTGCAAGAAATCAAATAGGATTAGAAATCATCTACATTAAAATCAATCCATCTAGTGTAAGTAATCAAATATCATTAGAAATCAACATCTACACCAAAATCAATTCATCTATTGCAAGAAATCAAATAGGATTAGAAATCACCATCTACACTGAAATCAATGCATCTACTGCAGGAAACCTTCTTCCCTCTCTCCCCCATATATATCTATATATCCATCCATATCTCCTTCTTTTTCTCTTTATCTCACCCCACCATACACACACTCTCTCTCACTCCATATCTATCAATTTCCTTTTCCCTCACTCCTTCTCTCCATCTATCTTTTTTTCTCTTTACCTTACATCTATATCTATATCTCACTCTATCTCTCTATATCAACTCCAAAACATAAACTCTCTTTCTCCAATCTATCTATCTATCTATCACTCCCTCCTCCTCCTCCTCCTCTCTCTCTCTCTCCCTCTCTCTCTCTCTCTCGCTTCTATATCTCTTCCTTCCTGCTACGCTTTCTCCCTCTCTCTCCATATTCTTTATCACTCCCTCTCTCTCTCTCTCTCTCTCCACCTTTCACCCTCTATGTCTTTATTCTTACCTCCCCCTCTCTCCCTCTCCATATTCATATCTCTTTCTCTACCTCTCTTCACCCTCTCTCTTCCTTTCTCTCCCCCCCCCTCTCTCTCTATCTTCACCTTCCAACTTTGTTACCATATGCCTCTCTCTCTCCTTCTCTCCCCCCTTCTCTCCATATCTCCTTATTTGTCTCTTTATCTCACTCCAAAACATACACACTCCCTCTTCATCTCTCCCTTGTCACTCCCCCTCTCTCTCCACTACTCACTCTCTATGTATTTATTCTTCCCTCCCTCTCTCCTCATCCAGCTCCATCTCTCAATCCCTCCCTCTCTCCCCCTCCAAATCCATATTTCTATCCCTCTCTCTCTCCTCCCCTCTCTGCTCCTCTCTTTCAAGTCACCTCTTTTTTCCTTCCTCTCTCTCCCTTTCTCTCCTACCTCCCTTTATCTTCCCCCATCTCTCTCTCTCTCCATCTCTCAATCCCTCCCTCTCTCCCCCTCCAAATTCATATTTGTATCCCTCCCTCTCTCCTCACCTATGTCCTCCTCTCTTTCAAGTCCCCTCTCTTTTCCTTCCTCTCTCTTCCTTTATCTCCTACCTCCCTTTATCTTCCCCCATCTCTCTCTCTCTCTCTCTCTCTCCGACAATCCTCTCTTCCCCCATCACTCTCTTGCTCTCTGTCATCATTCCTCTCTCGCCTCCTTCTATTTGACCCCCTAGCTATGTTTCTTTCTCTCTCTCTCTGTCCTCCAATCCTCTCTCTTCCCCCATCACTTTATCTCACTCTCCAACTATCTTAATATTTCTATCTCTTTATCCTTCTCTCCCCCCTTGTCTCCATCACTCCTATGTATCTTTATCCCACCCATAAGCATACACACTCTCTCTCCATCTCTCCCTTGTCACTCCCTCTCTATGTATTTCTTCTTCATTTCCTTGCTCTGCTTCCAGCTCCATCTCTCTATCCATCCTCTCCTCCTCCTCTCATCCTTTCTCTCTCTCCCTTTCTCTCCTACCTCCCTCTCCCTTCCCCCTTCTTTCTCTCTCTCTCACTCGTTACCCTCCAATCCTCTCTCCTTCTCCCTCCCTCTCTCCTTATCTCTCTCCCATCTCCATCTTTATGTCTCCCTCTCCCTCTCTTACCCTTCTCTAACTCTCTCACTCTTCTCACTCTCTCTCTCTTCATTCCTCTTCTCCCTTCTCCTTCAATTTATCTCCATATCTCCCTTGTCAGTCCCCCTATTTCTCCACCTCTATCATATATCATGATATATTAATATATATTACAATATAATAAATTTAATATTGTATTAATCTAAACATATTAAATTTAATAATATTAATATTTTAATATTAATGTTAGGGTTAATAATGTTGTTTTTGGCATGGTATTAATAATAATTTGGTCCATGGTATTTGACCCTTATACTTCATATATAATTAGATCTTGATTTCTAATCGTATTTGATATATTTTTATTTATTTACCTTACCTCTTTATACCTCTTTTATATTTACTTGTTTACCATACCTATTTTATAAATATATTATTTGGCCCATGGTATTTGCACATGGTATTATTAATAATTTGTCCCATGGTATTTGGCCCATGGTATTAATAATAATTTGTCCCATAGGCTTCACCTAAATAAAACCTGTTTTTGAGTTTTTGTAAATATAAAGTGGTTTATTGAGTAAATATAAAATTTGGTTTTATTTATTTACCATACCTCTAGTTTATTTAGATTTATATTTATTTACCATACCTCCTGAGTAATATAAAAAGAGGTTTTATTTATTTACCATACCTATGGTTTATTTATATTTTTACGTATTTACCATATATTATTTATTTTATCTTATCTCTTTTTTGAAAGTGTTATGAAACTCTGCCATTTTAAGTTTATATCATTTAAATTTATTTTTAATAAATATTTAATTGTTTATTTATATGTTTATGTAAGTTATTGTCTGCTTGACATTTTTTTTGGCTTCCGACATACTTACACATCGGGGTCATACTGGGCTGTAGAATGCGCCTCTAAATAAAAGAACACTTTGAGTTGTTACAAGTCATCAACTTTTAGAGCCTAATATTAAGAAATTTTAAACGATAAAATCGATCTACATTTTTACGCCGTAAGGCGTATTTATTTGAAAACAACTTTGCTGGGTGCCACTCTGTACCATTGTTCACCTTTAGATCTAGTGTTAGACGATTGAAGAAAGATCTATCGTTTGATATAAAAAAACAGTTACAACAAAATAGTTAACCGATATTAATCAGTTATGTATTGGGTAATCGTAATTTCTCTGAATTTCTGAGCGAGCTTTGCATATATTTTTTTTCCTGGACGTATTTGGGTGTTGTTCCATGGAGCATTTGCTTGATTACAGCTCCATTTTCTTGACTACATTTGTTGGGGCGGGAACCCCCAAGCTGCGCCCGGTCAAGCACCTCGGAAAGCCTTTGCGGCTTGAACTGTATGCGTACTGAATGGCGCCAGGATAGACGGCAGCTGCCCCTTGCTCCCGGTTGAAGCCAAGATGTCGAATCTGGCGTTTTAGCTACAATATATGGCCGAGGTCATGCTTCATCTTGGGATTGAGGATGGGGTCAGGCTTATCATGCTTGCGCACAGGCAAGTTTCAACCCCGCGCATATCCAAATCCAGTTTCTGACTGATATTTCAGAGGAGATAGCTTCAGTAGCATGGTCCTTCATTCATTCAAGTTTGCCTCGACATTTTAGTAGGGTGTACTTATAATCATTATTCATCTTTCGTCTGAATATCACTTCAAGTGTCATCTAGTGGTCTGTTTGTGTCACAGATATCAGGGGAGATTGTTGCATACTTGCATGAGAGCAAGGCCAAAATGGCACGTCAAGCAAATGCTTTCATTTCTCTATGAGGTGGTTGTATTTAATATAAATCTTTAGGAAATTTGGATGAACAATTATCGATAGCACTTCGAATGTTAAGATTATTGAAGTTCATATTAGTTCTGGTTTATTCATAGAGAGTTGTTAATAAGGTAGTGTCATTTCAACCAAATTCTGATTGTAGCCGGTTATGGGGCAATGGAAGAGCTGGTAGAGAGGATCACATGGTCACAGCTTGGAATTCCTGAGAAGCCAATATCTATCCATAATAATAATCGAAACTTCCTTCATTTTCTTTCATGAATTTTCCGTTGTATTTATTATTAATTATTCAAGATTTTTATTCCCAGAGCATTAATGTCAATAATACAGTAAGTTTTGACCCCGAAAAGGTAACAGGGAGAGAATGGTAGATATCATGTTCACCAATATCTTCAAGACCGACTACTGAAACTTTTGCGCAAAACTGTTGTTTGTTTCATCGTGTTTTGAAATTGCTATATGTATATTATTGATTTGGTAGTGCCATAAACTTGTGAACAAATTGATAAAATAAATGAAAACAAAGTCAATCTAATATCACTCAGGCTTGCAATTGCACGAATTAGACTGACTGAGGTACCATGATGTCATTCATCTTTTGGACACACTGTATAGTAAAATAGTTCAGGTAATTCTTTTATTTAAATAATATATTTAAAAATTAGGTTTTCGAAGCCAATATAACATATGCGTTATAATTTTTATAATTCTCTTTTACTTCAGAATGTAAACGTATGCTTTATAATTTTTTAATTCTCTTTCATTTCAGAATCTTTGTGCTTCTCTTTCTGATTAACAAATTGAAGTTACAACTTTTGTTTTACATGATTGAAGTAGCGTTGTATTTTTTATTTATCTCAAATCTAGAAAAGAGGGGCCTCTCTTTCCATTCTCGTCCACAACTTTTCATCATCATTGCTGGAGAAAAATGAATGTTTGGAGAATTGTGCGAGATTAATTACCGGTTGATCTCAAATGATCTTCAGAAATTCTCAATCTTAATGTTTCAGGCGTGTAACATTGTGAAATTGATTAAGGTGTATGGGGTGTGTAAAGTTGTCAAATTGATTCAAAGTCTAGCAGAATTTAATGACAGGTTTTCTATTCTAAAATAATAAACTATCTCCAATTCAAATTTCATTTTCTATCATACTAAATCATTTTAACGACAAATCATTTTAACCCTTGATATGAAATTTTTTAACTCTTAAAAAACCTATCTTAAACATCAAACTCATCAACCTCTTTCTGGGACTCAATCGTGTGATTGAAAAAAATGTGTAATTCCACATGTAGCACATCATTAAACGAGGCTGATGACCAAGATCAAGGCTAATTGAATTCACATTTTAAGGCATTGAATAGTGAACACCAAATTGATAAAATCCAATATCTATAAGATTTATGTCAATGGGTTAGAATGCTTTCAGCTTGTTTTATGGTAAAGTAGGTTGATCTGTGCTTTTGAGTGACAAACATGTACTTTTGAGTTATGAAGTATAAACAGATTGATTGAAATGTAAAACTTTTTATTTTAAAATTATGAGATTGTTGATTATAGTAGAAATGTCATGTTTTACTTTTTAATATTTTCATGTCTCCAATACTTTCATGTTATCATTTGAAGTGTTCAACACAATAAAAATAAGCACATAAAACTAATAAATGTGATTTGCAAATTTTAAATAATAAATTAAAATAAAAACAAAAAAATTAAACATATATAAATAAATAAAAAATTAAATTTATAAAGAAAAAAAAAACACCTACACCATTATCTATCTATCTATATATATATATATATATATATATATATATATATATATATATATATATATATATATATATATATATATATATCAATTTAACTTAATCTACCAACTAAATTATGAATATTAAAAATTTATAAACATAAAATTTGGTTGTTGATATTTAAAAAATTAAACCATATAAAAGTAATTTATATCTAAATTTATACTATACACTCCATTATCATATCATTGACATTCATATTCAAATTTATATCATATATTATAGTTACTGAGAGTAACTACCCACCATTATTTATGCAAGTTTTTGTACCTTTTTAAGCAATTAATTTTTCTACTTCATATATTAATTTGCAATTTTTCCAAAAACATAATTTGTAGCTAGAGTGGCACTAAGATGTCCTAATTGTGTTGTTATATTTAAATATAATTGAAATGAAATGAAAGAAATATAATTATTAGAAATATAATTGGTGAAATATGTAAAGAAAAGATGTTAAAAAATAATTAAGTTGTAAAATTATGGAAAATTAGATATAATGAATTTTAAGTAAATTATCATTATAATCTTTTTGGGGGATGATTTATCTATTAATTTTATTCTAGGATGTTCCTTGCAAGGCCTATGGTGGAAAATGTAATTAAACATTTATTGGATCAAAGTCCTAAAATTACGATCTACCCATTCTCAATAAAAGAGAGAAAAAACCATGACCACGGCCTACCCAATCTCAGGAAAAGAGAGAAAAAACCATGATTACTTGGGAGAGGTAGAAAAAATTAGTAATTTCCACCTAGGCCCAATGCCTTTAATCCAAACCTATCAATGGTATGATTCTATAGTATATGAATCTGAGAGGTAATGTTAGGCATAAAAGAAACTAATTTAGCACCATTTAATGAGGAAAACCATTAATGCACACAATGCAACCCACTAATGATGATTAGCATAAATAATTATGAGATTTCATATTGTACATGGGTTCATTAATACAAATATTAATTTTTACACCAGACAAATAATCCATGGAATTAAGTGCATCTGTATATGACAAAAAAATATTCTTTGATATGGAGGCATTTCCATTCTCCATCAATACCCCATGAATCAAAAGCCTCATAAATAATCACCCAATGCTGCCTCAAGTTAGGGTACTCTCCCATGACATCTTGCTCTTTAGGTACCACTATCATTTCTTAAACATATTTGGTTGTTGTGCAACCACAAGTTTTGTGCCTTTATACATTGCAACTTTCTCATTGTTCATAACCCTATGATATGTGCATAAAATACATGTAATGTTCATCTCATCGCTTTCAAGGAGATACTCAATTTCTTATTGTTCACTAATCTTTTAGACTTCCTCATCATAATAAAAAACATGAGATACTCAGTTTCTTATTGTTCACTGATATTTTAGACTTCCTCATCATAATAAAAAAACATTTACATACTCGATCTTTCATATTTTAAAACTTAGCACTGATATTTTAGACTTGCTCATCATAATAAAAAACATTTACATACTCGATCTTTCATATTTTCAAACTCAACACAAAATGTATTAGAAGAATAAAAATATATGACAAAAAAAGATTCTTTGATATGGAGGCATTTCCATTCTCCATCAATACCCCATGAATCAAAAGCCTCATAAATAATCACCCAATGTTGCCTCAAGTTGGGGTACTCTCCCATGACATCTTGCTCTTTAGGTACCACTATCATTTCTTAAACATATTTGGTTGTTGTGCAACCACAATTTTTGTGCCTTTATACATTGCAACTTTCTCATTGTTCGTAACCCTATGATATGTGCACAAAATAAATGTAATGTTCATCTCATCGCTTTCAAGGAGATACTCAATTTCTTATTGTTCACTAATCTTTTAGACTTCCTCATCATAATAAAAAACATGAGATACTCAGTTTCTTATTTTTCACTCATATTTTAGACTTCCTCATCATAATAAAAAACATTTACATACTCGATCTTTCATATTTTCAAACTCAACACAAAATGTATTACAAGAATCAAAATATTCTACATGCACCTTCTACAATGGTGCTTTATCTTCAACTCCACATTTCTAGAAATTATCCCCTTCCTAATTTCTTCTAGCATGAACAAAACCACATGCCCTCTTTACTCATAATTGCCTTTCTCCACAAAAATCTAGGAACACTCTTTCTATACATTATTACATGCATCATGGTGGCTAAAGGTGGAGACAAAGGAAGATCTAACAGGTATCTTAACTACAACAATCCGGGTGGCATCAAGGCAACATGTTTCTTTGAATTTTAGACAATACCCATATGGATGGTACGTGTACCCAACAGACCCTGTACTATGAGGAAGTTCATTCCCAATGAAACAGATCCAGAGTAGAAAAGAATTCTTTCAAATCCTCAAAATTTCTTCCTATCCTCAGTTCCAACTCACCTCCAAGCAGCCAAAACAATTGTTTTCATGGACAACAACCAAAACAATTGTTTTCATGGACACTATTTCAATGCATTCACGAGATGAAGAGTACTTGGGAGAGAGAGATGATACTAAGTGGAATAATCATGGAAGAACAATGCAGGCCAAAACAATTGTTTTAATGGACACTATTTCAATTCATTCACGATATGAAGAGTACTTGGGAGAGAGAGATGATACGAAGTGGAATAATCATGTAAGAACACTGGAGACCTTTTAATATGTGTTGGTAAATAAATAAAATTGAATAAATTTTTTTCTTCTACCTTCTATACTATTCATCCCTAAGCTCTAGCCTTATGGCGTTTCCTTTGCAACATGTGGTGCAATTGCTAGTTACAAAAACTATTAGAGAAAATCATTTTACATTTAACTGAAAGCAAACTTCGAGCACCAACTTATCTAATCCAAATCATTTTAGAGTAATAAGTGGAGATAATTAGAATAACCTAACCTTTTATTTGGAAAGAATAAAAAGATAATCTCTTAAAATTTAGAGAAAAGCACCGACTCATTTAATTTTTTTTATATTTATTAGTAGAGATAATTAAAATAAATTAATATTTCTTAATCACCAATTTAAATTTATCTTAATTTCCAATTAATTTAGTAACAAAACCACGTCGCAAAACTTGAAGCCAGTTTATTTGTAAAGTCAAATGCTTCAAATAAACATTCTGATGTACTTCTTGAGAAATTACTTTGTTCTCCAAAATTCGAAGTGATTCAACATGATTCATGCTGAACCAGTTTATATTTTCGATAAGAAAGTAATGCATCAAAAAGTCCATCAGAACGCTCATCTGAAGCATTCGACATTAAAGATACAAAAGGCATCAACTTAGTGTCTGAACCTGAATGCTCTTCAAGGTCCGCTGTTCTGCCAAAAGATTCTTTGACCTCCAGGAATCCATTCGCAGGACTTCTTTCCTGCGCCAATGGATAACTACTTGCAGGAGTAGCTTTGACCTGAGAATCGCTTTTGATAGATAATGGCTGGAAACCGATAATCCGAGCAGCCTCACCGAACGGTGCTGCAAGAAACTATATGATAATAATAACACAGTTGTTCATCACTCAATTGATTTACATAAGACAACTTGTTTATTTAGACTAAATGTGACTATCACAAGCAAAACAAACGCGGAGACGGTAACGTATTGTCCACGGAGGTTATGATACTCCGAAGAAGAGAAGAGAATACAAGAAACTACACTGAGATGCGTGTCTGACGCACGACGATAGATGAGAATTCGACTGGTTAAATGTTTAGAACTTGCCATCCTATTTATCTGTTAGCTCTACGGTCTAGTCAACGAAAAATAGATTCATGAAGATGGAATGGCCACACGAACCCCATAAAATAATACAAACCACGGTTGGGCACGGCACGTCCACCATATGTCTAAAAGTATCGCGATTGCTTTCTTGTAGGCCAGATTCATGCATTCAGTTATGCTCCAGAGTGACTACCTTGCATTTACTTTCCTTGACTTGAGAATTGCTTGCCTATTGATTTCGTTCTCTGACCCAGGCTAAAATAAAATAGTTTAACAAAGAAACTGTAGCAAATCACTCGACATTTCGAATATTTGAGGAGAATTAGCATTCTGTTCTTTTGTCCGAAGAGAACAGGGCTGGCCGGCTTTACATGATACTAGATTCTCAAAGCACTATTAATGAAAATAATAATTGTTCTGGAACTCTGCTTGATAAAAATAAAAATAATAATCTGGCGTTCATTTTTCTCTGTTCGTGTATTTTTGGATTCGCTTGTACTTTGGTCTGGATCCGGATCCTTCCTACACATTAATATCAAGTCTTCTGTTCCGTGCACACCACAACTTCCATTGGAATTCTTTGACAGAATCTCGAAAACATCTCCTTTATACTTGTTTGATAATCCACGAAACCAGCAGTTCATGGCAGACAACCATCGCAGAAAGGGCTGCCACCCACATGGTTTGTGTTCCTTCATTGTAATTAGTCTTCAACACATACAAGCGAAACCAAAAGCGAACTTCATAGCTCTCACGATGCGTTTAACTGGCCCTGGTGATAGTTTTCGTTGAGTGTGACTGAATATTATTCAAATTCCTCACAACTATGTCGAGTCACACAAGATTGGCCGAGTTTATGAAAAGAGAATGCCCCTAGGTTGTGGTGTTGGGATTGATGCTCATCATACCTTAACCTGAATTTGAAATTTTGTTTATTACGCTTTTTTTACTTGTTGGGTTTATTTGCATTGTAGGCTAGCATAAAAAATCGGAATTTTCTTCATTGATTTCCAAAGTATCATATTATATTGTAGATATATTTTATGTTAATTAATGACATAAACTTATATAATTTAAGTTGAAAAAAAACAGAAAAGATTCGGTTTTCGTATTAAAATGCTATGTATCAATTAGATAATCACTAATTTAAAGAGAAAAGCACTCAGTTAAGAGATAACCATTAAAATAGCAACATTTTATTTGTCATCCTCATGCATCAACCTCAAGTTTAATAACTTTTGAAGTGACCAAGAAGGGTCATGAAAATTCTTGCAAGGGCAAGTTATTTTCTTCCATTTGTAAAATTGTGTAAAAGAAAACATAGATTCCTATAGAATCTCAGTTCTTAAGGATATTTTGGGAGCTGGTCTTATGGTCAAGTGGACCTTTTGTAAATGTAATAGGTGGGAGATGGGGGCGTTAGGTAGATTGGACACATGCTCATTTTTTTTTCTTTAATTACTATATTCTAAGTTATGAAAAGCAATGTAAAGGTAATGTAGAGAGTGAGGACTCATCTGATTTTAGTGTGTACATATATGTCTGAAAAGGATTGTTCTTAGGAGTAGCATAAAGAATTAGGTGTACGCTGAAGCTATATTGCTTCTCCTAAAAATGTATTTGATTTTATGATCTTTTCTTGTGCACCATGTGCATTTGTGTATGTGGTGAGTAACTCACATATTTTTACTTATTCTATGTTATTATATGTTAGTAATAGCCATTGACAATTCATCACTAAATCCCTATGTTTTTGTTTGAATACATATTATCAACTATATGTTGAACTAGGTATTTAGAAGTCAGGGAGAAACAATGCGGAAGTGTCTGTGCACCATGTGCATTTGTGTGTGCAGAGTAAGTAACTCTATTTTTACGTAGTCTATGTTAATAATAGGCGTTGAGATTGATCATTAAATCCCCATGTTTTTCTTGAATACATATTATGAACTATATGTTGAACATAGTATTTGGAATTCAGGGAGAAAGAACGTGCAGGTGCTTCATTTTATGCCAGCTAAGAATGCTTAGTATTAAATAAGGTTTTATTTCCTTAACGTGCGTGAACAACCAACGATGAGTACCTATAAATAAACTCAAATATATAATTGCAGATAAGTTGATAGAGAGCTAGAAGAGAGGTTTTTGAAATGAGACATTGAAATTTCTCTATGAGTGACTTTGGGGAAGTCACTTCTCCATGTCATTTAAGTGAAATTTGGAAAATTATTAAGGTAGACATTCTTGAAAAATGTAACTAGGTTCTCTCATTATATAATGTATTTGAGTCATTATGTAATGTACTTGTCAAAAGAATAAGGAAAATAATTCTTGTTATTGTAACAATGACTTATTAACGTATGAGTTTCATGCTTGGGTCATCTTTATATTAGTCAAACTTCCCATTTTGGACTCCTAGGATTAATATTGAGTGAATAGAGTCATTATATATTTAAAGGGACCCTTCTTTGGATTTTGAATCATGTCAAAATGTTTTTTATTGAGTCAAATGTGAAATATATCACCTCCATACAAAGTCTCCCTAAAGGAGATAAAGTTGGCCTAAAGAAGACCATGTTGACGGACCTCACATGGAGCCTATAAATAGAAGGAGATCAAATTCATTTGCAGCATCTCATCTCCATCAAGTTCAATATCTCTACCGCAGCTAGAAAATGTGTGAAATAGGTCAAGTAAGCTAAAACAAATTCGAGTTGGGTCATATCGATAGCGAAGGAGAAATCAATTTTTTCGTGCTGCTCTCTACCCATTTCATGCCCTAGTTCGGGAGATCGAAGTATTTGTGTGTTTTTTTGTTGCCTGCTGTTGTAATTGCTGCATAGTCTAAGTTGTTGGGGACAAGTTTTTGTTGCTATCGGGTCGAAGATCTGGAAAGTTTGACTTGGTTTGGAAGAAATTTTTGGTCTATGCCTAAGGTGAAGAGTCTCAAAGAAAGCTGTTGAAGGAACAAAATTGTGACTAGGTTTTCCCCTATAGAGGGGTTTCTACTCTCACATAGTGCCTACATCTCCTCTCTTGTTTTTTTTTAATCTTCATACACACATAATTTGGTAATTTCTTGATTAAAGATAATATAATAAATAAGAGAAGCCAACATAATTCAAAAGTAATTATCAAGAAAGAGGAATCAAACCCTAATCTACTTGCATTGATTTCTCAACATGGTTTCAAAGCTAAGGTGACGAAAGATTGAAGATCAATTTCTTGGCACAAAATTATTCGACATCAATTCTCCCTCTTTGATGAGCTATATAAGAATGGGTATCAACAATGATAGAAACTAGGTCAAGAAGGTCATCCACTACTTATTCAACACGCTCAAAAGTCAAGGATTTTTAGCTACTCTTACACGATCTCTTAATGATGATAATGCATGGATCATTGATAGTGGAGGATCAAGGCACATTATAGGAGAATGTAAACAACTTCATACACTATCAAAGTATCCATCTTCTCATGTAGTGGAATTGGGTGGCAAATAAAGCTATGCTATTAGAGGCCTAAGATAAACATCGTTGACGTTGGAATGTGGATAAAGGAGATATAATTTCTTTTGTAGATGGAAAGGCATTGGTTTGGGGTAAATTCTCTCGCATTGATAAATATAGAGTTATTGGAGTTCATGAAGGAATCTTATATAGGCTCATCACTCCACCTCCTCAAGCATTGATTCATATGGAAATTAGTCCTATTGAGATACATTTTCATAGGAGGTAGGGCCATCTACACTACATGTTTATTCCTACCCTCAATCAATTGGTTAATGGAATCCCTAATATGAAGGAAGATCGTGAAGGTGTGTGCAAGGGATTCTCTTTGGGAAAACATACAAGAAATCCTTTTCCAAATATTGAAACTAGTCCTAAATAAATATTAGGCCTCATTCACTCTGATGTGTGTTGGCCAATGTATGACAAAACACTTGGAGGTCATATATACTATGTAACATTTATTGATGATCATTCTAAAAATACATGGCTCTACATTCTCAAAACAAAATATCATGTATTTGAGAAGTTCAAGTAGTTTCGATTTAAAGTGGAAAACCTAACTGAAAGAAAGATAAAGACTCTAAGATCCAGCAATGGTGGGGAATACACTTCTAAGGGATTGATTTCATATTTTCAGGAAGAAGGAATTAAGAAGGTGCTCATTTTTCCCTACTATACTGAACAAAATGGAGTTGCTAAAAGGAATAATAGGTCCGTTGAAGAAGGAAATAAAAAAATTCACCTTGATCAAGACCTACCAAAATTCTTATGGGGAGAATCATCCGTGACGACTATATACATTCAAAATATAATTCCCCATAGATGCCTCAAGAATATAACTCCCAAATAAGTATTCACAAGAAAGAAGTTGATAGTGGATCACCTCTGAATCTTTGGAAGCCCTTACTACATCCATGCTCCAAAGGACAAGTGAAAGAAGTTGGTTTCTAAAAGCATCAAAGGAATATTCACTGGATATAGTCTCTCCTCAAAAGAATATATAATATACATCAAGGAAGGAAGAAATATTGAAGTAAGCATGGATGGCATAGTTGATGAAAATCAGGGCTACAAGAAATCGAGGATATCACCAGTGATTTCGATAATCAAGAATATCCAATATTCAGAGAAGAAGAAAAAAATCATGAAAACCCTACTACAAATCAAGAATAAGAAGCATTACCAAGTGATCCTATTCAAATTTTGATCACCCCAACCATAAGGAACATGCCTAATTAGTTAAAAGCTACTTTGGAAGATGTCAAAGGACATAAAGTTTCAAAAGGAACAATTAAGGAAAGTAAAAGACCGAAGAAATATCCTGGCTATGCTGCATATATGATGAAGTTAATTATATTTGAAAAATATACATTCAAAGAAGCTAATGATAAAGAAGTTTGGAATAAGGTGATGTAGGAAGAATATAATTCCATTATGAAGAATGAGGTTTGGGAAATATTTTCTAGACCTAGTGACAAATTGGTTGTCGCATCTAAATGGATCTACAAGAACAAACACATTGTTGATGGGAGCATAGACAAGTACAAAGAAATATTCATTGCAAAGGGTTTCTCTCAAAAGTAAGGAATAGATTATGAAGGAACCTTTTCACCTACAACAATGTATACTACTATTAGATCTTTGGTTTCATTGACTGCTACGATGGGTTGGAATATCCATCAAATGGATGTGAAGACCAAATTTCTTAATCAGACCATTGATGAAGAAGTATATGTCAAACAACCGAAAGGATTTGAAGTGAATAGAAGGCAGTCTCATGTTTGTAGTCCCAAGAAATCCCTATGTGGCTTAAGGAAAGCTCCTAGGGAATAATACGCAAGAATGGATGGATATATCTTATGAACTGGGTTCACAAAGAGTATTGTTGATCCAAATATCTACATCAAGGTTGTGAATAATGGGCATATCATTATTCTAATATATGTGGATCATGTATTCATCAGTGGTGTGGAGCGTAGAATTCAAGAGTGCAAGAAGATGTTGCCAGTGGAAATTTAAATGAAGGATATAGGACTCATGCACTACTACCTGGTTCTAGAAGTATGGCGAAAACATGGGAAGATATATTTGGGGCAAGGAAAGTACATCATCAAAAATGCTACAGAAATTTGGGATGATAGACTCCAAGACCGTGAATACTCCTATGATCACCAATCTCAAGAAGTTGTGGGGTTCTGACTCATGTCTCATGGATCCTACCTCCTATTGACAGTTGGTGGGCTCTCTAATGTATCTGGTGAACACTAGGCTAGATCCATCCTTTGAATTGAACATTATTAGTCATTTTTAGTTGGAGCCTCGTAATGATCACTAGATAGCTTCCAAACACATATTGAGGTATCTTCATGGCACTATACATCACTATCTAAAGTAAAATAGTAAGGAATTAAATCTAATTATCTTCACATATTCTAATTGAGGTGGCAGTGAGACTGATGGAAGGAGCATTACAAGTGGATGTTTTAGTCTACGACCTACTATGCTTTCATGGATGAGTAGAAAGTAATATGTCGTTTCTTTGAGTAGTGTTGAGGAAAATTATGCAGCTGAATGTGAAGTAGAAATGAGGTTATCTAATTAAGGAAGCTTCTAAGATATTTATTTGAGAAGTCTCTAGGTCCTACTATGATTAATTGTGATAATCAAAGTTGTATCAAGATGTCTATATATATCTTGTTTCATGCGAGGAAAAAGCATGTCAACAATAAGTTCTCCTTTATTAAGAACTCGGTGCAGGGTGGGAACGTGAAGTTGGAGTTTGTCTCGATATATCAACAAGCTAAAAATATACTAATGAAGTCTCTTCCGAATAATAAGTTTGAATATCTGAGACACATGTTTTTTATGGTAGATAGTGTTGATTGTATTAATGATAATAAGTTGGAAGAGATATGTTGAGGCTTTGCAATAGAATAGTTTCCTAGGAGGACATCAGAGTGACACTTCTATTCATACCTAGTAGGGACGGTGGCATGGATCTATGCACACCTCAATCCCTAGATTGGTGGTTAATAAGTAATTCTGATGGTAGCTAGAGAGGTTTAAAGCTTTAGTCCACCTTACTCCCACTTGGATAGATTTCCTTTGTCAAGAATATATTCCATGGAATTGTGGTGCCTAAATGTAATATCCCGTTTTAGGGATATCTCTAAGTCACAGAAAACTTCAACCAGAGATTGACTGGGAGGGCATTTCCTGGATATGTCATCTCTAGGGAGAACGAGATCCGGAGGCTATCTGGCCCTTTCCAGACTCTGTCTATAGAGCTGCTTCAAGAATCCCACTCAAAAATGACTTACAGCAATAGGCAAACTCATATACGAGAAAACCATGAAGAGACAGTGTTTTAAAATGAGTTGTGAGACAAGAAGATGAATATATATATAGCCAAGAATAATGTATAGCAGCAAGAGAGTGTACAAGTCTTGAGGAAACAACCTCTCAAGAAAAGCAATGCAAGCCTCAATAATACATGTACATGAAAATGAAGAAAATTACTATCTCTGCATAAACCCAGGCTATAAGGGCACAGTCTATGATAGAACACTGCTCCAAAATAATTTCAATACGTGGATATGACAATATATGGCCCAAATATATTAGGGGAGTGAAGCTCTAACCCTTAGAAATAGTAATACATCAATCCTCTATGGGATTGGCTGAAATACACAAAATGGAAAAAATGTCGGAGTTGTTGGGCAGCTACTACAACTCAAATATGAAACTCAATAGAGAAGGCTGAAGATGATGAAGAAACTGAATTAAACCTCCTCGAATGGATCTCCTAAGTGGAAGGATTATCCTTACACTTCATATCTTACCCTCAAACCAATCTGCAAACCCTCACAGCAGCTACACCATGAAAATAACGTGAAACTAAGAGGGACTGCACAGTGGGTGGAATAAAACCCTTTGGCCAAGTGCCAAGATCTAAAAATTGTCTCCAATGTCTTCCAATCTGATCCTCCAAAGGAAATAAAGACTCTCCCTCTGAAAAATAAGATAAGGAAGAGGTGTTGTGTAATCTCCACGGCAACACCCTACAACACAGTATTATGTTGTTACATCAATAACGTTGTCCTGGAGGATGATGCTAAAAACTAACCTTGCTTGAGCGGGCACTCGAAGTCCCCTGGGGCTAAGGGTGAAATCTTTGCACGGAGACACTTGGTGCACTAAACAGTGCTACAGATAGGCTAAACAGCTAGTGTGCTCAAGAAGACAAATGTCTAACTAAAAAATCATCAACTCAAGAATGAATGAAACGAGAAGGCTCCTCCATCTTTTATAATGTTGGTTTCCCTCCAAAAACCAACATAGCCTCTCTCTCTCCTCCACATCCTCATCCTTATCCACATCCTCATCCTTATCTGCGCAAAAGCTTGCAGAAGCTTCTAGACTGTACATAGGCCCCCTCCTCTACGTGGTGTTAGGCCCCCCTTAACTCCCACTTAAGTCACAACATTGTGCTACTAGGTGGATGTCTTATTTCACTTAAGTGAGTTAGACCCTCTTCACTCACTTTTTATTTATTTACAAACTATAGACGACAAACCAAACAAAATAGAATATTCCAATTAGCTGTCACTAATTAGGAATATTACAGTCCCCCCCGGCAAAATGTTGCTTTCCCTCAAGCAACTGCCTAAAAAAGTCTCCTTCATAGCTAATGCTCTCCATCGATACTGCAAAATGTTCCTGGGTCCCAGATGTGCCAATGAATCTTCCCTGTCCTCCGCATCACCATGATATGAAGGGATCTCTCAATGCTAGGATCCCAAACTGAACTCTCATGGTACCAACTAACCAACAATCCTCCCGGATCCCATCACCACCATGGCCAATAATAACCCAAGTCCCATGGCTGGGACTGTGCACTGCCTTTGGCTATGACTGATTCTCTAAGAGGCGAAGACCATGAACCCTGCTGTGCTGTATCTGTCACTGTGTAAGGTGTCCCCCCATCGATCTTGGGTGAAATACCTCCCCAAGCATCTACAAGGATAGAACTGAAGAATCGCCACTCAAGGCATGGAGTCTGGAATATAATGAGGAACATCTTCCTCATGTGGATCCTCCATTCCCAAGCAATCATCCAAACAAAATGAGCCACTTCCTGACAAGGCAACTCCTGAAAATCTCCTTCCACCTCAAGCTCCAGTAATGAAGGTGGGCTGAAAATCTAGACTTGGCAAGCATCATAGCTTGCCCCATCCAATCCTTCACTCCACTCATGACAAGTGTAGAGTGTATGTCGATCCTGGGCTAGAAAATTATTTCCCTCCAATGGTAAAGTGAAGAAAAATCCTCCAAAGAAGGTTCCTCCAACAATGAAGAACGAACTGGCCCAAAACAATCCATCCATGAAGAATAGGACATGATCATCATGGAAAATCATAATGAGAGGTTTGCTAAAAGTTTTACGTGATGATACATGATGCAAAAAGTTTCTCACAAGGATACAACGCAGTCTCTTGCACTGCAACTTCAGAAAATTACATGGCAAGCAATGTACAAGATCCATCACATCTACTAATGGATAGTAAATGGCTGAATATGACAACAACATAAGACCAAACACTTGCCCATGGCTATACAATGGATGACTATCAATCTCAAGACCCACCTCAAAAGAGAATGCATATGTAGTAGTGGTGGCCATACCTCCTTGCATGCTCCCATTAGAACATGTAGTGCAGAAATTGTGAGAATTATTCCCACTCATGGACACATCCATCTCATGTGTCTCCATCATAATCAAGCCTCCCATACAAGTTTGATCTATATCAGAAAATGAATACATGACCAACAGCACAATAAATAAAACGCTGAAGGTTACAAGTAATGCAAGAAGGTACCAACAGCTTTCCCCGTAGTGACAACGCAGTTTTACAAATTGCTTCTTGATAAGAGTACATGGAAAAATGTGTGTGTTAATCATGCATGTATTCATATGATACATGATATAGTGCAGCAAATGAACACACATGTGGTGATAAAACATTTTCCCAAGGCCACAAAATAGATGGTTGCCTCCATCATGTAGATTGGCCCAATACAATTTATGGAGCAAATTGACAAGCTTGCCCTCTTGTGAAGTAATGCACTGTATAAGAATTGTAAGAGTATGCAAATCAAAGAGTATATAAACAAAATCCTCAACATATGCTAGAAGTAATATAGTACATGGGTCCATACATGAGTCCTTCATAGTGTTTTGGCATGCTATGAAGAAGAGTGAACCATGTGTTGCAAAAAGATAATCCTCCTTATGCTTGAAAACCCAAGTCAAGAAGAATATGCCATAGATGTCTCTATCATCATTACCTCCTCTAAGTGCAACAAATATGAAGTGATTCTGGGACCTATGGGCTATGGATCCACCATATCTCTGCTGGGCATACTTCATCCATAAGGTTCTGCTCCAAAGTGACAGTGCTGTGAGCTCATGCAAATAAGCTCCTGTCAATACAAATCTCCATTCTTTGACATGCTCCTTGTCAAAGACTCTTATAATAATGCTGCAACAAATATGGAATACCTCCCAAGATGGAAGTGCTTCCCAATCATCATCAAAGTCAAAGGAGATAGTGTCATCCCCTCTTCCTACAACATCATACAGAGTGTGAGAGTAAATCTGCCCTTGCTCTCCCAGAAACAAACAAAGCAACAAGACATTGTGTTGCCTCCCCATACCTCCATCATACCAATCATGTGATGAAGACACAATGAATGATATGAATATCATATCAACACCATGCATCCATACTCTATGTTGCTCAATGATACAAGTATCCAGCCATATTTTTCCCATCCTCCTACTCTTAGGAAGAGTGTTTTCCAAGTGATGGCCAAACTCCTTCAAGAGTAACCAGTGCAGCTAAGCCTCCTCCTTTCTGGTATCATAGATCTGCAAGTACAAGTGATGGCCAAACTCCTTCAAGAGTAACCAGCGCAACCAAGCTTCTCGTTGCCCAATATCATAGATCTGTAGGTATCTCCCTAGCTCCTTACTCATCATCCACATCCACTCAATCACCTGTGGATGCATCCTTCTTCTCCTCATCCTAGTACTCCTCCCATGAGCACTACTATCCTCCCAAATCAAATTCTTATCTTTTCACTTTATGGGATTTTGAAATGTAAGCTTCTCGAGGATCAATGAGACCCTATCAAGAATCAAATAGGTGGTAGGCAGAAACCTCCCATCATGATGTTTATGGCTCAAGGGATGACCAACATAAGCATGAGAGATGTTATCCATCCTAAGATTTCCTCCATCTTCTATCTGGTCTTGTGAGAAGGGAAGAAAGTCATTGCAGCCCATGGTGTGTCGAAGTGCATCTCCAGTGAGATCTCTCCTTGAGACCTGCATTTCATCCATAGTCTTCCAAAACCAATGAGGTATTGGATTTGAAATTAGAATTTCCTCTTTGAGCTGAGAAGAGCTCATTGAGAAAGTGTCATCTTGAAGGGAGAAAAGGTTTCTTACTCCAAGATGTCTACCATCAATCTTCAAGGATTCAAACCCCAACCTCCAATGTGATGTATAATCCAACAATGGCTCATGAGAATGATGGCTTGATTCCTTCTTCAGCATTTCCATGTTGCACACCGTAGTGCAACCAAGATGCTCTATAGTAGCAATGAGATTTGACCCTTGGCCATGCAAAAGTGAAACTCCACAATTTTCGAAAGAAGTTACTACAATGATAGTTTGTGGAATTCCTTTATACCTTGATGTGTATTTGGAACTTCTTGTAGGGCTGCAACAGTTCCTTCCTCACAAGTGTTGGTTGCCCCAACTGTTGATGCATGTGGCTGCTCTTCCACAAGGGTGACAGCGTTATCACAAGCCTCCTCAAGAGGTGATGTGATCTCTTCTTTCTTTTCTCTTTCTCCATCAAATGTTTGGATCAACCCTTGAGTGAACTCTACATAAGTCTCCACCCTTGCATGGATCAAGTGGCAACACCACCAATCATAGGCTTCACCCTCCAAGTGCAGCGCTGAGATTTCAATAGCTTCTTTTCCTGCTACAGTATGTGTTAGGAAAAATGCTTCCAACATTCTCACCCAAGTTTCTGCATTACATAACCCATCAAAGGTAGACAACATAAATCTATTGCCTTTGATTTCTTTTCTGCTACATGGCCTCTTCTCTTCCTTCAACTGGATGAAATGAGGAAAATCTAGAGTCTCCCTGAAGGCTCTAGGTTGAGATCTATACTCAACAAGGTAATCACTGAGAATCTGATGATCCAAGTATCTTCCATGCTCGATGTATTCTTCTTGATGAGAATAGGAAGTGCATGGTACTTCCTCTTATTTTTTTTCAATCTTCTTGACCTCCTCAAAGGTGGATGCATTTCCTCTGGATCTGAAAATATATGAGAATAAACTCATATTTTTCACCGTTCCAGTATTCTTGGGCTTAGACTCATAGGGACTAGTGGATCCCTTATACATGGGAAAAGGTGTCCTCCCAGAGCTCTGCGTTCTAGATCCTCCATTGTTCCATTTAATTTCATCCTGCCTGAGCTGACAGTAATATTTGAAAGGAAAAGCTGCTCTAAAGTCTTCCCCCTCTGACTGCCATTCTTGGAAATAATCTCCAAAGGGTATATGATCATGCTGCCTCTCTTTCTCACTCGGTACTGGAGGTAAGAATGTAGGCATTGTGATAATGTCCACAGGCTGAGCCAGAACTATGCTCCGATACCACTGTAATATCCCATTTCGGGGATATCTCTAAGTCACGGCAAACTCCAACCAGAGATTGACTGGGAGGGAATTTACCGGATATGTTGCTTCTAAGGAAAATGAGATCCGAAGGCTATTTGGCCCTTTCCATACTTTTTCTATAGATTTTCTTGAAGAATCTCACTCAAAAGTGACTTACAGCAATAGGCAAATGCATATATGAGAAAACCATGAAGAGACAACGTTTTACAATGAGTTGTGAGACAAGAAGATGAATATATATATATATCCAAGAATAATGTATAGCAATAAGAGATTGTACAAGTCTTGAGGAAACAACCTCTCAAGAAAAGCAATGCAAGCCTCAATAATACATGTACATGAAAATGAAGAACACTGCTATCTCTGCATAAACCCAGGCTATGAGGATGCAGTCTATGATAGAAAAATGCACCAAAATGATGTCAATACATGGATATGAAAATATATTGCCCAAATAGAATAGGGGAGCGAAGCTCTAACCCTTAGAAATAGTAATACATCAATCCTCCAAGGGATTGGCTGAAATACACAAAATGGAAAAAATGTCGGAGTTGCTGGGCAACTACTGCAACTCAAATCTGGAACTCAATAGAGAAGGTTGAAGATGATGAACAAACTGAAGTAGACCTCCTCCAATGGATCTCGTAAGTGGAAGGCTTATCCTTACACTTGAGATCTTACCCTCAAATCAATCTGCAAACCCTCACAGTAGCTACACCATGAAAATAACGCATAAACTAAGAGGGGCTACGTAGTGGGTGGAATAAAACCCTTTGGGCAAGTGCCAAGATCTACAAATCGGCTTGAATGTCTTCCAATCTGATCCTCCAAAGGAAAGAAAGACTCTCCCTCTGAAAAACAAGAGAAGGAAGAGGTGTTGTGGAATGTCCATGGTAACACCCTACAACACAGTATTATGCTGCTGCAGCAATAACGCTGTCCTGGAGGATGATGCTAAAAAACTAACCTTTCCCGAGCAGGCACTCGAAGTCCCCCGAGGCTAAGGGTGAGATCTCCGCATGGAGACACTCGGTGCATTAAACAGTGCTGCAGACAGGCTAAACAGCCAGTGTGCTCAAGAAGACAAATGCCTCACTCAAAAATCATCAACTCAAGAATGAATGAAATGAGGAGGCAGCTCCATCTTTTATAACATTGTTTTCCCACCAAAACCCAATGTATCCTCTCTCTCTCCTCCACATCCTCATCCTTATCTGCGCAGAAGCTTGCAGAAGCTTCTAGAGTGTACATAGGCCCCCTCCTCTACGTGGTGTTAGGACCCCCTTGACTCCCACTTAAGTTAGAACGTTGTGATACTAGGTGGATATCTTATTTCACTTAAGTGAGTTAGACCCTCTTCACTCACTTTTTATTTATTTACAAACTATAGACAGCAAACCAAACAAAATAGAATATTCCAATTAGCTGTCGCTAATTAGGAATATTACACAAAACCCTTAAGAGGCCAATGGATAGATCTCCCTGGTTAGGAATGTAGTCCATGGAATTTTGGTTCTTAAACTTTTCATATTTCATATAGTTTTAGATATTCCATTATATTTTTATTTATGAATACCTCCCTAGTTGAGAGGGAGTTTTGAAGAGTCTAAGTAGTTTCGGTCTTCATAAAATGTATTTGAGTCGTCATGTAATGTACTTGTCAAAAGAATAAAGAAAATAGTTTTTATTATGGTAACAATCACATATTAAAGCATGGGTTTCATACTTATGACATATTTATATTAGTCAAATTCCCTATTTTGGACTCCTAGGACTAATATTGAGTCAATAGGGTCATTGTATATTTAAAGAGAGCCTTCTTGGGCTTTTAAATCATGTAAAAATGTTTATTATTGAGTCAAATGTGAAATATGTCACCTCCACACCAAATTGGCCTGAAGGAGTTTAGGTCGGTCTAAAGGGAATGGATTTGACCTCACCTAGAGCCTATAAATAGAGGGAGATGGAAATCACTTGGAGAATCTCATCTCAATCCAGTTTGATATCTCTACTGCAAATGGAAAAAGTTTGAGATAGGCCAAGGAAGCTAAAAGGTTTGCAATTTGGGTCGAATTGATAGAGAAGGAGAAAATCAAATTTTTGGTGTTTCTCTCTCTCTCCAATTTGTGCCATAGTTTGGGACATCAAAGTCTTTTTTCGTTGTTGTTGATGCATGTTGTTGTAACTGTTGCATAGTCGAAGTTATTGGCGACAAGTTGATGTTATTGTTGGGTTGAAGATCTAGAAAGGTTGACATGGTGTGGAGGAAAGGTTTTGTCTATCTCTAGGGTGAAGAGTCTTAAAGAAAACTATTGAAGGAAGAAATTTTTTACTGAGTTTTCCCCTAGAGAGTGTTTTTTCCCTGGCATAGTGAAAACATATTTTCTATTGTGTTTTTGTGGTATTCATACACATATAATTTGGTAATTTCTTGATGGAAGATAATCTAATAAAGAAGTAAAATAAGGAAACATAATTCACAAGTAATTAACAAGAAAGAGGAATGAAAACCTAATCTACTTACATTAATTTATCAACGGGGATGGGGGTTTTGTGGTGATTGGAACTTATCAATTATGTGGAAATTCAATAAAATCATAAATACTAGAAGGGTGGAGTTCAAACAAATTATTCTTTATCAGATTTAGGTGGGCCATGTTGTAAAAAGAAGTCTGAGGATGTGCTAACCCTCAACCAAACACGTGTTGAGATATTTTCACCCTCAAACTGGGGGAGGGACGTAATTTGGTCAAGTATAACATCAATCCACATATTTATATCCTCAGGGCACTTGGGAAAATTCCCCTTCATGAGTAGCAATTTTGGTGAATCTTGGAATTCGTTAGCGTAGTCAGGCATGTTGGTATATTAAACGTGGTGTATTTAACCCTGACACAGAAAATAGCTAAGTATAGGAAATAAATTCCATGTAATGTGTGGACCCTAGTCTCATTATAAATTCTGGTTGTGTTTATAAATTTTGGAAAGGGGAAAGGGGAGATGAGGAAGGGGGTTATCGAAGTATTTGTAAAACTGTAAATTTTCCAATGCCATACCCCCGTTTCATCAGATTGGTATCAGAGTACAGAAACGATTTGGGTAAAAAAAATATAAATTGTATTGTAAGCTAAAGAGTTGATGATACTATAAATTTTTCTCTGGAGAAGTCACAAATTTTGAAGAAGGTTTCTCGTGGACGGAAGAATAGAGCATAGAGTGACTTGTGGAAGATTCACAATCCCATAGATGGAAAATTCCATAAAGGAAGAAGAACTTAACAAAGAGAGGAACTGCTGAAAGAGAGGAAGGACACAAATAAAGAGTGGAGGTTAGTACACAGAAGGGTCTGAACAACCCAAATAATAAATTCCATTAAGGAGAGGAGTTTAAAGAATAAGGGAAAAACTCCTAGCGGAGTGTGGAGTGAGAAGATACCTGAGATATAGATATCTCATAAACAATGGAATACCTAAGAGATAATTGGTAATTTTGTTTATTTAAGTTTGGAAAACAATATAATAATTATAGGTAGTTGCAGATATGGATGGCATAACTACATCCAAAAATATTTGTAGAGAAACAAAAGATTTCTTAAAGGAAGTGGTAGAAAACTCTTATAGTAAGAAAGGCTATTGAAATGAAACAAAACCTCGTTGTGGTTAGGAAGTGATGGGAATAGAGGATTTCATTAAGATGAGCGAATACAAGAGTTCTAAAGGATTAATAGAGGTGAGACAACCATATAGGAGCAAGGTGTGGTCAAGAGGCTCTATAGAAGGGAACCAGAAGAAAACATATATGTAGGTGGAGGTGAGGTGTTGAGGAAATAACCGAGAGGAAACTTGCTACGAGGCTGAGTTGTAGCTCATAAGGAAACATATAGAAGCATAGTAATATGAACATTTCCAGTCATATGAAGGGAATAATGAAAATAATTATGAATAACGTGAGAAATTCCGAGTTAGGAAGAAATAATAAGGATGCCAAAGTAGGAGGCACAAAGATAAGAGAGTTAAGACAAGAAGATTTTGAAAAAGAGGTATTTAAGTGGAAAGCAAGGCTGAAAAAGATATGTATCTTGCTACAAAGGAGGGATAAGGAAAAACAAAACCATAGGTTACCTATCAGAAGGAATGGTTTCAATAATAAGAACCCTAAGAATCTTGGGAAGAAGATAAAGCACATGTTGAATAATTCATTAAAGGAGGAATATTTTCATGTAGAAAAACTTAAGGCTAGAGTAGTTTACACTGGTGAAATAAAGGAAGGAGACACCCTTAGAGAAGAGGACAAAGAGAGACTATATGAGGGTTTCCTAGACTAGTGTCAATGCCCATAATAGTAGAGGGAACTACAATTAGAAGACGATGATGATACACTCGATGAAAGAGTCATTGAAAATCAACAAGAAAAGCTGACAAAGGAATTGATACCAAAGCCACTAGGTGGGGCTAAAAGAAATTTTGTTTTTAAAATTAGTAATTTTTTTGTGAATGTCTATTTTTTAAGGGAGGAGTATGCACAATTGGTCTAAAAGGATAATGATGTCACTAATTTTCTCCAACAAAGCACATTTAATGAAGCGGATGACAAGCAATTATCGAGATGGGATGAGGAAGCTTCTGAGGGTTATAAGTGAGGAAAGATAGAATTTCTCCATGAAGTCAACCAAAGAGGAATGACCTAAAAGAAGTTGTCAATAGTGAACATCGAACCTCGTGGCCATGCAAGAGATGATGGACATAATGAAGATTTTGTTATGATAAGGAGGGAGGTAAGAGTACCCCTCAAATGCCATCAAGAAAGAGACCTTGAGAAAATGCATACATGAATGAACACCTATAGGAATGGATTTTTGTCTCAAGATAGAGGAGAAGAGAAGCCTCTTGATTGCACATTGTTTGAGGTTTGGTTGCTTAATCCAATGTTTTCATATTTGCTAGGAATATCTTGCAAAAGTTATTCAATCAAGAGGAAAAATGTGCTAAGTTTATTTGTGACTTATAGATTTTGGTTGAAAAACAAGACTGTTGGATGCAAGTACTCAAGGTATGGTACAACAAAAAACAAGAGGTAATTGTAACTCAATTGTCAAGTGAATTCACAAAGATAAATATTGGAAAAAGAGAATAATTTATGGTCAAGTATAACAGAATTAGAAGAGGGTTAGTAGACCTGCACGATCTTGATGCTCGACCTTAACATGTTAGCACTCCAAACATATTTCCAAGTAATCAACTATTTCCTTCTTCATTTCTAGCCAAAACATATTTTTCCGCAAGGATGTCACCATATTTTGGTAACCTAGATGACGTGAATAAGGTATCTTATGGTATTCATATAAAATCATCTATTTCAAGATAGGTAGATTAGGAACATACAAAATTTTGTTACAACTTATAAATCCTTTGAGATTCATGTTGTATCATGGAATTCCAGCTTGATGTAATTTTTCTTGCAAATTCAAATATTGGGAAACTTGTGACAACACATCTTGGATTTGTTCCTCCACATAAAATTTCACATTGCTACTTCTGTAAGACGAAACTTGATGGGAATGTCTACTTAAGGCATCTCCATATCAAGTTAGAAAAGGAAAGCTAACCATCTTGCTTGCCTTGAATTTAAATCTAGTTGACTAAAGAAATATTTTAGACTGATGTGATCAACCATCAACACAAACTTATTACCCAACAAGTTGTGTCACCACATTTTGAATGCATGTATAACAACAAATAATTCCAAGTCATAGACGGCTCATTTTTCTTCATTTTTTGGGACTCATAGGCTATCACTCCATTATCTTGCAGTAATACCTCTCCCAGTCCTTGTATACAAGCCTGAGTGCACACAACAAACTCTTTTGTTGGAACAATAATTTTAAAGATAGGTGCAATGGTTAATTTTTGTTTTAGCTGTTCAAATCTTTCTTGGCACTTGGTTGTCCATTCAAAATTCACATATTTTTTCCCAGATATTGAATCTTGGGTTTTTAAAACTCACATTTGCTGAGTTTTACATAAAATTGGTGTTCTCTGAGTGTTTCCAGCACCATTCTAAGATGTTCCTGATGTTCTTATTTATTATTAAAGTACACTAGAATATCATATATGAAGACTAGCACAAACTTATCCAGATGGTTGTCAATTACACTATTCATGAGAGACATGAAAGTAGAAGGGGTGTTTGTGAGTCCAAAGGGTAAAACTACAAACTCGTAATGTCCATACTGAGTTTAGAAAGTTCTTTTGTGCATGACTTCATATTTCATGCAAAGATGGTGATAACTAGTTCTCAAGTAAATGTTTGAGAATACACTTTCCCCCCTAGCTTGATCAAACATATCATCTATTTGTTGGAGGGGGTATCGATTCTTGATGGTTAACTTGTTTAATTGTCTATAAAATATCGAAATCCCTAGTGTTCAATCTTTCTTCTTGAAAAATGAAACCGGTGCTCCCAATGGAGATACACTTGGTCGTATATACCCCTTGTTTAATAATTACTGTAACTGAAGTTACAGCTCTTACATTTCAAGAGTTCTCATTCCATATCGGGTTTGGGAAACTGGGTTGGCCGTTGGTACTAGATCAATTGAGAAATAAATATCTATGTAAGGGGGAAGTTGAGGAATTTCTTCAGGAAATACATCCTTGATGTCCTTAATCACTCGTAAATTTTCTACTGGTTCATTTTCTGCTTGTTGTTCCAAATGTTTAATTTAGACAACGTACACTGGACAACCTTTCCTTGCTGTCAAATTTAGCTATAATACATAAATTTTCCTAACAGACAAAGGTTTTGGTTTCCCTCTTAATACCACTAATTTTCCTGGAGCATTGGTAAAATTTATTGTTTTTCCAAACGATTTACTACTTCTTTCTATTTTTCCAGCGAATCCATACCAACTAGTAGACCATAATATCATAAAGGAAGGATGTTCAAATTTAAATCTGTGGTTTAGCTAATTAAGTTTATAGGATACTTGTGAAATTTATGGGAGACCTTCCATTTTGTTCGTGAAGCCAATTACACTAGCCAGGAGTGCTGAATTTTTTCTATCCTCAATTTACATTTTTCCACTATATGTGGACTAACATAAATTAAACTAGCTCCATGATCAATTAATACAAACACATGTTGGTGAGAAATGATACCTTTAATTTCAATCATAGTTGATTGATGCTCAGCTTGTGAGTCTTCCACTGGTCCACTGATTTGGGGAATGTTCTGGGCAGTATCATTCAATATGGTTACTTCTTGAACTGCTTGGATGTTCTGAACTACACGATTGTTGTGTGGGCAGTCGCGCAACATGTGAGGCTCACCGTATCCCTTGTGGGCAGTCTTGCTTTTTTTTCCCTTCCATGGGCTTGGAACCTGTGTGGGAATGGATTGTTTGATTTTGACCACCTTTATTGAACGTTTTTTGTTGGTGGTTTCTCTCGAAATTATTCAGATCAACTGGTGTGGGTATTTTTGAAATTTCTTCAGCCTTCCATTTTTCGTTATTCTGCCAATTTTTTAGTTGGTCACTCCTGCCTTTAAATTTTTGGTAGCACATTCGTGCCTTCCGAACAACTTCATCCATAATATTTGGATTTTCAAACTCAATTCTTTCTTTGTAAATAGTGGGTAGAAGATTCAGAAATCATTGTACCTTAGCTTTTTCTTCTCTTATGTATGGTACATAACGAAGTAAATTTGTGAACTTCGTAAAAAATTCATCAATGGTTAGTTGTCCCAGCATTAACTCTCACTTTTTGTTCCCTTCCATGGGCTTGGAACCTGTGTGGGAATGGATTGTCTGATTTTGACCACCTTTATTGAACGTTTTTCGCTGGTGGTTTCTCTTGAAATTCTTCAAATCAATTGGTTTGGGTATTTTTGAAATTTCTTCAATCTTCCATTTTTCCTTATTCTGCCAATTTTTCAGTTGGTCACTCCTGCCTTTAAATTTTTGGTAGCACATTCGTGCCTTCTGAACAACTTCATCCATAATATTTGGATTTTTGAACTCAAATATTTCTTTGTAAATAGTGGGTAGAACATTCAGAAGTCATTGTACCTTAGCTTTTTCTTCTCTTAAGTATGGTACATAACGAAGTAAATTTGTGAACTTCGTAAAAATTTCATCAATGGTTAGTTGTCCCAGCCTTAACTCATGGAATTCCTTTGCTACGTCATCATAATACCTCTCATTGAGGTATCAAGATTTAAATTTCTCCCAAAATTTTTCCCATGAAATAGGCTTTTCATCCAGCAAGTGTATGATCTTGGTTTCTTCCCACTAAAGTGTGGCTTTACCTTTCAATTTGTAAATTTTCAGCCTTTCGTTTAGATTAATTTTGTATTCATATACATGAAATTATTTTACCATATTCAAAATTCGGACTTCCATATCCTCTTCCTTCTCCCCGTCGAAGGTTGGAGGCTTGATCTTGCAGAATTCCCCCTTAAATATCGTCTTCTTTTTTTATTTAGATTATCCTTTACTAGACTCTTCCCCACTCTCAAACCTCTCTTATTTGGGTTATGTTTCTTTCCTTTTCTTTTCTTGATCTCCCTGTTGATTATTGGATCTAGAGGTTCATTCCCTTATCAACCTCTCTTGTCCATTACTAGATTTCAGTAAACATTCATTGCTAGTTCTTAGCTGAACCATTTTCTGCTGTAAGTTTTTGATAATTTCCAGCATCTTGGCATTTGGATCTCGTGGGGCATCCTCATCCCCCAGTTCCATATACAAGCCTTCTCTATCAGATATGAATGCAACTGCAATTCCTTCTTCACTTTAATTTAATGCACAAAAAACAATTAGCATTCATAAAACATAATATGTAATTGATTCGTAATTGGCTAATCATAATTTAAACTTTCTAACAATAGATTTGTTACATGTTGGGACCCATAAGCCCATTTTTTTAACTTGGGATCTGATACCACTTGTAACATCTCCCAATATATATATATATATATATATATATATATATATATATATCTCGGTGGGTGACAATTACATTTCTCTATATCACCTTATTGCAATGACATCTCTGCTATGGTCACAATGACTTATTCACAAATGACTCATTCATCCGAATAAAAAATGCTAAGATATCCCTCATAAATATTAACCTATCTCTAACATTACCAAACCCTCTCATTCATACCCTACCACATTAATTCCTATATCCTCTAACCTATCGTCTGACTACATATGATCCAACCCACGTATTGATATATTTTTCTTTATATTAATCTACATACTTATATAATTATCCACCCTATCCCACTCCACGCATTTGCATAGTTTTAGATCAGGTAAGTATGATCGGTTATATGCTCTACCCGATATTAATTTCAAATTTATTAACCATAACCCATCTGGTGACATGTCCAATGCTTAGGTGTCCATGTGGCAACGTCACATGGCCTCACATGGCCCTCACACATTTTTTGAAGCTCCACATGTACGCTAGATATTAAGCCAAAGGAGGTCAACGATTAGGGTGCAAGGTTGAAACACTAAGGGGTTTACCCTACCCTCCTCTTTTCTCATTTTGTCATTTTTCTATGCTAGCTTTTGTCCTTATATCTCTTTGGAGCTCTGCCTCCATGACCATCGTGCACGCATGGTTCAAAGGGATTTTACGATATGTTCCTCCATCATTGACGTAGCTGGAGTTATTCCACTAAGCACAGCCCGTAAGAATGATTTCTCAGAACTCTTATGCATGTATTCCTCCATTATTTTCGTGAGGGGTTTAACTCAATTCCACTCAGAGTTATGTCTGCAAGACCTCTCAGGTAATATGTTGTTGTAGTTTTCTTTCGTTTACATATTTTACTCCTTTAAATGTTTGTATACTATAAATATTTTGTTGATTTTGCAGGAAAGATGAATAACGACGTCAAATATTTAATTAAATTCTTCCAGGTAATTAGATACTATCCTTACCTCTAAAATTATTAGGGTTTCTCATTTTTTTTTCATTTTTTTGACATGGATTTTGTGTACATTTTTCAGTGGTCAACATATGCCCTTTCTGCCAAGGCAAGGAACACTTACCTCCTCCTTCCAACTCCATGATGATGTTCCTGCCATCAAAAATCCCTTGGCAATTCTTCGTTGCATAAAGAGGTAAGCCTCTATTAACATCCTTGTTTGGTTCATTTTAATTTCATCCTATTTCACTGTGACATTTTTGGGGTTTTGTTTTATATAGATCATGTCGTGTTAGAACAATATTTGGAATTTTGGATAGTATACCCTATATTCCATTTTTGGGGTTTTAGGCTTGTACGCATTTATCATTCTAATTATTTGGAGATATGGATAGCCCTCTGACATCAATGTGATGGGTCTATTTCATTTCTCATTCCAATAGAATAACTGCTCTATTTTATATGCAATACCTCTGTCCAAATATCATTTATTGGTTGACTGTCTGTGCTATTCAAAAATTTCTTATCCAACATTTATCTCTATGCTATTGCTGTGAGGATTTTATTCTCATCCCTTTCATATTTATCATTTTTGCATTGGGGTTTTGAGCCTTCAGTTTATGGATTCGATTTGGGTACATCTCTATTCAATGGCCACGATGACATTAACTCTTATTTTTGTATATGTAGTCATTTCACTCACGAAACCAATCAATAATTTCATTACGCTACTTTTTTGATTTGTCTCCTTTGGCATGAATTCGCCCCTAGTGTGGCTTTATAACCCTAGTCTACATTACTGACTGCGACCTGGTGAGCATGACTTAGTGCGTTAAATTGATGCTAGTGTGAGGTTCAGTGTCAAATGGTATAATTTTTAGCTTAGGTTCATCATTATATGTTTACTTAATCATGTACTTATAGTGAGGTACCTCCCCTAAAGGTAATATGCAGTCTACTAACGCAGGCCCATTCTTGGGTTAAGGTTTGGCACAATAAAAATTTTTTTCTCAGTCCACTAATAATTTCCTTCCTACTATTGTACATAATTTTTTTTACTAAATCTTGTACTTGTTTTCAATTCATTTGTTGGGTTTTAATATGGGTAAAGATTACCCAGGTTTCCCATGTTTCTCAGACTCAGAAAAGTAATCCAACGACAGACACCCTCCTTTCTTTAGGTCAGTCCAGTCTATTCAATATTTTATAGTCCTTCGTCATACTTTCCCGATATACATGCTAAAGTAATATTAGTTACAACAATATCCAACTATATCTGCAGGTGAAGAATACAAAAATGGAGAGATATACTCAGGTAATTACTTATCATTACTTATCTTCATGTATTGAAAGTATAATTATTATTTTTAGTTAGTTGATTTGTTTCTAATTTTCGACTTATCTGTTGCAGGTTTTCCCTTATAATATTTTATTTGAGTTGCATGATGCAACAATCTCCTATCCAATGCATGCTTACAATTTTAATATTTCTTTCTGAGGTGGATTACTTGCTATACCATCATGGCAATTCTGGCACTTAGTTTCGTCCAACACTTTTAAAGTTTATGTGTTAAGGCCATGCTTGGTATTTGGCCATAATTTATTTTGATGTAATTATTATTCAATTTCAACTACTCACATAGACCTATATATGATAGTGATATTTTTATTTAACATTTTCAGATTTTGAGTCAACCTAGTTCATGTAACTGTCTCTTCTAGTTTTCCATTATGTAATATCATATTAGAATTTTTCCATAATTTTCGTGATTATATATGGCTAGTCCACATGATGTTTTCTTAGAATATGTTGCATATATCAATCCTTTACTTATACATGCATTCATATAGCCTCATATTTAATTATCTTACATCTATATGCATTCATACAATGGCATATGTAAATATTTTACTTCTACATGAATTCTTATTTTTTGGTAATTATTGGTTGAAACACTTCAATGTAATCCACCTATGCATTTCCACATAGTAATACTTATCAGATTATAGCCCTTATTCGAATATAACCCCTCGGGTTATATAATTTCACCAAATTTGACTTTTATCTATTTTGAGTAACTTAGTCGGTGTAAGAGAAACAAAGTCTCCACTGTATTAAATTACAGAGAGGACACTGTACAATACACATGATAGAGAACACTACAGAATACACATAAATATTTACTAATTATTTTTATAACTTAGATAAATGTCTTTCGGATTAATCAAATCCTAATGATGTGATTAATCCGAAAGGACCAAATCCTAATGGTGTGCCTAATCTGAAAGGCATCTATCTACATTATAGATCAGAAAATTATTAGATCTAATATTTTAATAACTATTTACATGGCTATTGTACCCAATAGGACTTAAACCTTTTGTTTAATATGACATGTAATAGAAGCATACATGTAATTTCATATCTTCCAGATGGATTTCTTCTTGTCACTTAAGACCCATACTCTTATCTAGAAATTATATAACCTTATAACTTTAATAGAAGACCACAATAGGTACATACCAATGTGTAAACATGATTTTTCCTCCCAAGCCTGAGCTTCTCCTCAGAGCTCCCCTTCAGAGGAGACCAATATTCCCTAGTGTTGACAACCCTTTGTCACACTAGTGATGGCACTTTTAAGCCTTCTTTCCTTGATCAAGTTTTCATAACGACGTCCTGTTATTATGGGTTGTTGTTTCCCATAGCCTAGGTTTTTCTTTTCTATTTCTTTTTCTCAACACTTTTTTCTTACCTCTTCCTAGTGCCTTTCCACTTTACTGGGGATTTTTATTAGATATTTTTCTCCCATCTAATTTAATTATTTATTTATTTTTCTCCAAGTATTTTCTAGATAATTTTGGGAAAGTTTGAAATTCCATTCCATCCCATAGATTATAATCTTGTGATCTCAATTACTCTTTCTTTAAACATTTATATCTTTTTCATAAATAATCATTAATTTAAAAATCATTATGTCCATAAAAATAATTTTTGCATAGGTCCACCTAGACCTTCGTCTGATTTGCACAACATAAAAGTTGTGAATCATAGGTATTACACTCTCTTAAGTTTTCCTCGTGTCTTGAATCTTGACCCGACTCCTGGCTCGTAAAGGTGGAATTAAAATCTTTATATCTGTGGATCTTTCTCCATTTATCAATAATCGAAATCAAAGAAACCTAAAAACTATAATTATCATTTTTATTTTTTTTGTTTATTGTGTACTGATGGAATAACAATCCATGTAATTCCATATACTACACAATGACTACCCCCATTGCATCAATTTTCTTACCCAAATTTATAACAACCTTTTCTACCGCTTTAGCATATGGAATTTCTTCACTGTCCATTATTAATTGATGTTATTCAGTTTATTCATTGTTTCATAAATTTTTTGAGGGATTCTTTTGACCTTCAAATTTTCAAACATGGTTCTCAATGTGTGTAACTATTCAGTACCTTATTAGATGGTCTCTTATATATTTCAAGGTGTCTTTACGCAACAGCTTTCGTTGAGCTTTATGAATTACAAAATATAAAATCTCATATAACTTAATAAATTAATAATGTAAAAATTTTGATTGTCTCAACTTCAACTTCACACTTCTTGCTTGTGGAAATATCAATTTGGTTGTACAATACAATTCTTTTTATCTTCTATTTATCAAGATATCTATAACTATGATAAATAATTTCCAAATTTTCCAACTTCTCCAAAATCACTACCTTCAACATTATGTAAATACTTTCTAGACTTCTTTATCTTTTTAATAGCCATTTATAAATCACATCACATATAATTACTAATGCAAAAAAATATAAAATATCTAATAAAAACGTATTTTCCAAATCCATCACATATTCAATTAATTCATATTCATTTCATCTTTTATACATCTAAAATTAACTGATATTCATTTCATATTTTGCACATAAAATTCTAATTCTGTAAAATAAGCTCATATTCTTTTCATATTTTACCCATAAAATTCTAGTTGTCTTTGACCCTTTTAATACTTATTTACAAATTATATTCCTTAAATATTAAAACAATAATTGGTTAAACACCTAATTCAACATCATTCCTAACTAAAATCATATCCATTGTATCTTTCAACATGAATAATGAAACAAATGCCAAAATTATTTTAATAATCGGTGTATATCTACTTTCTTATGAATATTTTGCCTCTCCTTATGATACTACTCTCTAAGTGTAATTCTGGTATGCGTTAGGTTTCTAAAGATCCATGAGTTGCTTAAGGTATCAAAGCTTTTATTTGTGAGGTGGGAAAGTGTCATTTCTATATTTCCATTTTGTTAATAAATATTTCATTAAATATTTTCAAAATTTTGTAATTTATAAATCTTAATTTTTAATATTCTATTTTTAGTTGCATTACTATAATTTTAATAGTCCTAATTACTAATAGAAATTGAGAAATGTAAAAACAATGATTAACTCACTTAACGTCAGATATTTTCATTTGACATCTCTATCTTATTTACCCCATACATTACTAATAAAAAGGGAGATGATAAAATATTGATTAACTAAAAAACACTTTGAGTTGTTACAAGTCATCAACTTTTAAAGCTTAATATTAGGGAATTTTAAACGATAAAATCAATCTACATTTTTGCAAAAACTATTACAGAATATCATTTTACACTTCGAGCACCAACTTATCTCAACCAAATCATTTTAGAGTAATAAGTAGATATAATTATAATAACCTAAGATTTTATTAGAAAGAATATAATGATAACCTCTCACAACCTATAAAACCAATTCATTTAAGTGTTTTTATATTCATTAGTGGAGATAATTAAAGTAAGTTAATATTTAGATTCATATTAATTCTTCATTAAATCTTTTTAAGTGTAAATCATTTTTTTTAATGCAAAACTTAAAACCAGTTGTATTTGTAAAGTCAAATGCTTCAGATAAAAGTTCTGATTGATTCCTTGAGAAATTACTTCCTTCTCTAAAATTTGAAGTGGTTCTAAAATTTGAAGTGGTTCAACATGATTCATGCTGAACGATTTTCGAGAAGCAAGTAATGTATAAACAAGTCCATCAGAACGCTCATCTGAAGCATTCGACATTAAAGATACCTGAATGCTCTTCAAGGTCCTGAATGCTCATCTAAGGCATTAACTTAGTGTCTGAACCTGAATGCTCTTCAAGGTCCACTATTCTGCCAAAAGATTCTTTGAGCTCCAGGAATCCATTCGTAGGACTCCTTTCCTGCACCAATGGGTAAGTACTTGCAGGAGTAGCGTTGACCTGAGAATCGCTATTGAGAGATAATGGCTTGAAACCGATAATCCGAGCAGCCTCACCGAACGGGGCTGCAAGAAACTATATGATAATAATAACACAGTTGTTCATCACTCAATTGATTTACATAAGACAACTTGTTTATTTAGACCATAGTTACCAAGTTCGAATTCGAATTCGGATTGGAATTCGATACGATAAAAATTCGTAGTGAAAATTTTCAATTCGGATAAAATTCGAAATTATATATCATAAATATTTAAATATATATATTTTTTTCTTCTCATAATAATGTCTTTGCCATTTTCTTTCAATTTATTTCGAAATTTAAATAATTTTTAATGATTTTATTCAATATAAACAATTTTAAAATTACATTTTACTTACCAAAACCACAACCACACTTATCTTATTTCCAAAAATTCTCTTTACTCAATATTCTTTTTTATCTTAGTTATCTCAGCGTTTCTTTCTTTCCTCGTTATCTCAACTTTCTTTGTTATCTCAACTTTTTAAATCTTTTAAGACAACACTAAAATAAAAAATCAGAAATTTTCTCCACTCACAATTAATTTGCATTTCATATCTGGCAGCTTTCTCAACTTTCTTTGTTATTTCAGCTTTTCAAAGCTTTTAAGAGAGCACTAAAATAAAAAACCAAAAATTTTAATTTCCATTTACCTGCGATCCAATCGTGATCTACTTACCATTCTCAAAATCACTACACTAACTATCACTGCACTTGCAATTCTCAAATTCCTGGAAAAAAGCAATAAATCGTGAAATTTCTGTCATCCAAAATAAGCTACGCTGAACCGAACCGAATTTCCAACGAATTATTCGATGTACGGATCGAATTCCCGAATTTCGGTGTTTTTTCCACCGATACGGACGAATTTGGTAGCTATGATTTAGACTAACTATGACAATCACAAGCAAAACAAACGCGGAGACGGTAACGTATTGTCCACGGAGGTTATGATACTCCGTAGAAGAGAAGGGAATACAAGAAACTACACTGAGATGCGGGTCTGACGCACGACGATAGATGAGAATTCGACTGGTGAAATGTTGAGACCTTGCCATCCTATTTATCTGTTAGCTCTACGGTCTAGTCAACGAACAATAGATTCATGAAGATGGAATGGCCACACGAACCCCATAAAATAACACTTTCACTTTGTCCCAAGTGAAAGTGTGTTATTGTCTAAGAACAGGGCTGGCCGGCTTTAGATGATACTATATTCTCAAAGCACTATTAATGAAAATAATAATTGTTCTGGAACTCTACTTGATAAAAATAATAATATCGCGTTCATTTTTCTCTGTTCGTGTATTTTTAGATTCTCTTGTACTTTGGTCTAGATCCGGATCCTTTCTATACGTTAATATCAAGTCTTCCGTGCACACCACAACTTCCATTGGAATTTTTTGACAGAGTCTCGAAAACATCTCCTTTATGGTTGTTTGGCAATCCACGAAACCACTAGTTCATGGCAGACAACCTGCGCAGAAAGGGCTGCCACCCACATGGTTTGTGTTCCTTCATTGTAATTAGTCTTCAACACCTACAAGCGAAACCAAAAGCGAACTTCATAGCTCTCGCGATGCGTTGAACTGGCCCTTCTGATGGTTTTCGTTGAGTGTGACTGAATATTATTCAAATTCCTCACAACTATGTCAAGTCCCACAAGATTGGCCGAGCTTATGAAAAGAGGCTGCCGCTACGTTGAGTTGTTGGGATTGATGGTCATAATACCTTAACCTGAATTTGAAATTTTGTTTATTATGCTTTTCTTACTTTTTTGGTTTATCTGCATGGTAGACTAGCATCAAAAATCGGAATTTTCTTCATTGATTTCCAAAGTATCATCTTAAATTGTAGATTTATTTTATGTTAATTAATGACATAAACTTATATAATTTAACTTAAAAAAACAGAAAAAGATTAAGTTTTCGTATTAAAATACTATGTATCAATTAGATAGTCATTAATTTAACGAGAAACGCACTCAGTTAAGAGATAACCATTAAAATAGCAGCATTTTGTTTGTCATCCTCATGCATCAACCTCAAGTTTAACAACTTTTGAGGTGACCAAGAAGGGTCATGAAAATTCTTCCAAAGGAAAGATATTTCTTTCCATTTGTAAAATTGTGTAAAATAAAACAAGTTGATTTCTTGTATAGATTCCTATAGAATCTTAGTTCTTAAGGATATTTGGGGAGCTGGTTTTATGGTCAGGTGGACCTTTTGTAAATGTAACAGGTGGGAGATGGGGGGTGTTAGGTAGATTGGACACATGCTCATTTTTTTTTTTGCTACCATCTCAAAAGTTATGAAAAACAATGTAAAGGTAACGTAGAGAGTGAGGACTCATTTGATTTTAGTGTGTGCATATATGTTCTAAAAGGGTTGTTCTTAGGAGTAGCATAAAGGATTAGGTGTATGCTAAAGCTTCTTTTAAAAATCTATTTGTTATTATGATCTTTTCCTGTGTACTATGTGCATTTGTGTGTGTGGTGAGTAAGTCATCTATTTTTACCTATTCTATGTTATTATATGTTATTGTTTTTGTTTGAATACATATTATCAACTATATGTTGAAATAAGTATTTAGAAGTCAGGGAGGGAGAAACAACGTGGAAGTGCCTGTGCATTTCTGTGTGCGTGCTGAGTAAGTAACTCTTTTTTTTACGTTTTCTATGTTAATAATAGGCATTGAGATTTATCATTAAATCCCCATGCTTTTGATGGAATACATATTATGAACTATATGTTGAACAAAGTATTTAGAAGTCAGGGACAAATAACGTGCAAGTGCTTCATTTTATGTCAGCTAGGAAAGCTTAGTATTAGATAAGGTTTCATTTCCTTAACGTGCGTGAACAACCAACGTTGAGTCCCTACAAATAAACTCAAATATATAATCGCAGACAAGATGATAGAGAGCTTGAAGAGGGGTTTTGGTAATGAGACATTGAAATTTCTCTATGAGTGACTTTGGGGAAGTCACTTCTCCATGTAATTTAAGTGAAATTGGGCCAAATATTAAGGTACGCATTCTTGAAAAATGTAACTAGGTTCTCTCATTATATAATGTATTTGATTCATTATGTAATGTACTTGTTAAAAGAATAAAGAAAATAATTCTTATTATTGTAACAACGATTTATTAAAGAATGAGTTTCATGCTTGGGTCATCTTTATATTAGTGAAACTCCCCATTGTGGACTCCTGGGATTAATATTGAGTGAAGAGAGTCATTGTATATTTAAAGAGACCCCTCTTGGGATTTTGAATCATGTAAAAATATTTTTTAATGAGTCAAATGTGAAATATGTCACCTCCATACAAAGTCTCTCTCAAGGAGATAAAGTCAACCTGAAGGGGACCAGGTCAACGGACCTCACCCGGAGCCTATAAATAGAAGGAGATCGAAGTTATTTACAATATCTCATCTCCAACGACTTATCTCTACTGCAGCTGGAAAAAGTGTGAAATAGGTCAAGTAAGCTAAAAGGAATTCAAGTTGGCTCATATCGATAGAGAAGAAGAAATCGACTTTACTGTGTTTCGCTCTGTCCATTTCGTGCCATAGTTGGGGAGATTGAAGTATTTATGTGTTTTTGTTGTTACGTGTTGCTGTAATTGCTGCATAGTCAAAGCTGTTGGGGACAAGTTATTGCTATTATTGGGTCAAAGATCTGGAAAGGTTGACTTGGTGTGGAGGAAAGTTCTCGTCTATGTCTAGGGTGAAGAGTCCCAAAGAAAACTATTGAAGGAACAAAATTGTGACTAGGTTCTCCCCTAGAGAGGGGTTTCTGATCTCACATAGTGCCTACATCTCCTTTGTTTTTTTGTGATATTCATACACACATAATTTTATAATTTCCTGATTAAAGATAATATAATAAATAAGAGAAGCCAACATATTTCAGAAGTAATTAACAAGAAAGTGGATTCAAACCCTAATCTACTTGCATTGATTTCTCAACATGGTTTCAAAGCTAAGGTGAGGAAATATTGAAGATTAATTTATTGGAACAAAAGTATTGGACATGAATTATCCCTCTTTGATAAGCTATATAAGAATCGGTATTAACAATGTTGGAAACTAGATCAAGAAGGTCATCCACTACTTATTCAACATGGACAAAAGTCAAGGATTTTTGGATGCTCTTACATGATCTCTTAATGATGGCAATGGTGTATCATTGATAGTGGAGCATCAAGGCACATGATAGGATAATGTAAAAAAATTCATACACTATCAAAGGATCCATCTTCTCATGCAGTGGAATTAGGTGACAAAATAAGCTATGCTATTAGAGGTCTCAGATAAACATCGTTGAAGTTGGAATGTGGATAAAGGAGATATAATTCCTTTTGTTGATGGAATGGTATTGGTTTGGGGTAAATACTCTAGCATTGATAAAGCTAGAGTTACTGGAGTTCGTAAAGGAAGCTTATATAGGGTCATCACTCCACCTCCTAAAGCTTTGATTCATATGGAAATTTTTCCAATTAAGATACAATTGCATAGGAGGTATGGCCATCTATACTACATGTTTATTCCAACACTCAATCAATTGGTTAATGGAATCCCAAATATGAAGGAAGATCATGAAGGTGTGTTCAAGGGATACTATTTGGGAAAACATATAAGAAATCCATTTCCAAATAGTGAAACTAGGCCTAAAGATATTAGACCTCATTCACTCTGATGTGTGTGGGCCAATGTATGACAAAACACTTTGAGGTCATATCTACTATGTAACATTTATAGATGATCATTCTAGAAAGACATGGCTCTACCTTCTCAAAACAATATATGATGTATTTGAGAAGTTCAAGTAGTTTCGAGCTAATGTGGGAAACCTAACCGAAAGAAAGATAAAGACTTAAGATCCAACAATTGTTCGGAATACACTTCTAAGGGATTGATTGCACATTGTCAGGAAGTAGGAATTAATAAGGAGCTCATTGTTCCCTCCTATCATGAACAAAACAGAGTTGTTGAAAGGAATAATAGGTTCATTGAAGGAGAAAATAAAAAAATTCACCTTGATCAAGACCTACCAAAATTATTATGGGGAGAAGCATCTATGATGACTGTATACATTCAAAATATAAGTCCCCATAGATGCCTCAAGAGTATAACTCCCAAAAAAGTATTCACAAGAAAGAAGTCGAGTGTGGATCACCTGGGAATCTTTGGAAGCGCTTGCTACATCCATGTTTTAGAGGAGAAGTGAAAGAAGTAGGATTCTACAAGCATCAAAGGAACTTATCAATTACGTGGAAATTCAAACTTATCATTTGTGTGGTGATTGGAACTTATCAATTAGGTGTAAATTCAATAAAATCGCAAAGACTAGAATGGTGGAGTTCAAAAAAAGTAGTCGAAATCAACTTTAGGTGGGATGTGTTGTAAACAGAAGTCTGAGGATATGTTGACCCTTGACCAAACAAGTGTTGAGATATTGTCATCATCGAAATGGGGGAGGGACCCAATTTCGTCAAGTATAACATCAATTCACAAATTTAAACCCTCAGGACACTTGGGAAAATCCCCCATCATGAGTAGAAATTTTGGTGAATCTTGGAACTAGTTACCATAGTTAGGCATGTTGGTCTATTAAATGTGGTGTATTAACCCTGACACCCGAAATAGCTAGGTATAGGAAAAAAATTCCATGTAATGTGTGGACCCTATGTTGATTATAAATTCTGGTTGTGTTTTTAAAGTTTGGGAAGGGGAAAAGGGACATGAGGAAGGGGGTTATCGAAGTATTTGTAAAACGGTAAATTTTCAAATGCCATACCCCTGTTGCATTAGAATGGTATTAGATTACATAAATCATTTGGGTATAACAAATATAAAGGGTATTGCAAGCTCAAGAGTTGAAAATATCAGAAAATTTTCTTGAGAGCAGTCACAACAATTGAAGAAGGTTTCTCATGGACTAAATAATATAGCATAAAGCGTCTTGTGGAATATTCACAATCCCATAGATGGGAAAGGCCATAGAGGAAGAAGAAATTAACACAGAGAGGAAGTTCTCAAAGAGAGGAAGGACACAAATAAGGAGTGGAGGTCAGGACACAGAAGGCTCTCAAAAACAAAAATAATAAATTCCATTAAGGAGAGCACTTTAAAGAAAAAGGAAAAAACTCCCAGCGGAGTGTGGAGTGAGAAGAGGCCTGAGATATAAAGGTATCATAAACAATGGAAAAACTAAGAGCTAATTGGAAATTTTGTTTATTTAAGTTTGGAAAAAAATCTAATAACTATAGCTAGTTTCAGATATGGGTGGCATAACTACATCCAAAAAGGGTTGTAGAGAAACAACAAAGTTCTTAAAGGAAGTGATAAAAAACCCTTACAGTAAGAAAGGCTACTAAAAAAAAACAAAGCTTTGATGCAGTTAGGGAGTGAAGGGAATATAGGATCTCCTTAAGAGGAGAGAATAGAGCAGTTATAAAGGATTAATAGATGTGAAACAACCATATAGGAGCAAGGTGTGGTCAAGTGGTTCTATAGAAGGGAACCAAAAGAAAACAAATATATTGGTGGAGGCCGTGAGGTGTTCAAGAAAAAACTGAGAGGAAACTTGTTACGAGGCTGAGTTATAACTCATAAGGAACCATATAGAAGCATAGGAATATGACCATTTCCAGTCATATGAAGGTATCAATGAGAATACTTAAGAATAAGGGGAAAAATTCCAAGGTAGGAAGCCATAATAAGGATGCCAAAGTAGGAGGCACCAAGATAAGAGAGTTAAAACAAGAATATATTTACATAGAGGTATCTGAGTGGAAAGAAAGGCTCAAAGAGATAAGTATGTTGCTACAAAGGGGGGATAAGGAGGACCAAAAGCATGGATTACCTATCAAAAGGAATGGTTTCAATAATAAGAACCCTAAGAATCTAGGGAAGAAGATCAATCACATGTTGAAAAATTCATTAAAAGAGGAATATTTTCATGTAGACAAACTTAAGGCTAGAGTATTTTACACTGGTGAACCAAAGGAAAGAGACACCCTTAGAGAAAAGGACAAAGAGAGACTATATGAGGGTCTCCTATACTAGTCTAAATGCCAATAATAGTAGAGGGAACTATGATTAGAAGATGATGATGGTACACTGGGTGAAAGATTCATCAAAAATAAATAAGAAAAGCTCACAAAGGAATTCATACCAAAGTCAATAGGTGGGGCTAAGAGGGATTTTGTTTTTAAAATTGGTGAATTTTATGTGAATGTGTGTTTTGTAGGGGAGTATTTACAATTGGTCAAAAAGGATAATGATATCACTATGTTTCTCCAACAAAGAACACTTAATGTAGCAGATGAAAAACAATCATCGAGATGGGATGAGGAAGCTTCTTGCAGGTAGAAGAGAGGAGAAATATAATTTCTTCCTGAAGTTAACCGAAGAGGAATAACCTAAAATAAGTTGTCAAGAGTGAACATGGAACCTAGTGGCTATGCGAGAGATGATCGACATAATGAATATTTTCTTATGATTATGAAGGACGTAAGAGTACCCCTCAAATTCGATCAAGAAAGAGACCTTGAGAAAATGAATCCATGATTGAACACCTACAGGAAGGGATTTTGGTCTTGAGAGAGAAGAGAAGATAAACATATTGATTGCACATTGTTTGAGGGTTGGTTGCTCAATCCAATGTTTTAATATTCGTTTGGAATATCCTGCAAAACATATTCAATAAAGAGGAAAAATGTGCTAAGATTATTGGTGAAATTATATATTTTGGTTGAAAAACAAGAGTGGTAGATGCAGGTACTCAATGTATGGTACAATAAACAACAAGACGTAATTGTAACTCAATTATCAAGTGAATTCCCCAAGATCAAGATTGCAAGAAGAGCATAATTTATGGTCAAGTGTAACGGAATAGGAAGAGGGTTCAGTAGACCTTCACGATTTTGATGCTCTACCTTAACATTTTAGCACTCCAAACATCTTGCCAAGTAATCAAGTATTTCCTTCTTCATTCTTGGCCAAAACATATTTTTCCACAAGGATGTCACAATATTTTGGTAACCTAGCTGACCTGAATAAGGTATCTTATGGTATTCATCTATAGGTACATTAAGAATATACAAAGTTTTCTTATAACTTATAAGTCCTTTCAGATTCATGGTGTATCATGGAATTTCAGCTTGTTTTAATTTCCCCCGCAACTTCAAATATTGGGAAACTTGTGACAACACTTCTTGGATTTGTTCCTCCACATCAAATTTCACACTGCTACTTGTGTAAGACAAAACTTGACGGGAATGTATACTTAAGTCATCAAAAATTCGGTTTTCCTTTCCTTTAATGCGTTTGATCTACATATCAAATTAGATAAGGAAATCTAACCATTCTACTTGCCTTGCATTTAAATTTAGCTGACTAAAGAAATATTTTAGATTGATGTGATCAACCTTCAACACAAACTTATTACCCAATAGGTTGTGTGACCACATTTTTAATGCATGTATAACAACAACTAATTCCAAGTCATAGACTGCATAATTTTCCTCGTGTTTATTTATTTTTTGGGACTCATAGGCTATCACTGCATTATCTTGCAGTAATACCCTTCCCAATCCTTCTATGCAAGCATGGGTGCACACAACAAACTCTTTTGTTGGAAAAATAATTTTAAAGATAGGTGCAGTAGTTATTTTTTGTTTTAGCTTTTCAAATATTTCTCGGCACATGGTTTTCCATTTAAAATTCACCCCTTTTTTCCCAGATATTGAATCTTGGGTCTTTAAAACTCACATTTTCTTATTTTTACATATAATTGGTGTTCTCTGAGTGTTTCAAGCACCATTCTAAGATGTTCCTGGTGTTCTTATTTATTCTTAAGTACATGGGAATATCATCTATCAAGACTAGCACAAACTTACCCATATGTTTGTGTATTACACTATTCATGAGACACATGAAACTAGCAGGCGTGTTTGTGAGTTGAAAGGGTGAAACTATGAACTCGTAATGTCCATACCGAGTTCGGAATTTTTTTTTTTTTATGTCTTCATATTTGATGCAAATATGGTGATAAATAGTTCTCAAGTAAATTTTTGACAATACAACTTCCCCCCTTACTTGATCAAATGGATCATCTAGGGGGTTCTGATTATTGACGATTAATTTGTTTAACTATCTATAAACTATCGACGTCCTCAGTGTTCAATATTTCTTCTTGACAAACAAAACCGGTTCTCCCCATGGCGATACAATGTGGTGGGATATACCCCTTGTTTAATAATTCATGCAACTGAAGTGAGGATAAACATAATTTCTCCCTGAATTCAACCAAATAGGAATGACCTAAAAGAAGTTTTCAAGAGTGAGCATGGAACCTAGTGGCCATGCGAGAGATTATGGACATAATGAAGATTTTGTTATGATAAGGAGGGAGGTAAGAGTACCGCTCAAATTCCATCAAGAAAGAGACCTTGAGAAAATACATCCATGAGTGAACACCTACAGGAAGGGATATTTGTCTCGAGAGAGAGGAGAAGAGAAACATCTTTATTGCACATTGTTTGAGGGTTTTGTTGCTCAATCCAATGTTTTAATATTCTCTTGGAATATCCTGCAAAAATTATTCAATCAAGAGGCAAAATGTGCTAAGATTATTGATGAAATTAGAGATTTTGGTCAAAAAACAAGAGTGGTGGATGCAAGCACTCAAGGTATTGTACAACAAACAACAAGATGTAATTATAACTCAATTGTCAAGTGAATTCCCAAAGATCAAGATTGCAAGTAGAGAATAATTTATGGTCAAGTATAATGGAAAATGACAAATAAAAGGTGGTGAGATGCGAGAATAACAATCTATCATAGTCTAGCCATGGAGAAGGAAACCAAGTTTTTTAAACATATTGGAGAATTTATAGTGGGATAGAAATTGAGGCCATGAAGAATTTACAAACACAAGTGATCAATATTTATAGCATGTCCTTGAAAGTATATGGGTTGGACATAGATATTGATCCAGGAAGTATCGATGGAGGAGTAAAATTAGTTGAGGGAGGAAATAAGTAGAAGAATTGGGATGGCTTGATACGAGCATGGAAATCACAAGACATCAATAAATAAACAAACTCATGGAGAAACAAGGATGAAAGATTGTTTAAAGAAGAATAAAATGAAAAATATGAAGCCAAAGAAGATTCAAAATCCCCATGAAGTAAAAATGAGCAATGAGAAGGGAAGTTCAGCCCAAAGTAGTGCAAAATATTACACAATGCTCCCAAGAATTTTTTATATGGAAGACTTATTGGGAATACCTTCGAGCGGGAAATAAAACTCACAAGAGATGGAATCATTAGCAGTAAGATGGATAAAAATGGATGGATGGACAATTGTAATGTAAGGTATGGGACCCGACAAAGACGAGGATGATAAAAATTCAGCAAGGAACACATAATTTGTGACCCTGAAGGATTCTCCAGATTAAAGGCATTTGAAAAGGAGGTCAAAAAATTTCAACCTAGAGGTTCCATTTCCAGAGCATCAATCCCAAGTTTACCAACTCTTCAACTTACACACAAGGGCCATGAAAATTCTTCCAAGGGAAATATATTTCCGTCCATTTGTAAAGTTATGTAAAATAAAATAAGTTTGTTTGGTGTTCATATTCCACTAGAATCTAGGTTGTCAAGATATTTGGTTAGCTGGTCTTATGGTCAAGTGGGCCTTTTGTAAATGTAATGAGTGGAAACATTGGGGTGTAAGGCAACTTGGAAAAATGTGCAATTTTTATTTTATTTTGTTAAGATATTTCAGAGCACCTCGGAAGTTATAAAAAGTAGTGTATATGTATCATAGAGAGTTGGAACTATTTAGATTTTAGTTTGTGTGTTTATGTTTGTGAAATGGTAGTTGGAAGAGCCTATGAGTGCTTCATAGTAGTAGAAAGGATTTTTTGTATTATGAATTGTTGTCACTATTACAAAACCCTCAAAATGTTTCTATATTTGAATTTGGGAGCCTACCTCTTAGCAGTGAAGTGTCTATTTTTTTCATTAAGTCTAATTTTATGTTTTCACACATGTTAGAAGTATCAATGTTCGTTTCAAAGTGTTTTTATATAATCAAGAATAATTATAGCGCATTTGGAGTCAAAACACACTTTCTAGCCACAAAATAACACTTATGTGTCGCAACTGGACATACCTACTTTATTTCACTTCTGAGGGTGGAATGAAATCACCGTACAATATATATTACGATTATTGAATAAATAGTCTGAGTGTCATCATTTCTCAAAGAAATATTTGTACAAGACCATGGCTCCAAGTCATCAATGTAAATGAATTTTAATGTTGTCATTCCATGATGATGGAATTTTTGAAATATTGTATATATAAATATGTGGAAGTACAAGAGTCACATATGGACAAAAACTACACATGGATAATTCCAAAATTCATATAGAAGTCGAAAGATCAAATTATATGTCCAAGAGTCATGAGGCAAACTCAAGAGTGATGGGGATATGAAAGATCATTCCTCTTTTTATAAAAGAAGCCTCATTACTCAAAGAAGGGATTTTTAACCTTCTCTTATCCAACTAGGTATTAGGGAGGAAGATAGTTCATTTGGAGGTGAGTACTTTCTCAACCATCCACTTTTGAGCTAGAGGTGTTTCGTTATATTAATGTATCTTGGAAATTTCACTTAATATTTAGAGCTCAATAAGCCAACACACTTTCATTCATGCGTATGTCATTGATGTTTTAAGACTATTCTTTGGATGCTTGTGGTATATCTTGGCATTATTATGTACTAAAGAAAATTAACTATTTCATTGTCTTTGGTGCTCATCTTATTCGATGTGTGTGGTAATTGTTTTAAATATTGTTACTTTGATGTGAACTATTTTGTTAGTTGGCTAATGATTCTTCCATATGTATGTGTGTGTGACTTTATTCGAATAATACTGTTAGTTTTCTCCCAAAAACTCACTTTTTTTCCTTCCGATGAAATAATCTAGATACATTTTGCAATTAAGAACTTCACAAACCATACTTACTCATTCAAAATTACATATGTGTTTCTATCTTATGTTAACTCGTATAGGCAAGGAAAATATCTAAGTACATGGTAGTTGCACATTATTTCTAGATGGGACCCATAAACTAAAAAATGTGAGGTGTAATTGGGACTTAATATCGAGGAGAACCCCTGTATGTTGGCAAGTGTTAACACTGGAAAATAGTACAACAGAAGATGACATAAATTAATTTCAAGCCTAAGAATTTATAGGGCAAGAACACATTATGGAATCAAGAAGTATTTAAAATATCTAAGGTTTTGAGAAAATCAGATTTGAACTAGTCATAAATGCTAAATTGCATGATTTATTATTTGAGAACAACGCCTTCTGCAATCCTTTTTTCTCGATAAGTGTGCATTCCTGGAAATGAAAAAAGTCGCATTCCGGGACCACACCAAAGAAAAGGACAGTTACTCCTTATATGAAAGCCACCTAAGGACAGCCACCAGTGCCTCCTTGGACACTATGTGTGCACACAAATGAATATTTGGAGCACACAATGGAATCATACCTCTTCCTTGGGTCACTATCCCTTGGTACGAGGATTTTAAACTCACCTATATAAAGCCACCAAGAGATGAAGAAATGGTGATCACATTGTTATGTTGGCCAAAGTTTCCTAAGAAATGCCAACAGTGTGTGACCCAGAGCTGGAGCTAAAGAGGACTCGATCGTTGGCCACCCAAAATCCTATTCCACCACAGTAGAGAGAGAGAGGGAGACTGCATCAAAGGCAGAGCTTGGAAGGAAACATCCTTGCATTGGTACCTAGAGCCATTGGCTAGGGGCCCTTTGGAAAGTGGGTAAAATTTCTTCTCCATTTCAAATGTTTAGTAAGAAGAGGAAATCGAGCCATCGTTTGCATTATTATCATTTTGACTCTCTTTATAGCTTCTGTATATTTATGTTTTATTTTTAGTTTAACCAGAGAATACTCTAGCATACTGTTTTTCATTAAATGTTATGCTTTTGATCTCCCCCGCTTTCTTCCTGTTACAAATAGTTTAAAGAGTAGACCACACACTTTAAGCTGGTGTGATTTCGTACATCCATGTGACTAATCCACCACAACAGGATTGGCGACTCCACTAACATGTTCCAAGTTTATGTGGTTGTGCCATCTTTTGTAGGAGACCCTTTGTGTATGATGGAGTGCAGTCGATAGTCCTCTGATCCATCTTACAGTCCCTAGACTCATTGAGGTGATAGACTGAAGAAGGAAGCTCCTAATATTTTTACTTGCAGGATTTTTGTGTGCAGTTTTTCCTCATAGAGGTGCATTATGGGCATTTAGTACTGACCTGTGCACAGGAAAGCACACCTGTCAAGGATTTTTACGTGCAAATTGTAGACTGAGATTTTTCTCCCTATATTCTACATTTTTCTTCTTTTAAGTGTGTTGGGCAGCCCCTAATTATCTGCCAACACTTATGTTGATATGCCATAGCTTCTGAGAGCTCACTTTTTGCTGCTTTCTGTAGGCATAAAGTTAGTTTTCATTTAAGTTGTTTTTTTGCAAAACTTCTTCACATAGTTTAAGTAGGGGGCGAATTAACCATTTCTTTCCAAAGAGTTTATGTTTTTGAAAATGATAGTATGCAAACTTAGTTTAAGTAGTCCAAGTAAGTAGCCCAAAAACCACACATGCATAAGCTAGTGTAGAAATTGTTTAGCTTCAATTTAATTTTTGCATTTAGGAAATTGCAGGACTAGGATTGAATCATCGATTAGAGCAAGTAATCTCTACTGCCTTTGCACAATTTTTTGACCCTAGGCAAGCATATGAACACTACATTTGTGATTCACCATCTCCCTTTAGTTACTGACATAGATTAACTAGGAAGATCTGGAAACGACCCATTATCTGCAAATGTTTTCTATTTGAGCAAGGAACAACTTCACATAGTTTAACTAGGGGAATTTTTGTAAAGGATCACCGATATCCATATGTTCAAACTATGAGATTGTTCACCATACGCTCACACACACTCACCCACTAAGCAAAGAAAGCCACCTAGAACTAACTTAAACCAACTCAATAAATTAACCCCACAAGGGCCACAAAATAATTTATAGATTATATTAGGATCAAGGGGGTAGGCATCCAATAAGCTGCCTTCATCACACTTCACATTGAAATATAGAAGTTGTGTATTAAGGGATATTTAAAATCCACCTATCAGCTCACAGAAAAGAAAACCCGAGCACAATAGAGACCCAATTCAGAGGGGGTTAGGCTTAAGCACAATGCGTGCGGTATCAATTGGGGCTACCTAACCCAATTGATACTCAGTTCTGTGAGATGACTACCAAGAAGCCCAAGACTCAAACGTTCACATGGAATGGTGGTTCTTAGTGGCCAAAACCAAGGGCATCCTTTACCCTATAGGTGATGGTGCAAGAAATCACCAAACCCTCTACCCTTACCTTGGTGGATTCTCTTCGGCTGACTGGGGGCATCACCAGCTCTTACGAGACGTTGTGGTAGCACTCATAAGAAATATTCTCAAGGCCCACTTACTTTTGAGTGTGTGAGGATGTAATAGGTCTTCTAGGATTTTGAGTATCACGTGCAAAAAAAAAAACCATCTTTTTTGCTTGATTGATCACACAGATTAAGTTAAAGGGAAAATTCATTTCATTTTTTCTTTGTTTTATGTATGTGGCCATAAATGTTTCATGATCATAGAATCAATCTCCTCAAATTTTTCCAAAACCTAACTTGGTCAACACTCAAATTATCCCAACAGAACCTTGTCGGTCCAGACGTCTTTTAGACCTCCCCATATTACCAGGAGGGATTCCAGGTCTTTCTGAATTTAGGCATTAAAGACAGAAAATTTCCACCATCTTTGGTTCATCCTTTCTTGGATAAACCTTAGTTGGGAACCCTATTCAGTCTCCCAATACCACAATGCACACCACTCCCCCCTTGTCCCCTAGGGGTTAGGGGAGCGTATCCCATAGGGGAAGCCAGCTGAATTCACAACAAGGTACGTCACAGACTAACCCTCATTCTAATCAGAACTTAGTGTCTTCACATGTTTCCATGGCATCAACCTCCCAGTCACCCTTCATAGACGCGTTGAATCTACCCAATTCAATCAAGCTCACAAATGACCCCATCGCACACAACCCCAATTGGCCTGACATGCCCACGAAGCTCCCATCGTATATACCAAAGTTCAAAGGTAAGGAAGTGGAAGACCTAGGTAATCATGTAACGACCTTTGACCTATGGTGCTCATTCAATAGCATCATTGACGATACTATTCGGTTGAGGCTATTTCAACACAGTCTTATGGGAGTGGCCACGGAATGGTACATGGAGCAACCACCTGCTTCACATGGAACCTTTAGCACCCTCACTACTGCATTCCTCACATACTTTCAGTTGCCCATTCACCACAATTCAGGAATGGAATTACTGACTCATTTCAGACAATCCCCCTCCATCCATATCTTAAACCATCTCCATGAATGGAGGTGGCATCACAATTTATGCAAAGATAAAATCGACGACCGAGTCCTTTTAGATTTATTCTTAAAAACTCCGACGGAAAATATTTCAAAGGATGTGGCGCAACACAACCCGACATAAAAGGAGGACATAATCAGTAAATCCCAACAGCTTGAACTGATCTATATGCAGTGAGGATATATATACAATATCCTGCCTAATGCCCCATGCCTGCAAACTTTTCAAAAATTTCCAAGCATGTCGAACTCTGTAGATGGACTAATTGGGTCAATGACCCAAGGGTACCCAGGCAACAGCAGTCAAAATCTTAGTTACACACATAGTTCTACCCAGAATATGTCTCAACCTGGATTTCGAAGTCATGATATGCCACAACAAAATTTGACTAATAGGGCGCAAGCGTATCACCAAGGAGGACCTTATCCTCCAGCTGAGGGGACCTAGTACGCAAGAAGAAACACCGACGAAGGAGCCCCCCCCCCGAACGACCAGGTTCAAACACGAGACAACATTATGCTTAGTCCCAACCACATAACCCACCTATGAAAACCAATGCACAGGTGAACTTTGTTCAGCCGTCCCAAAATAAACCACACCAGTATGATCAGGAGAACTACCCTCCTAACGTGGTTAATAAAAAGACAAAAAACAAGCACAAAGGGAACCCTAGATAGGGCGGAAGCAACCAACAGCACCAACCGCGATCCCAGGTTGGAGGTAACTCCAACCGAAATCAGAACCAGGAGCCAAGCATTACCCCAAGGCAAGGCAAAGGGCCACCTCTATGAGAAAACTATTCTTGTTCAATATGTGGTGAGTACGGGCACTATACTCACCAATGTCCTAAACTCCCTAAGCTTAAAAAGCTATAGAGTAACCGATGACGAGGAGGGTCTTCCCAAAAAACTGCGGTGATGCAATTACCTTTCCCCCATCAAGGGACGGTTAGCACTCAGCAGCAAAATCCAGACGATTCCAGGAAAAACAACAATGAGATCTACAGGACTAGGGAAGTTTTTTTTTTCCAAACTTGGAATCGTAGCTACGACACTTGACTAGACACCAATATGTTAGGGGCTATTAGTAGCACACCAACTACACCTTTGACCATTCCAAAGGTTCCTACGAAACTATTGCCAAAAATGGTGAAAGGGCCTAATAGGCAAGAAGATAACTACTCCAAAGTGGCCCATAATTATAGCATCGTGGATGATTTAACTCAATCACCTACTGCTATTTCCACATTGGAAGTATTGATTTCATGCCCAAAGCAATGGAAAGCCCTAATTTCATCTTTAGGCACTATCGACCATGCCGATACGTGCATGATGGTGTTTGACTTAGCCAAAGCCACCCTTAGGCTTCCTTCCATGGTCGCCTTCCAGATACCAGTATCGGTATAGAATATCACTATTCACTGATCTGTCATTAACGAGGGTGCATCGACATGCATCATGTCAAAAAATGTGTGACAGAAGTTAGGATCCCCCAAACTCAAAACTTCCGTCATCACGCTCAGAGCATACGACGGTCGTCCATCAAGTCCCATCGGCCTCTACCAAAATGTACCGGTCTGCTTATCCGACAATATGTTCCACATAGACACTGAATTCTTGGACGCTCACTTGGATTACAACATACTCTTGGGGAAAATATACATGTACGCCATGTCTGCCATAGCATCCTCTATCTTCCGCATCATGATGTTCCCCCACAAGGATCAAATCATTACGGTAGACCAACTGAAGCATTGTGAAAAAAATCCCCCAACCAACATGGATGTAATTCTACCCTACGTAGATACATTCATAGATGGTCTTTCACGGTACCAATAATATAGCCCTGGCCAATTCAAACCATCATCCGTCCTAGGGTCATTCCTAGGAGATCCTCCCATTATCCCTAAGGTACACCTGATGCCACAGGGGCCCCAGTGTGCTTGATGTCTACATCAATCACCGAGGTTAGTCAGGTCATGGACTCAAGTAGTAATGACACCGAGGCATCAGCTACGATAGCCTCTCTAACCTACACTGTCTCCCAAACGCCTTTCCTCTACCCTCCAGATGGCTTCGTCTCCCAGCAGGTTTTGGCAACACTGGTGTTACCCAACATATCATTGGAATTCCCAGTTTGGTACCTCATTCCCCCTTCTATAACAAGAGCCACCAAAATTACTACCATAGGATTAAAGCCCCTCAGTCCTAAGGACCCCCAACCTACCCAAGAAATGGTCGAAATTGCCCAGGGAAGTTCCCATTGCAAAACCAGTTATTACGACCAAGAAAACCACAAAAAGAGGAAAGAAAGCAGTGAGCCCCACCATGCAAAGGAATTCAACATCCTACACTGTATGTGATGTCATAGGACACCCTAACCACATATATCCAGAGTTGGACGAGTTAAAACCACTCCTTGGCTTCGAAGCAGACACCTCAATGTCGTGTTCTCGAAAAGAGGAACCTACCACAAAAATAAAGGCAAATCACTGCGTACCCATCATTTTCTGGAAATACCATGATATAGGAATAGCTTACATGTGATCGAGCGATCCTATCAAGAGGATCCCTCCCTCCACTCTATCAATGACGAGCCGCGTACCATCCTATACTTACAAGAGGAACATAAGTTTGTAGAATGGCCCCCAGTAATGCCCATTATATGTTGTATGCTATGCGATGAACGTGGCCATTACCTTTAAGAGTGCACCACATTGGAGCTCATTCATAGATGTATCCAATCAAAAGGGTTTACTATGTGGAGCTATGGGCAATGCAATTAACATGCCCATTATGCACCGACAATCACCTTTTAGAGGATTGTCACTACATACCTTGCTTCCGGCTAGCCCTTGCTAGTCTCTGCTCTGCCATAGTCTGCCTCTCCCAGGAAGATGACATGGACCAGAGTCCATAGGTAGCCCAATGACCCAAGATGATGAGATGAGCAGATCCATCATGTTCTTATCAGCTGAAGAATGGCCTATAAGGGAACCCCTAGTTACCCCCAATAACACTTCACAACAAAAACCCACATGTACATTATGAAAAAGGATAGACCATATAGTAATCCATTGCCCTATTCTACTAGCGTTGCGACATTGGTTCCACACATGGCCTCATACCAAGCATGATGGGATCCCCTTATCATGGATATTTTTCCTGATATGTCAGGGAAATCATTACGAGTGAAATTTTACTTATGCCTCGCAGATCCATCCCACTATCGACATGATTAATGTCATAGAAAAGAGACAGGATGATCTTCGGGAATGGCATAAAAGATACAACACTGGCTCAATGTCCCCACCACCGCAATTGTGTGTCAAACCTGATAAGACTGCACACCAAACACGTGTACCCCAGGCAAAGCCGAGGATAACATGTGGCCTATGTGATCTGAATGATCATCGAGTCAACCAATGCATAGAAATCAATCACCTTGCAAACAATCTCTGCATAGTCTCTTCTCTCCCTCAAAAAATTCTCTCCAATCCAAAGAAGATCACATGCACTTATTGCCGAATTTTTTCACACTTTCATCATATGTTTAAGTGTGCACATCTCCCCAAGTTGAGAGCAGCTCAAGCAGCATTAATTATACCATCCACCAAGGAGGAAGACAAGTCTAAACCAACAATGGGGAAATGGAAGTAGAATACAACCTCTTCTACGACCGACCCTTTCCAAGCGTCCACATCAGGGACAATGAGTAGCGTAGAATCTCGCACTATCTACTCTGTCAGTGTTGTGGTACCGTGCACCATTTGTACTGGTTAAGATAACACACTAGAGGTGTTCCCGTTGGTGAAATCATTCAGGCAACTCTGTGATAAGAAAAAATTCCACCTACTGGAAATTGACTACTGTGGTGGGAGACCCGACTTTATGCTCAACTAGGAATCCATTACCGAGATCCTTCCCCTGCCACATGCTAGTCACACAATTCACCATACACGACTTGTATCATCGCACACTATAGATAGGATTCCAACTACCCCCTCATCTTAGGGTTTCCACATTATTCTTGTCACAAAATACCAAGGTACCTTACGCTTTTGCATTTATTTCCGTAAGATCCCAAACATACATGTAGCCATCGAACTCCTTGATGACACCCAACCTCTAGAACAACGCCTAGTGCAACTAGAGTTAGTTGAAAAAACTCAACAAAAATCGTTGCAACACAATGAGGCCCATAAGAAAAGGGTGAAAGAATCATTCGACTGCGACATCACCCCTCGCTCATTTACCCAGGGAGAGTTACTAATTCGCTACGATGTCGCAAAATATGCCTTAGGTCCATGAAAGTTAAAAACCTTATGGAAAGGACCCTATATCATTAAAAATTACCTCTGACAAGGGGCATACATCTTGACAGAACCAGACGAGACCTACCCCACTAACCCTATCAATTGCCTTTACCTCAAGAAGTTCTACCCATAAGGCCCCCAATAGCCCTTTTTCCCTAGAGTTAGAGTACACAAAAACCCAAACACCAAAATATTTTTGACCCAAAGGCTTAAGTAAAAAACACGCTCAAAGTGCCACCATGGATCACCAACTTGAACCATATTTCATATTTGATGATGGAGCATCACGATGGTCTGAAAACTTAGCTGCATCTGCCTAGGTCTTCTACCACCCTGACTGATTACCATTGTGTTAAAATGGCGTGTACTTCAGATCAACAACAAAAAATTAGGCAGAATATGATGTCGTCATTGGACTTATGTGCGACGCCCTCCATCAGGGCATCTGCCATATGAATATATACCTCGATTCTCAGTTAGCATTATTGCAGTTACCCCAAAAATTTGAGACCAGAGACACAGACCTATTTAGAAAATATTTGCATGCCAAAAGATTAAGTAGACAATTTGATTACATTACATTTTCACATGTATCAAGGAATGAAAACCAGGCAGCTACTCGCATAGCTAACAATATCCTAGACTAGAATGCATCGCGAATAAACCATCATACATAAAAAACCAAAACCATATATATCCATCAGAATAACACAAAACATATAAACCGAAATAGATAGCACACCATGTAGAGCTGCAAAAATATCTCTCATACAAAAAATATGTGTATCTGAGTACAAAAAATAGTGTCGCTGGCCCACTGGCCACCCCAAATATAGATAGGTCATCAAAAATAAGGGAAGCATCCTCATAACGGGTGCTTTCCCTATGTACAGAACTACTCTAGGGGGGTGCCCCCTCAAGAGAAGCACCTAGACCCACCACTGCTCCTGCTGCCACCACCGGAGCTGTTGCCACCACTACAATTGCTACCTATCGTAGAGTGGGCCAACAATCCCTCTCATAGGCCATGACCATCTCTACCCAAACCTTCTCGAAATTGTCCATGAAACCTCAAGCAAACATCCCTTGGGTCAAGTGCCCCACTCAACCCCAGAAGTCCAATAGAATGGCCACCTGAGCCATAGGTACTGCAATGCGTGCCTTAGTCGCATCTGCATGAGCTTGCTCAGCCACAACCTTAGCTGCAGCCGAGCTACTTCTCTCACCAAAAGGGCAAGCACCATCCCCTCCAGGTCGACCAACACCACCACTCGGTCCACCTGCGCCACCTCCCCCCTAACCAGCACGAGGTCGTAGCGGAGGATCATGACCCACCAAACGGGCCACTAGGCAACCTACCTCGCCAACATCTATAGGAGTAACCAAAAGAATGCTAGTTTCAATAAGAAAACACACAAGTACATAAAAACTCGAACAAATGCAGAAAAATATAACATGTACCTGCAGGACCCAAAACATAACCAAAAGGGATACCGATATCTGGATCACCCTCAAAGTCCATCCCCGCATTCGAGTATGGCAAGAACATATGTGGGTTAGCCTCAAACCATGCCTCTTTTGTGTTATTCCAATAACAACCCACCATGCCACCACCGCTGTGCGACATCACCAGAGCCCACCTTCTCATGTGTGGCTCCCACATCCCCCTAATAGGAACTACCACAATGGGCCTCAGTAGTACAACCCTCTCATAGATAATGCTGCACAGGATGATAGTGTATGCAAATGATTTGGATCCACGTTGGACCCTGTTTAGTTGCGACACCATACCATCAAAACAAAAGCGGGCAAAATTAAAAAAATGCCCGCCCCTCAAACTGCTAGGTCCCTATATTACTAGTATAGTCCCTTATTTTTGTTAGTGTAACCCCTTTAATGTTATTATTGTATTCCTGTAACCCCCATACTTTTATTATTCTACCCTTAAATTAGTATTGTTAGGTCGGCTAGGATTACATTGTGGCCTCATGGACTTCTATATATAGAAAGGAGGATTTCTAATTTGTATCATCCAAGAATTTCTATTCATGTAATGTATTTATAAGGCATTGATATCTCTTTTCTTCTATTTTCGGAGTTGGTTTCACAACATTTGGTATCAGAGCTTTGGATTCTATGGTTTCTCTACTCCAAACAGGTCATCGTGGAATTTTTTCTTTAACTTTTTTTCTACAAAGGTTCAAAATCTCAAAATTTTAGAGTGTGAATCCAAACTCTAGAGGAACATTTTTACAAAATTTTAGAGCTTGGCTCCCAATATTTCCATAGATATGATCTGTTGACGTTAGGGTTTTTTGCAGGCTCCTAAATTTCACTTAAAAACATCATCGCAGAATTTTCACTATATAGTTTTTCTATGAAGGTTCAGAAGCAGAAATGTTTAGAGAGTGAATCCAAAATCCTGAGGAAAATTGTCACACACTTTCAGAGCTTGGTTCACAATATTTTCAGAGATATGATCTGTGGATGTTAGGTGTTTTTCAGGCTCCTCAATTTCATCTCAAAGAGGTGATCGTGGGAAAATCTTGATAACTCTCTCTCTGATCATCGAATTGGAATTCTATAACAAGTGGCTAGAAGTACATAGACTGTAGTTTCATTTCTATAAATTTTAGAGCCAAAGGAGTGAACAGTAACATGTGGCAAGTCGTACAATTTCGCTCTACTGAACCAGTCCATAACTAGGTCATTGTGGAGATTGGACATGAAGTTGTCTTGACGAATCCAAATCAAGTCAGACCTGTGGCATTTAAAATAAGCTTCAGAGGACCACTTTAGGGCCTGATTTCAGATATTAAGGATCTGCAAGTATAGAGATAAGTCAATCACAATATCTAGCTCCTCAAAATGCAAGTAAAAGGTGTGTATTTTTTTTTCCAAATTGCATAAGTCTTGTTTGAAGAATCAAGTTAAATTGATTCCAAGGGAATATTGTAGAATATATTTTAGTATTGGGTTCTAAAATTCCTCCTAAAAATAATTCAACACCCATTAAGCCTTTACAAGGTTCTACTATGACTCATGAAGATGAAGAATTCCAACATGACATATCAAATTTACAAGAGCAATTGCAACAAATTTCGCTCTCACAAAGAGCAACAAAAAATGGCATTGAAGAAAGGCATGGAAACTAAGATGGATGGTTTGAAGAAAAGAATGGAACCTAAGATGGATGGTTTCAAGAATGGCATGGAAGCTAAGATATATGGTATAGAAGCTAGCAACTCTAAGATGGATGACATGGAAGCTAATATCGATGAAAAAATGGAAAACATGAAGAATGATCTAAAAGCAGACATGGAAGGTTTGACAAAGTTCATAAAAAAAATGTTTCCTAGTGGTGAAACGATAGTAGAGGAAACTCATGATGAGAAAAAAATAAATCTTAATCGTGATTTCATAAACTCTAATGTTGGCGGAAAGAACCACCGTATTCCAAAAATGAACAAGAAGAGGATATACACCAGGAACCAACCCTAGAAGAGGAAGAAATGAGTCCGACCATATCATGTGATGCATTGGCAGGAATTACGACTCCTCAAACTCTCAAGGTAGAAGGACATATCAAGAAGAAAAAGGTAATAGTTTTGATTGATTCAGGTAGTACCCATAATTTTATTCATTGTAAGGTAGCCAAGTAATTGAATTGTTTCCTATACCCAGCACCAGAATGTCAAGTGATGGTTGCAAATGGAGGAACTATAAATTTCTCTGGAAAATTCCATAATATGAAGCTAACCATGGGGGAATATGTATTTAATAGTCCAATTCTTTCCATTCCTATGGGAGGTGTTGATGTTGTACTAGGAGTACAATGGTTACAATCTTTGTGGATGGTAGCTTTTAATTTTCAAGAAATTTTCTTGAAATTTTTTTCAGAAGGAAAGGAAGTCAAATTATGGGGTATTGCAGGGAAGCCAAGAAAGATAATAAGCTCTAATGTCATGAAAAAGCTTCTAAATAAATAGCAATGAGGCGTAATTGCACAATTATGCTCACTAGAAGTTCCAACATCAAAATCATCTATTTTTGCAGATCTCCAAAAAGTCTTAGACAATCATTCCAAGGTTTTTGAAACTCCCAAAGGACTCCCGCCTATTTGTGATCATGATCATGCTATTCATTTTATTCTAGGAAGTGTTCCTCCAAACATCAGGCCTTATAGATATCCTTATGTCCAAAAGAGCGAAATTGAACGTATGATTGCAGAAATGTTAGAGGCTGGTATAATTCAACCTAGTCAAATTTATTTCTCTACTCCTGTAGTATTGGTACAAAAGAAGGATGGATCATGGTGCATGTGTCCAGATGATAGTGACTCAATAAGCTCACCATTAAAGATAAATTTCCCATTCATGTGATTGATAAATTATGGATGAATTACATGGAGCAATTTGTTTGACCAAGTTGGATATTCACTCAATATATCATGAACTTAGAATGAATTCTGAAGATATTCCGAAAATAGAATTTCAAACTCATGAGGGTCATTATGAATTTTTGGTCATGCCTTTTGGCCTTACCAGTGTACCTTATACATTTCAAGGCTTGATGGATTCCATTCTCAAACACTTCCTTAGAAATTTTGTGCTAGTATTTTTTGATGATATACTAATCTACAGCAGGTCTTGGAAGGACCATGCTCAACATGTTGACAGGGTGCTCAAACTATTGTAGGAGAAACAATTATATGCAAAAACATCCAAATATTTATTTGGAGTACAAGAGGTGTAAGAATTTCTTTGTGCCATTTCTATTATCCAACCAGATTGGATAACTGAAGCAAGGGATGAATGGAATAAGGAAAATGAAGTGTGGACACTCATTCAAAAGTTGCAGCAAGATCCTAGTACATCTGATACATTTAGTTGGAAAAAGGATTCCTTATGGTATAAAGATTGCTTATATATTTGTAAGAATTCACAACTAAAACAAATGATTCTTTTGGAATTGCACACTTCTCCTGTAGGAGGACACTCAGGATTTTTAAAAACTTACCACAGGGTGAAGAAATAATTTTTTTTTTATGGCCTTAAATTTGATATTCAAAATTTTGTGGTGGAATGTTTGATTTTCCAGTAGAATAAAGTTGAGTCAATTAACACCCCGGGTCTTCTACAACCTTTATCCATTCCATGTAAAATTTAGGAGGATATTTCAATGGATTTTATCACAGGTTTACCTAATTCCGAAGGAAAGAGTGTCATCATGGTGGTAGTTGATAGAATTACCAACTATGCACACTTTTGTGCATTATCTAATCCATTTAAAGCAGGTACAGTTGCTATCAAATTTATGGACACAAGTCAAAAGCTACATGGAAACCCTAGGGTTATTGTGAGCGACAAAGAGCCTATTTTTACTGGAAATTTTTGGACAAAGTTATTTTCTTGTTTGGGTACTCAATTAGCTCATATCTCATCTTATCCTTCTCAATTCGATGGTCAAACTGAGATAGTAAATAAATGTTTGGAAGGATATCTTAATTGTTTGGTATCTAATAAACAAACATAATGGTTCAAGTGGTTACCTCTCTTTAAATGGTGTAATAACACTTCCTTCCATTCTGCAGCAAAAATAACCCCATTTATGGCACTTTATGGATATCGTCCTCCATCCATCACATCATATTTAAGAGAAAATTCAAAGGTTCAAGTAGTGGAATATCACATCGAGCATCGACAAGAAGTTCTCCAGCTCTTAAAGGATAACCTGAATTTGGCACAAAATCGAATGAAACAACATGCAAATCAACATCGCAGTGAGAGAAGTTTTGATGTAGGAGACTGGGTCTTTTTATGGCTACAACCGTACAAACAACTGTCCCTCAAGAAAGCTGATAACAAATTATCGCCAAAGTACTGTGCTCCTTACAAGGTTTTGCAAAAGATTGGTACTATGGCATAAAAATTAGAGCTTCTTGCTTCTTCACGAGTGCATCCAGTTTTCCACATTTCATGCTTAAAGAAGGTTATAGGTGAAAATATTCTAGTTCAAACAATATTTCCAAAACTTGATAAGGAAGGAAAAATCATATTGGAACCTGAAGCTGTCCCGGAAACAAGAACTCGATAGCTACGAAATCGATCAATTTCAGAGTATCTCATCAAGTGGAAGAACTTACCCACTGAAGATTCTACATGGGAGGATGAGAATTTTATACAGAAGTACCCAGAGCTACGCAAGCGTTGAGGACAACACGTTTTTGAATGAGAGGGGCATGTTAGGTTCCTATATTACTAGTATTGTCCCTTATTATTGTTAGTCTAACCCCATTATTGTGCCCTTAAATTATTATTGTTAGGTCGGCTAGGATTACATTGTGGCCTCACTACGATTACATTGTTGCCCCATGGACTCCTATATATAGAAAGGAGGTTTTATAATTTGTATCATCCAATAATTGTTCACTCATGTAATTTATTGGAGGTTTCCCCCTTGAAGTGGCTTATTTATTAGGCGTTGATATATCTTTTCTTCTATTTTTGGAGCTTTTTTCACAACCATAAAGAAGTTATACCCATAAGGGCCCCAACAGCCATTTTTCCCTACAATTAGAGTACACAAAAACCCAAACACCAAAATATTTTTGACCAAAAGACTCATATAAAAAACGCGCTCAAAGTGCCACCATGGATGACCAACTTGAACCCTATTTCAGATTTGCTAATGGAGCATCATGATGGTATCAAAACTTAGCTATAGCTGCCTAGGTCATTTGCCACACTAACTGATCACCACTGTGTTCAAACGTCATGTTCATCAAATCAGCAACAAACAATTAGGAAAAATATGATGCCGTCATCAGATTTATGTGCGAGGCCCTCCATCAGGGCATCCACCATATGCATATCTACCTCGATTCCCTGTTAGTAGTATCGATGTTACACCAAACACTTGAGACCAAAGACACACACCTGTTTAGAAAATATTTGCCTGCCAAAAGATTAAGCAGACAATTTGATTACATTACATTTTAGCATGTATGAAGCAATCAAAACTAGGCAGTTGATCACTTAGCTAACAATATCCTAGACTAGAATGCATCGCGAATAAACCATCATATATAAAAAACCAAAAACATATATATCCATCAACATAACACAATATATATAAAGAGAAATAGATAGCACACCATGTAGAGCTGCAAAAATATCTCTCATATATATATCAAAAAATATCTGTATATGAGTACAAAAGATACTATTGCTGGCCCACTAGACAGCCCGAAGATACATAGGTCCTCAAAAATAAGGGAAGCATCCTCGTAACGGGTGCTTTCCCTATGTACAAAACTGCTCTAGGGGGGTGCCCCTTCAAGAGGAGCACCTGGACCCACCATTTCTCCTGGTGCCACCACCGGAGCTGTTGTCACCACTGCAATTGCTACCCGTCGTAGAGTGGGCCAATAATCCCTCTCGCGGTCCATCACCGTCTCTAGCCAAATATCCTCGAAGTCGTCCACGAAACCTTGAGCAGGCATTCCTTAGGTCAAGAGACCCACTCAACCATGGAAGTCCTCTAAAAAAACCACCTGAGCTGTAAGTATTGTAATGCACACCTCAATCGCATTTACACGAGCTCATTTGGCCACAACCTTAGCCGGTGCCCTGACCAAAATGGGCAACACCATCCCCTCTAGGTCCACCAACACCACCACTTGGTCCACCTGCACCAACTCCCCCCTGACCACCACGAGGTCATAGTGGAGGATCATGACCCACCAAATGGGCCACTGGGCGACCTACCTCACCAACATCTATAGGAGTAACCAAAATAATGTCAGTGTTACTAAAAAAACACACAAGTAAATAAAAACTCGAGCAAATGTAGAAAAATATGGCATGTACCTGTAGGACCCCAAACTTAACCAAAAGGGAGACTGATATCCGGATCACCCTCAAAGTCCATCCCCACATACGAGTATGGATAGAACATCTATGGGTTGGCCTTAAAATAGGCCTCTGTCGTGTCGTTCCAATAATGGCCAACCATGCCACCACCGCCGCATGGCATCACTGGAGCCTACCTCCTCATGCATGGTTCCCGCGGCCCCCCAATAGGCACCACCACAACGGGCCTTAGCAGCACAACCCTTTCATACATAAAGCTACACAGGATGCTAGCATACGCAAATGACTTGGATCCACATTGCACCCTATTGAGTTGTGACACCATACCATCAAAATAAAAGTGGGGGAAGTCGAAAAAATGCCCGCCCCTCAAACGGAGTAAAACCCCCACCTGTGGGCCCGATGCCCAATGTGGAGAAAACGACCCCGCCAGTCACACAATTATAACTAGAGCACACTACTTGGCCACATCTGTTACTGATGAAATATTTATGCACCCCTTAGTAAGAGGCACACCAATGCAATGCCGCCTCCCGAATCTATCTAGGTTCAGTCTCCCAACAGGGAGTGGGTACCTCAAAGCCTCACCCTGAGGCAGTAAGCTTATCATGAAGTATATATCCGTCTCTGGACAAATAATCAAGTTAATCCCCCTTAGTACGAACATATTGTGCCTCCTGCACCAATGCTGTATAATATAACATAACAGTCGGTCCTGAGACTGAAGGAGCTTGTTTTCAACAAACTTAAAATGCCCAATGCAGCCAACTAGCGACACACCCCAGCATCAACAGCTAGAGCGGTTCAAATCTTGGGCCAATATCACTCTCTCCACACCAATTTTCCAAGCAACATAGGCACCCATCAGTTCAGAGAAAAACATGAGAACAGAAAAAAACCCAATTTTTTATGTCACCCTACCCTTTGCCTTCCTGTCTCTCAAATAGGTGCACCCTCACACACCTATTTTCTTCACAGGCATGCCCTTGCCCACAGAAAGGAGGGAATAATGTTCCCTCGCACGCCTGTCCCTTAGAAATGTGTGCAAACAGGGGCGCCTCTTTTCCTAGATCTCCCACACAATTTGAGGCAAAAATTCCCTTTGAGGCCATACAAACCCAATTTGTACAACCCTCGGCACTATCAAAATGAAAAAAATGAAATGCAGGACGTCATGAAAGTTACCTCGCCATAATATCGCTAATCCCTAGTACACGGGCTGACCGCAACTGCAAGAAAGTCTCTGTGATCACCTCTGATCTCGCAAAACTCAGTAAGTACAAATGAAGTGGATTACGGCTATAATCCCATATTTATCGCCGTTTCCCATAACAGTTTTGGATGTCCATAACAAGAGATCAGAAGGTCCATTCCGCAAACCATAAGTTGCACCATCATCAATAGTCGATGGCGAATGAAAGCGATGCCACGCATTCGCTTTCCAGGAAAAAAAAATTTCAGTGCCGGCAGGTATGCACTCTCCCATCTTTCTTTCCACAGTCTAGGTCTTTGAATAATATTTGATGAAAAGAAGATTCTTTCACTTGAGGTAGTTGTTTTTGTAGGAAGCACCTGCAAACCATTCACAACACTATCCAATGAAAGCTCCGGAGTAGGTATCATTCTACCTTTAGCGTGATAGAGTCCCATAAAATTCTACATATCCTGAAATGATTTCTCCATCAAAAATAAACCATATGATCCTCATAAGCGACCATGTTTATCATCACCTCACCCTGCATATGATAAACGTTCGTGTTGGTTGATAGAGCCTCCCCTCCATGGCGCTCATCACCCAAGGTAGACCATCTATCACCAGACAATTGATATCATGGCCATACCATTTCATTCCGTGAAGCACCTCATTCCCATCCATCTATCATGCATAGGGTCAATTTTTAGATTCAAACTCAAAACCTCCTTCTCGGACGACCAGGTTGTACAAAAATATTGAAAGTGCACCTCTACGCATCGCATTTGGCCCACCATACCTCCATCAACATAATTGCATCTCCCACATTTTCCGCTTCATCAACCCCACACATGAGACCAACCAATGGGACCCCTACCCCCAATAAAATATCATCCTCACACCTTCAAAGAGCGACCCCCTTTTCATATTTTGGGGTACCCATCTCTATGTTTTGTACAAACCAAACCTTGTTATTTTATTCTTTTGGTAAGTGTACAAAGACCACAAACAATGCCCTTCACCACTTTGCCCTCATATTTCACCTTTTCTCCCATGGCAGCAGTCCCTCATTCCCCTTGGTCAAAGTATTTGACCCCCCATGCACACACCATCATGACATTCATAGCTAGTTCATAGCCACCCTGGAAGTCCTACCGACTCAAGGTTTTTTTCCTTTAGAAATACCTATGACTGTCGCCAAGCTGCTAAAGTATACTTTGACCTCAGGCCACTGTATCCCCAACATCCATTTTTAGTCACCTCTCACCAACATGCCTATGTTAAATTCATCACACCTAGGCCCCCGAACCCTTAGGTTGGTGACCCGTGGTTCAGTTAAGGCTTCCTTTTTTTTGTCCTCGACACCTCTTTCCCAAAAAGGAAGCGGTACCTTGGATTACCCCTCCCCATGCAAAGGCCTATCCTCGGGTGCCACTGTGGGAGACATCATTCTCGACAAATGTCATCGATACTCTAGAAATTTGACTACAACAAAATCTTTCATGTCATGATGGTATCATACCTTACAACAATTTCACTTTGATCTGATTCGTCGAAGACCTGTGCCTCCATAAGTGTCTCTGACAACAATGCTTACACGGGAAGGTCCCAACCATTACATATGCATACATTGCATAGCGATATGCCATACCAAGATTACGCATATGGGTACCACTTTCCACATATTGTCAAATAAAAAATGCCGCTGAGGGCATCAACAGTCATCATCAACAACCACCAGCATCGCTATCACCGTAGTGGCACAGAAAACACATGTATCTATCAATTTTATTTAACTAGCCATAGCATCACGAGCACGGGACATTTCTGCCTCGTGGAAATTTTGTATATATGTTGTATATTTTGTTTGCTTGCAAGGGGTCCCTTGGGCCATGGTTATCTCAGAAATGGTGCAAGGTGTTGTCAATTCCAAGATTCACGCCAGCCTCTCTCTCTCTCTCTCTCTCTCTCTCTCTCTCTCTCTCTCTGTGTACAATACAGAAAAGAAACTATAATGTATTTTAGCTATATAGTTTTTTCTAGACCTCAAACATTAGAGGGCAACTTTTAATAGTGGAAAATCATGCAATAGAAGATGACATCAACTAATTTCAAGGCTAAAGATTTATAGGGCAGGAACACATTATGGAATCAAGAAGTATTTAAAATCTCTAAGTTTTTGCAAAAATCATATTTGAATTAGTCATAAATGCTAAATTGTATGCTTTATCCTTCGAGAAGAGCACCTTTTTCATGCCTTCTGTGCACCTTTTTCCCAGATAAGCACACATTCCTATAAATGGAAAAAAGTCACTTTTCGGGACCACACCAAAGCAAAGGACAGTTACTCCTTATATAAAAGCCGCCAAAGGACAGCCACCAACGCCTCCTTAGACACTATGTGAGCACACAAAGGAATATTTGGAGCACACAATGGAATCATACTCTCCCTTGGGTCACTATCCATCATGTACCAAGGGAGGGAAGGATGATTTGAAAGTCACCTATATAGAGCCACCAAGAGATGAAGAAATGGTGATCACATTGTTATGCTGGCAAAGTTGCCCGAGCAACACCACTAGTGTGTGACCCTAAGCTAGAGTTAAAGAGGACTCAATCATTGGCCCCCCAACATCCTATTCCACCACAACAGAGAGAGAGAGGGATACTGCATCAGAGGTAGATCTTGGAAGGCAACATCCTTGCATCGGGACCTAGAGACATTGCCTAGCGGCCCTTTGGGAAGTGGGTAAAATTTATTCTCCATTTCAAACGTTTAATAAGAAGAGGCCATGGAGCCATAGTTTGCATTATTATCATTTTGACTCTCTTTATAGCTTCTGTATATTTGTGTTTTAGTTTTAGTTTAACCGGAGCATACTTTAACATACTATTTTCATTAAATGTTACGCTTTTGAGCTCCCCCACTTTCTACCTGTTACCTATAGTTTAAAGAGTAGAAGACACACATTAAGCTGGTGCGATTTTGGACACTTGTGCGACTAATCTACCACAACAGCAAGATCCAACACCATGAACATTCTCATGCTAGAAGCAGGCTAGCCTTTATATGGATGAAAATTCACCACATCCAAATAAAGAAACTTCCATTCAAGGATGTAATGGTCCAAGTTCCACTGATCCTCATAGTACTGAGATAGGAGAGTCTTCTCATTTTATTCTATAATAGTCATTCGAAGTAACTTAAGAACAAATCCGAATAATCTGTTCTATTAGCCGTTAGTTTGTGATAGTTCTTGGTTCACTTCCTCTTGTTGTTATTCTTCCCCATAAGCATGTAGAGAAAGAAACACATTGTCACAACATATTGGTTTATTTGGTGGAAAATTTGGTTATTTCAACCTTTTAAGAGTTATATTATTATTTTGAATGACTGCATCAACATGGTGACCTTCCACCTATTGAGGAGGATTTGGAAGGAGAGAGGGAGGATTTTTATTTTTCTGATAAAAAAAAATGAGAGAATGAGAATATCTTGATTATAGCTAGGAACTAAATGATGAAGGGTAAGACTCCTCAAAATAAGAGGGATAAGAGGAGGAGGAAGAGGACATTGTTGATGAGCAGTTAGATTGGATGGTCCAAGGGCCACTTGCTCTTTTGAGCAATGCTCATTGTATTCCTACACAACTAGAAAAATTGCTTTCAAAGTTTTATCTTGACAAGAAGATGAAAGTTTAAGACCATATTGATGACTTCTACATACATTTAGAAATGTTTAAGGTAACTTTTAATGTTGTTTCTTGTATACCTTTTCCATACACCTTACAAGTTAGAGCATCAGTGTGCTATCACAACCTTTTCTCTAATTAAATCCATAGTTGGAATGAGTTGAAGAAATATTTTTTAGATAAATTTGTTGATGACAAAAATCTCACCATGTTCCTAAAATAGCTGAGGAATATTAAGCTGACGGGAAAAGAAAAAATGAAGGATTTCAATAAAATATTTACCTATTTATTGAATAATTTCTCCATAGATTTTCAACTGCATGATTCTATTACAAAATATTTTCATACAATGACCTTTCCAACTAATAATTTTTGTTTGTTAAAATAGTTTCAAAAGATACATTGGATTTTTAATTAAACTTTTTAGAAATTATTTCTATAGAGAAAGGCTTGTTTTCTATTGGGGCCATTGATGACCATGAAGATTATCAAGACTCCAAAGATACTCGGAAGAAAACTCAAGCCCCGTTTACTAAATCCAAAGAGAAATATCCTTACGATATGGAAAAATTGACCAAATATTTTAAGCTACTTATTAATAAAGTAGATGAATTTAAGAGAAGGTTAAGTTAGGAAACCACCAGTAGTAATTATGTCAAGCCGCCTCTCTTTAGGATGAATAATAATAATCAACTCACTAAATATTCTCAAAGTTCCAATGTTGTGTTTAATGTTGAAAAATGGAGCACAAATAACTTTTTCACTTTCCATAGAGAAGCATTCAGAGAAGACATGTCCACAATGGAGTCACAACATGAATGTTATGATGAATAATTTCGTAGATACCTTCTTAGCAGATGAGTAGTATGAGTAGACTAAAGAAGAAAATTAATCTACCATGTCCGAGGAAAATTAAAGTCTTGGAGAATTAGCTAATGCATTCCATATCATATATAATGCTGATAAAATATGTGTTGATGAACCACTAGTGAGTGAGGCTCCTCCTCCACAAACAAGTGATCAATATAATTTTAGGAGCAAAGGACCTATTTTTGAGCAAGAGTTTAAAAAAAAATTCTTGAGAAAGATTTTACCACTTCCTAAGAAGACGTCCATGGACAATAAGAATAATTACATCACTCATGAAGCTTATAATGAGAATATGTCATCCAAAACTTCATAAAATCCTGTTAAGAATGAAAGTATTGCTTCATTCCAACATCTAAATCTTTAAGCTTGCAAAGGTAACATGACAACATGAATTGATCATAATAACATTTTCATTTTAGCCTCCATCAGGTAATGAATCATTTTGTTCTCAATTTATGTCCAGCAAGTCTCGTGACATTCTCGAGTATGTATTTAATGTTTCTAATCTAAATGCTAACACTCTTTTCCTCGATTTCCTATTAAATTTTTAAATTTTCAATTATAATGTTCATAATTTTATTATTAACTGGGTGCATCTCCAAATATTATGCCTTTATTTGTTTCCAAAAATACTAATGCTAAATGGGAAAATATTGATGCCCAAACCATACGGCTGGACAGATCATTGGTCGAGAAATTTGGTGAACTCAATAATGCTTCTTTTCATTTTCCATCAAACCATTGAGTTCACGAGTGAATTAATATTTTTATTATGCACATACCAGAAGCCTATGGCTTTATATAGATTGGAGACATTTATGGCTTGCTTACAAGGGTAGAAATAATCATATTTGAGTGGAAAGTGACACATACATGAAGTACACTATGAGACCACTCGAGGGACATAATGGGCCAATTGGTTTTGCAGACATCATTTCTAGGAATTGTTTCTTAGTGGTTAACAATGGATGCTATCAAGTGAGTCCATGACCCATACCATTAGATAGATAGTTGGATCTCATTCCTTGGTGTCTAACTAGTGCTAATGAACTTTGTAATATAAATGTACATACTATTAGCACAGGAACTAGCTCAATATCTACTAGTATTTGGATCATATATTTTGATCATTATAAGGCTCAAGATGTTTCTGGAGTTGGCTATATTCTCATCTAATCTTCGAAAAAAATGTACACCTTGTCATGCCACTTGGAGTTCGAGTGCACAAATAACACTACTAAATTTGAAGCACTCATTTTGGGGTTAAAGAAATACATATGCCTCAAGGTAGAGGTACTTAAGGTAATTAGTGATTCAAATATGATTTCCTATCAGGTAGAGGATCAAATTCACTATGTTTCAAATAGTTTTATAAACTACTGACAAGAGGTATGGAGACTCACTTCATTCTTTAAATCACTTAATATTTTTATGTTTCCACAGATATATTAGACAGTGTAACTGCTAGAATGTCAGCATTAAAATATGTTTTTTCTATTGAAATTATTTATAATCCATTTGTGCCAGACAATATAAATAATTTCTGCATGTTTAATGATGACGAGAAGATATTGCACTTCATGGGAAATCCTAATGTGTTCAATGAAGATGAGAAATACAAGGTTTTATTTGAATTAGTTCAAGCATCTAAAGGTGATACTATGCCCAAAGGTATGGTATCCCTTGAGAAATTTTATGACCTTAAAAATTGTTTCAGAGTACTAGTGAACACAAAGACTTAGAGATAGAAGTTGGTACATGAACTATTCAATATGGGAACCAAAGAAGATTCGAAGTATGACAATCTTGGTACATTTTTTTTTCCCTAATAATTACATGTTTTTATTCGTCTCTTCAAATAGTACCGAGTTGTATTTTCATAGACGTATGGAAATATGAAGAATTATGATAAACACATCAATGAGAATTTCATTCCTATCAAAGAAGGGGTAAAGATTTTTCAACATTAACTAATTAAAGTTCAATCAAATATTGAAAACTTTCTTAAAATAGAATTAAGGAAACTACTAGATTCTTAAATCATTATTAAAGTTCAAAATTCTACATGGGTGGTGAGCCGTGGTATTTCACCAAGAGTGTTGAAACTCCCAAGGGTTACTCATGTTTACTTATAACCCCTGGGTTCATACAAACATATAGATGGAAATGCTATATGCACAATAAATGGATTCTACTCATTCCACCCTCAACTAGGTGCTCTGGTCAGTAGTACTTCTAGGTCATTCCTTCCAATTGAATAAAGTGCTGATAGCTAAATTAATGCAGGGAATTTCTTCAAGTCTAAGACCAAGAGATTGTCTATCAAACTTCTTCTTGTAATTGATAGGGAAAGAAAATCATAAATAGTTAACCTAGTTTCATAAAAATGAAACTATGCTATGGGAAATCATTTATCTAGCTATGTAGTTATTTGTAGTAAATAAAATATTCTATAATCACACACTTCATGAAATCATAAACCAAATAATATCTATTAATTCATTCAACTTGTAATTGTATGTAAAATTCAATCCAATTCTGAGATGAAATAAAACCCTAACGCCTACTCTGTTTTTGCAGCAAGGAAGGAAGGAGCTTTGCAGTTGCCACAGAGTCTCTCATAATCATGAATTCAGACCTAGGGGTTAAGTGCATATTATTCTAGGTTAATAAAAAAAAGGAGATAAAATGGAGTTAAGAGGTGACCTACAACATTGCTATAGGATGTCCTATAATTACTACAAGATGTCTTGAATTGCTATAGGAAATAAGCTGAGAGGGATTTAAGGATGGAAATGGTGCAAGGTCAGTGTGGAAAGGTGATAAAATGTGGAATGAGGTGAGGGAGAGGTGGCCAACACCTCCATCCAAATTTAAAACTTTGGGAGGCCTATTTTCCACTTGGGAGGTTGCTCACGGCTGTAGTGAATATAGTTTCATAACACAGTATTTTCGTGGCCAATTTTTAGGTTATAGAGAAGGAGCATGAGTGGGATGATAAGGGTACTTTCCCTATAGCAGTAGATAGATCTAAAATTTCTACACACACTCATGCACTGATTATTGAAAAACTATCATGTTAACATGTGGAAAATATGAGTTGAATGGAAAACCCTACTTAATCTATGCTAAAATATAATCTAACACAAATCCAACTCCTAACTTACAGTAAGCATACTATGAGCATGATAATCACACTATCTACCTTTCCAAGAAATAATAAACAAACCACTTTTGATCTCTGGTTGGAGATCCTAAATCTGCCCTGAAGAGCTTCTAGCTCAATACAAAGTTTGAATCCTAGTGAACTCTTGTATGTGCTTAATTATAGAAATGGGTGGCTACCAACAACTCCCTAAAATACAGGAATAAGTCCTCCTTGATCTTGAGAATATTGGATCTTGTCTCCACATAACTGTCACTTTTCTTGGCTACCTTTGACTTTGAGTTGTTGGGAGAGATCCCGATGTGATCTTGGCTAATTGAGAAAGTTAAGGAGGTGGGAAAACGACCTACAATCTCTCCTTATTGTCTAATCTGTGCCCTTAGGTGAAAAATATCTCATAAATAGCTATATTTCCTATAATTAATTCACATAATGAAACCATACATGACAAACATCATACACCCTTCTCATTAAGGATAATATGACAAAAATGTGAATAAATTTGAGACAGATTTAACCTAATATGTAAATTATGGAATCTTAACCCTTTAAAATATACCTAATGATAGGCCTCATCATCACCCTTCAACTAAAATGGTTTCTCATCTTCTGAGAAACTCATTCCTCCTTGTTGATCACTTTCAAATCCTTGGTGGCCTCTATGACATCCCAAGGAAGAAAAAGGGGAGTGCCTTTTGATGGGTAGAATCCATCATTCCTTTCTATCTTATCCCAGTCCTTTTCTTCCTATGTCCTATCTCTCCCTTAATACATACCCATCAGAAAACGTGGGTTGAGCTTCAATCCTATTCACTGTATCTTGATTCTCTAAATTACTTATTTGTAAAAGGGTTCTCTTTCCAATGCATTTCACATTCTCTTCGTAGAATGATATTCCCTCAACTGTAGGCTAAGTGGTAAGGTGTGCCATCTTAATTTTCATGCCTAAAAACTCTCTTCTACTACCAACCTGGATATATCATCAAAGTGTGGAATGGCATGTCCTTTTGTCTCAATGTATTAAGGAGATAATGCATCATCATTTGAGATCAATTAATGATTACTAATCATATCCTTATGGCATATTAGTTATGATATAATATGTAGAGGATTATTTTAGTCTCTCTTTCTCTCTCTTCTTCATGTGTTATCCATGCTGATTAACCCATTAATTTCATATCACACAACCTGGAGTTTTGGTCCCAATTAATCATATCAGCAGAAATGCAGTTGTATATGCAGGCTTATGCCATCCTATCCCTCTCTCCTAGAATAGAATGTTTGCATAAATGAATAAACTACATTTATATTTGAAAGAGTAGGGAGCGATGTTGAGATAAGGTTTTGAATTGGAATTGTAACCATTAATCCTTTGAGTAAAATACATAGGAATTTAAAGGATTTCTGTATTGGATGGCCTCTGAGCAAATGCTAGCCATGGTGGCAAGTTGCTTGTCCTTTTCGTGTAGTTTCCTGTGCAATATTCTATTTCCTTCTTATGGTGCTTGTGGTAGCTCTTTGACCATAAATTCTCTCAACCTCACATCAGCCAGCTATTTTCCCATTTCAAAGAGAATTATTTCCATCAACCCCACATCCCAAACATACTGTGATTTGGTTATCTGCATCCACTGATGTGTGAGCCCTTTTTCTATCTCTAGATCATGTAGGTGGGTGATTGTGAATTTCTCAGGGATAAATATTACTCCCTCAATGAACTTATAATAGGATGCCAAATTAGGCTGCGAGGTAGGTTCCTGAAGTACTATGATTATTCTTTCCACTATTTGTGGGGAAGCTACTATGTTTTAGATTTGGTGTTCAAATTTTACCCCCTCTTGGGCCACTTTTCCTTCCATTTGTGAATTTTCCCCTTCAATTGGTGCCTTCTTCCCTTCAATATGTGCCTTTTCTTGTCCCTGTTTCCCATCCTTCTGTTCCTGTAGCATCTTCTGATTTTATTTTAGCATGCTATGTTTTTCCTGTAGCATTCCCTTTCCTCTTCTTTTGATGTCAGTGGATGCTTCTGGTTGCTTGAAGGGTGATTCTCTGGTGGTTTACCTCCTTAGATAGGCTATGGGAGCCTTATATTTTTCTTTGGAGAGGTGACCTCCTCAATTTTTCCCTCATTTGGCCCTACCTCTTATTTTTTACCTAGTGAGTTATCAATGGTAATTCAATTTTTTATGGGAGTCTCTAGTCTAACTTGTCTTATTTTATTCCTTTTACTTGGTTTAAAGAAGAGAGGGGTTTGTTTGGGCATTTTCTTATTGGATCTCATAGGAGTGCCCAAGGTAGATAAAGTGGAAACCACCTCGTATTCAGTTTTCCCTGGTGATAGAGTAGTCTAATGAGGGGGTATCTTAATTTCTTTTGGCTCAGTTGTTTTTTTAGGACTCAAGGCCTCCTACTTTCACATTTTCCATCTTCTCTCTCATAATATACTTCTTCTTCCACTACCTCTTCTTATTTGTCTTCATCTATTTACATTTATGGTGTCTTGTCTGCCTCTTCTTCTTCCTCTAATATGGTTTCCCTACCCCCAATTCTAGATATAGGAGTTTCGCCATGAGTAATTCTTTTGGTTCCAATGAGTGCCTCCCTATCCTTATTTCTGAACTTGTACCATGGGAAAAGAATTATTAACTGATTTGAGGCATATTCCACTATTAGCTTAATAATATCATGATGGGCTAAGATTTGATAGTTCCGTTGTCTTAATTTTTGGATCATGTCCATGATGCAATGGAGGAAGAAGTAAGGTACATTCAATCTTTGTTCAATAGGAAATTTTTTTTCGTATCTCAGCTCATGCAATAGCCTAAAATGATAGCCGTACATTGCACTTATTTTACCTTCACAAGAGATGTATCTTATGATTTTAAAGGCTACCTCATCCCATTGGTAAGCGAAGAATTTTCTCCTAACCCTATTTTGATCTTCCACGGGTCTCTCCTTGGACCTAGATAAATTATTATTTGTAGTGGAATTAGTGACATGGTGTTCCCTACTCCATTTTCTGCCTCAGTGCAATGTGGTTACTGTGCAGATCACTTCAAGACTTATGTTAATGGATAATTCTCTTATTACAGTTATGGAAATGACATCTGATCGAAAATTCAAAGCCATAGTAAACTAAAAGGAAACTTTATCATAATATCCTTTAAATAATTTAAATAAGCCTACCCATTGATGTCTCCTTAAGATGTCTACTACAGGAGGGTGAAATTGAATCATTCTTGTGTCTCTAGGTTTACTGTTGTTGAACCCACCCCCTACGTTTTCTTATTTCCCTTGACTAGGTGCAGGGAAGGTGTTTTTTTATGGCATTAGGGTTGAATTCAGTGGTAGCAGAGGGCCACAAAAACTTCTTATCAATCCAAATCTATATACTAACCCTCTATTTACCTCATAAACACCCTCCAATTTAACAACTTTATGAGTATTAGCTACAAAATTTTAAGAAAATCTTTGTGAAATTATGATGGGTAGGTGACATGATTGCAACTTACTTCTCAAAATGGTACAGTGATGTGAAAAATGGGAGTTTCCTTAACTATTTGGGTCTTTGGTCTCATTCATATGCCTGCCATATCTTTTTGTAACACCCCATGACTCTTTTTGTAGCAATCACAAACTTTAGGTAGCAGTTACAAGACTTCCTATAGCATGATACTGTAGTAGCAGAGGTTGGAGATTCGAAGCTTCTCAGTGGATTGTAAGATTTTTCGTCTCTCAATTCAATCTTGTAATCGAAAAATGTGTGAGTGGGTGCGTGCTTAACTACCTTTTATCCTATTTCAAGTTGGCTTGGAGCACTGTGTTGATTTTTTCCTTGCACGATTTTTCCTCATTTGGAATGTTAGTCCCACTAAAAGATATTATTCTCTTCTCCCTTGTGATCAATGCCCACTCCTGGTGATCGTACTTTAATTGATTTGACAACTACACGTTGTATGAATAATCCACCATTTATATTTTTTTTAACAAGTCAAGTGTGGCCAAGTTAACTTTCCACCTTCAACTTATTAAATTTTCTCTCTTCGACATTCATTCATTTAGTCACTTATGCATAAGGATAGGGTGACAAAGTGCCATACCTGAGCCTTACCTCCTTATCGAGTTTCTGCTGAATGATGCATGCTGTAGCTAGAGCTGGAGTGTTATCATCTGAGTTTTATTGTTTCTTTAGATTTTTTTGTGTGTTTTCATTCATTTTGAGGTGGATATCTTGATTTGTTTGTTGTGTTTTCACGTACCTTGATAAGTCTTCAAGTGCATGTTCATTGGTGGAGGATCCTTATTAGAGTTCCATTATTGCCTTCAGAATAATATCATTCATTCTAAGTCTCCATGAATTATCAAAACCATCTCTAGGGATTTTCTGGTGCTTACACATGGCTTTCTACATGAAGTTTCTTCTTCAGGTAGCAACCTCTTCCTTTGCCTTTTGTGGACTCTAATTTTGTATTGGTGATGAGGGAGCATGTGTTGAGGTCTTAGGGTGATGTACAGATGATGATAGGATGATGATATGATGATGAGGAAGTGGTGTGGCCTTGGAAAATGAAGTGAAGGAACTATGTGTTTTTCAGTAAAAAGGAAAAAGAAAAAACGTTTTAGAGAGGTGACAAAATGTAGGATTTGAAGGAAATATCTTTGTGCTTGAGATGAAGGAGTGATGAGAATGTGGTAGGAAATTATGGAAAGACTCTCCTTAATTAATTTTTAACACCTTAGGGCCCTTGGATGCTACTCATAACCCTCTATCCACCCTCTTGTAGCTCACTGTAACTTCTTGTAGAAGTTAGAATACTTCCTATAACAACACAATAATTTCTTATAGCACTACAGAGGGGGTGAAAGAATTTTAATTTTTTAGGTCAAGGATGATGTGGGGGGATGAAGCAGTGAGTTGGGGTGATGAAGAGAGAGTGGATTGAGGGAGGTTTGAAGGGAAATGGGATAATTCCCTTTCTTTATGACCATGAGATGCCAATGTTCATAACTGTGCAAGAAAGGAAAAAAATAGGTGAGTAGTCATGGTGTCATCCTTGTTCTTTTCTTTAGTTTTTTGTTTCCTATTTTTTCTTTCGAAGGCCAGTAGGTTGCCTCAAAATAGGTTTTCAACCCATAACCTTGCCTTGGGCACCTCGAAGAGCTTTTCACTCATGGATCTTTCATTTCTCTTTTCTCTCCCTTTTTTTCTCGAGGAAAGCCTCAGAGAGGTTTTCAATTTTAGAGTTGGGCTTGGATGCCTCATGGAGTTTTTCACCTAGTGCTCATTATTTCTCCCCTTTTTTTTCCCTAGAAGGGTTGTGAACTAGAAGCTTTGAGACTCCCAGTGAAATTTATGTCCCTACTGATTGTGCTGCTGAAGTCTTCCCTGGACATGGGATTTTTGTAGAATTTTAGACTATTACCATTGAAAATTAGAGGGATATTCTCCTGATGAATGGTTTTGATATAAAAAATCTCAATTTCATGGAATTTATCTATCAGATATGATCCTAAAAATTTTATCATTATCCTCCCTTTAAAGTACTTGAACTTGGAGTCATATAAAAAATCCCAATATCCTTCCTAGACTACTTTCTCCTTGATGTGCCTATCATGTGAAACCTTCCTCTACAATTGTATGAATTCAGTGTGGAGGAGGGTCTGCATTCTAAATTCATCTAATTCATTGGGTTGAAGCAAATTTTTCTTGATATGCCCTTGCGATATCTAAATCCATTTGAGATGCCATTCTGAGAGTGCTCTATTTAAATTAAATAGAAAGAAAATATTTCTTCCCATAAACCAGATCATATGGAGTAAACCTAGTAGTTGTCTTCCAATGGGCATTATATGCCCAATTTTCTTCCCTAATATGTCTGCCCAATATTTCCTGTTGCTGCTCACTACCTTGCTGAGGATACTTTCCACTGGTTTACTGGTAACCTCTACTTACACATTTTATTAGGGGTGATAAGCAGTATATGTTTTGTGCTTGATGTTATGTTGCCTTAGGAGGTTCTAAATCAACTGTGATGTGAGCTTAGCTCCTTGATAAATGACTATCTCCCTTGGATATCCAATTTTTTAGAACAAAATTTCTCTTAAGAATTCAACCACGTTCCCCTCTATTGTCACCTTGAGAACCTTTATCTCAAACCAATTTGTCAAATAATCGGTGCATACTATGATATATTTATTTTTCCCAGATGGTGGATCAATTGGCCCAATGAAATCAATGCCATACTTCTAAAATGGATCTAGGGGCCTAATTTTGTAGAGAAATTTCATCCTTGGGTATAGGGTTTCCCATCCTCTGACACTGGTCACATTTTCTAGTATACCTTCTAGCATCCTAATGGAGAGTAGGCCAATAGTAGGGAGCTTGCAAGGCCTTAAAAGTTGTCCTCTTACCAAAAAAATGAACCCCACATGGCCCATCATGAAATCTTAATAGGATGTCAAATAATTCCTCCTCCCTGACATATCTTCTTATAATATGATCTGGTCCCAGTTTGAAAATATTTCCACCATTATAAGTGAAAGGGGCACTCTTTCTCACAATTTTTCTCTTCTCCCTAGATTAAATATTTTGAGGAAATATCCCGACAACTAGGTAGTTGGCTATGTCAACAAACCAAGGAGAGAGTATTGATATAGAAAACAAGTGTTCATCTAGAAGATGATGATCAATCATTTCTTCATTATCTATAGGAAAGTGAGTCTAGACAAAAAATATGCAACTATATTTTCATTCCCATGCATATCAATGATAGTTAACACAAACTGTTGAAATGATAATAACCACCTAATAATTATAGAATTCAAATTAGGTTTTTTTAGTATTTAATTTTTTCATGTTTAGTATGCACAAACATTTGGTACCAAGTAATATAATGTATGAATTTATTCAAGGAATGGAAAACACCTAAAGGGTGTTTCTTAGCTACAATGTACTTCAATTCAACCTTAGACCCATTGTTGTTGATGAAATAAATGGCATAGGAAAAATTATCATCGATTTGTCCTAAATATTCCCCCACAAATTTATCGGATGCATAAGTATGGATATGGAAGAGAAAAGCCCATTTGGGACCTTGAAGTACAGGGGAAGTGATCAACGCTTCCTTTATGATCTCAAAGGCTTCTTGACAAAAACTTGACCAACAAAATTCAGAGTCCTTAGCAAGGAATCCAAATAATGGTGAATCCACCTTGCTAAAATCCTTGATGAATCTCCTATTGTAAGCACCCAAACCCAAGAAAATCCTAACATCTCTCTATTTCTAACGAGTAGGCACCTTTTTATGACATAATTTTTTTTTGGGTTTACTTATATCGCTGCTTCAGATATGGAGTGGCTAAGGAAAATCCTTTCCTTTCTCAATAATTCACACTTCTCATGACTCAAATAGAGATTCATTTCAATCCATCTCCTTAGGTTTTTACCCATATTAGATAGGGCCTTCCGGAAACCATACCCATAGGGAGTGAAATCATCCATGTAGATTTCCACAAAATCATGTACAAGCTCAACAAAAATGATCAGGACTTCTCCATGTGAAGTGGTAGGGGCATTGCATAGGAAAAATGGAAGAAATCTATAATTAAAGATGACCAAAGGACATGTAAATGTAGTTTTGTCTTGGTCTCAAGGGCTGGTCTGGATCTAATTGTAGCCACCAAATCCTTCCAAGAAAGAGAGGAAATTATTCCCTGCAAGACCATTCAATACTTGGTCAATGCAAGGAAAAGGGAAATGGTCTTCCTTTGTGGATTTTTTCAAATCTTTGTAATAAAAAAAAATTCTCCAATTCCCATCTTTCTTTGGGATTAAGACTAGAGGAGACACCCATTCTTTGTCTGATATGGATTATATGAACCCTGCATCCAACAAATTTTGTAATTCACCCTTTACTATGTCTTTTAAGGATGAGTTCATTCTCCTCTGGGGCTGGTGTAGAGAATTGCATCCCTCTTTGATATAAATATGGTGTGTGCAAACTGAGGGATACACCCCTTTCATTTATTTTTAATCCCAATAAAAAACATGTAATTTATCTCTTAGCAGCTGGCACAATTGTTCTTCCACTTTGGCTAAGAGAGACAGATTGACCTTTAGGGTTGTAGATGGTCCAAATTCTACAATCTTGACAGGTTGAGGGACTGAGTCAAATAAGAATAGCTCAATCCAAGGGTTGCCTTCACATTATCTCAGAAGTTCATCAAGTGGATTGGTAGCGAGGGGTCTATTCTTAAGGATATGGTCAATGAGGTCATCTTCATTAGTTTTCCCTCCTTTGATAATAACATCTAAGGTACAAACATGGTGTTAACATCAGAAAATAGTACAAGAATATGACGGCATTATTTAATATCGAGAAGAAGGATTTATAGGGCTAGAAGACATTACAGAACCTTGAAAGTATTTGAAAATTTCTAAGGTCTGAGGGAAAATCAAATTTGAGCAAGTCATAAATTATTTTGTGTGAATTATCCTTTGTGAAGAATGCCTCTGCACACCTTATGACCCTAAATACATGTAGTCCTGGGAGTGGAAAAAGTCACTTTCCGGGACCACAAAAAAGCACAATCCAGGACGGTGATTCGTCACTTAAATCCACATAAGGACAGCCACCAAAGCCTCCTTAAACATCAAGTGAGCACACAATGGAATATTTGTGGCATGCAAAGGAATCATCCCCCTCTCTTGGGTCACCATCCATAATGTACCAAGAGAGGGAAGGAGGATTTGAACTCTCCTATATAAGGCCACCATGGGATGAAGAATGGGTGAACACATTTTTACGCTAGCCAAAATTGCCCAAGAAATACCAGCAATGTGTGATCCAGAGATGAAGATAGAGGGGACTCAATTGTTGGCCATCCAAGTTTTACCATACAAACTAAAATCCCCTTACCAGATGACCAGGTTGCGTAAGCAGATCAAAAGTGGATTATCACACCTCGCATTTGGCCCACCATACCTCCACCAGTATAATGCCATATGAGATACGTTTTCATCTGCTTCATCAAACCCACACATGAAACTAATGAATGGGGCCCCCACCATTAGCAAAAAAACTTCCTCACAACATTATTGAACAAACACTTTCCTTTTTTAGAGCATCTGTTTCTATGTTTTGTATAAACCAAACCACATTATTGTATTATTTTGGTATGTGTACAAAGACCACAAATGGTGCACTACATCCCCCATCCTCTAATTCATCTTTTTATCCCATGGTAGTAGTCCCTAAACAACCTTGGTCGAAGTATCACACCCCCACATATAAGCCATCATGACACTCATAGCCAGTCTTTACCCACCTTGGAAGTCCTACCAACTCTATGGATTTCCCCATCAGAAATAACTATGACTGCCATCAAGCCTCTTATTATACTCCTTCCTTGGGCCATTGAATCCCCATCATCAGTTTTTAGTCACCCCTCACCAACATGCCTATGTTAAACCCATCACATCCAGGCCACTGACCCCTCATGTTAGTGACCCCTCATTCGGTTAAGGCTTCCTTTTTGTCGACTTCGACACTTATTTTCAAAAAAGGAAGTGGTACCTTGGATCACCCCTCTCCATAAAAAGGGAATCCTTGGGTGGCATTGTGGGAGACATCATTGCCGACAGATGTCATCGATCCTCGTGACATTCAACTACAACAAAATCTTTCATGTGAACATGTTATCATACCTTACAACCGTTTCATTTTGATCAAATTTTTCGAAGACCCATGCCTTCATAATTGTCTCTTTCAGTAATGCTTACACAGGAAGGTCCCAGCTAGCGCCTATGCATACAATGTGCAGCTATATGCCATACCATGTTTACCAATATGGGTACCACTTTCCACCTATTTTCAAAGAAAAAAATGCCCCGAAGGGTGTCAGTCATCATCGTCAGCAACCACCAGATCACTACCATATCAATGACCCAGACAGAACATATATTTGTCAAATATATTTGTTTAACTATCCACAACATCTTGAGCATGGGACATACCCACCTCATATAAAATTTGTATATATATTGTATTATATTTTATTGCAAGGGTCCCGTAGGACATGGTCATTCTTGGAACCCATGCAAGGTGTTTCCAACTCTGAGCTTTATGTAGGTCTCTCTCTCTCTCTCTATGCATGATATACAGAAAAGAAACTATAATGTATTTTGGCTATACAATTCTTCCTAGACCTCACACATTAGGGGGCACTTGTTAACACTGGAAACTTGTGCAAGCAGAAGACGACATTATTTAATGTTAAGAAGAAGGATTTACGGGGCTAGAAGACATTACAAAATCTAAAAAGTATTTGAAAATATCTAAAGTCTGAGGAAAAATAAAACTTGAGCAAGTCAGAAATGATTTTGCGTGCATTATCCTTTGTGAAGAGTGCCTTTGCGTGCATTATTACCCGAAATGCACGCAATCCTGGGAGTGGAAAAATTCACTTTATGGGACCACAAAAAAGCACACTCCAAGACAGTGATTCCTCACTTGAAGACACCTAAGGATAGCCACCAAATCCTCCTTAAACATCAAGTGAGCACAAAATGGAATATTTGTGGCACACAAAGGAATCATCCCCCTCTCTTGGGTCACCATCCACAATGTACCAAGAGAGGGAAGGAGGATTTTAATTATCCTATTTAAGGCCACCATGAGATGAAGAATGGGTGAACACATTGTTATGTTGGCCAGAATTTCCTAAGCAATACCAGCAGTCCGTGATCCGGACATGAAGATAGAGGGGACTCAATTGTTGGCCGTCCAACAAGTTCAGTCCACCATAGTAGAGAGAGGGAGAATTTGCACCAAGGCAAGCTTAGGAGTAAAAAAATCCTTGCATCGGGACTTAAAACCCATGTTCTAGGGGCCCTTTGGCAAGAGGGTTAAATTTTCATCCTCATTTCCTACCAACACTCAATAAGAGGGGCCGAAGGGTGACCCTTCAGATTATTGCAGTTGTATGACTTTATTCAGAGCCTTTGTTTATTTTTTTTAGTTTTAGTTTAGTTTTAGTCTATATATGCATGCTATTTCTCTATCTAGTCTATTTATGATTCTACCTTGTTCCACTAACTTGCTTGACTCCACTTATTTTTTTGCCTGCTACCAATAACTTAAGTGGGTAAACCACACCCCTTTAGTTGGTGTGATTTTGTACATATGTGCACCAAACACACTAAAACACACGGTACAATGTTTCATGGTACACTTAATCTTCTTCTTCATCCTCCAACCACAAAGGTATATCACTTAATCATGACACTCTGCTTTGTCTTTACCCACCTTGGAAGTCCTACCAACTCTAGGGATTTCCCCATGGAAATAGCCCCCTTGAGCGCCATCAAGCCTCTTATTATACTCCTTCCTTGAGCCCTTTGAATCCCCATCATCAGTTTTTAGTCACCCCTCACCAACATGCCTATATTAAACCATCACATCCAGGCCCCTAACCCCTCATGTTAGTGACCCCTCATTCGGTTAGACTTCACTTTTTGTCAACTTCGACACTTATTTTCCAAAAAAGGAAGTGGTACCTTGGATCACCCCTCTCCATAAAAGGGATCCTTGGGTGGCATTGTGGGAGACATCATTTGCGATAGATGTCATCGATCCTCATGACATTCAACTACAACAAAATCTTTCATGTGAACATGTTATCATACCTTACAACCGTTTCATTTTGATCAAATTAGTTGAAGACCCATTCCTCCATAAGTGTTTCTTTCAGCAACGCTTACATGGGAAGGTCCCAACTAACGCCTATGTGTACAATGCACAGCTATATGCCATACCAAGTTTAGACATATGGGTACCATATTCCACCTATTGTCAAAGAAAAAATGCCTCAGAGGGCATCAGCATTTATCATCAGCAACCACCGGATCACTACCATATCAATGATACAGACATAACACGTATCTGTCAAATAGATTTGTTTAACTAGCCACAACATCACAAGCATGGGACATTCCTGCCTCATAGAAAATTTGTATATTAATTGTATTATATTTGCTTATAGGGGTCCCTTAGGACATGGTCATTCTTGGAACTGGTGCAGGGTGTTTCCAATTCCAAGCTTCATGCAGGTCTCTCTCTCTCTCTACGCACGATATACAGAAAAGAAACTATAATCTATTTTGGCTATACAGTTCTTCATAAACCTCACACATTAGGGGAAAATTGTTAACACTATAAAATCGTACAAGAAAAAGATGACATTATTTAATGTTAAGAAGAAGGATTTACAGGGCTAGAAGACATCACATAATCTAGAAAGTATTTAAAAACCTCTAAGGTATAAGGAAAAATCAAATTTGAGCAAGTCATAAATGATTTTGCGCGCCCTATGACCCGAAATACGTGCAATCCTGGGAGGGGCAAAAGTCACTTTTCGGGACCACAAAAAAGCACACTCCAGGACAGTGATTCCTCACTTGAAGCAACCTAAGGACAGCCACCAAATCCTCCTTAAACATCAAGTGAGCACACAATGGAATATTTGTGGCACACAACGAAATCATCCCCCTCTCTTGGGTCACCATCCACAATGTACAAAGAGAGGGAAGGAGGTTTTGAATTATCCTATATAAGGCCACCATGAGATGAATAATTTGTGAACACATTGTTATGCTGACCAGAATTTCCCAAGAAACACCAGCAGTGTGTGATCTGGAGCTAAATATAGAGGGGACTCAATTGTTCGCCATCCAACAAGTTCAGTCCACCACAATAGAGAGAGGGAGAATTTGCACCGAGGCAAGCTTGGGAGTAAAAACATCCTTGCATCAGGACTTAGAACCCGTGTTCTAGGGGCTCTTTGGAAAGAGGGTTAAAGTTTCATCCTCATTTCCTACTAGCACTCAATAAGAGGGGTCGAAGAGCCACTATTCAGACTATTTATGTTGTTTGACTCTATTCATAGATTTTGTTTATTTGTTTTAGTTTTAGTTTAGTTTTAGTTTATATATGCATGCTATTTATCTATCTAGTATGTTTATGATTCTAGCTTGTTCCACTAACTTGCTTGACTCCACTTATTTTTATTCCTATTATCAATAACTTAAGTGGGTAAACCACACCCCTTAATTTGGCGTGATTTCGTACATACATGCACCAAACACACTAAAACACCTGATGCACAATGTTTCATGGTACACTTAATCTTCTTCTTCATCCTCCAACCACAAGGGTATATCATGTAATCATGACACTCATAGCCGGAGTCTTTACCCGCCAAGTCCTACCAACTCTAGGGATTTCCCCATCGGAAATAACTATGAGCGCCACCAAGCTGCTTAGTATACTCCGACCTTGGGCCACTGAATCCCCATCATCAGTTTTTAGTCACCACTTGCCAACATGCCTGTGTTAAACCCATCACATCTAGGTCCCTAGCCCTTCATATCAGTGACCCCTCATTCGGTTGAGGCTTCCTTTTTGTCAACTTCAACACCTATTTTCCAAAAAGGAAGTGGTACCTTCGACCAACCCTCCCCATAAAAGGGGCATCCTCAGGTGGCACTGTGGGAGACATCATTTCCCACAGATGCCATCGATCCTCTTGACATTCAACTACAACAAAATCTTTCATGTCAACATGGTATCGTACCTTACAACCATTGCACTTTGATCAAATTCATCGAAGACCTGTGCCTTCATAAGCATCTCTTTTAGCAATGCTAACACGGGAAGGTCCCCGCCAGCACCTATGTGTACAATGTGCAGTTATCTGCCATATAAATTTTACGCATATGGGTACCACATTGGACCTATTGTCAAAGAAAAAATTCCCCTAAGGGAGTCAACAATCATCGTTAGCAACCACCAGATCACTATCATATTAGTGACACAGACAGAACATGTATTTGTCGAATAGATTTTTTTAAAACTAGCCACAGCATCACGATCATGGGACATGCTCGCCTCGTAGAAAATTTGTATATATATTGTATTATATTTTCTTACAAGGGTCCCATATGACATGGTCATTCTTCGAACCGGTGCAGGGTCTCTCCAATTTCGAGCTTCACACAGGTCTTTCTCTCTTTACGCACAATATACATCAAAGAAACTGTAATGTATTTTGGCTATACAGTCCTTCCTAGAACTCACACATTAGGGGGAAACTGTTAACACTGGAAAATCATACAAGTGAAGATGACATTATTTAATGCCAGGAAGAAGGATTTATAGGGCTGAGAAACATTAGAGAATCTGAAAAGTATTGAAAAATATCTAAGGTCTAAGGAAAAATTAAATTTGAGCATGTCATAAATTATTTTGCATGTATAATCCTTTGAGAAGAGTGCCTTTGCGCGCCTTTGGACCTGAAATGCCCATAGTCCTGGGAGTGGCAAAAGTCAATTTTCGGGACCACAAAAATCACACTCCAGGATAGTGATTTCACACTTGAAGTCTCCTAAGGATAGCCACCAAATCCTCCTTAGAAATCAAGGGAGCACACAATGGAATATTTGTGGCACGCAATGGAATCATCCCCCTCTCTTGGGTCACCATCCACAATGTACCAAGAGAGGGAAGGAGGATTTGAATTATCCTATATAAGGCCACCATGAGATGAAGAATTGGTGAAAACATTGTTATGTTGACTATAATTTCCCAAGAAATACCAGCAGTGTGTGATCTGGAGCTGAAGATAGAGGGGACTCAATTGTTGGCCACCCAAAAAGTTCAGTCCACCACATTAGAGAGAGGGAGAATTTGCACTGAGGAAATCTTGGGAGTAAAAAAATCCTTGCATCGGGACTTAGAACCCATGTTCTAGGGGCCCTTTGGCAAGAGGGTTAAATTTTCATCCTCAATTCCTACCATCACTCAATAAGAGGGGCCGAAGAGCCACCGATCATATTATTGTAGTTTTTTGACTCTATTCAGAGCTTTTGTTTATTTTTTTTTAGTTTTAGTTTAGTTTTAGTTTATATATGCATGCTATTTCTCTATCTAGTATGTTTATGATTCTAGCTTGTTCCACTAACTTTCTTGACTCCACTTCTTTTTCTTCCTGTTACCAATAACTTAAGTGGGTAGACCACACCCCTTAAGTTGGTGTTGTTTCGTACATATGTGCACCAAACACACTAAAACACACGGTACAATGTTTCATGGTACACTTAATCTTCTTCTTCATCCTCCAACCACAAAGGTATATCACGTTCAATAGAAGGCTAGGTAGGAGGATATAATATTAGTTGTTTTGACAAAGGCCCATTCTTGATGGTTGTGTTCTCATCCCTAGAATTGATATAAGCATTACCAATGGACAACAAATGTCTTCCTAGGATAAGAGGATAAGCATTAAAATTGGATTTGTGCTGAAGTACCAATAATTCAGTGCAATACTCCCAAGAGTCAATGGAGACCATAACATCCTCAACAAATCCTTTAGGAGCTACTATGGATCTATCTAGAAGTTGCAGAACTGTAGTGGTCTTTCTAAAAGCTCCTTTAAGGTTAAGCTTCAACATGGTTTCTTTGGTCATCACATTTATGGTAGCCCAAAGATCAATAAATGTATGAGGGACAATGATACCACCAATGTGTACATACACTACTGGACTCCTAGGTTCTAGGTACTTTTGGAAAATCACCCTCCCCTTCATCAAATCAAATAATTGACCTTCAAAATTAATGGTGGGGGAATCTCTCTTATTTCTACCAATATTTTTGAAGTATTTATATTTGATAATATTATTATAGATGGGAACATCCTTAATATCTCGGAGAATGGGTATCTTTACACAAAAAGTATTTAATTATCCCTGAAGTTCAGTCTCTTTTGGCGTCTGTTGGCTAGGATGGATCAATCTCTCTAGAAAAGGAGGTAGATTTACTTGAGGGGTTATCTCTTCCTTTTCCTCCTCAATCTCTTTAGGTGAAGATGGTGTATGGTTATCAGGGAAGACTCTCCTAGAACTAAGTTTAATATCACGGATCTACACAACATAGGCAGGGTAAGATGTCTCTCCAATGTAGACCTGCTCTTCCTCTTTGTTATTCAGGTTCATATTAGGTTGAGCAGGGATCTAGGGTTGTTTAGGTGGAGTAGGTTGAGTGAGTTTAGGTCGAGGTTAGGGTGGAGGAAATAAATAATTAAGCTGGTTATGTTGAGGCCTCTACCCTTTTGATGGGTTGCTCCACTGAGGAGGTTCAGGATCATATGGCTGTAATGGTTGATTGACAGGTTAATGATGACATCGGGGGGAATAAGGGAAATAAGGAGGTGTGGGCCATGATTGATTAGTAGAATGATACCAATTCTATAAGAGTGCATTTTTGTTTGAATTGTAGTAAGAATAAGGCTATATTTTCCTCTTGTTGTTTCCTTTCGATATATATTATATCGATTTTCAAGGAAAAGGTATGAATGATTTCACTCTTGAAATCCTCTAGCATGTTCCCTCTCTCACTTTAGATCGATGAGGTGGAGGAAAAGGTACTGGCTAAGCCTTTATTACTTATACCTTTTTTTCTAGCTGCCCTAGAATGGTTTCTGGACATAGTCTTAATGTCATCATAGGAAAACTGATAGATATCTCCTCTAGATAGCATGTTGATGGTTTCCAACACTTCCTCCTTCATTTCTCAGAGAAGAACTAAATTGAGTGATCCATGATCAAGGGTGCACTTTTCCCTCTTCTAGTTTAGTTTAAACCTTTCCTCATAGTATTCTAAAGATTCATCAGACCTTAGGGTCATCCTAAATATTTCCTCCTTGATCTCTTTGGACCTAGAATAGTATTCGTACTTGTTTTTGAAGGAGCCTTTCATTTTCGCCTAGGTAGTGATGTTGTCCCTAGGTAGACCCATGAACCAGCACAAGGCTTCATATTTGAGGGTAGAGGGGAAAAATTTCAACTTTTATTCATTTGAGGCAGAGTCATACATCCTACAAAAAACACAAAAACTCAAACATGAATGTTTCAGGCTCCTTAGAAGTTAATCCGTGGAAGTATGGAAGCGTCGAAGGGTTGATGTTTGTCATCCTAGTCTCTCCATTATTTTCTCTTATTTGAAAAACCCCTTGGTTTTTGTTCTCAGCCATAGCTTGAATATAAAAAGTAGGTTCCTCTAGTGAAGCAGGTTCCTCTTATTCCCCAACAGATTCTTCAAAGTTTTCAAGGTACTCTCCTAGAGTGTATTTTAACTAACAATAAATTAATAATAGTGAAGGTTTAATGTGTGGGGATGTGGTGGTTTTTGGTAGAAATTTTCCTTGATTGTCCCTACTCCTACAAGACATGAAAGATATTTTTTTATTTTTTCTTTTTCACTTTTTCAAACTTTATGCAAACAAAATCAGAAAACAATACTTTAAGTAGAAAACAAGCATCTACCTAAAAACCTCCCCGGAAAAGATGCCAAAAAGTGGTGAGCCCTGGTATTGCACCAAGAGTCCTACAACTCCCAAGGGCTAATCAACTTTACTTATCATCTCAAGGTCCGTACAGACTTATAGGTAATAGTTCTATATCCATAGTAGATGGATTCTACTCATGCCACTATCAACTAGGTACTCTGGTCAGTAGTACTTCTAGGTGATTCCTTCTACTTGATTAAAGTGAAGATAGTTAATGAGATGTAGAGAATTGCTTCTATTCTAACATAAAGAGAATATCTATGAAATGTTTACTTGCAATTGATAGTGAAATAAAAGCATAAATAGTTAACCTAGTTTCCAAAAAAGGAAAAAATGGTATGAGAAATAATTCATCTAGCTATCTACTTATTTTTAGGAAAGAAACTATTCTATCATCACACACTTCATGAAACCATAAACCAAATCCTATATATTGTTTCATTCAACATGTACTTGCATGTAAAATTCAATCCAGTTTTCAGATGAAATAAAACTCTAATGGCTACTCCTTTTTTGTAGCAAGGATGGTATGAGCTTTGGAGTGGCTTAAGAGTGTCTTCTAACCATGAATTCAGACATGGTGGTAAAGTTCATCATATTCTAGGTTAAATAGGAAAAAAGGAGCTAAATTGTAGTGAAGAGTTGACCTACAACACGGCTATAGGAATTTGGTACATGATGTCTTGTAATTGTTACAGGATGTCCTGAAGTGCTACAAGAAACATGCCGAGAGGGTTTTAAGGATAGAAAATGTGCAAGGAAGGTGTGGAAAGGTGATTGAAGGTTGAATGAGGTAAGGAAGTGGTGGCCAAAACCTCTAGGAAAACTCATAACCCTTCAAAGACTTGTTTTGAAGTTGGAAGGATGCTCATAGTGGTAGTGAAGGCAGTTTCACAAAAAAGGGTTTTGGTGGAAGATTTGGAGGTTGGAGAGAAGGATGATGAATGGGAAGAAAAGTTCCCTTTCCCTCTTGCTGTAGACATACTTTAAATCACCACAAAGACTGAAGAATTGATTATTGACAATCTAACATGCTAACAAGTGGAAACAATGAACTAAATGGAAAACCCTACTTATCTATGATAAAATATTATCCAAAACAAATCCAACTCCTAACTTACAATAATAATATTATGCACATGATAATAACACTATCTATCTTTACAAGAAATCATAAACAAACTACTTTTGATCTATGTTTGGAGATCCTTCTCCTCAAGATCCCATGAGAGAGGTGAAGAAGAGAGGCTACAAGCACAATCTTTATGGATTTTTTATGCTACTAGAATGTAAATAGAGTAAACAAGATGTTGAAACATAAAGAAATAATATAAATATATAGGAGGGACTTAGCCAATGGATTGGGACCTAATCTAAAATCATCAACCCTTTGAGACTAAATAAGTGATAGAAAAAGTAGTTTTGATTACCATTGCATAAAAATGTCTAGTACATCATATGTTCATAAAAAATAACACTAAATCAGAGCTCAAAAGCTACCTATTTGAATAAAAATTTTGAATCCTTATCATCTCCTACATATTATTATTTATATCAATGGGTAGATTCAAGCAACTCCCTAAAAATTAGGAATAAGTCCTCCTTGATATAGAGTAGAGTGGAGCTTGGCTCCTCATAACTGTCACTATTCTTGGCTTCCTTGGTTTTATTGATGTGATTTTGGCTGGTAAAGAGAGTTAAGGAGGTGGAAAACCATCCTACAACCTCTCCTTGTTGTCTACCCTGAGCCCTTGGGTGGAAAACATCTCAAAAATAAATTTATTTCCTCCAATTAATTCATATTAGGAAATGAGACATGAAAAAAATCATGCATCCTTCTCAGAAAGCATAATATGACAAAAATTAAATAAAAGTGTGATAGAGGCAACTTAATAACTGAAGTATGGCATTTTAACCCCTTAAAATATGCCTAATGATGGGCCTCATCAATGGTTTTCCAAATTGGTTCATATTAGGAAGAAGTTTGGAGACATACGCTTATGTGTTTAATTTTGCAACCTCAATGGGGCTCTAGATAAGGAAAATTACCTTGTGGCATCTATGGAGTAGATAGCTCAAACATAATCTGGGTTGGAAATGTTCCTGTTGCTAGATTTATTTTTTGGATATAATCAAGTGCAAGTACCAGAAGCAGGTTAACTAAAGACCACGTTTAGTATGAAGTGGGGAAACTTTTATTTTAAGTGAATTCCATTTGGGCTCGCTAATGTTGGAATTACTTTTTAGTAAGCCATGGACATCAAATTTTGTTGATTTATTGGAAAAAGTGTAGTAATGTATCTGGATGATGTAATCATGTTTTCAACGAAAAGATCAGATCCTATCTATTATATTAAGAGGAAATTTTAGTTCTGATGCAAGCATGGGAATTCATTGAATATAAAAAAATAGCATATTTGGTGTGTCTGAAGGTAATCTCTTAGGACATATCGTTTCCAAGGGTGGAATCAAGGTTGATATAGAAAGGGTCAAAGTTATTGCCCAAATGCCTTTTCCCATGAATAAGAAGGTAATGAAATTTTTATTGGGGAAGATCAATTTACCACACATGTTCATATCATTCTACACACAAATTTTTAAACCATTACATGCGATGGTAAATAAATATGCTACCTATTAATGGGATAAAATGGAAAAATGTGTCGTTTCTTGGATCAAGAAAAACACTGTTGATGCTCCAACCTTATATAGTCTAGATTTTGGTAAAGATTTCCTCTCATATATATATATTATTCTAACACATCGATTGTAGTCATGCTAACACATAAATTCAATCATGGTAACAAATATCCTATATATAACATGAGTGTTATAATATAGGGATGATAACCAAATTTCCACACAAACAATAATCAAGAATACACAACTTACAATGAGGTTAAATTTTAGGCCTTTCCTCTTGAAGGCTCATAATATTATTTATGTGCATCATCTAATGGTCAGAACACTCTTTTTACAACAATAACGAGCTGAGAGGAAGGAAAATTGGATTACATGCTTACAATAATCTGATCTTAAGTTTAAGCTAGCTAACACAATCAAAGACCATGGTCTCTGTTGGCTTGTAGTCGAATCTTGTAGTCGAAGCATTGGATTCACCAGAAGGAGACCCATCTGGGTGGTAACATGAAAGATAGATTTATAATGTTGAGAAAGTTCCTCCTACATATACAACCATGTTTTGGTATTCAAACACATGGAAATATTTAGAGCATGGCACCTTGACTTCGAATTTATCAAACACGTAGAAGAGGGAAATATTACATAAATATTTATATTACCAACTTGTGCATGGTATGATTTTATGAAAATACCACAAAAGTATACTACTAAGATTATTACAACCTCTAAATTTAGAAAGGGTGTTGAAGGATTTGCATGATGGACTAGCAGGTGGAAAGCTTGTGGGTAATACCACTGTGCATAAGGCGATGAGGGCTGATTACTATTGGCACACATTATTTAAGGATACTCATGCATATTCCTGAAAGTGCACAGTATCTCAAATATGTGTTGGTCATGATCAGAAGCCAATTTACCTATTTCTACCTGTAGTAGTTGAGGAACCATTGCAACAATGGGGATAGGGTGTTATCATCAAAATATTTCCTCATTTATTTATTTTACTCAGTGGATGAAATAAATTCCATCAACGGAAATTATTAACCAAGAAGTCATCCAATTTCTCAAAAAAAAAATCATAACCAATTTTGGCATTCCTACATCGCCTTTATTTCATCATGAAACTTATTTTTATTCATTAAATCTTTATGATTTTGCATTAGAAAATGGTGTTGTTTTAAAGCATGCATCAAACTACCACCCATAGGGAAACAACTTGGTCGAGTGAACAACAAAAAAATTGATCTGTATTATCAAGAAAATTGTCTCATATGAACAAAATAGCTTGCATGACGATTTGGTGAATTCACTATGGGATGAACATGTCACTCCAAAACCCTTACTGAAAACCTCTCCATACTTCCTTGTATAGATAAATGAAGCTATCCTTTCATTGAAAATTTACGTTCCCACCTTCTCAAAAATCTCAAGGAAAATTATGTCTCCTTGTTAAAAGTTGGATAGATACTCTTCTTAAGCTTAAGGAAGAAAGGATGAAAGAAAAAGAGGAGTTTTTTGTATACCAGAGCTGAATCAAATGTCGGTTTAGTAAGAAGTTCGTACTAAACAAAAACTTTAGAGTGGGTGAGCTAGTATTTAAGTGAGACAAAGACAATGAAGAAAAATGCACGTGCACTAATATTCGATCTCTATGGATTGGAACTTATATGAAAATTTTAGAGCTTGGCCACTATTATTATAGACTGAAATCCTTATATGGGAGGATTGATCCTCTTCTCTTCAATGTCCAAGACCTTAAGCACTACTTCCAATAGTAGCATTGGGTTGCATTGCCCTCTTTGTACAATTTTGTTTTCTTGTATTGTTTGTTTATTTTTGTCATGTCTCATCTCTTTCACTTTATTTTGGTTAGTGTAAAAATATAAGACCTTGTGTGAGAGTGCATGTATGGCTCAAAAATACTATGTGGCAAAATGAACATAGATTGTGGTAACTCGAATTCTTAGCAATTTTTAGTTCTCCTTCTTTCTTTTGGAAATTCCTTAAGTCAAGTAATTTCCAAACAGAAAACAAGATACAATCAAGAGGAAATACTTAAGTAGAACCATGAAAGCCACATATATTTCAGCATTCTTATTCCTTAACTTGGTGTTGAAATTACTTGATGTTATTCAAGCTAATCCAATCAATTAGAGAAGGAAAAGGGTAAAACCAATAGCGGACTAATCAATATCTGATGTATATATATAACTACCTTTGAAGTAAAAAATTCTTGTAATATAAATCATTTAGGTTTCCTCTTCCACCAAAATAAAAAAATAAGTTCCCAAGCAATGTTACATAAATAAAAAAATGAAGAGTAATGAAGATAAATACTTCTTGCAAAGAGTGGTGAAGCAAGTAACTTTGTCGAGGTACTGAAAAGGCCTTCTTGCAATGAATTGATGCTTGTGATCCTATAGTGACTCTATCAAGGTACTAAACAAAACTAATGTAAGTGGAGCAACACTGGAGATAAAGAATGAAAATCATATCATATTTAACTTGAAACTATATCACCCTTCTCTTTGATAGAAACAATTGTGAAATGGAAAACATTTATTGTGTGTTAAACCAAAAAGGAAATGGTGGGTTCTACATCCATAATTTGGTTAAGTGTGAAATATAAGAGGATTTCATTAATGAATAAATACATCATGAAGGGATCACCATTTGGTAAAATATTTTCCTAAATATAGAATCTTAAATTCACCGAGTGTAATGCCAAGTGTTCTCGCTGTTACAACACCCTCCAAAATTTTACTATATTCAAATTTTGGAGCTGATCTATTATTATGTAAAGTGATGGTTTTGGTTATCAAAAGTTTTTTTTTTATGTTTCTACACATGTTAGAAGTATATATGTTCCTTTCTAAAGGTTGGTGGATAATCAACAATACTTATAGCGCACTTTGGAATCATAAGACACTTTCTAGACAAAAACCGATATTCATGTGTCACAACTACACATACTTGGTCTGTTACACTTAGAGAATGTTTTTGAACTAGTGATTTGATGTATATTTCTCAGGTTTGGGTCTTTCATAAGTTTTAATGATGATTTGAGATATGTTGCACCTAATTTTACTCCTAACTTAGTGTATTTTCCCATATTTCACCCTTCCAGACTCAGGAATTTTTATGACTTTGAAGGAATTCTCTCTAGTCTGGGAAGAATGTACATCCCACTTCTATGGTCTAGTGGATACCTTCATTGTCAATTATAACTACACCCTATACCCAGATGAGTCCTCTCTCTCCCTTCTAGTACACAACGCATTTCTAGATAGGAGAACCTTCTTTATGTCCTACCACCAGTCAAGCTTTTGTCTCCCAGTCAAGTGCACTATGCACTTTTAAATCAAAGTATCCCTTCATATATGCCTTTAAAGTGTGCTCTATTCCCTCCTTGTGGCCGTGAATCTCCTCCCATGCCCACAATGCATTTCAAGTGAATAATTATACTCTCTTGTCTCATGCCAGTGTTCTCTGCACCCTCCAATCCTCCTCCTCATCTAGAACTATGCATGAAATAGTATTAGTCAATTTTGAAGCTCTCTCCCATCCCTTACAAGTTTTCCCTACACCTAGAAGTCATCTATGTCTTCCCTTGGTGCATTGTTGATCCACAGTCAAGAAATTTGCATGAAGCATGACAAAGTAGGAGATATTTGGGCTAATTTTTACTTGCCATGAGTGATCTATATCTTTAAGCATTCAATAAAACATGTAAAATATGTGTGAGTAGATATGTCAAGAAAGGTTTCTGAAGGAAACATATTGAAGACAAGATGCACAAAGGTATTATGTTTTGACAGTTTAAATAACAATGGATGTTGATGATCAATGTGACTCATAAAGTCTCCACAATCTCCCATGGACCTTTGCACGGTAGAGGGAATTTACAATGCAAGATCTGTAACAACTATTGAAGACATAGTGGTAGCATTGTCACTTTTCAAAGAAATACATGTACAAGTCACCATGGATCCAAGTCATCAATGTAAATGACTTGTCACGTTATCATCAAATCATAATGTGATTTTGGAAATTATTGTAAATGTAAATATGTGGATGTCCAAGTGTCACATGGAGAACTCCAAAAGTAATCAAATAAAATTAAATAAGGGACTTTTAACATTGGCTTCTCTAGCTAGGCATTAGAGAGCAACACAGTTCTTTTGCAGCGTGAGTAGTGCCTCAATGTTCCACTAATAGAGACATTGGTGTTTCATTCTATCAACGAATCTCTTAACATTCGCTTAATATTCAAATCTCATTGAGCCAACACACATTCATGTGTATGTCATAAGTGTTGCAAGACTATTCTCTGGATGTTTATAGTATATTTTGGCGTTATTATCTACTAAAAAATATGGAACTATTAAATGGCCTTTTGTGCTCATATTATCGAATGCGTGTTGGAATTATTTTAATGATTGTTACTTCTATGTGAAATATTTCGCTATTTTTTTTTGTAAGCTTGGTAAGTCATATTTTTTCTATTACCATAAACAAAAAATTACAACATGATAATAAGATCATTGGGTGGATGCAACTTTTCCTGTGGGAAACCAAGTTTTACAATTAATAATTTTGTAACTCATCCAAAAAAAAATATTTTGAGTCTTTCTAGCCACACAAAATATAATTGTATATCTATATAGATCCTATCATATATATTCCTATTTACATGATTGTGTACAAAATTAACAGTAAATTCTATCCGTATAATCATAAAAATTAACAAAAAATGTAAAGAGAGACATTGTCATGACTATTCATCCTCTTGAGTTGAGGCAAATTTCACTGGTCCCAGGTCTTGAGAAATGTACCCCGAAAGTTCAGATCATGTATGCGTGCAAGTTATATGATCTTCAATGCAACAAAGCCACCCATATTTCTTGTGCAATTGAAATTTCAGTTTCTGAAATTCCTTTTTATAATTTGGAAATTCCTGGACAACAATGGACATATTAACAACATCATGTTGCAATGCCTTGTCAATATTTCATTTCGTTCAATAGTATAGGTAGAGACTGTGTTTGAATTGCGTAAGCCATCCATGATTTTTCCCAGGGTCAGGCACCAACTCACTCTAGTTATCGGCCTCCATAGAGATTATCTCCGCATGGTGGTTTAAAATCACCTCCCCTTCCTCTATCAACTGTGACATATCATCCACTGTACTCTCTTTGTAGGCTTCTACAAATTTCGGCCTCTAGGATTTCCATTGGGGGAACTGGGCTAACCCTCAGCTACATGACCTGTGTTTTTCTTTCCTATTCCCCTCGGGGCTGGGCTGCCGAGTAGAGTACCTACACGGGCCATCTTTAGAAATTTTTAGTCGGGATAAATGCTAGCAGCCGAGGTGCAAGTAGGAAGACCGAGCCCACCATGAACCAACTCTTGGATCGCGTAACTTTCTTGCCCACCTATCCATATATCAACATGAAAACATAAAACTTGACCATAGCAAGAAACAACCTCACTTCCATTCCAAACTCTACCCAAATGCCAAACATCACATTGGAGTTTCTCACAATTTTCCTTCGGACTGAGGTTAGACTCCTCCTTGCACCCAATAATGTAGACTCGACATAGAGAATTGACGTGAAAATCCCCAATAGGGAAGAGCTCAGACGACACCATTCTATTGACAAGGGTGGTTCAAAGACCCACCCTTTTCCCTACCTCTATCGTGATTATCACATTCAAGCATACTCGATGTATTACAGCAAGTATGGTACCGTTCAAATTCATTCTAGGACATTTCTAGCACGCAAAGTGTAGAGGCTACTCTAACCCTGACACTATCAAGGCTACCCATAATAAAACCCCTCTGAGATAGCCTGAATCCATATAATATTGAGAAAGTGATGAGAATAGAGTTTAATACGGAAAAACACCGCATCGAAAGAAGAATTATGATGTTCTTATGAATTATCCTCACCAGACAGAGTCCTGCCATCACAAAACATTGCAATATCTAGCGAGACTACGCTAGGACCAAGAAATAATGTACTTTTTGTATGAATACAAAGGGGTAACAATGGGATACATAACAGAGAACCAATTCTCATGGTTAATGGAGGCACTCATGTGCATGATCCTTCCCTTTGTTCCTCCTCACCGCCTTCACTTGACCTAAAACTAGATTTTGACCTTCACTATGGAGCATGGATACCAACGGTTGTCGCAAATGCTATATTATACCTCCACCCTCCAGCTTAATTCATGTGTTTTCCATGCTAGACTTTCCACACTTCTGGCAACCAGTTGGCCTTTCCTTCCCACCCATCATCATGAAATGCCATGTGTGACTCCCATCACCGGGTCACACCTCGATGAGAGGAACTATTTCGCTAGATGGATCATTACTTCTATGTAAATTATTTCTTTAATTAGTTAAATATTCATTCATATGTATGCGCATTTGTATTTATTATAATATTACTATTACTTGTCTCCTAAAGACTCACTTTTTCTTCCTTCTCATGAAACAAATTTGATACATTTTGAAATTGAACACTTCTCAAGGCATACTTAGTTGCTCATTCAAAACTACATGTGCATTTCTCTCTTATGCTAAGTATTGTAGTGAAGGAAAATCTTTGAGTACATGAAAATTAAGCCATATTTCCATATGGCACTCCTACACCAAATTTTGTGAGGTATAATTGGGACTTGATATCAAGGACACCCCCTGTATGTAGGTAGGATCGAGCACCGTCAACATGAAGATAAAACAATTATGTAGAAAATGTATTTTTTTTCTAATGTGCCAAATGAGAGTAATGTTTTCTTCTGCACCCTATGGATTTGTGTTTGCATGCTCAAAAAGTAACTCTTTCTTCTAGATGTTTTTTTTAATAATATTCATTGGCGATTGAATGTGGAATCCCTATTTTTTTGTTTAAATACATATTATTTACTATATGTTAAACTTAGTATTTAGAATTGAGTGAGAAATAACAAACGAGCCCCTGATATGATTTCAATTAGGAAAGTTGAGTATTAGATATGGGTACATTAACATGGGAGTACTGAGAATTTTCAATATCTACAAATGACCTCAAATCTAGAATTTGAGATGATCCAATTGAGAGCTCGAAGAAAATTTTGGGTGGCAAGGAATTTGCATTTCTCTACTGATGAAATGAATGAATGAATGATCTTTTAACATCCACAAGACTAAAAATAGTCTATGGGACTACCAACCTCATTGTTTTTCTCCTTTTTCATTTCAATCATTTTCGTACTCAAATGGATGATGTGATGGCCCAACCTTCTAACAGTTTCTTCACTGAAAAGATAATGCCATGGAATTGATGCTAAAATACTTCCATAACTGTCCCAATGTCCCTGAAAGCATCACATGCCAAAACAAAATTCTTTTATGATTCCACTGCCCCAAAAGTGCAAAAATACACAATCGTTCTACCCAAGCTTCTTTAGGTCTCTTCCACCATCTCATTTCACACTGGAGTTGATGTGAGATAGTTCTTAATTAAGAAATAAGAATATTTTCTCTCCACGGAATGCTAGCACCAATGTACTCCTTTTGTTGGAGATTTCACGTGGGGTTGAATTTTTGAACTGTAACAGCTCCACTTACCACAATAATTTTTTTTTTCTAATTATAATATAATTAGTAATTTGTCATCAGTGAGATTAAAGTAGTTCAACGCTATTTGAAGAAACTCTTTAATTATATTTTCTATTGTTGTGTTTTACTTCACAACTTATGAATTTAGGTAAAACATTTTTCTGATATTTAAGATTCTTATCTTTCATATCAAATTAATAATTCACTTTCATTAGTGACTATACTTGACGATAGTTCGTCACCACCTGGTTCTACTATAATTGTATTTCTAAAGTTTATACTAAAACTATTATAATATGGTAATTTTACACTTTATATTATACCTTAACACTTTTATCGTATTCTCAACCCACTTTCATTTATTTCTACCCTTACATTTTTATATGGTACCCATAATACGATATATCTCACTCTTAACATTCGTAAGAGTAAAAACTATTTATGTTATCAATTTTCACCCGTTGATAAATATACATTTTATTTCAAGTAAGGTCATAACTAAACCCTTTCAAAAGAATTAATAATGTCCTTATTATACCATATAGCATTCATGCAAAGTTCCTTTTTATAATTTACTCATAGTATATTTCGAATGTCTGCCACACTATTCCAGAGTTAACAAACTACGAATTTAGAAATAGAATTGTAATATATAAGTTTTATACTTTGTCCCTTCAACATTTAATATAAATTGATCATTCATAACTTTGTTACTTTATGTCACTCGTTTTGCTATTTTATTGAGTTTATTACATATATGCACTAGTGTAACGTATTACTCTACCATTTTTTAACTTACGATGGTGATACGCATATTACCTTAACACGTATAATATAGGAATACACCAATCCTACTTTAATATAATGATATGCATTTACCTATTTGGGGATTTGAAATTACGATCCGTAGATCTCCAGGTCATAAGTTTTAATACATTTGTAGACTCAAAATTTTCATATTTATGGTTTTACCTGGGTCATTAAATTAATCACATGCCTCAGGATATTTTTCTATCCTCTATTGGCTTATATTACTGACACATTGACAATAACGATGGGTTCGTATGTCTATCCTGTATTATTTCACAGAATAAACACTATTCCCATTTATCATTTTCATTTTGGAATTTTTTCTCTTCGACTTTGGTTTTCCATCAAACCCTCATTTCATATTTTTCCATGTCATCCATCCAATTTGCCAACATTACCACAGGTAAAGTATATGGTCTATCGTAATGCTTCATTATCAATTGGTTCACATTCTCTTTAGGTACGTTAGTAAAGCTTATGATTTTGTTATTAACGTTTTTAGAGATGCTGCCTATGTAATATTTATTTTCTTTGGAATTCAATTTATTTTCTTCGTTTTGGTATTATTTGAAACTAACCTATTTCATTTTGGTTGCAAGGGTTTCATTTTATATGAGACTTTTAAACTATCCTCCCTAAATGTTTTAGGAGGCTGTAAGGTATATTTATTTCCTGCCATCAACAAGTACAAACTTACCTTTCTTGATCTTTGTATTTCATAAGATTTATATGACTATAGGGTTCCTACAGTGCTTTCATTTCCTTGCATTACAAATTTACAGTGGATTGAATCTTCGATCTACTTATCTCTAAACTCTATGTTGTAATTCTTATGCTATACATTATCTACATTAATACAATAATGTAGCCATGATTTTAAGTCTGGCATAATAGTATATGTATTTGATTTCAAATTAATTACTTGTTAAGATGGTTCCCTCATGCATTACTAAATGTAAAAGTTTCCATTTAAGATTAACTCAAAGATTTTGAAATCTCATATGAGTTATAGTATTGAATGTACAACATTGTCTTATCTTAATTTTTGGATTTTTTCAATGAAAATAAAACGTCATGGTGCAACTTCAATTTTTCCCCAATTTAATCTGAGGAGCCTGCATAGAGCTTGGCCATTTTAGCATTCTCTAGTATACATCGTTCATTTGCATTTTGATTATTCTAAACTTCTTCGTGTAATATTCTTCAATTTTATCGTTAACAGGATTTCACTGGTTGTTTTAAAATCGATTTCAATTCCTCTCCAATGTAACTACTGTCGAGAGTTATAATAGAATTAGAGACATTTTATTTAGATCTTATCTGTCACTATATTAATAATTTCCACTTGGGATCTCCATAGAAATTTGATATACTTCTTTATTTTTGACTTAACCAAATTAATTTTTATCAATCATATATCTTTGGAATCATCGATTTATCTACAAAAAAATTGTTTTTTTTTTATTTTACTCAGAACTCCTCATTTCCTCACGAGGACTTTCATGTTTCATTTTATTTTTAATACTCTTCATAGCATTCTTATGTTCATGAATTTAACCTTTCTATTGACTTACTAAATTTTATTTGGAAATAACACTACTTTGTTACAGATTTATATTCTATATGAAATTCTCATCCTTAGATTTATATGCCTGTTTGAAAATAATATGAAATAATTTTAGGATTTTATTAATTTCCTCAATTTAATAAAATAAAAATTTGTATAAGAAAAATAAATCAATTACAAAAAATTCCTCAGAGTTCGAATAGGCACTCTATCGACGAGAATGAAGGTAATCGATGTCCCTCTTGTCATATTAATTTCCTCTTTCCCTCATGTTTCATAAAATCATTGCCCTTAAACATTTTTCTCATATTAATATGCATGTTTTCTTTCAATGTATAATATAACACAGTAAGGTAACTTTTCCATATTTAATTATTCTTGTCCCTTATTTATATATTATTTAATTTACTTAAAATTAAAGATATTTGGAAGCATACTAAATCATGTGTATAATTGTATATGCAGGTACTCCATTTCCTTCAATGCACAGTCTTATAGTCTATTTTATAGTATTGTAAATTTTGGGCAATTCAATATGTCACTCATTGAAAATAGAATTCTGTTTCTTCTATACAGGTTGGTCCATATCTCTTTGAAGGATTCATCCTCTTAAATTCCAAGCTAGATTGAAATTGATACTTTTGTTGTAACTATTTAGTTTGAACCATGGATTTTGTCCATAATTTATGACATAATTATATTTTAAATTATATATAGAATAATATCATGATTTAAATTATTGCAGTATTATACAATGTATTCATTCTCAGAATTTTGAGTTATATTTCTTTACTGCATATAGCTTATGCTCTCTGACTTTGGGACATTTTCTGAGCTAATGCAATAATTTATGTATATCCAAAATCTTCTAATTATTTTATAGTAGTAGACCTTACTTAGATTTTACATATTCATTTTTACCAAGAGAAAGGAGTTTTCCTCGTTATGTATAAATTTTTTTATTTAATGTTATTAGTGCACAACTGATAAATACACTAAATTTGACTTCTTTCCCATGGATTTATCTACGTTTTCTGTGTATACAGTATTAAGGTCTACAATCTAACCTCATATTTAAACCTTTTATTGGGGTTTAGACATTCTAAGAGTTGGTTTATTAACATGGAAATTTTTAGGGGCTATTATTCGCATGTGGGCTAATTTTCCATGGTTTTTCGAAAAAAGGGTTCGCCAATTTCCATTTTTCTATAAAAATGACTCGCCCAAATTTTACAATACAAAATTATTTTACATTAAAAATCACCCACATTATATATAAAATATATATAATATCATTATAAATTTGAATAATTTTACAAATACATCAATAAACATTTTATAGTTTTCATATTAGGGACTTGTGAGATTCGCTAATTTTTTAAACTTCAAGATAATTTTCCATCCTTAAAATTATCCCTGTTTATTAATTTGTAATTGTCTATGTAACCATACTAATCAAATATAATTTCTATAGTTATTTTTTGTTAAATACATCAGACCGTCTAAATAAATTTTATACAGAATTTAATCATGCATAAAATCAACTTTCTTACACACTTCCATCAACTAGAATTAAATCATACTTCAATACAAATAGATAATTTCAAATTTTCTGTAACAATAAAATTCATAACCCAAAATTGAATTATTTTGTGCATACCAATTTTGGTAAAACTATTTTCCACCCTACCTTGAGCTTTCTCTCCATGCCTCCCCCCAAGTAGAGACCAATTCCTACAAAGAGTAGAAAACCTCTTGTCTACCCAATAATTATATATTTAACCTTTTTTTCCCTTCAACCTATTTCCATAACTTTGTCCAGTTAATCAGGATGTAGTTTTCCTTTTTGCCTAGGCTTTCCTTCTTTTTTTCCACAAACATACTTTAAAACTAGATTTTTCCTCTTTCCATTTTTATTTCACCTCTTCTCAGTAACTTTCCACTTAATCGAGGTATCTGTTTAGATGTTTATCTCCAATATAATATTTTAAATTTAATTTATTTTCTCCAAGGATTTTTGGATAATCTGGGAAAGTCTTTGGAATCTCATCCATCCTCATAGATTTGAAATCCTGTTCTCTATTTATACATTAGTCTTTGCACAACAATTCAAATTCCACATTTATTAAATTAAAAAAATAAAATATTTCCACAATAATTGTTTTCCTTTAGGCCCACTCAACCTTTAGGATTGTTCAATTGTCTAATAAAAGGAGAAAAAATAGGGATATTATATATTCCCCCGCTAAAACAAAACACCATCCTCGACATTGAAAAATATTAATTCACTTTGCAAAAAATGATGGATATTTTTCCTTCATTTCTTCTTCTTGCTCCCAAGTAGCTTCTTCAGGTGAGAGGCGCCTCCACTGTGCTTTCACCCTGGATGTTGTTATATTCTGGAGCTTGATTTCTTCCCGTGCCAATATATGAAGGGGCTCTAGAAGAAATTCCACTTCTAGTTCCACATGTGTCATATTCTAGTCAATTACATGCGTAGGATCATGTACGTACTTTTTCAATAAGGAAACATGAAAAACATTGTGAACCTTAATGTGACTAGCTAGATCCAGTTTATAAGCTATTGGCCCCACTCATTATAGAAGTTCAAATGGTCCATAGTAGCATGGTACTAATTTATCACAACTACATGTATATAAAATAGCCTCATTAGGCTTAATCCTCAAGAAAAAATGGTCTCCCACTTTGAATTATCTATGAATTCTCTTTTTTCCTGCAGAGCTCTTTTTTCTATCTTGAGTTGTTTTAATGTTTTGTTGAATTCTCTTCAAAATTATTTCCATCTCTTGCAATGAATATGGTCCAAGAATGAACTTATCCTCTGTTTAAATCCAACTAAGTGGTGTGGGGCACTTTATTCCATACAATTCTTCAAAAGGAATCATCTTTATTTAGACTTGATAACTATTATTATATGCAAATTTATCCAGATGTAGAAATATTCCCATCTTGGAACATGTCTTCTAGGATTTAGTTTGTCCTTTCAATTTTTCCATTTGTTTTGGGATGGTAGGCAGTACTAAAGTTCAATTTGGTACTCATTCCTCCAAAAATATTCTTCCAAAAAGTTGAAGAAAACTTTGCATCTCTATGTGATATAATCATTTTAGGAATACCATGTAACTTTACAATCTCTTTCATAAATACATTAGCTACTTGAGTTCTACCGGAACTAGATTGTACTAGTAAAAAGTGTTCAACTTTATTCAATGTGTCTAAAACTGCAATTATAGAATAATGTTGATATTTAGTTCTCGGAAATACAATAATAAAATATATCGAAACTATTTCCCACTTTCATTCTAGAATAAGTAAAGGATTCAACAATCTTGTTGGATGTTGATGCTCTATTTTTACTTGTTGACATTTTGAACATCTAGCTAGGTAATTGGCCACATGTTTCTTCATACCCAGCCAAAACATATTATTTATCAATGCCGAAATCAATTTTTGATAACTAGGATGCCCTGCATACGGTCGTTTATGATACTCATAAAAAATTTCCTATTTTAATGAGCTCATATTTGGAATATACAATATATTTTTATAATAAATTATCCCTTCCTGGTTCTGAGTATATCCAAATATTTTAGTTTTATACAGTTTTTCTTGGAGTTTCTCATAGTTTGAATCTTGACTCACCACTTCTTGTATCAATCCTTCTATGTCAAATTTCATACTATTTCCAGCGCTATTCAAAATCTGATAAGAATTCCTACTCAAAGCATCTGCAATCTTATTTTACTTTCATTTAATATGTTTAATTTCTATCTCAAAATCAGTAAGGAAAGACTACCATCGAGATTGTCTAGCATTTAAATCAGGTTGTGTGAAAAAGTATTTCAAGCTTATGTGATCTGTCAACAGTACAAACTTCTTTCCTAACAGATAATGTCTTCACATATTCAAAGCATGTAATACATCAACCAACTCTAAGTCATATACAGTGTAGTTCTATTCATGTTTCTTTAATTTTCTTGATTCATAGGTTATGACTAAGTTTTCTTGTATCAATACCCCTCCTAATCCTTCTGCACATGCATCTATACACACTACAAATTCTTTGTTTAGATCAAAGATATTAAAAATAGAAGTAGTTGTTAGTTTAAGTTTTAACTATTCAAAACTATGTTGAGATTTTGATGTCCACTCAAACTTCACTCCCTTTTTCTGTAGAGATGTAATAGGATAAGTGAACACTAAAAATCCTTCTACAAATTTCCTATAGTATTCGGTGATACCCATGAATGATCTTATAGTTGGAAGATCAGTAGGTACAAGCCAATACATGATAGCTTGTATGTTCTCTGGGTCTACTTCCAATCCTTCCTCTAAAATTACATGACCCAATGTTGAATTTTATCTTTGTAAAAATCACATTTTCCACGTATGGCATATAACTTATGTTCTCTAAGTGTTTGTAAGGAAATTATGAGATGTTCTTTATGTTTTGCGTCATTCTTGGAATATACTAGAATTTCATGAATTGACACTAAAATAATTTTGTCTAGATAATTATGTAACACATTATTCACTAGACACATGACTGTAGCAGGCACATTAGTCAACCTAAAAGGTAGAACTACAGATTCATACTGCCCATATCTAGTCCTGAATGTTGTCTTGTTTCTGTTGTCATTTTTAATTATTAGATTATGATAGTGTGTTCTTAAATCAATCTAGGAAAAGATAGTAGTTGCTCTCAATTGATAAAATAAGTCATTTATTCTAGGTAGAGGATATATGTTCTTTATAGTCAATTTATTCAGTTGTTTGTAGTCTATATACATCCTAAATGTGCCATATTTATTTTTAACAAACAGTACAGGTGCTCCCAATGGAGACACACTTGGTGTGATGTAACCTATGTCTAACAACTCTTGTAGCTGCAGTTTTAATTCTAACAACTCAGGTGTACTCATTCGATAGGGTGCTCTAGAGACAGTTGTAGCTTTGGGTACCAATTCAATTGAAAAGTCAATTTCTCTTTTACCGGGTAAATGGGGAATTTAATGTGGAAACACATCTTTGAATTATCTAATTACCGGTAAATTTTCTACAGCTTATTTTTCAGTTTGATGTCCTAATTCCTCCACTTGTACATCATACACTTGACAACCTTTCCTCGATATCCTTTTTAACCGTAGTGAAAAAATTTGTCTTATTGATATTGGTCTTGGTTTTCCTTTTACTATTACTAGTTTTCCCTTGCCATCTATAAAGTGAACCGTTTTATCTAAGAAATTAACTATTACTTTCTATTTTTCTAACCAGTCAATTCCCACTAACACATCATAGGAGCCTCGAGGAAAAATATTTAAATTCCTCTCGGTTTTACACCCATTTAAATTTACAACAATATTTGGTAGTTTATGGGTCACTTTTCTTTTTGTTCTTGTAGCTAATTGAAGTAACAATGCTTGCTGAAATTATTTTGATTTTAATTTTAAATTTTCCACCATGTAAGGATTTATATAGCTAAAATTTTCTCCTGGATCTATCAAAACATAAACATGCTGTTCAACAATCATACCTTCAATTTCGATCATGATTGAACAGTGTTTAGTTTGGCGATCCTCTAGTGCAACACTAATTATTGGAATGTTTCTAGCAACATCATTTATAGTAGTTGCGTCTCTCAACATTTGAATATTTTGAATTTGTCAATGAGGATAGTCATGTAATAGGTGAGGTTCTCCACAACCCCAACACTTTAATGGTTCCTTCATTTTTATAGTTCCTTCTTTCTTGTTGTTTACATCCATATTTTTATATTCATATTATGATTGGGCTAGTTGATTTATCGAGTTTTATTAAACTTCTTCCTCTGATGAATTTTCCCAGAGTTTTTCAAGTATTCTAGCTTTATTGTTTTTCAATTCGAGTCACCTTTCCCTTTTTCTTTGTTTTTCCAATTTTTTAGCTGATCGTCTCTGCCTTTGAACTGTTGATAACATAGTATTAATTTCCACATTGATTCATCCATTATCTTGGGATTTTGAAATTATATTCTCTCCTTGTAGATAGTAGGTAGGTAGTTTAAAAATTGTTGTCGCTTGGTTGTTTCTTCTCTAATATAAGGTGCATAGTGAAGCAAGTTAGTGAATTTGGTAACAAACTCATCTATAGTGAGCTGTCCCAATCTGAGCTCATAAAAATCTTTGGCTTCGTCATCATAATATATCTCATTCATATATCTATATTTGAATTTAGTTTTAAAGTCTTCCCAAGTAACAATTTTCTCATCTGGTACATGTGCCATTTTGGTTTCTTCCCACCACAAGGTAGCATTACCCTATAGTCGATAAATATCCGATCTGGATTTTAGGTTCCTTCCATATTCATAGACTTGAAACTATTTTACCATATTTAGAAGCCAAGCTTGTGCATCTTCCTACTTTTCACGATCATAAGTGGCAGGTTTAATTTTTCAAAATTCTCGTTGCGATTTATTTTTCTTTCTCGATTGTTTTCCAGCTGCTTCACCATCATCAGATCCTTCTGAGTTGGTTTTAGCTTCTTTTCTCTTTCTTCCATGGTCTTCACTTTCGTGACTACACCTTTAGATTGATTCCTTAATAAACCTCTCTTACCCTTCACTGGCTTGTAGAAATCGTTCATTACTAGTTCTCAGATGAGTCAATTCTTATTGCATCTCCCTAAACATATCTAGCAATATTATTTTCCTTTCCTTTAATATGTTTAATTTCTATCTCAAAATCAGTAAGGAAATACTACCATCGAGATTGTCTAGCATTTAAATCAGGTTGTGTGAAAAATTATTTCAAGCTTATGTGATCTGTCAGTAGTACAAACTTCTTTGCTAACAGATAATGTCTTCAAATATTCAAAGCATGTACTACATCAACCAACTCTAAGTTATATACAGTGTAGTTCTATTCATGTTTCTTTAATTTTCTTGATTCATAGGTTATGACTAAGTTTTCTTGTATCAATACCCCTCCTAATCCTTCTGCACATGCATCTATACACACTACAAATTCTTTGTTTAGATAAAATATATTAAAAATAGGAGTAGTTGTTAGTTTAAGTTTTAACTATTCAAAAATATGTTGAGATTTTGATGTCCACTCAAACTTCACTCCCTTTTTCTGTAGAGATGTAATAGGATAAGTGAACATTGAAAATCCTTCTACAAATTTCCTATAGTATCCGGTGATACCAATGAATGATCTTATAGTTGGAAGGTCAGTAGGTACAAGCCAATACATGATAGCTTGTATTTTCTCTGGGTCTACTTCCAATCCTTCCTCTAAAATTACATGACCCAATGCTGAATTTTATCTTTGTAAAAATCGCATTTTCCATGTTTGGCATATAACTTATGTTCTCTAAGTGTTTGTAAGGAAATTATGAGATGTTATTTATGTTTTGCTTCATTCTTGGAATATACTACAATGCCATCAATTGACACTAAATTAAATTTTTCTAGATAATTATGTAACACATTATTCACTAGACACATGAATGTAGCAGGCACATTAGTCAACCTAAAAGTTAGAACTACAGATTCATACTGCCCATATCTAGTCCTGAATGTTGTCTTGTTTATGTCGTCATCTTTAATTATTAGTTTATGATAGTGTGTTCTTAAATCAATCTAGGAAAATATAGTAGTTGCTCTCAATTGATAAAATAAGTCATCTATTCTAGGTAGAGGAAATATGTTCTTTATAGTCAATTTATTCAGTTGTTTGTAGTCTATATACATCCTAAATGTGCCATCTTTATTTTTAACAAACAGTACAGGTGCTCCCAATGGAGACACACTTGGTGTGATGTAACCTATGTCTAACAACTCTTGTAGCTGCAGTTTTAATTCTAACAACTCAGGTGCACTCATTTGATAGGGTGCTCTAGAGACAGTTGTAGCTCTAGGTACGAATTCAATTGAAAAGTCAATTTATCTTTTAGGGGGTAAATGGGGAATTTAATGTGGAAACACATCTTTGAATTATCTAATTACTGGTAAATTTTCTACAGCTTATTTTTCAGTTTGATGTCCTAATACCTCCACTTGTACATCATACACTTGACAACCTTTCCTTGATATCCTTTTTAACCGTAATGCAAAAATTTGTCTTATTGATATTGGTCTTGGTTTTCCTTCTACTATCACTAGTTTTCCCTTGCCATCTATAAAGAGAACCGTTTTATCTAAGAAATTAACTATTACTTTCTATTTTTCTAACCAATCAATTCCCACTAACACATCATAGGAGCCTCGAGGAAAAATATTTAAATTCCTCTCCGTTTTACACCCATTTAAATTTACAACAATGTTTGGTAGTTTATGGGTCACTTTTATTTTTGTTCTTGTATCTAATTGAAGTAACGATGCTTGTTGAAATTATTTTGATTTTGATTTTAACTTTTCCACCATCTAAGGATTTGTATAGCTAAAATTTTCTCCTGGATCTATCAAAACAGAAACATGTTGTTCAACAATCATACCTTCAATTTCGATCATGGTTGACCAGTGTTCAGTTTGGCGATCCTCTAGTGCAACACTAATTATTGGAATGTTTCTAGCAACATCATTTATAGTATTTGCCTCTCTCAACACTTGAATATTTTGAATTCGTCAATGAGGATATTCATGTAATAGGTGAGGTTCTCCACAACCCCAACACTTTAATGGTTCCTTCATTTTTACAGTTCCTTCTTTCTTGTTGTTTAAATCCATATTTTTATATTCAGATTATGATTGGGCTAGTTGATTTATCAAGTTTTATTAAAATTCTTCCTCTGATGAATTTTCCCAGAGTTTTTCAAGTATGCTAGCTTTATTGTTTTTCAATTCGAGTCACCTTTCCCTTTTTCTTTCATTTTCCAATTTTTTAGCTGATCGTCTCTGCCTTTGAACTGTTGATAACATAGTATTAATTTCCACATTGATTTATCCATTATCTTGGGATTATCAAATTATATTCTCTCCTTGTAGATAGTAGGTAAGTAGTTTAAAAATTGTTGTCGCTTGGCCGTTTCTTCTCTAATATAAGGTGCATAGTGAAGCAGGTTAGTGAATTTGGTAACAAACTCATCTATAGTGAGTTGTCCCAATCTGAGCTCATAAAAATATTTGTCTTTGTCATCATAATATCTCTCATTCATATATCTATATTTGAATTTAGTTTTAAAGCCTTCCCAAGTAACAATTTTCTCATCTAGTACATGTGCCATTTTGATTTCTTCCCACCACAAGGTAGCATTACCCTATAGTTGGTAAATATCCGATCTAGATTTCAGGTTCCTTCCATATTCATTGACTTGAAACTATTTTACCATATTTAGAAGCCAAGCTTGTGCATATTCCTACTTTTCACCATCATAAGTGGGAGGTTTAATTTTTCAAAATTCTCGTTGCGATTTATTTTTCTTTCTGGATTGTTTTCCAGTTGCTTCACCATAATCAGATCCTTCTGAGTTGGTTTTAGCTTCTTTTCTCTTTCTTCCATGGTCTTCACTTTCGTGACTACACCTTGAGATTGATTCCTTTATAAACCTCTCTTACCCTTCGCTGGCTTGTAGAAATTGTTCATTACTAGTTCTCAGATGAGTCAATTCTTGTTGCATCTCCCTGAACATATCTAGTAACTGAGAATTTTGATCTGGTAGATTTCCCTCACCACCCAGATCTACATACACATCTCCTCGATCACTCATAATGACAACTGTACTTTTTTGCACTAAATCACTGTACACAGAAATTCAATTAGTGCAATTTTGTTTTAATTTAAATTATTTTACAACAACAAATTTTTCGATTTTAATTTCTTATGTGAAGACACATATATGAAGAATGTTTCAACATGGGCTCTGATACCGTCTGTAGAAACTCCAATTACCATAAATTTATATTTTTTATAATTATAACATAATTAGTAATTTGTTGTGAATGAAATTAAAGTAGTTTGTCACTATTCCATGAAACTCTTTCATTATATTTTCTATTGTTATGATTTCCTTCACAACTTATGAATTCAGGAATAACATTTTTCTACTATTTAAGATCCATTTCTTTCTCATCGAATTCATAATTCACTTTCATTAGTGACTATACTTGGCTATAGCTCGTCACCACCTGGTTCTACTATAATTGTATTTCTAATGTTTATACTAAATCTAGTATAATATGGTAATGTTACACTTTATATTATACCTTCACATTTTTATGGTATTCTCAACCCACTTTCATTAACTTTTACCATTAAATTTTTATATGGTACGATGTTGGGCTATACAACACCCCCCCCCCCCCCAAATTGATTTTAATAAATAGGGACCCTTTAGAAATAAATAGGATTTTTTTTTTAATCTTTAAGACAAAAAGTTTAGGAAGAAGAGTTTTCTTGATGATTTTCCGCTTTATTCCTTAGTGCGCATCGCAAACCGCATAACTTACAACTTAGAAACACTTCAATCATTGTTATAATTTGTTTATCGAATCACACTACATTTAAATGATCTAACTTATAAAGAAATTCAGTATAAGTTTTGATTACATGGACCTGATGAGCCAACAAAGAAATAAACATAAAGCTCTAAAGTCCCATAAAGTGTAGCTTCTTGACTTATTTAATGTGTACTTCGCATTTCACAGGACTTAACCAAAAGAAAATTCATTTACCGCATAAAAGTTGCGACATGTGATTTTCGCAGATCATATTTCACAAAATTTATGGGTGACATCATAAATGGTAAAAGTTATAAGTTGCGATATATGAATGAATTATATTTAATTACTCAAGCATGCAAAATTACTTATGTCATATCAAACCAAAATCTGAGATCCAACATCTTAAATTAATAGATAGATATTTCACGTAAAGGTGTAAGAGATTTGATTTGAAATAATTATCAGTGATTAATAGCATTTAAAATAAATAAAGGTTTTGATAGATTCATATCTATTTATACATGTTTGAAATAATTTAAAGACGATTTTTTCTCTCTGTTCCATGTATTTTTAATATTCACTTTCAATAAGGAAACCACTTAACAAAGTGAGGAAAATTGAAATGAATAAGAAAGGCAAAGAGGTTGCTCAAACACCGTCTATTAAAGGCTTATACATGTCTCCCCTATTCTCAGACACCACCCGGGACAAATATTGTGGGAGTTCTTCGTTGGAGGCAACGTATAAGGTTTTCAAGGATGAAAAGATAAAGGTAATAAATAGAAAGTGAGTCTATTTCTTCAGACACAACCAACTTTGATGCTGCATGTTAATTCATCCACAAGATAGCCGCAATTCCAAAAAAATTCCCTTACACATACATGGTTAAGTGGTTAATTCACCACTTAATCATATAATACAAAACATTCAAGGATTCGAAAGGTGAGAATATTGGGTCATTTAGGGTAGAATACTTACAAGAAATGTACCGTCTACCCTCCCCGTAGCATAAATATGTCAAAGATTTTTTGCAAATATTTAAAGAAAAAAATCCAGATCTGATAAAAGTCATAAAGGAATGGAAGGAAGATCAGGGAAAGCTAAAATGTGATAAAATCGGTACGTACCCAATTACCCAAATTCTTTCCCCTTATTTCTATGTTGCCGATATGTTGTGTAGATTCTTTTCAAAACCTGATACCACTAGGTTTTCAGGATATTGGGTCCCATTAATTGACGCAATCATCAAATCCTTAATTCTAAATTGGGAAATAACCTATGTGATAATTTGTCTAGATACATGATGGAGTATAAGAATAAAAAAATTGTTTCATCCAGAGAAATACCTCCATTTTACATTATCACCTATGTCATGGATGCAATCTTCTTTCCTTATATTTTTCCTACCATGGAATGGAAATGGACCACCCAAGACCGTATCCTAATCCGAATTTACCACTGATCCCTTTGGGATTCAGACTACCATCTACATTTTTATAAATTTTTCCATCTATTCATGTTGCATATGCACCAAATGATATTCAATGAGAAAGCTCATATGGTTTCAAAAGAGGCTAGTACATATATACTTTTTGTTTCCAGATGGTTTTTAAAGGACAGTTTCACATATGTCAGAGTAGTTGGGAATTATTCTTATCCCCACATCCTACCATATTATTTCCCTGATAAGTTAATTGCAAGAGAGATAGCTTACTAGCTTGATAATGGTATTTATAAACAACTGAAAGATGCTAAGAAGGTCGTTTGGCCTAATTTTCATTTACAGTGCAGTACTTTTGGACTTTTTGATATTGGCCATACCTACAAAGAGGTTTGAAAGATTAATCTGTTAAAATTTGCAGCAATTCAGAAGAGGATGTGTGATCCAAATTATGTAATTAAATTCTACACCAAAAAACTTAAAATTAAGCCTTTTGTAAAATAAATAGACAAATTTGATGATCTCTTTCAAGGCATGGAAAAATTTTCAGATATAATTAAGTTTTCATCTAGTTAACTCAACCAAGATGATTTGGAAGCCTTTCAAACATACAGAAATAAGAGACTGTAGAAAATTCATCTTGACTTATTAACTATTGAAGAAGTCAACAGACCTACTCCAAGTATCAACTTGGATAATGAAGCAAAAGACATGTCTAACGATGATTCAGGGCAATCAGAGCATCAATCTCACAATTCAGATCATTCTGAAAATGAATCTGAATCCAGAAAGGATAGCCTAGAAAATATAATGGATCAAGTAATCCAGGAGATAGAGATGCAGGAGAAAAGAGAAAGTAGTGGAACAGAGTCAACTTCTCAAGGAGTTCATCGTAGTTAAGATACACTTGATAAATCAGAAAAGTCCTAACCAAATAATTTGGGTAGTGAATGGGATGAGTTTTTTGAAGAAATAAAAACTCCTAAAACCAATCCCAATACTGATGAAGCTGCTAGTTTTCAAACACCTGAACATTCCCAGAAGTTAGCAGAAATTGTTCTTCCACTACAAAAAGTTCCAGAAACTCATGATCGAGATGTCATACTTGCCTACCCTATAGAACAAATAGTATTACAAGTTGAGGAAATTCCTTCTCTAGATATCTTCTACAGTCCTAGTCATAAGGTTGTAGTCAACAGAAATAAAAGGAGAAGAATTGATGAGACAGTCTTAGATCTCAGAAATGAATCCGTTGATGTTTTGTGGAAGGATCCCTTAACTGATCCTATTGAATATTTAACCAAACTATCAGATTTTGTAGGTTCATATGATACTTCCACTGTTGATAAAGCTAGTGAGGTTAAAATTTTGTTGAAGCAAAAGGAAGACATAATACAAGAACTAGAGAGACTGTTAGATGAAGAAAAATATAACTCCAACAAGAAAATGAAATCAAATATGGCCCAATTTAAAAACGATTATGAAAAGCTTAATTTACAACATTAGATACAAATCACTGAGAATCAAGGACAACTGGAAGCCACAATGAGCAGGTTACAAAGCCTTCCACAATTAGGGAGACTCATAAAGGAAGAATTGGATGTAAATGCTAAGTTAAAGCAACAACATGAAGTATTTTTCCAACAAGTTTCTATTATTAACTCTTATTATGACTCAAATGAGATATTGATCCAACAAGTAGTTCTTTAGAAACTTGAATCTGAGAAGCTCGAGAAGAAAATAAATGTGCACATTCATAGCAAAGAATCCAACTCAAGCAAGAAAGCTGATCCACCCCAGGTCGATAAGTTCCACAAGGAGATCTTATTCAAAGATTGGAAGGCACAAATAAACTAGGCAAAGAAAGCAGCAATGAAAACATTAATATTATCAAAGGAAATTACTGAATTTGTATGTGAACAACTGGTGAAAGTAGGGCTTATTAAAGTGTACACGTATGAAGTGTTCTGAGGAGTCAAACAACTAGAAACATAGTGGAAACGAAAGGCATAAATGTAGGATGAAACAATTGAAAAAGTAACTAAGCTTGATCAAGAAAATTATTGGAATTTTCTGATTAAACCTTATCATCAGTACTAGACCCTACAATATTTAATAGATTCAACAAGAAGATCGCAACCAGTACCCTCAAACACAGTATTCAGATCAAGGATTTCATAGCCAACTCAGCTCGAGCCCATGCTAGATATTTTTTAACTTCATGACCAAATCCAAAAGAAAGGGAAAATTTCATAAATCATATGATTATTTTATTTTCCTAGATTGTAGCTTAACTAAGTCTTACCAGGATGGTTGATTGAAACCTCATATATATTTTGTAATAATATATTTTAGAACATAGTTATTTTAGTATTTAAAACCCTCTCATGCATCTGGAGAAGGGTCTAGAAATTTGTCAAAAACATTTTCGAAGAATGCACTATTGTATGTTTTTGATTGCTATGATGAATTAATGGAACATAGTCTATTATCTTTTGAAATTTGAATTTGTTTAACTGATGTTGCACTACTCTACTCTTTAAATTTCATAAAAGTGAAGAGGATCACATCAATTACTATCAGTTTACATGAGTATAAATTCATACATATGGTGCTTCTATTCACTTGTATTAAGTCTTGCTTTATAGATTGACAATCATATTTTTATTGCATTATATATTTGAAACATTATTATAGATGAATGTTACATGCACTTATGTTATAACATTTGTTTGTGATTTCTTATCAAATATATAATCATAGATATGAATGCGATATATTTTTCAAAATTATTCTAATAAAACTACTTTGTTAGAAGTATCATCTTACATAATTTTCATCTCTTTCAACTCTTAAATGATATATATTACTAATAGTTGAAGGATATATCTTTAGATTGCATAAAGGAGGAAACACCCTGGGTACATAGTAGAATAAATAATTTAGATAGATGAATATGATAGATTAAAATCATCCTCCATTTTCATGTTGTATAATCAAAACACCCTCAAAATCATCCTTATTGGGAAACTGGTCCCATCATCCCCAATCAGAGTCACTACACTAAATGGAGAAGGAGTTGCTTCAAGGTCCAGACCGAGTGGTTTTCCCCCATGTTTTGGTAGTGGAATTCTAAGGCCTCAACATTCTATAGCTAGAAGGAGGGCCTTTTGAGTGTAAAGAAATGTCTGATCAATCTAAAGGTCGATATAAGAGTCTCTCTCCCTCTAGATCCCCATCAATTTCTAGAAAATTATCTATATCCTCATCCTTAAAATATGAAGTGGATCATCCTTCTCCTAAGTATCCTAGTGATAATCAACCCATACTATCTCCTCATTCTCATCAAGCTTCCCTAGAAGTTCAGTCCTTGATAGAAAAGTTAGAGAGAGTATCCATTTCTGCTAAAAATCCTGAATCTTCTCAAATATCAGATATCATTATTTCATCTTCTTTACAACCTCAAAGAATATTAACTCGATCAAAAATTCAAAAGACAGGAATCCTTCATTTTGAATTTCAATAGATAATACTCAAAAGAGAATAAAGAGGACTGAATCAGAGTCAATCGCCAATGATATTTTATCCCATTCATCATCACTACCTCCGCTCACATCCACAATTTCCATTCCAACAATTAGTGTTACTAGTTCTAGTACTCAAACTATTATCGCTTCAAGTAGTCCTAGCACTCAGCTTGCCTATTCTTCAACTCAAACTCCATCAATCACATCCACACAAGATCCAATGGTAGGCCAAGTACCTCCACCAAATGCACCTCCATGGACCAATCCAGGGGCTGTAAATATGTCCACTCCTCTTCATGCTCTTCCAAAATATACTAGAAGGTGGTTACGTAAATTCAACCCTGATGATGGTATTTTGGCAGAATAACACATTCATAATTTTATGTTAGCCATCAATATAAAATAAGTAGTTGAAGAGGATTGCAATGTAATATTATTTCCACATACTATAATAGGATCTATAGGATCCTGGTATTTTTCACTGCTTGCCTGCTCTATAACTAGTTGGAATATGTTCGAAGAATAGTTTGTAGCTAAGTTTTTGGATGACAGTGTTGGAAATTGGGTTCAACTCTCCCCATATGTTTTGCGACATGGACTAATCACATCTCATGGATCCTAACTCTTGCGATTGTAGCAAAGACTAATTCCTATAGGTTTTTTTCTAACGGAAATTGTGATTCGAACAAGTGGTATTAGAGCTTCAAGTCTCAAGTTTGAAACTCACCCAAATCGCATTAGGGGGGAGATTGTTGGACATTGCGTTCAATGCTCACTGTGTGTTTCATGACAAGTACTAATCACCTCTCATGGATCATAACACTCATGATTGTAGCAAAGACAAATTCCTGTGGGGTTTTGGTCTAACAACAATCATGATTCCAACAGATAGGACCAATGCTACGCTCATCAATGATTTATCAAATATAAAAGCTAAATTAGGTGAGAATATAAAATATTTTAATTCAATATTTAATAAATTAATCAATAAAATTCCTAGTACAGAAGTTCAAATTGAGTGGTATATTTCATCTCTTGCATCCAATATAGCTAATTTTTTTTATAGAGAAAAACTACCAACACTCGCAGAAAACATGAAGGAATCTCTATTTGTAGAGAAACGTATAACCACTCTTGAGAAAAATAATTCTCAAAAGATTGAAAATATAAAAAGGTATCTTTCAAATACGATTCTAAAAAGAAGTTTGAAAAAGACCCTTTTGATGTGGAAGGTATTCAAAAAGTTTTGAAGACTATTACAAACGAGATTGCAAATATCAAGAAACAAGTCGCTGAAAGTTAAAACTCAAAAAGGACTTTCAGAAACTTCAAGAAAGTTTAGTACTATAATAATCAACCTCCAAATATCATATCTAATGCTGAATCTAATCAGGATACAAAGGAAGAGAAAGCAGAAGAAGATGATGATGAAGAAGAAGAAGAAGTTGAACTAAATGGAATGCGGTACTTCATCCTACCAAATGAAGAACAACTTGAAGATTTACCTATGAGTACAAGGAGCAAAAAGACTACTAAAGAAATGGAGCCAAATCAAAAACAAAAGATTTCAACTTCTGCTAAGGATAAATCAGTAAGAAAAAATTATACTTCAAAGGCTACAGAAACAAGTCTCATTACTTCATATACTCCACCTATGTCTAAGACAATGGTAGTCTCAGACATTACTGAGTATAATGTAGTTGAATATATGAAGAAAACCAGGGCCAATATTTCAATTCACGAGCTTACTAAATTAAATCAACAACATAAACTCTTACTTAGAGACATAAATGTGGTTCCTACTTCAACCTTACCTGCTCTAGTAATAGTACAATATGCTAATGAAATGGATAAGCCACCTTCTCCTTCAACTAAAATAGATGCTACAGACTTGATTATGATAGGTGATCGATCCATCTCTCATACACCTCCATTTCACTATACCTATGAGATCTATTATAAAAACTTTCCTAATTGTTTAATAGACTCAGGGGCTTCCTCTAATATAATGCCAAAATCAGGTTGTGCTAAGTTTAACATAACTCCTTAGAGTTCCCCTGTTCATATAGTACAACTGGATAGAACGAGAGTAAAGGTAGTAGGAGAAAGAAATTCTATTTCCATTAGATTATCATGAAACCCTAAATTTTCTCAAATAATTGATATACTAGCAGTTGACATTCCCGAGTTTTACAGCTTAGTCTCACACCGAGACTAGTCTGAAAAGATTCATGGATATTTTGCAACATACTATTCTGATATGTGGCTACCATATAATGGAACGCCGAATCAAATTTGTGTAGACCGTGAAAATTTCATCAACCATAAAATCACTGATCTTGAAGGAGTAAATGATCCAGTAGCATTCAATAAAAATATTATTGGAAACTACTCGAAAGAGTTGTTTTTGGGAAATTTCAATGCACAACCATCATCTTTCTTTGATAATGTAGCTGTTTCTCAGATTGAGAATTTTTCCCAGATAGATAGTTCCAAGTGTATAAATTTTGTAGATAAAGCAGTAGTTAGTTATTTATTTTTAAATATTTACTTTGATGGTTATAAATCTAAAGATGGTGTAGGAACTGGCTGTATTTTAATAAGCCCAGATGGAGAAAAAACAATGTTAGCCTGCAGACGAGAATTCAATTGTACAAATAATATATCTAGATATGAAGCATTAGTCCAAGGTTTGTACAAAGGCATTGATGTTAATATAAAATATATAAAACTCCTAGGGGATTCAGAAATCATTGTTAGATAGGTAAGAAATACCATTCATTGTAATTTTGGACATTTAAAGCTTTATCAATAATTAGTCCAAGAATTATCCATTCATTTCTTAGCCTTTAATATTTATTTTATACCTAGGATGCAGAATGCTAATGCAGATCTACTGGCTAACGTAGCATTAAAGTTAATTCCATCTCAAGAGTTTAGTCCCGATATATTTTCTTGTGAATTAATTTTTAGACCATATGCTCCTGATAATATTACCAATTGGATAGTATTCAATGATGATTCAGATATCATAGATTTCTTAACATCTGAAGGATATTATGATAGTCAAATTTTGGATGAAAATGAACATGACATTTAGATTAAGAAAGAACAAGATGAAAATCCTATTCCTAAGAATATTATCAAGTTAGAAGACCTATGCAATTTTAAATATATGTTTAAAAGAGTTACTAACTCAAAAACACAAAGATCTACCTTAATATTTGAGTTAGTAAATCTAGGAACTGGCAAAAAAGCTCAAAATGTCAATATGGCTCTTGTTCTATCTTCTGAAGAAATATTATCATTTATTAGGTTATTTAGAATGTACAAAAGTGTCTTTGTTTGGGATTACACTGATCTTAAAACATATGATACTTCTGTTATTCAACATATCATTCCTATGATCTCATAAGAAAAACCTATACATTAGAAGTTGAGGAAAATTCACTCAAATCTAGAAAATCAAATCAAAACAAAACTAAGCAAGCTCCTCATGGAAAAAATCATTTCTCCACTTAGGCATTCTAAATGGGTATCAAATTTGGTACATGTGAAGAAGAAGAATGGCCATATAAGAATTTGTATTTATTTTAGGAATTTAACAAGGCATGCCAAAAGGACAACTTTCCATTACCTACCATGGAACAGGCACTGCAAACAGTAGTTGGTTCTAAACTAATATCCTTTATAGATGGATTCTCGAGATATAACCAAGTTATCGTACATCCAAATGATAGACTGAACACTACATTCAGGACTAAGTGTAGAACTTATGCCTATCAAAAGATGCCATTTGGATTAATTAATGCAGGTGAAGCTTTTCAGAGAGATATGAACACAACTTTTAGGGGGCTCATAAATAAATAAGTGGTTATTTATTTAGATGAAATTACAGTCTTTTCTAAACAAGTAACCAATCATGTGAATGACCTAAATCAAGTCTTTAAGCATTGTAAAAGTTATGGAATCTCATTAAACCCAAAGACATATTTTTTTGCATTAGATGAATGAAAAATATTAGGATTCATTGTGTCAAAAAGAGTTATCTAAATTTATCCTAAAAGAATTGAAGAGATTAAAATAATTCCTTTCCCTCATAACAAGAAAGCTATGCAATCATTTCTTGGGCAAATTAATTTTGTTAAAAGGTTTTTTCCTAACTTTTCAAAAATAATTTTACCATTACAAAACATGATTAAGAGAAAATTAGTCTTTAAATGGGGACATAATGAAAGAGAAGCATTTGATTTGATCAAACAATCAATTGTCAATGCTCCATTCCTGACCACCCCCAATTTTCTTAATCCTTTTACTTTATATAATTTTTCATCAGACACATCATAGACTGTTGTTTTAACAATACATAATGACCAACAAATTGAAGCACCAATATTATTTTTAAGTTCCAATTTGCAAGGTGAAAAACTAAATTACACGTGTTGAAAAGAAAGATTTTTCTGTCTTTAAGGCTATAAAGAATTTTAGGCTATTTCTCCCAAAAAATCACACCAAAATCATAGTTCCATTATCTACAGTGAGACAACTATTAATGCAAAGAGAATTAGGAGAGAAAAGGGCTAACTGGGTTACCGCTTTACAAGAATATGATGTAGAAATTAAACCCTCTAAAATTGTTAGAGGTCAAGGTTTTTGCAGAATGCTTACAGCAACATCCCATCTATCATCAGAAGAAGATTCAAGTACAAATGCACAAATATCAGAGGTAAGCCTCAACGATGCACAATCACAATACGCTAATCTCATATTATATTTGAAGAATAGATATTATCTGACCCAAGTCAGTTACAAAATAAAAGGGCTTTGAGATTAAAGGCTAAGAAATATGAATTAATCAATGATGTATTATTTAGGAGAAACTTTGATTATTTACTATGAAGATGCTTAGAAAAATCTGAAGCAGAGAAAGTTTTACAGGAACTCCACGATCGGCCAGCTGAAGGAAATTTTGGAGGAAATAAGACAACACACAAAATCCTCAATGCAAGTTACTTTTGGCCTACACTTTTCAAAGATGCTCATGAATATGCAAGAAAATTCAAAGTGTGTCAAAGTGCATCTTGAAGACAATGGAAGCCAACCTTCCCATTACATCCAGTCAAGAACGAACAACAATTTGAACAATGGGGATTAGATATAAGCAGTGATATTGTTCCTAACTCTTCCAAAAAACATAGATATATTCTCACAGCTACAGATTACTTTACCAAATCAGTGGAAGAAATTCCATTAAAAGTAGCAAATTCTAAGAATAGCATTTATTTCATTGACCAATATATCATTACTAGGTTTGGCTTATCTATCGCTTTAATGTTTGATACTGCATAGTACTTCTGAGGAACTACTATGATGGAATTTTAAAATTATTACCCAAAAGGAAATGGTTTAGTAGAATCCACGAACAAAAACTTGATTAGAATAATCAAAAGGATTGTTCATCAAAACCAAAAAAATTGGCATAAGTAATTAATATTTTCTCTTTTGGAAGAACAAATAACTCAGAAAGATTCTATTGGCACTTCCCCATTGAATCTTATTTATGGAAAAGAATTTTTTCTTCCTACCAATGTAGTTATTCCCTCTATTTCCTTAGTTAAATTTATTGATGAATCACCTCTTCTTCTTTACAACTTAGATAATGTCAAATTCTTAAATTAGAAGAATAAAGAGAAAAATCTAACCATGCACATGCACATTATCAACAGATAGTGAAAGCCTCATTTGATTCAAATTTTGTTACTCCAAAAAAAATTCAAATTAGTGACCTGGTATTGAAATGGGACAAAGCGCATGAGGAAAAAGGTAAACACACGAAGTTTCAAAAACACTAGCTAGGTCCATTTCAAATAATTGAAGAAATAGGCCCATCAACATTCTTATTGCAATATCTATTAGGCAAAATAAATTCTTTGCCTATTAATGGGAAAATTTTGAAAAAATAGTTTTCATAGGAGGTAACCCCTTCTATTCCATGTATACTAGCATATTTTTTCTTTTCCTTAGAAAAATAAAATTTTCTTAGTATAAATTTTTTGCTTTTAAAATAAACATCTCAGAAGATCTTTCTGGTTTATCACTTATAGAAATAAGAAATGTTAAGGAAATAATTGAAATATTTTAAAGAAAAATAGACTTTATTTTTACTGAATGATGTAATTTCACTGAAGTTATTATTCCTCTGATGAAATCTCATCATTATATAGCATGCTTATTCTGTCATGATTCAAGAAAATAATCCTTAACATAGTAAAGAATATTTTACAGAGAAGCAATCTAAAACTCAACATTGATCCAGAATCCTTAAAAGGACCAATGATTCGACCCATCCGGGAAAAATTATTAATTTTTGAAAGAAATTAAAAATATATTATAACTAGAAAATCTTAAAAGATAAAAATTCTTATCACGGGCTTGTTTACCATGTTCATAGGTAAATAGTTGAACTAACATTACCAATACTTCATACCAAAACAGGGTAATGACTTGAGATTATATCAAGAGGAGAAGGGGTCTTATCAAGAGCCAGCTTGATCAATTTAATTACAACTAGTGAATGGCATTGCCATTATTTGGTTACCAAGCCAAGACATTGGCTTTTAAGTAAATAAAAATATGATGCAAAAAAGAAAAGTTTCAAAAAATATCAACTGTATGGGACAGTGAATCATTGTTGGGTAAAAGGTAACACGGCCAAATGCTTAAAATACTTATTGGAACAGAGGCTCTACCTGTGATAAAAGAGTAAATATTTATAAAGCTAGTCTATAAGAGCCATCTGCTTAATATTTTTGAACTGAGTAAAGACTGATATAGATTCTCATACTTACATATTTAAAAGAGGGATACCTATGAATTGTAATCAAGAGAGATTTTGTTACTTGGTAAGATATTATTTGTTTGGAATCCATTCCTACAACTATTTTTATTTCAAAAGAGTTTTTAGAAATTTCAAAAAGAGAGTTAGAGATAGTTGTTTCTCCCAAGTGAATCGCCAACTGTTGTGCTATACAACAAGTCCCCCATTTATTTTAATAAATGGGGACCATTTAGAAATAAATAATATTTTTTTTTTTTATCTTTAAAACAAAAAAAATTAGGAAATAAAGTTTTCTTTGTGATTTTCCTCTTTATTCCTGAGTGCACATCACAAACTGCGTAACTTACAACCAAAAAGACTTGAAACCTACTAAGTCACGTAGGCTGCGAAATGCGCTAAGCCCTTTCCGAAGTTATATTAAAAAACTTGCAAACGCTTCAATCACCGTTATAATTTGTTTATTGTATCACACCTCATTTAAATGATCTAACTTATAAATAAATTTGGTATAATTTGCGATTAACAGGACCCGAAGAGCCAAAATAGAAATAAACATAAAGCTCTAAAGTCCCATAAAGCACAACCACTTGACTTCTTGAATGTGCACTTCGCATTTCACGGGACTTAACCAAAAGCCAATTCATTTACCACATAAAAGTTGCGACGTGCGATTTTCTTAGATCATATTTTGCAGAATTTATGGGTAACATCGTAAATGGTAAAATCTATAGGTTGCGATATGCGAATAAATGGAATTTAATTACTCAACCATGCAAAATGACTTATGTCATATCAAAATGAAATGCGAGATCCAACATCTTAAATTTATAGATAGATATTTCATGTAAAGGTGTAAGAGATTTGATTTGAAATAATTATCGGTGATTAATATCATTTAATAGAAAAAAAGGGTTTGAAAGATTCATATCTATTTATGCATGTTTGAAATAATTTAACGATGGATTTGCCTCTCAGTTCCATTTATTTTTAATATTTTCTCTATTCACTTGAAATCAGGAAACCAATTAGCAGAGTGAGGAAAATTGAAATGAACAAGAAAGGAAAAGATGTTGCTCAAATGTCGTATACTAAAAGCTCAGACATGTCTCCCCTATTCTTAGACACCACTTGCAATAAATATTTTGGAAGTTCTTCATGGGAGGCAATGTATGATATTTTTGAGAATGAAAAGCCAAAGGCAATAGAAAAAATTTCTTCAGCAAGCGAGTTTGTTTCTTCAGACCTGACCTAATTTGACGCTGCATGTTCATTCATCAAAGGATAGCTGCAATGCCAAAAATTCTCCCTTACATAAACATGGTTAAGTGGGTAATTGACCAGTTAAACATAGAAGACAGAACATTCAAGGATTCGAAAGGTGAGAATATTGGGTGATTTACGGAAAATTAATTATAAGCCATGTACCATCGACCCTCCTCACAAGATAAATATGACAAATATTTTCTGCAAAGATTTAGAGAAAAAAATCTAGATCTGATGAAAGTAATAAAGGAATTGAAGGAAGACTAGGGAAAGCTGAAATGAGATACACTCGTTACCTACCCGATTGCCCAAATTCCTTCTCCTTATTTCTATGCTGCCGGTATGTTATGTATATTATTTTCGAAACCTGATACCACTAGCTTTTTAGGAGATTGGGTCTCATTAATTGACGCAATCCTCAACTCTTTAATTCTAAATTGGGGAAATATCCTATCTGATAATTTTTCTAGACACATCATGGAGTATAGGAATAAAATAAGTGCTTCATTTAGATAAATACCTCCCTTTTACATGAGCACCTATGTCATGAACACAATATACTCTCCTTGTAGTTTTCCTACCATGGGATGGAAATGGACCATCCAAGACCCTACCCCAATCCACATTTACCATAGAGCCCTTTGGGATTCAGACTACTATATGCATGTTTATAAAATTTTCCATGGAGTATTGTTGCCTATGCACCAAATGATATTCAATGAGAAGACCCTAAGGTTTCCAAAGAGGCCAGTACATATATTCTTTCTCTTTATAGATGGTTTGTAGAGGAGAGTATCAGATATGTAAGATTATTTGGAAGTTATGCTTCTCCCCACGTCCTACCATATTATGTTCCTGATAGGTTACTTGCATGAAAGATAGCCTACCATCTTGTTAATGGTATTTCTAAACATCTAAAAGATGCTACGAATGTCGTTTGGCCTAATTTTCCTTTACAGTGCAATACTTTTGCACTCTTTGATGTTGGCCATGCCTACAAAGAGGTTTCAAATATTAATCTATAAAGTCTAGCGGTGATGCCAAAGAGGTTGTATGATCCAAATGATGTAATTAAAAGCCACATCATAGAGATTAAAATGAAACCTTTGCTAAAAGAAATAGACATATTTGATGATCTCTTTCAAGGCATGGAAATTTTTTTATATATAATTAAGTTTGCATCGAGTCAACTCAACCAAGATGATTTGGAAGCCTTCCAAACATAAATAAATAAGATACTGGAGAAACTTCCTCTAGAATTATTAATTATTAAAGATTTCAATAGACCTACTCAAATTATGAGCTTCGATAATGAAGCAAAAGACATGTCTGAGGATGAGTTGGGGCAATGAGAACATCAATCTCACAATTCGGATCATTCTGAAAATGAATCTGAATTAAAAAAGGATAGCTCAGAAAAGATAATTGATCAAGTAATGAAAGAGATAGAGATGCAGGAGAAAAGAGAAAGTAATGGAATAGAGTCAACTTCTCAAGAAGTTCAACATAGTCAAGATACACTTGATCAGTCATAAAAGTCCCAGCCAAATAATTTGAGTAGTGAATGGGATGAGTTTTCTGAAGCAATAAAATATCCTAAAACCAATCCCAATATTGATCCAGCTACTAGTTTTCAGATACCTGAAAATTCCCAGTAGTTAGCAGAAACGGTTCTTGCACTATAAAAAGTTCTCGAAAGTCATGATTGAGAGACCATACTTGCCTACCCTACAAAACAAATAGTTTTAAATGTTGAGGAAATTCCTTTGTTGGATATCTTTTAGTGTCCTATTCATAAGGATGTAGTCAAGAGAAACAAAAGAAGAAGAATTGATGAGACAATATCAGATCTCACAAATGAATCTGTTTAAGTTTTGTGGAAGGATCCCTTAGTTGATCCTACTAAAAATTTAACCAAACTATCACAGTTTGCAGGTGCATATGATACTACATTTTTTGATAAATCTACTGAGGTTAAAATGTTGCTGATGCAGAAGGAATATAGAATACAAGAACTAGAGCGATTATTAGATGAAGAAAAATATAACTCCAATAGGAAAATGAAATTGAATATGGCCCAATTTCAAAATGATTTTCAAAATATTAATTTACAGTATTAGGTACAAATCACTGAGAAGAAAGAAAAATTGGAAGTAGCTAAGTTAAATAAACAACAGGAAGTATTTTTCCAACAAGCTTCTATTATTGACTCTTACTATGACTCAAACGAAATATTGATCCAGCAAGTAGCTATCTAGAAAATTGAATGTGAGAAGCTCGAGAAGAAATTCAATGAACAAATTCAATGGAAAGCATCAGACTTAGGCAAGGAAGCTGATCTACCCCAGACAGATAAGTTCCACAAGGAGATCTTATTCAAATATTGTGAGGCACAAATAAAAAAAGTAAAGAAATCAGCAACGAAAACACCAATATTATCAAAGTAAATTACTGAATTTGCATGTGAACAGATGGTGAAAGCAGAACTTATTAAAGAGTACAGGTATGAAGTGTTCTCAGAAGTCAAATAACTAGAAACATAGTGGAAACAAAAGGAAGAAACACATGATGAAACAATTAAAAAAGTAAATAATCTTGATCAAGAAAATTATTGGAATTTTCTAATAAAACCTTATCATCAGTACCAGACCATACAGTCTTTAACAGATTCAAAAACAAGATTGTAACCAGTACTCTCAAAAGTAGTATTCAAGGGACAGGCCATATCGAGGATTTTGTAGCCAGCTCAGCTGAAGCCCATGCTATATATTTGTTAACTTCATGACCAAATCCAAAAGAAAGGGTGGAATTCATAAACCATATTGGTATTTTATTTTCCTAGATTGTAGTTTCAGTTAGTCTTACGAGGATGGTTGATTGAAACCTACTCTATATTTTTGTAATAATCTATTTTACAACATAGTTAGTTTAGTATTTAAACCCCTCTCATTGATTTAGAGAAGGGTCCAGAAATTTTTCCAAAATGTTTGCAAAGAATGAACTATTGTAAGTTTGTGAAATCTTTGACGAATTAATGGAACATAGTTTGTCATATTTTGACAATTAAAGTTGTTTAACTGATGTTTCACTATTGTACTCTTTAAATTGCTTGAAAGTGAAAAGGAGCATATCAATTACTATCAGTTTACATGAGTATAACTTCATACATATGGTACTTCTATTCACTTGTATTAAGTCTTGCTTTATAGCTTAACAATGATATTTTATTGCACTATATATTTGAAACATTATTATAAATGAATGTTACATGAACTTCTGTTCTAATATTTGTCTGTGATTTGTTATCAAATATATAATAACACATATGAATGCGATATATTTTTAACAATTATTCTAATCAAACTACTTTGTTAAATGATCTATGTTACTAATGGTTGAAGGATATCACTTTAGATCGCATAGAAAAAGAAACACCCCGGGTATATGGTATAATAAATAGTTTATATATATGCATATAATAGATTAAAAGAATTCTCCATTTGCATGTTGTATAATAAAAACACCCTCCAAATGATCCTTATTGGGAAACTGGTCCTACCATCCCTAGTCAGAGCCACTACACCAAACAGAAAAGGAGCTTCTTTAAGGTCCGAACGAGGTGGTTTTCCCCCCATGTTTTGGTTGCGGAATTCCAAGGCCTCAACATACACTTAATACTATATATGTCACTCTTAACATTCATAAGAGTTAACACTATTTATATTACCAATTTCCACCCATTGATAAATATACATTTTAGTTCAAGTAAGTTTATAACTAAACCCTTTCAAAGGACTTAATAATGTCTTTATTATACCATATAGCATTCATGCAAAGTTCTTTTTTATAATTTACTCATTGTATATTTGTAATGTCTGCCACAATATTCTATACTTAACAAACTACGACTTTAGAAAGAGAATTGTAATATATATGTCTTATACTTTTTCGCTTCCACATTTAATACGAATTGATCATTCGTAACGTTGTTACTTTATGTCAATCATTTTGGTATTTTATTGAGTTTATTACATGTATGCACTAAGGTAACGTATTACTCTACCAATTTTTAACTTATGATAGCGATACACATATTACCTTAACACGTATAATATAGGAACACGCTAATCCTAATTTAATATAACGATATGCATTTATGTGTTTGGGGATTTGAAATTATGATCCGTAGATCTCCAGGTCATAAGTTTTAATATGTTTGTAGATTCAATATTTTCATATTTATGATTGTACTCTAGTCATTAAATTAATCACATGGTTCCAAAGATTATTCTAACCTTTGTTTGCATAGATTACTGCCACATTGACGGTCACGATGGGATCGTATGTCTGTCTTGGATTATCTCACAGACTAAACCCTATTCCCATTTCTCATTTTCATTTTTTCAAATTTGGCTCTTCAACTTTGGTTTTCCATCAAACCCTTGTTTCATATTCTTCCATGTTGTCCATCCGATTCTCCAGCATTATCACACAGAGAGTCTATGGTATACCGTAATTCTTCATTATCAAGTGGTTCACATTTGCTTTAGGTATGTTAGTATAGTTTACAATTTTGTTATTAACGTTTTTAGAAATGTTTCCTCTGTAATATTTGTTTATTTGGAATTCAATTTATTTCCTTCATTTTAGTATTCTATTCAACTAACCTATTTCATTTTGGTTGCAGGAGTTTCATTTTATTTGAGACTTTTAAATTGTCTTCCCTAAATATTTCAGGAGGGAGTGAGGTATATTTGTTTCCCACCATGAACAGGTACAAACTTACCTTTCTTAATCTTCATATTTTTTACAATTTCTAGCACTGTAGGGTTCCTACAGTGCTTTTATTTCCTTGCATTACCAATTTACAATGGATTGAATCTTAGATTTACTTATCTATGATCTCTATGTTGAAATTGTTATACTATATAGTATCTACATTAATACAATAACGTAGCTGTGATTCTATGTTGGACATAACAGTATACGTATTTTCTTTCAGATTAATTACTTGTTAAGATGGTTTCCTCACACATTACTATATGTAAAATTTTCCATTTAAGATTAACTCGGTGACTTTGAAATCTGGTTTGACTTATACTATTGAATGTACAGTGTTGTCTTATGTGAATTTTTTGGTTTTTTTGTTGAAAATAAAACATCATTGCGCAACTTTGATTTTTCCCTAATTTAATCTGAGGAGCGTATGTTGAGCTTGGTCATTTTTACATTCTCCAGTATACATCATTGGTTTTCATTTCGATTATTCTAGCTTATATGTGTACTGTTGTTCAATTTTCTCGTTAACGAGATTTCACTGTTGGGTTTCAAATCAATTTCAATTCCTCTCCAATGTAACTACTGCCGAGAGACATAATAGAATTAGAGAAATTTTATTTAGGTATTCTCTATCAATATATTCATTTCCACTTAGACTCTCTATAGAAATTTGGTATATTTTTTTATTTGTGAATTAACCAATTTAATTTGCATCAAATCTTATATCTTTGGCATCGTCGATTTATCTACAAAAAAGTTGATTTTTGATTGGACTCAAAACTCCTCATTTCCTCATGAGGAATTTTGAGTTTCGTTCTGTTTTTAATACCCTTCATAGCATTCTTATGTTCATGAATTTAACCTTTCTATTGACTTATTATATTTTATTTGGAATTAACACTACTATTTTACAAATTTATATTCTATATGAAATTCTCATCATTACATTTATATATCTGTTTGAGAATAGTATGAAATAATTTGAGGATTTTATTAATTTCCTCAATTTAATAAAATCATAATTTGTATGGGAACAATAAATAAATTATACACAATTCCTCATAATTTTAATAGGCACTATGTTGACGAGACTCAAGGTAATATTTGTCCCTCTCGTAATATAAATTTCCTCTTTATCTTATGTTTCATCAAATCATTTCCCTTAAGCATTTTTCTCATATTAATATGCAGGTTTACTGTGACTGTGTAATATAACACAAATAAGTAATTTTTCCATATTTAATTATTCTTGTCTCTTATCTATATGTTATTTAATTTAATTAAAATTAAATATATTTGTAAACATACTAAATCATGTGTATAATTGTATGTGCATGTACTCGATTTCCTTCAATGCACAGTCTTATAATTTAATTTATAATACTGTAAATTTTGGGAAATTCAATATGTCATTCATTGATAGTATAATTTGGTTTCTTCTATACAGTTTGGTCCATATCTCTTTGAATAACTCATCCTCTTGAATTTTGAACTAGATTCAAACTGCTTTTTTGTTGTAACTATCTAGTTTGGACCATGGACTCGGTCTATAATTTATGAAATAATTAAATTGTAAATTATATATAGAATAATATTATGATTTAAATTATTGCAATATGATACAGTGTATTCAACCACATAATTTTGAGTTATATTTCTTTACTGCATATACTTTATGCTATGTGACTTTGGGATATTTGTTGAGCTAATGAAATAATTTATCTATATCCAAAATATTGTAATTATCTTATAGTAGTATATCTTACTTGGAGTTTACATATTCATGTTTACCAAGAGAAAGGAATTTTCCTCTTTATGTATAAAATTTACTATTTAATGTTATTAGTACACAACTGATAAATACACTAAATTTAACTTCTTTCCCATGGATTTATCTATGTTTTCTATGTATACAGTATTAAGGTCTACAACCTAACCTCAAATTTAAACCTGTTATAGGGGCTTAGACATTCTGAGAGTTAGTTTAATAAATTCTAATTGTCTATGTAACCATACAAATCAACTATAATTTCTATAGTTTTTGTCTGTTAAATACATCAGACTGTCTAAATAAATCTTATATAGAATTCAATTATGCATAAAATTAACTTTTCTACACATTTCCATGTTCTATAATTAAATCATACTTCAATAAAAATAGATAATTTCAAACTTTCTGTAACAATAAAATTCATAACCCATAAATGAATTATTTTTTGAATAACAATTTTGGTAACACTATTTTCCACCCAACCTTGAGCTTTCTCTCCATAGCTCCCCCCAAGTAGAGACCAATTTCTCCAAAGTGTAGATAACCTATTGTCTACCCTGGAAAGGTTTGTTTACCCTTTATTTCCCTTCAGCATGTTTCCATAACTGCGTCTAGTTAATCAGGATGTTGTTTTCCTTTTCTCTTAGGCTTTCCTTCTTTTTTCCATAGAAGTACTTTAAAACTAGCTTTTTCCTTTTTCTAGTTTTATTTCACCTCTTCTCAGTAACTTTCCATTTTACTGAGGAATATTTTTAGGCTTTTATCTCTAATTTAATATTTTAAATTTAATTTATTTTCTGTAAGGATTTTTGCAGAATCTCGGAAAGTCTTTGGAATCTTATCCATCCTCATGGATTTCAAATTCTGGTCTCCATTCCATCCTCATGGATTTCAAATTCTGGTCTCCATTTCTACTATATTCTTTGCACAATAATTCAAATTCCACATTGATTAAATTAAAAAAATAAAATATGTGCACAATAAATGTTCTCCTTTAGGCCCTCTCAATATTTAGGATTTCTCAACTATCTAATAAAAGCAAAAAAAAATAGGAAAATTACATGAACATAGTACTTCTTCTTTCTACCCAACCCTTTTCCCCATATACGTTTACGAAAATTCTCCATAACAAAAATTTTCAACTCCTTTCTATTTGTGGGACATGCATTGATGTAAAAATTCCATTTTTTCATCCATTTGTTGTTTTCTCTCATCCATGATTTCTTTATTTCAGTCACACCTTCATTGAAGATAACTTTCAGCCATCTACATCCTCCAATTTTCTTAATTCTTTCTAGATACTTTATAAGACACACCATAGAAATTTATTTGATGGGAGATCCTCCTGTTTCACTCAGCATTATCTCATAATGAGTTAAACTTTTGATTTTGAACTTGCTCATGATTAAGTGTTGGAATTTGCGAAAATAATTTTATCAATTATTTCAAGTGAAACTTGGATGAATATTTGGGTAGGCATGGTAGTTGTGTGGTTATCAAAACTTGTCAATTCCATGAAAATTTAATAAAATCATGTAAGACTGAATGGGCAGAGTTTGACCAAAGTAGTCATAATCAAGTTTAGTTAGGACTCCTTGTATAGAGAAGTGTGCGGACGTGTTGACCAAAAAAGTGTTGAGCGACTTCCAAACCCAACCTTCGGGGATGGTCCTGGTTTGGTCGGGGTGTGACATTGGTTTGCATAGTCTAAACCTTAATATATCTTTGACCTCGACTATCAACTTTGTTCAACCCTACAACTAGTCTAGATCATCAGGTATGTTGGTATATTGAGTGTGGAATATTATCGCCGACCTCTGACATACTTGAGTACGAGTGGCACACCCAATGTAACCTCTCGCCCTAGTTTCATTATAATGATTCGCTATGCTTATAATTTTTGAAAAGGTTAAAAGGGGCAAGAGGAAGTGTGTTATCAAGGTATTTGTAACACTGGAAATCCGCCCATGTCATAGCCCTGCTAGGTCATAGTTTGATCAATATGAGAACCTAATTATTGATGTCCCAAATGGGAGATTTGAGTGAGCCATTTCTAATAAATGAGCAAATTATGTCCTTATCCTCAAAGTTAGAGGGCATATGACCGTTTGAGCATAATTCCAATGAAAGGAAAGGAATAGAGGGAATTATTAATACATTTTGGGCTACTTAAGTTTATATTTTATGATCCAAAAGGAAAAAAATATTTTGTGGGTAAATATATGATTCACGTGGATTCAGACACCCTTAGGAGACCAAGAGGGCTCAGAAATGGTCAAAATTTAAAGTGGTTAGAATGCTTTTGAAAAAAGATCATATTGAACTGCACACCACTCCTAATTCCAATGGTGTGAATGATTCTCTAATCCAAGCCCGTATGGAGAAGTTAGAGGGAGTCAAAGTTTTATTTGAATTTGGTAAGTGGGCTAGGTTTAAATGTCCCACAATTTGACCATCAACTGGCAGGAAACCTAGCACCCAAGAGCTGGAGAAATTGTGGCCTTATTAAGTTTCCCACTATCCCTTATTTTGAAAAAAATTGAAAATAAATAAAACGAAAAAAAACATATAAATATAGGGGTGGTGGGTTGGCACCCCCGCATGGATCCATATCATCGCATATATTAAGATGTAATTGGTTCAACAGGCCATAACCCCCACCGAAACCCATGGGAAATGTATTAACATAAACAATGGGCACAATGGGTAGACCACCTCCAGCGGACACGACCCACGCCACCATTCCACTTTATATATATAGAAAGTTCGAAGTCAGTGGGAGTTGATCCCATGACTGAAAAACTAGCCTCGCCCATGTGGTGGCTCCACTATAACATATACTATGTATCCTATGGTTCGTTCATAAATTACAAGCAATCACAACCAAAAATTTTCGAAAGTAGGGGTCGGTGGGGTTAGCACCCCCGAAATATTGCCTCTATTTTCATCACCTCACCGTTAGACCAAAAAATACATATTGTAAAATCCGCCACAAATTTATATAATAATCATATCCTCCATTTGACGAGGAGGGAAGTAGAGCGGAATAGATAGTAGGTTTGAACCATGAGCCATGGAGACGGTGGAACCATGACCAGGGAAATATTAAGGGCATTTGAAAGATTCCTTGCAGTCCAGAACTTTCCAGAGTCAGAATTGACAAATTTTATGTCGATTTTACACCTCTTCGTGACAGGAACTCAATGGTGATGTTTGTTTCAGCAGTATAGCTTCCCCATTTTTCATCCATTTTCCATATTGGACTGATGGTGTCAGATTGCCAAGTGCAGACTTTCGATTTTATGCCTCTCGACAACAGGAATTCAATGGTGCAACTATATTTAGCAGCTGAGCATCCACTTCTTCTGCCAACTTCAGGGGTTGAGGTATGCGCAATATTGATATCATGTGTAACTTTTATCATTTGGTCTGAGATGTGATATGTTGTTTAGATCTATTATTAATGTATATTGTGGGATATATGTTTATAATTCATGTGTATTATCCATGTAGTTTTATGATCCCTATGTAACCCTCTTAAAGGGATCCTCATCACGACATTATGTGAGATTATGTCATGATTGATAGGAGGCCTATTGTGAGTGAGAGTTCTTGTAGTGGAACATGTCATCAAGAGACGAAACACTCATGTTGAGGACATATATCCTTGTATGATAGAAAAAATAGTCCATGTACATCATCACCACTTCCAACACTCTATGAAACGGCCTACCCCATTTTGACACCATGCCCGGCGACGTAGTCCAAATTGGACAATCTCTGCTATCAACATATCGTGTTCTTATGCTGTTGAATGTTGTCTTATTTCCTCTTTATTAAAGAATAGGTATGTGTTGTTTTAATGCTATTTTCAGTGAAATTATTACCACATCACAGAAGTAAAATATCATGGGTAAATCCTGTAGTTGACGGACCCAGAGCGAGATTGTATTAGGGCAGTCTTCTCACTGATGTGATTTGAAAGCATGAAAAACGATTGAAGGTGCATCAATGGAGGATGGAAAATACATGTACGAGGCCATGCTCATGATATCCAAGTTGCTGAACATATTTTACAATGCTTATAAGAAGGCAATACAGGAAGAGGAGAAAGGAAGATCATAAAACGATGCTTCATGCACATCTTCTAGTGTTTATGCATATTTTTCATCACCTTCATCGTCTTCTCATCATTCAAATGAGGATATCAACCACATTCTTTGGGAAGAGAAGGTTGAATTAAGAAGACTACATTGAGAAGACAAAGAAGAGAAACATAGATTGTAGCATTAGTTATGAGTCGCAGACGAGGCCTTGGAGAAGTTGAAGCGCAATGAAGGCTTAAATAATCATTCACCACATGTTTCTGAATCAATAATTGAGGTAAAAAATAATGATTTCTCTTCAGTTTCATCTTCACATGCTATTATTTCTATTAGATATGTGGATATTCCTATTACAAGAAATAGCATGAGACTGCTTACCAAAATGGGTTATAAAGGAGGAGGACTTGGTGTTAATGGCCAAGGCATAACTCATCCATTGCAGGTTATGCAGGGACCCTGATTTGACACAGGTTTGTGATACACTAAAGGAAATTTCTCAAAGGTTTCAAAAGCTTCCAATACATGGTTGAAACCATTGGGGAATGAGAATGATGGGAACATGTCACGATAATCCTATGAAAATGCACATTGCAAAGAAAGAGCTGAGGCAAGATATTATCACCATGATTGCATCAGAGACCAAAAAGAAAGGTATAACAAATCTTAGTATTATAATTTTCATTTCTATTACAAGCATGTCACTAACGATGAACATAAATAATGGAGTCAAAAAACATGTATTTTTTGTGGATTACATATCCATGTATTTGAAAAGTGCTGGAAAAGAATGGAAACAAAAAAGAGGATGAGGCATGAAAGGCCTTCTCCACCACAAGAAAAAGAAGAGGCTAAAGCAGGTTTGGAGGAAGAAGACTCATTGCAATCATTGCGAGAGAAGTGGCCATCATAGAGCCACATGTTGGAGGCTCCATCCAAACTAGCGTCTCAAGGGAAAATTATCCACACATCGAACCATTTGGAATAGTTTCTCAACAAGAGAATGCTCCACAGAGAGATGACCCATTCACTTTGATAAGTGAGATATGGTTTTTCTAGGTGTGGTAGTGTGTCATGGCCTTACTTTGTAAATCATATGTTGCAACTTCAAATGTAATAGTGATGATGTGTTTTCCATCACTTGTTAAGCAACAATGATGATTTGGTCTTGTATAGATAGTTAGGGTATTGATTCCATTTTAATGTAAACTTCAACACAGAGTATGAGTTATAAACTCATGACAAGTATGGGATGCTTGGGTCATAGTTGGTCATGTAATTAAGCATGTAATTTTCAAATATTTTACCACAGGTTGCAGAGGATGTAGGTATTGGCTCATCACTTATGCCTACGAAGAACAGAGGTGAAGGAGAATGAAGGGTGACCTTTCATGCCACTTGTGGTCAATACAAGGTACAAAGCAGCTATAGATTTTTTCCATGCTTGTGGTGGACCAAAAGCTCCTCAGTGGGGAGGATTGATCCAGGTGGCGCCAGACACCCTCAGGAAACCAACAGGGCTTGGAAATGGTCAAAATTCAAATTGGTTAGAACTCTTTAAAACCAGGTTCAGATTTAATTGTTCATTGCTCTGATTCCAACTAATCGAACGGGTCTCCAATCTGAGCCCGTATGGAGATGCTAGAGTGACTAAAATTTTTCGTAAAAGTTGGGTAGTGGGCTAATTTTAAATGTCCCATAATTTCACCATCAATTTCCAAGAAACCTAGCACTCGAGAGCACGTGAAATTGTGGCCTCGTTAAACTTCCAAATAACTGTTATTTTGGAAAAGAATGAAAATAACTAAAACGTGTTAGCACCTGATCTAGACCCCAGGCTAAAAAAGGGAAAAACAGGGTAGCAACTAAACCACGCTCAGCCTTGTTGCTAGCGCTAAAAGGGCAGGAGAGGGCTCTCTCCGTCAAAGGATAAACAACAAAATAGAATAATGAATCTGATATTAGGCTAGGTAAAATGATGAGAAAAAGGTTTTTAATTAAATGAATGAATCTCAGGGATGTGTGGGATAAAAAATGGGACAGTCGAAACTGGGGAATCAAATCAGGACACAGGGTATTTCATGGGGCAAGATAGGGAGGAAATTTTAGCAATTAAGGTTAAATACGATGGAATGGAAATAATAGTGAGGAGTTGAAAAGGGCACAAGAAATTTATCCTTTTCAAACAGAAGAAAAACACAGGGTATGAAAGGTTTCCCAAGGCAAGGCATAAAAATGGATCCTACCTTTCTATCTTGAAAGCATTCAAAAGGAAATGTTTATGGTTGAGGGGTGAAACATAACAATTTACATATGAAACAAAGGAGAGAAACAAATGCTAAAACTCATACCACATGGATCCCACAAATCAGAGCTACATCTCCTATTAATTCCCTGTCAAACTATACAATGGAGCAGAGATATTTCTTTCCACACCATTCCCCTACTTCTGAATTACAAGATCTTTTTCAAATGATTTACAATTACAATAAATAAGCTGAAATCTGGGAACATAGATCCACGAAAAGAGAGAGTTGTTTAACAACTCAGAACTAAAATCTGAATATGGAAAAGAGGACCAACGCTTTGCCTCTGAAAACAAGGAACATCAATACATTTTGACCCTTTGAAAATTCATTGTTATACTGAATGAAGAAAAAAAATACGCAATCCAAAAACAAATTTCCTATTTTGCTGCCGTTGAAAAAACTCTGTTTTTAATACAAGCTTCTCAGCCTTTTGACTTTTGACTTTTCTTTCCATTGTTTGTTTGAGAAAACTGACACTTTAATAAAATGTTGTTGAAACAAAATGAAATGAAATTATGCTTTTGGTGAAGGGAAAAATTAAATTTGAATGGGAAAAGGGAAGGGAAGGAGGTGGGGTTGCATTATAATCACAATCGGAATGGATAGAGAAGAGGGATATAATATAATAAAACACTTGCAATTCATGTTTTCAATGGTATCATCACAATCGGGATCATGGTTGGGAAATATACAATATCAACATTGTAATATGTTATGTGACAGTGCCATCGCAATCGATGATCGAAGGAGTGGTGTAGGGCAAGGACTTCCAATGCGATGAATAAGGCCTGATGGGTAATTAACCATAGAGTGAGAAATCCTTTATAAATCGAAATCAAATGAAGTTTAATATTTACAAAGAAAAATGGCTATTTAAGTGTGAAAAGGCAGAGGGAAATATGATGGGACCGCAGTTTAATCGGCATCAGGGATCGGAAAGGAGCGGGATAGGGTGATACATATGAAATCGCTGATGCGATAGCTGTGGGCCGTCGAATGAGATTGGGTGATCAATGGCTGAGAGATAATCTGAGGGTGTTGATCGGGGGATTTACAATCAGGAAGGGGCTTTTGGAAAGCACTGATGAGGATGCTCCGATTGGCTGGGAGCCATCGGATCAAATGAAAAGATCGACAGTCAATACGTACATCAGGGGGTTCCATCGGAAACAATCGCATCGATGTTTTGGGAAAGGGCCAATCGGGGCACTCATTTCAAATTTTACGATGCGACGGAAAGGGGAAGGGACTTGGGTTTTATAATATAAAACCTTTGAGTTTTATTATAAGGTTTCAACGAGATGGAGGGGAAGTGGTTTAAACGACGGGGATTATATAATAATAAACTTTGATATGTTTATTATAGATTTTTAAAAGTATAGTGGGGAAGTGGTTAAGTTTAAATCACATTTGTGTTTTATAATGTGATTTTTGTAATTGAAAGGGGGGGGGGAAGGGATTTAATTAAAGGAAATATAAAATTTTAACAAAATGAAGTTTTAGGAAAAGTGGGAAAAAGGGGAAGGTTATGGAATAGGGGACCTTTACTCCACCTAGGCATAAATTTCAATCCAGAAGTCAGTTTTGAGAGTGCACTACACTGTTGGAAAGCTCTTTCCAAGCTCTTTCTGATGGATCTACTTGGAAGAATATTTAGCACCGAACATGTTGTGGAAAACTTCTCTTAAGGTAGGGTGATGACTCTGTGGAGAAAAAAACTTCTGAATTGTGACTTATTACATATGCTGACATAAAATTACATAATGAATGATAATAAAGGGAAAATATCATGTTTTCACCTCAAAACATGGTTTTGAGCTGAAAATTACATCAAATTAAATAAAATATATCTTTTATCTTCCAGGTGCTGTGACTTTGAGTTTATTGACTTCCTCTTGAACTTGTTGATATTTATTGGCATTTGACTCATTAATTTGACCATGGTGAGACCCTAGAAACTAATGAGACCCATCCTATGACCTACTGACATGATTTTTAGAATGAAAGTGACTAATGACTGAAGACCACGGAGAGGAGAATCAGCAAGTACCTCATGAGGGAAAAATGATGAAAAATTACTACCATCAATGAATCCATGACCTAGCGGAATGGTGAAATTTATTCGATATGAGACACCTAATATGAAAATGAAAAAGAGTAGTTTTGATCACTGATGGCAGTATGATTAGACTGACACTAACAAAATGAAAAAAAAAATACAAAAATAGGGGTGGCGGGCTACCACTCTCGTCACCCCCACATGGATCCATATATTAAAATGTAATTGGTTCGGTGGGCCATGACCCCTGTCGAACCCCATGGACAATGTATTAACATAAAAAATGTGCACAATTGGTGGAGCACCTCAGGTGGACCCAACCTGCGCCACCTCTTCACTCTATATATATACGAAGGCCGAAGCTGGTGGGAATTGAACCCATGGCCAGCAGACCGACCCTGCCCACATGGTGGCTCCACTGTAACATATACCGTGTATCTAATAGATTTTTAAGAAATGGAAACCAACCCAAACGAAAGATTTACCAAGGTGGGGGTCAGTGTGATTGAAACCCCTGCCCTCCCACCTATATTTCCATCACCTCACCGTTAGACCAAACAATACACATTTTAAACTTTTCCACAAATTTATATAAGAATCATATCCACCATTCAACTAGGAGAGCAACTAAGTGGAATAGAGAGTAGGGAGGAACTATGAGCCATGGAGATAGCGGAACTATGCCCGAGGGAACGTTGAGGGCATCAACAAGATTCCTTGAGTTCCAAAACATGCCAGAGTCAGAATTTGACAAATCGTATTTCGATTTTACACACCTCGGTGACTAAAACTCAACGACGACGTCCGTTTTAGCAATATAGTTTCCTATTTTTTGTCCATTTTCCATATTAGAGTGACAGTGTCAGATTTCCAAGTGTATATTGCCGATTTTCTGCCTCTCGATGCCACAAATTCGATGGTGCAGCCAGATTCAGTAGCTGATCATCCACTTCATCAACAAACTTCAAGGGCTAAGTCATATGAAGTACTGATATAATTTTCCTCTTTTATAATTTGTTATGAGATGTGATATGTTGTTTAGATCCTTGCTTGATGTATGTTGCGAGATCTATGTTTCTACTTCATGTGAGATGTATTCACCATGAATTTTTCAAATCCTTATGTAACCTTGTTGAAGGTATCCTCATCATCACATTGTGTGATATTATGTCATGATTGATAGGATTTATATTGTGAGTGAGAGTTGTTGGACACCTAATCCTCTTTGGGTAGGTGTGGAAGCCGAACAACCATAAAGGAGTCCAAGTGACCTTGGAATTTTGAATCCAAGTGTCACCCCATTTTACTATAAATAGACATCTATGGGTAATGGGAAATCAATCAATGCTTATCTTTCTCTTGTGTGTGTGTTTCACCATGCTTGTGTTTAACATGGTATCAGATCAAGTCAATCTACTACGTCCCAGATGAGCAACTTGATTGTGTGGCCTTTACGTCTATTTTGTTGTCACACCTCCCTAGCCTCTCCTTGAATAGTGTTTGCCTATACAATTATGAAAAATAATTCAAAGATTCTTTGTGCCATATCTTCCCTTCAGCGAGGTTCGTTCCTACATTGGTCAAATTAGAACCATTAATTTTAGTCGTTTTTCTGCATTTGTGAAGAGTTGTCCCTTTTTTAGCTACCTCCTTTCCTGGTCATTGGTAGTAAATAATATCAGTTTTCTAACTCAGTCTTTGTCATTTCAGTGCACTATACAATCTTCCTAGACCTGTAGCATACATTTCTTATTCTCCCAAATGTTGCGCTTCATACCTAACACTCCTCTACACCTAGCTCTCCTCTTCACCAAACTACTCTTCTACACCACTCCTCTATTTCAAAAATATAGTCATCGAATCCATGCATATCCTTCTACAAAGAATATACACACCATTCATAACATGTTTCATCACTGCTCGACCCTTGGCCCTTCTCGCTCAACACATGCAAGCGTTCACTGGCCCTCCACCAACCTCACACTATGCATATCTATACTTGCCCGCAACCCCTATCTGCTCTTCGCTCTTCCCTGCTTTGAATATTGCTAGCCTCCTCCTTCCTGACCACCATTGCTAATTAATTTACCTGAGGTGCTACCAACCTACAAGGTAAAATCTCCTCGTGATTTCTTACACATAATTCCCAAGACAAAATCTTCAACTCAAGAGTGAATATTATCTGTAACGGACCATTTTGTACAAAGTGTAGCTGTTCAAAGAAATTTTATTGTGTGTCTTGTCCATATTACAGTACCATTAACCCTGAACCGAGTCTACATTCCTGCAGCATATCCACAAAGAGAATTTCATCTATCACTCTAATGAAAAATCTGATCTTGCACAATCTTGGAAGTACTCTTCATGCCCACATACTCCTCGCATTTTCCTATAACACCCCTAGTCCTATGTTTTTTAATGGACATGTAAATAATTCCAAAAGGGAAGCGTACCCGAAATGGATAACTAGAGAATGGATTATTTTTAATTAATAAAAATAAATGGAAAATTTATGTGTGCTATATGACTAGATTGAGATTGGAGATCCTAAACCTTGATCCATGAGGATATGGATAAGGTTATACTTTCCCAAAACCTTTCAGAAATCCTTGAAAGTAATCTTACTAAATTAGATTGGGAGAGAAAAATCTAATTTCCCCAATAAAGAGTAAAGTAATTGGGAAGAGGAAGAAAAGTTGGAAAACTGGAAAAGACATCTTTAAAGTACCTCATAGAGAGAAATCCTAAGCAAAATAGGAAGAAATCATAATAAAATTTTTGGACGCAGAAATTGGAAAAAATATTGGGGAAAGCACAGCTTAAATAAGCTACTTTAGGATAGACTGAGAATAGTCTATTACTAGAGGATCTCAGCTCGGGGGTGAATTCTGGAGAAAAACGAGTTCTATGGTTGGGAGGACTGGTCATAACAACTGGTATGCACATGCAACTACCTTAAATTTTGTAAGGATTAGAAATTTTATATGTGCAAATATGTGATGAACGATATGAATAGTAGAGGATACTAAAATTCATTCTGGAAAAATTTAGTTGTTGAATAATTTTTAGTTACTTAGCTAATTTATTTCTATAGATTTAATAGATTTATAATACCAAGGTATTTAGAATCTGTAATTTTGCATAGAAGTTATTAAATAAACCCAATCTACCAGAATGTCTAAGCCTTAAAGCTTAAATCTGGATATTAGTTCTTCTCTCATTAATTAAATTCTAATTATAGAACAGATTATACTAATGGGATTTCCGACTGTTACCTATATAAGCACAGTACAAAATTTCAAATGAAAACAAAACTGAATAGTATAAATGTATTTATTTCTATATACAATTATCAGAATGAGTAAATGAATTTAAGTACACTAGAAAGGAAAGAAATACAATTTCTAATTATATTAAAAAATGAACAATAGCAAAAGTTATACTATGTTGTGTTAAAAATACTTAAAAATTTGTCCTAGCAGAAGGACAAAGGTGAAATTAGAAATTGAATAAAACTAGGGAAGATAGCATTATATAGGTTCTCCTACTATAACTGTAGGTGTTCTTACCATCTTTTCCAGTAAATAGGAAAACCATGACAAAAAGAAATAATTTCAACTAAATTAAAGCATTTGAAGACATTAATAGCTATAATGATAAGTGTCGATGAGAAACAAAGTGGATACTTAAAATCAACCATAAGTTTTTTTGTACAACTGATATCGCTATGTTATACACTACAGCAATATATCGATATGTCTCATAAAAATATACATTGCTTCCATTGTAGCGGAAATCTCCCAATTTAACAAAGAAATAAATTCTAGTATATATATATCCAATTATGTATGTATATATCCTTGAACAAAGAAAACTTTGGAATTATTTTACTTCAGGTTAGGTTTATACAATATATATGAAAGTATCAGTCCATGGTTGGGAAAAATTACCAAAATTTAATTAAGTATTGTCATTACAGAAGCGAAATGGTATATCTGAAAAACATCTAATGGACTCGTGAGTCTTGAAGAACCAAAGAAATGGTTTCGAAATATGAAAGGGTCGATTTCAACCTATTACCAACCCATAGAAGAGTAAACATAGGGATCAATCATAGAAAATAGGACTCGATATGAGATCTTATGAACTTTATTCGAAATTTAATGAGTCAAAATTGAGTGATAGCTGCACATAAATGATAAACAATTAGCAATGCAAGGAAGTAAAAAATATGAAGTAACTACAGGAAATATAAAACTAGAATTTAACTCTCGTTACCTCGAAAGGGACTCGAGAGAATAACCAACAAGGAAGAACCTATGAAAATAAATCCGGACTAATAGGTATAAAATCCAATGATAATCGGTGAACTGAACAATAGAAGGAAGTTAGAGAGGTAAAAATCTTGCTTATAGTAAAAATGAGATGAATCTACTAAGAGACTAAAAATAGAAGAGAATCTAAGTCTCTGTCTGCATTTTTGACAAGGGAAACGAGAACTTCTTCATAACCCTAGATATTAATGTGGAAAAATCGGCATTCTAGGCAAACAGCTAGGCACCTCAATGTGAGGGGATCTTGTAAAATTTCCATGGTGCTACAATACGAGTGGGAAAATGAACCCTAAACTAGTGAAAATGAAAAGCGATGGTTTAGAAATTGGGAAATATGGAAATGATTCATAAGAGATAAAGTAAATAATCTTCAAGATTTACAATAGTAGATTTGATTCAAAATTGAAAGAAAAACTATTTAAATTTCTAGGAAAATAAATAACAAAATCGAACCATAAGACAGGTAGACTTCCATCTTCGGCGTTTCATAAAAAGTATTTAATTTAATATCTCATAGGGAAAAGCATCCATACAATAATTACGAATCTATTAAATGAAACTAACATAGAAATCGTTCCCTTGTTAATTAAAGCTGTATGCAGGGGAAAACAAAAATATTCACTCCCATTTACATAAACATCACGCAAGATTACAGACATAGAATATGTAATAAATCATTGACAGTAAAACAAATAAAACCAGTGTATAATTATATCTATGGAATTATAAAGAAGATGATAAATCCATAAAAGGAAAAAACTACACCGATGCAAGCGAGGGTCACTTACCGTTAATAATATTTCAGCTCCTTTGGCTTCCTTTGGCGAGCGACCATCATGCTAAGCTTCAAAGAGGCAATACTCTAAAAATTGATGGAATCAATAGAAATTCTGCAAGATCCGACGATCCGACGACCAGTAACCTTTCACCTTACACCTGGCGGAGATCCGACGACCACCTTTCGTGTCAAGGGTAGGTGCACATATATGATAAGCATTTTTATGGAGAAAACATGTTCAGGTAAAAGTGTTGTTGGTAAGAATTAAAAATTTATTGACAGATATGTTGCGTAATCCCATATAAAATCTATTTTTTTTGTGGTTCGAGGAAGATAGTTAACAATCAAAGTTAATGCTATCAGTACGAGTGGGTAAGAAGGAGAATTTTATCCTCATTTGAAATGGTTGCCAACATTCCATAGTATTATAATTAAATGCAATAGATTTTGTAGCACCAAAGGATAGGGTAGATGAGATTTTCATACGTTACGCTGTAGTACCCTACGGTCACTTCAGGCTTTTAAAAAGGAGGATGGTAAAAGAGCGTTGGAAAGTGCGATGATGAGTTGGATCGAAAGTGGGTTTTTAATTATGATTATGTAGTAAAAGTTAACTATAATTTCATCTATCATACTCTTAGGTTTGTACGTTGGTACAAGAATTGAATATGAAATAAAAGAGTAGGGATGTAAAAGGTGAAGATAAGAAATTAAGGTGGGTAAAATACTATATTGTATTTTGGTATTAAAATGCTTAATAGTTGAATAATTTTTATGTAACCTATATATATAATGGATTGTCCTATATAATTATGGGAATTGATAGGTATAAAAACCTATGCTCACATCAAATTGTTGTGAAGTAAATGTATTGGAAAAGACCTAGTGATGGTGAAAATCTAATTTGGATTTGAGTGAATATATTTAGTAAATAAGTTTCAATGGTACTTAGAGATACCAAATATAGAAAAAAAAATTTCTTTGAAAAATGGGAGACATTACCAATGGTATCAGAGCATTAGCTAACACACCGGGCAACTAATGTGCTCACATAGAAAATTTTATGCTGCTGTGAAATGTTATGAATTTTAAAATTTTACGAATGTTGTTTTACTGTATGGTGAACAGTACTAAGGGATAGAGCTACGAACCATGACTGAAAGGGATGAGCTATATGTGGATTTGGGTGGTGGAGAAAACACACCAGATCCAAATGCTCCATCGATGGCTATGTTCCATAGAATGCAACGAGGAATGACATAGCTTAAGAGCTATCTTTAGCCACTAAAGAACAAGAAATATCTATAAGAGAATTGACTTCACAGAGCAGCCAAGAGAATGAAGGTTCCTAGTATAGTCTAGGAAAAGAATTTAATTATATTATTCTTTATACACAAGAATGTAAAAAGGTTACGATAGAGTAGAGAGAGATATATATCATCAATATGATTACAATGATTCAGGTATGCTTCAAATGATATTATGAGTAATCATTAATAAAAAAATTGTTGTATTATATAGCAGAAAAAAATGTAATGTGACATAAGTACCAACAAAGATTACTGCAATTTCTGTATATGCGACTCAATATTGCATAAGCGGAGTGAAATTAATTTAATCGCAGCAAACCTGTTGGGAGAAATTCCCAAAATTCTAAGTTATAATGATTACAATAGAAATTGTGATTAAAGGTAGGGGAAAACCCTATGAGATCTGCTAATAGTTCAAATAAAACATTTATAGCCATTGGATACTGAATATATATTTGGCGATGCAATACCAACCTGTGCATGTATAGACATGTATAAATCAAAGAGCATATCTCAATAAGAATCTCGTAGAAGATTCTCAAAGAGAGGATGCCTCTAGGCAGCAGTCTAGGAGGAAGAAGGAAGTTCAGAGGAATTCTGGAAAAAAATAAAAAAAAATAAAAAAAAATTTAACCTTCATCCTATGATGGGAAGTGGAGGATTATACTATCATTGGTGGTGAAGGAAGGTATAAAATGAGATACATATAAAAATATAGAGTGGAATACAAATTTAAACACTACTCCAAATTGGATAGTCTAGGCATAACAATCCATCATTAAATAGCTATATAAGATTTAATCATTATAATAGGAAAGGACTGGGTAAGGTGGTAAGAATTTCCCGAACCATTAATTCCATAAATGGAAAAAAAAACATGGGGTATTTTTAAAACCACCGGATCCATATAAATTAAAGGGAAGGAATATTGTCTTAGAGGACAGTTGTAATTGAAAGTTGAATATGCTCTTATCATAAAATAAGCATACTAAAGCAATTAAAGTGACATGCGATAAAAGTACCTAAGAGTGGAACATATTGCTGAGAAATTATAAGAAGTTGGAATATATCACAGTCAATTGATATTTCTGAAGTATAATTGTTCCATAATTTTGTTAGCAAGCGACAAATTTTATTAGAAATAAATTCTAAACATAAGATGATATTCAGAAATATAATACCCAAATAATTATATCTAAAGCCACATAGTATCGCATAATTAGATATTTTTGTAACAGCTAAAGCGTAACTGAACAAAACTAAAAAATATTAGTAATATGCACATATCAAAACTATGTCCTTATGCTGAAAGGAGAAATGGAATGAAAAAAATAGAGAAAGAAGACAATATAGTAGTTGAATTAACTAGAAGAAAATAAATAAGAGGATTTATATTCTAGAAGTATGTTATTTCCAACATAAGAAAAAAATATATATACCATTTCACTGTGAAAAGGATTCAACCCTACCTGCATGAAAACAACAGGAAGGTAGAGCTGAAACATAAATTTATATATAATTGTACACTTTATACATGCCATTAGAAGGCGTATGAATTTTGTGGTAGAATAAAATAAATTTTCATATATGCAATATGGAAAATATGCTCTGTGCTGACTAATGAACCTAGATGTACTTTGGCCTAAGACAGGAAGATCTCAGAAAGCTGGAATTTTGTATATTAATGGAAATATAAAAATTCAAAGATATTGGAAAAATATAAGTAAAGAAACTACATCGAGAAAATTATAGAATGAAAACGGTAAAATACCTATATATCAATTCAACCAGTGTAAATGATAAGTTTGTGAGTGTCAGGATTTTGTTGGAATGCAACGAATAATAGTAATTATTGGGAGCTAATAATTACCTAATATAGTAATTACTGCTAACAAGAAAAACAAATCAGTGGTGTAGAAACCCTCTCAAAAATTCCAAGAACGGAATAATGAACCAGAAAGCTATACATTATTGCACATTTTAGACATATTGTCAGTAGGAATATGAGCTTCATAAAAGAGGCTAGAGAAAATTTAAAAGAATTTTCTAGATATGTGATATAAACGACATAAGTCTGTGAACCTAGATAGGGTTTGACAAAAGATAGGAGAAATTCAGCAAGCTAAAAATGTGGTACAAAATTGGCATAACAATTTTCCAAATAATTCAACAGAATACCATGTACAAATGAAAATTGTATAGAGTTCAATATTTTCCATTATCTGTTTCGATGGAAAAAAAAAAAACATGAATAAATTGGGTAGGATAATAGAAAGGACCTACGAAATCGTTGAAAGAAAGCATTGTAGTGATGGAACCTCAAACGTCAGCTAGAAAAGTGCTTCTAATTTTATTATGTGGGATAAAGATAACAAACTGAAATATAAACTAGTAGAAAATATTCCAGACTCTAAGGATAGTAAGAGGATATTTCTGGATGAAATTCCAGATTAATTTCCAAATGAGTTAGCTAGTTATAAAATGAAGATTAAACCACGTGTTATATCAAAAAAAAAATATTTATGCTAAGTTGGTAGTAAAGGTTTTGTTGAAATGTATGCTTGAGAAAAATGAGAAGGGTTTGATCAGGAAACAAAAGAATGGAAGTGGAAATTCCACAAAAATAAATGAAATGATAAGCAAACTAGGTGTTTGAAATTCCTGAAGAAGTTGAATGAAAAAAAAAATAAACATGTTGGGATGACTCTAAAGGAGGAATATCCCTAAATTTTTAATAATGCTTAAGTAATAAAGTATTAAATTACCTCTAAAAATTTCTAAAGTAATATCTCAAGTGATTACATAAATTCAACAGTGGAGCATATACATCAAAATGTGTTTCCTTTAGTGAGGTAAATATGTGATGGCTACTTATTAAGTGTACAAATTTCTAAACGGTTGATAAATATCTCAAGTGAGAAATAACTTATAAGTATAAAAATTGAGGGTACATAAGTCATGTGACCCTAATACAACATATTTGGTAGGGGAAAAAAAATTATTTTCTTAATTCAGACATACGGATGACTCGATTTAAGTTCAAAAATTAGAATAGTACATGGTTGTACTTATCTAAAAATAAAATATGAAAATTATCAAAAAAAATAATAAGCAGGAATAAAAGGATAGTTGCAAAAATAGTTGCAAAAATATAGGGTACATTAATACTGTTACCTCAGTATAGCACAGATGATGGAAAAAAATAATTTCCGTAATATGTCCTTAGTTTGGTCATATAGAGAACTCCAATCGAGTTTGATAAGTAAAACAATAGATGTTTGCATGGTTAGGAAGAAATAATAATGAAAAATCCTATGTGGAAGGATTGTTAAGAGACAACGAAATCTAGATCCTATATAAAAATAAGAAGATAGAAAATCGATCAATTAGTGTAATGTTGAAACTACAGACTGAGATGCACGTCGAAGACCTACGGTACTAACTGATATACATGATAAGAAAAGAATTGAAGTGTAAAGTAGAAATTGAATTTTAGACCTTGTTATTGAGCCTGGTTATTGCAACTTAAATTGATTGGTTGAAAAAAATCAAATAGCGAGAAGGTACTTGAAGTACAGAAATGCACTAAGAAAAAGGTAAAGCAGCACATCTGCATATGATAAAGTTGGTTTTCTAAATTCATGAAATACTAATGAATATTTATATATTTTGTTTAGCCAAGTGTGTAACAGGAATTTTATACTCCGAAAAATGGAGTCGAAGGTGAAAATAAGTGCATAGAATTCACCAAGAAAACCAAGAAAGCTGAGCTAGACCAGGTTCACGTGAGGAGGAAATGTCACCAAAAGACGAGGAATGATAAGAAGTTGTGCTAAAAGTGCACTAAACTACTATGATACTGAACGGTTTGGCTAACAGCTGAATTTATTGAAATTATTAAAGTTCAGAATGTTGTTGTGATTATAAAAATATGTATATGCTATTAATTATATTGATTGGTATGAATTGTGTATAGAGAGGACAACAGAAAAAGATTATTCTAGATACACTTCTTGCAATGAAGTAGGAATAAAATAAAACTCTAGAGGGTATCAGTAAGTCGAGGAAGGAATGATAATCTGCAGAAAACCGATGGAAGACAAGACCAAAGATGAAGGAGGAATTTTCGTCTTGAGTTGAGAAATCAACCTCAAAGAGTAACACCGAGGACGGTGTTCAGTGTTAGGGGGGAATATGTAACACCCCTAGTTCTATGCTTTTTAATGGACATGTAAATAATACCAAAACGGAAGCAAACCCCAAATAGAGAACTAGAGCATGGATTGATTTTTAATTAATAAAAATAAATGGAAAAATTATGTGTGCTATATGACTAGATTTAGATTGGAGATCCTAAACCTTGATCCATGAGGATATGGATAAGGTTATAATTTCCCAAAACATTTCAGAAAACCTTGAAAGGAATCTTACAAAACTAGATTGGGAGAGAAAAATCTAATTACCCCAATGAAGAGGAAAGTAATTGGGAAGAGGAAGAAAAGCTGGAAAAGTGGAAAACACAACTTTAGAGTACATCATAGAGGGAAAGCCTAGGAAAAAAAGGAAGAAAGCATCCTGAAATTTTTGGACGCAGAAATTGGAAAAAAACTTGGGCAAAGCACGGCTTAAATAAGCTACTTCAGGATAGACTGCAAATAGTCTATTACTAGAGGATCTCAGCTCGGGGGTGAATTCTGGAGAAAAACGAATTCTATGGTTGGGAGGACTGGTCATAACAACTGGTATGCACATGCAACTATTTTAAATTTTGTAAGGATTAGAAATGTTATATGTGAAAATCTGTGATGAACGATATGAATAGTAGAGGATACTGAAATTCATTCTGGAAAAATTTAGTTGTTGAATAATTTTTAGTTACTTAGCTGATTTATTTCTATATATTTAATAGATTTATAATACCAAGGTATTGAGAATCTGTAATGTTGCATAGAAGTTATTAAATAAACCCAATCTACCAGAATGTCTAATACTTAAAGCTTAAATCTGGAGATTAGTTCTTCTCTCAATAATTAAATTCTGATTATAGAACAAATTATACTAATGGGATTTCCAGTTGTTACCTATATAAGCACAATACATAATTTCAAATTCAAACAAAACTAAATAGTATAAATGTATTTATTTCTATATACAATTATCAAAATGTGTAAATGAAGTTAAGTACACTAGAAAGGAAAGAAATAATATTTCTAATTGTATTAAAAAATGAAAAATCACAAAAGTTATACTATGTTGTGTTAATAATACTTAAAAATTTGTCCTAGCAGAAGGAGAAAGGTGAAATTAGAAATTGAATAAAACTAGAGAAGATAGCATTATATAGGTTCTCATACTATAACAGTAGGTACTATTATCATCTTTTCCAGTAAATAGGAAAACCATGACAAAAATAAATAATTTCAACTAAATTAAAGCATTTGAAGACATTAATAGCTATAATGATAAGTATCGATGAGAAACAAAGTGGATACTTAAAATCAACCATATGTGATTTTGTATAACTGATATCACTGTGTTATACACTACAGGGATATATCGGTATGTCTCATAAAAATATATATCGCTTCTAGTGTAGCAGAAATCTGCCAATTTAACAAAAAATTAAATTCTTGTATATATAGAACCAATTATATATGTATATATCATTCAACAAAGAAAAATTTGGAAGCATTTTACTTGAGGTTAGGTTTATAAAATATATATGAAAGTATCAGTCCATGGCTGGGAAAAATTCCCAAAATTTAATTAACTATTGTGATTACAGAAATGAAATGGTATATCCAGAAAAAATCTAATGGACTCATGAGTCCCGAAGAACCAAAGAAATGGTTTCGAAATCTGAAAGGGTCGATTTCAACGTATTACCAACCTGTAGAACAATAAACATAGGGATCAATCACAGAAAGTAGGTTTCGATACAAGATCTTATGAACTTTATTCAAGAGTTGATGAGTCAAATTGAGTGATACATGCACATAAATGATAAACGATTAGTAATGCAAGGAAGTGAAAAATATGAAGTAACTAAAGGAAATATAAAACTAGAATTTAACTCTCGTTACCTCGCAAGGGACTAGATAGAATAACCAACAAGGAAGAACCTATGAAAATAAATGCGGACTAATAGGAATAAAATCCAATGATAATCGGTGAACTAAACAATAGAAGGAAGTTAGAGAGGTAAAAATTTTGCTTACAATAAAAAAGAGATGAATATGATCAGAGACCAAAAATTTAAAAGAATCGAAGTCTATGTCTGCATTTCTGAGAAGGGAAACCAGAACTTCTTCATAACCATAGATAGTAATGCAGAAAAATTGACATTTTGGGCAAACAGATAGGCGCCTCAATTTGAGGGGATCTTGTAAAATTTCCACGACCCTACAATACGAATGTGGAAATGAACCCCAAACTCGTGAAAATGAAAATCGATGGTTTAGAAATTTGGAAATACAGAAATGATTCATAAGAGATAAAGTAAATAATCCTCAAGATTTACAATAGGAGATTTGATTCAGAATTGAAAGAAAAACTATTTAAATTTCTGGGAAAATAAATAACAAAAATGAACCATAAGATAGGAGGACTTCCATCTTCGGCCTTTCATAAAAAATATTTAATTTATTGTCTCAAAGGGAAAAGCATCCATACAGTAATTACGAATCTATTAAACGAAGCTAACATAGAAATCGTTCCCTGGTTAATTAAATCCGTATGCAGGGGAAAACAAAAATCTTCACTCCCATTTATATAAACATCACGCAAGATTACGGACATAGAATATGTAATAAATCATTGACAGTAAAACAAATACAACTGGTGTATAATTATATCTAGGGAATTATACAGAAGATGATAAATCCATAAAAGGAAAAAACTACACCGATGCAATCGAGCGTCACTTACTGTTAATAAGATTTCAGCTCCTTTGGCTTCCTTTGGTGAGCGACCATCATGTTGAGGTTCAAAGAGGAGATACACTAAAAATTTATGGAATCAAGTGAAATTATATGAGAAATGGGAACGAACAGATAAGTGAGTTGCATTGAAAACCTGAAAATTAATAGGGAAGTGAAGACCAAAACCCTAGTAACCTTTCACCTTACACTTGGCGAAGATCTGATGGCCACCTTTCATGTCAAAGGTAGGTGCACATATATGGCAAGAATATTTATGGAGAAAACATATTTAGGTACAAGTGTTGTTGGTAAGAATTAAAAATCGATTGACAGATATGTTGCGTAATCCCATATAAAATCTATTGTTTTTGTGGTTCGAGGAAGATAGTTAACAATCAAAGTTAATTCTATCAGCACGAGTGGGTAAAATCGAGACTTAAATCCTTATTTGAAATAGTTGTCAACATTCCATAGTATTATAATTAAATGCAATAGATTTCGTAGCAGCAAAGGATAGGGTAGATGAGATTTTCATACGTTACGCCGTAGTACCCTACGGTCACTTTAGGCTTTTAAAAAGGAGGATGGTAAAAGAGCATTGGAAAGTGGAATGATGAGTTGGATCAAAAGTGGGTTTTCAATTATGATTATGTAATAAGGGTTAACTATAATCTCATCTATCATACTCTTAGGTTTGTACGTTGGTACAAGAATAGAATATGAAATAAAGGATTAGGGATGTAAAAGGTGAAGATAAGAAATTAAGGTGGGTAAAATACTATATAGTATTTTGGTATTAAAATGCTTAATAGTTGAATAAGTTTTATGTAACCTATATATATAATGGATTGTCTTATAGAATTATGGTAATTGATAGGTATAAAAATCTATACTTCCATCAAATTTTTGTGAAGTAAAGGTATTGGAAAAGACTTAGTGATGGTGAAAATATAGTTTGGATTTGAGTGAATAGATTTAGTAAATAAGTTTCAATGGTACTTAGAAATACCAAATATAGAAAAAATATTTCTTTGAAAAACTAGAGACATTACACTTCCAAACACTGCCTTACACACTGCTTCATCTCCCTCCTCTGCCTACTTTCTTCCCGCCATCACCAACTTCCCTCCTTCTCAACTTCTATCGAATCCCCTACATCTCCCTGGCCCACGTTGCTAGATCTCTAGTTGCAATGGAAAGAATTTATGCACATTAGACAACACGAAGGCACTGAGCTTAGACTTCCATCTTTTCTTAGGTGACCACATCAAATCCGTCGCCGGGCAACGCTATATTGAGGTCTGTGTCCCGCTTCACCTTGTGTCTGGCACCGATCGACGACACCAGCACCGATTCATCACACCCTTCAACAAAGCAGTCATGAAAGAAAATGCATACAGTCCCCGCTACTATATTTTAGAAGAGCAAGGATTTTATTAAGAGGAAGAGACTTGTGGCCTTCGTGCTCATATTCTTCTATTTCATGATCTGGACTGGGATTTAGGGTGTCTTCAGAAATATGGCTGTGCACACCATTGGTGGCCACGGGATTGGATCCTAGCTGGACTTCAGGGTTCTACCTGTCGATGGGATGGTTTTTGTGAATTTTATTGGGCTACTGGTGCAAAGTGTGCTTTATTATGTCTGCAGGTCCTATCATCACCAGAGCATTGATAAGTCAGCATTGTCTAATCACCTAGAGGAGTATCTGGGAGAGTATGTGCCTCTCAAGAGAAATAATATTCAGATGGAGAATTTGGATGTTTAGAATATGAATATCCTTAATTTTCAGATGGATAATGTACACATAAACATACAGGCTTGAATTATCACCCCTTATAAATCTCATTTTCCCCCTTTTGTGTAATTCTTTCTAATAATTTGTGATTTTGAAACCACGAATTGCAAATAATTGTAAAATCTCTTTATTCAATTAAAGAGAGAGAGAGAGAGAGAGAGAGAGATGTGAAGGTTTTCATAAGAGGAATGTTAACTTCGGTGTTAAAAGGTAATGTTGCAAGAATTATGTGAACTTCAGTGTTAATAGAGAGAGATGTGAAGGTTTTCATAAGAGGAATGTGAACTTCAAGGTTAAAAGGTTATCATTCACTAGTCTGAATTATATTATTGGCCAGCATTGCCTTTGTCAGCATTAGCACCATTGAAACCCCATTTCATAAACTTCAGTTGTTAAGAAAATGCCCAAAATTGATGAAATATTGGAGTTTTTGAACACCTTGATACTCTCAATCATCGATGATATGGTAAATTTTAGCAAAACCTCTCTCTCTAATATTCAAACATGTCTACCAAATGCACTAGAAAAGATTGATTTTTTGCAGCTTGAGTATCAACTTCAGCAAGAAGAATTACAACACAAGAGTTATCATTCTGAACCTGTTTCTATTCAAAACATTGAGACAGACTCCCATCAACAACATGAAATTACAGATGTAGTACCCATTTTAAGCACATATTTAAAAAAAGAAGAAAAAATCCAGCTAGCACCTCCCAAGCCCATCATTATACCTTGGGAAGAGATTGTCCACAAGAAGAAAATAATCGGTCTTGGATATGATAAGGATTTATCCTTTCATATTTCGGACTACTCCAAGCCCATCAAATTTCAGAGTGTTGGATTTCTTCATGATAGTTCACCTTCAACTATTCCAGATCCTGCTCTTCTTCTAAAGCAGCAAAATAGATTGAAAAATGCCAACACTGTGATTGAGTTGGCCATATGAAAGATCACTGCTTTTATCTTCACCCATGAAATAACTATGGTCCGAACACCCATTCTTCACATAGATGCTTCAAAAACAAGCCTCCTGCATGAACAAAGATTCATCTTGGATGGATCTCTTCTTGGAAATGGGCATCAATAGCCAAGAAGATGTTTAAGTTACATGTTAGAACTTGTTCTATAATATTGAACAATCTTGCAGTTTAGTTTTCGCCATCATCCCACCTTGTACCTGACAAGGGGGAAAATGGTGGTCATCTACAAGCTTCGAAGCCACATCAAGCGAGCCTGAGCAACAATATCTCATTCAAGATTGAGATTTGTAGCCAGAGGCACAACAGTTCAAGGGAGCCTGAGCCACAATTTGTCATTCCAAATTCGGAGTTGTAGCCAGAGACACGGATGCCCATGAGAATTACTTTGGTTGATGGACAGGCTTAAATCATCTATGTGAGGTTCATATTCTTCCTCTTCAAAGAATGCAGAGCACTTCCTTTTGCAGAAGACTTCAGCTTCTTTCCAGATTTGGTAGCGTTTCGTGAAATGCATTAAGAATTCCAGTGTTGGTGGTCATCCTTAAGTCATCACAGGTTGTAGGCCTCCCTTCTTCTAGGTTGAAGGTCTCCCTCTTCAAATATGAGGGACACTTCCTCTAGCAGAAGCCCCCATCTTCTTACTAAATTTGGAAGAGTTCCGGGAGCTGCAATAAGCGCTACATTCCAGTGTTGGTGGTCATCCTTAAACCACCTCTTTATGCCAACATTGGAGAGATTTGATTCAAAATAAGTGCTACCATGCATACTTTGCACATTTTTTGTACAATAGTCTTCTTGGACTCACACATAACACTTCGGATTAAGTGGGGAATGTTGGACACCTAATCCTCTATGGGTAGGTGTGAAAGTGAAATAGTCATACAGGAGTCCAAGTGACCTTGGAATGTGGAATCTAAGAGTCACTCGATTGTACTATAAATATACATCTATGGTTAGTGGAAAGACAATCAAAGCTTATCTTTCTCTTGTGTCTATGTTTCACCATGTTTGTGTTTAACAAGAGTTCCTGTAGCAGAACATTTCATGGAGAGACAAGCCACTCATGTTGAGGGAATATATCCTTGTATGACATAAAACATACTCTATATACATCATCACCATTTCCAACACTATATGAAGCAGCCTACCCCATTTTGACACCGAGCTTGGAGACGTAGTCCAAATTGCATGAACTCTATTATCAACATCTCATGTTAGTATGTTGTTGGAAGTTATCTTCTTTCCTCTTGCTTAAAGCATGCATATGTGTTCTTTTAATTATCTTTTAAGAGCAGTTCAAACCACATTACAGAAGTAAAATATCATGGGTAAATCCAGTAGCTAATGGACCCAGATCAATATCACTTCTATAGGAAATAAATATCTCTATAAACCTCAACTTTCTAACAAAAACGAACGTACATGTCGATGAAAATGTGTTAGAAAAACTACGTGAAAAACACCTTTTCACAAGATTTGTTGCACGTGGGTTGTCCCTGCAGACGATGCACTCATAGATACAATATTAATTCAATAAAAATTAACCGCACACCCTTCCATGTGTTCAACATTGGAAGATATTTATTTTGCTTGGGACATGTCTACACCCTTCTCTGCAACCATCTTCAAGTATTTGGACCTTCTCTAGAATCATCTTCAATCATTGACACACATTTGTTGGTCTTTTTAGAGAAATTTGCGGAAGTCAAGCTTAACCTGTAGAAAAATTAAATGAGTGGAGATTTTCCAGCTGTTTTATGGGTTGCTCCAAGTTCGGCTTATCAGAATTGACAATAATATTATTCGAAAGGCATCATAGTTGGCGTACATAGAAGTAGATAGAAATTGAGAACAACTGAATCAATAGATATTTCCCAAAAGAGTTGGGTGGCTTTCACAATTCCTACAGCCTCTCTTCTTAGCAAAATAACTTTGTTGGTATGTGGGAAATTTCTTTGGAGATAAATGCAATTTTCCTACTCTCATCATCATCAATGTATCACATAATTTGTTATCAAGTCAACATTTGGACTTCACTGGTGTAAAACGTTAAATTTCCATTTCATTTGCAGACAATAAAATTCAAAGAGGAATCTAGCCTTAACATAGTCATCTCTATGTTCTCACATACATAAACTTATCTGCCAAAAAACTAACTAGTGTTACCCTTTATCTCCAAGAAAAACTTCAAATCAACTTGCAGTAGTTTTAAGAAAATTTTCCTCAGTCTTTAATACCTCTAACTAATTATGGCATGCTTTCAATTAACATAGCAACAATGGCAATTAGGTTTTTGTGCATATTTTGTACCATGTCAACAAAGAGAAAATATAATTAAAGCATTTTATAGATTTTCCATAATACTCTATGCTTCATTTAAAATATTCTTTAACCCGATTTTGAATAATATTTTTTAAAAAGAAAAATTATTAAATGATTATAATTGTTATTATAAAATAAAACACCGATCTTTCAAAGTCTACTTCATTTCTTTAATTATATAATTATTTATTATATATGTATATAAATATAAGTATAATCAACATTATAAATATAACTATTTTTTTTCTATAATTTTAAAATCATTAAAATGATAAAAATCAGATTGGTATATTATATTTTATGAATACTTTAAAACAAGGTATGTATCTTAGGATTTAATTGATAAAGTCGAAACAAATATGCATACCCCACATATCCTCTATATTTCCAATTGTGACCTCTTTAAAAAAACACGCATATCTTACATTGAGAACAAGGATTAATTTCATGTAACACACTTAGGTTATCCATTTCCAAATGGAATTATGACCTTATCAAATTTTTGTGGTTTCTTTTCTTTTAATGATGCAATTACTTCAATTAAATATAATGCTTTAGAAATAAATATAATGTATCATTGTTGCGTATAATTCTATTTATAATATAAAGATATTATAATGCTCTAGAATGGAATATAATCTATAGTTGGCGTATATATTTTATTTATCTTATAATTACGAAAAGTGATAATAGTGAAACTGAAGATTTATTTTAGGCTAACTTATTCGAAGTTTGATAATGAAATAGTTTTCATTATTTACAATAAATAATATAAACCTAGTATAAATAACTTGAATGATTATAACATTATTGTGTCGAGAGGAGTTTTATAACCTAGTCTAAATAATCTAAATGATTATAAAATTATTTTTTAGAGGGGCTCTATAGCCTAGTCCATGAGGGATATATTGTCATGTAATGTTATGTTAAAAAGAACTATAGGTCTGTGTTGGATAATATATATATGCAAGAGACATTGTGTGTAAAATTATTTTAAAAAAATAATAATATTATTTTAAACATCAATGTTAAGCATAAATAAAATATTTCAATTTTCACTTTTATTTTACAAGTAATGGAAACTTGCAAAAAAATAAAATAATAATTACTTGTAATATGTGGGATATGTAAAAAAAAAATGACCCATGTATTGATCCATGATATTCATGTGGAATATAAAACTTTTTTATTAATATGTTCTTCCAGGAAATTTGTCTAAATATTGGGGAAATATTAGGAAAAAAAATGTGGCTTGAACAATAACTTACATAAACATATAAATGAACAATTAAAAATTTATTAAAAATAAATTTAAACGATATAAACTTAAAATATGAAGAGTTTACTAACACTCGAAAAAGAGATAAGATAAATAAATAATATATGATAAATACGTAAAAATATAAATAAACCATAAGTATGGTAAATAAATAAAACCTCTTTTTATATTACTCAGGAGGTATGGTAAATAAATATAAATATAAATAAACTAGAGGTATGGTAAATAAATAAAACCAATTTTTATATTTACTCAATAAACCACTTTATATTTACAAAAACTCAAAAACAGGTTTTATTTAGGTGAAGCCTATGGGACAAATTATTATTAATACCATGGGCCAAATACCATGGGCCAAATTATTAATAATACCATGTGAAAATACCATGGGCCAAATAATATATTTATAAAATAGGTATGGTAAATAAGTAAATATAAAAGAGGTATAAAGAGGTAAGGTAAATAAATAAAAATATATCAAATACGATTAGAAATCAAGATCTAATTATATATGAAGTATAAGGGTCAAATACCATGGACCAAATTATTATTAATACCATGCCAAAAAAAACATTATTAACCCTAGCATTAATATTAAAATATTAATATCATTAAATTTAATAGGTTTAGATTAATAAAATATTAAATTTATTGTATTGTAATATATATTAATATATCATGATATATGATAGAGGTGGAGAAATAGGGGGAGTGACAAAGGAGATATGGAGATAAATTGAAAGAGAAGGGAGAAGAGGAATGAAGAGAGAGAGAGTGAGAAGAGTGAGAGAGTTAGAGAAGGGTAAGAGAGGGAGAGGGAGACATAAATATGGAGATGGGAGAGCGATAAGGAGAGAGGGAGGGAGAAGGAGAGAGGATTGAAGGGTAAAGAGTGAGAGAGAGAGAAATAAGGGGGAAGGGAGAGGGAGGTAGGAGAGAAAGGGAGAGAGAGAAAGGATGAGAGGAGGAGGAGAGAAGGAGGGATAGAGAGATGGAGCTGGAGGCGGAGCAAGGAAAGGAAGAAGAAATGCATAGAGAGGGAGTGACATGGGAGAGATGGAGAGAGAGTGTGTATGATTATGGGTGGGATAAAGATACATAGGAGTGATGGAGACAAGGGGGGAGAGAGGGAGAAAGGAGGCGTGATGGAGACAAGGGGGGAGATAAGGATAAAGGGATAGAAATAATAATATAGTTGGAGAGTGAGATAAAGTGATGGGGGAAGAGAGAGGATTGGAGGACAGAGAGAGAGAGAAAGAAAGATAGCTTTGGGGTCAAATAGAAGGAGGCGAGAGAGGAATGATGAGAGAGAGGAAGAGAGTGATGGGGGAAGAGAGGATTTTCAGAGAGAGAGAGAGAGAGGTAGAGATGGGGGAAGATAAAGGGAGGTAGGAGACAAAGGGAGAGAGAGGAAGGAAAAGAGAGGGGACTTGAAAGAGAGGAGGAGAGAGGGGAGGAGAGAGGGAGGGATATAAATATGGATTTGGAGGGGGAGAGAGGGAGGTATGGAGAGATGGAGAGAGAGAGATATGGGGGAAGAGAAAGGGAGGTACGAGAGAAAGGGAGAGAGAGGAAGGAAAGGAGAGGGGACATGAAAGAGAGGAGGAGAGAGGGAGGGATAGAAATATGGATTTAGAGGGGGAGAGGGGGAGGGATTGAGAGATGGAGCTGGATGAGGAGAGAGGGAGGGAAGAATAAATACATAGAGAGTGAGTAGTGGAGAGAGAGCGGGAGTGACAAGGGAGAGATGAAGAGGGAGTGTCTATGTTTTGGGGTGAGATAAAGATACAAATAAGGAGATATGGAGAGAAGGGGGGAGAGAAGGGGAGAGAGAGGAATATGGTAACAAAGTTGGAAGGTGAAGATAGAGAGAGAGAGGTGGGGGGGAGATAAAGGAAGAGAGAGGGTGAAGAGAGGTAGGGAAAGAGATATGAAGATGGAGAGGGAGAGAGGGGGAGGTAAGAATAAAGACATAAAGGGTGAAAGGTGGAGAGAGAGAGAGAGAGAGAGGGAGTGATAAATAATATGGAGAGAGAGGGAGAAAGCATAGCAGGAAGGAAGAGAGAGAGAGAGAGAGGGAGAGAGAGGAGGAGGAGGAGGGAGTGATAGATAGATATATAGATTGGAGAAAGAGAGTTTATGTTTTGGAGTTGATATAGAGAGATAGAGTGAGATATAGATATAGATGTAAGGTGAAGAGAAAAAAAGATAGATGGAGAGAAGGAGTGAGGGACAAGGAAATTGATATATATGGAGTGAGGGAGAGTGTGTGTATGGTGGGGTGAGATAAAGAGAAAAAGAAGGAGATATGGATGGATATATAGATATATATGGGAGAGATAGGGAAGAAGGTTTCTTGAAGTAGATGCATTGATTTCAGTGTAGATGGTGATTTCTAATCCTATTTGATTTCTTGCACTAGATGAATTGATTTTGGTATAGATGTTTATTTATAATGATTTTTGATTACTTACACTAGATGGATTGATTTTAATGTAGATGATTTCTAATCCTATTTGATTGCTTGCACTAAATGCATTAATTTTAGTGTAGATGATGATTTCTAATCCTATATGATTGATTTCACTAGATGCATTAATTTTAATGTAGATTTTGATTTTTGGTTATATTTGATTTATTTCACTAGATTTATTGATTTCAATGTAGATTATTTGTAATTCTATTTGATTGCTTGCACTGAATGGATTGATTTCAATGTAGATGGTGATTTCTAATTCTATTTGATTGCTTTCACTAAATGCCTTAATTTTAGTGTAGATGGTGATTTCTGATCTTATTTGATTGCTTGCACTAGATGCATTAATTTCAATGTAGATGTTGATTTATAATTATATTTGATTGTTTGCACTGAATGCATTGATTTAAATGTAGATGATTTATAATTCTATTTGATTCCTTGCACTAAATGCATTTATTTCAGTGTAGATGGCAATTTCTAATCCTATTTGTTTGCATACATGAGATGCATTGATTTCAGTGTAGATGTTGGCTTTATATCCTATTTTCCTACTTGCACTAGGCTCATTTATTTGAGTGTAGATGTTGATTTCTAATCAAATTTCATTACTTGCATTACATGCATTGATTTTAGTGTAGATGTTGTTTTCTATTATTATTTGATTTCTTGCATTAGTTGCATTGATTTCAGTGTATATGTTGATTTCTAATTTGATGTATGATGGTAAATTAATTTTAAAGTCATTGGATTAATAGTGTGTGTGCAATGATTTCAGTGTCAACACAAAAAATTATTGACAATGTACATTTATTTTTGCGTTATAGTAATTCAACCTATTAATATTGGAGAGCAAGAGAGACAAGGTATGATGTTTACTACAATAGATCGAGCTAAATATTTAAATGGTTTATGATTCCAACTGTCCTTTTCAAATAATCAATATGAAAATATGACAAAACTAACATAGGTGAAAATAAGAATAGTAGAAGAAAATAGTTTGAAATAGATCACAATGAAGACTTCGTAATTGACTACATTCTTATTATTCACAGTTTCTATCATTCAATATTATTACATTGTCACTTTGCGTTCAAAATTTTATTTCGTCATTAAAGTTATCATAAAATATTTATCATCTCAACAAACTGAGGTAACTAATAAAATTTAAAATTAAAATGACTCAATGAATCTCAAACGTATTTAACATATCTAAAATGGTCATGTTAATATTAGATGTATTTACATATTATTGATAAAATTAAGGATATGTTCCTCATATTATCGATAGATTTTCCTTGGTCGCACACGACTGAAACCAGCTTAGATCCATCTTAACTCCAGATCTATCAAGCGCCGAGAGGGATCAAATCTCTCGAGGTGAAAAACTTTCCTCAAGTTTTGCACTCAAAAAAGAGGTTTTCACCTCGAGAGATTTGCTCCCTCTCGACGCTTGATAGATCCGGAGTTAAGATGGATCTAAGCTGGTCTAATATTTTTTACCACCTCCATCTATTTTTTGCAAGGCTATGTTGAGAAATATATAATATCATAATATTAATTTTGGCCAATATTTCCCCTCAACTAGTCCACTTCTTATTGTATTCTTTCTTTATATTTGACGGTTTAAGGTAAATAACTAAACTATAAAATTAGCAAGGGTGTGGAAATATTGAGTAAAATATAGTAATATTAGATTTTAATTAGTATTTTTTCCCATTCATGGCGGTAACATATAATATTTTAATATTATATTTTATCCAAGATTTCGCTTCACCCAATTCAGTTTTTATTAAAAAAATTCTTTATATTTGAGGATCATACGTAAACTAAACAACTATGTAAATATTTGATCTCGATACATTGAGATGTTATAATATTTAACATTTTGACTCGTAAAAATAAAATAAAAAACATGAAATTAATATTTATATTCACATGTATATCTATATTTATAGTTAATTATAGTTAATAATTAAACCAACATAGATCCATCTTAATTTCAAATCTACCAAGTGTCAAGAGAGGTCAAACTTCTTGAAATGCAAACATCTTTTGAACTGAAAATATATCTCTAGATCAAATGAATCTAAGCTAGTAAATTAACATTCAATTACAAGATATAAAATATTAAGATGCTATATCATATTATAACAAACATTAAGTGGGTTCCAATTTCTCAAGATACAAACCACGTTTAAAGTGAAAAGACATTTATAGGTCAAGAATTAAGATATATTTAAGTTAGTAAATTAACATTCAATTACAATATATACAATATTTAGATACTATATCCCATTTTCACAAAAACATCAATAAATGATGTTTTCCATGCTAGTAACATAGCATTATGAACTCTTTTTTCATTTACTATGAACTCATTTTCATTTGACTTATCTATACTTTGAATCATTAGATTAATATATTTTATAGTTATATTTTGAATCGTCACATGATGCAATTTCATTCTATACTTAAGGAAACAAGTTATAATGTGTTTATGAAGATACGTTTATTAGCTCATCATATAAGACTAATCTTACAATTCATGGATGCGATTAATGACCTCTTTCTAATGTAGATAGGATTAATACTATTAAGGTTGATTTTATTGTTAGAAATTTAGTTGTATTTGGTTAGCGATATTCAGAGTTTAACCAAGAAAAAACATGACAAGAATAAAATTCATACAAAGGAAATAATATTGTTGTACATTAAATGGAAATTTTGATCCATTTTTAGAGTACAACGAAAATAATATGAACAAAATAAAATTCATAGAAAATAAATCATATTGTTGGAAATTAAATAGACATGTTGATAGAAAAAAATTATTTATGTTAATATATTCTAATTAAATTATAAATATAATTTTAGCAAGTAGTAAGGAAGATGTTAAAATAACTTTTTACTCTTTACATAAATTAAATAGTCACACCATTTGATGTAGAAGCATTAAGGTAGAGTCAGCAATGTGACAAGCTAGTCACATGTTGTGGCTTGGGAAGAGGACTAGCAATCCTAATAATTTGAGGACTTTATTTTTAAAAGTATTTTGTTTAAATTTAATTTGGGCTAAGTCATTTTAATTGGAAGGTTAAAACAATAGTTAAATTAGGATTAGTTAATGATTTAGTTGAATAAACTATTTTGAAACTGAATGACAGTTTCTCAACCATATGGAGATTTTGAGTAAGGCATAAAGCAAAACCAAATCAAATATTTTGGGGTGTTACCATCCATAGAGAAAAAGAGAGAAGGAGGGAAAAGATGTGGACTGTTGGGTCGTGTGACACATCTAAGGCGGATGTTGGACACCTAATCCTCTATGGGTAGGTGTGGAAGCCAAACAATTATAAAGGAGTCTAAATGACCTTGGAATTTAGAATCCAATAGTCACCCCATTGTACTATAAATATACATATATGGTTAATGGAAAGGAAATAAATGCTTATCTTTCTCTTGTGTGTGTGTTTCACCATGCTTGTGTTTAACAAGAGTTCTTGTAGCTAAATGTTTCATGGAGAGACAAGCCACTCATGTTGAGGGCATATATCCTTGTATGACATAAAACATACTCTATATACATCATCACCATTTCCAACACTATATGAAGCAACCTACCCCATTTTGACACTGATCTTGGAGACGTAGTCCAAATTGCACAAACTCTGTTATCAACATCTCATGTTAGTATGTTGTTGGAAGTTGTCTTGTTTCCTCTTTCTTAAATCATGCATATGTGTTCTTTTAATTCTCTTTTCAGGGTAATTCTAACCACATTATAGAAGTAAAATATCACAGGTAAATCCCGTAGCTTATGGACCCAAATCAATATCGCTTCTATAGGAAAGAAATATCTCTATAAACCACAACTTTCTAGCAAAAAAAACATACATGTCGACGAAAATGTGTTAGAAAAACTACGTGAAAAACACCTTTTCACAAGAGTTGTTGCACGTGATGTCCCTGCGGATGATGCACTCATAGATACAATATTAATTCAATAAAAATGAACCACACGCCCATCCATGTGTTCAACATTGGAAGATATTTCTTTAGCTTGGAACATGTCTACAGCCTTCTCTGCAACCATCTTCAAGTATTTGGACCTTCTCTGGAATCATCTTCAATAATTGACGTACATTTGTTGGTCTTTTTTAGAGCTATTTGCGGAAGTCAAGCTTAACCTGTAGAAAAATTAAATGAGTGGAGATTTTCTAGTAGTTTTATGAGTTGCTCCAAGTTAGGCTTATCATAATTGACAACAATGTTATTCAAAAGGGATCATAGTTGGCGTACATAGAGGTAGATGGAAATTGAGAACAACCAAATCAATAGATCTTTCCCAAAAGAGTTGGGTGGCTTTCAAAATTCCTAAAACCTCTCTTCTTAGCAGAATAACTTTGTCGGTATGTGGGAAATTTCTTTGGAGATAAATGCAATTGTCCTACTCTCAGCATCATCAATGTATCACATAATTTGTTATCAGGTCAAGTTTTGGACTTCACTATCACATAATTTGTTATCAGGTCAAGTTTTGGACTTCACTATCACATAATTTGTTATCAGGTCAAGTTTTGGACTTCACTGGTGTAAAATGTTAAATGTCCATTTCATTTGCAAACAACAAAACTGAAGGAGGAATCTAGCCTTAACATAGTCATCTCTATGTTCTCACATACATAGACTTATCTGCCAAAAAACTAACTAGTGTTACCCTTTGTCGCCGAGAAAAACATCAAATCAACTTCCACTAGTTTTAGGAAAAAGTTCCTCAGTCCTTAATACCTCTGACTAATTATGGCATGCTTTCAATTAACATAGCAACAATGACAATTAGGTTTTTGTGCATATTTTGTACATGTCAACAAAGAGAAAATAAAATTAAAGTATTTTATATATTTTCAATAATACTCTAGCCTTCATTTAAAATATTCTTTAAGCCGATCTTGAATAATATTTTTTAAAATGAAAAATTATTAAATAATTATAATTGTTATTATAAAATAAAATACCGATCTTTCAATGTCTACTTCATTTCTTTAATTATATAATTATTTATTATATATTTATATAAATATAAATATAATCAACATTATAAATATAACTATTTTTTTCTATAACGATCAAAGTCAAATTGGTATATTATATTTTATGAATACTTTGAAACAAGGTATGTATCTTCGGATTTAATTGATAAAGTCGAAACAAATATCCATACTCCACATATCCTCTGTATTTCCAATTGTGACCTCTTTAAAAAGACACGCATATCTTACATTGAGAACAAGGATTAATTTCATGTAACACACTTAGCTTACCCATTTCCAAATGGAATTATCACCTTATCTATTTTTTGTGGTTTCTTTTATTGTAATGATGCAATTACTTCAATTAAATATAATGCTTTAGAAATAAATATAATGTATCATTGTTGCATATAATTCTATTTATCATATAAAGATATTATAATGCTCTAGAATGGAATATAATGTATAGTTGGTGTATATATTTTATTTATCTTATAATAACGAAAAGTGATAATAGTGAAACTGAAGATTTATTTTAGGGTAACTTATTCGAAGCTTGATAATGAAGTAGTTTTCATTATCTACAATAAATAATATAAACCTAGTATAAATAATTTAAATGATTATAAAATTATTGTGTCGAGACGAGTTCTATAACTTAATCTAGATAATCTAAATGATTATAAAATTATTGTTTCTAGAGGGGCTCTCTAGCTCTATATTGTCATGTAATGTTATATTGTCATGTAATGTTATGTTAAAAAAGACTATATGTCTGTGTTGGATAATATATATATATATGCAAGAGACATTGTGCGTTAAATTATTTAGAAATAGTAATAATGTTAGTTTAAAAATCAATGTCATACATAAATAAAATATTTCAATTTTCACTTTTATTTTACAAGTAATGGAAACTAAAATTAAATATAAAAAATAAAAAAATAAAAAATATTACTTGTAGTATGTGGGATATGTAAAAAAAAATTGTCTTGCGCTATTGATCCATGGTATTCATGTGGAATATAAAAAAAAATTTATTAATATGTTCATGCTGGGAATTTGCCTAAATATGTTTGAATGTGGGGAAATATTAGAAAAAATGTAATTATTACATTTTATCTAATATTTTTTATTACCTCCATATATATTTTGCAAGGTTATGTTGGGAAACATATAATATTATAATATTAATTTTACCCATTATTTCCCTTCAACTAGTCCACTTCTTATTGTATTCTTCCTTTATATTTGATGTTTTAAGGTAAATAACTAAACTATAAAATTAGCAAGGGTGTGGAAATATTGGGTAAAATAGAGTAATATTAGATTTTAATTATTATTCTTCTCTATCCATGGCTACTTTTTATCGCGTGGGGTGTTAATAAATATTGGGAAACATATAATATTTTAATGTTATATTTTATCCAAGATTTCGCCTCACTCACTTCAGTTTTCATTAAAAGTTTTCTTTATATTTGAGGATCATAAGTAAACTAAACAACTATGAAAATATCCCAATACATTGAGATGTTGTAATATTTAACATTTGAATCGTAAAAATAAAATAAAAAATGCGAAATTAATATTTATATTCACGTTTGTATCTATATTTATAATTAATTATAATTAATAATTAAATCAATGTAGCTCCATCTTAATTTCAGATCTACCAAGTGTCAAGAGGTCAAATTTCCTGAAATGCAAACCTCTTTTGAACAGAAAATATATATCTAAATTAGATGAATCTAAGCTACTAAATTAATATTCAATTACTAGATATAAAATATTTAGATGCTATATCATATTATAATAAACATTTACCTGGTTCCAATTTCTTATAGATCACGAATTAAAATATATTTAAGTTAGTAAGTTAACATTCAATTACAATATATACAATATTGGGATACTATATCCCATTTTCACAAAAAACATCAATAAGTGAAGCTTTCCATGCTAGTAACATAGTATTATGAACTCTTTTCTCATTTACTATGAACTCATTTTCATCTGATTTATCTATACTTTGAATCATTAGATTAATATATTTTATAGTTATATTTTGAATCATAACATGATGAAATTTCATTCTATACTTAAGGAAACAAGTTATAATGTGTTATGAAGATAGGTTTATTAGCTTGTCATATAAGACTAATCTTACAATTCATGAATGCGATTAATGATCTCTTTCTAATGTAGATAGGATTAATATTATTAATGTTGATTTTCTTGTTAGAAATTTAGTATTATTTGGTTAGCGAAATTGAGAGTATAAGAAAAAAAAAGATGAGAAAAATAAAATAAAATTCATAGAAAACAAATCATATTGTTGGACATTAAATAGACATGTTGATAATTTTTTTATTTATGTTATGACATTCTAATTAAATTATAAAAATAATTTTAGCAAGTAATAAGAAGGATGCTAAAATAAATCTTTGGTATTTACATAAATTAAATAGTCACACCATTTGATGTTGGAGCATTAAGGTAGATTTAGTAATGTGACAAGCTGGTGACATGTTGTGGCTTGGGAAGAGGACTAGCAGTCCTAATAATTTTAAGACTTGATTTTTAAAAGTATTTTGTTTAAAGTTAATCTGGGCTAACATAGCCATTTTAATTGGCAGGTTAAAACAATAGTTAAATTAGGATTAGTTAGGGATTTAGTTGAATAAACTATTTTGAAAATGAATGACAGTTTCTTAGCCATATGGGTATTTTGGGAAAGGCATAAATCAAAACCAAATCGACCATTTTGGGGTGCTACCATCCATAGATAAAAAGAGAGGAGGGAGAAAATGTGGATTGTTCGATCATGGGACAGATCTATGGCGGATGGTGAGTTGCAATGTTGCATTTCAGAAAAGTTAGAGATTATCCCTTATGATTTCGCACAATATGTTAAATGGGTTGCGATGTGATGTGAGAAGGGTGAAGGATGTGATGTGGCGAGGGGGAGCCATGTCTCGACATTGTGAAATAGCTAACTTCGCAAGGTTTTGTGGTTTAGTGTATTCGGTAAAGAATTAAAAGTTGCAGACAGGTGATTGTGATGTATTGCGATTGGAAAAAAGTATTGGTTGCATCACCAATGAACTAGCATTAAGGATGAATACATTTTTTAGCTTTCAATTGACCAAAGAAAAGAGAAGGAAATCTAGAAACAATGTTGTTGCAGTAGAAAGATAGATGGAAAGAGGGAAAAAAATACTAATATTTTTGGCTATACCTAGCATATTAGAATAATTATATCCAATTCAAAATTTATCCATTTTTTTTTCCTACAATACTCCTGCTCACCACCACCCCTATTTTCACCTCCCACTACACATATCCATTGTACGAAAAACATCTCACGCACAAAAATGACATGCATGCATAGAGTGCAAGGAGTAAGCTAAATTATGACGATGTTCCCTCTTAAAAAAAGCATATATTAAAATATGATGTTTAACTGTTCTAACTAAGATGCTTAAATGAGAAGAGATTGTATTGAGGTGTAAAGAGGGTGGTGATGTAACTCACATTGAGATGTTAATTGATCAGAAATAATTTTGGAAGACCCAAACAAATAGGTGAAGGATGTGAATAATATATTTGACTCTTGATTTTTAATCCAGAAAAGGTATCAAATCATATTTTTTAAGGCTTGAAAATGGAAGATAGGTTTAAATCAATGCATTTATATAAAAAAATTTCATGTTGTGTGTTATCACTTTGAAATTTTTGAAGAGTTGCTATGTGTGTTAAAAACAAATATCAGAGGTAACTGTCAACCACTTTTGGAGATTAGGATCTAGCCTTCCTAATGCTCAGAGAGGGCTCTCTCTTAATGGTTTAACTTTGTTGATTTAATAAATTTTGGGCTAGTTATGTATGATTATTTGGATTGGTTTTTGATTTTTTGTGGAATTGCTGATTTAGATGGATAGGTGTCTTTATATTTTCCATTGGGATATGGAGTCAATATGATTTTAAAACATAAGAGGACCAAATTATAAAGGAAGTGTTATAAGGTAGGATAGCTGAGAAAAATCAGATCTCAAGGCTGAATGGCGAAGTGATTTTCAATCGGGATCTAGGCGAAATTAAGAATTCCTTAAACCAGCTAATGAAGGAAGTTGAAGGAGGTCAATTGGGATCAGAGGGAGATTAATAATTCTCTAAACCGGATATCAGAAGAAAAGTTCAAAGCCTAGTGTAGATTTAAACAAATTCTGCAGTAAAATTTCTTTTATAACATTCAAATTTAGAACCGATTAAAGTTTATGGAATACTTAAGAAAAGATCATGAACAAATGAAATATACTTCACTGAGATAGCTCAACACATGAATCATGTAAAGAAATTGCTTTATTACTTGTCCTATTTGTCAACTAGAAATGGTACAATAACCCTCAGGTAATAGATCAATCAACTATAGAAATATTTAGAAATACACACTCAATACTTCAAAATGATGAAGTATTTATACAAATTATTACAAAAATATCCTATCAACTGACTAGGATTTATTTAAGGGAAATAAAATATCTTCATTGAAGAAGATAGTGACATCTAGTAACTAACTAAAATGTATCCCTATTTTCTTTGATTGATGTTACTTCTTTCTTTAATTTGTCTTTCTTTCACGATGCCTACTCTTTCACGATGTTTGTTTCTTTAACTTTTCATATTAAATCACACCATTTTTCCCAGGTTTCTTCATCTGGAAGTTTGATCTTGATCATCCTGCGGTAAATTTCATCTGTCTCTGTGTATTTGGAAAACATGGGCTTATTCACAAAAAGGTGTTTTACCTCATGCTGGAGGTAAAAGAAGTTTTGTAAATTTTGAAGGAGTACTTTTCCTGCGGGTACACCCTTCATTGTTGAATTGTTGGAAGTCTCTTTGGCTACTTCCCTCATCTTATTATCATATTCTTCATGCCTCATGAGTTTATCATTGATTACCATAGGATTAGGCAGACCTTTCTCCCTCAATATATCAAACTTTTTCATAAACTTCCTCACTATAAGTTCCATAGTTTGAAAATTTTCCTCAAGCTGTATAATCATATTTCTCTTGGAAATCACTTTCTTCACAATAGTCTCTGCTCTGTCTAATATCCTGAGCTCCTCTAATTCCTGTTTTTTTTTAGAATTCAGGAATTTTATTATCTCAGAAGCTTCCTCTAGTTTCTTTCCAAGATCTACTTTGACCTTTAGAATTCCATCACCAGCCTCCTTTATCAAGTCCTTATGTTCAAATATAACCTATATAGAAGGCCAAATATCATTAACTGAGTTAATTATATTGGCCCACAATTATTTTTTTTCTTAGGCTAAAGGCTCTTTTAGTAATAGCTCTTTTTGTTGTGTAACCAACTCCAAAAATAGAATAAAAGAGATATCAACGCCTTAGAAATGAGCCACTTTGAGGGGGAAACCTCCAATACATTACATAAATGAACAATTCTTCAATGATACAATTTACAAAACCTCCTTTCTATATATAGGAGTCCATGGGGCCATAATGTAATCCTAGTGGGCCACAATGTAATCCTAGCTGACCTAACAATAATAATTTTAGAGCACAATAATAAAAAAATGGGGGTTACAAGGGTACAACAATAACAATAAGGGGGTTACACTAACAACAATAAGGGACTATACTAGTAATATAGGGGCCTAACATGCCTCTCTCCTTCAAAAAAGTGTTGTCCTCAACACTTGAGTAGCTCTGGGTGCTTCTGTATAAAATTCTCATGCTCCCATGTAGAATCTTCAGTGGGTAAGTTCTTCCACTTGATGAGATACTCTGAAATTGATCGATTCTATAGTTTTCGAGTTCTTGTTTCTGTGACTGCTTCCGGTTCCAATATGATTTTTCCTTTCTCATCAAGTTCTGGAAATATTGTTTGAACTGGAAGATTTTCACCTATAACCTTCTTTAAGCATGAAACATGGAAAAATGGATGTACTTGCGAAGAAGCAGGGATCTCCAATTTGTATGCCATAGTACCAATATTTTGCAACACCTTGTAAGGACCATAGTACTTTGGCAATAATTTATTATCATTCTTAGCTTGCTTGAGGGACATTTTTTTATATGGTTGTAGCCGTAAAAATACCCAATCTCCTACATCAAAACTTCTCTCGCTGCGATGTTGATCTGCCTGTTGTTTCATTCGATTTTGTGCCAAATTCAGGTTATCCTTTAAGAGTTGGAGAACTTCTTGCTGATGCTCGATGTGATCTTCCACTACTTGAACCTTCAAATTTTCCCTTAAAGATGATGTGATCGATGGTGGATGATATCCATAAATTTCCATAAATGGGGTCATTTTTGCTGCAGTATGGAAGGAAGTGTTATACCACCATTCAGCGAGAGGTAACCACTTGACCCATTGTGTTTGTTTATCATATACAAAACAACAAAGATATCCTTCCAAACATTTATTTACTATCTCAGTTTGACCATCAGATTGAGGATGATAAGATGAGCTATGAGCTAATTGAGTACCCAAACAAGAAAATAACTCCGTCCAAAAATTTCCCGTAAAATGGGATCTCTGTCGCTCACAATAACCCTTGGGATTCCATGTAGCTTTTGAATTCTATCCACAAATGTAGTAGCAACTGTACTTGCTTTAAATGGATGAGATAATGCACAAAAGTGTGCATACTTGGTAAGTCTATCAACTACCACCATGATGACATTCTTTCCTTCAGACTTAGGTAAACCCGTGATAAAATCCATTGAAATCTCCTCCCAACGCTGACTTGGAATGGATAAAGGTTGTAGAAGTCCCGGGGTCTTAATTGTCTCCACTTTATTCTGCTGGCAAACCAAACATTCCGCCACAAACTTTTGAATATCAGATTTAAGGCCATCCCAAAAAAATTCTTTCTTCACCCCGTGGTAAGTTTTTAAAAATCCTGAGTGTCCTCCTAAAGGAGAAGTGTCCAATTCCAGAAGAATCTTTTGTTTTAGTTGGGAATTCTTACAAAGATATAAGCGATTTTTGTACCATAAGGAATCATTTTTCCAACTAAATGTATCAGATGTACTAGGATCTTGCTGCAACTTTTGAATGAGTGTCCATACATCTTTGTCCTTCTTCCATTCATCTCTTTCTTCGGTTATCCAATCTAGTTGGATAATAGAAATGGCACAAAGCAATGCTTCCACGTCTTCATTATTTCTTGAGAGTGCATCTGCAACAACATTAAGCTTTCCTTTTTTGTATATTATTTCAAAGTCATAACCCAACATCTTTATGACCCATTTTTGCTACTCTTCTGAAGATAGTCTTTTTTCCAAAAAGTGTTTAAGACTGTCATGATCATTTTTTACCTTGAAGTGTCTTCCCATTAGGTAACTTCAACATTTCTTTAGTGCATGCAGTATTGCTAACATTTCATTCTCATAAATAGGTTTCTGTAAATACGTTCCTTTGATTGGATGACTTTCAAAAGCAATGGGTCTTCCTTCCTGCATTAAAACTGCACCAATTCCATTTCCTGAGGCATCACATTCCACAATAAAGGTTTTTTTGAAGTCTGGCGTAGCTAAGACCGGTGCTAGGCACATTGCCTCTTTAAGATGTTCAAAGGCCTTAGTTGCTTCAGGAGTCCATGAAAATGCATCTTTCTTCAATAATGTTGTTATAGGTTCTACTATTCTCCCATAATTCTTAACAAACTTGCGATAATACCCTGTTAACTCGAGAAATCCTCGCAACTGCTTTATGGTCGTGGGGACTTTCCATTCCTTAATGGCTTTAATTTTGTTAGGGTCTACCTTAACACCCTCGTGAGATATAATATGACCTAGATATTCCACCTCTTGTACTCCAAAGAAACATTTGGATGTTTTTGCATATAATTGTTTCTCCTGCAATAGTTTGAGCACCCTCTCAACATGTTCAACATGATCCTTCCAAGACCTGTTGTAGATTAGTATATCATCAAAAAATACTAGAATAAATTTTCTAAGGAAGGGTTTGAAAATGGAATTCATCAACCCTTGAAATGTAGAAGGTGCATTGGTAAGGCCAAAAGGCATGACCAAAAATTCATAATTACCCTCATGAGTTCGAAATGTTGTTTTTGGAATATCTTCAGTCTTCATTCTAATTTGATGATATCTTGAACGAAGATCCAACTTGGTAAAATAAATTGCTCCATGTAATTCATCCAATAATTCATCAATCACAGGAATGGGAAATTTATCTTTAATGGTGAGCTTGTTGAGCTCCCTATAATCCGGGCACATTTGCCATGATCCATTTCTTATGTACCAATAGTACAGGAGCAGAGAAAGAACTTTGACTAGGTTGAATTATACCCGCCTCTAACATTTCTGCAATCATACGTTCAATTTCGCTCTTTTGGAAGTAAGGATATCTATAAGGCCTGATGTTTGGAGGAACACTTCCTGGAATCAAATGAATAGCATGATCATGATCACAAATAGGTGGGAGTCCTTTGGGAGTTTCAAACACCTTGGAATGATTGTCCAAGACTTGTTGGAGATCTGCAGAAATAGATGATTTTGATGTTGGAATTTCTAGTGAGCATAATTGTGCAATTACGCCTCGTTGTTCTTTCTTTAGAAGCTTTGTCATGACATTAGAGCTTATTATCCTTCCTGGCTTCCCTTCAATACCCCATAATTCGACTTCCTTTCCTTCTGAAAAAAATTTCAAGAAAAGTTCTTGAAAATTAAAAGCTACCGTCCCCAAATATTGTAACCATTGTACTCCTAATACAACATCAGCACCTCCCATAGGAATGGAAAGCATTGGACTAGTCAACACATATTCCGCCATGGTTAGCTTGATATTATGGCATTTTCTAGAGCAATGTATAGTTCCTCCATTTGCAACCATCACTTGACATTCTGGTGCTGGGTATAGGAAACAATTTAATTCCTTGGCTACCTTACAATGAATAAAATTATGGGTGCTACCTGAATCAATCAACACTATTACCTTTTTCTTCTTGATTTTTCCTTCTATCTTGAGAGTTTGAGGAGTGGTAATTCCTGCCAGTGCATTACACGATATGGTCAGATTCATTTCTTCCTCTTCTAGGGCTGGTTCCTGGTGTATATCCTCTTCTTGTTTATTTTCTTCTTCCTCTTCACAATCTATGTAAAATAATTTCTTCTCAGCACACTTATGACCTTTAGTGTATTTTCTATCACAACTGTAGCAAAGCCCTTTTTCTCTTTTTTCTTCCAATTGCTGTGGTGTCAACCTTGTAGGTTGTGGAAATCTAGGCGTAGCCACACTTCCTTCTTTATAGAATTGAGTGGTAGGCTTCCTTGTCGCCATAATTTTACATTCAACTTTTCTTGCCAACCAGAATGCCTTCTCCAATGAATCAGGTTCCAGAACGCAAACTTCATGTTGAGTGTTATCCTTTAAAGTGCCTATCAGGAGATCAATTTTGTGTTCCTCTAGAATATCAGCTACCCTTATATTCAATTTTTGGAAGTCCTCAATGTGCTGCCCCACTAAACCCTTTTGTTTGAGATTTATCAATTGGCTAAAGAAGGTGTTTCTCTTTGTATCCTCATAATGTGCTATCATTTCCTCCGTAAAAATTGACCAAGTGACAATTTTTTACGGGAGAAAAGCCATCGATACCATACAAATGTATTTTGTTCTAAATGTAAAGTTGCAATGCGTACCTTTTGTGTGTTTTGCACATTATGGAGATCAAAATATTGCTCCATCTGTAGTATCCATGTTACAGGATCCTTTCCATCAAACTTCCTCATATCCATTTTTGGAATATCGTGGTTCTTCCCGCCAACATTAGAGTTTATGAAATCATGATTAACATTTATTTTTTCTCATCATGAGGTTCTTCTACTATCTTTTCACCATTAGGAAACATTTCTTGTATCAACTTTGTCAAAAATTCGATGTCTGTTTTGAGATCATTCTTCATGTTTTCCATTTTTTCTTTCATGTCTGCTTCCATGCCATCCATATTAGCTTCTACGCCTTTCTTCAAACCGTCCATCTTCACTTCCATGCCTTTCTTAAAAACTTCTATTTCATTTTTTGTTGCTCTTTGCGAGAGTGAAATTTGTTGCACTTGCTCTTGTAATTTTGATAGATCATGTTGCAATTCTTCATCTTCATGAGTCATAGTACAGCCTTCTAAAGGCTTAATGGGTGTTGAATTATTTTTACAGGGCATATTTTAGAACCTAATACTGCTATATATTCTACAATATGCCCTTGGAATCAATTCAAATCGATTCTTCAAAGAAGACTTATGCAATTTGGAAAGAAAAAAATATACACACCTTATTCTTGCTTTTGAGGAACTCGATATTGAAATTGGATTATATATATGGTTGCAGGACTTACATATTTTAATTTCAGTATCAATGTAGCACTCTGAATTATGTGTTGAATTCCACGGGTCTAACTTGATTTGGATTGTCCAAGACAAAGTTGTGTCCAATCTCCCACAATGACCTAATTCTGGACTAGTTTAGTAGAGTGAACTTGTACGACTTGACACGTGTCACTGTTTCATCCTTTGTCTCTGAAATTGATATCCAAGAAACTAAAACATGTGTAATTGCGACCAATTTTTACAAAACTCCAATCCAATGCCTAGAGAGAGAGTTATTGAAATTTTCCCACGATCACCTCTTTCAGATGAAATTCAGGAGCCTGAACTAGCACTACCTTCCACAGATCATATCTCCCAAAATATTGCGAACCAAGCTGTGAAATTTTTTGACGAGTTTCCTCAGGCTTTCAGCTTCGTACCATATGAATTTCAGATTTTGAACCTTCGTAGAAAAAACATTATAGCACAAATTCCACGATGACCTGTTTAGTAGCCTGAAAAAAGACCTAACTTCCACAGATTATATCTCCGAAAATATTGTCAACCAAGCTCTGAAATTTTTAGAAAATCTTCCTCAAGCTTTCAGCTTCGTACCCTAAAAATTTTAGCTTCTGAAACTTCGCAGAAAAAAATTTATAGCAAAAATTCCACGATGACGTGTTTGGAGTAGCGAAACCCTAGAATCCAAACCTTTGATACCAAATGTTGTGTAACCAGCTCCAAAAATAGAATAAAAGAGATATCAATGCCTTAGAAATGAGCCACTTCAAGGGGGAAACCTCCAATACATTACATAAATGAACAATTCGTCGATGATACAATTTACAAAACCTCCTTTCTATATATAGGAGTCCATGGGGCCATAATGTAATCCTAGTGGCCACAATGTAATAATTTAAGGGCACAATAATAACAAAATGGGGGTTACAAGGGTACAACAATAACAATAAGGGGGTTACACTAACAACAATAAGGGACTATACTAGTAATATAGGGACCTAACACTTTTTATAGCTTATTGATTCTGTCAGTCAATCTATTTGATTTCTGTTATCCTCCTGTATTATACATATTCACTAGGTGACTATGGATTTATGACAATCAACTAAAAAAAACATTATTTTCCTATCAGCTATCTTTAGGAATCACACTGCCTTCATTATCCTCACAAAACCTTTTTCACTATTCCTCAGTTGGACTTCTCAAAGTCACCTTGCTTCTCTTAATAGAATTCATTTTGGGCTTATGTTCCTCCTCTTCATCCTTATGTTAGTGTCAGTCTTTTCATACTTCCACCGGGGATCAAAACACATTTGCATGTGCATCTTAGGTGTCTCATACTGAATAAATTTTTCATCATTCCATTTAGGTCATGATATTAATTGTTTCGCTGGTGGTTGTCCTTGTAAAGAAACTCCATCATCCCTCTAAGATTTCTTGTTCCTGACTCATTCCCATGTCCCCTTAAGCATAATAACCTATGAAAATGCTCTGTTTTCACTTGAAAAACTTTAAGTCAAAATCTCATTCAAAATCATGTCAAAAGCATTTTCACTAGGTCATTAGGGTTTTTCATTTATCAAGGTCTTTCATTCATTCCAATGAGGTCAGTAAACATATGAGAGGTATTGAAACAAAATCATCATGATGGTTTCATTATGTTTGAGATTGTATTTTCAGTTTCATGTTTTTTTTTTTAATCAAAATATCATTTTGATAAAAAATCACTAATATAATTTTATGCTACTATATGTAATAAGTGAAATCCAAAAGCTATCAAAGCCACTATGTCAAGCCTCAATCAGTAAAATAAAAATCAAACTCCATGAGTTTAGCAACCTGCAAGCAAATTAATAAATCAGAGAGTATCAGTGATAAAAGGAAGAAGACTTTAAACATTAGAAGAGTGGCTTTTCAAGTTAAATCAAATTCCACATGCTTATAAAAGCCCATTTTACATTTAAAATTAGTCATTTTTGCCTTTCAAAGCATCAGGAGCATCCATCAAAGAAGAATTTTAGAGTTTTTTGAGCAAATTTGGGTCAAGTTCCTTAACGCTGCATGTTTCCACCAGCGCTGCACGCCTGGAACTTGGCGCTGCGCCCTTGCCCAAAATATTCAACGCAGTTTACACTGTAATTGTGCACTTGGAGCTCGGCGTTGCGTGTTTGCAGAGGCACTGCGCCCTTGCCAGGAGGAGACAGAAACTAGCATTGCACCCTTGCCACAAGACAACAGTGAAGGCATTGTGCATTTACACCAATGTTGCACAAATGTACCTTGGTGCTACGCCCTTACCATGAGGAAACAATGTTATTTCTGAAGGCACTGCACATTTGGGTAGGCATTGCGCCCTTAGCCAGTGGTATTACGTGCCTAGAAATGAAAGGTTGTTGAGTGATCTAGCAACCCAAATCACTTCAAAAGTTATTCAAAAATTTTCCAAAAGTCCTTCAAGAAATTTTAGGTCATTCAATTACATTAGATTTTCGATCTTCAATATAGCATGAATATGTTAAGCATTTTTTTGTCTCCCCAAAATCCTTGGATATTTCAGGCACTACTTTTCCTTTGCTAGAATCTGACTTAGATGTATTAGAATGACGAGACATGGTTATTCGAGAAGGACCTAAAATTTCCAGGGAGGATTATATTCTTAGTTCATAACCTACAAGTGAGAAAAATGGGACAAAGTTTAGCATTTTTGTAGAGGTGTTGGAAGATTTATCAACAAAAAGTACTCATGATGTAGCCTGTCTACTCCTAAATGAAAAAAATTATAACAAGGGTAAGGGGAAAAACTTGGTCTTCTAGATGACACAGGTCATAAAATTGATAGTCCATTTGAGTGCCAAAGTAGTGATTACTTGTAGGAAAATGACATGGAGGAAGCATACAAGGCCAAACATGAAGAAATATTATAAGAAAATATTGATGGAATATGGGAAAAAGGTGAGGTGAATTGGACATAAATTAATGACTTGAAAGGGCTATAGAGAACTTAGAAGACAACAGTGATGATTACTGTAAATAACTATAGGAACTTAGAGATTTGAAGAAGCCGGCCATAGAGGGTGGAAAAGGTGAGTTGAATTTTATGGTGGAAACTACAAATGATTTTGAGGATGATACTAATAGCACAGGACATTACCTTCTCCAGCACAAAGAGAAATGGGATGAGATTAAAGTGGGAGAACCTACAATGGTTGCAGAGAGCACAATGTTGGGACGTGATGTTGGTGATGATACCAAAATGGATTTACCATTGTAGAGAGACATGCAGAGTGAAAGTGATGAAGATGAAAACAATGATTTTGCGTCCATTTGGAGGCAAATGTCATTATCTTATCAGTGTTCCAATATCAAATCCACTCAGGGATAAAGAAAAATGTAAAGGAAAATCAGGTTTAGAGGCATAAAATAGATGTTAGAAGGAAAATCAGGTTTAAAGGCACAAACTCAGAAAGATTAAAGACAAATAAAAGAATAAGTTCTAAGAAATAAAAAAAAGACAGATCTACACAAACACCAATTCGAATAACTCAACCCACGGAATTTACATCTTCAAAAGCCACATTTGGACACCTACAACATGTGTTCTTTCAAAAAATACATTAATAGTTATTGCAACAGTTATAGATATTTTTCACCTACGCAGCATTTATTACAAAAGTTATTAAAAAGCCTTCAAAGTCAAATATTTCCAAAATTAGCTCAAATATTAAAGTTAGGAGTTATTATTACATTGAGGTTGTCTTAAATATTTTTCGTCGGAGCTTACATGGTCTTAAAGGTCAAAAATGCATTAAATGTGTAATAAATAACATCTTAAAACCTAGCTTAGGATCACCTCCTCATTTTGCAGATAAATACTACATGAATGATTTATTTTTAGTGTTGGTTGTTGAGCTGAATACTACATAGACTCTGAGATGTAAAAAATTTGGATTTGGAGCTCTAGAGATGTTTTGGACAGCATATCAATAGAACATGCATATTCACAAGATTCATGAACTTTGTAAGATGGTTATTTTATTCTGATCTTGTAAGTGTTCCCTTCTATTTTCCATTTTGTACATCAATTTCTCTTATAACAGAACATAAAACTTAAATTAATATATGCTGTTAGAGGCACCTTAATTATGTCAGTTTTCTGTTATTTAAATGTTTTCCTCTGTTGCGCCTGATTAGAGAAGTTAGGAGTTCGCTGCCCTCCAGTTCCACCTAGTTTTTTTTCTTGAGAATAACTCAGTAAAGTCCAACAAAAGAATTTGATGGTTTACCCTGTCCTTTGATTCTACTTCAAATGTTTTTCTCAAGGTTTTCTTTGAGGTTTACTTACTAGGGTTTGGTTAAAGAAGTTTATGGTTTACCCTGTCCTTTGGTCTATATTGAGAAGTCACTTTAAAGGTCTTTGAATTATGATTGAAGAATTTAGGAGTTCCCTTCTCTTTAATCATTAATGAATTTTTATCTCAAATGTTTTCTTTGTCTGAAAGTGAATAACTAGAGAATTTATTATTTCCCTACTCTCTAGGATTTGCTGGATTGTTGTCTTAAAGTTTACTTGGTAAAATTTTGCTGAAGAAGTTTGTGGTATGCCCTGTCCTTTGGTTCTTTCTTAAGAATAGTAATCTTAAAGACTCTTCTTGTTCTAGTACATGTTAAAGGATTCTTAAGTGCCCTTTAAAGCTACTAAATTCACAACTTACTATTCATCTCACATCCACATAAGATATTAAAATCAATTTCGCTCAGTTAGCTTTCGCTATGGAGCACCCTTCATTTATTGATGTACTCCTAAAATATTTTACAGGCCCCATTGACAAATGGTTTGAACTTCTCTTACTCCATATGTTCTTCCTAAACAAGCAACCAAAAAAAGAAACAAACAATCCCTATCATTTTAACTAGCCAAAAATTAGCATCCTCAATCAATCAAGTTATATCTTTTATAAGAATATAGAGAGAGTCTCTCTGAGTCCAGCAAGACTAGTTCCCAGGACTCCAAATTTGGTTTTATGTTACCCTTGTTTATTCGGTCTTACCAATCTGACAAATTACAAGGACCTAAGATAATGGCGACTCCACTGGGGAGATAAAAACTCATTGAAAATCTTAGTGTTATATAAAGAATTCAGAAAACCCAAAAATATCTCAAAATTGGTATCCAATTGTTGCTAGTGGACAACAAACAAGTCCTCAAAATAGTTAACATCATCCACCTGGTGACTCCACTATTTTTCAGTATGCTTGCTGACTCCACTAGTTCTCACAAACTCCCTTGTGAATGTATTAATCAATCCTGATAGTATAAAACCCAGTCACATACTGTGTGAATTCAGTAATATTCATTAGGGGAATTTTGAGGTGTAAAATGGGTCTCCTAAAGAAATAATAAAATAATAGCTAAACCAATAAAATAATATTTCCAATTTTTCAATTCACTTTTTGCACCAAAATCAATGTAACCATGGTTAAATTCAATTCAAAAGTTGTACTAAAATAAAAATAATTAAAAAATTGTATTGATGTCACTATAAATAAGAATGAGATTTTCAAGAAAAATTCATTATCATTGCACAACTAATGCATTTGTCCTTTGTACTTAACTAAATTAAAATAAAATATAAATATAAATTCATAAACTCTTAATTATAGGATATACTATCAATTAAAATTTATATTCTTTAAATTATGTAATAAGATATAATTAATACTATATAAAAAAATATAATATAATATATTGTTTTATGTATGAATTTTATATTAAATATTGAATTGATTTTATTTATAAATAAATATTTGAAAATATACAAATATAATATTTTTTGAAAAGTGTGTAAATACATAAATATTGTGTAGAGATATGCATTGATTCTTTCAAAAAATATGAAATGACAATAATAATATTTTATTCAAAAAATGTGAAATGATATTTATTATGAGTACTTTACTTTATGACTTTAAAAGTACTTAGAGCACCACCATGGTTAACCATGAGTTTTTATCCACCATTGAGAAGGTGACAAGTAAGTACCTTTAACTCAACCAATGCTACCTCAATCATTAGGGATGATGGCATCCCTTAAAATGTGATTGGTTCTCATAAAGTGAATTTTGATTGTACATTTTACTTAGGAGGCCCATTTTAGACCTCAAAATTCCCCTAATGACAGATTGGTCCATTTTCAAACTATTACAAGTTTTCAACCTCTATGTTTTTTGGGTCTGAAATCTAGCTTTACAAAGAATCTACACCATATCTCACCCTGATCCATATCCACCTGCTATAGTTGATGACCCATAAAGAATATTAAGAAAAACCTTTAGGGATGAAGATCCAACTGTTGGTAGACTAATCCACAAAGAAAATTCATTTCCTGAAAACCTTATATCCTTGCAAGATATCCAATTTGACTTACACCGTAAAAAAACATGTTCAAGACTAAGTCTCAAAGTTGGATAGACCAGAAAAACATTGAGCCTACCAGCTTATAGCAGAGTCCTAATAGAGAAGCCTCTCCTTCCAATCCTTCTGATCCTTAGCTTCTCCAACTCTTTGAATCCTTTTGTTCCAAATATGCTCAATATCAGCTAACTGGTCCAAGTACATCTTCTACCCCCACTCATACATCCACTCTTCAAACCCCTGCATTTCATCCTCCACCTCCACTCATAAACCCTCCTCTTATAAATCCTCCTTGGGTTCCTTTACCTCAAATCATGGCAGGCATGGTATGTCCCATTGGTACTACCACAACCTTTACTTCCTAGGCCATGGGACTATCAATCTAGAATCCCTCACATTAATGGGACTGATCCTACAACTGCCCAAAAACATGTAGATAGGATGAATGATGCTTTTTATTACCAATAATTAGAAGATGAGACCATACAAATGAGAATTTTTTCCCAAATTTTAGGGGGAGAAGCAAATAAATGGTTCAAGAGCCTGACCCCTAATAACATTCATGGTCTCCCTTCCCTTCATCAAGTATTCATAAACAAGAGGGAGACTAAGAAAAATCATCTTCAAATATTATTAGAGTATGATAACCTTAAAAGAAATGTTGGGGAGAGTGTTAAAGACTATTGCACTAGGTTCAATAGTGTATATAACGCAGTTCATCCCTACATGAAACCCCCAAAAGGCCTAGCCCTAGTGAAAATTCCAGATGGATTTGATCCAGAAAAGGCTTACCAATTAAGAGAAAGAGAACTCGTTACCTTAGAAGACATGCAAAGGGGAGCAGTAAGTCTAGAAGCCAATCTAATTGCCAAAAGGGCTAGAATGAGAGAAAAAAAAGAGGGTTACATACAAATAAGAACATGTGGCCCCCAAATCTGATGCTAAAATTGAAAATATATTTAGGACAATGGAAAGGATGATGGAGAGAATTACCTTAAATGAAAGAGCACCCCCTAGGGAAAACCAAACAAATTCTGAAAAGAAAAACAGAAACCAAAACTTCAAAAGAGATCCTCCTCAAATAAGACAAAGAGAAAATGACCAACAAATCATAACTCCTTTCGAAGAAAACTATGTATATCAAGAGGAGAGAGAGGATGAGGAGCCAGAAGAACACCATGTCAATCTAATAGGCTCTGATAATGAGGACACTATTTTTATCACATAAGAAGAATAAGGTCTATTTTACTCAAATCAAGCTAAAAGAACATATGAGGATTTTTAATAATACAAAATAGGATTTGAAAATTCTAACATAGAGGTTCATAGGCAGTATGACCTCAGAAGTAAGAAAACCCAAGATACATCCAAGAAAAAAAAACCCATAAATCTCTGCTAGGAAGACCCCCAAAACAATCCTAAAAAGAAAGAAGAAAATAAAAACACGATGGCTATGCATTCTGCTAAAAGGAAAAAAAAAAAGAAGCCAATATGATGGTGACCAAAGCTGCCCTAGTACATCAGCTAGTGGCCCTAAAAGAATTTTTTTAACTGAGATGCCAAATAAAAATCAGCAAGCCAAAGTTGCTGAAAAAAAATGTCTTATAAAATTAATTTAAATCTGCTAAGAACACAAACGCCATTCAGTATTGAGAGTGAAATTTCCAAGATAGAAATAGCCATACCCCTTACTGAATTAGTGACTCAATATGTATATAGATCTCAAGTTTTGAAGGCTTTAAACATAGGAAATAGTACTGATACTCTAAATCTGAGTGATGAGAAGCCAAAATTGTTGTTTGGGTCAGAGGTGGAGGGAATGTTTCAAGAGGGTGGTGTGCCTCCATTCTATGTTAGTTTGAACATTCACGATAGGATCCTACACAATGCCATGTTAGATTCAGGAGCTTCTAATAACCTCATGCCAAAGGTATTCATGGAAATATTAGGCCTTGAGATAACTAGACAATACAAAGACTTATACTCTTTTGACTCAAGTAGAGTCAAATGTCTCAGCCTAATCAAATATCTCTATGTTAGTTTATCACAAATTCCAGCTAAAAGCCTAGTGATGGATATTGTAGTGGTTGAAATTCTCCCAAAATATGGTACGCTCTTATCTATATCATGGGGAGTCAAGCTTCAAGGAACCCTCCAAATGGACATGACATATGATAAAATTCCAATCTTCAACAAAACAAGAAGACAGTACAGAGAAACTCACATGAAATTAATGGTAAGAAACCAAGATAAACCCAAAAAAACCCGTCTCTATTATGTCCATTCAGATCTTGATTCGTTTATTTTGTATAATGAGGATGACATTAATAAACAAGTAGCTGAAAAAGAGGAAGAGAAAGACCTGTCAGAATAGTCAAACCAAGCACAAAATAAAGAACATAATAGTCAAAATCATAATAGCCATGAACAACAACACAATGGAAAATTTGAATTTGAAACTCTTTGGAACATGAGCTTTGATGGCTTGTGTGGCAAATATGGTTTAGGAGCAGGTGTTTGGATACACAACACTAATGGGGGTCACTCTTACAAGTTTGATTTTCAATATACAAACAATATTGTATAATATGAAGCTCTTATCCTAGGTTTACAATTGCTGAAAAATATTGTAGCTAAGAAGGTTTCGATTCAGGGAGATTGTGAGCTAATTATTAGGAAAATTAAAGGAGAATATTTAGCCAAAAATCCTAGATTAAGAGAATATATAAATGTTTCCTTAGACCTCCTAAAAACATTTGAAAAGTATGAAATTACCTCTATCCCAAGAACTCCAAACAGTCTTGCAAATGAACTAGAATTCACTGCCAGCACTTGTAAACTTCCTCATGCCAATGAACAATACACAGTAAAAGTCAAAAGAAGATCGGAAACCCCTGATAACATAGATTATTGGCAAGTTTTTGAAGGTGAAAAACAGATTGAACACTTCCAGTAATCCAAAAATGAGTTTTAAATGCCAAAATCAAACCCGGATCATGAAGAGGATTTCTCTGCTAAGGAACATACACATGAAATAGATCCACCTTATGCTAATGATACAAATATGTTAGAACACACCCATGAGGCAGAACTGTGTGAAGATCCAGATCGAAAGGACCTCGAGGTATTGCAATGCAAAGACAATCTGTTCCAAAGAGGACTTGTCCCCTTAGAAGAACTTTTTGATTTCAATGATGTTCCTAGGAAGCCTAAAATAGAATCCACTGAAACAGGGGTAGAAGAATGCAACATAGGGAGTGAAGAAGAACCTAAAATGATAAAGCTGTCCAAAACATTGTCATCTCTCATAAAACAAAAATACATTGAACTTCTCAAAGAATTTATTGATGTATTTTCATGGGGCTATGAGGACTTGAAGCCTTATGATACAGAGATCATCCAGCATAAGATTCCTCTCAAGGAAAACCAGAAACCATTTAAGCAGAAATTGCGCAGAATAAACCCTATCATAGTGCCTTTGGTTGAGAAAGAAATAAAAAAATGTATAATGCTGAAATAATAGTCCCACTTAGGTGCTCAGAATGGGTCTCAAATCTTGTATCAGTGAGGAAGAAAACATGGGAAATTAGGCTATTCATAGACTTTAGAGATTTAAACAAAACCTCCGTGAAAGACAACTACCCTTTACCTAATATGGATCATATACTGCAAAGGGTAGTAGTCTCCAAAGGAATATCTTTGGTTGATGGTTTTTCAGGGTATAATTAGGTGATATTACATCCATATGATTAGCACAAAACCTCCTTCACTACACCATGGAGCACCTTCATGTATGTCAAAATTCCTTTTGGGTTAATGAATTCTGGGGCCACTTTTCAAAGAGCCATGTAAATTTATTTTTTATGAAGAAATAGGTTACTTCATTGTGATATATCTGGATGACATCAAAGTCTAATCAACAACTGATGAAGAATACCTGGATCACTTAAGAAAGGTCTTTAAAAAATGTAGAAAGTATTGTTTGCCTTTAAATCCCAAGAAACATTTGTCTGGTCTTCAAGAAGGAAAAATTTTAGGCCATATCATATCTGAAGAGGGGATTAATATAGAAGAAAATAGAATTGAGGAGATATTGTAGATCAGTCACCCTAGGAACATCAAATAGTTGCAATATTTCATTGGAAATATCAAATTCTTAAGAAGGTTCATACCAAAACTTGCAGAACTCTTAAGAAACATTACTAACATGGTAAAAATAGGAACATGAGTAAAATAGACCATAGAAGAAAAACACTCCTTTGACTGGGTAAAAAAATCTCCCAACCAAACACCAGTCCTCATCAACCCTGACTTCACTAAGGACTTCTTCATCTTCTCATTTGCATTAGAACACACAATTGTTGTAGTATTACTACACAAGAACGTAATGGGACAAGAACATCCCATAGCTTTCTTCAGCAAGGCACTAAGGGAAGCACCTCTGAAATATAACATTATGGAAAAACATTTTTTTTCCTTAATCAAGGCATTAAAAGATTTCAGAGTTTACATCTTGCATTCACATGTCATTGCTTTTTTCCTCATGTAGTTTTTAAGGACATAATAACTCGGGATCTTGATGGTAAAATATGTAAGTGGATTGCTATCATCTTAGAGTATGATCTGGAGATCAAACCAACCAAGCTAATGAAAGGTAAAGGACTGGCCAAACTGATGGCTGAAGATACCTTTCAAGCACTGGACATAAACATGATACACTCCTTGGATGAACAAGAGGAGATGGTGACTCCACTTATTGAAGAAGCATTTCTAAACTCACTCTGGTATGATGATATATTATATGTGTTTTTTAATCTAAATTCTCCTCCCGGTTTGTCCAAAACAAAGGCTAGCCTCTTGAAACTAAAATCTGTAAATTTTTTCATTCTAGATAAAGCTTTATATTCGAAAAATTTTGTTAGTATCATGCTTAAATGTTTACATGAAGAAGATGCAGATAGAATCACACATGAGTTTTGCGATGGAGAATGTGGAGGTCGTTTCTATTGGAAAACCACTGCCAACAAAATCCTTAGAGTTGGTTTCTATTGGCCCACCCTTTTCCCTGTTATCCACAAGCTAGTAGTGACATCTTGCCATAAATTCCAAATCTTTGAGGGAAAGAGAAGACTACTACCTTTGCCTTTACAAAATATTTGTGTTGAAACTCCTTTTCAACAATGGGGTCTAGATTTTAGTGGAGAAATCAACCCTGCCTCCTCTACCCAACACAAATGGATCCTCACTAAAACTGAATATTTTAAAAAATGGATAGAGGCCATTCCTTCTAGAACTGACATAGAATCAGTAATCATCAAATTCCTTGAAAATCACATTTTGTCTAGGTTTGGATGTCCTAGAAATATTATTACTGCCAATGATGTTGCAATTAAATCCAAGAGAATGGTGGAATTTTGCCACAAGTATGACATTACATTAGGGAATTCTACAGCTTATTACCCTCAAGGTAATGGGTTGGATGAGTCATCTAACAAGACTTTGGTAAATATCATCAAGAAATTATTGGAAGAGAACAAAAATTCATGGCATAACAAACTGGTGCATGCATTATGGGCAGACAGATTAACAAACAAGAAATCAATTAATATGTCTCCCTATCAGCTAGTGTATGACATGGATGCAGTTTTTCTAACATCTTTAGGAGTGCGAGTAATGAAGCTCATCCAAGAAGTATAGTCTGAAGAAAATGATATGCAAAGAAGAATAAACTAGATCGTCCAATTACAACAAACTAGAGAGGAAGTATACAATAGAACACATCAAGTGTAGGAGAACATCAAGAAGCTTTTTGAAAAAAGGACCTGAGAAAATGACTTCAACATTGGAGACAAAGTGCTGAAGTGGGATTCAAAAAGAGAGGACAAAGGTAAACATGGAAAATTTGACAATCTATGGAATGGTCCATACATCATCCATTCTACAAGAGGTAAAAATGCATTTTCCCTACAATAAATGGATGAAACAAAATTATTTTCAAGTCCTGTCAATGGTGGGATGCTCAAGAATTATTTTTTGTTGAAAATATCAGCTTGAAGCTTTATTAATTGTACATAACATTCTTGAATAATATATCATAAAGATAAAAAAGAAAAAAAGAAAAGAAAAGAGGGCAAATAAAAGAAAAGGTAAAGCCCCATACCAAAAAATAATGTTTCTGAAAGTGTGCAAGTCTAAATGCCACTACTTTGAAAAAGGAAGTTCTTTTCAGTCATACAGCCTTATCATGATTGAACAAGTTTTAAATTTGTGCTGATAAGTTAGAGAATGAAGATCTGTCAAATTGTTTAATCTTGACAGACAAGTATATTAGGTAGAGAATAAAAAGAACTCATTAGTCTAATCTGAGCCTTTTGATGTTATAAGGGTAGAAATAGATAGTTCTATGCTTTAAAAAAAAAATAACATCAAGGGTCTGCTAGTCTAAAATACACCCAAATGAAGAAAAATGTTAGGAAAAGTATGATGGGTAGGTAGAGTTGAGTCGAAGCAATCATGTTTTTCATATTTTAAGATCACAGCCTTAAAGAACAACAACAGATCATCAATTATAGAAGAATGAAAAACCTTCCAAGTACAAACAAGGCACTTGTCTACAATTTCTGGAGATTTGAACTTTGAGGTTCTTTACACCTCCTAAAGAAGCTGCCCTCCCCAGCTAGAGCCACTGTTATCCTCCTCTATTCTACATATTCACTAGGTGACTATGGATTTATTACAATTAGCTAAAGACAAAATTCATTTCCTACCAACTATATTTAGGAATCTCACTTCCTTCATTATTCTCATAAGAACTTTTTCACTATTCCTTAGTTGGTATTCTCAAAGTCACCTTGCTGCTCTTAAAATAATTCATTTTGGGCTTATTTTCCTCATCTTCACCCTTCTGTTAGTGTCAGTCTTTTCATACTTCCACAAGGGATCAAAACACATTTTCATGTGCATCATAGGTGTCTCATACTAAATAAATTTTTCATCATTCCATTTAGGTCATGACTTGAATTATTCCTCTGGCGGTTTTCCTTATCAAGAAACTCCATCCTCCCTCTAATATTTCTTGTTGATAACTCATTGCCATGTCCCCTTGAGCATAATAACCTATGACAATGCTTTGTTTTCACTTGAAAATATTTATGTCAAAATCTCATTCAAAATCAGGTCAAAAGCATTTTCACTAGGTCATTAGGGTGTTTCATTTTTCAAGGTCTTTTCTTTATTCCAATGAGGTGAACACACATATGAGAGGGATTGAAACCAGATCATCATGATGGCTTCATTATGTTTTAGAGATTTCATATTTTGTTTCAGTTTTTTCTTTTTTAATCAAAATATCATTTTGATAAAAAATCACTAATGTAATTTTATTCTACTATATGTAATAAGTGAAATCCAAAAGATGCCAAAGCCATTATGTCAAGCCTCAATGAGTAAAAGAAAAAGTAAACTCCATGACTTCAGCAACCTGCAAGCAAGAAAAAATGTCAAAGGGTATTAGTGATAAAAGGAGGAAGACTTCAAACATTAGAAAAGTGGTTTTTCAAGTTAAATAAAATTCCACATGCCTATAAAAGCCCATTTTACATTTCAAATGAGTCATTGTTTCCTTTCAAAACATCAGGAGCACCGAGCAAAGAACAATTTAAGATTTTTTTGAGTGAATTTGGGTCAAGTTCCTTGGCGTTGTGCATTCAGCTTTTGGTGTTTCGTGTTTGCACTGGCGCTATGTGCCTGGAACTTGGTGTTGCATCCTTGCCCAAAATATTCAACGCAGTTTACGCTGGCGCTTCACCCTTTCCAGGAGGAGACAAAAACTGGCGTTGCACCATTGCCACAAGAAAATAATGAAGGCGTTGTATGTTTACGCTGGCACTACACGCCTGTACCTTTGAGCTGTGCCGTTACCACGAGAAAATAATTTTATTTCTGAAGGCGTTGCGCGTTTGGGTAGGCGTTGCACCCTTAGCTAGTGGCATTGTGTGCCTAGATAGGAAAGGTTTCTAAGTGATCTAGCAACCCAAATCACTTCAAAAAAATTTCAAAATTTTTCCAAAAGTCCTTCAATCACTTTTAGATAATTCAAGTACATTTGATTTTGGATCTTCAATACAACATGATTATGATAAGCATTGTTTTGGCTCCCCAAAATCCTTCAATGTTTTAGGAATTTCTTTTCCTTTGCTATAATCTGACTCAGATGTAATAGAATGACGAAACATGGTTATTCAAGAAGTACTTAAAATTTCCTAGGAGTATTATCTTCTCAGTTCAAAACCTATAAGTGAGAAAAATGGGACAATGTTTAGCATTTATGTAGAGGTGTTGGAATATTTATCAGCATAAAGTATTGATGATGTAGACTGTCTATGCCTGAATGAAAATAATTTACAGCAAGGGAAAGGGGGAAAACTTGGTCTTGTAGATGACACGAGTCATAAACTAGATAGTCCATTTGACTACCAAAGTAGTGATTACTTGCAAGAAAATGACATGGAGGAAGCACACAAGGCCAAACATGAAGAAATTTTATCAGAAAATGTTGATGGAATATGGAAAAAAGGTTAGGTGAACTGGACATAAATGAATGAAATTGAAAGGGCTATAGAGAACTTAGAAGACAATGCTGATGATTGCTGCAAAGAATTACAGACACTTAGATATTTGAAAAAGGTGGCCACAGAGGGTGGAAAAGATGATTTGAATTTTATGATGGAAACTATAGAAGATTTTGAAGATGCTACTAATGGCACATGACATTACCTTCTCCAAAACACAGAGAAATTGGATGAGAGTAAAGTGGGAGAACCTACAATGGTTGCAGAGGGCACAATGTTGGGACTTGATGTTGCTGATGATACCCAAATGGATTTACCATGGCAGAGAGACATGCATAGTGAAAGTGATGAAGATGAAAACAATGCGTTTTCATCCATGTGGAGGCAAATGTCATTATCTTTAGTGTTCGAAGATCAAATCCACTCAGGGATGAAGAAAACAGTAAAGAAATATCGGGTTTAAAGGCCTAAAATGGAGTTTAGAAGGAAAATCGGGTTTAAAGGCATAACTCAAAAAGATTAAAGACAAATAAAAAGAGTTTTAAGAGATAAAATAAAGGCAAATCTACATAAATACCAATTCAAATAACTCAGCCCAGGGCATTTACTTCTTCAAAAGACACATTTGGACACCTACAACATGTTTTATTTCAACAAAGACATCAACAGTTATTACGACAATCATAGATATTTTTCACCTACTAAGCATTTATTAGAAAAGTTATTAAAAAGCCTTAAAAGTCAAATATTTCCAAATTTAGCTCAAATAGTAAAGTTAGGAGTTATTATTATAGTGAGGTTTTCTTAAATATTTTCGCTTGGGCCTTGCATGGTCTGAAAGGTAAAAAATGCATTAAATCTGTGATAAATAACATCTAAAACCCTAGCTTAGGATCACCTTGTCATTTTGTAGATAAATACTACATGAATGATTCATTTTTAGTGTTGGTTGTTGAGTTGAATACTGCATAGACTCTAAGTTGTAAAGAAGTTGACTTTGGAGCTCTGGAGTTGTTTTAGACTGGATATCAATAGAGAAAGCACATTCACAAGATTCATGAACTTTGTTAGATGGTGATGTTATTCTGATATTGTAATTGTTCCCTTCTGTTTTCCATTTTGTACATCAATTTTTCTTATAACAGAACAAAAAAAATTAAATTAAGATATCATGTTAGAGGAACCTTAATTCTGTTTGATTTCTGTTATTTAAATTTTTTCCTCTCTTTGGCCTGATTTTAGAATTCAGGCATTCCCTGCCCTCCAGTTCCACCTAGTTTTTTTTCTTGATATTAACTCAGTATAGTCCAGCCAAAGAATATTATGGTTTTCCCTTTCCTTTGGTTCTGCTTGAAATGTTGTTCTCAAGGTTTTATTTGAAGTTTACTTACTAGAGTTTGGATAAAAAAATTTATGGTTTACCCTATTCTTTGGCCTATCTTCAACAGTCACTTTAAAGTTCTTTGAAGTTTGATTGAAAAATTTATGAGTTCTTTGCTCTTTAATCAATACTGAATTGCTATCTTAAATGTTTTCTTTGTCTAAAAGTGAATAGCTAGAGAATTTAGGAGTTCACTACTCTCTAGGATTTGCTAGATTAATGTCTTAAAGTTATTTAGGAGTTCACTACTCTCTAGGATTTGCTAGATTAATGTCTTAAAGTTTACTTGGTAAAGTTTGGTCGAAGAAGTTTATGGTATGCCCTATCCTTTGGTTCTTTTTTAAGAATAGTAATCTTAAAGGCTCTTCTTGTTCTGGTACATATTAAAGGATTCTCAAGTGCCCTTTGAAGATACTAAATTCACAACTTAGTGTTCATTTCACATCCACATAAGCTATTAAAATCCATTTGGCTCAGTTAGCTTGCCCTGTGCAACACCCTTGATTTATTGATGTACTCCTCAAAACTTTTACAAACCCCATAGCCCAATTGTTTTAACTTCTCTTACTCCATGTGTTCTTCCTAAACAAGCAACCAAACAAAACAAAACAAAAACCCCCATTATTTTAACTAGCCTATAATCAACATCCTAAATCAATCAAGTTATATCTATTATACAAATATAGAGAGAGCCCTCTCTGAGTCCAAGAAGGCTATGTCCTAGGACTCCAAAGTTGGTTTGAGGTTACCCTTGTTTATTTGGTCTTACCAATCTAAAAAATTACAGGGACCTAACACTTTTTGTGCTTCTGTTTCATACATTAATTTTTCCAACTTCTTTCCATCTTCTAAACTGTTTACTTGTTCTTTGAACTTATTTGTTTCAATAGTTTGAATGGACATATCTTCCATTTCTTTAATAAATTTTATGGCCTCATCAGTGGGATGGGATGTTGGTATTACTAATGTTGTTTTTGATGTAGTTGTAGGAACTTCTGTTAATACTAGAGCTGTTGTAGATAATTGAACTGGTGTAGAAGCTATCGGAATATCAGTAATGGGAACTTCTTCCATGCTGACTTGCTTTTCCTACAGAAGTTTGTCCATTTATTTTTCCACTACTTTCAGTTGAGCTGTCAACTGAATGATGAGATTTATCATTTCATCCTTTTGATTTTCATTTTCCAAAACCTCTTTGGTTTGTGGATGCTCTGTGGTTGGTAACTTTAGTTGTTTCTTTAGCGCAACTATGTCTACATTCTTCTTCTTTATTATTTCTTCAGCTACTTTAATGTCTTTAAGATTATAACCAACTTCCATTATCAGATATTCAAGTGAATTTATCATGCTATCCTTTTCTTGTGATGAGGCTTTCTCTAGTTTTAACTGTATCTTTATATTTTCTAGAGAATTCTGTAACTTGGGGACACTTACAGCTTTTTGTTTCATGGTGGAATAGATCATTCCTCCTGCTTGTGTGTGAAACTAAATATGATATATTGGATGCACATCTTTGGCAAGAACTTCAGAGGTTTTCTTTTTATAATATTATGATGTTTTTGGGGCCTACAGTTTTGGCTATAAAAATGTCATTTTCATCTTTCTAGTTTTATAGTCAAAAGCTGAAAGAAATCTGTTTTGGTCACTGGGAGTTTTCTTCCAGACTTCGACATATTTTGCAGCTTTCAATGCTTCATTCCCGATTTTAGTTTCTTGCTATTTATCCATGATATATTTTTCTTTCTTAGTTGTTTTGCTAGATGATGAAACCCCTGCACTATGTTTCTTTTGAATAACTTGTGCACTGGAGGTTGATGGATGATGTGTTTCTTCTTGAAGTGTTAGAGGTGCACCATCTCTAACAAGAATATATGTTTTAATGGTTTCAACTGTCTCAACTATCTCTTTGTGTTCTATCACTAGATTTGGCTTTGTCTTTTTTCTATACATAAGCTTGAATTTTTTATCAGAAGTAGTTTCTGCAGAATAAGAGCCTTCCTCTCTTTCCCTTTTTGAATTTTTGTCCTATGGGGCTGGAGTAAGTATGATGGAACTAGTATGAACCTGCTTCTCTACCTCCTGTAAAGTATTTTCCAACCCCTTTGATTGGTTGGAATACTTTTCAATTTGAGGCTTTGACTCTTGAATGAAAGGGCTCAATTTTAACTTAACTCTAAATTTACTTATGACACACAAGGTGTCATATGGCCATTTGAAACTGTTGTTGAACTTAAACTCTTGTAAACATTTATCTGTTTTTTGTCCAGTATTCCAACTATTACATATAAAAGGCCCTAGCTAGCTTTTAATCTTGAATTGGGTCTTTTTATTAGCTGAAAGGAAATTGATTTCATTTGAATTAAAAATAGTTTTGATGCATTCTAAAGAAAATATCCTCATTCGTAGGTATTTGGGAAGCTTATATGGAACTAGTTGGCTTCCATACACTCTGATTTATGTATGACTCTAGTATAAATACAATTCTCATGTTTTTCTCTCCTCTGACAACTGTAAAACCCTTTTGATCTCTTCACTGATTCTAGGCTGAGTGCTACTGCTTATCACATTAAATATTGCATAAACAAAAGAATAAATGAAGTCTTTGAAGATGAATTCAATGAAATCCCTTTTGATCAAGGATGTCCAAAACACAACAGATTGGGGATTACCCTATGTGTCCAGTTTCTGTAGTTTAACTACAAACCTTTTCGATTGAAAATATATTAACATATGAAACAAAAATGAGGAGTATTTGAATACTCCTTCTTCTGGAAGTTTGACTAACTGATCATGTATGGCATTTGGCAAGTGTTGGGAAAAATTGAAGATTGTAGTTGGAGGCTGACTTGAGAAAAAGATGGATAGGAAGCCAATATTCGATGCATCTACATGCTCATCAGTTAAATATACTAAAATACATGACATCATGGTTACAATATATCTAGTTCTTTCTAAAAACATGGTAGCTGAGTATGGAGGATTGTTTTTAGGAGTTTCTACTGATGGAGGGAGTAAAGTGTGAAAGATTTAGAATATTTTAGCAAAGTCCATCTTTAAGTAAAGTTCAGTAAGGGTTTAAATTGATAAATCTACTTCATTAGGTTGTGGTTAAATATGCAACATTTGACTGATGGATTGAGCAGTGATTTTGAATAGTATTTATTGGTTTGAGGTAACTAAAGCTCTTTCATTGGATAAATAGCTTATTTGGGATAGTATGATGAGTTCATAGAACTGATAGGTTTTTGGGAATATTTATTTGGGAAAGTTAGAGTCCCACATATGAATATCATCTTCTTGATCAACAAATTTATCATTTTTGTAGTAGTGGAGCTCCAAAAGGTTGAAATCAGTAACAATGTCATTTGTTTTGAATTATTTATTAGCCAAAGGGCTGTGGTTGAAATATAACACTGGGGTTGAATGCTCTGGGAAGCCATTAATTCCTTTAATTTATTGAGTTAATCAGCAAATTATATGGCTTCAGGTATTCATAATTACTGGGTTAAGGGCTTAAAGTTTGAATTCTCTGGGAAGCCATTAATTCCTTTAATTTATTGAGTTAATCAGCAAATTATATGGCTTCAGGTATTCAGAATTCTGGGAAAATTGTGAATTTGGTCTGCCAAAGGTTTCAGGCGGGTGCAGACTCCAACCTTGGTCGGTAAAGGCTTTTTTGGTCTTTTTCACAATTTCAACACAAATAGTGAACTAACGGTTTTGGGCAGAGTTTTATTACTTTTGAAGTTTTGGATATCACATGGCATGAGGTTTTATCTCAAATAGTGGTGGTTTCATCCCACACTTTGGAAATGGTTTGGTTGTTTATCGCATAAAAAAATACGGTCTCGCAGTTTTAGGATGACGGGGCACGATAAACTCTCATGGCACCGTGTGGCAAAGGAGCGGGTGTATAAAACCACCCATTTCACACCCCCATGCCCCCAACCCCCCCTCCTCCTCGGTTTTAAACATTTGAATGTCAGGGGATGTCAAATGGCATATTGGTCGTTAAATCAAACTGGTAGTGATTGGGTGGGTTGCGGAGTTAAGGGTTTTGAGTGGGGCCAGGAAATTAGTTAGGCGGAGGGTTTAAGTGAAAGGTGGGTCAAGGATTTATATATGTGAAGGCTGAAAATTATAGCGGGGGGGTTTATGAAATATATAAATTATAGGCTAAAATAAAATAAGGGGGGTCGGGGAAATATATTAAGCGGGATGTTAAAAATACATTAGGAGGAAGGATTAATTAAAAATGGGGGCTCCTCTTAATATTTCCTTTCATTTGTTTCAACTTTGGAATAGTGGGTTTTTGCGCTTTATGAGAATAAATTTTTTTCAAGCAGCAAAGGGTTTTTTACAAGGGAAAGGGGATTTAGGAGGGGAAAAGGGTATTTTAGCGAAGGGAATGAGGGTTTTTAGGAGGGGAAAGGGATTAGAATAAGGAGAAATGGATTTTATGAAAGGAAAATGGTTTTTGCAAGGGGAAATGGTTTCCAAGAGAGGGAAAAAGGGATTTATCAGAAGGGGAAGATGTTAGAAGTATATTAGTGATAATGAATAAACCAAATGATGGTCTCCATAACTCTTAAAAAGTAGCATACCTACTCTTTATTTATCCTAACATTTTTTTATTTCCTTTATTAGGTTCATTTGAGCTTTCTAACCCTTTTATTTTCTTTTGAGAAGAAAACTACCTTATTTCTAACCTTATTACTTCCAATGGCTCATATTAAACATATGAGATCATTTTTATTCTCTACCTAACTACTAATCCACCAAGATTAAATGGTTTGGTCAAATCTTTATTCCCTAACTATCATGACATGAAATTAAAAGGCATGAATGACCAATATTAGACTGCATGATTGTCATGAGTTGTGTCATTTTATACAAGATGCACACAATTTTATTTGAAAAAGTAAAGTAAACTAAGAGTAGTGGAATTTGAATGTGCAATATTTTCAGAATTTATTTTTGTTTCTTTTTGTGGGGTTCACATTTAATATCTTTTCTTATATTTCTTTCTTTTGGTCCTTTGAATATTCTTTTAGGACATACCCTCTTTTCATTTTTTAATATATAAAAACATTTGCAGAAAGAAAAGGTATGTACAATATTACACGACTAAAAATAATTAATTCAAAATTATGATCCCTATTATTATAGGACCTTAACATTGTGAAAATGTTATAAAAACGTTTTTGTATGGATATTAAGTTTGATATGAAGGAGGTTTCCAGCAATAGAATGCAAAATCTTAGAAAGTCAATATAAACCTTTTATGAGTATGGTAAAATTAAAATAATGAATTTCCATTATACAAAATATTAATGATGGACTATGGTATATAATGGTATATGATGATTGTTTGAGAACAAAATATTTCATGTAGTGTAAATGTTATAAACATGTTTTTGTATGGATACTAAAGTTGATATGAAGGAGGTTTCCTAGTAATAGAATGCAAAACCTTAGAAAGTCAGTAAACCTTTTATGAGTATGGTACTACTAAAATAATGAGTTTTTATTATATAAAATATTAATGATGGAATATGATATATAATGGTATATGATGATTGTATGAGATCAAAAAAATTAGAGTCCGAGACTGGGGAAGGATGAAATATTCAACCATAGAAAATGAATGCTCCATATATAATATTGACTCACATATTTATGATAATGCAACTTGAATGAATTTTAACATAACCTTTCACATAAAAAATCAAATAATCCACTCATGAAGATATTATTTAAAAAATTTCCACAAAAATCGTTGAAGGATAGGGGAAACATCCTTGTAGGAAAGGTAAAATATTTTTTCAAAATACTTTAAAATAATAATTTTTTACCCCTACCTTACGGATTTTTACTCATCGTCCTAGTTATTGTAACCTTTATGAACCCATTCTATGTTATCCATAGTATCTCCATATTTAAAATATAAAAATTACCTTTAACAAAGATTATCAAAATAAAATTTACATGTCTTCCAAAGAAAAATGAAAAGTTGTAGGTAGTGCTATAGGTTCAAAAAATTCTAAAACTATTACCCATAATATTTTTAAATTGGATATCTTAGAAACAAATAATTAAGTAGATAATTATTCCATCTAGGATTTAAAAAATGAACCTTAGGATAAGGATAATATTTCTTTTGATTTCTTTAGGTGCAAGGCCGTAAGTTATTCCTAAATCATTTCACCCAATAGAACACATTATTTGTGTGAATGAAAAGAACACTTAATCGATGGAAATTTAAGGAAGGATAATAGAACCAACCCATGGATACTTTCCACTATTCACTATGCAACATAAATCTTAGATTCACTAGCACATTGTAAATAGTAAAATTTTATTTTCCTTCTTCTTTGAAATAATCTTGGAAAATATAGGAAATGTAAGACGATGGACTACCTTCATTTGCACATTTTTCATATGCTGTCTGATTTATCCTTCATAAATGTTTATGAATTTTAAGAATTGATTAGATTGAATAATATTTTAATCTATCTGGGGTGGATGATATGGGGTATTTTATGACATAATAGTTAATTTAATATATCCATAATGCTGGCATAATAACACCATGTAACCAAAATGCAAATATAATTATACCAAGTATTTGACAAAGACTACTAGGAATAATCATGAGAAGTTATAAATATATTTCACTATTATTATACTAGAGGTGTGTTATTTTGCATCGTACTGTATTAATTACAACATATAAAGTGATTCTTTGGAAAAGAGTAAATGGTGAGGTCACACTAACTTACTAATTATTCTCTCAATATTACTAGTGTTATTCACCATGAAAATTTTGGTGTATTTAATTATGAATGGTTTATTTATGAATTTTTGTATAATATTTTTATTTTTTATTAGCCAAGTTTTAATACAAGTGAAATAAAATGTATTTTTCTAGTAAAAATGGAAATTTTTTTTTTTTCTAATTTTTTAGGAAAACAATATGATGACATAATTTTGTTCAACTTTTAAATATGTGTATGTATAATTTGGAGAAACTAGTCAAATATTTAAATTCCACTTGAAAATGTACATAATTTCAAAAATGGATTTTAGGAAGTTGTTGGGTCCCTATAATACTAGTGTAGACCACTTAATTTTATTGTTGTACCCATATAGGCCACATATTGTTATTGTTTTGCTTCATAGTAGTCAATTATCATTACTGGTGTGCCCTTACATTATCATTGTTATGTAGGCTCTAATTATAGTGGGGCCCTTTACACTCTTATATATACCAAGGATATTTTTTCATTTGTATCATCCAAGAATTTTTCATTTCTACAATGTAAAATGAGGTTTCCCCATCATAAATGCTTATGTTCAAGTCATTGATCTATCATTATTCTATTTTTTTGATCTGGTTACATAACATTTGATATTAGAGCTTTAGATTCTAGGGATTCGCAGCTTCAAACATGCCATCATGGAATTTTCACTATAATATTTTTCATATGAGGCTTCACAAGCATAAATTTTGACCAAATGGTTCTGAAATCTTGGCGAACTTCATTTCAAAATTTTAAATCTTTTTTCATTGTATTTTTTGAGATATTCTCCAAAGAAGTTATGGTTTTTGTATGCTCCATAATTCATTCTCAAACATGTTACCTATGTAAAATCATCATAACTTTATCTACGAGCATCAGATTTAAATTTCATAAAAAAGTGATTGAAAGTGAACAATGAGTAGCTTTTATTGTATCATTTTAAGGCCCAAAGGATGAAACGTTAACATGTGGCATTTTGTAGAATCTTCTCCATTGAACTAGTCCATAATGAGGTCATCATGGGAGATTGGGCATAACTTTATCTTGAAGAATCCAATATCGGTCTTAATTTTTGGAATTGAAAGGAATACTGAAAGGGATACCATAGGAAAAAATTTTAGATATTGTATAGCCAAAATTAAAAAGATACAACAATTTCAATACTGAGCTCCTAAAATCAAGAAAAAGGTCTATATTTGAAAAAGAAATTGCATAATGTTTGTTTGAAAAGTCAGTTTGAAGTGGTTGAAAGAGAACAGTGAAGCATATAAATCATTATTTGGTCCCAATATGCCTTGGAACAAGAAAATGGATATGCTTCGTAAGGAAAAATAATTCTGTAGTATGACGCATGAAGAAGAGTAACAAATGAAAAAAAATATATCAAAATTACGAGATGAATTGTAAAAAAAATATCTCTCACAATGAGTAAAAATAAATAAAATGGAACCTAATATGGATGGTTTGAAAATTTATTTAAAATATGACATGGAACCTATTATCACTAAGTTGGTATAGATGGTATTCTCCACCAGACAACCTAGATTATCTCTTTCAAGCCAAATTCTAGCTAAAAATTAGCCTTTTCAGCCTAAGAGGGATCTCTCAAAGATAAAAATGATTTTATTCATATGAATTTCAACAGATGGCTAACTATGGAAAAAGTGTTCTAATTATTTTTGTATGAAGGTGAATGATGTATATAAATCACTACCACTGGGCTTATGGATTCAGTGCTAAGAAACTCAATGACATAGCTCTTATTGTGGAAGCTGGGGCATATAGATTTTTTTCATGAAAAGACAACATACATAGATACAAAACACTCTAATGCTTGAAGGAAGTTACAACATGATGTACATGAATTCTATGTAATCAAACATCAAAGTGCTAAAGAAAAAAAACACGATACATATTACAAGTGCTCACGAAAACATCAATGAAACTCATGTAAAGAAATATACAATAGCCACTGTATATTGCTGATAAGAAGTGTTTACAATAATATTTTTGTGGTCAACATCATTAAACCCCTCTTTCAACCTTCTAGTTTCCTATTTATAGAATTAGATATCTCTACATGAGGGCTTCCAGTTGGCTAGAACTTTCAATAATCTCAAATACACCTTTTCTAAACAAGAAACATATTAGAAGGAGGGGATCTAGTGCTATTTTTGTTTCTGTGAGTCCAAAACCTATAAGGAATCAAACTATATTTACTACACTAACAACCTTTACATAATGTATTCATGATGAAATTATCAAATTTAACCACTTTGAGTGAGGTGGCACTGTCCATAACAAAACAAAATAACAACCAACTTACATTAAGGGTCTGCTCCTTGAATTTTGGAAATGTGTTCCCTAGTTGATGAGCTGGCAGCCTAATCACCCTTTTTGTTGAGTGTTCTACCCATAGAAAACTTCACTGGAACTTTTTGATTGCTTCAGGTGTTTTTTGTGCTTCAAAAATTTAATAAATGCTTGAAAAACTTTGGAATTTATTTTCACTGCAAAAATAGAGTATTTTAGTCAAGTTTGTAGCAAAAGTTTGTAGCACTTTAAGTTTGACCATGTCTGCCACCTATTTTATCCCTTTGATGATATAAGGTTTTTTATTCAGTCATAATAGCTAAACAAAAACCATTACCTACCTTCTTGATGAAAAAACATATGATTTATAGAAAAAAGAAACTTACAGATAGTTTGTAGTGATTTTTGGGCTTCAAGCGTGAGATACACTACGAACTTGCCTAATTGGAAGCAGACTTGAAAATTGTCAATTCCCACCTCCAGAAATGCCCATGGCTGTGTAATATGGTAACATATAGCATGATAAAGGAAAATTTGGTTCAAAATACCTCTTACCCACCTCAATAACCAGTATTTTCCCCTTTAGCAAGTTCATCTAACAATAAAAATTGAGTTATTTTTATACAAACTAGGGCTAAAAAATGATCTCCTATCTCTAAATCCTTTATGGTTGTTGCAAAATGGGAGGAGGTATTTGTAAATCAGTTCGTGATAAAGAAAAACCTCTGTTGTTTTTTTGAACACCATATCGAGCTGTCCAGTATCTATATTTGAAAAACATGTCTAAAACATGAAAAAATCAAACTCTTAAAATTAAGCCCAAACATGTCTTCGAATATCCAAATCTGTAACACCTATGAGAAAAGTGAAAGAGGTTAATGTTCTTTGATCTTTTTCTTACAACAAAATATCTCAGGTTCGTATAATTCTTCCCTATTTTCCCAAAATATACTCTTGACATTGACTGCATAAAAATTCCAAAAACACGGCAAATCCTCTTGTAACATCTAATAAAATCTCATGAAATCAACTTTGATGAAGGCCTTTGCCAAACTAGAGTCTTACATGACCAATTATATGCCCATAGGTTCATACTTGACCATTCTATGACCCTTTTTATGCTTTTTATATGAATTTATTCCTTCAAATACCAGTGCTGGTCAAATTCTATTTTGACACCCATAAATTTTCTTTTTGACAACAAGCTTCTTTTGTGACACAAGGATTCCTAGGCCTAAGAAACCTACAAGGTAACAATAAAGATGATATTTCTGGAAAAGATGTTGAAGCATCTCAAAAGGATGAAGAATATTCAGGTAAGTTTGTGGCTGTTCGAATTAGATATCAGACCAACCCAAATTTAGGAAAAAGAAAAGAGTTTAAAAACTTGGTGATATGAGGGGTAATTATGATCAAGCATATCATACACCAAATAATAACTCATACCAGGTAGGCACATGGTGACATACTAAATTCTAAGCATTAAAACATGGCAACTCATTGATTTCCATACCGCTTGTAAAAAACATGAGTTCATAGTGAATTCAGTTAGAAAGTGGGCATATCTTCTATGAATTTGTGAGGTGAGTTCGTAGTGAAAATCACCGGTTTTGCATAGAATTCGTTCCAGACTCAGGGAAAAATAGACTGATGGCTAAAATAGATTTTTAAACTAATGCATGGAGATTTTTTATTGATTTCTATGGATTTGGCCATGATGGCACATCATGTGGGGCTTTTCAAACTTAATATTATGACCAATTAACAAAATTTTATCAATTTTATGAATTAATTTACTAAGACAATAAAACCTATGCCTAATGACCTTCCTAAAAAAATTGAAATTTTATTGGTGATAAAAGAACCAATGATGAATGTCAATCTGGAATTCTTGAATCATGGTTTAAAAATAGAATTGAAAAGGGACACGGAAGGATTGAAGGAAGGTTTGACAAAATTCTTCTTAGTGTTGACAATGTAATCCATGAAAATCATGATGAGTGCAAAAGGAATATGAATTATGATTTTAGAGATTCTAATAGTAGATTGAAAAATAACCAAATTCCAAAGATCAATATGAGGAAGTTTGATGGTAAGGATCTTATAGCATCGATACTATAGATGTAGCAACTCTTTGATCTACACGATGTGTCACACACAAAAAAGGTACAAATTGCATATTTATATTCAGAAAAAAAAAATCAGTTTTTGTTGTATCGATCGATTTATTCTTTAAAATAAATTTTCATTTGGAATTTTTTTACGGATGAATTGGTAGCATATTATGAGGATACAAAGAGAAACAAATTATTTATCTAATTGATAAATCTCAAAGAAAATCATTCAGTAGTGGGGCACATTGAGAACTTCCAAAGATTGAATATCAAGGTAAATTATATCCCATAAGAGCATAGTATTGATTTCTTCAAAGGGAATTTAAAGGATAACATACAACATGGGTTTCTCCTTTGGAAACCTAATTCATTGAAGAAAGAATTTAAAGTGGTAATTAAAGTTGAAGCAAAATTATCGCAACAAGGAAGTCTACTACTCACAACTATAAATATGGAAGTGTTAGTGTTAGGTCCTTATATTACTAGTATAGTCCCTTATTGTCATTAGTTTAACCCCCTTATTATTATTGTTCTACCCCCGTAACCCCCATATTGTTATTATTGTTCCCTTACATTATTATTGTTAGGTTGGCTAGGATTACATTCTGGACCCACTAGGATTACATTATGGCCCCATTGACTCCTATATATAGAAAAAAGGTTTTGTCATTTGTATCATCCAAGAATTGTTCATTCATGTAATGTATTGGAGCTTTCCCCATCGAAGTGGCTTATTTGTAAGGCATTGATATCACTTTTCTTCTATTTTTGGAGCTGGTTTCATAACATTTGGTATCAAAGCCTTGGATTCTAGGGTTTCACTGCTCCGAATAGGTCATTGTGGCATTCTCAATATAACGTTTTTTCTACGAAGGTTCAGAAGCTGAAATTTTAAATCCTGAGGAACATCATCGAAAAATTTTAGATTTTGGTTTGCAAAATTTTGGACATATAATCTGTGGAAGTTAGGGACTTTTGTAGGCTCCTGAATTTAACCTAAACAGGTCATCGTATAATTTTCGCTATAAATTTTGTTATACAAAGTTTTAGAAGTTGAAAGTTTTAGAGCATGAAGCCAAAATCTTGAGGAACATCATCATAAAATTTTAGCTCTTCGTCACAATATTTTCGGAGATAAGGTCTATGGAAGTTAGGTCTTTTTCAGGATCCCAAATTTCATCTGAAAGAGGTGATCATGAGAAAATCTTCATAACTATCTCTCTGAGCATCGGATTGGAATTCTGTAAAAAGTGGCCATAAGTACACGGACTATACTTTATTTTCTATGAATTTCAGAGCTGAAGGAGGAAGCAGTGACATGTGGAAAGTCGTACAACTTCACTCTATTGAACCAGTCCATAATTAAGTCATCATAGGAGTTTGGGCACAATGTTGTCTTCAAGAATACAAATCAGGTTAGACCTATGGCATTCGAAAGAGGATTCATAGCTCTACCTCAAGGAAAAATTTTAGATATTGAAGATCGGAAATCACAGAGATAATTCAATTTCAATATCAAGCTCCTCAAAAGCAAGAAAAAGGTGTGTATTGTTTTTGAATTACATCAGTCTCATTTGAAGAAAATTAGTTTGAATTTATTCCAAGGGCATATTGAAGAATAGATATCAATATTGGGTTCTAAAATTCCCTATAAAAATAATTCAACATCCATTAAGCCTTCAGAAGGCTCCACTATGACTCATGAAGACGAAGAAACACAACATGAGATATCAAAATTACAAGAGAAAGTGCACCAAAATTTTCTATCAGAAAGAGCAACAAAAAATGAAATGGAATTTTTGAAGAAAGGCATGGAAACTAAGATGGATGGTTTGAATAAAGGCATGGAAGCTAAGATGAATGGTTTGGAAGCTAAGATGGATGGCATGGAAGTGGGCATGGAAGCTAATATGGATGGCATGGAAGCTAAGATGGATGACATGGAAGCTAAGATCGATGAAAAAATGAAAGACAACATGGAAAACATGAAGAATGATTTAAAAGTAGACATCAAAGGTTTGGCAAAGTCAATACAAGAAATGTTTCCTAATGGCTAAAATATAGTAGAGAAAACTCCTGATGAGAACCAAATAAATGTTAATCATGATTTCATAAACTGTAAGGTTGGATGGAAGAACCACCATATTACAAAGATGGATATGAGGAAGTTTGACGGCAAGGATCACGTAACATGGATACTACAGATGGAGAAATATTTTGATCTCAATAATGTGCAAAACACATAAAAGGTACGCATTGCAACTTTACATTTAGAACAAAAAAAAATTGTATGGTATCGATGGCTTTTCTCCTGTAAAAAAAATTTCACTTGGTTGATTTTTACAGAGGAAATGATAGGACATTATAAGGATACAAAGAGAAACACCTTCTTTAGCCAATTGATAAATCTCAAACAAAAGGGTTTAGTGGTGGAGCACATTGAGGACTTCCAAAAATTGAATATAAGGGTAACTGATATTCTAGAGGAACACATAATTGATGTATTCATAGGGACATTAAAGGATAACATACAACATAAATTTCGCATTTGGCAACCAGATTCAGTAGAGAAGGCATTCAAGTTGGCAAGAAAAATTGAATGTAAAATTATGGCGACAAGGAAGCCTACCACTCACATCTATAAAGATGGAAGTGTTGCTACTACTAGACTTCCACAACCTACAAGGTTAACACCACGGAAATTGGAAGAAAAAAGAGCAAAAGGGCTTTGTTATAGTTGTGATAGCAAATACACTAAAGGTCATAAGTGTGCTGAGAAGAAATTATTTTACATATATTGTGAAGAGGAGGAATAAAATGAATAAGAAACTTCAAAATAAGACGATATACACCAGGAAGCAACACTAGAAGAAGAATAAATGAGTCTGATCATATCATGTAATGGATTGGTAGGAATTACCACTCCTCAAAATCTTAAGATAGAAGGACATATCAAGAAGAAAAAGGTAATAGTGTTGATTGATTCAGGTAGTACCCATAATTTTATTCATTGTAAGGTAGCCAAGGAATTGAATTGTTTCCTATACCTAGCACCAGAATGTCAAGTGATGGTTGCAAATGGAGGAACTATAAATTTCTCTAGAAAATTCCATAATATCAAGCTATCCATGGGGTAATATGTATTGAATATTCCAATGCTTTCCATACCAATGGGAGGTGTTGATGTTGTACTAGGAGTACAATGTTTACAATCTTTGGGGACGATAGCTTTTAATTTTCAAGAAATTTTCTCGAATTTTTTTTTAGAAGGAAAGGAAATCGAATTACGGGGTATCACAGGGAAGCCAGGAAAGATAACAAGCTCTAATCTTATGAAAAAGCTTCTGAAGAAAAAACAACGAGGCGTAATTACACAATTATGCTCACTAGAAGTTCCAACATCAAAATCATCTATTTATCCAGATCTCCAAAGAGTCTTGGACAATCATTCCAAGGTGTTTGATACTCCTAAAGGAATCCCAAATATTTGTGATCATGATCATGTTATTCATTTGATTCCAGGAATTGTTCCTCCAAACATCCGGCCTTATAGATATCCTTATTTCCAAAAGAGTGAAATTGAACGTATGATTTCAGAAATGTTAGAGGCTAGTATAATTCAACCTAGTCAAAGTTCTTTCTCTACTCTAGTATTATTGGAGCACAAGAAGAATGGATCATGCACATGTGTCCGGATTATAGGGAGCTCAATAAGCTCACTATTAAAGATAAATTTCCCATTCCCGTGATTGATGAATTATTGGATGAATTACATGGATCAATTTATTTTACCAAGTTGGATTTTCATTCATGATATCATCATATTAGAATGAAGACTGAAGATATTCCAAGAACAACATTTCAAACTCATTTGGGTCATTATGAATTTTTGGTCATGACTTTTGGTCTTACCAATGCACCTTCTACATTTCAAGGGTTGATGAATTCCGCTCTCAAACCCTTTCTTAGAAAATTTGTGCTAGTATTTTTTGATGATATACTAATCTATAGTAGGTCTTGGAAGGATCATGTTTGACATGTTGACATGGTGCTCAAACTATTGGAGGAGAAACAATTATATGCAAAAACATCCAAATGTTTCTTTGGAGTACAAGAGGTGGAATATCTGGGTCATATTGTATCTCACGAGGGTTTTAAGGTAGACCCTAACAAAATTAAAGCCATTAAGGAATGGAAAGTCCTCACAACCATGAAGAAGTTGCATGGATTTCTCAGGTTAACAGGGTATTATCACATGTTTTTTAAGGATTATGGGAGAATAGCAGCACCTATAACAACATTATTGAAGAAAGATGCATTTTCATGGACTCTTAAAGCAACCAAGGAGTTTGAACATATTAAAGAGGCAATGTGCCTAGCACGAGTCTTAGCTACGACAAACTTCACAAAAACCTTTATTTTGGAATGTGATGCCTCAGGAAATGGAATTGGTGTTGTTTTAATGCAAGAAGGAAGACCCATTTCTTTTGAAAGTCATTTAATCAAAGGAAAGTATTTACAAAAGGCTATTTATGAGAAGGAAATGTTGAAAATACTACATGCACTAAAGAAATGGAGACCTTACCTAATGGGAAGACTCTTCAAGGTAAAAATTCATCATGATAGTCTTAAAAACTTTTTGGAACAAAGACTATCTTCGAAAGAGCAGAAAAAATGGTCACAAAGATGTTGGTTTATGACTTTGAAATCATCTACAAAAAAGGGAAGCTAAATGTTGTTGCAGATTCACTCTCAAGAAAGGATGAAGAGGTGGAACAATTGATTTGTTCCATTTCTATTATCCAACCAGATTGGATAACCGAAGCAAGATATTAATGGAAGAAGGACCAAGAATTTTGGACACTCATTCAAAAGTTGTAGCAAGATCCTAGTACATCTCATACATTTAGTTGGAAAAATGATTCCTTGTGGTACAAACATCACTTATATATTTTCAATAATTCCCAGCTAAAACAAAATATTCTTTTGTAATGGCACACTTCTCCTTTAGGAGGACACTCAGGATTTTTAAAAATCTACCATAGGATGAAGAAAGATTTTTTTTTTATGGCCTTAAATCTGATATTCAAAAGTTTGTGGTAGAATGTTTGGTTCTCCATCAAAATAATGTTGAGACAATTAAGACCCCAGGTCTTCTACAACCTTTATCCATTCCAAGTCAATGTTGGGAGGAGATTTCAATGGATTTTATCACAGGTTTACCTAAGTCCAAAGGATGGAGTGTCATCATGGTGGTAGTTGATAGAGTTGCCAAGTATGCACACTTTTGTGCATTATCTCATCCATTTAAAGCAACTATAGTTGCTACTGCATTTATGGAAATAGTTCAAAAGCTACATGGAAAACCTAAGATTATTGTAAGTGAGAGAGATCCCATTTTAATAGGAAATTTTTGGATAGAATTATTTTCTTGTTTAGGTACTCAAGTAGCTCATAGCTCATCTTATCATCCTCAATCCGATGGTCAAACAGAGATACTGAATAAATTTGGAAGGATATCTTCGCTTTTTTGTATCTAATAAGCAAGCAAAATGGGTCAAGTGGCTACCTCTCGTTGAATGGTGGTATAACACTTCCTTCCATACTGCAGCAAAAATGACCCCATTTATGGCACTTTATGGATATTATCCACCATCCATAACATCTTCGTTAAGGGAAAATTATAGGGTTCAAGCAGTGGAGGATAACATCGAGCATCAACAAGAATTTCTCCAACTCTTAAAGGATAATCTAAATTTGGCACAAAATCGAATGAAACAATAGGCAGATCAACATCGCAGTGAGAGAAGTTTTTATGTGGGAGACTGGGTATTCTTACGGCTACAACCATACAAAAAAATGTCCCTCAAGCAAGTTAAGAAGGATAATAAATTATTGCCAAAGTACTATGGTCCTTACAAGGTGTTGCAAAAGATTGGTACTATGGCATACAAATTGGTGCTTCCTACCTCTTCGCGAGTGCATCTAGTTTTCCATGTTTCATGCTTAAAAATGTTTATAGGGGACAAAATTTTAGTTCAAACAATATTGCCAGAACTTTATAAGGAAGGAAAAACCATATTGGAACCTGAAGCAGTCACGAAAACAAGAACTCGACAGCTACGAAATCGATCAATTTTAGAGTATGTCATCAAATGGAAGAACTTAACCAACAAAGATTATACATGGGAGGATGAGAGTTTTATACAGAAGCACCCGGAGCTACTCAACCATTGAGGACAACACTTTTTTGAACGAGAGGAGCATGTTAGGTCCTTATATTACTAGTATAGTCCCTTATTATTGTTAGCTTAACCCCCTTATTATTATTGTTGTACCCATGTAACCCCCATATTGTTATTATTGTGCCCCTAAATTATTATTGTTATGTTGCCTAGGATGACATTGTGGCCCCATGGACTCCTATATATAGAAAGGAGGTTTTGTCATTTTTATCATCCAAGAATTGTTCATTCATGTAATATATTGTTGTGAAACCAGCTCCAAAAATAGAAGAAAAGAGATATAAACGCCTTAGAAATAAGCCACTTTGAGGGTGAAACCTCAAATACATTACATGAATGAAAAATTCTTGGATGATTCAAATTACAAAACCTCCTTTCTATATATAGAAGTCCATGGGGCCACAATGTAATCCTATCCGACCTAACAATAATAATTTAAGGGCACAATAATAACAATATGGGGGTTACAGGGGTACAACAATAACAATAGAGGGGGCTACACTAACATAATAAGTGACTACACTATTGATATAGGGACTTAACATGACCCTCTCCTTCAAACAAGTGTTGTCATCAATGCTTGATTATTTCTTGATGCTTCTGTATAAAATTCTCATCCTCCCATGTGGAATCTTCTACAGGAAAGTTCTTCCACTTGCTGAGATACTCTAAAATTTATCATACTTGTCGATTTATTGTTTCTGTGACTACTTCAGAACTTCTTTCGATGTGATGTTGATCTTCTTGTTGTTTCATTAGATTCTGCACCAAAGGTAGGTCATCCTTTGAGAGTTGGAGACCTTGTTGTTGATGCTCGATGTGATCTTCCACTAATTTATCATCGATATTATCTATTATTTGATCTTTCAAACCATCCAAATTATCCTCCGTTTCTTCTTTTAAACCATCTATGTCATCTTCAGTTGCTTTTCATAAGATCGAAATTTGTTGCACTTGGTACCATAATTTTGATATCTCATACTGCAATTCTTCCTCTTCATGTGTCATAGTATAGCTTTCTGAGGTCTAAATGGGTGTTGAATTCTTTTTAGGAGGCATTTCAAAACCCAATACTGAAATATATTCTCAATATGCCTTTGGAATCACTTAAAACTGATTTTTCAAACAAGACTTATGCAATTTGAAAAAGCAATACACACCTTTTACTTGCTTTTGCAGAACTCTATATTGAAATTGAATTATCTCTATAATTTAAGATCTTCAATATCTAAAATTTGGCCCTATAGTAGTCCTTTGAAGCTTCTTTTGAATACCATAGGTCTGACTTGATTTGGATTTTTCAAGACAAAGTTATGTCCAATGTCCGACAATGACCTAATTATGGACTGGTTCCATAGACTGAACTGTATGACTTTCCACATGTCACTGTTTCATCTTTCAGCTATGAAATTGATAGGAAAGAAACTACAGTCTGTGTAATTGTGGCCACATTTTACATCACTCCAATCCGATGCTCAAAGAGAGAGTTATGAAGCTTTTCCCATGATCACCTCTTTGAGATGAAATTCAGGATCCTGAAAAAGCACTACCTTCCATAGATCATATATCTTAAAATATTACGAACCAAGATCTGAAATTGTGTGACAAGTTTCCGCAGGATTTCAGCTTCGTGCCCTAAAAATTTCAGATTCTGAACCCTCTTAGAATAAAATTCATGGCGCAATGCTAATATCTTGCCCTAAAACTTTCAACTTCTGAAACTTCGTACAAAAAAATTTATAGATAAAATGCCACAATGACCTGTTTGGACTAGCATAACCCTAGAATCTCAAAGCTCTGATACCAAATGTTATGAACTAGCTCCAAAAAGAGAAGAAAAGAGATATCAACGCCTTAGGAATAAGCCACTTTGAGGGGGCAACCTCCAATTCATTACATGAATGAAAATTTCTTGGATGATTCAAATTACAAAACCTCCTTTCTATATATAGGAGTCCATGGGCCCACAATGTAATCCTAGCTGACCTAACAATAATGATTTAAGGGCATAATAATAACAATATGGGGGTTACAGTGGTACAACAATAACAATAAGGGGGGCTACACTAACATAATAAGGGACTACACTATTAATATAGGGACTTAACATGTATTGGAGGTGGCCCCCTTGAAGTGGCTTATTTTTAAGGCGTTGATATCTCTTTTCTTCTATTTTTGGAGCTGTTTTCATAACAGTTAGTGCTCCTAACCTCCCACAACCTATAAGGCTGAAACAAAAACAAATGGAGTGAAAAATAATAAAATGGTTGTGTTACAATTTGCTAGTAGATACACTAAGCCTTATAATTTTTTTGAAAAAAATTATTTTACATAGATTTTGAAGAGTGGGGAGAAAAGTAACAAGAAACATCAAAAGAAGAGGATATACACCATGAACAAACCCCACAGAAAGAAGAAATGAAACTGACCATTTCTGGTAATGAATTGGTAGGAATTACCACTCTAGGAACTCTCAAGATAGATGGATATATCATGAAAAAAATGTAATAGTGTTGATCGATTCTGGTAGTACCCATAATTTTACTCATTTTTAGATAACTAGCGAATTGAATTGATTTTTATATCTAGCACCAGAGTGTCAAGTGATGTTTGAAAATGGAGGAACTATAAGCCACTTATGGAGGTTCCACAGTATCAATCTTATTGTGGGGAAATATGCTTTGTATAGTCCAATTCATTCCATTCTAATTGGTGGTGCTATTGTTGTAATAAGGTTCCAATGGTTACAATGTTTGGGGATAATATCCTTTAATTTTCAAGAACATTTCTTGAAATTTTCCTAAGTAGTAAAGAAAACTAAATTAAGGGGAATTTCATGGAAAGAAGGGAAGATAATATGCTCTAATTGAATGAAAAATCCTTTGCATAAAGAACAATAAAGCATAATTAAAAAAAATTGCACACTAGATGTTCAAACATTGAAATATTTTGTTTCTCCAAACCTCTAAAGAATCTTGGTGAATCATTCCAAGGTATTTGAGACTCCCAAAGGACTCCCACCTATTTTTGATTACGATCCTATTATCCACTTGATTCTAGGAAGCGTTCCTCCAAACATCAGACCTTACAGATATTCATATGCCCAAAAAAAAAAAATTTAATGTATGGTTGTAGAAATCCTAGAGGAAGGTATAATTGAACCTAGCCAAAGTTTTTTCTCTACTCCAGTAGGATTGCTACACAAAAAATATGGATCATGGAATATGTTTGTGGGCTATAGGGAGTTCAACAGGCCTACTATTTAGGACAAATTTACCATTGCTATCAAGGATGAATTATATGGAGAAATTTACTTAACCAAGATTCATCTTAGTTCAAGATATCATCAAATTAGAATGAAAACTAAAGACATTCTGAAACCATCATTCTAAACTCATGAAAGTCACTATGAATTTTTGGCCATGCCTATTGGCCTTACTAATACACCTTCGACATTTCAAATTTTGATCAATTCCATTTTCAACCCCTTCCTTTTGAAATTTGTGTTAGTATACTGTAATATCACTAGCACAAGTTACCGAAAAAAAATCTTGTAAAATGAGGGTTGCTGAATAATTAGATATTATTTATTACGTTGATATTACATGAAGAATATTCTTGTAATTCTTAATGAAAATAATATTACAATAATTAATTCTTAATTATTTTATTTAGAATAATTTATATTCTTCTATATAAATAAATTATATTCGAAGTTGGTATATTTTATGAGTTTTAGAAAAAATGAGTAATAGTTTTAGAAAAAATATGTGCAAGTAATATTTTTTCTATAAGGGAAAACAAAATATACCTTGGAAAAGCAGGAGTTATTTGTGGATGATATATGGAGTGATTTTATAATTTATGAAAAATCAGATTTATGGAGTGTTTTATGGGTGAATTATGGAATGATTTTAAGATTTAGGAAATATATTCCATTTTATTAATTCTATTTATTGTAATCCTACAGGAAAAAAGGACAAATAATGAAAGAACACATGAGGAATGGAGCCAAGAGAGAGGAAGAAAAAATTACAAGCATGCATCAAAAGATAAGTAACTTTGTTGTCTGAAAATTATTGTGTTTCCATATGGTGCATGATGAAATAAGAATTGAATTTATTTGCTTGGAGAATTTCATATGATAAAGAATCAAGATTATTTCTTTAGAAAACCTCTATGAAATTTCATGCATAGAAGAATAATTTGTTCGTTAATTGAATTATTAGAATATGTCATGTGCTTTGAATCCTTAAAAGTTTTTCATGGCTAAATAATTCTATGAATTGCATTAGTTATAGGAAAATGGGGTCCAAATATGCCTTCGTATCTCCAAAACCCTGATAGATGTGTACAAACTGAATTTTTTTTTTCTGGAAATGAGTCTGTTCCAAAAAAAACCTCTTTCAAATTTGAAAAATTCATTTTCCGTGTCTTGAAAACTGTGTCCAAAATCGATGCCAAAAAAAAGAAATTAATTCATATTTAAATATGGAAACATCGGCTGCAAATATTCATTTGAAATTTCCAAACTTTTATACCTATGTAAAAAATGAGAGAGGCTTTTTTTAGTGAACCAGTTCCAAGCAAAAATACTTTTTGGTTTCCAAAACCTCGTTTCCCTATGTTCAGAAACCTTGTCCACATTTGCTGAGAAAAAGAAGAAATTATTTAATATTGAAATCTTGAAATATGGGCTATAAATACTCATTCAAATACCTTAAATCCTGAATTGAGAGACTTTTTTTTAATGATCGTGTTCCAAAAAAAAAATTCTTTTGTTTTTCATAAATTCATTTCCATATGTTCGGAGCCGGCATCCAAAGTTGATGACCAAAACAAGAAAAACATAGTAAAAGAGAGTGCTTCCATTTGATTTTTCTACCAGATAAGAATAGTTGGTTATGTACATATACAGATAACCATTATGCTAATATTATAGTAAACAAATAATTTAATTTCATGAAAAAACAAATAGAACAATTGTGTTGATATTTCTTGAAAATAAATAAGTTATTCGCATGCAAAAAAAAATAGAACAATTATGTTCATAATCCTTGGAAATGAATTAATTTATTTTATTTAAAATATTACAAAGGATGTTCTAAGTAGGCATATGCATTAAAATTTTAAAGAGAAATATTGGACTCTTGAAGAGAATATGTGCTTAGGTACACATGAATGATATCTAGTATTTGAGTTGTTGAGTTCGGAATCTCCACAGTGAGCATTTTTGCATCTACATTTTGGGTTTAGAACAAGACCCATCATCACGACAAATCCTATTGAAAAGAGAGGAGGATAGATAACATAAATATACAAAGGAGAGTAGGATGAAGGGCGACCAACCATAAAATAATTAGTATTTTTATAAATTAAATAAATGAAATTAATTTAAAGTTTTTGTTTTAGTTATATGCAAAGTTTATCAATTTTGAATAATGATTAGCCTAAATTCTTGTAATATATTAAATATTAATTAAACCTAAATTAAGGATAAGGTATTCATATGTTATATGTATTATTAATGTATTTTTAATATTAAAGCAATATAAATTAACTAAAGAGATCTTAAAAGGTGGGATTAGTTAATTTATTCTGCTTGTAATAAAGATTATTTTTATTTTTATAAGGATATTAAAATTAATTATTAGTTATAATATTGATTAATTAAAGTTTATTATACGGTTTAATGTTCAAAGGATATCTTATTAGAATTTATGTCAATTTTTAATTTAATAAAACTAGTATTAGTTAAAAACAACTATTACTAATGATATTAAATTGAATTTTTTTGATATAAATGTATTAAATTCATTATTATTTATCTAGTACATTTGGTCTACTAGAACTAAATATGTGATTTTACATGTATTGGGAGCTTGAGTCATGTAAAAATATGTAAATATATTTTTTGAGAAAGAGTTCACATAAAACCTTTTCATAAGATAAAATTGGTTGTGTTACTTGAGAGGGATTTTTTATTGATGTTATTTCTTGAGGAAATATTACAATTTTTTTTGATGTCAAATAATAAGAAAATATTTTTTATTGCATGCATAATAGCTAGTGAGTTAGCTAACTTTTTGGAAAGGAATAATTATTGTGTTAAATTCCATGAAAAATAAATGTGTATATTTGTATGCAAGGAAGCAATTATTGTGTTAGAAATCTTAAAAAAAAATATAAGTGAAAAACATGTTCTTGCATGCATTATTAAATTATATTCTTGGAGAGGAAAACTAGTAATCACATATTTTATTATGTTAAGATTCCTTAGAGAAACTTATACATTTGCATGCATGGGAAATTATAGTTTTGGCATTAGATTTCTAGAAAAAAGGAAGGTGAAATCACATGATGTTGATCCTGTTAGTATTCTTTTGGGAAAAATAATTTACATTTGATCTTGTTAGTAACTATGGTGTTAGTTTTCTTTTAGGAGAAGATTAATTATAGTTATTTGGATAGATCTTTTGGTAAGATTAAAATGTTCCTTTGCATGTAAGAATCAAAATTATGTGTTTTATCCATTGGAAAATAAATCTTTTTATTTTTCCATGCAAGATTTATTTAGTTTCCTTTTGAAAAGAAAGGATAATAGTATGTGCAAAGAAAAGTGTTTTTTGGAATAATTATCTTGAAATCTTGTTATGAATTTTCATGCACAAGAATATTATTTAGTATTCTAGTTTTACGTTTGAAAGAATATGAAAGTGCATGCAATATTTTGTTAGCGTTGTTGTAAAGATGACACTTGATAGTGATTTATTTGTTACTAATGCATGTGAAATGATGTGCAAAAACATATTTCATGAAAATATGTTTATGTTTTATATATGTATACAAATAAATGTTTAAGTGTCACAAATAAAGTCATTATTGGTGAATTAGTATTTTGAGTAATCACGACATCAAGTGTGTTGACGACAGAAATGGTAGGAGAGGATAGTGACTTGAGTAAATAGTTGTTCATTTTTGACATTGTGGCATATGAAGATTTGTTAGTCCATGTAGGTTTAGGAGTTCCATCTAGAGGATCACCCAATGATGGAAACAATCCGACCACAAAGACAACGATTGAAGATTCATGGGTAAGTGATATCATCATGATTGTAATAGCCTATAGCTAGCTATGTAGCATTTAATATTATTTTTCTATGGATTTTTTTTTGAAAATGGTCAAGGGACGGACTCGCTTATAACCATCGAGTGAGACGTGAACACTCTAACAACAATTTAATAATAAAATTAAATGTTTGCTAGTTTTCACGTTACTAGGTTTCTAGGCTATATCAATGTCTAATAATGTGATTGTTCATTGTGTAATTTTCATGATGTTAATTTATTTCATGATGTGATGTTTATATTATCAAGTAGGTGATTTAATAATTGATTTAAAATGATCATCGAATTGATGCATTGTATACGAGGAACTTTAAGTTAATATGCTACAACAAGGATAGTTAATGGTTGTGTAACACACTATGATTTTACTAAATATTTCTCTCGCTGATGGTGATGGTTATTCTAATGGCCAATGAGGTAATATAGAAAGTTAAACATTGATAAATATTGAAAAAATTCCCTAACTCCATGCACTTTCCTATGAGGTTACCACGGTATGTTAAAAATGGTATCAAAACAAAAGGTTGCAGCATGAGCACCTTCTGGGAATAATTAATCCAAAAGGAAGTAGAGGTATGATGCTAGTGGAAATCATCTCAGGTATGATTTTCATTGAACTTGTACTATGTAAACACCCCAATTCATGTGATTGCATTTTAAAGTTAGATACTTGAACTTTATATCCTAAGGGGAGTGGACCCCAAAGGATAATTATTTTGTGAATGTAATTAAACATTTAATTGAGGAAATGAATAAATTATTGTGGTGCAAATTGACCAAAAATGAGATGATGAGATCACTTGCTAAATCTGTGAGGATGGATGAGGCAAATATTTCCCCACAATCTTTCAAAAATCCTTGAAAGATAGTAAGTTTTAAATTTAGATTTTTGAGGAAAAATCTGAATTTCCCCAATGATGAGAAGAGTAGTTGGGAAGAGGTAAAAAGTTGGAAAAGCTGAGGAAAAGCATAAAACAGCTTTAAAGAATCCCTAAATTGGGAAGCCTAGGCAAATAGGAAGAAAAAGATCCTGAGATTCTGGACGCAGAATTAGAAACATGCTTTGGGGAACAATAGCTTAAATAAGCTGCTCCTTTACAAATTAGGGATGGATCTATTCTAGGAGGTGATCTTAGCTTGGGGTTGAGTTCTGGAAGACAGAAGAACTCTAAGGTTGGGAGGTTGGTCTACTGCACGAGTGGTATGTCTCTGAGAAAAATTGTCTTCTTGTTTATGATGTTATGGATTGGCTACATATAAAAACAAAAATTGTCTCTAAGATATTACATTTTATTAGTCTACATTCAACAGAATGTAATCACCAAGCAGTAGCCTGATCACTCTGTATAGTTGTAGAGGAAAATCCTGTAAAGTAGAATTCCACAGAATGTTTAAACCCAGGGTTGGTTTAAATCTGAGGAAACCTTGTTCTTTCAGGAAACATTGTGAAATTGTTTTTAATCTGCTTCTGTTTCCTAGCATAATTTTTATTACAGCTACCATAGAGAGAAATGGAATTCACTGTAGTGTACCAGAACGATAGCAGGATATGAGTTAAAATTATACTGTTTATGAAAGAACAGAGGGAGAGACTCAATAGACTGACCTCAGGTTCAGCCAACCATTCCATTGTAATTCCAGAAAATTAAATGGTTTAAATCAACCAGGTTGTGCATAAGTCACTTTGTCTAGTGGAGGAAAGGAGTACATACTAGAGACTATGGCCTCATGAAACTACTCTAATATCATATCACTGCAATTGATTTCATAGAAGGTATAATTTATGAGTAAGCAGTTGAGAAGTACAGTAGTAAAGAGTAAAATTATTTCAATAGTATGTACAATACATTTATATAAACACTACTTCCATTGATCAAGAGGAAAAAAAGGGAATGGGTTCCAATCCCATAACCAGCCTTCAGAAACATTTATTACCATATACACAGGTATACAAGAGTTGTGTAACTAGATATAATAAAACGACAAGAAACTAAAGAATAGAAATGTATGTAGATAATTTTGGAAAATAGGAGAATATAATTTCTAGACTTCCATAGATATTAACCTATGTTTAGGAGTGAAAATGGACTCATAATTTCCAGCATGCCATTCAAATGCCTAGACAAGTTCAATATAACCATGGACAGAGGAAACTGTCATTATGACACAATAAGAAACAAAACACATCAGAAGAAGAGATAGAAATTTTATATAATCTTCCTGAAAATTCTGATGATCTGGAACCATATTAGTATTACCAAAATTCTATATCTGTGCTGACGAGCAAACTAAACAAAGCCAAATTTCATGGTATAAAAAAAATACACACGATTCATACAGTCCATGTAAAATTGTACTGTGGCATAGTATATTGAATTCAACCTAACATAATAGGGAATATATATATATATGTCCCATAATATCAAAATACATAATGAGCCTATCAGGCTGGGGTGTAAAACTTGCAACCCCTATCTCAATAGAACCAATCTAAACAAGCGCCCTTCTGTGCAACAAGATTAAGAGGATGATACTTCGACGCCCATGAAAACGACGCAACAGGAGAGGGGAAATAAATCCCATAAGAATACTGACTTGGACGGCCAAGAGATCCACGTTAGCAGCCATAACGATTGAAAATATTACGTACTGCGTTTATAAGCATGCCATAAACCTTCGTTTACCTGTAGACGACAAATGAAACCAAAAAAAAAAAGGGAATTAGTCAAATTACACTATCGTAGGGAAACAAGTGAAGGATGAAAATAATAATGAGGTTAAAACAATACCTGTGGAATGTAACGTTCAGACACGTCGAGCCTGGAATCAAAATTGTAAACAGAGAGGGATTAATACGCAACACCTTCGAAGAAAATAGGGAGGAAGTTACAATTTTTGGCAGAGACGAGACACACAAGAACCTACCTCATAAAAATCCACTGAATAGTAGACGTCTGCTTGAAAGGATGCAAAGCACACTACACAAGAGGCGTAAAACGAATTAGTCTCATCCTATGAAATTGCCAGAGTAGGGTCGACGATAACCCTGAAAGTGGAAATCAACCTCATTTTGCGCTGAGAGTATGACTCGCATATCTTAAAACAAGAAGTATTCCCCTTACCGAGGATGGAATACATACTCAAAACCGGCGTATGGCTAGCTATGAGCAACGTCCTGAAACCATTTAAGCATACAATAAAGTAAAAATGAGCGCTGAGGAAATTACCTGATATCTTGTTGATGAAACTGAGGCGCCATGGTTCTCTCTGCAACGGAGAATCACAAACCCTCGGCAGAATGTAGAATTGTGCAGACGCAGAGGTGCGCAACAAATTAAGGAATGCAGAAACCCGACTTAGCTCTACCCTAAAGACTTATATAATTCTTCGATAACCGCCTTAACCCTAACCGGAATCGATCACCATCGTCCACTTGGAAAAATCGTGGAAGCCAGGACACGGATCGAAGGGTAACAGTGTGGAGTTAAGACCATCGTATCACATTAATGGAGTGTAAATCCGAATTGAAGTCGATATGTCCTGTACCTATATTGGCGTGGTTGTTGTACACCACATAAGTCGAGCTAGCTCATCGACGTGGATTCACCAGGCAAGCGAGCGAAGGGGTATGGAGAACTACAAAAACCATACGACACTCATTTGTTTATTATGACGCCTGACGTGGATACAAGTTTCCTCGCGGCGATGCACCTAGCAACTAAAATCCATTTTGACTATACGCTCTACGTGTATAATGATCTCAATGCAAAGTACCATATCTGAAATCGATTGAAAATCTTATGTACCGTGATGTGTGGTCATGTCAACCCAGGTGTATATGGGTGTTAATGCCAATCGCATGGAAAAAAATCAATTCACAAAAAAATCATTTCCCTAAAGTCTATACCAAGATACATGGCGGAGGAATCGTAACTATGGATAGTGGAAAGGTCGAACCTGCATTTGGCCAAAGGTTCATTTAAATCATGTTTTATTATATGTGTTAATGGGCCATAGGGTTTACTTTATATTCAGTAATTAGATAAATGCGATATGTGACCCTTAAGTCAAAGGTGAGTTCGCAAGGGTATGCGAGACCTGTGTAAAGGTCAAAGACATGAAAAATATGTTCATCCTTGAAATGAAAATAACATAAGGTAAGAAGTAGGGGTAGAGGTTTTAATTGCGACAGCATATGATGATGGAAAGTATCATGATAAAAGGACCTATACTTAGAATTAAAGAGTTCATGAAAATTTTTTTTGTTAGGTGAAATTTGGAGGTGTGACACTATAAGTACAATTAACATGAGATGTATGATGCATGATTAATGGTCACATTAAAGAGTATAAAGTGATAATGTTTCTTTAAAATTTGTGCTCTGGGCCTTTCAATATGGATGCGGATAAAATACAATAAAGGTTATGAAACAATCTCAAAAAATAGAAGAAAAGGGAGATCAACGCCTTATAAATCAGGCACATCGACGGGGCGACCTCCTTTACATTATATAAATGAACAATTCCTGGCTGATACAAATGAAAAAGCCTTATTTCTATATATAGGAGTCCATGGGGTCATAATATAATACTAGCCGTCCTAAAAAGAATAATGTAAGGGCAGAAAAATAACAATAATGGCTTGTATGGGGCACAATAAGAACAATATGGCGACTACAGGGGTACAAAAATAACAATAAGGTTGCTAGACTAACAACAATAAGGGACTACACTAGTAAAATAGGGACCTAACATTCACCTCTCCTTCAAAAAAGTGTTGTGCTGAATGCTTGAGTAGCTCGAAATTCTTTTGTATAAAACTCTCATCCTCCCATGTGGAATCTTCGGTGGGTAATTTGTTGCACTTAATGAGATGCTCTGAAATTGATCGATTTTGTAGATGTTGAGTTCTTGTTTCTATGATTGCTTCAGGTACCAATATGACTTTTCCTTCATCTTCAAGTTCTATAAATATTGTTTGAACTAGAGGTTTGTCACCTATAACCTTCTTTAATCATGAAACATGGAAAATTGGGTGCACTTGAGAGGAAGCAGGAAGCTCCAATTTGTATGCCATAGTACCAATCTTTTTCAACACCTTGTAAGGACCATATTACTTTGGTGATAATTTATTGTCCTTCTTAACTTGCTTCAGGGCCATTTGTTTGTATATTTGTAGCCGTAAAAATACCCACTCTCCTACCTCAAAACATATCTCACTGTGATGTTGATTTGCCTACTGTTTCATTTGATTTTGTGTCAAATTTAGGTTATCCTTTAAGAGTTGGAGAACTTGTTGTTGATGCTAAATGTGATATTCCACTTCTTGAACCTTAGAATTTTCTCTTAAATATGATTTGATGGATGGTGTATGATATCCATAAAATTCTATAAATGGGGTCAATTTTGTTGCAGTATGGAAGGAAGTGTTATACCACCATTCAAAGAGAGGTAACTGCTTGACCCACTGTGTTTGTTTATTAGATAAAAATCAACGAAGATATCATTCCAAACATTTATTCACTATCTTAGTTTGCACATTAGATTGAGGATGATAAGATGAGGTATGACATAGTTGAGTACCAAAACAGGAAACTAATTGTGTCCAAAAATTTCCAGTAAAAATTGGATCTCTCTCGCTTACAATAATATTTGGATTTCCATGTAGCTTTCGAATTGTTTCCATAAATGCACTAGCAACTATACTTGCTTTAAATGGATGACATAATGCACAAAAGTGTGAATACTTGGTAAGTATATCAACGACCAGCATGATGACCCTCTTTCCTACGGACTTAGGTAAACTTGTGATAAGATCCATTGAAACCTCCTCCAAACATTGACCTAGAATGGATAAAAGTTGTAGAAGATCTGTGTACTTAATTGTCTCAACTTTATTTCTCTCACAAACCACAAATTCCGCCACAAAATTTTGAATATAAGAATGAAGGCCATCCCAAAAGAATTATTTCTTTACCCTGTAGTAAGTTTTTAAAAATCCTGAGTGTCCTCCTAAAGGAGTGGGGTGAAATTCCAAAAGAATATTTTATTCTAGTTAGGAATTCCTACGAAGATATAAGAAAACCTTGTACCATAAGAAATCATTTTTCCAAATAAATGTATCAGATGCACTAGGATCTTACTGCAACTTTTGAATGAGTGTCCACACTTCTTCGTCATTCTTCGATTCATCCTTTGCTTCGGTTATCCAATCTCGTTGGATAATAGAAGTGGCATAAAGAAATGCTTCTACCACTTCATCCTTTCTTGAGAGTGCATCTGCAACAACATTTAGCTTCCCTTTTTTGTATATGATTTCAAAGCCATAACCCAACATCTCTACGACCCATTTTTGTTGCTCTTATGAAGATAGTCTTTATTCCAAAAAGTATTTAAGACTATTTTGATAATTTTTTACCTTGAAGTGTCTTCCCATTAGGTAGGGTCTCCATTTCTTTAATGCATGTAGTATTACCAACATTTCCTTCTCATAAATAGCTTTCTGTAAATACTTTCCTTTGATTGGAAGAATTTCAAAAGAAATGGGTCTTTTTCCTTTCATTAAAACAACATGAAATCCATTTCCTAAGGCATCACATTCCGCAATAAAGGTTTTTGTGAAGTCTATCATAGCTACAACTCGTGCTAGGCACATTGCCTCTTTAAGATGTTAAAAGGACTTAGTTGCTTTAGGAGTCCATGAAAATGCATCTTTCTTCAATAATTTTATTATAGGTGTTTCTATTATCCCATAATTCTTAACAAACTTGCGATAATACTCTATTAACCAGAAAAATATTCGCAACTGATTTATAGTTGTGGGGACTTTCCATTCCTTAATGGCTTTAATTTTTTTATGGTCTACCTTAACACCCTCATGAGATACAATATGACCCAGATATTCCACCTCTTGTAATCCAAAGAAAAAATTGTAGGTTTTTTCATATAATTGTTTCTCATCCAATATTTTAAGCACCCTGTCAACATGTTGAAAACGATCCCTCCAAGACCTATTGTAGATTAGTATATCATCAAAAAATAATAACAAAAATTTTCTAAGGAAGGGTTTGAAAATGGAATTCATCAAAACTTGAAATGTAGAAGGTGCATTGGTAAGGCCAAAAGGCATGACCAAAAATTCATAATGACCCTCATGAGTTTGAAATGTTGTTTTTGGAATATCTTCATTCTTCATTCTACTTTGATGATATCCTAGATAGAGATACAACTTGGTAAAATAAATTTCTCCATGTAATTCATCCAATAATTCATCAATCACAAGAATGTGAAATTTATCTTTAATATTAATATTATTGAGCTCCGTATAATATGGACACAAGTACCATGATCCACCCTACTTGTGCACCAATACAACTATAGTAGAGAATGAGCATTGACTAGGTTGAATTATACCAACCTCTAACATTTCTGCAACCATATGTTCAATTTCTCTCTTCTTGACATAAGGATATATGTAAGGCCTGATATTTGGAGGAACACCTCCTAGAATCAAATGAATAGCATGATCATGATCATGAATAGGTGGGAGTCCTTCAGGAGTTCCAAACACCTTGTAATGATTGTCCAAGACTCTTTGGAGATATGGATAAATAGATGATTTTGATGTTGGAACTTCTAGTGAGCATAATTGTGTAATTACGCCTCGTTGTTCTTTCTTCAGAAGCTTTGTCATGACATTAGAGCTTATTATCTTTCCTAGCTTCCCTGTGATACCCCATAATGCGATTTCCTTTCATTCTGAAAAAAATTTCAAGAAAAGGTCTTGAAAATTAAAAGCTACCGTCCCCAAAGATTGTAAACATTGTACTCCTAGTACAACATCATCACCTCCCATTGGTACGAAAAGAATTGGGCTATTCAATACATATTCCCCCATGGATAGTTTGATATTATGGCATTTTCTAGAGAAATTTATAGCTCCTCCATCTGCAACCATCACTTTTTGATTGTCCAAGACTTTTTGGATATATGGAGAAACATATGATTTTAATGTTGGAACTTCTAGTGAGTATAATTAAGAAATTACACCTCGTTTTTCTTTCTTCAAAATATTTTCCATGACATTAGAGCTTATTATGTTTCTAAAATTCCCTACAATACCCCATAATTCAACTTCCTTTCCTTCCGAAAAAAATTAAAGAAAAGTTCTTGAAAATTAAAAGCTATCGTCCCCAAATATTGTAACCATTGTACTCCTAGTACAACATCAACAACTCCCATTGGAATGGAAATCATGGGACTATTCAATACATATTCCCCCATGGTTAGCTTCATATTATGAAATTTTCCAGAGTAATTTATAGTTCCTCCATTTGCAACCATCACTTGACACTCTCATGCATAGGAAGCAATTCAATTCCTTGGCTACCTTACAATGAATAAAATTATGGGTCCTACTCGAATCAATCAACATTATTACCTTTTTCTTCTTGATATTTCCTTCTATATTGAGAGTTTTAGGAGTGTTAATTCCTGACAATGCATTAAAAAATATTTTCAGACTCATTTCTTCTTTCTCTAGGGTTGGTTAGCCGCGTATATCCTCTTCTTTTGAAGTTTCTTGCTCATTTTCTTTTTCCTCTTCAAATTATATGTAAAATAATTTCTTCTCAACACACTTATGACCTTTAGTGTATTTGCTATCACAATTTTCACAAATCCATTTTTCTCTTTTTTCTTCCAATTGTTTTGGTGTCAAACTTGTAGGTTTTGGAAGTCTAGGAGTAGAAACACTTCCATATTAATAGATGTGAGTGGTGGGGTTCCTTTTCGCCTTAATTTTACATTCAATTTTTCTTGTGAACCTAAATTCCTTCTCTAATGAATTAGGTTCCCAAAGGTGAACCTCATGTTGGTTGTTATCCTTTAAATTCCCTATGAAGACATCAATCCTGTGTTCCTATAAAATATCAATTATCCATATGTTCAATTTTTGGAAGTCCTTAATGTGCTCTACCACTGAACCCTTTTGTTTGAGATTTGCCAATTGGCTAAGAAGGTGTTGCTCTTTGTATCCTCATAATGTTCTATAATTTCCTTTGTAAAAATTAACCAAGTGACAAGTTTTTTACGGGAGCAAAGCCATCGATACGATACAAATGTATTTTGTTCTAAATATAAAATTTCAATTTATATCTTTTGTTTTTTTTTTCACATTAATGAGGTCAAAGTATTTATCCATCTGTAGTATCCATGTTACAGGATCTTCCTCATATCTATATTTGAAATATGGTGGGCCTTCAATCCAACATTAAAGTTCATTAAATCATGATTAACATTTATTTTGTTCTCATCATGAGTTTCCTCTACTATATTTTCACCATTAGGAATAATTTCTTCTATCAACTTTGTCAAACCTTCCCTAACTACTTTTAGATCCTTCTTCGTGTCTTCGATGTTGTCTTTCATTTTCTCTTCCATTTTTTTTATTACATCTTCAAACCGTCCACCTTAGATTCCATGCCTTTATTCAAACCTTCCATATTAGCTTCCATGCCTTTCTTCAAAACTTCCATTGCATTTTTTGTTTCTCTTTGCGAGAGCGAAATTTGTTTCACTTTCTCTTGTAATTTCAATATATCATGTTGCACTTATTCCTCTTCATGTGTCATACAAGAGCCTTATGAGGGCTTGATTGGTGTTTGATTATTTTTATGGGGCATTTTAAAACACAATACTGATATCTATGATTCAATATTCCCTTGGAATCACTTCAAACTATTTTTTCAGATAAGAATTATGCAATTTGAAAAATAATACACTCCATTTTCTTGCTTTTTAGGAGATCGATATTGAAACTGATGTATCTATGTAATTTCAGATCCCTAAGATTTTATCTTTAGTCCTTCAGTAGCCCTTTGAATCTTCTTTCCAATTCCGTAGGTCTGACCTGGTTTGGATTCTTCAAGAAAAAATTATTTCCAATCTCCCACAATGACCTAATTATGGATTGGCTCAGTAGAGAAAACATGTATGGTGTGCCATGTGTAATTTTTTCATCCTTTGGCTCTAAAATTCATACACATGAAACTAAAGTCTATTCACTATTGGCTAATGTTTAAAAAATTCCAATCTGATCCTCAAAGAGAGAGTTATGACGATTTTCGCAAGCTCACCTATTTGTGATGAAATTCAGGAGCCTACAAAAAACCTAACTTCCACGAATCATATCTCTGAAAATATTGTGAACCAAGATCTGAAATTTTTACACGATGTTCTTCAATATTTATTCACAAATTTTTTATTTCTTTTAGAATCTTAACCTTCATACAAAAAAAATGATTGTGAAAATTTCACGATGACCTGTTTAAAGCAATGAAACCCTAGAATCCAAAGCTTTGATATCAAATATTATGAAACCATCTCTTATAATAGAAGATAAGAGAGGTCAGCGCCTTAGAAATCAGAAACTTCAATCGGTAAACCTTATTTACATTACATAAATGAACAATTCTTAGATGATACAGGTGGAAATACCTCCTTTAGATACATAGGAGTCCATAGGGTCATAATATAATCCTAGTTGACCTAACAATAATAATGTAAGGGTACAAAAATAACAATAGTGACTTTTATCTAGTACAATAATAATAATATGGGGTATACACGGGTACAATGTTGTGAAACCAGCTCCAAAAATAGAAGGAAAGAGTTATCAATGCTTTAGAAATAAGCCATTTCAAGGGGAAAACCTCCAACACATTACATGAATGAACAATTCTTGGATGATAAAAATGACAAAACCTCCTTTCTATATATAGGATTCCATGGGGCCACAATGTAATCCTAACCAACCTAACAATAATAATGTAAGGGCACAATAATAACAATATGGGGGTTACATGGGTACAAAAATAATAATAAGGGGGTTACACTAACAACAATAATGGACTTTACTAGTAATATAGGTACCTGACATGCTCCTCTCCTTCAGAAAAGTATTTTACTCAACGCTTGAGTAGCTCTAGGTGATTTTGTATAAAATTATCATCTTCCCATGTAGAATCTTCAGTGGGTAAGTTCCTCCATTTTATGACATACTCTAAAATTGATCAATTTCATAGCGATCGAGTTGTTTTTTCCATGACTGATTCATGTTCCAATATGGGTTTTCCTTCCTCATAAAGTTCTGGCAATATTGTTTGAACTTGAAGTTTGTCCCCTATAAACTTTTTTAAGCATGAAACATGGAAAACTCGATGCACTCATGAAGAAGCAGGAGGCTCCAATTTGTATGCCATAGTACCAATATTTTGCAACACCTTGTAAGGACCATAATACTTTGGCAATAATTTATTATCCTTCTTAGCTTTCTTGTGTTAGAATTTACCGAAGAAATAATAAATTTATCGGGAGGAACAAAAAACCATAAAATAGCTAGCAACACATCATAAACATAAACAAATATGTTTATGCGGGAAAACCCCCAAATCTGAGGCAAAACCCAACCAATGAAATTTCATTAAGCATTGGCCAAAACCCTATCCAATCTGGCCAAATGAACCTTCACCACTCACCTTTAGGCGTACATTACAATGAAGTATTGCTAGCCTTTTATAGGCTCCATTACATGCAATACCATGGGCTGAAAATGATGGGTGCACATTACCATGTGCCCCAAAACCACTACTATTTACCCTAGTCAATGTTGACTCTATCCCAAGTCAATTATACCTAAAAATTCCCCCCTTAAACTTGACTTGGGGTTTCTTGACTAAATCTAGCCAAAATTGCTAAGTGAGACAACCCTGCTCACTCTGGCTCTTCCCCCCTCATATTTTTTTTTTTTTTTTTTGCTTTTACCCAGGTAATTGTTAACTTGACATCCCCCCTATCACGTTGATCTAACCAATACTTTACTATTGATTACCCAGGAGTACGCATGCCATACCCAGTCTTACAGCAGTATGCCCATTTACATGTAATAAATTAACTCCATTACAATAATAATTTCTTTTTTTTTTTCATTGTTAATATGTTTCTACATATGAAATTAATGTCCATATAAAAGGAACCCATCTACCATATTACATGAGTCACTAGCCTCTGTAGCCACCATTCCTCTAGGATTTCTCTCCAAATACATGGTTCATCAATTAATTAATCCATGTGCACATATCCTCTCTCATTTTGACAGACTTTTCTCTCCTATTGCAGCGAAATTCAATGGCTCCGATACCATTTGTTAGAATTTACCGAAGAAATAATAAATTTATGGAGAGGAACAAAAAATATAAAATAGCTAGCAACAAATCATAAACATAAACAAAGATGTTTATCTGGGAAAACCCCCAAATCTGAGGCAAAACCCAACCAATGAAATTTCATTAAGCATTAGCCAAAACCTTTGCCACTCTAGCCAAATGAGCCTTCACCACTCACCTCCAGGCCTACATTACAATGAATTATTCCCAGCCTTTTATAGGCTCCATTACATGCAATACCATAGGCTGAAAAACATGGGTGCATAATACCATGTGCCCCAAAACCACTACTATTTACCCTAGTCAACATTGACTCTATCCTGAGTCAGTTTTACCTAACATCTTGAGGGACATTTGTTTGTATGGTTGTAGCCATAAAAATACCTAGTCTCCCACATCAAAACTTCTCTCACTGCGATGTTGATCTGCCTGTTGTTTCATTTGATTTTGTGCCAAATTTAGGTTATCCTTTAAGAGTTGAAACTGTTGATGCTAGTGTGATCTCCAACGCTTGAACCTATCATTTTCGTTAAAATTGTGATGGATGGTGGATGATATCCATAAAGTGACATAAATGGGGTCATTTTTGCTGCAGTATGGAAGGAAGTGTTATACCACCATTCAGCAAGAGGTAACCACTTGACCCATTGTGCTTGCTTATTAGATACAAAAGAATGAAGATATCCTTCCAAACATTTATTCACTATCTTTGTTAGACCATCAAATTGGGGATGATAAGATGAGCTATGAGTTATTTGAGTACTGAAACAAGAAAATAATTCCATCCAAAAATTTCCTGTAAAAATGGGATCTCTGTCACTTACAATAATCTTCGGATTTCCATGTAGCTTTGAATTGTTTCCATAAATTTCGTAGCAACTGTACTTGCTTTAAATGGATGAGATAATACACAAAAGTGTGCATAATTGGTAAGTCTATCAACTACCACCATGATGACACTCATTCCTTCGGACTTAGGTAAACCTATGATAAAATCCATTGAAATATCCTCCCAATGTTGACTTGCAATGGATAAAGGTTGTGAAAGACCCGGGGTCTTCATTGTCTCAACCTTATTTTGTTGGAAAAACAAAAATTCTTCCACAAAATTTTGAATATAATATTTAAGGCCATCCAAAAAACATTCTTTCTTCACCCTGCGGTAAGTTTTCAAAAAGCCCAAGTGTCCTCCTAAAGGAGAAGTGTGCAATTCCAAAAGAATGTTTTGTTTTAGTTGGGAACTTTTGCAAATATATTGGCAATCGTTTTACCATAAGGAATAATTTTTCCAACTAAATGTATTAGATGTAGTAGGATCTTGCTATAACTTTTGGATGTGTACACACTTCTTCGTCCTTCTTCCATTCATCCCTTACCTCGATTATCCAATCTTGTTGGATAATAGAAATGGCACAAAGCAATTATTCCACCTCTTCATCCTTTCTTGAGAGTGCATCCGCAACAACATTTAGCTTCCCTTTTTTTTAGATGATTTCAAAGTCATAACCCAACATCATTGTGACCCATTTTTGCTGCTCTTCTGAAGATATTCTTTGCTCCAAAAAGTGTTTAAGAATATCACAATCAATTTTTACCTTGAAGTGTCTTCCCATTAGGTAAGGTCTCCATTTTCTTAGTGCATGTAGTATTGACAACATTTCCTTCTCATAAATAGCCTTTTGTAAATACTCTCCTTTGATTGAAAAAATTTCAAAAGAAATGGGTCTTCCTTCTTGCATTAAAACAACACCAATTCCATTTCTTGATGCATCACATTCCACGATAAAGGTTTTTGTGAAGTTTGGCATAGCTAAGACTCGTGCTAGGCACATTTCCTATTTAAGATGTTCAAAGGCCCTAGTTTCTTAAGGAGTTCATGAAAATGCATCTTTCTTCAATAATGTTGCTAGAGGTGTTGCTATTCTCCCATAATTCTTAACAAACTTGCGATAATACCCTGTTAACCCGAGAAATCCACACAACTGCTTTATGGTTGTGGGGACTTTCCATTCCTTAATGGCTTTAATTTATGGTCTACCTTAACACCCTCGTGAGATACAATATGACCCAGATATTCGACCTCTTGTAATCCAAAGAAACATTTGGATGTTTTTGCATATAGTTGTTTCTCCTCCAATAGTTTGAGCACCCTGTCAACGTGTTGAACATGATCCTTCCAAGACATGTTGTAGATTAGTATATCATCAAAAAATACTAGCACAAATTTTCTAAGGAAGGGTTTGAAAATGGAATTCATCAACCCTTGAAATGTATAAGGTGCATTCGTAAGGCCAAAAGGCATGACCAAAAATTCATAATGACCCTCATGAGTTCGAAACGTTGTTTTCTGAATATCTTCAATCTTCATTCTAATTTGATGATATCCTAAATGAAGATCCAACTTGGTAAAATGAATTTGTCCATGTAATTCATCCAATAATTCATCAATCACAGGAATGGGAAATTTATCTTTAATAGTGAGCTTATTGAAATCCCTATAATCCAAACACATGCACCATGATCCATCTTTCTTATGCACCTATATTACTAGGGCAGAGAAAGAACTTTGACTAGGTTTAATTATACCGGCCTCTAGCATTTCTGCAATCATACGTTCAATTTTTCTCTTTTGGACATAAGGATATTTGTAAGGCCTGATGTTTGGATGAAAAATTACTGGAATCAAATGAATAGAATTATCATGATCACAAAAGGGTGGGAGTCATTTGGGACTATCAAACATCTTGGAATGATTGTCCATGACTTTTTGGAGATCTGGAGAAATAGATGATTTTGATGTTGGAACTTCTAGTGAGCATAATTGTGCAATTACGCCTCGTTGTTATTTCTTCAAAATATCTGTCATGACATTAGAGCTTATTATCTTTTTTGGCTTCCATACGATACCCTGTAAGTTGATTTCCTTTCCTTCCAAAAAACAATTTAAAAAGTTCTTGAAAATTAAAAGCTACCATCCCCAAAGATTGTAACCATTGTACACTTAGTACAACATCAACACCTCCCATTGGGATGGAAAGCATTGGACTATTGAATACATATCCAACCATAGCTAGCTTGATATTATGGCATTTTCCTGAGAATTTATATTTCCTCCATTTGCAACCATCACTTCACATTCTGGTGCTGGGTATAGGAAACAATTCAATTCCTTGGCTACCTTATAATGAATAAAATTATGGGTACTACCCGAATCAATCAACACAATTACCTTTTTTCTTCTTGATATGTCCTTCTATCTTGAGAGTTTGAGGAGTGGTAATTCCTGCCAATGCATTACATGATATGGTCATACTCATTTCTTCTTCTTCTAGGGTTGCTTCCTGATGTATATATTCTTCTTTTCAAGTTTCTTGTTCATTTTCTTCCTCCTCTTCACAATCTATGTAAAATAATTTCTTCTCAACACACTTATGGCCTTTAGTGTATTTTCTATAACAACTGTAGAAAAGCCTTTTTTTTTTCTTCCAATTGTTGTGGTGTCAACCTTGTAGGTTGTGGAAGTCTAGGAGTAGCAACACTTCTATCTTTATAGATGTGAGTGGTAGGCTTCCTTGTCGCCATAATCTTACATTCAATTTTTCTTGCCAACCTCAATATCTTCTCCAATGAATCAGTCTCCCAAATGAAAATTTCATGTTGGATGTTATCCTTTAAATTCCCTATGAAGACATCAATCATGTGTTCCTCTGGAATATCAGTTACCCTTATATTCAATTCTTGGAAGTCCTCAATGTGCTCCACCATGGAATCCTTTTGTTTGATATTTATCAATTGGCTAAAGAAGGTGTTTCTCTTTGTATCCTTTTAATGTTCTATAATTTCCTCCATAAAAATTGGCCAAGTGACAATTTTTTTAGGGGAGAAAAGCCATCGCTACCATACAAATGTATTTTGTTCTAAATGTAAAGTTACAATGCATACCTTTAATGTGTTTTGCACATTATTGAGATCAAAATATTTCTCCATCTGTAGTATCCATATTATGTGATCCTTGCCATAAAATTTACTCATATCCATATTTGTAATATGGTGGTCCTTCAATCCAACATTAGAGTTTATGAAATAATGATTAACATTTTTTTTTTCCTCATCATGATTTTCTTTTACTATCTTTTCAGCATTAGGAATCATTTCTTGTATCAATTTTGACAAACCTTCCTTCAAACCTTCCATGTCTTCCTTCAAACCTTCCATTTTTTCTTCCATACCATCCTTCAGACCTTCCATTGTATCTTCCATACCTTTCTTCAAACCATCCATCTTAGCTTCCATGTTTTTCTTCAAAACATCCATTTCATTTTTCGTTTCTCTTTGCAAGAGCGAAATTTCGTGTATTTTCTCTTGTAATTTTGTTATGTCATGTTGCATTTCTTCATCTTCATGAGCCATAGTAGAGAATTTTGAAGGCTTGATGAGTGTTGAATTGTTTTTAGGGGGAATTTTAGAAACCAATATTGATATCTATTCTACAATATTCCCTTGGAATAAATTCAAATTGATTCTTCAAACAAGACTTATGCAATTTGGAAGCAAATACATACCTTTTTCTTGCTTTTCAGGAGCTCGATATTGAAATTGAATTATATTTGTAGTTTTGGATCTTCAATATCTGAAATTTCGGCCTGAGACAGCCCTCTGAATCCTCTTCCAAATGCCATAGGTTTGACTTGATTTGGATTCTTCACGGAAAATTTATATCCAATCTCCCACAATGACCTAATTATGGATTAGTTCAACAGAGGAAACTTGTATGACTTTCCACATGTCATTGTTTGCTCCTTTGGCTTTGAAATTGCTATAAAGAAAACTACAGTCCGTGTAACTCTAGCCACTTCTTACAGAATTTGAATCTGATGCTTAGATAGATAGTTATAAATATTTTCCCACGATCACTTGATAGAGATGAAATTTGTGAGCCTGAAAAAGCCCTACAATCCATAGATCATATCTCCAAAAATATTGCGAACCAAGATCTAACATTTTGCGACAATATTTCTTAGGATTTCAGCTTCGCGCTCTAAACATTTCAGCCTCTAAACCTTCGTAGAAAAATAGTTATAGCGAGCATTCCACGATGACCTGTTTGGTGCAGCGAAACCCTAGAATCCAAAGCTCTGATATCAAATGTTGTGAAACCAACTCCGAAAATAGAAGGAAAGAGATATCAACACTTTAGAAATAAGCCACTTCGAGGGGGAAACCTCCAATACATTACACAAATTAAAAATTCTTGGATGATACAAATGACAAAACCTCATTTCTATAAATAAGAGTCGATGGGGCCACAATGTAATCCTAGTGAGGCCATAATGTAATCCCATCCAACCTAACAATAATAATGTGAGGGCACAATAATACAATATGGGAGTTACAGGGGTACAACACTAACAATAATGGGGTTACACTAACAACAATAGCGGACTATACTAGTAATATAGGGACCTAACTTGCAACCATAACAATAAGAGGCCTATGATAACAACAATAAGGGACTACACTAGTAATATAGGGACCTAAAAATAAAAACTTTATTTCACCTATGAACAATTTTTGGAACTCACTAGTTATAGTGAATATTAATTATAAATATTTGCATGCTTACTATTACAAAAACTATTACGGTGCATAACAAAAAATGAAAAACATGACTAAAGTTATAATACACTACTTATAAATAATTAATGCATGTATGGGTTGTGTGATAAACACATAATTTAGAAGTTGGGGTTGACCTTGAAGAGGACAATGGAATCTTGTAAAATAAAATAAAATTGAAATAACCTCTTTAGGTGTTAAAAATAACCAATGAGTCAAGTGGAACTCATATAGTGAACTTTAATTCCTTGAACAAATCATAGTATCATAATTGTGGGTTGTATTTCTTCATGTAGAGTTGTAGGTGAAAGTTTGCATTCCCTGTGTTTGATAAAGTGGTAAATGAGATTTAAAGTTTTGTTATTTTAAATAATTGCAACCATGGGAGTTTTGGATGTGATTCATATTAACATAAAGGGGTATGTTTACCTTAAGGTATTGTAGTCACCATCTTTATCTTAAGAAAAAGTTTTGTTCAGAATTGGATTCATAATTTGGTCGAATTTTCTAATTTCACGCTTCTATAGGGATTGTTTGGTTTTTTGTTTTTCAGAAATTTTACCATTGGAGATATTAATATGATTCATGTTATTTTTTAAAATCTAGTTTTACTAAATCTGTGATATTTTAAATATCTTTATGGAAATTTATTTCATGTGCACTAACTAGTTGTTAAAATTCCTCAATGGTGGTAGATTGCATGCTTGCAAACAGTTTGTTAGAATGTCTCATTGGTTGTAGATTGCATGCTTCCAAACTGTCGTTAAAATTCCTTAATGGATGTAGATTGCATTTTTACAAACTCTTTTTTAGAATTCTGATTGGTTGTATATTGCATGCTTGAAAACTATTTGATAAAAGGCTAGACTAGTTTTGGATTTGCATGATTACAAATTGTTTTCCCAAAAATCTACAATGTATCTCGCGTATGTGGTTTCAAGATAATTGTAAAGAAAAAAAATTGTATTTTGTGCCCTAATGTTCAACAAGGTTGTTATTTCTCTATAATATTTCCATCATTGGTAAGGCAAGACCTTACAGAAAGTATAATTGTATGCTATGAAAGATATGTTAATTTTTTTTTCTAGGTTTCATGATTTTTATGATGTGGAAATTTGGAATGTATACCACTTGTATTACATGTGATGAATTTTTGTCAATGTACTTTGAAAAATTGTGGAAGCCATGTTGAGAGTCAAGTATAGATGTGTGGTGTACATAAATTCTCCTTTACTTTAATGGTAATATGAAAATGGAAAATTAGGTAAATTACTATGGATTTTTCGACATTGAATATTTTAAGACATTGAATTATTATTCGATACAATGGCAATGGAATCCATGATGGGGCTAATGTGCTGATGTAATATTTTTTTTATTATTGATTTAATGAATACATTGTTTGGGGTATTCAATAAATTAATCTATATTTTTAGAAGACTTATTCTCAGCTTATGAAAATGTATTGGTGGTTAAGTCCAAGATGGACCTTCCCTAAAACTCTCCTAAAAATCCGTAGGACAAAATAATAAAAAGGAAACTATTAACATAATGGGAGAGAAATATTATGTCAATCACTTAGTTGGAGAGAAATAATAAGTTGTGTGAAATAAATCACAACGAAGAGAAAGGAATTCTTTAAGGAAAAAGAAAATATTTTTTTCGAAAAAAACTGAAAGAAAAATCCCTAGGAAAAAGGTTGGTAGACCTTAAAGAAGGATCCTAATAAAAATCTGTTGGGAAGAAATTTATAAATAAACCACCAAGGAATCAATGAGGTTGTTGATTCCAGTGGCAAGTAGATCTTAGCTCAGTGGGGAAGTATTGTATATAGTTCATAGTTGGGTGGAATGTGCTCGGTTCTAGAATAATTCACAGAAATTAACTAGGATTAGATGAAACTATGTCTATGTTCTATTATTGATTTCAAAATTATCTTAACATGTTGGATGCTACAATAGACTATAAATTTCATGTCCCAATTTTGTTGCATGTGTTATAGTTTTTCATGCATGATATATTAATTCATCTAAGAGACAATTTTGATGAAATAGGTTGTGTTTGTAGGTTTTTATGAGTAAATGAACATGTCAGAAATGACTTATCTTTATGAATTCTTAGAGGAAATAAATTGAAATATATATGTGACTGAAATAATTCGTATTAGATAAAATAATGATATATTGAACTATAAATTCCTGATAGGCTAGAATAAAATGGTTCGAGATAAATGCCATCAATCTAACTTTGATTGAAATTATTGTGGGAGGGAAAGACAATAATTTTCAAACAACACTAGTTGGAAATAAAGACTGGTATAACTCCTAAATAAAATACAACATGTGTTTGAAAGAGTTTTTCTTATCATTTGATGATTATATGGCTAGTGCTTCTTGAGTTTTTGTGGAAGTATTATGAGTATAAATTAATTTTTCAATAAGAGAATAACACTCAAGATGATGTTCTATTTAAGGGGGCGAGTATGTAATATCCCTGTCATAAGATACCGAAACAAAATCTCATAAAATAAGGGTTGTTGAATAATTAAATAATATTTATGATATTGATATTACATGAAGAATATTCTTCTAATTCTTAATGATAGGAATATTACAAGAATTAATTCTTAATTTATTTGTTTACAAGGATTTATATTCTTCTATATAAATAAATTATATTTCCAAGTTGTTATATTTTATGAGTTTTATAAATAATGAGTTCTAGTTTTAGAAAAGCTATGGGTAAGTGATATTTTGTCCATATGGAAAAAGAAAATATACCTTGGAAAAGCATGAGTTATTTATGAAATGTTTATGGGGTGATTTTAGAATTTATAAAAAATCAAATTTATGGACTGATTTATGGGTGATTTATGGAATGCTTTTAAGATTTGGAAAAAATATTCCATTTTCTTAGTTATATTTATTGTAATATTATGAGAAAAAAAGAAGAATTAATGAAAGAATACATGAAGAATGGAGCCAAGAAAGAGGAAGAAGAAATTCCAAGCATGCATGAAAAGATAAGTAACTATGTTATTTGAAAATTATTGTGTTTTCATATGGTGAATGATGAAATAAGAATTGAATTTATTTTCTTGGAAATTTTCATATGATAAAGAATCAAGACTATTTATTTAGAAAACCTCTATGGAATTTTGTGCATAGAAGAATAAGTTTTTTGTTCATTGAGTTCTTAGAAGATTTCATGTGCTTTGAATTGTTAAAAAATTTTCATGGCTAAATAATTTTGTTAATTGCATGAGTTATTGGAAAATATGGTCCAAATATGCCTTCTTATCTCCCAAATTGTGATAGATCTGTACAAACTGAAATATGTTTTTGGAAATGAGTTCGTTCCAACTAAAAGCCTCTTTTAGACTTGAAAATTTTATTTTCCATGTCTCAAAAAGCATCCCTAAAATTGATGATAAAAATAGGAAATTATTTAATATTTGTGTATGGAAACATGGGCTGCAAAGATTCATTCAAATATTCCAACCCGTGATACCTGTGTAAAAACTAAGAGAGGTATTTTTTAGTTAACCCGTTCCAATAAAAACCTATTTTTGTTTTCAAAACCTCATTTCCATATGTTCAGAAACTGTGTCAACATTTGATGGCCAAAATAGGAAGCTATTTAATATTTAAATATGTAAATATGGGCTGCAAATACTCATTCGAATCCTCTAAACCATGACACTTGTGTAAAAAATAAGAGAGGTTTTTCTTAATGAGTTTTCTAAAAAAAAGCTCTTTTCAGTTTCATAAATTTGTTTCCATATGTTCATAATGTGTGTCCAACGTTGATGGCTAAAATAGGAAAAATTAAGTAACATAGAGTGCTTTGATTTAATTTTCTTGCGGGATAAAAATAGTTGGTTATGTACATATAGAGATAACTATTGTGTTAATATTATTGAAAATAAATAAATTAACTATAAAAAAAAAAAAATTGAACAATTATGTTCATATTTCTTGAAAAGAAATAATTTATTCACATGCACAAAAATAGAACAATTATGTTGATAATCCTTGGGAATGAATTAAGTTATTTTATTTAAAAGATTACCAAGGATGTTTTAAGGAGGCATGTGCATTACATTTTTAAAGAGACATATTGGACTCCTTAAGAGAATATGTGCTTAGGTGCACAGGAATAATATCTAGTATATTTATCTACTAGAATTGAATATGTGATTTTACATACATGGGAAGCTTGAGCCATGCAAAAAGAGATAAATAACTTTTTTGAGAAAGAGTTCACATAGAACCTTTGCATAAAAGAAAATTTGTTGTGTTATTTGAGAAGGATTTTTTTATTCATATTGTTTCTTGAGGAAATATTACAAATTTTTATGATGTTTGAAATAATAATAACATTTTTTGTATTGCATGCATAATAGGTAGTGAGTTAGCTAACTTTTGGAAAAAGAATAACTAGTGTGTTCAATTATATTAGGGCCATATATTACTATTGTAGTCCCTTATTTCTGTTAGTGTGGCCCCCGTATTGTTATTTTTGTACCCATGTAGACCCCATTTTTTTATTGTTTTTCCCCATAGTATCCCATTACTATTATTGTTGGGCACTTACATTATTACTGTTATGTCACCTAGGCTTATATTGTGACCCTATGGAATCCTATATATAGAAAGGAGGTTTTGTGATTTGTATCATCCAATATTTTTTCATTTATATAATGTAGGGGTGGTTCTCCCCCTAAGTGGTTTCTTTCTAAGTCATTGATCTCTCTCTTTTCTTCTATTTTGGGAGCTGGTTTCATAGCATTTGGTATTGAGCTTTGGATTTTAGGGTTTCACTACATCAAATAGGTCATCGTTGAATTTTGGCTATAATTTGTTTTTCTATCAATTTTCACACACTAAAAACAATCCAATTTTTTATTAAATCCTTAGGAACTTCGTGTAAAAATGTCAGATCCTTGTTCACAATATCTTTAGATATATGATCTGTGGAAGTTAGGGTTTTTGCAAGCTCCCGAATTTCATCTCAAAGAGGTGACCTTGGGATAATAATCATAACTAATTCTATGAGAATCATATTAGAATTATATAAAAAGTGGCAAAAACTACACAGACCGTAGTTTCCATTTTCTTGATTTCAAAGCCAGAGGAGGAAACACTAACACGTGGCACAACGTACAAGTTCTCTCTACTGAAATAGTACATAATTAGGATATTATGGGAGATTGGGCTCAATTTTTCCTTGACTAAACCAAATCATGTCAAACATGTGGCATTGGAAAGAAGATTCAAAGGGCTAATAAAGGAGTGAAGATAAAATGTTGGGGATTTGAAGTCATAAAGATATGTTGCATAAAATATCGAGCTCCTCAAGAGCAATAAAAAGGTGTGTATTTTTTAAAACTGCATAAGCCTTATTTGAAAAAATAGTTTGAAGTGATTTTAACAGCATATTGAAGCATAGATATCAGTATTGGGTTTTAAAATGGCCCCTAAAAATAATTCAATGTGCATTAGGCCCTCATAAGGCTCTACTATCACTCTTGAAGTGGAAGAAGTGCAACATGGTACATAAAAACTACAAGAACAAGTGTAACAAATTTCACTCTCGCAAACAGTAGCAAAAAATGAAAAGGAAGCTAGGATGGATGGTTTGAATAATGACATGGAAGCTAAGATGGATGGCATAGAAGGAAACATGGAATAATAGATAAAAGGAATGGAAGGTTTGAAGGAAGGCTTGACAAGGTTAATACAATAAATGATTCCTAATGGTGAAAAGGTAGTAGAGGAAAGTGATGATGAGAAAAAAAAAATGTTAATCATGATTTAATAAACTCTAATGTTTGATTTTTTATCACTCTAATAATTCTTAAGTTGTGAGATTTTAATTTACATTCCAAGAACATTATAGGTAACCACAAACAAACTTTTAAACTCTAGGAGCTGGCCTTCCTAGGGTTCAGAGAGGGCTCTCTCTATAAGATTTTTACTTTTTTTAATTATATGATATTACGGTAGTTATGATTGTGCAAAATGGTTTGGTTTTGTTTGGTTTGCTGAGAAAAAATCACTTAATGAGATGCATAGTGATATATTTGTTTGTGCATTGGGCTAAGGATTCAAATTTCAAGCAAACGGGACTAGGATCAAGGTCAAAATGTCAAATATTTTCAGGGCAAGGTAGACATGTCATTGAATATCTTGGAAGGCTAATTGGTGAAGTGGTTTGATCGGGATAAAGAGAAATAAACGATTCTTTGATCTGGATAAGAAAGTAGAAGATAGAGGTCATTCCAAAGAGGGAGAAATTAAGGGTTCCCTACTATGGAAATCAACAGAAAACATAGAAATGATAAATAGTTAAAGACAGGGTGCTTTTAACAAATGTTGTAATAACACTCCTAATTTATCATTCAAATTTAGAACACATATATGGATGCATGTAAAACTTAAGAAGATAAACAATGACAGTAGAAAGTACTTCACTTCAATCGCTCATCACATGAATGCTGAAATATGGTGCTACATGATTTGATCCAGTCGGCTACCTGAACTTGCTACAAAAAGCCTTCAGGTACATGAATATTGACTATAGAAATCTTCAGCAATCTATTCCACAATAATACTTCAAAACATGAAGTATATATAAAAAAATTTTACAAAATATCCTAGAATATTCATAGGAATTTTCTAAGGAAAATAAATTATCTTTTACAACAATATAGTGGCCGCTGCTTAATAACTTAGCAAGTTGTCCTATTTATATAAATAAAATAGAATTGTTGTTTTGGATTGGGTGCAGCTGGATGCCTTGTTGTCTCCAACGTTGGCAAAATATATTTCAAATTTGTTTTGAAATATTATCTTCTTATCTGATACTCTTTACCTCTGATACACTTTTATCATTGTTTCAACTACCTTACTACTGTAAATTTCTGTTTTGACTGTGTAAAAACAACAAATTGTTTTTATCCTCTTCTTTGCAATTGGACTTTTACATCAAGTCAGTGAGTGTTTCCCAAAATTATTCATCAGGAATTTTGATCTTTTTCAATTTCCTCAAGTTATCATCTGCCTCTGTGTATCTAGAAAATTTTGGTTTGATTACAAATAGGTTTTTTATCTCATGTTCTAGATAAAACAAGTCTTCAAAAATTTATGTAGAACCTTTCCTACAGGAATTCCATGTCCTTCTATTTTATTTACCTACTCTTTTGTATGATCTCTTATCTTCTTGTTGTAATCTTCTTGCAGCATAAGTTTATCATTAAGAACAAGGATGTTTGCCAAACCTATTTGCCTTAAGATCTAAAATTCAACCATAAATTTAGTTATGAATATGTTCATATTTCCACACTTTTATTCTAGTTTCTTCATCAAATTCTTCTTTGAAATTACTTTTCTTATTTCAAGGATTGTTTCTATTCTATCAGTAATTTAAATTTCTTCCAATTCTTGCTTGTTCTTGCTGTTAAGAAATTTTATCATTTCTAGGGCCTCTTCAGGTTTGGAACCTAATTCATCTTTTGTTTTCTGAATCTCCTCTTGTTTTGCCTTTAGTAAATCCTTTTTCTCATAAATTACCTGTAGTGATGGTCGAACATCATTCATGCATTCAATGATTTTGGTCCATAGTTGATTCTTCAGATATGATATTGGTTCTTTCAAGGTTAAATCCTTTTGTATATTACGCAACTCAACATTTAACTTGTTATCCCTTTGTTCTTGAGTTTTAACATTAATTTGGGCTAGCTTCTTAGTTTCTTCTAGATTTTCAATCACTTTATTCAATCTATTGATTCCATTCGTTTGAATTGACACTTCCTCCAAGGCCTTAATAAATTTACTAGCTTCATCAGACTGTTGAGCTATTGTGGTAGAGGATTCTATAGCTGAAGTAGTAGAGGAAGTCACCGGTACTATTGTGGCTGGTGGTACTTATGGTGCGAGCTCTTCTACCAGAGTTGAAGGCACAGCTGTTGTTACCATCGGAATTATTGTAGGAACTTCTTGTGATTTTTCAATTTCTCTTTCATGGACAAGCTTATCCATTTGGATTTATATTTATTTTATTTGTGTTTTCAATTATAAAATAAATTTCATCACATCATATTTTTGGCTTGCCTTTTGCACAATTTCCTTGCCTTGTGGATGTTTTGTTGGTGTAAGCTTGAGTTGTTTTCTAAGTGCTGCAATATCAACATTATTTTTCTTCACTAATTCTTCTGCAGTTTTCACATTGGCAAGATTATATCCTACCTGAATAACCAATTCTACAAAAGACTTAATTCTAAGGTATTTAGCATATATGGAAACCTTTTCAATCTTCATTTGATCTCTCATATTTATTATTACGTTCTGGAGCTTTTTGGCACTCATTGCCTTTGTATTCATGGTAGAATAAAGCATCTCAGAAGTTTGTCTATGAAACTCAATTTGATCTAATGCATGGATACTTTCAACATGTACTTCAAGGTCAAACTTTCTTATAACCTGCCACTATTTTGGGTGTCTTGACTGTTGGTTTAAGCATTGACATAATCAATTTTTTTTTTGGATAATCAAAAGCTGATAAAAGTCTATTCTGAATTCCTAGAGTTTGCTATAAATATTGAGAATATATCTCACTTTTGATTTCTTCATTCTTCACTTTTATCTATTTATATTTCTCTCTGATGTCAATATCTTTATCCTCTACTCTCTGTGAGGTGGATGCCTCCATAATTTTTTTTTTGTCAATTAACTGTGCATTTGAGGTAGCAGGATGCTCTTCATTTATAATCTATGTTGCTCGCTCATTGTTTGTCTCTAGTACATATGTATCTTCCACTTCTATGGTCTCTTTTTCTTTATCACCTGGATTGAGCTTAGGCTTCTTGTTATATCTGAGTTTAAGCCTAGTCTCTGTTGTTGTTTTAGCAGTGTAGGTACCTTCTTCCTTAATTCTCCTAGTAGCTTTATCTCCTTGATTTACAATTTTCAAGGTGTCACTAGTATCACCCTATTTAACTGCTTCTGTGAAGGTATTTTCTAGCCACTCTCTTTTATTAGCAAATTTTTCAATATCAAGACTTTTATCATGGATATAAGCTGCCAATTTTCATTTTATCCTCATTTTGTTGAGTATTCCCTGAGGATCATAATTCCATAATAACCTTTCTTCAAATTTGTATTCCATCTACTATTTTGTTGCCTCTATTCATACATCCCTTTGATTGAAAATAAAAGGTCCCACCTTGTTCTTTAACTTAAACTAAGTCTTCTTTTTGGCAGCCAGAAATTTTATAGAATCATAATTGAGAATTTATCTAATGTACTCCAAGGAAAAAACTCTAATTGGTACATACTTAGGTAGTTTATAAGGTAAAATATTTGACCCAAAAACTCTGATTTCTGTACGGTCCTGCTATAAGTACCAATCTCAAGTTCTATTTTTTTTCTGATAGCTGTAAAACTCTCTTTATCTCATCACTGATTATTGGTTTTACTCTAATTTTCAACATGTTTATCAATGGATGAACAAAGGAATCTATAAAATCTGCATAACTGAACTCAGTGGATTCTTTCCTAATCAAAGAAGTCCAAAAGATGACTGAAAGTCGGCTCCCTTCTACATCCAATTTCTAAAGTGTTATTGGGAACTTATCTACTTGAAAGTAAAGGAACATCTGAAATAGGAAGGATGAATATATGAAGACTCCTTTAGTGGGAAATTTCACAAGCTAATCATGGATATTATTAGCTATGTATTCAGCATAATTGTAAATAATAGAAGGTGTTTGACCAGGTACAAAGGTAGATAGAAAACGTAGAATTGACTCATCAGTATTTTTATCAGTAAAATAACCCAGGATAAAGGATAACATATAAATGACATGCCTTGACCCTTCAAGAAATTTTGAAGTGGAATAATGAGGGTTTATCTTTGGGATTTCAACATAAGCAGGCATGAAGGATTGGAATATCTGAAAACATTTAGGAGATTCTAGACAAATATAAAGCTTTGTGAGTGCTTCTATGGATAATGGAACTGCATTGGATCTGTTTTTAGCTAAAGCATCAGGTTTATAGACTATGCAGTAATAGTGAACAATACTTCATTATTAGCATATACCATAGCTCTATTTTTAGGGGAATAATAGGTATGAAACAACCTAATGACATCTGGACACTAATGAGTATGTGGGACTACATACTTGGGTAGATTTGACTCCCAAATCTGTGCTTCATCTCCCTGATTTAAGGATTTTTCTAGACTCCGGTAATGGAGGTCTAGAAGATTAAATTCTATCATTGGATCAACTATTTTGTAGTCAACATCAACTAGGGGGATATGTTCAATATCTACAATAGGAGTTTGTAAAGTGTTTACAACAATAGTGGTTTTGGAAGTCATTGTTGGGTTTGATTTTGACATTTTAGACCTTCTGGAAGCTTAAAAATTTGTTTTTAGGCTTTTACTTACTCTTATGTAAGCTTAAACTGTTTACAGAAGGGTTTTTGGTTTAACAAAGGTCTATGGAATAGAAAAGGTATAAACAAGCTTTCTTTTGGTTTTAACCCTTCAAATTTGGCTTTAAAATTGATCTTCAAACTCTTTATAAGTTTAGGAAATGATATAACAAGCGTTTCTTTGGACAAAATGGACTAAAAAATGTTTCAAGGTCTAGCACAGAAAGATTATGATTATTTTGCAAAGGTTTTCTGGATATATTAGGAGTTCTTTTAAAGTCTGTAAAGGATAAACTAGCAATTTTTCTTTAAAATAGATTACAGTATTCAAACTGCGGTTTTATCACAGTTTTACAACAGATTAGTTCTTTACAGGTAAAAGTAAGGGTCTTTCTGTGGGAAAGTAACTTTATAAGGCTCAATTTCTCATAAAACTCTTTTTAAATGACAAGAATGTTGTTTTTCTTCAAAGAATACCTGTTTGTGCAAGTATTTGGTCTTGAAAAGGTTTTTGAGGCATCAAATAGGTTTCCTGATGGCTATAGAAGTCTCTGAAGTAGATTGGTAGCTTCAATGGTCTTGGCAGAAATTTCAATGGTTTACTAGTTCTTTGAGCGTGAAAACATTGTACAGGGATTGATTTTTCAGTCGGGAAAGATTAAGCACAGACAGAGAATAGAGAAAGGGTTTGTCTGTGCATTTATGAATGTTTTATAAATTTTTTAGGTTAAACAGGATCAAGCATTGAATGGCGGTCAAATCAGAAAGGAGAGTCATTTTGGCGCCAGAAGGAGAAACCACCAATGGTTATCACACGTGCTGAGGGTGGTAACCAGTTTCTTTGGATCGATTGCGATATAGTAATAGAGCACCGTGTTGAGGAGAGATAGTAGAGGAAAACTCCCCATTTCGCAAAATAAAAATTGATTAACGTTATCGATATTGAAAATGTGATATGGAATTTCGATCATCGAATCTTCGGATATGTGTGTGAACGGATGAGATTTAATGGAGAAGTTGCTTGGTAGGTGAGAGATGGGGCCCATATCTTTATATACATTAGGGTTACGTTTTAACGTTTAAAACATAGTTTTAAACATAAAACAATTGTATTAATATGATACCGGGATATATGAATTTACACAGTAAAACATGTAATATTCATGCGTATTGTGGTAGGTGGGGAGTGTTTTTATATAGAAAATAAGGGTTAACATATGTTTTATAACCATGGGGTGGGTTTTGTAATATTTTTTCAACCTATGGTGATAGGGGTAATATATCACGTGGGTAATATAATCATAGGTTAAAAAGTTAATAAGTGGATTTTTGGGATATTTTAAATAAATGAATTAATTATATATACAGGAAGGGGTAGTTTAGAAGCATTTAATACATTATGTTAAAAATTAATATGAAATGAATATAATGAATGAAAATACATAAAATAAACTAAGCAAAGTGTAAAATAGGAATTTGAGCATAATAATTGTCCAATTTTTATATTTACACAGAATACTTAGAATACATTGTATTTTGTGGATTTTTTAGTGTTTTTGGATGAAATCAAATTAATTAAGGGGGAATTTTACTTTTTCTAACCAATAAGGTGTTTTACTCAGGAAAAGGGATTGTATTTTTTGAAAAGGGTGAATATGTTGAGGAAATGGGCTTTTATGAAAGGAATCTAGTATTTTTAACCAATCAGTCACTAAGCCTTGTGTCTAGTCCCAACAGAATTCATAGAAATGCTCTGAGCCTTTTAAACTGAAGATTTTGAATACTCGATCATTGTGGGGAGGGGGAAATTAGTAATTTCCCAGATGATGTTTTATTACATGCCTTGCACAAATTCTTTCTACCTACCCATCATTATTCTAACATTTTTTACTTCATTTGCATGGCTTAATTTAATATTTCAACCCTAAATCCATTTTCTTTAAGGCAAAAAACTATCTAATTCTAACCTTATTTCATCTGAGGGCTCAGACTAAACTGTTGAGCTCCTCATTTATTCTCTAACTATATACTAGTTTGTCAAGTTTAAAATGTTTGACATATCTTTATTCTCTGTCTATAAACATGAAATTCAAATCATGAAAAGTTAAGATTAAACTATTTAACTGATCATGGATTATGGCATTTTGAGCAATCTGCACATAATAATTATTTTTGCAGTAAAAGTAAATAGTAGTGGCACTTTGACTTTCTCACTTTCATGTCTTATTATTATCTCTTTTTTCTTTTAGGGTCCATTTTTATTCTTTTTGATCTTTTCTTTTCTAAGTCCTTTAATCTTTCTTTTAGTACTTTTACCCTCTTTTCATTTTTTATTATTTTCAAAATATGGGAAAACAACTTGTAGAAAGCAAGGTATGTACATATTTACAAGACTAATCATAGTCAATTCAAAATTATGAACCCTATTATTATAGGACCCTAACAGTGGCTCCACATGGGGATGGAAATTCCTAGTGAAATGACAAGAACTTTAAGACTAGTAGCCTTTGAATGTTGACTTTGATGACCTTGAAAATGTCTTCTGATCTCTACAGTTTTTTTATGTTTATGACATTTTACCTCTCAAAGCATAAGGCCTTCTCTCCGGGCTTCAAATTTGTTAGTAAAACATCCAATCCAATCTAAAATCTACAATTTTTATGTACAATGGACAAAGTATACAAAAATAACTATTTGTTATATATGAAGAGCAGTAATGCTTCATCACTCTTCCATTGACTGCTCCACCTAGCAGATCTAATCCATCCATTTCTTTCAAAAATAAATCATTGTTTCCTCTATGAACATAAATAACATAAGGTCATTTCCATAGAAAATCAAATTTTCCATTTTTACCTTTCTCTTCTCTCCTTGAATCCCACTTTAGAACTTTATCACGAATGTAGAAATCATCTTCTTTACTCTTTTATCAAAAAATTTATTTATCTTATCTTGGATAACTTGATACTTAAGATAAACCTCTTCTCTTGTTTTCTACAAGTGAATGGTTTGGCTAATCCTTCTTTGAATGTCATTTGTCTCAACTTGTAGTTCTTGGATTATTTTCATTACTGGTACTCCTAAGGAAGATGGAAAAACAACATCCATTCCATAGACAAGCTGGTAAGGAGATGTACCAATAGATTTTTTGGTGGTAATTCTATCTTCCCATAAGGCATTTACTAACCTCTTGTTCCAAGTTTTCTTGTTATCTTCTAGTAATTTCTTTATGATGTTCACAAGGCTCTTATTGGAAGATTCAGCAAGGCCATTACCTTGAGGGTAATATTCAATAGAATGGCCAAGGGTAATGTGGTATTTAAGGCAAAAATCAATCATATTTTTGGATTTGAATGTAGCTGCATTGTTAGTAATAATATTTTGGGGGCATCCAAATCTTGAAATATGTTGTTTTCTAAAAAGAAAATAATGACAATGTCAGTGGCTTGCCTAGAAGGTATGGCTTCTATCCACTTGGTAGCATAATTAGTGGCTGCCAGAATCCTCTTGTGTTGAGCTAAGGATGGAGGGTGAATTTCACCAATGAAGTGAAGACCCCATTGCTGGAAGAAATTTTTTATTGAGATGAGTTTTAAGGGAAAGGGTAGTAGCTTCATTTTACCTTCGAAGATTTGGCACTTGTGACAGGAAGTCACATACTTTTTGACATCAGCAAAAAAGGTGGGCCAATAAAAACCAACTCTCACAATTTTTTCTGTAGTATTCTTCCAGTAGAGATGTCCTCCATAGTCACCTACATGAAATTCTTCTAAAAATTTGTTAGACTCTTATCTTAACAAAAAATTCAATAAAATTCCACTATAATCTTTCGAAAAAAGTACATTGCCTAAAATACAAAATCTCACTGCCTTTAGTTTTAAGAATCTACCTTTTGTTCTTGATAATCTAGGTGGAGCTTGTAAGTTTAGTAATACAAATATGATATCTGCATACCATGGTGAGTCTGAAAATTCTTCACTGATCTCTGGAGTCACCATATCTTCCTGATAATCTACTTGGGCGATAAAATTTATGTCTATGGCATGACAATTTGATTCAGCCATGATTTTGGCTAATTCTTCACCTTTTATAAGTTTAGTGGTTTTTATCTCTATGTCATATTCGAAAATTGTGGCAATCCAATTGCCTCTTTTACCATCAGGCACATTCTGGGTTATAATGTCCTTTACTGCTTCATTTGGAACATATGCAATGATGTGTGTATAAAGAATATACACTCTAAAATCTTTGATGGCTTTCACTAAGGCTAGTGCTTGGTTTTCCATGATATTTTATTTCAAAGTGGCATCCCTAAGTGTTTTGATAAAGAAAACTATGGGTTGTTCATAGCCCTGGTCATTTTTCTGCAGTAAAACTGTAGCAATGGTGTGTTCTTAAGCAAAAGACAAAATTATGAAATCCTTTTTAAAGTCAGGACTTATAAGGACTGGGGTTTTGGTTAAGGCTTGTTTGATAGATTCAAATGATTTCTTGGCCTCAATAGTTAATTTTAAGAATTGAATATTTTTTCACCATATTATTGAGTTCTCTAATTATTTCAGCTAAATTGGATATTAATCTTCTTAAAAACATAATTTTACCTAGAAAATCTTGTAACTCTTTTATGTTCCTAGGATGAGTAATATTAAGAATGGCCTTAATTCTAGCAGGATCTATTCTAATTCCTTCCTTAGATATAATGTGTCCTAGTAACTTACCTTCTTCTAATACCAATAAAGTTTTCTTAGGGTTTAAGGAGATGCCAAAATTTCTGCATTTAATAAAGACTTGTATGAGATGATCCAAGCGTTCATTATCAGTTTTAGAAAATACGGTAATGCCATCTAAATAAATCACTAATAATTCATGAATTTCCTTTGCAAAGGCTATATCCATAGCTCTTTGAAAATTAGCCCCTGCATTCATTAAACCAAAAGGATTTTTTAAATACATAAAATTACCCCATGTAGTAAAAGATGTTTTGGCTTGATCCTTTCGTTGGACTAAAATTTGGTTATACCCTGAAAATCCGTCTAAAAGTGAAATTCTAGAAGAACCAACTACCCTTTGTAAAATGTGATCCATATTTGCTAAAGGGTAATTATCTTTCAAGGATATTTTGTTTATATTTCTAAAATCAACACATAATCTAACTTCTCCTGTCTTTTTTCTGGTTCGAACTATATTAGGGACCCAATCAGAATATCTGATTGGTGCAATTATCAATGCATCATACATTATTTTGACCTCTTTTTCAATCAAAGGCATCAAAATAGGTTTGATTCTTCTTAAATTTTGTTTAAAAGGCTTTTGATATTCTTTTATAGAGATTTTATGTTGTATTATGCTGGTTTCATAGAATTTTAGGTCCTCATAACTCTTGGCAAAACCATTTTGAAATTCCTTAAAAAGAGCTATGTATTTTTCTTTTCTTACTGAGGTAAAGCTTTGAAAAGTTTAATCATCTTAGGTTTTAAATTTGTGCCTATATTAAATTCCTCAATATCAGATCTAAGTGGTTCCATTTTGGGTTTCTTAGAAACATCATTTGAGTCAAATAAATCTTCTAAAGGGGTTAAGCCTTTTGGTAAGAAATTACCTTTGAGATTTAATATATCAAATTCATCATCAATTATCTCATCAATTTCTACTTTATCTAAGTTAGCTATATTTGATTGACTAAATTTAGTAGGTCTAGCCAAATTTACATTATTTACATCTATATTATTCAAATCAGTTTCACTATCTACATCCTGATCTACTGTAGAGTCTATGTCTATTTTACAGTTCTGGAATTCACCTTCATTGTTCATAAAACTGTAAATATGTTCATCTTGTGAGAAAATTTGACAATATTTAAGGTTATCTGGAATTATTGGTCTGTGTTTGACTTCTATATTATACTTATGATTAGGCTGGAATGGTAAATTACAGGTACTAGAAAAAATTTCTAGGCAGTTAACCTATATATTTTATTATCTTGGTATAATAGAGAAATTACATTCCAATAGTTAATCTATCAAATCTAACACAGTTTCTCTATATCGGCCTAATCTATGATTATAGGCAGAATAATCTCCTTTTATCTTTTATAATAGACTCTGATTTTCCCATAATTGATGTTCTTTTACCTCCTAATTTTCTAATAATCTGCAGTCCTAAAATGAGAGCTTCATATTCAGCCATGTTATTAGTGCATTTAAAATTTAGTCTAAAAGCATGTCCTTTTGCATGATTTTTTTCCATATTAGCTATCCAAACTCCTACTCCTACTCCTATTTTATTGACTCTAGGTGCCAAAGTGATTCATGAAAGGTATTTTAATTTTTATTTGCTTTGTTCATCTCCTTTAGTTCAGTTTTGATTTCAATATCAATTTCAGAGTTGCATAAGATGAATGAATCCATGTCATTAGGTGTAATCTAAATTGGGTGATTTCTTGGTCTTTCTATACTTCTCACCATATATTTCATCAGTGTTTCTCTATAGAGTTTATTTGGTTGGAAAAAAACTGAGATTGTTTCATATGACATATCTAATTGTAGAGATCCCTATAATTGTTCTCCCCATGAGCGAGATAAGAGCATTCCATACTTGCGAGGTATATCAGCTACTACAATGTCCATGACTATGCTGTTACTAGGATATTAAACTAATGCGACACACAAATATTTTATCAAACCTAGGAATTTAACTTTTCTTGAATCAAATGAAAAGAGATCCTTGTAAGGCCTTGTGATGTCTAAGTTCGGGGTTTCCATTATCTCTTTTGGCATTAAATTGTGTGAAGCCCCTGAATATAACATTGCATTGTGTAATATTTGATCACAAACAGTTAAGCTAATGTAAAATTGTGGAACTACTCCATATTGGTTTTTTCCATCAACATTAGGACCAAAAATTAACTCTGGTTGATCATCATTTAAGTTTACTAAGTCTTCTCCATCATTCATGTTTAAGGTTTCAGTGATAGTTATTCTATACAAATCATGTTTTACCAATTTTGTCAAAGGAATTGGTATTTTTAATTTTGCAATTTTAGCTTGTATATTGAATGAGGGTTGTGATTTACTAAGCTAAATTAACTCTTCTTTAGTAATTGTAGTTTGAGTAGGTTTATCTTGTTTTTCTATAGTTATCTTTTCAGCTTTAGTTTGTGTTTTTATTCTCTTACTATTCTTAGTTTTCTTTTCTAGGACAGTTTGAGTAGTAGATGTTTTTGTGGATTTTGTACTTTCATACGTTGTTTTAGCAGTAGCAGCTTTTGGATCAGTAGTGAGTGTTTTGGAATCTAAGTTTGTTGTTTTAGTAGAATTAATTATTTTAACAGCAATAGATTTTTTTGAATCTGTTGATACTTGGGAGACTTCATCTGTTATGTCAACAATCTTGGGTCTGGGTGAAATTTTTGGGCTGGAAGTGTTTTGGGAAGAATTATAGTTTTGCTTATTTTCCCTAGGTAGAATTTGCAAAACTTTACTAGTGGGAGCTTCTATTGTTTTCTTATTTTATGTTTGAGCAGTTTTCTTAGTATAAGGCTCTGTTTTTTTCTTGCTTCTAAGGTTATATTGACCATGTACTTCATTGAGAGCGAATTCATAACCTTGTTTGTAGTCAAATGATTCACCTGAACCTAATTGAAGTTGTTCCAATTCACATAACTCTTGGTCTTCCTGTGTGAGAAAGATAGTGATATCATCATTTATACCCATTAGATTTATGGTGTATTCATCATCATCATTCTGTTGAGAACTTTCAGCGTAGTTCTCTTGAAATGGAGGTCTTATTGTCTGATCAGGGGCTGATTCTTTATTTTTCCCTGTGTTTTTATTTTTCTTCAAGTTCAGATTCATAATTTGCTGTTGGTTATCCCATTGTGGTCTCCTTTCTATATTATCTAATATATATATCATTCTCTCTAAAGTTTTAGCTAGTTGATCTATTTTTGTATCTGAACTAGAAGCTTCTTCTTTCATAGTTACTCCCCTCTCATTCCTTAATCTAGATTTTTTAGCCAATATATTTACCTCTACACCAAGAAAAAAAAATTTCATTCTTTATAAAGTTTTTTCATTTCTCTCTCTTAACTAATAGGCCATGTTTGTATCAAATCCATTAGAGAATTTTAGTACAGATTTAGGAGTGGGTTAAAGATTTGCAGCAATTGAATTACAAACACTGTTGTGTCTAGTGCAATAGTCTTCAACTGATTCATTAGGAGCTCTTTTCATAGCCTCAAATTTAGAAAATATTTGGAGTGGATTTTTCTTCTTTTCCCATTTGTTCAAAAATAATCTATGAAAAAATTCTAAATCAGCTATACTACCAGGATTAAGACCTTTAAACCATTTTTTAACCTCCCGAGTCAATGTTTGGGCAAAGAGTCTCATTTGTACATCTGAATCATCTATTTCATGAATCTCAAAGTAATAAGTCATCTTATTAATATGTTGTTGGGCAGTATAATGAATGGTTGCATCAAATTGAGGTATTTTACTTTGGTAATCCTGAGGCATATCATGTAACTATGCTGGAAGGATTAAGGGAGCATACCTAGCAGCCATGGCTTGAATTATAGCTTGGCTAGGGGGTAGATTGGAAGTGCTTGGGGCAGAACTGGAAGTACTAGCTGATGGAGTTAATGAAGTGGCCGACGAAATTGAAATATAAGATGATGTACTAGAAAATGTGGTGGTTGAATTAAAGGGTGAAGTTGGGGTGCCAGAAAATGAAACTGGGATATATGAAGAAGTACTTCTAAATGAGAATGAGATATTTGAAATTCCATATGATAAACTAGTGGATGTAATTGAGGTGGGGGGGAATGGAAATAGTATTCTAGGTTCGAAATGTTGTCTAGGGATAAATGGATCTATAGATTGGAGTGTGGTGGAAATTATGGATGATGTAGTGGTAAAAAGAGATGAACTTGCAGATTTTATTAGGTTGGTATCTAACTGAGAAATAGAAGGCTTAGATGTATATGCTAAAAAGGGAGCTAATTCAATAGCTTCAACTATTTCCTTAAGAATAGTAGCATTTATTTCTTCAAGTTTATCATGACCTCCAAATATCTTTGATTCAAAATCTACTGAAACATTTTCCTGCTTTGTTTCAATAAATGAAATAAATTCAGGATCTATAACAACACTATTTAAGTCACTTTCCCATTTATTTCTGAACAAATAATGTTCAAAATTTAGGTCAAAACCTATGTCTTTTATACTCAGTAACTCTTTTGGCAATGAATTTTCTCTAACTAAGGAAACTTTCTTACCTAAGTCCTCTACTTGTTTATTCTTTTTCCCAATTCTGTCCAGATTGTCTACTATAACAGCAGGTTGTGGATCTGGATTTGACCTAGTATAATAGATTCTTCTAGAAGCCAGAATTACATTTTTTTATACTCACAACTTCTAAAACAGTGTTAAGGTGAAAAGATGATGAAAATGATTCCCTTTAATATCTATTTTAAGACTGAGGATTGGTTAGTTCACCAGTGGAGTCGCTAGTATGTTATCACTCTAATAATTCTTAAGTTGTGAGATTTTGATTTAAATTCCAAGAACATTAGAGGTAACTACAAACCAACTTTTAAACTCTAGGATCTAGCCCTCCTAGGGTTCAGAGAGGGCTCTCTCTATAAGATTTAAATTTGTTTTAATTATATGATACTAGGCTAGTCATGATTATGCAAATTGGTTTTCATTTTGTTTGGTTTGGTTTGCTTTGGTTTGGAGATAAAAAATCACTTAGTGAGATGGATAGTGATAGATCGGTTTGTCCATTGGGCTAAGGAGTCAAATGTCAAGCAAACAGGACTAGGATCAACGTCAAAAAGCTATATATTTTTAGGGCAAGATAGACAATTCATTGAAGATCTTGGAAGGCTGATTCATGAAGTGGTTTGATCGAGATAAAGAGAAATCAAGGACTATTTGATCCGGATAAGGAAGTAGAAGATATAGGTTACTCGAAAGATGGATCAATTAAGGGTTCCCTACTATGGAAATCAGCAAAAAACATAGAAATGATAAATAGTTAAAGAGAGGGTGCTTTTAACAAATCCTATAATACTACTCCTAATTTATCGTTCAAATTTAGAACACATATATGGATGCATGTAAAACAGAAGAAGATAAACAATGATAGTAGAAAGTACTTCACTTCAATGGCTCATCACATGAATGCTGAAATATGGTGCTAGATTATTTGATCCAGTCGGCTACCTGAACTTGCTAGAAAAAACCTTTAGGTACATAAATATTGACTATAGAAATATTCAACAGTTTATTCCACAATAACACTTCAAAAGATGAAGTATATATAAAAATAATTTAGAAAATATCCTAGAATATTGATAGGAATTTTCTAAGGAAAATAAAATATCTTTTACAACAATATAGTGATAGCTTCTTAACAACTTAGCAAGTTGTCCCTTTTATCCAAATAAAATAGAAGTGTTATTTTCGATTGGGTGCAGTTGGCTGCCTTGTTCTCTCGAACGCTGGAAAAAGATATTTCAAATATGTTTTGAAATATTGTCTTCTTATCTGATACTCTTTACCTCTGATAAACTTTAACCATTGTTTCAACTGCCTTACTGCCGTAAATTTTTGTTTTGACTGTGTAAAAAAAACAAATTTTTTTTATCCTCTTATTTGCAATTTAACTTTTACAGCAAGTCAGTGAGTGTTTCCCAAAATTATTCATCAGGAATTTTGATCTTTTTCAACTTCCTGAAGTTCTCATCTGCCTATTTTTATCTAACAAATGTTGGTTTTATTACAAATACGTGTTTTATCTCATGCTGTAGATAAAACAAGTCTTCAAAACTTTATGCAGAACCTTTCCTGTAGGAATTCCTTGTCCTTCAGTTTTATTTAACTGATCTTTTGCATGATCTCTTATCTTCTTGTTGTAATCTTCTTGTCGCATAAGTTTATCATTAAGAAAAAGCATGTTTGGCAAACCTATTTGCCTCAAGATCTCAAATTAAACCATAAATTTAATTATGGATATGTTCACGTTTTCACACTTTTGTTCTAGTTGCTTCATCAAATTATTCTTTGAAGTTACTTTTCTTATTTCAAGGAATGTTTTTGTTTTATCACTAATTTCAATTTCTTCCAATTATTGCTTATTCTTGCTATAAATAAATTTTAAGATTTCTAGGGCCTGCTAAGGTTTGGTACCTAATTCATCCTTTGTTTTCTGAATCTCCTCTTTTTCTGCCTTTAGTAAGTCCTTTTTCTCATAAATTACCTGTATTGATGGAAAAACATCATTGATGGATTCAATGAATTTGTTCCATATTTTATTCTTCACATATGATATTGGTTCTTTCAAGATTAAATCATTTTGTAGATTCTTCAACTCAACATTTAACCTCTTAGCCATTTGTTCTTGTGTTTTAGCATTAATTTGGGATATCTTCATAGTGTCTTCCATATTTTCAATCACTTTCTTCAAACTATTGATTTCATTCGTTTGAATTGACATTTCCTCCATAGCCTTAATAAGTTTACTAGCTTCATCAGATTATTGAGTTGCATTGGTAGAGGATTCTGTAGCTGAAGTAGTAGAGGAAGTCACTAGTACTGCTATGGCCAGTGGTACTTTTGGTTCCAACTCTTATGCTAGAGATGAAAGAACTAATGTTGTTATCATGGGAATTACTGTAGGAACTTCTTGTGGTTTTGAAATTTCTCTTTCATGGACAAGATTATCCATTTTGAATTCCATTTCTTTAATCTGTGTTTTCAATTGTAAAATCAAGTTAAGCATATCACCCTTTTGGCTTCCCTCTTGCACAATTTCCTTGGCTTGTGGATGTTCTGTTGGTGGAAGCTTGAGATGTTTTCTAAGTTCTGCAATTTTCTTCACTAATTCTTCTACAATTTTCACATTGGCAGGATCATATCCTACTTGAATAACCAATTATTATAAATACTTAATTCTAAGGTCTTTAGCATATGAGGAAGTCTTTTCAACCTTCATTGATCTCTCATATTTATTACTGTGTCCTGGAGCTTTTGGGAACTCATTGCCTTTTTAGTCATGGTAGAATAAATCATCTCAGAAGTTTGTCTATGAAAATTAATTTGATATAATGCATGGATACTTTCAACAGGTACTTAAAGGTCAACCTTCTTTTTCTACCACTATTTTGGGTGTCTTGACTGTTGGTTAAAGCACTAACATAATTAACTTTTTTTTGAATAATCGAAAGCTAATAAAAGTCTATTTTGAATTCCTAGAGTTTGTTGTAAATATTGAGAATATATCTCACTTTTTATTTCTTAATTCTTTGCTTTTATCTGTTTATATTTCTCTCTGGTGTCAATATCTTTATCCTTTGCTGTCTGTGAGGAGGATGCTTCCATACTTTTTTGTTTCTCAATTAACTGTTTGTTTGAAGTAGTAGGATGCTCTTCATTTATAATCTATGTTGTTGGCTCATTGTTTATCTCTGGAGCATGTGTATCTTCCACTTCTATGGTCTCTTTTTCTTGATCAAATGGATTGAGCTTAGGCTTCTTGTTATATCTAAGTTTAAACCTAGTCTTTGTTGTTGCTTCAGCAGTGTACGTACCTTATTCCCTGATTCTCTTAGTAGCTTTATCTCCTTGATTTAAAATTTTCAAGGTGTGAATAGTATCACCTTGTTTAACGGCTTCTATCAAGGTATTCTTTAGACACTCGGTTTGATTAGAAAAATTTTCAATCTCATGCGCTTTATCATGGATATAAGGTGTCAATTTGCATTTTATCCTCATTTTGCTGAGTATTCCATGAGGATCATAATTCCATAGGAATCTTTCTTCAATTTTGTATTCCATCAACTGTTTTTCTACCTGTATTCATGCATCCCTGTGATTGAAAATAAAAGGTCCCACCTGGTTCTCTAACTTAAATTGAGTCTTATTTTTGGCAGCCAGAAATTTTATAAAACCAGAATTGAGAATTTTCCTGATGTACTCCAAGGAAAAAACTCTCATTGGTACATACTTAGATAGTTTATAAGGTAAAAAATTTGACCCAAAAACTTTGATTTCTGTATGTTTCTGATATAAGTACCAATCTATAGTTCTAGGTTGTTCTAAGAGTTGTAGAACTCTCTTTATCTCATCACTGATTCTTGCTTGTACTATATTTTTCAACATGTTTATCAGTGGATGAACAAAATAATCTATAAAATTTTCATAACTAAACTCAATGGATTCTTTTCTGATCAAATAAGTCCAAAATATGACTTAAAGTGGGTTCCCTTCTACACCCAATTTCTGCAGTGATATTGGGAACTTATCTGCTTGATAATAAAGGAAAATGTGAAATAGGAAGGAAGAATATCTAAAGACCCCTTTAGTGGGAAATTTCACAAGATGATCATGGATATTATCAGCTATGTATTCAACATAATGTTAAATAAGAGAAGGAGGTTGACCATGTACAAAGCTAGATAGAAAAAATAGAATTGACTCATCACTATGTTCATCAGTAAAATAACCTAGGATAAAGTATAACATAGAAATGACATGCCTTGACCCTTCAGGAAATGTTGAAGTGGAATAAGGAGGGTTTATCTTTGGGATTTCAACATAAGTAGGCAAGAATGATTGGAAGATCTGAAACCTTTTAGTAAATTCTAGACCAATATAAATCTTTATGAGTGCTTCTATGGATAAGGAAACTGCATTGGGATCTGGTTTCAGCTGAAGGATCAGGTTCATAGACTCTACAGTAATAGTGAACAATAATTATTTATTAGCATCTACCATAGCTCTTTGTTCGGGGGAATAATAGTTCTGACACATCCTATTGACTTCTGGACACTGATGAGTATGTGGGACTACATACTTGGGTAGATTTGACTCCCAAATTTGTACTTCATCTCCCTGATCTAAGGATTTTTCTAGACTACAATAGTGGAGGTCTAGAAGATTAAATTCTATCACTCGATCAACAATTTTGCAGTCCACATCAGCTAAGGGGATATTTTCAATATCTACGATAGGAGGTTTTAGAGGGTTTACAATAATAGTGGTTTTGGAAGTCATTGTTGGGTTTGATTTTCACATTTTAGACCTCCTCGAAGCTTAAAACTCTGTATTTAGACTTTTTTTTACTCTTTTCTAAGCTTAAATTTTTTTCAAAATGGTTTTTGTGTTAACAGAGCTCTATGGAATAGCAAAGGTATAAACTGGATTTCTTTTGGTTTTAAAACTTCAAATTTGCCTTTAAAATTGATCTTCAAACTCTTTACAGGTTTAGAAAATGATATAACAAGGGTTTCTTTAAATAAAATGGACTAAAAAATGGTTCAAGGTCAAGCACAAAAAGATTATGATTATTTTACAAAGGTTTCCTGGATATATTAGGAGTTCTTTTAAAGTCTGCAAAGTCTAAACTACCAATTTTGCTTTAAAATATATTACAGTATTAAAACTGGGGTTTTATCACAATTTTACAGCAGATCAGTTCTTTTCAGGTAGAAATAAGGGTCTTTCTGTGGGAAAATAACTTTATAGGGCTAAATTTCTCATAAAACTCTTTTTTAAATGATAGGAAGGTTGTTTTTCTTTGAAGAATACTTGTTTGTGTAGGTATTTGGTCTTGGAAAGGTTTCTAGGGCATTGGAGAGGTTTCCTAATGGCTATAGATGTTTCTGAAGTAAATTGGAAGCTTCAATGATCTTGGCAGCAATTTCAATGGCTTACATGTTCTTTGAGCATGAAAATAGTGTACACAGCTTGATTTTTCAGTTGGGAAAGCTTAAGCACATACAAAGAATACATAAAGGGTTTATCTATGTGTTTATGAATGTTTTATAATGTTTTTAGGTTAAACAGAATCAAGCATTGAATGGTGGTCAAATCGGAAAGGAGAGTGGTTTTGGTGCTGGAAGGAGAAACCACCAGTGTTTATCACATGGGCTCAGGGTGGTAAGCAATTTCTTTGGATGAAATGTGATCCAGTAATAGAGCACCACGTGGAGGAGAGGTAGTATAGAAAAGCTTCCCATTTCACAAAATAAAAATTGATTAACGTTATCGCTATTGAAAATGCAATATGGCATTTGGATCATCAAATCTTGGGATATGTGTGTGAACGGCTGAGATTTAATGAAGGAGTTGCTTGGTAGGTGGGGCATGGGCCCCAGATCTTTATATACGTCAAGGTGAAGTTTTAATTTTTAAAACATATTTTTAAGCGTAAAACAAATGTATTAATATGGTAGCGGGATATATGAATTTACACAGTAGAACGTGTAATATTCATGTGTATTGTGGTAGGCAGGGAGTGTTTTTATATATCAAATAAGGGTTGACATATGCTTTATAACCATGGGGTGAGTTTTGTAATATATTTTCAACCTGTGGGGATAGGGGAAATATATCATGTGGGTAATATAATCATAGGTTAAAAAGTTAATAAGTGGGTTTTTGGGATATTTTAAATAAAGGAATTAATTATATATACGGGAAGGGGTAGTTTAAAAGGATTTAATACATTATGTTAAAAATTAATATGAAATGAATGTAATGAATGAAAATGCATAAAATAAACTAAGAAAAGTGTAAAATAGGCATTTGAGCATAATAATTGTCCAATTTTGATATTTACACATAATACTTAGGATACATTCTATTTTGTTGATTTTTTAATGTTTTTGGATGAAATGAAATTAATAGAGGGGGGATTTTACATTTTCTAAGCAATAAGGTGTTTTAATTAGGAAAAGGGATTGTATTTTTTGAAAATGGTGAATATGTTGAGGAAATTGGCTTTTATGAAGGGAATTCAGTATTTTTAACCAATCAGTCACTAAGCCTTGGGTCTGGTCCCAACGGAAGTCATAGAAATTCTCTGAGCCTTTTTAACTGAAGGTTTTGAATAATGGATCATTGTGGGGAAGGGTAAATTAGTAATTTTCCAGATTATGTTTTATTACATGCCTTTCACAACTACTTTCTAACTACCCATCATTATTCTAACATTTTTTACTTCATTTTCATGGGTGCATTTAAGCTTGTAACCTGTAATCCTTTTTTTTTAAAGCAGGAAACTATCTAATTCTAACCTTATTTCATCCGAGGGATCAAATTAAACTATTGAGCTCCTCATTTATTCTCTAAATAACTACTAATTGTTCAAGTTTAAATTGTTTGACCTATCTTTATTCTCTATCTATAAACATGAAATTAAAAGCATGAAAAGTTAAGATTAAACTATTTAACTGATCATGAATTATGGAATTTTGGACAATCTCCACATAATCATTATTTTTGCAGTAAAAGTAAATAGTAGTGGAAATTTGACCTGCTTACTTTCATGTCTTCTTCTTATCTCTTTCTTCTTTTGGGGTCCATTTTTTATTCTTTTTTATCTTTTCTTTTCTAATTCCTTTGATCTTTCTTTTAGGACTTTTACCCTCTTTTCATTTTTTTTTTGTTTTCAAAATATGGGAAAACAACTTGAAAAAACCAATTTATGTACATATTTACAATACTAATCATATTCAATTCAAAAATTATGAGCCCTATTATTATAGGACCCTAACAGGATTGAAAACCCACCATATTCAAAATATCAATATGTGGAAGTTTGATGGCAAGGATAGCATAACATGGATAGTACAGATGGAGAAATATTTTTATCTCCATAATGTGCAAAACACACAAAAGGTATGCATTGCAACTTTATATTTATAAAAAAATACATTTGTATGGTATCGTTGATTTTTCTCTCGTAAAAAAAAAAAAAATCAATTGTTCAATTTTTACAGAGGAAATGACAGCACATTCTGAGGATAAAAAGAGAAATTCCTTCTTTAGCCAATTAATTAATCTCAAACAAAAGGGATCAATGGTGGAGCACATTGACGAATTCCAAAAAATGAATATAAGCATAAGTAATATTCGAAGGAATAAACAATTGATGTCTTCATAGGGACTTTAAAGGATAACATCCAACATGAGGTTCACCTTCGGGAACCTGATTCGTTGGAGAAGGCATTCAGGTTGGCAAGAAAAAATGAAATTAAAATTATGGTGACAAGGAAGGTTACCACTCACATATATAAATATGGAAGTGTTGCTACTCCTAGACTTCCACAACCTACAAGGTTGACACCACAACAATTGGAATAAAAAAGGGCTTTGCTATAGTTGTGATAGAAAATACACCAAAGTTCATAAGTGTGTTGAAAAGAAATTATTTTACATAGATTGTGAAGAGGAGGAAGAAAAGGAAGAAGAAAATTTAAAAGAAGAGGATATACATCAGGAACCAACCCCGCAGGAAGAAGAAATGAATACAACCATATCCTGTAATGCATTGGCAGGAATTACCACTCCCCAAAATCTCAAGATAGAAGGACATATCAATGAGAAAAATGAAATAGTTCTTTATTAGGGTAGCATCCATAATTTATTCATTGTAAGGTAGAGAAGGAATTCAATTTTTTCCTATACCCAGTGCCAGAGAGTGAACTGATCGTCGAAAATAGAGGAACTATAAATTGCCTTGGAAATTTCCATAATATCAAGCTAACCATGGAGGAATATGTATTGAATAGTCCAATTCTTTCCATTCCAATGGGTGGCGCACATGTTGTAGTAGGAGTACAATGGTTACAATTTCGGGGGACGTTAGCTTTTAATTTTCAAGTATTTTTCTAGAATTTTATTTTCAGAACGAAAGTTGAATTATGGGGTATTTCAGGGAAGTTGGGAAAAATAATAAGCTCACATGTCATGAAAAAAATTCTAAAGAAATAAAAATGGGACGTCATTGCACAATTATGCTCACTGGAAGTTCCAACATCAAAATCATCTATTTCTCCTGATCTCCAAAAAGAATTGGAAAATCATTTCAAGGTGTTTGAAACTCCCAAAGGACTCCCACCTATTTGATATCATGATCATGTTATTCATTTGATTCCAGGAAGTGTTCCTCCAAACATTAGTCCTTACAAATATCCTTACGTCAAAAAGAGTGAAATTGAATGTATGATTGCAAAAATGCTAGAGGCTAATATAATGCAACCTAGTGAGAGTTCTTCTTCTGCTCCAGTAGCATCGATGCATAAGAAGGATGGATCATGGCGCGTGTGTCTATATTATATGGAGCTCAATAAGCTCACTATTAAAGATAAATTTCCCATTCCTATGATCGATGAATTATTGGATGAATTACATGGAGCAATTTATTTCACCAAGTTGTATCTTTGTTCAGGAAATCATCAAATTAGAATGAAGACTGAAGACATTTTGAAAACCACATTTCAAACTCATGAGGGTCATTTTGAATTTTTGGTCATGCCGTTTGGCCTTACCATTTCACCTTCTACATTTCAAGGGTTAATGAATTCCATTTTCAAACCCTTCCTTAGAAAAATTTTGTTAGTATTTTTTAATGATATACTAATATACAACAGGTCTTTGAAGGATCATGTTCAACATGTTGACAAGGTGCTAAAACTATTAGAGGAGAAATAATTATATGAAAAAACATCCAAATGTTTCTTTGGACTACAAGAGGTGGAATATCCAGGTCATATTGTATCTCTGTAAGGTGTTAAGGTTTAAATCCATTAAGGAATGTAAAGTCCCCACAACCATAAAGCAGTTGTGAGGATTTCTCGGGTTAACAAGGTATGATCGCAAGTTTTTAAAGAATTATGGGAGAAAAACAATACCTCTAACAACAATATTGAATAAAGATGCATTTTAATGGACTCCTAAAGCAACTAAGGCCTTTGAACATCTTATAGAGGCAGTGTGCCAAGCACCATTCTTAGCTACCCCAGACTTCACAAAAACCTTTATTGTGGAATTTGACTTCTCGGGAAATGGAATTGGTGTTCTTTTAATGCAAGAAACAAGACCCATTTCTTTTGAAAGTTGTCCAATCAAAGGAAAGTATTTATACAATTCTATTTATGAGAAGGACATGTTGGCAATACTACATGCAGTAGAGAAATGGCGACCTTACCTAATGGGAAGATATTTCAAGGTAAAAACTGATCATGATAGTATTAAATACTTTTTGGAACAAAGACTATCTTCAGAAGAGCAGATAAAATGGGTCACATAGATGTTGGGTTATGACTTTGAAATCATCTACAAAAAATATAAGCTAAATGTTGTTTCAGATGCACTCTCAGGAAAGGATGAACATGTGGAAGCATGCATTTGTGCCATTTATAATATCCAACCTGATTCGATAACCGAAGCAAGGGAGGAATGGAATAATGACAAAGATGTATGGACACTCACCCAAAATGTGCAGCAAGATGCCAATACATCTAATACGTTTAGTTGGAAAAATGATTCCTTATGGTACAAAGATCGCTTATATATTTTTAAGAATTCCCGACTAAAACAAAATATTCTTTTTGAATTGCACATCTCTCCCTTAGGAGTACACTCAAAATTTTTAAAAAACTTACCACATGGTGATGGCCTTAAATATGATATTCAAAAATTTTTCGTGGAATGTTTGGTTTTCCAGAAAAATATAGTTGAGACAATTAATACCCCGCTTCTACTACAACCTTTATCCCTTCCAAATCAAGGTTGAGAGGAGGTTTCAATGGATTTTATCACAGGTTTACCTAATTCTGAAGGAATGAGTGTCATCATGGTGGTAGTTGATAGAATTACCAAGTATGCACACTTTTCTTCATTATCTCATCCATTTAAAGTGAGTACAGTTGCTACTGCATTTATCGAAACAATTAAAAGGCTACATGGAAACACAAAGATCAAGATCCCATTTTCACTGGAAATTTTTGGAAGAAAATATTTTCTTTTTTGGGTACTCAACTAGCTCATAGCTCATCTCATTATCCTCATTTAGATGGGAAAATTGAGATAGTGAACAATTTTTTGGAAGGATATCTTCGTCTCTTTGTATTTGATAAAAAATGACAATGGGTCAATTGGTTACCTATGAATGAATGGTGGTATAACACTTCCTTCCACGCTGGAGCAAAAATGACCCCATTTATGGCACTTTATGGATATCATCCATTGTCCATCAAATCATCTCTAAAAGAAAATTCTAAGGTTCAAGCAGTACAATACCACATCGAGCATCAACAACAAGTTTTGTGACTCTTAAAGGATAACCTAAATTTGGTACATAATCGAATGAAACAACAAGAAGATAAACATCAGAGTGAGAGAAGTTTTGATGTAGGAAACTAGGTATTTATAAGGCTACAACCATACGAACAAATGTCCCTCAAGCAAGATAAGAAGGATAAAAAATTATCTCCAAATTACTATGGTCCTTACAAGGTGTTGCAAAATATTGGTACTATGACATAAAAATTGGAGCTTCCTACATCTTCCAGAGTGCACCCAGTTTCCCATGTTTCCTTCTTAAATAAGGTTATAGGTGACAAAATGTTGGTTCAAACAATATTTCCAGAACTTGAAGAGGAAGGAAAAATCATATTGGAACCTGAAGAATTCACGGAAATAAGAGTTTGACAGCTACAAAATCGATCAATTTCAGAGTATCTAATCAAGTGGAAGAACTTACTAACTGAAGGTTCCAAATGGGAGGATGAAAATTTTATACAGAAGCATCCAGAACTACTCAAGCATTGAGGACAATACTTTTCTAAGGAGAGAGGAATGCTAGGGCCGTATATTACTAGTGTAGTCCCTTACCATTGTTATTGTAGGCCCCTTACTATTATTTGTATACCCATAGAGTCCCCATTTTGTTATTATTATGCCCCATAATAGCACACTATTGTTATTTTTGTGCCCTTACATTATTTTTTAGGCCGGCTAGGATTATATTGTGACCCCATGGAATCCGATATATAGAAAGGAGGTTTTTTCATTTGAATCATCCAATAATTTTTTATTTATGTAATGCAAAGGAGGTTTCCCCCTCGAAGTGCCTGATTTCTAAGTCATTGGTCTCTCTTTTCTTCTATTTTGTGAGGTTTCATAACAAATTCCTTGGAAAATAAATACATATATTTGTAAGGAAGGAAGAAATTGTTGTGTTAGAACTATTCAAAATGAATAGAAGTGAGAAACATGTCCTTGCATGCATTAATGAATTAGATTCTTGGAGAGGAAAACTAGTAACTGTTGAAAAAATACTAAGAGGGGGGTGAATCAGTATTTTGAGCTGACTGAAACACTTTTTACTTTTTCTTTGAGCAAATTTCCATACGTGGTTTTTATGAGCTGAACTAGTGTATACATGCAGAAATACAAAAGGAAACTAGCGTATACAGATTTATCTTTCAGATTTAGAGAATTTCTCAGGAACAGTCTTTTAAACAGATTTATAAGTTATGAATAAGGCTAGATAACAGACTTTATGAGCAGTAAACAATAGTATAAATCATCACACACATGAACACCAATATTTAAGGTGGCAACCCAATTCGGGAGAAAATCACCGTTGTCGTCGTCTCTGGCTTCAATATTTATTATATAGAAAAACCTTTTACAACATTGTACTGATGCAGACTTATACCAGTACGCAGGCTTCTACCTGCAGAAGGCTGCAACCTTCTCTCGTTTTCCAGCTACAACTGGAAGGGAGCTCCAACCCCCTGATTTCGTTTACCAGCCTCTCCTGGAAGGGAGCTTCAACCCCCTGATTTCAACACCAGCTTCTACTGGCTGAAAGCTTCTACTTCCATACTAAAGGCTTCAACCTTCAGACCCACTATCGACCATGTTTCATCAATTTTCATACTGATTCAAATAGCTTCAACACAACCCTTCACTTAACATCAACAAACATATTTTTCCCAATACTTCAAACAGAACAGTGAGACCACTGTAACCAGAATATCAGAAATAACCCAGAATTCATAATAGATATGCAGATACAAACTCAACCCTGAACATTCATTAATTCAAATAGCATACGCTACTTTTATTCACTGAAGCCGCGTGTATACACGCTTTCCTGCTCGCCAACCTGTGTATGCCTCTGTGCATATTGTTTTTCATAACATGAAATGCATACGCCACTTCTCTTCACTGAAGCTACGTGTATATGTGATTTTCTTCATATCAACCTACATATACTTATGAGAATACTGATTTTCAGAATGTGATCAATCTCAGATTCAGATCTGAGGCTTTCAGTCAGACACCTTCTCAGCAATGCAGATCCTTTAGATAGTCAGTCATATTTAACCATGTTTTCTCACTCATTGATTAGATTTGTTCATTATCAAATCAGCAGCATACTCCATATTCAATCAACCCATAACTTCACGTAGACTTCATTGACCGACAGCAGAGAGAAAACATAAATCACAGAAGTAATATCTGTAAATAAGCTTCAGAAACACTAACTTCCATACGTGCTTTTTATTAAGCGAACCCGCGTATATATGTGCTTTTACCGAGACAAAATAGCGTATAGATCTGTAAAAGATAAATTTTGTAAAATAGACCAGATCTATAAACTTACCCAGATTTCTTCAATTTCTTCATCAGACTTGCGCTAGGTCTTCATCATTTCTTTTGTAGATCATCCTAGAGATTCATCATTTCTAGATCTAGAGATCTTGAACCTTCATCATATCCATAAGTGCATCATAGATTCAGATCTATCAATTAAGAACAGAGTCCCACCATCCAGATATTCCTTAGAGGAATTTATTCATCAACAACCCTTACACATGCACCCCTTGCACTATGATCCTCTTCTCCTTATATAGTTTTAGCTTTTACCAATACCATGAGCCAAAACCACAGAAATTCTGATGGTATTCTTGGACGGAATCAAATAAACCATACAGTGCTCAATACTGTGTGCCAAAAACCATTGTAATGCCCCTTGGTATTATAATTTTGGAGTGCAAAGGGGCATACGCGACTTGGGACGTACTTATACGTGTGCATACGCGACTTGGTATTTAAAAACTCGCGTATACATTGTGACATATTATATTTATCATTTCTATGAAATTTACTGGAGTTCTTTTCTTTGTAGATACATCATTCTTACATCTGTAATACATAGGTTCCTATCCAAAGACAACTCAGCAAGTCAGTTTCCATCAAGGACAACTTCATCAAGTAGGTTGCGATCAAGGACAACTCATTGCATCATATTGCCAACAATCTCCCCCTTTTGACTTGATGGAAACCATGACCAGAAATACATTCAGCAACAACATTCTCTCCCTTTGACATCAAGGGCAAAGGGTATATCAAGATCCTTTCTACCGACAATACCATGCTCCCCCTGAGATCATGCTGCATCTTCAAACATAATGTTTCAGTGAAGTACATGAATCTATGACATTTCCTATCACCAAGGACTCATACTTACATCAATGATCCAACCAAGTGGACTTAGATATGTGACTCAAGTACCCAACCAAGTGGGTTTACAAATTTTGACTCAACTACCCAACCAAGTGGGTTTACAAATTTGAACAAGTCCTTACATGACTGAATATTACAATTTTACATCATAGGTCTCAACATGACCTTTTTCATCAAATCACAGAAATGACTTATACAATCAAGGTCTAATATTCTCAAGCATGAAATTAGACTACAACAAATAAATAGAATTCCAACAATGCATCCTTTCCACATGACCAATGCTCCCCCTTAGCCTGTGCATCATGAACATCAAATCATCAAGGCATCTTCATCAGAAGCATTAGAGAATGAAACAAAAATATGAGAGCTGGAACATCATCAGAGATACCCAACAACACTGCAACTGTGCTGAAGAATGTTGACTCAGAAAAATTTTGTCAGAAAACACCCATACGCAGTTTTCTGTCTATAAACTCGCGTATATATGTGACTGTCCTTCAGGAAATCCGCGTATCCAATTTAATATTCTGAATTTAAGTAGATCTGATCTTCTGAGAGGCAGAGACAAATCCCAAATTCTGTCTGAGATTTTTGAATGCTTCCCTGGGTAAAGGTTTTGTAAATATATCAGCAACTTGTTCTTTGGAGGGAACATACTCCAGCTTCACCTTTTGTTCAGGCACTTGTTCACGTAAGAAGTCATACTTGATGGGAATGTGCTTGGTCTTGGAATGCATAACAGGATTATTTTAGATACTGATGGCACTTGTATTATCACACATAATGGAGATAGGAGGTCAACATTTGATTTGAATGTCTTGTAAGGTTTGCATCATCCAAAGAAGTTGAGTGCAACATGATGCGGCAGCCACATATTCTGCTTCTGTTGTAGATAAGGCAATAGAGCTTTGCTTCTTGCTGAACCAAGATACTAACCAGGGCCCCATATAGAATGCATAACCACTAGTGCTTTTCCAATCATCAACATTTCCAGCCGAATCTACATCAGTGTACGCATGAAGAGTAAAATTAGCAATCTTTGGATACCATAGTCCAAAGTCCTAAGTTCCTTGTAGATATTTGAATATTCTTTTGACAGCCTGAAGGTGAGACTCTTTTGGATTAGCTTGGAATCATCCAACAATCCCAACTGCATGCATAATGTCTGGTCTAGTCCCAGTGAGATAAAGTAGACTTCCTATCATAGATCTGTATTCTGGTTGATTCACCATGGGACAATCATCATGAGAACTGAGATTACATCCGATTATGATTGGTGTACTTATAGGTTTGCACTCTTCCATGCCATACTTCTTCAGAATTTGCTTAAGATATTTTTCTTGTGATAAGAATATGCCATCTGTTGCTTGTTTCACTTGGAAGCCAAGAAAGAATGTTAGGTCCCCAAGTAAAGACATTTCAAATTCTTGCTGCATAACAGAAGCAAGTTTCTAACTCATAGATTCTTCATTACTTCCAAAAATGATATCATCGACATATACAACCACAATCAATAGTTTATCATTTTCATTTTTTGTGTATAAGTTGCTATTAGTAGACCCTTTTGAAAATCCTTGTCGATGAAGATATTTCTCAAGACGATAATACCATGCCGTTGGAGCTTTTTTGAGACCATATAGAGACTTTTTAAGTCTACAAACAAGTTTTTCATCATTTCCCAAAATGAATCCTTCTGGTTGTTCTATATAAACTTCTTCTTCTAGATCACCATTGAGAAAAGAAGATTTAACATCCATTTGATAAACTTTGATTTGTTGAAAGCTTGAAAAAGTAAGAAACATTCTTATGGCTTCAAGTCTGGCTACAGGAGCAAGCATTTCTTCAAATTCTATACCTTATTGTTGAGCATAACCCTTGCAAACAAGTCTAGCTTTATTTCTTATAACATCCCCATTATCATTCAACTTGTTTTTGAATATCCATTTAGTTCCAATGACATTTTGTCATGAGGTCTAGGTACTAATTCCCAAGTGTGATTCTTTTCCATTTGATCAAGCTCTTCATTCATGGCTTGAATCCAACATTCATCTTTGCTAGCTTGATTGACATTATGTGGTTCGATAGTGGATACAAATGCTATATAGCTGGAAGATCCCACAAGAGTCCTTCTTGTTTGTACAACTCATTCCTTTTCTCCCAAAATTTGAGATTCTGGATGATTCTTTTGAACATGTCTAGATGGAGCTTTTTTAGATAAATGATCTCCAAGTTCTTCATTGGGTTCACTATTTATATAATTTCTATTTGATGTAGAATGATATGTGTCATCTTCGTCTTCATCTGTTCTTTGTTTTTCTTCTTTTCGAGCTGCAGGAGATTCATCAATAACAACATAAATACATTCAAAAATCTTCCAAAGTCTTTTATTGTAACATTTATATGCTCTACTCCTAGAGGAGTAACCAAGAAGTATTCCTTCATCTACTCTGGGTTCAAACTTGCCAAGTTTTTCATCATTATTTTTGATAAAGCATTTGCTTCCAAAAACTCTAAAATGCTTCACAGTGGGAGGATTACCATACCAGAGTTCATATGGAGTTTTATCGCTATTTAAACGAACATGTGCCTTGTTAAGAATATTTGCCGCTGTATGTGCTACTTCTCCCCAAAATGTGTCAGGTGTTCCGAAATCATCAAGCATAGCTCTAGCCATTTGTTGAACAGTTCTATTCATTCTTTCTGCTACACCATTTTGTTGTGGAGTTCCAGCTACAGTAAACTGTCTTTTTATGCCATGTTGTTCACAAAATTCAAGGAATTCATCTGAAGTATATTCTCCTCTTCGATCAGATCTAAGACACTTGATTTTTGGATCTAATTCATTTTCAACTAGTGCTTTGAAGATCTGAAATTTCTCGAATGCTTTATCTTTGTGTTTAATCAACCCAATCCAACACATTCTAGAGAAATCATCAATAAACAAGATATAGTATTGTTCACCACGTGGTGACTTTTTCGTCACAGGTCCACATATGTCAGTATGAATGAGTTCAAGAGGCTTACTTGATGATCCTTCCTTGGCATTAAATTGCACCCTGGTTTGCTTACCAAATTGGCAAGATTTGCATATGATACTTTCAGGTAGAGTAATATTGGGAAAATCATGAACAGCTTTAAGTCTGCTTGATTTGTTGATTTGAGAGAAGCTCAAATGCCCCAACGTTCTATGCCATAGCTATTTTTCTGAATATTTACTCAAGTAACATTGTTCTTTGCAGTTCTTCAATACATAGAGGTTGCTTGGAGTTCTTTTTCCTTTTATAATTGTTTTACCTGTATCAAGATCACGTACCACACATTCTTTTGAACTAAAGGCAACTTCAGTTCCTTGATCACACATTTGACTTACACTTAATAGGTTATGCTTTAATCCGACATTATTAGCTTTCACCTTTTCTTTTAGAAAGACAGACCCTTTTCCCTTAATGACAGCAGGAGTATCATTTCCAAATGTAACATTCTTTTCTTTTTCTAAAGCACTATATGAAAGAAGTTTTTTTTTGTCACCTGTCATGTGTTTTGAACATCCACTATCAATGTACCATTTATTTTCTTCAACTTCTGCAAATAAATCTATGCCACAATTTTCAACCTGTAATTCCTTCTTTTTCCACACTTTGGAGCTTGAAGAAAAATGCTCTTTTGGCTGGACTTTTCTCCTGCATTCAGATTCTTCATGGCCAAAGTTATTGCAATAAGTACATTCAACTTCATTTTGAAGAGGAGAAAAGTTTTTGTAGGTATTCCTCTTTGTTTCAATATCAATCCTTTTCTTTCTTGCTTCTCTTTTCATGATGGTTTTATAAGCAACACATTGAATAGCTTTATGACAAAATTTGTGAAATGAGAAACATTGTCCATTGAAGAAGAAATTTCTACGATCATGAAATCTTCTACTTGAGTTTACCTGTTGGTTGGTGTTTCTTTGAAAGGTATTCTTGTTAGTTTTCTTTGAATTGAGATGGTCATGCTTTACCTGTGAAGATTCTTTATTCCCTTGCTGAGTGGCATAATTTTGTATACTGGCTGTAGCTGCTTTTAGATAATTTGGTGCTGAAGTCTAAGAAGATTCTCCGATATATCCAAGACCTGTCTTTATAAAAGGAGAACGTTGTACCTTGATAATTTCATCTAAGGTTTCAGATCCTTTAGCAAATCTAAGATTCAAAGTCTTTACTTTCTCAATTTATTTTCTTAGACTTACTATTTCACATTCTAATTTCTCGTTGTGTTTCTCCTTTTCTTCAAGCTGATTTTTCAGAGTTTCTATGGTTATTTTACTTTCTTCTAAGCATATTTTGAGTTGATTGTTTTCATCAAGAAAAGCATTGTCCTCTAAAGCATCCATAAAAGTATCTTTTTCCTCTCTAGATTCTTTTTCAAATTCCATGAGAAGTCTAAGATATTGTTCACATTCTTCGTCACTATCAGATAACCCATCACTATCTTCATGAGTGTAGTAACTTTTTCTAGTGCTAAACCGATTCTTATTCCTTCTTGCTACTTCCTTCCCTTTTTCATGTGTTTCTTTATGAGGACACTTAGCAGCATAATGACCAACTCTTCAACAAGCAAAACATTTGAAAGGAAGCTTACCTCTGAACCATCTTGTGCCAAGTTGAAGTTTCTTTACAAAATTTACCTCATCTTCTTTTTAGATATACCCTGATCCTTCTATCTCTTGTACTTATTTCCCATTTGTAGAAGCTCTAAAGATAGATTCTTTGACTTCATATGGTCCTCCTCTTCTCATTTCATATGTAGTTAGTATGCCATGAAGTTGCACCACAGTAAGATTTTGAAGATCCTGCTTTTCCTCAAAAGTAGAAACTTTTGACTCAAATTTTTCTGTTAGAGATCTTAAAATTTTCTCAACCAAAGTAGATTCGGTTATTGTTTCTCCCATATTTCTCATACGATTTACAATATCATCAAGACATAAAAAAAAATTGGCAATGCTCTCCTCATTATGTATTTTTAGATTCTCATATTGAATTCTGAGAGTTTGGATTTTAGCACTTTTTACCTCTGCATCACCTTCATAACTTAAAATGATTTTGTCCCATATTGCCTTTGATGTATCCAGTTGCGTGACTTTGAAAAATTATGATTCAGTTAGACTTCGCAATAGAGCATTGACCGTCGTTGTATTTGTTTCATAATTCTTTCTTTCCGTTGGATCTGTTGGTGCTGTGGCTGGATATTGATATCTTCCTTCAACAATAGGCCATACATCTGCTCCCAGAGACTAAAGATAGGATCTCATCCTTGTTTTCCAGAAGATTAAATTGTTTCCTTTGAAGAGTGGAGGCATGATAGATGTTGTTCCATCTTGATTGCTCTTCTTCTTTGATCTTCCTTCTAGTGGCTAAGCTTCTTCAGAAGGACTCGCTTTGATACCAATTGTTGAAAAAATACTGAGAGGGGGGGTGAATCAATATTTTGAGCTGATTGAAAATTTTTTTACTTTTTCTTTGAGCAGATTTCCACACGTGGTTTTTATGAGCTGAACTAGCATATACACGCGGAAATACGGAAGGAACTAGCGTATACAGATTTATCTTTCAGATTTAGAGAATTTCTCAGGAAAAGTCTTTTAAACAGATTTATCAATTATGAATAAGGCTAGATAATAGAAGTTATGAGCAGTAAACAACAGTATAAAGCATCACAAACATGAACACCAATATTTAAGGTGGAAACCCAATTCGGGAGAAAACCACCGCTGTCGTCGTCTCTGGCTTCAATATTTGTTATATAGAAAAACCTTTTACAACATTGTACTGATGCAAAATTATACCAGTACGCAGGCTTCTACCTGCAGAAGGCTGTAACCTTCTCTTTTTTTCTAGCTACAACTAGAAGGTAGCTCCAACCCCCTGATTTCGTTTACCAGCCTCTCCTGGAAGGGAGCTTCAACCCGCTGATTTCAACACCAGCTTCTACTGGCTGAAAGCTTCTACTTCCATACTAAAGGCTTCAACCTTCAGACCCACTGCAAACCACGTTTCATTAATTTTCATACTGGTTCAAACATCTTGAACACAACCCTTCACTTAACATCAACAAACATATTTTGCCCAATACTTCAAACATAACAGTGAGACCACTGTAACCAGAATATCATAAATAACCCAGACTTTAGAATAGAGATGCAGATACAAACTCAACCCTCAACATTCATTAATTCAAATATCATACGCTACATTTATTCACTGAATCCGCGTGTACGCATTTTCCTCCTCACCAACCTGCGTATGCCTCTGTGCATATTTTTTTTCATAACATGAAATGCATACGCCACTTCTCTTCATCGAAGCTGCGTGTATATGCGCTTTGCTTCGTATCAACCTGCGTATACTTCTGAGAATACTAATTTTCAGAATGTGATCAATCTCAAATTCAGATCTGAGGCTTTTAGACATACACCTTCTCAGCGATGCAGAACCTTTAGACAGTCAGTCATATTTAACCATGTTTTCTCACTCATTGATTAGATTTGTTCATTATCAAATTAGCAGCATACTCCATATTCAATCAACCCAGAACTTCAAGTAGACTTCATTGACCGACAGCAGAGAGAAAACATAAATCACATAAGTAATATCTGTAAATAAGCTTTAGAAACCCTAACTTCCATACACGCTTTTTATTAAGCAAACCCAGGTATATACGCGCTTTTACCGAGACAAACCAGCGTATAGATATGTAAAAGATAAATTTTGCAGAAGAGACCAGATCTATAAACTTACCTATATTTCTTCAATATATTCATCAAACTTGCGCCAGGTCTTCATCATTTCTTTTGCAGATCATCCTAGAGATTCATTATTTCTAGATCTAGAGATCTTGAACCTTCATCATATTCATAGGTGCATCATAGATTCAGATCTATAAATTAAGAAAAGAGTTCCACCATGCAGATATTCCTTAGAGGAATTTATTCATCAAAAACCCTTACACATGCACCCCTTGCACTATGATCCTCTTCTCCTTATATAGTTTTAGCTTTTACCAATACCATGAGCCAAAACCACACAACTTCCGATGGTATTCTTGGATGGAATCAAATAAACCATACAGCGCTCAATACTGTGTGCCAAAACCATGGTAATGCCCCTTGGTATTATAATTTTGTAGCACAAAAGGGCAGACGCGACTTGGGACGTACTTATACGCGTGCATACACGACTTGGTATTTAAAAACTCGCGTATACATTATGACATATTATAATTATCATTTCTCCAACATTTACTGGAATTATTTTCTCTGTAGATACATCATTCTTACATCTGTAATACATAGGTTGCTATCCAAAGACAACTCAGCGAGTCAGTTTCCATCAAGGACAACTTCATCAAGTAGGCTGCCATCAAGGACAACTCATTGTATCATATTGCCAATAGTAACCACATGCTTTATTATTTTAATATTATTTAGAGAAACATATATGGTTTCATTGATGGAAAATCATAGTTTTGGTAATAGATTTCTAGAGAAAAGGAAGGTGCAATCACATGATGTTGATTGTGTTAACCTTCTTTTGGGAAAAATAATTTTCATTTTCACACCTAAAAGAATAAAATATGGTTTTAGTTTTTGTTTAGGAGAAAATTATGTGTATTTATTGGTATGTATCTTTCGTAAGACAAAAATGTTGCTTTGCGTTCAAGAATATAAATTATGCATTTGATCCACTGGAAAATAAATGTGTTTTTTTTTCCATGCAAGATTTATTTAGTTTCCTTTGGAAAAGAAAATATAATAGTAGGCACAAATAAAAATTTTTGTTGGGATACTTCTCTTGAAATATTGTTATGCATTTTCATACGCGAGAATATTATCTAATATGTTAGTTTGACTTTGGAAAGAATATGAAAGTGCATGCAAGTTTTTGATAGAATTTTTAGAAAGATGACACTTGATAGTGGTTTATTTGTTACTGATGGATGTGAAATGATGTGAAAGAATGCATTTCATGACAATATGTTTATGTTTTATATGTTTATTCAAATAAATGTTGAATTGTCACAAATAAATATTTATTATTGATGTATTAATATTTTAACTAATCATGATAGCAACTGTGTTGACGAAAACAATGGTAGGAAAGGAAATTGACTTGAGAAAAGAATTTATCATGTTTAACATTGTGGTAAATAAACATGTGTTAGTCCATGCAGGTTTAGGAGTTCCAATTGCAGGATCACGCACTGATGGAAACAATCTGACCACGACGAAAAATACTGAAGATTCATGGGTAAATGATATCATGACTATCGTTATATCTTATAGCTAGTTATGTTGCATTTAAGATTATTTTTCTATGTAATATTTTATGACAATGGCCAAGGGATGGACTCCCTAATAACAACTGAGTGAGTGGTGAACACCCTCAAGAGCATTTCATAATAAAATTAAATGTTTGTTGGTTTTCACCCCGTGAGGTTTCTAGGGTATATCGGTGTCTAATGATGTGATTGTAGATTGTGTCATTTTCATGATGTTAATTTCTTTCATGATGTGATGTTTATATTATCAAGTCGGTGATTTTCTAATTGACTTAAAATGATCATGGAATTGATGCATAGTTATACTAGAAAATTTAATTTAATATGCTACAACAAGGACATTTAATGGTTGCGTAACTCACTATCATTTTAGTAAATATTTCTCTAGGTGATGGTGATGATTATTACAATGGTAAATGAGGGAATATAGAAATTATTTTAGAAATTTACACATTGCTAAATGTTGAAAAAATTTTCTAACTCCATGAACTTTCCTGCGAGGTTACCAGGGTAGGTTACATATATTTTAATGATATACTAATCTACAAAAAGTCTTTGAACGAGCATGCTCAAAATGCTAACAAGGTGCTCAAAGTATGGGAGGAGAAACAATTTTATTCAAAAACATCCAAATGTTTCTTTGGGGTATAGGAGGTGGAATATTTGGCTCATATTTTATCTCATGAGGGTGTTAAGTATGATCCTAACAAAATTAAAGCCATTAAGGAATGGAAAATCCCCATAACCCTAAATCATGGTCGAGGATTTCTTGGGTTAAAAGGATATTATCATAGGTTTTTTAAGAATTATAGGAAAATAGAAACACCTATAAAAACATTACTGAATACAGGTGCATTTTCTTGAACTCAAGAATAAACGAAGTCCTTTGAACATCTTAAACAAAAAATCTGCAAAAATTCAGTTTTAGCTACACTGGTCTTCAAAAAAACCTTTATAATGGAATATGATGCCTCAAGAAATGTAATTGGTGTTGGTTTAATGCAATAAGGAAGACCCATTTCTTTTGAAATTCATCCAATAAGGAGAAATTATTTACAAAAAATATTTATGAGAAGGAAATTTTTGAACTACTAGAGGCCATGAAGAAATGGCACCCTTACCTAATGGGGAGACACTTCAAGGTAAAAACATGTCATGCTAGTCTTATATACTTTTTGGAAAAAATATGACCTTCATAAGAGTAGAAAAAATGGGTCACTAATATTTTGGGTTGTGACTTTGAAATCATATACAAAAAGGGGAAACAAAATGTTGATGCAGATGCACTCTAAAGAAGGGATAAGGATGTGGAATCATTTATCTATAGAATTTCTATTATCCATCCTTATTAAATAACTGAAACAAGGGAGGAATGGAAGAATGATGAAGAGGTGTGGACACTCATTCAAATATTTTAGCAATATCGCATTACATATGAGACATTTATCTGGAAAATGACTCATTATGGTACAAATATCGCTTATATCTATGTAATAAATCCCAACTCAAATAAAGTATTATTTTGGAATTGCACACCTTCCATTTAGGAGGGAACTTAGGATTTTAAAAAACTTACCATGGGGTTAAGAAGGATTTTTTATTCTGGATAACCTTAAATATGATATTCGAAATTTTGTGGTAGAATTTTTTATTTTCCAAGAAAATAAGGCTGTGAAAATTAAGACCCCAAGCCTATCGCAATGTTTAGCCATTCCAAGTCGTCGTTGGGAGGAGCTCTCAGTGTATTTTATCAATGGTTTACCAATGTTTGAAGGAAATAGTGTCATGATGTTGGATTATGCACACTTTTTTGCATTATCTCATCCTTTTAAAGCCACTGCTATTGCTACTCGATTTATGGAAACAATTTAGAATCTACATGGAAACCTAGATATTATTGTAAGTGATAGAGATCCCATTTCCACTAGATCTTTTTTGACAAAATTATTTTCTTACCTTGGTACTGAATTAGCTTATAAATAATATTATCATAAATTGGAATGAATATCTTTTTTTCTATAAGGATTGGGTAGTGCTATCCCCCACCTCCACTCTCAAACCCCAAATATTCGAAGTGTTTCACTCCTCTCTATTTTCTGGATTTCCAGGCTTTCATAAGACTTATTCACAAGCATTTTGCTCTTTCTTTTGGACAGGCATGAAGTAGGAAATTCTTAATTTTGTAGTTGAGTGTGAGGTATGCTAGTGAAAAAAAGGGGAAATGATCAAGCTATCGAGAACCTTACAACCCATTACACTCTCCTCTTTTTTCTAGATAAATGTTTCCATGGATTTCATTATAGGTCTCGCAATGGCAAGCAACAAATGACTCATCGTGGTGGTTGTCAACAACATTTTCAAATATGCTAATTTTTTGCACTTTAATGTAACCATTTAGCCCATCATTCATGGGGCATGTTTTCATGGACCATATATTCAAATTGTAAGGCATCTTGAATTCCAGTGTGTTTGATCGAAACCCCAATTTCACAAAAAAAAAAAAATTAAAGGAACTTTTAAAGTTAAAGGAAACACAACTCTAACTGAGTACATAGTATCATCCCCAAATCGATGGTCAAACCATACATTTTTGCTTCCATGCCTTTCCTCAAAACTTCCATTTCATTTTTTGTTTCTCTTTGCGAGAGCGAAATTTGGTGCAATTTCTCTTCTAATTTTGACAAATCGTATTGCACTTATTCCTCTTCATGACTCATAGTAGAGTATTTTGAGGGCTTAATGGGTGTTGAATTCTTTTTAGGAAAGTTTTTACAACCCAATATTGATATCTATGCTTCAATATTCCCTTGGAATCACTTCAAACTGTTTTTTCAAGCACGACTTATGCAATTCCAAAAAAAATACATACATTTTTCTTTATTTTTAGGAGCTCAATATTGAAACTGATGTATCTCTATAATTTCAAATCCCTGAGATTTTATCTTCGATCCTCTAGTAGTTGTCTGAATCTTCTTTCCAATGCCACATGTTTGACCTAATTTGGATTCTTCAAGACAAAGTTATGCCTAATCTCCCAAAATGACCTAATTATGGATTGGATCAGCAGAGAGAACTTATACGGTGTGCCATGTGTCACTATTTCCTCCTTCATCTCTAAAATTGATACAAAGGAAACTACAGTCCATGTAATTTCAGCCACTTTTACATAATTCCAATCTCATGCTCGGAGAGATAGTTATGATAATTTTACCAAGGTCACCTCTTTTAGATGAAATTTGGAAGCCTGCAAAAACCATAACATCCACGTATAATATCTGAGAAAATATTTTGAACCAAGATCTGAAACTTTTACACGAAGTTCCTTGGGATTTATTTGCAAATGGGTTTTTTTTTTAGCATCTGAACCTTCATAGAAAGAACATTATTGAAAAAATTGGATGTTGACCTATTTGAAGTAGTGAAACCCTAGAATCCAAATCTCTCATACCAAATGTTGTGAAACCAGCTTCAAAAATATAACAAAACATATATCAACGCCCTATAAATCAACCACTTCAAGAAGGAAACCTCCTTTAAATTACATAAATGAACAATTCTTGGATGATTCAAATAAAAAAAACCTCCTTTCTATATATAGGAGTCCATGTGGTCACAATATTATCCTACCCTATCTAATAATAATAATGTAAGGGCACAAAATAACAATAGTGGCTTTTTATGGGGCATAATAATAAAAATATGGGGGCTACAGGGGGTACACCAATAACAATAAGGGGGCTATGGTAACAACAATAAGGGAATACATTAGTAATATAATGACCTACAAACAAGAACATATATCACAATCATAAAGAACACATATGCAACTAACATTTTTGCATGACGAATAAACCACCCATCTAGTCCAAGGGGTGAACCATAATATGATACCAAATTTTAACCACCCCCTCCCATATTTAACTAAGTTAATGAATATTCTAGGTTAAAAATATGAAGAGATGCTATTATGATGTAATTAAACTCCCAAAGTACAGTTAAGAAAGGGGAACTGATAGGAAAAAACTAATATGACCTTCCGCACATGCTACAGAAACATTAAAAGCCAACCAACCATTCTAGGTGACCAATCCTTAAGAAATCCTGACATTTTATTGATATAGACCATGAATCACTCCCACCATAGGCCATGTGTTGGGCACTAAGATGACTCCTGAAAATATATCTTAATACTATCTCATTAATTTCATCAACCAAATATTCGTATGTTATTTCAAGTCTATCAGCAAAGTATATGCAATAATAAATCTTTATACTACGGAAAAGTGTGCAATAACTTCTATTTGGATCATCATCATAATTCAACCCTTGCATAAATAATAACATCAAACAATTACTCTTACAATTACAATTATGATGAAGGAAACTATTCTATCTCTCAATTTATCGTGATCTAATTCTCAGTGAATCCAATGCGTGAGGGAAAGCTATTGATCACACAAATGATAGAAAATATCTATTTCAAAATTAACTTATCAAATTCACACATTCACATTTACATCTATGTAACACCATTCAATCAATCAATTCGGAAAGAACTTAACAGATTTCAATATGTGGAATCGAATCGATTACCTACGCAAAATGAAAAGGAAATTAAAAGATAATATAAGTAATGAAAATTACGAGAAGGTGATCTGAATACCAATGATACATAATATATAGTTAAAACTTCAGTGACTAGGCCCACAGTCTCCAAAAGTACTACCTAGATAAACTCAATCCAAAAGACTAAAGAAAAATCTCATTCATCTTCATTACCCGAAATTTTTTACAGGATAACCTCAAAATTTTTTAACTCATATTGTTGTATATAATATACAGTACAATAATAAATTGGAGCATTAACAATGAGTGAAAAAAATATTTCTTTTACTTTACTATCTTATATATACATTTTGAAAATTGAATGTAGAGTTATCCTAGTAACCAAAAGATCCTAAGGGTTTCTCCTTCAACCATAAATCTCTGTATAGTATCAATCATTATGTTATTTACTTCGTTTTTCGACCATGCCGAGACATCGAGCTATAACCTGTTATTAATATGAAATTGGATCAATCAATATCTTGTGTAGGTATCTCAAGGAACAACACTTTCATCTGATCTACATAACAATTTACCCGAATTCCAACCTTTTTTATATAAAAAAAACTCAAATAATTATATCATTCTAGACTTACTTTTATCATTATTTTGTCTTGAATTATTAAAATTTGAAGAAAAACTTGCCTACAAATATAAAAAGTATTAAGAAAATATGGAGGGAAATTATACCTTTTCCGTGGCCCAACATCACCCCACAACTAAACTATTTGCATGTCCTCATGAAAAATGATGATTCACATGTAGAAAAGTTAAAGAGTAGGTGGGTAATATTATTTTCCATAAGTTCGAAATCCATCTTTACTCCTTAGAACTTTGAAGGATTTGTTCTATGCACCTTTTGGGAGCTCATACTTAGAATTATACCCATCTGGTGGATACTAGATGACAGGGCATCAGTATCAACATCCAATCCACGTAGGTCCTTTAGACAGGACCAGCTGATTATACTACTTTATCCGGTTAGCTGTTGCTTGGAAGTTCTTGTACCCGAAAGGTTATTCGTTCTTAATATCCCTAGAAGACACCTTTCAATTCTTCCTTGCTTCTTGTAGGGATTCTTCTTTGATGTCTTCAAAGTAATCAAGTCCTAAAAAAACAACATCCTTTTGTGTGGGAGCCAATGGTGAAACAACTCTAGGTCGCTGCATGAACCTTTTATGTTTTACGAAAGTTTTCAAAGGGCTACCAGGTTCTCCTCTCACCCAAAGATCTAGCTCATTTTATCTCCTTTGAAATATGTTATAGGCTGTGTTCCATTTAATTTTATTCTTTGCAAAGGATATGAAAGCTTGGAAATGTACGTCCTCAATGAAAGGACTGGGGTTTCCATCCCTCCGTTCCTTCAAAAAAAAATTGTGCATGTAGAGTTAACATAATAGATATCTCACATTATATTCTTGTTCTTCAAAACACTAGATAAAATCAAATATAGAATTGAACTCAACAGGTTGGCCAGCCCGTATGGCTTTTACGTTTCGTAATAGATATCGTTCAAGCAAAAAAAGGGCATAACTTTTGGCGAGAAACCTACAAGACAATACATCAAAATATACAGAGCATATCTCCTTCATTTGTTCTAGTGCTTTCTGAAGTTGTTCTTACAATTTATCTATTTTCTTATTGTATTTTCTAAACTTTCCATGGGTCTCATATTCAGTGATGGTCAAGGCTTTGAAATTTTGCAATAATTCCAGATGTTCTCCTCAGGGTACTACTTCTACTCGGTGTTTCTCTAAAAGCTATTTGTGCCTTTCCATTTCTTGATTTAGCATTTGAATATTGACCTCCTTGATCAAATGAGTAAGGAAGTACCACCACAGTTTGTGTAGCCTTGTTAATGGTCATCAATAGATCTGTTTGGCTCATTGCCTCAGCTGTAATATAAAGAAATTAATATATGTCTGAATTCCCATAGAACTCGTGGGAATCTCCTCAATTTGATTTTCTATATAGGTAATTTAGATTTATTCAGTCTGGACCTTTGCATGAGTAATGGGGATTTTCTGAGTCCAGAATTCTGTATGAGCAATGGGGGTTTTGCTAGCCTTGAATTCTACATGAGTGAAGAAATTCTCACCGGTTGTCATGGTTTGTATTTTCTTTCTGTCATAGTCTCTAATCCTTTTCCTGAGTTGTTCCATCTTATTCCGTAATTTCAGGTTTTCTTTTTTCAATAACTTTATGCTTCGTTTATCTTTCCCTATTAACCCTTCAGTGGGTTCCAAAATTGGTGGTGCAAGTGAGGTTGACATCATAATAACATTATCAAGAGCTTTAATTTCTTCATAAATTAGGACAATAGCAATGGAGTTACCTTTAGAATTTTGGTCATCATGAATGGTATCTTCTCTACACAATTTGGGTTCAGTTATCATTATGGTCGATTCTTCCAAATGGTCTTGTCCATGCATACTAGGTGACGATGGCAATATTTTTGTATTATCAGAATTAGGGGTAGGGACTGAAAGATTACCAGTCGTTTCAATCGCATTTCTAAAACAATTTTTTTTTCTTCAGAAGAAAATAAGGTTCCCATGTTTTCCAAAACCTATCTGATCTCTTCTTCTCTAGTTTACGGTGACTCAGCTTGTTTTTCCGTTAGAGGTTCACCCTCTGGCACATGCCCAACAGAATCTACCATTTTTTTTTGTCTTGGCTAGCCTTTCGGACCTCCTACACTTCGCTGTCCAAGAAACTAGAACATAGGCTAACCTCTTCTTTGCTCTAGAAACAAATTGCAAATTTGGGGTTTTATTAACATTTTTTTCTCTCAACTGACTGTTTTCTATGTCAGGATAGGTATTTCCTTCCTCTTTACTTTCTTGTACAAGGGGAAGATCATTTTGTCCTAAAACATTTTCCCAATTTGATTGTGATAATGCCAGTTCCCTACTAACTATTAGTTTAATTAAATCATGTTGATTAACTATGGTGCTTAGATCCTTAGCTTTATTTGTTCTACCAGCAACATCATGTAGAAGAAAATTTAAAAATAACAACATATTTATCACTATATTTTGTCTTAAATTTGCTATTAGTTTGAGATGTTGTGGTCTTACCACATCATGGAGGCTGTAACATGTGATGCATTTCTAGATTATATTTTCAAGCTCTTGCCACGATTCTCTAAATGGGGCAAGGTGGAAGCCATTTCCTTTGTAGACCAATTCATCTCTAGGGTAAATGAACAATTCCATTGCACTCTGGAGTCCAACATGCTTGTCCATCCACTTCTCGCCTTTCGGAGAGACCTCTAACTTGTTCCAGGATTGTTTTATTCACTAGTATCTACTTTCATTTGACGATTCTTCTTTCATCTCTTAAATTGTGTAAAATTTCAATGCCATATAGTTATCGAATCCTTGCAACTGAGTGAAATACTCGAGCCAGCCCACCCTTTCCAGGATTTGTCAATTTTTTTCAATTACCCATAGTGTAGTTGGTTCATTACGAATGTATTTACATCCCATTGTTTTTGGTTTTGAAGGAATTATTGCAAAAATCTATGCACAAAGCTAATTTGGAAAGGTTTGGTACAAACACTAAATGCATAGTTGTTTCAAACCAAAAAAATCGAATGAGAGATGAGACAAAATAAAATTATTTAGTTTTCGTGCGACAGAAATTTCTATTTTCGTTAATTGTGCTTAGTTCAATCATGCACCTATTGTGCCTTACCTCCCTTAATAAGAAAAGGTCGACCACAACCGGTAGCGTTATGCAAATTAAATTTTCACGTGTAAGTAGTCAATAATGTGCAAGGGAATGATCAAATCAGGCGCAGCCAAGTAGAGGGGATAATTAATTGGCACATAGACGTGGATTGTTGACGTGTGATAATAATAATGGTATACCATGCATGAAAAATATGTCCTTTTTAAGATAAATAATCGTTCGAAAACATATAAAATAGATATCTGACAATATTCCTTTACAGATAACATGCATATTTTGGAGATCCGAAAGTTTATAGATGTGCTCATGTTATAGTGTTTATAACACTTCTAGATGTTTTTTTCAAAATAGGTGTATATATTGATGATGGTGATTTATTTATAAAAGAAAGAGGTGTAACAACATAATTATGATATTGAAATTCAATATTTTTTCCAATACCATAGATAGAGCCACTGCTGCCAGCAGGCATCCATAGCCTCAACAAGGTTGTCTTTTTAACATGTGGATGAACAAGTATCCTATAGATGGTATATCATATTTATTGTTTTAAACCATTTTTTGTCAAAAGGACATTGTTTTGGCGTGGTGACCAGATTGCAAAAATGCTACTAACCAGATCATAACAAAGTGAATAATATGGCTTGTGATGAGACCTCTTTTCCTTTTGACACTATTGTCAAAAAGGCCATAACCCTAGTTTGGTAGCCATAATGGGAATGTCACTTATATTATTATCTTATGATCATAATAGCTTGGCTCATGATGATACCTCCTATCCTTATGAGGAAATATGGGTCTAAGTATCATTTTTTTGAAAGATTGATATTTTTATTCATCAAGGGTGGTTCATCAACTCTTTAAGATTTTAAGGATGGTGTAAGGAAAAAAAGAAAAAAGATCCCAAATAAAATGTGTGTAAACCCTTTTTTATATTGAAATAAAATAACCATTTAAAGATGTACACAAAAAACAAAACTACTATGTTGTTGATATATCATGAAAAATTCAGAATTCTTTCAGAGAAATCGAAATATAAGAAAATCTTTAAAATAGGATGTGGTAGAGGTTAAAATAATGTTCCTCATAGGGTGATAGATAAGGAATTGTTTTTAACATCATTATAGAACAAATATCAATAACTTGTAAGTTCCTTTTCAATGATTGGTACTAATTACATGAAAAATGCCTTGGCACAAAGGGACCAACAATCGTTCCAAAGGGAGCAACAATTGTGGCCAAGGGAACAACAATTGTGAAAAAGAAAGGGAACAAAAATTGTGTAGAAGGGAACAAAAATTATGCCCAAAGGGGCAAAAATTGTGAAAGAGAAAGGGAACCACAATTGTATTAAAGGGAATAGAAGTTGTGTTGAATGGAAAAAACGTTTTGCTGAAGGGAACAACAATTATTCCCAAGGCATATTTACCTCTTTCTTTTTACTATCAAGAGAGAAGAGAGAAATGAAGCAAAAGAAAGAAAGAAAATAAAGAAATTTGATTAACTCTTAAAGAAAACATATGTACAGTATATAAAAATTTTGATAAATGAAATTATATTTATGAATATGAAGCTGCTGCATTGCTACCCCAGTCAGCTAATATACGAAAAACGAGATAATTTCTTACCTAGTGATAAAAAGAATCATTTGTGAGTGGTCAATGGTAAAGGCGTAGCCGATGTCCATTTACAGGAAAAGAGGTAGCATATCCATCAATGATGTTTAAAGTTATGGTACCATTATTGTGGACTTCTTTGATTTCATACGGCCCCAGCCACCCATGTTTGTAATTTTCCTAGAAAATAATGGAACCTAGAATCCTATAGCAAGGCCCAATCTCCAATTTGAAATGATTTCTTTTTAATTAGCCGGTCATGCCATTTATCTCTTTGATGTTGGATAATAGTAGTGTGTTCCACAACAAACATATATGCTTCATCCAACTCATTTTGTTGTTATAGGCACTAGTTTTGGGTTTTTGTAACATCCAATCTGATTTCCCTCGCAATCTTGAGAGTCTTTATTTCAAATTATATTAGAAATTTGGGTTTGTTTCCAAAGATCAGATCATATGGCGAGTGGATAGCCGTGTTCCACCACATTTTCCAATAAGCCCAGAGTGATTCAGGGAGTCTTCTTGCCCAATTTCGATAATTTGCAGATACGGTTTTAGTTAGAATCGCTTCCAAGACTTTTTTAGTGCTTTCCATTTGTCCATTTCCCAAAGGGTGATATGGGGAAGTAATTCTATGCTTGATATGATAATTCCAAAGAGTGGCCGCAATCTTATAATCTCTGAACTATGGTCGTGCATATATTACTACCTCCTTTGGTAATCCATATCGTACAAAAATTTCAAACATGAAATTAATCACTGCCTCCTCCATAGATCTCGACAGGGCTACTGCTTCGACTGATTTGGTTACATAATCTGTCCGAACCAATATGTACACCTTCTTATTTGATGGCGGGTTAAAGGGACCAACAAATTCCAATGCCTGTATTTCGAATGGTTCTTCTAGCACTTGCCCTTATAAGGGAATTTTGCTAGCTTGGCCAAGACAACCCATTCGTTGACAACTAACACATGCGTGAACATATTTTTTTGCATCTCTAAATATTATGGGAAAATAGGGGCCCATTTGAATAAAATTATGTCCTACTCTGCGATCTGCAAGGTGTCCTTTTTAGGGTCCATCATGGCATGCCCTTGGAATATAGAAAAACTCATATTCTCTGATGCACCTTTGAATTTGAAAGTCAGACCAGTGTAGAAAAGGTAACCACTGATTTAGGAAAAGCGTGTGCTAGGTTATATGATAAACTTCCTCTCTCATGGTGATAAATGTGTTGGTACTTTTCCTAACACCAGGTAGTTTGACATAACATCGTACTAGGTTGTTTTTATTTTCATGACAAATATATGCTCATATGGAAATTGGTAATCCACCAGTTGATGGTAATCTACTTTAGGTACTTGAGGTAGGAATTCTTCCATGAATTTTTCTTTCCTTTGTCCATCCTTCATGGTGATATCAAATTCTTGTAACAATAATAACCACTCAATTACTCGGCTATTAGTAATATGTTTATTAGCTAGGTACCTAATGGAAGAGTGGTCAGTTTATAAAAAAAACTTGATAGCTTGCTATATAATGTCAAAAAAAATTAATAGCATGAATAACACCTAAAATTTTTTTTTCTATTACTGTATAATTTAACTCAACAGGAGTGAGGCTTTTGCTGATGTAGTAGATAACATAAGGTTTTTTATCCTCTTATTACCCCAGAAAAATGCCTATGGTTGTGTTTGATGCATCCGAGGAGATGTGGAAAGGTAGTTCCCAGTTTGTTCCTCTTAATACTAGCATTATCGAGAGTAATTTTTTGAGACCTACAAATGCAACATCACAATTATCAGATCATTCAAATTTAATATTTCCCATTAAAGTGTATAAAGGTGCAGTTATTTTTGAAAAATGTTCTATAAATTTATGATAACACCCTGCATAACAGAGAAAACTCCATACCTCTATTTGTGTGCGGGGTGTAGGTACTTTACAGATTAACTCAATCTTGGATGGATCCACCTAGATCCCTGCAGCAGAAATGTAATGCCCTAAAACCACACCTTCAATCATCACCATATGGAATTTTTTATTATTTAAACACAATTTGGTAGCAGTATATCGTTCAAGGAAATTTTCTAAAATTTTCAGAGCTTGATCAAAATCATCCCGAGATAGGGTATAATCATCCATATACAATTCAAGTCCCTCATTAATCAAGTCAGAAAAAATTCTCAAGATTTATCTTTGGAATGTTGTGGGAGCATTACATAGTCCAAAGGGTAGAACCCTATATGTGAATGTCTCCCATGGACAAATAAACATGTTTTTATCTTGGTCTTCCAAAGAAACCTTAAAGTGATTGTAACCACTGAAACCATATAGGAAATAAAATAATTTGTTTATAGCTAAAGTATTAAGGACTTGGTCTATGAAAGGAAGGGGGAAATGATATTTTTCGGTAGCCTTATTAAGTTCTCTATAATATACACAAATCCTCCATTTTTTGTTTTTCTTGGGGACGACTACCAACGAAGAAACCCATTGGCTATCTAAAATTGGGTATATGAAGTTTCCATCCAACAATTTCTGCAATTCTTGTTTCACAATGTCTCTCAGGTGTGGATTTAACCTCCGCTGGGGCTGTCAAATAGGGGGAGTGTCTTTCTCAATATAGATGTGATGGGTGCACAGCTACAGGTCAATACCTTTCATGTTTGAATATTCCTAGGAAAAAGCCTACTTGTATTTGCAAAGAACCTTAGTTAATCTTTGTTCCTGATGATTTTCTAGACCAGCATTAATATTAATTTTTTTTCCTGTTTCTATTTCAATACGAATGATTTTATGGACAACAGTTGTGGGAAGATGATTTTCATTTGAATCTTCTAAGGGGTCTCCTTGTGCATCATTGTCACGTAGGGCTTTTAGCATTTGGCATGTTGGGTTTCCAATAACCACTTGTTTATTGATGAAGTTGTTGATTACATAATCTTATAATTTATTTTTACGTCCCAGAGCTTCATTTAGGGAAAGGGGTGAAGGAATATTTTCTTCTTGACATCTAGGAGGGCGTAATTGAAAATTTACAACATGCGGACTTGGCTTCGCTAGAGGATACAAAATAATATTCCTAACGATTTTTCCTCTCGAAATCGACATGTTGCCATCTCGACATCCTATGTATGAATCTGTTGTTGGTAACCATGACCTCCCTAGTATCAACGGATGTCCATCCAGTATACTTCTTGGATTGATGACCAGGAAGTCTACAGGATATTCCCAGGAGTCTACAAAGACCATGATGTGTTACAAAATTCCTTCAAGTTTGACCACACACCCATCAGCTAATTATAACAAGGTTGAAGTTTGTTTTAAAGTTATGATTCCCAAGATATTAAAATTATTATAGGTCAAAAGAGTAATAGCTACTCCTAAATATACGAGTGTGTTGGTAAAATTATAGTTGTGTATTTGGACGGTTACGACCAGACTTCCTAGATCATCATATTTAATAGGAATCTATTTTCCTAGAATGAGGTCAAATAGTGTTCCCACAACACGAACTGTGGGTGGATCTTTTGGTTTTCTCCCATGCTTCTTCACACATAACTTGTTGATCATTTTGGCATAGATCGGGATATCTCATATATCTGCAAGAGTTGAACCTTTATACAATATTTTTTAAGTCCCCTACCATATCAAACTTAGGGTACATTACTTGTTTGGTTATCGCGAGTCTTACAGGGAATGGAGGGGAGGTGGCTATCATATTTTCATTGTTTTGTTGCTCGACTGTGTTTTCTATTGGCTCGGTTTTTTAAATAATTACAGTCGTAGGATTTATCGTAGTTTGTTCTTATTTTCTATTTTCTTGATCATTTTTGTTTTCTTCAGGAGAAGTAATGAATCCATACCCTAGTCAGAGCTCATTACTTCCCAAAGGATTCAGTTCATAGACAATATTTTTAATGATTTGCACATATTGGATAGGTCAATTATTGAGGTTAGGATTAGGCTGAGGTGTTAGTTGAGGATGCATCGGAGGTTGAAGATTATGAGTTAAATGAAATGGATATGGAATTGTGGATTTAGATTGATGGATTGACATGAGGGGTGGAATTTCCAATCCCGTAGGATGCTGCAAGTTTGGAGGCCACATCACGTTATGTGCATGTGTGTTTGACCACTGCGAGGGGTAGGAGTTAGTGACTAGATTTTTCTATAATGGGGTAGTATACTGGGGATTTTTTCATGGTGGTTTCAAAAAGGATTGATTCATCCATGGTGAAGTCGGATGTGATTGGGACTACCAGGCAGAGTTAAAGGGTGATTGTCCCTGCCATGCATTTCCAAGATTTTGTTGTTGCATGGAGTGTCCAAAATAAAATAAGGAAGGCTATTGCATCATACCTGGAGCATGTAATTTCCATTATCGACATTGAGCCACAAGGTATACAGGTTTTTTTTCCTCCTTGACTTCCTTGAGTACTTAATCCTGGAAGCGATGGACACTAATCCTTCAAATGTTCTTTAGTGCAAATAGCATAGGTTCAAACCATGTCCATCGGGAATTCCCTCTCTATGTGTTTCTTTCAGCATCATGGGCAGAATATGGCCAATGCTTGTTCTGACTCAGCTTTCTTTTGTTTAGCCTGAAAAAAATATAGTTGTGTAGTCAGTGTGCCCAAAATATAAGTTTTAAAATCTTCTAAAATATTATCAATTTTTGTGCTCTTTATGCCTCCTCCCATGTTTTTTCTAATTTTGTTGAGGGGATCCCGTACTCCAGTTCTGGCTCGTGTACTGCCATGTAAACACTTGATACACAACTTAAAAATGTTGTCATATTATTCCTGATAAATATGACCTTGACCCATTAAATTCAACGTTTCTATCCACTCGTCTTTCATGAAATTTATCAAAGTATCTTTTAATAATTATTTTGGTAAGGTGGTGTATCGAGATATTTGTAAGTTGTACTAAAATCTCTCAATGTACTCCTTTAAAGTTTCAATGTGTTTTGTAGTCATTCTAGATATTTAATCTTTTAGATCTATGGATCAAAAGTAATCTTGATATTTTGTAAGAAAGGAAATTTATATTGCATCCAACATATCGATAGTGCCTCCTCCTAAGCCCATAAACCATCGTAATGGTACCCCTTTCAAAGTATAAGGGAAAAACATTAATATTTTCGGTTCGGTTGTGTAATCATACACTCTGCACAAGACATCAAATTCAAATAAGAAGGCATCTGGATCCTCTGAAGTCATCCCATGGAAAGTTTGAATATTTTGTAAAGGGATGTCCTTCATCAAGCCATTAGCCACTGGATCGACAATAAGATATTCTAATGTTGAGGTCTGGTTTTGTTGTGCCTGAGTTTCCATCTTATCAAAGACCTGCCAATAATGTGTTAGGTCCCCATATTACTAGTCTAGTCCCTTATTTTTATTAGTGTAGCCCCTTTATTGTTATTTTTGTGCCCCTGTAAACCCCATATTGTTATTATTGTTCCCTTACATTATTATTGTTATGTCGGCTAGGATTATATTGTGACCCCATGGACCCCTATATATAGAAGGAGCTTTTTTCATTTGTATCATCCAACAATTGTTCATTTATGTAATGTATTGGAGGTTTCCCCCTCGAAGTGGTCGATTTCTAAGGCATTGATCTCTCTTCTGTTCTGTTTTTGGAGCTGGTTTCATAACATTTAGTATCAGAGCTTTGGATTCTAGGATTTTGCTGCTCCAAATAGGTTATCATCGAAGTTTCAGTATAAATTTTTTTCAACGAAGGTTCAGAAGCTAAAGTTACTATAGCATGAAGCCTAATTCCTGAGGAATGTTGTGGAAAAAATTTAGATCTTGGATCGCAATATTTTCGATGATATGATCTATGGCAGTTAGGGATTTTTGCAAGCTCCTCAATTTAACCTAAATATGTCATCATGGAATTTTTGCAATAAAATTTTTTCTACGAGGGTTTAGGAGATGAAATTTTTACAAAGAGAAGTCGAAATCCTGAGGATCTTTGTGGAAAATTTTCAGATCTTTATTACAAATATTTGCGGAGATACTATCTATGGAATTTAGTGTTGTTTTAGGCTTCCAAATTTCATCTCAAATAGGTGACCCTGGGAAAATCATCATAACTCACACTCTTAGCATCAGATTTGAATTATGTAAAAATTGGTGGTAGGTACGTGGACTGTAGCTTCCTTTATATCAATTTTAGAGATGAATGAAAAAATAATGACATGTGGCATGCCATACAAGTTTTCTCTACTGAACCAATCCATAATTAAGTCATTGTGGGAGATTGGGCATAACTTTATCTTGAAGAAACCAAATCAGGTGAGACCTATGGCAATTGAAATAAGCTTCAGAGGGATAATATAGGGCCAAATGTCAGATATTGAAGATCCAAAATCATAGAGACAATTCGGTTTCAATATCGAGCTCCTCAAAATCAATAAAAAGGTGTGTATTATTTTTCAATTGCATAAGTCTTGTGTGAAAAATCATTTTGAATTGATTCCAAGGGAATATTGTAGAATAGATATCAGTATTCACTTATAAAATGCCTCCCAAAAATAATTCAACATCCATCAAGCCTTTATAAGGCTCTACCATGACTCATGAAGATGAACAATTGCAACATGACATATCAAAATTACAAGAGAAAGTGCACCAAATTTTGCTCTGGCAAAGAGCAACAAAAAATGAAATGGAAGTTTTGAAGAAAGGTGTGGAAGCTAAGATGGATGGCATGGAATATGGCCTGGAAGCTAAGATAGATGACATGAAATAAAACATGGAAAACATTAAAGACAACATGGAAAACATGAAGAATGATCTAAATGGACACATGGAAGGTTTGACAAAGTTGATAAAAGAAATGTTTCCTAATGCCTAAAAGATAGTAGAGGAAAATCATGATGAGAACATAATAAATGTTAATCATGATTTCATAAGCTCTAATGTTGTATGGAAGAACCACCATATTCCAAATATGGATATGAGTAAGTTTGATGGCAAGGATCTTGTAACATGGATACTATATATGGAGCAATATTTTGATCTCAATAATCTACAAAACACACAAAAGGTATGCATTGCAACTTTATGTTTAGAACAAAATGCATTTTTATGGTATCGATGGTTTTTATCCCATAAAAAAATTGTCACTTGGTCAATTTTTATGGAGGAAATCATAGCACATTATGAGGATACAGAGAGAAACACCTTCTTTAGCCAATTGATAAATCTCAATCAAAAGGATTCAGTGGTAGAGCACATTGAGGACTTCCAAAAATTGAATATAAGGGTAAATGATATTCCAGAGGAACACAAGATTGATGTCTTCATAGGGACTTTAAAGGATAACATGCAACATGAATTTTGTGTCTGGGAACCTGATTCATTGGAGAAGGCATTCAAGTTGGCAAGAAAAATTGAATGTAAAATTATGGTGACAAGGAAACCTACCACTCACATCTATAAATATGTAGTTATTGCTACTCCTAGACTTCCACAACTTACAAGGTTGACACCACAAAAATTGGAATAAAAAATAGCAAAAGGGCTTTGCTACATTTGTGATATAAATTACAGTAAAGGTCATAAGTGTGCTGAGAAGAAATTATTTTACATAGATTGTGAAGAGGAGGAAGAAAATGAATAATAAACTTCAAAAGAAGAGGATATACATGAGGAACCAAACCTAGAAGAAGAAGAAATGATTCTAACCATATCTTTTAATGCATTGGCAGGAATTACCACTCCTCAAACTCTCAATATAGAAGGACATATAGATAAGAAAAAGGTAATAGTGTTGATTTATTTAGGTAGCACCTATAATTTTATTCATTGTAAGGTAGCCAAGAAATCAATTTTTTTCCTATACCCAGCACTAGAATTTCAAGTGATGGTTGTAAATGGAGGAACTATAAATTTCTCTTGGAAATTTCATAATATGAAGCTAAGCATGGGGGAATATGTATTGAATAGTCCAATTCTTTCCATTCCAATGGTAGGTTCTCATGTTGTACTAGGAGTACAATGGTCACAACCTTTGGGGATGATATCTTTTAATTTTCAAGAAATTTTCTTCAATTTTTTTTTCAGAAGGAAAGGAAATTGAATTACGGGGTATCGTAGGGAATCCAGGAAAGACAATAATCTCTATTTTCATGACAAAGTGTCTAAAGAAAGAACAACGAAGCGTAATTACACAATTATGCTCAGTAGAAGTTCCAACATCAAAATCATCTATTTCTCCATATCTCCAAAAAGCCTTGGACAATCATTCCAAGGTGTTTGATACTCCGAAACGACTCCCACCTATTCATTTGATTCCAGGATGTTTTCCTCCTAACATCAGGCCTTACAGATATCCTTATGTCCAAAGAGCGAAATTGAATGTATGATTGGAGAAATGTTAGAAGCTGGTAGAATTCAACCTAGTCAAAGTTCTTTCTTTGCTCTAGTAGTATTGGTGCACAAAAAGGATGGATCATGGTGCATGTGTCTAGATTGTAGGGAGCTCAATAAGCTCACTATTAAAGATAAATTTCCAATTCATTTGATTGATGAATTATTGGATGAATTACATGGCACTATTTATTTTACCAAGTTGGATCTTCGTTCAGGATATCATCAAACTAGAATGAAGACTGAAGATATTCCGAAAATAGCATTTCAAAATCATGAAGGTCATTATGAAATTTTGTTCATGCCTTTTGGCCTTACGATGCACCTTCTACATTTCAAGGGTTCATGAATTACATTTTCAAACCCTTCCTTAGAATATTTGTGCTAGTATTTTTGATGACATACTAAGCTACAACAAGTCTTAGAAGGATCATGTTCAACATGTTGACAGGGTGCTCAAACTATTGGAGAAGAAACAATTATATGCAAAAACATCCAAATGTTTATTTGTAGTACAAGAGGTGGAATATCTGGGTCATATTGTATCTTACGAGGTTGTTAAGGTAGACCCTAACAAAATTAAATCCATTAAGGAATGGAAATTCCTCACAACCATAAAGCAGTTGCGAGGATTTCTCGAGTTAACAGGGTATTATCTCAAGTTTGTTAATACTTATGGGAGAATAGCAACACCTCTAACAAAAATATGGAAGAAAGATGCATTTTCATGGACTCTTGAAGCAACTAAGGCATTTCACCATCTTAAAGAGGAAATGTCCCTAGCACCAGTCTTAGCTATGCCATACTTCATGAAAACCTTTATTGTGGAATGTGATGCCTCAAGAAATGAAATTGGTGTTGTGTTAATGCAAGAAGGAAGACCCATTACTTTTGAAAGTTGTCTAATCAAAGGAAAGTATTTACAGAAATCTATTTATGAGAAGGAAATGTTTGAAATACTACATGCACTCAAGAAATGTCAACCTTACCTAATGGGAAGTATTTTCAAGGTAAAAACTGATCATGATAGTCTTAAACACTTTTTGGAACAAACACTATCTTCAGAAGAGTAGCAAAAATGGGTCACAAAGATGTTTGTTTATGACCTTGAAATCATCTACAAAAAAGTGAAGCTAAATGTTGTTGCAGATATACTCTCAAGAAAGGATGCAGATGTGGAAGCATTATTTTGTACAATTTCTATAATCCAACCAGATTGGATAACTGAAGCAAGAGATGAATTGAAGAAGGACGAAGAAGTGTGGACACTCATTCAAAAGTTGAAGCAATATCCTAGTACATTTGATATATTTAATTGGAAAAAGGATTCCTTATCATACAAATATTGGTTATATCTTAGTAATAATTCCAAAATAAAATAAAATATTCTTTTGGAATTTCACACTTCTCCTTTAGGAGGACACTTGAGATTTTCAAAAACTTACAACACGGTGAAGAAGATTTTTTCTGTGATGGCCTTAAATCTGATATTCAAAATTTTGTGGCAGAATCTTTGGTTTGCCAACAAAATAAGTTTGAGACAATTAAGACCCCGGGTCTTCTACAACCTTTATCCATTCCAAGTCAGCATTGGGAGGATATTAAAAATGATTTTATCACATTTTTACTTGAGTCCGAAGGAAAGAGTGTCATCATGGTGGTAGTTAATAGACTTTCTAAGTATGCACACCTTTGTGCATTATCTCATTCATCAACCTTTATCCATTCCAAGTCAGCGTTGGGAGGAGATTTAAAAATATTTTATCATAGGTTTACTTGAGTCCGAAGGAAAGAGTGTCATCATGGTGGTAGTTAATAGAGTTTCTAAGTATGCACATTTTTGTGCATTATCTGATTCATTTAAGGCAAGTACAGTTTCTACTGCATTTATGGAAACAATTCGAAAGCTACATGGAAACCCAAAGATTATGGTAAGCGACAGAGATCCCATTTTTACTGGAAATTTTTGGACGAAATTATTTTCTTGTTTGGGTACTCAACTTGCTCATAGCTCATCTTATCATCCTCAATCTTATGGTCAAACTGAGATATTGAAAAAATGTTTGGAAGGATATCTTCATTGTTTTGTATATGATAAAAAAAGACAATGGGTCAAGTGGTTACCTCTGGCAGAATAGTGGTATAAAACTTCCTTCCATACTGCAGCAAAAATGAACCCATTTATGGAACTTTATGGATATCATCCACCGTCCATCACATAATATTTAAGAGAGAATTATAAGGTGCAAGCAGTGGAAGATCACATCAAGCATCAACCACAAGTTCTCCAACCCTTGAAGGATAACCTCAATTTGGCACAAAATCGAATGAAACAACAGGAAAATCAACATCAGAGTGAGGGAATTTTTGATGTAGCAGACTGGATATTTTTATGGCTACAACCATAAAAACAAATGTCCCTCAAGCAAGCTAAGAAGGATAATAAATTATCGCCAAAATACTATGGTCCTTACAAGGTGTTGCAAAAGATTGGTACTACGGCATATAAATTGGAGCTTCCTTTTTCTTCACGAGTGCATCGAGTTTTCCATGTTTCATGCTTAAATAAGGTTATAGGTGAAAAAATTTCAGTTCAAACAATATTTCTAGAACTTGATGAGGAAGGAAAAATCATATTGGAACCTAAAACAGTCACGGAAACAAGAACTCAACAGCTATGAAATGGATCAATTTTAGAGTATCTCATCAAGTGGAAGAACTTACCCACTAAAGATTCTACATGGGAGTATGAGAATTTTATACAGAAGCATCCAGAGCTACTCAAGTGTTGAGGAAAACACTTTTTTGAAGGAGAGGGGCATGTTAGGTCTCCATATTACTAGTCTAGTCCCTTACTTTTATTTGTGTAGCCCCCTTATTGTTATTGTTGTGCCCCTGTAACCCCTATATTGTTATTATTTTTCCCTTACTTTATTATTTTTAGGTTGGCTGGGATTATATTGTGACCCCATGGACCCCTATATATAGAAGGAGGTCTTTTCATTTGTATCATCCAAGAATTGTTCATTTATGTAATGTATTGGAGGTTTCCCCCTTGAAGTGGCTGATTTCTAAGGCCTTGATCTCTCTTCTATTATATTTTTGGAGTTTGTTTCATAACACAATTTTGAAGGATTTCTTGGTTAGAAGATATTATTCGAGCAGGGGAGTTATGGATATTACTCAACTCCCTAGGAGGTTTCACTACGTTGCCTAAGTCTAGAATCTTTGGTGTCTTTCCTTCTATCAAGATCATAGGAGATCTAGATCCTGAGGATCATGCATCTGATTCATTGATTTCCCCTTCCTCTTCTTTTAAATTACAATAATTTCCCTCTCGTGAAGGACTATAATGCCGAAAAAATGTGCTTTGAAATCTTTGCTCAGATCCTTCAGTTTTGTTTTGAAGCTCAGTGTCAGCTGCAGTTGGTGATTCTTTCGATTGAGGGATTGCTATAGATCCCTTCCGATATGTTGTTCCTGGTCCTACTGATGCTTGAGACATTTTTCTGGATAATTTTGTCAATAAATGTTGTTCTCCCAAAGCTTACCAGTCCCTGGGATTTTTTGTTTTTCGTGTTGGTTTTAATTCTATTATTACCTGATTCTTTTTCTTATTCATACAAAATTACACTAACTCTTTACTACACATTAATATTTAAAATATAAAAAGGAATTAAATACATGCTTACGTCAATCGAAAAAAAATTAAATTAGATACACACTTGCATCACTACTTTAAATCGGAAAAAGAAAAACTGAACACATGCTCTACTGAAAATAAAAAAAAAATAGATACACAGTTATATAGCGTAATTGCATCAGCTAAAAGTGGAAATTGGGCACAATCTTTTTACTTAATGTTTACGTAGGTTCTTCCCTTCCATCTTCAATACCCGACCTTTCAGAGACACGCTTTTAATTTGAAATCCTTTCCGATAATGACGCTAAAATTTTGGGCACTAAGATGACACTCCTGAAAATCGATCTTAATCATATCTCATTAATTTCATCAATCGGGGGTTCATCTATTATTTCAAGGTTATCGGCAAATTATATGCAATAATAATGTCTTATACTATGGAACAGTGCGCAATAATTTCTATTTGGATCATCATCGTAATTCAACTATTGTAGAAATAATAAGAGAAAAAAATAAATCTTACAGTTACAATTCTGATGAAGGAAACTATTCTATCTCACAATTTATCTTGATCTAATTCTCAATGAATCCAATTCGTGAGGGAAAACTATTTTTAACACAAATGCTAGAAAATCTCTATTTCAAAAGTAACTTCGTAGATTCATCCATCATTTACATTTTTGTAACACCATTTAATCAATAACATCGGAAAACACTTAACAAAATTGAAGATGCAGAATCCAATAGATTACCTACAGCAAATGAAAAGGAAAATAAAAGATAATATAACTAATGAAAATTACAGGAAGGTAATATAACTATCAATGATACATAATAGACAGTTAAATCTTTGGTAACTGGGCCATGCTCTATAGAAGTAGTTCCTAGACAAACTCAATCCAAAATACTAAAGTAAAATATCATTCAACTTCATTATTTGAAATGTTTTACATAATAAACTCAAAAAGGTTTTAACACATATTGTTGTATATAATATACAATAAAAATAATAAATCGGAGCATTACCAATGAGTGAAAAAAGCATGTCTTTTACTTTACTATCTTATATATTACATTTTGAAAACTAAATGTAGAGCTATCCTCATAATCAAAATATTATTAGGATTTCTCCTTCAACCATAAATATTTGTATAGTATCAATCAGTTTCCTATTTCCTTCATTTTCTGACCATGCCCAGACATCGAGCGATAACTTGCTATTAATATGATGTTGGCTCAATCAGTATCTCGCTAATATATCTCAATGAGCAACAATCACTCCTTTAGGTTGATCTACATAATGATTTACCCGAATTACAACCTTTTTGATATAGGAAAAAACCACATTAACTATATCATTTTCGACTTACTTTTATCATTCTTTTCTCTTGAATTATTACAAGTTGAGGATAAAATTTCCTAAGAATATAACAATTATTAAGGAAATAAGGAGGTAAATTATACCTTTTCAGTGGCCGAAAACCATGCATGCAACTAAGGCCTTCTATTCATTCCCACAACAAGGCATGCCAATGAATGTGAAACTATTTAGGTAGTTCTTTCCTAGTGACCCTAGGTTCTGAGAAATTTTTTAGGGCTATGTTTCAGGCCACTGCCCAGAACATCATGAAACTACCAAAAATTAAAATAACATTGAAACAAGGTTACTAATGAAATACTTTGATGAAGGATTTGGTCTGACCCCTACTAGCCATGATAGGAGTTTCGTCAAACATGTCAAAAATATGCAATCTAAAGGTCATAACAACAGATCTGAGCATAGGGGTCTCATAATTAAATGATATTCATAAAGAATCATTGATGCCTTAGCACAATATATGCAATGTCATCTATTAGGTCATTTATTCATTAACATTTCAAATACTAACCAAAACATGTTGAGAGCCATACATCAAGTCTATCATAAAACATACTCATAACCAGCATATAACCAATAGAAATAACAACGATATAATGAAGGTATAAAAACACATATGAAAATGTATATTTACTCATCAAATAAAAGATTAAATAAGTTCTTATTAACATATGGAAAATGCAACAACGTCGGGTAATTCCATGTACCACCCAACAATATATTGTGTTGAACCAAATCTCTCTTTTACGCAATCACCCCTTTTCCATATTCCAATCATGAATGTGGGATCTCATGGAATAAACCAAAAAAAAAACCAAACTAGGGATTTTAGAGGCCAAACGACCTTAGCCATCAACTATTGATTCCACCTCATAGTTAGACATCACTAAACATCACTACATTGGTCTATACCCAAGCTGATCAGGGCTCTAGAGAATTTTTTCCAACCAGGTCTTCGAGGACTAGTAATTTAACCCACAAATATTGTCAGGCTTCAAGAGTGCTTTTATAACCATTGATTTTAGGACTACTAACTCAAACCACCAATGGTTTCTAACTCATTTTTCCAACCAAGGATTCTAGGACTAATAACTCAACCCATGTTTTTAGAGGGCTTCCAAAGCATTTGTCCAACCAAGGCTTCTAGGAAAAATTATGTCAACCCCCAACCAAAGGAGCATGAGAACCAACCAAAGGAAAAAATAAAGCCCACAACACCATGGCTATCCAGGAAATGGCAAGGCTAGGAAAGCACATTGTTAATCTAGGCAATCCTCCATGCCAATGACATATCATAACCAAGAAACTTCATGCATATGCCATGCATGTAAAAAATAGCAAGAAAATCATACATTTAAGTCGGTACCCGCAAGAAAAACCCACTATAGGTGTTGATATTGATGTCCTCTTGAAATTTCTTACCCTTCCTACTCCAAAACCGAAGTATGCCACACTTCTCCAAGAGTTCTCCAAGAAAATCCTAAGTGTCCAAGAGTATGAGAGAGAGAAAGGAATGAGAGCTCAAAACCTAAATTGATCAAAATCTATGAATTGATCCTGAAAAGCATTTTTATTAATGAGGTCTCTATTTTCTTCAATTTTCCATTATTTTCCTTCATTTTCCTCCTCACATCCAACCTGTGACCTTTCACCTTACTTTTCTCTTATTTTCCATTATTTTCATAAATAAATGTCAATAGATGCCACTCTTCCTTTCTAAAGACTTTCCCATTTCCTTTTACAATTTCCATCTCGATTAATTAATCACAAGTGATCCCCCATCACTATGTTTTCGCCCAAAATTCAACTTGGAATATGTGTCCCATGACAACAATTATTATTTTAACTTTATTAACTTTATTGCATGGATTTTTGACCTGGATTATTACAAGCTAATCGGGTAAAAGTACTTCAGCAAGATTGATTCGAATTCTGGTTATCTCCAAGTTCCAATAAACCTGAAAGTTGTATGGAAGAGTTCCCTCAAATTCAAGGAAGGCCTTTTTGAGTGGTTGGCCATATCCTTTGGGTTGAAAAATGTCGTTGCAAATTTATGAGGCTGATGGATGACATATTATGATCCTTTTCCAACTCCTTCATAGTTCAGTATAGGTATGACATCTTGATATTTAGCAAGATTTTGGAAGAGAACTTGCAACATATTTAGTTAGTTCTTCAAACCCTGTGGTAATAAAAAATATGTGCAACTTAGAGAAATTTACCTTTCACATGAACCACATCCAATATCTAGGCTATATCATTGACGAGAAAGGAAGGCATGTGGATCTAGCTAAGATACAAGTCATTAAGGATTGGAAAACAGCAAAAACTCAAATAGAGGTTCACAACTTCTTAGTACTTGCCAATTTCTATCAAAGTTTCATGTTAGGATTCTCTGATATCACTTATTTGTTGAGTTAATTGACCAAAGCAAGAGTGAAATAATTTTTTTCTAGTCTGATACCAAACGAAAGAAATTCATTGAGCTCAAACATTGTCTTTTCTCTACATTGGTACTGAAATATCCAGATCTACAACAACCATCCGAAAGTGAGATGAGTAACTATGACTATGTTATTGGTGCAGTTCTCATCCAATAAGGAAATTTTGTGGCCTATCTATAGGATTTATACCTGTAAATAAATTATCTGCAAACGATTCTTAAAAAAATAAAATAAACAATAGTGAGAGCATAAAACATAAAACACATATACACAGATATTTTTCCCATGGATCCCAAATCGGGACTACCAGCTTGATTTTTCATTATATTCATTTTAGTGTTACAACACATATATACATGACGAAGTATTCATAAACCCCAATCCATTAACCCTTGATTAGAACACAACCATAGTTCCCTTGACTGGATCTTCAAAATACCAGGGGCCGAAAACCATAATGCCCCAAAACCATGTGGAAATCCATGCATAAAACTATAGACGGGTCCGCCCACCTAAAATAGGGTCCAAAACATTTTTCCCAAGGCATTCCCTAAGATCGCATGCAGGGGGCTAGCCATGTCCCCTCTTACCTCCCGCTGCGAGAAACAGGGGTGTTTTTCCCCCACTATGACCCCCCCACGCATGCGACTATTTGTGGAAAGAGTATAACACATACCCAACATTCTCCCACTAATTATTTTCTTTCTGCAGGGGGGCACAGGAGATCTTAGTCATTAGTTTAGCCCTGCAACACCCATTGTTTATCTACACCAACATAGCTTATGAGTGCTCATATACTTCTTCAGTGCATCTGCAACATTTTTCAAAGTGTCTATCTTTACCAGCAACACCCTTTTATCCTCAACTATATCTCTCACAAAGTGATATTTAACATCAATGTGCTTTGTCTTTGAATGACAAGTAGGGTTCTTAGCCAAGAAAATTACACTTTGTCTATCATGGTTTATCCTTATAACTCACTGCACCAACCCATACTTGAACACAATACGTACAACCAAACTGCTTCCTTTCTTGCATGAGTGGCTACCATGTATTCTTCCTCTGTCGTTGAAAGAGCCACTACAGACTATATTTCACTCATCCAACTGACTGCACCTCTAAATAGGCTAAACACATACCCACTTGTAAATCCTCTTTGGTCTAAATCTCCAACCAAATATGCATCAGAAAAACCATGGATGTCCAAAAATCTATCCAATCCTGGTCTTCCCTAGTAGCATAAACCATAATCACTAGTGCCGCCCAAATATCTAAAAACCCACTTCACTATTGCCTAATGTTCCTTCCCTAGTTTTGACATAAACCTACTCAATCCTCCCACTTCATGTGTAATGTCTGGTCTAGTACATACCATTTCATACATCAGGCTACCCAATGCAATTTCATATGGAACACGAGACATATCCTTCTCTTCTTCTTGTGTCTTGGGACAATGTTCAATAGATATATTTAAACCTCACTGGTTTACTATCCTGCATATTGAACCTCTACAATATTGTCTCGATATACTTCCTCTGGTTTAACCATAGCTTCCTCTTTGCCTAACCTCTCTTAATTTCCATGCCCAAAATATAGTTTGCAACACCAATATCCTTCATGTAGTATTTGGAGAACAATTGGGTCTTCAAATTTTCAATAATTTGGTTTTCATTTCCAATCATCAACATATCATCCACATACAATACCAAATAAATAAGACAATCACTAATTAATTTAAAACATGGAGTGATCCTCTTTGCTTCTGGTGAAGCCAACTCCCTGTATACAGGTATAAAACTTTTGATACCACATACTTGGTGAAAATTTTAACCCATATAGAGACTATTTTAACATGTATACCATTTCTTTATTACCTTTCAATGCAAAGCCTTCAGGTTGCTCTATGTATATCTCCTCTTCTAGATCCCTGTGAAGAAACATTTTCTTCACATCCATCTGTTATACCTCAAAACAAAATGCAGCAGCAAAAAATAAAAGTAATCTAATAGAAGTAACCTTGGAAGCAAGAGATAAAATATTAGCAAAATCAACTCCCAACACCCAGGAATAACCTGTTTCTATCAACCGAGATTTGTATTTCTCCACCTTCCCTTCTACATTCATCTTATTCTTAAACACCCATTTTATCTCGATGGGTTTCCTTCTAGCCAACAACTCCATGAGATCCCATGCCTCATTTTTGTGAAAGGATGTCGTTTCATCAATCACGACCTCCTTACTGAGTTTTTCATCCTCTGAATCCACTGCCTCCCTGACAGTTCTTGGATCATCATCAGTGATAGTTAAAGAAAAATTTTAATAGAAAGAATATGGACTATACCTTTCTCGTTGCCTTTTTTCCTTAACTGATCTTCTCACAGCTGGACTTTGGGGCTCTTCCTCTTCTGAATCATGTTTTGTTGTAGATTTTGATTCATTCTCCTGTAGTTCAAACTCTATCTTCTCAGAATAATTTGGTAGGAATTCATGTTTAAAAACATCTTTCACCTCTCTAAACACCATATCTCGGCTATACACACCCTTGTTTCTGGGTTCCAAACCTTGTAAAGCTGTGCAATTCTTGTCCCATATGCTGACAAGAATATCATGTATGCTGGTGAAGAAGGCCTCTGGTGATGTCTTATACTCTGGGCACTGACTCTGTAAAAAAACGGTCCTCACTGAATCAATCATGGAATCCCATCCCTCATAAACCTCTCCTAGGATGGGTTGGTATGTATCTATAAATCGAAGCAAGGAAACAATAGGCTCCATGATCTAACTAACTAGATCTACCTTCTCCCACTATATATCATCCAACACTGTGTCCTTCACTTTCTTTGAGGCTTTTTTATTTTTCTTTCTCAAAAAATACCAAAAATCTGAAACAACCATGGCCCCAAGAGCAGTCTTGACCTCTCTCAACCTCTTTAACATGATGTGTGAAGAGGAAAACCATGTATCCACAATATTCAACAATGATAGATTGATGTACTCCTTGTAGATAGTGAGGGCCTTTGTATGGTTTTGTACAAAGTTGTGGATATGTTGTGCATCCTCAATAATGGCTCTAATCAAAAGCACATAAGAGGCAATAGATTTCAGTGCCAAGTTAAATGAATGGACAATGAAAGGTGTCCAAAATATTTGTAGATATCTTTCATCCACAATCGTGCCAGCAACCTTGAAAACATGTGCATTATCTATAATGATTTGCACACAAGAATCGACACCTACATCTTCAATAAATTTAATAAATAACTTACCCATATACTGTGCATCCTTGTATTGTCCAAGTGCATCCACTTCTTTGAAGAAAATTGGACCATTCAATGATGACACCATGAAGTTGATGAGTGGGTGGTGTGCTAGATCTGTCCATCCATCAGAAACAATGCTAACCATCGATGTTGGCCATGCTAATTTAATAGGCTCAAGCATTTTGTCCACCTCTTTCTTTGCCTTTGTCAACAATGTGGTTCTGAGCTTCTCTGACCCAAGAGGCACATACCCTGATGGAGCCCCATGATGAAGAGCTTGACATATCTCAATAAATAGTGGTGATCATGCACCATTAAAGGATATGAAGTTCTGATAGAAAAAAAATGCAATGGTGAGATCAAGCTCTTCCCTCTTCTCTTTTTCAAAAATCTTGTCCATTGGACCAACTGTAGTTTCCTTTCTCTTTGCTGACTGTCCCCTACTAAAACTCTCAAAAGGGAACTTGTTGTTGCTTTTCCTTAAAAATGGAAGGGGGTCATCATTCTTGTTTCTTTTTTTTTTTTTTGATGCCACAGTTGCTACACCAACGAATTGCTCTTTTTCCAATTCCTCCCTTTGTGGCAATTTAATTGATGCGCAAGATTGAATGCCACAACCTGGAAAACCAAACAAATGTGCTTTCACACAGAAATATGTGGAAGTGAAATGGTCGTTGCATTTATTGCATTTCCAAGAACAATTTCCTCCTCCCTTTCCCTTTTTTCCTGTCCCTGGCTCACTTGTCACATATTTCCACAACGGGTAATTGGGGTCATGAGTTTGTTTTCCCTGCACATTTGAAGCTATTGTTGCAGCCCCACTTCCAATAGATGGAATACTTGCAGACCCTGATGAAACAGGGATAGGAGGGGCATCTCCAATGGGGACATTCTTCCCTTTCTTTGCCACTGTCTTGTTCCCTTTTATTGAGCCATGAATACTGTAAAAAATAAACAGAAATGACCAAATATATAAAAAATATGCACATGCAAACACTAAGAGCAAACTAAATGAAAATTATAGAGGGACAGTGCAATTACCGAATGCTCGAATCACTTTGAAAAAACTCGCTTTCTCCTCGCTAATCCTTGCTCATTTCTCACTTCATAATTCACAAACAAAGATTAGTGAGAAAGAATGAGAGAAATCCGATTTTTAAAACTCAAACTCACACTTTATGGTTGCGCGAATCCAATGGTATGGGATTCGGTCATATCTGTACAGGGTATGATCGGGATTCGACAAAAATTGGGTACGAATCCCTCTGTGTCATATCAGAAATGGAGGATTCGGGATTCTTGGCCCCTCCCCAACAAATCCGGTTTCACATGTTTCTCGTTATCCATTGTATTTACCGATATAAACTATATTTTGATAATAAAAAATTATGTTTGTTTATGTAAAATAAAAAAGAAAAGAAGAGGATGTGTTTTTCACTTCATATTAACACCAATTTCTATTAATGATATTTATAAAAGATAAATATGGATATGTCATCACATATTGATTGCTATTTTTTCACCATTCTTTCTAATAATTTTTCTAAATCAAATAAGATTAACAAAAAGCAATTCCAATGATAAAATTAGCATTCCTACTGTGTTCTTCTAAAGAAATATATATTATCATGAAAAAAACCCATAATGAAAGGACACAAATAGGAGGAGCATCCATCATAAATGTTGATTATTTCAATGATGATTCATAGTTTCCCTAAAAGATCAAACAGACTAACACCATAAATTCTAACTTTGAAATCCTTCAAACATTTACATTTGCCTCTTAATTATTGTTTGGCATATGTAGGTGTGTGTATATTTTACTATACCACGTAAATTCTTGTTTATCAACTACATTTGTATTTTTTCCTTCTAATTATGGAAATTAGCACCATTAAAATTTTCAAAAATTATCAACTCAACATTATTTAAAAAAACACTAAAATTAAAATCATTTATCTCATCCTTAACTTGAAAGGATGGCCGTCACTCAATTTCAGAATGCCCTCCTTCGAAGCCATCAATAATCCTTAAATATTGCACTCAGCTTGAAAGTAATAAAAGGCATTGGTTTTTGTATGAAAACACCTGTTTGTGACTGGGTTCTATGATCCACTACATATTAACAAAGTAAACATAACATGCACCCAAATACAGAATACACACAAAACACTTCACACTTCTATTATATATTAAAATGTACAATATGCTTATATGAGATTGCAACATATTTTAAACTATGAACAGAAGATGACTCAGCTATCTATAACAAACACAAACAAAAACAAATCTATTCATGTATAGAACGGAGACTATAACTGCAGAACAATTATTACAATAGGAGAGAGACAATAACTGCAGAATACTTATCATAATAGGAGAGACGATATAATCTACCCATAGCATGCATGTTTGAGAAACAATACAGCGCCTTAGTATAAAAGTTAACCATGAGATTCGCTGCCTTGGCCAGACTATGCCTTTCAGTGCCTCGAACCATCTATACTATTGTGACCAACACCAGGGCTGTGGCCTGATGGTTGAAAGCGCGGAATGGTTTTCTCCAATTCATGCTGAACCACTTCAAATTTTTGAGAAAGAAGTATGGACATGACAACTTCATCAGAACGCTGATGTGAAGCCTTCGACTTTGCAGATAAATTCGGATTCAAGTTACCCTCTAAACCAGAATTCTCTTCAAGGTCTGCTCTTCGGCCAACATATTCTATCAACTCCACAACCCCCTTCTCGGGAGTCCTTTCATCGTCCAATGGATAATTACTTGCAGGTGTGGCATTAACCTGAGAATCGTTATTGGAAGGCTTGAAGCCGATAATCCGGGGAGCCTCACCTGACGGTACTGCAAGCAACATTATGATAATCATAGCACAGGTCTTCATCATTCAAGTAACTTAGTTAACGCAACCTCTCTATCTGGACCCAACGTGATTATAACAAAAACAGCAGCGGAAACAATAGCGTATTATCTCTGAAGAAGAGAAGAGAATACCAAAGACTACAGGGAGATGCGCCTCTGCATCATAACTAGACGGCAGTAGACGAGAACTGGACTGTTGAAATGTTTAGACATTGTCATCGTATTTATCTGTTAGCTATTGGGTACAGTCCACGAAATATAGATTCCAGTCATACCATACAGCAATTATTTAATAAATTTCAACGAACCATAACGGAATCGGATTCGTTCTTGTAAAAACAGAATGACCGCACGAACAGAATAAAATCATACAACCCACAGTTGGGCAAGGCACCCCGAACATATGGCGACAATTATTGCGATTGCTTTCTTACGTGCCTGTCAGTTACAGCCCTGAATGATTACCGTTGCCCTTACTTTCCTTGACTTGAGAAATGCTTGACTGTTGACTTCTTTCCTTGACCAAGACTGAAAGAAAATTATTGAACAAAGAAATCGTAATAAATTATTTGATATTTCGAATATTTGAGGAGGAATTAACGTTCGCTTCTCATGTGGCTGACGTTTGTCCAAAGAAAAAGTATGACAGTGGTTAAGAAGATGGCCGACCGTATTTACCTTATACTCGATTCGAACCGTACATATAAAAAATAATAATATGCCCGCTCGGTATCGTTCACTCTATTTTTTTGTGACGTAGATGTTTAGATTCTCTTATATTTTTGGCGTGGATCCTTCCTATTCGATTTCTTTAAGCGCATGTCAAAATTTCTTCCTTCATAATTCCTAGTCAATCCACGAACTAAAGGGTTCATGGCACATAAGCTGCCCCGGAAGGGCACCCACCCACATGGCATGCGTTTCTTATTTGTAAGTAGGCTTCAAATTCTACAAGAAAAGTGAATCTCGAATATCAAATTTGATGATTCCCACGACGTGTGGAGTGTTTAGCTGCTCTTTATGCTAGATTTTCTTGAATGTTGTTCGATATTATTCAGGCACTCATAATGAATGTGACTTTTTTTCTCAGAAGGTAACTAGCTAGTTTATATTACGTACTAGTATATATTTCAAACCTTTTTTCATGAATATGTTCAGCCGATACTGTAAACTATCTGAATACAAAATCTCCAGTATAAAATAAAGAAAATGTGTGTATATTTTACTATACCACATAAATTCTAATTTATCAACTACATTGATATTTTTTCCTTCTAATCATAGAAATTAGCACCATTAAAATTTTCAAAAATCATCAACTCAACATTATTTTAAAAAAATAAAATAAAATTAAAATCAATAACCTCATCCTTAACTTGAAACCATGGCTGTCACTCAATTTCAGAGTGCCCTCCTTCGAAGCCATCAATAATTCTTAAATATTGCACTCAGCTTGAAAGTAATAAAAGGCATTGGTTTTTGTATGGAAGCACCTGTTTGTGACTGGGTTTTATGATCCACTATATATCAACAAAGTAAACATAACATGCACCCAAATACAGAATACACACAAAACACTTCACACTTCTATTATATATTAAAATGTACAATATGCTTATATGATATTGCAACATATTTTAAACTATGCACAGAAGTTGACTCAACTATCTATAACAAACACAAACAAAACCAAATCTATTCATGTATAGAACGGTGACTATAACTGCAGAATAATTAGTACAATAGGAGAGAGACTATAACTGCAGAATACTTATCAAAATAGGAGAGACGATATAATCTAGCCATAGCATGCATGTTTGAGAAGCAATACAGCGCCTTATTATAAAAGTTAACCATGAGATTCGCCGCCTTGGCCAGACTATGCCTTTCAGTGCCTCGAACCATCTATACTATTGTGACCAACACCAGGGCTGTGACCTGATGGTTGAAAGCGCGGAATGGTTTTCTCCAATTCATGTTGAACCACTTTAAATTTTTGAGAAAGAAGTATGGACTTGACAACTTCATCAGAACGCTGATGTGAAGCCTTCGACTTTGCAGATAAATTCGGATTCCAGTTACCCTCTGAACCAGAATTCTCTTCAAGGTCTGCTCTTCGGCAAACATATTCTAACAGCTCCACAACTGCCTTCTCGGGAGTCCTTTCATCGTGTAATGGATAATTACTTGCAGGTGTGGCCTTAACCTGAGAATCGTTATTGGAAGGCTTGAAGCCGATAATCCGCGGAGCCTCACCTGACGGTACTGCAAGCAACATCATGATAATCATAGCACAGGTCTTCATCATTCAAGTAATTTACTTAACGCAACCTCTCTATCTGGACCCAACGTGATTATAACAAAAACAGCAGCGGAAACAATGGCGTATTATCTCTGAAGAAGAGAAGAGAATACCAAAGACTACAGCGAGATGCGCCTCTGCATCATAACTAGACGGCACTAGACGAGAACCCGACTGGTAAATGTTCAGACATTGTCATCGTATTTATCTGTTAGCTATTGGGTACAGTCCACGAAATATAGATTCCAGTCATACCATACAGGAATCATTTAATATATTTCAACCAACCACAACGGAATAGGATTGGTTCTTGTAAAAACAGAATGACCACACGAACACAATAAAATCATACAACCCACGGTTGGGCAAGGCACCCCGAACATATGGCGACAATTATTGCGATTGCTTTCTTACGTGCCTGTCAGTTACAGCCCTGAATGATTACCGTTGCCCTTACTTTCCTTGACTTGAGAAATGCTTGACTGTTGACTTCTTTCCTTGACCAAGACTGAAAGAAAATTGTGGAACAAAGAAATCGTAATAAATTATTTGATATTTCGAATATTTGAGGAGGACTTAACATTCGCTTCTCATGTGACTGACGTTTGTCATAAGAAAACGTATGACAGTGGTTAAGAAGAGGGCCGGCCGTATTTACGTTATACTCGAATCGAACCGTACATATCAAAAAGAATAATATGCCCGCTTGGTATCGTTCACTTTTTTTTTTGAGACGTAGAAGTTTAGATTCTCTTGTTATTTGGCGTTGATCCTTCCTATTCGATCTCTTTAAGCGCATCTCAAAATTTCTCCTTCATAATTCCTCGTCAATCCACGAACTAAAAGGTTTCATGGCACACAAGCTGCCCCGGAAGGGCACCCAACCACACGACATGCGTTTCTTATTTGTAACTGGGCTTCAAATTCTAGAAAAAAAGTGAATCTCCAATATGAAATTTGATGATTCCCACGATGTGTGAAGTGTTTAGCTCCTCTTTATGCTAGATTTGCTTGAAGGTTGTTCGATATCATTCAGGTTACTCATAATGAATGTGAGTTTTTTAGAAGAAAAAACCTAGCTAGTTTATATTATGTATTAGGACATCTTTCAAATCATTTTTCATGAATATGTTTAGCAGATACTGTAAAATACCTTAATACAAAATCTCCAGTATAAAATACACCCAAAAAAATGTAGAGAGTCTGTCATCCAAAACATAAGAACTTGTGGTGTAAATTTAACCTCACAGCGGGAAATAAAGCTGCGTCAGAGAAGTATATTGTCATCCAGACACCCAAATGCAAAGTTTCGTAAAAGCCAGTCAAAGTAACGGGTAGGTTGAGTGTTTGGGATTGATTGATCATCCTGACTTCACCTATATTTGAATTTTTGTTCATTATCTAGGGGAGTTTGTCATCTCAAATTGTGGATAATTTTGACAATTTTGACATCAGTTTCTATCTACATTATTATTGATAGCAATAGTAATGGTATATTTTAATTATTTATTTTCTCCAACATGAAAATATACCGTAATGGTATATTTTAACTATTTATTTTCTCCAGCCTGAAAATGTACCATAAAAATTTGAAACCAAGTTTGGAATTTGTTTATTACATTATTTATTAAAATATCAAAGATAGAATTCATTCTCAGAAGTGTTGTGGACAGTTTTCCTTTTCTTTCAGTTGTAATTTTTATTAGAATCATGTTTTTTGATGTGATCATATTTATTTAACTATTTTGAATATTGAAAAAAATATTTTATGTTTTATTTTTTTAAATATTGAAAAAAATATTCTATTTTCCATTTTTGGTTTTCATTCTTTATCATGATATCATAGCTTCAAATCACATAAGACTCTAGAGAAAACAACATAGACCAAGAAATTGAAAAGGAGAAAAACCAAGAGGCAGACAAAAAAAAATAGCAGAAAGAAAGGTTCATACTCCACGAAAGGTTCATGTTCCACGTCTTTTAAAGGTACTTCAATTTTTAAAAACACGTTTCTTGAAACAATGCCCAAATAAATATTGGGTCCCTTTTATGATTATTTCAAAAGGTTTTATTTAAAAAAGGGTTTTCAAAAAGGAGGATGGTCCTTTTTATGAAGAGTGTTTGTATAAGCCATTTATTTAAAAAGGTTTTTGTATTAATGTTTTTTATTTAAAATAATTTTTTTTATTTAAAAGAGTTTATTTAAATAAAATATTATTTTTCTAAAAAAAAACTTTGTTATTGAAAAAATAAAACTGATGTATGTTTAAGAGATTTTTTTTGTCATGGAGAGAAGATTAGATTGAAAAAAGTTTGCACATTTGTGGTTGAAGAAATTGCTTTCTATAGTGTTTTGCCACATATCTTCACTCTTTTTGGTAAAAAATATGAGTTTTGTTCTTTAAGAAAGAAGATATTTATGCAAGCCCAAGAATGTTGGGATACCTTGTCGAATGGTTATGTAGAACCGACCCAACAAAACCGACCCAAGAAAAACTAGCAGGCATAAATAATAATAAGACGAATGTCGTTGTAGAACTCATAAAGAAAGAGCATATAACAAAATGTTGGATACAAAACTCATTCAATGATTCTATTTTCGACAAGATAACCCCCACATCAACAAAAAAAGAATCTTGGGATATTTTGAAAGATGCATATCAAGGAAATGATACAATGAAGACAATTAAATTGCAGACGTTGAGAGCACAGTTTGAAACCCTAAAGATGAATGACACAAAGAATATGGATTAGTTCATGATTAGAGTCATGGGAATAGTCAATCTAATCAAACTCATTAGTGAAACCATTACAGATCATAATTTGTGTCTATATTATCATTGTTTTGAGAAGGAGGTATTATCTTTCCAAGTCTACATGCAGCCACGTAATACATAAAATTATTACACTTGTAGCATTTAACATTATTTCAGAGAGTAGTAAAGGGATTAATATAATTTTTACTATGTCCTCTATTTACGCTGACACATTTATTTTGTAGACTCTTACATGCTCTCCTTGATACATCGTGGCCTTAAATATTTTTCCCTTAGAGAGGAAAATGATCTATGTGTGTGGTTTTCTGAATGAATTCTATGAGCAGTTCATGGTTGTGGTTGAGACAACATGTTTCTTGTCTTCTTCTACAATTGGTTCTTCCTCTCTAAACACTCAGAGGCATAATGTATTCTATATTGCATCTACTTAGTATTCTCCGAGTGTTTATCAACAACTAAGCATCTTGATATAAGGAAATCTTTATCGATATTCTTTGAATCCTTATATGACATTTTTCATAGAAGGCTCCATGATATCAACAACAACTTGATTGTCTTCAACATAGATGGATTGAAACTTATCCCATATTTCCTTGATAGTCTCATAATAGATCTCTTTTTTAATATTTGACTTAGTCAATCCTTTTAAGATTTCCTCTTTAGCTTATGAATTTAACTCATTGTCTATATTCTCATTTTCTAAAGATAACCATATATAAAAGTAAAGAGCGTGTAGGTTGATTTTAATTTTTACCTTCCAAGTTGTATAATTCGACCTATCCAAATATGGAACACCATCTAAGGTAGTCCAATCCTAGATCCATGATCTTCCTTCCAATTTTTAAACTGATCTTGAAGTAATTGTCTCTCTAATGCGAAATTTTAGAAACCATAACACTACTAAGAGGGGGGATGGATCACTATTGTCACCAAATTATACTTAGTAGCAATTCATGTAATAAACATCACAAATCAACATGTAAATCATGCACATTTGCAACATATAAAGTCATCGATCTTCTTCTTTACTCCATTTTCAAATACAAGCCACAATTTTCTATTACACCAATGCCCTACAAGCTTCTACTTCTAAGTTCCTCAAGTATCCACTAGAAGGAAGCTACCGTTCACCAATTTATTAGCTGACATTGAAAGGAGCTACTACGTGTGATTTATTAGCTACCACTGAATGTATTTTCTACTCCTAATTTATCGGTTAACACTTAAAGGAGCTACTACCCCTAATTTATCAATTGCTACTAAAAGGAGCTCCAACACATGATTGTTTACTAGACATTACTATAGGGAACTACAACCCCGGATATGAAATATCAAATTAACTGGCCATATTGATCCATCTTTCACACTATTTTGAAAATCAAATCAATGAGACTTTATTGATTCAAACCTAATTTCCCCTTTCTATTTTACACACCTCAGTCACCTATATCGACACGTATTCCACCATAAAAATGCCTTCAACATATATTATTCACTGATTTTTGGCGTTATGTGAAGAAGATGATAAGTTTTTGATAAACACTTAACTCATAACTTACACTCAACAAAGGTTTTTGATCTCATCAACTCTTTTTTTTCCAATTTCTATTAAGCCTTCTTGATTTTTTTTATCATCAATATATCTTTGTTTTAGTTTAGACATAGACTAGATCTCGAGTGTTAGTATGATTCTTTCATCGTAAAAGATCACTTTAGCTATGCATATCAAGTAGCCCTAACATCAAGTATGGCTGCAAAATATCTTTAATTTTTCTGCATAAAATTAGATCTAAGCATAAAAGATATTAAGCAGATAAGATATAAAATGGCTCCATGCATCCAATGAACAAGACAAGAACAATGTATAAAAAGAATCTTATATTATATTAAAGAATGGGGCACCTGAGAGGAAAACAAGAAAGGTGTTTTCCAGTTCTCCTCAGTGAGATGGGTTCTTGGAAGTCCTCAGTGTTTCAGATCTAAAATTCCTGTCTTTGGTTAATGTGGAAAACCCTAACAAACATGGAACTCAATGGGAGTTCAAAATGCAAACAAATGGAAATGGTGACCAAGAGTAGATCTAGTGTGATCTAATGCAATGGGGGTGACTAATGAATGGGGAAAACCCTTCTATTTATAACAAAATATTGGGGTGTTCTAGAGCTTGGTGCATGAATAAAATATTATTAATCACATTCTAGAATCACCCTTTAGGAATATTTTACTATATTTGTTGGAGGGAAAAGGTTTTTTGACTTGGGTCAATTCCTTTATTTATAAATAAAAAATGAATAAATGATTTATTTATTATTTAAGGGAGATGAGCGGAATATAATTAAATAAATAATGGTTTATTTAATTATTTAAAAATGATTTAGTCAAATTTAACTAGGAATAGTATTTAAATAGTGATTTAAATAACTTATTCTTAGGAAATAATTAAATAAATAATGATTTATTTAATTGATTACCTTGTTTTGGGTTAAATATGACCAAGAAATGTAAACAAATGTGGTGAAAGTGATTTTACTTGGGGTAAAATTGGTCTTACATGGTGTACTTGGGTTCATCTAACGATAATGGGTTAGATGACCAAAAATTGGTGTAACAGATTTCCCCCCAACATACGAGTGTTAGGAGAAAATCATATGACCAAAGTACGTTGTAAGAACTGAATCACAAAACATTAAGATAGAAATGAAAGAGAGGAATGTAAGGTAATATAAAGTGGTGGAGGACTAGACCCTGAGGAGACGAGACTTACAGGTGCAACAAGTATCAAGTGTATGATGTGGTACCAATGTGAAAGGCGGCGGGGGAGGCATACCTATGTCCGCCGAGACAATAGCACAAAGAATAAGGCGCCCGAAAAACCACAAAACGCGATAGTAAAACCAGTGTTGGCCCAATCATGAGCCAGAAATCAAGAATGATGAATCCCACATACATGCGACGCCTGGAATAATCGTCAGGACTTATACAATGATATGGTAGTACATGAGATACTAATATACCCAAATGCCCCCTACACACGGGGAAGGGCTCGCGAAATCGGACCGACATGTGCAAATCGAAGAGGTGTTGCAAGCGACTGAGGCTGATATCATCAAATGAGAGGAGCTGCATCAAGTGCTGGAATGAAGAAGTCATTTGGGTATGTGGGGGGCTACCTGCAGGGCCACCCCCTCCTGAGGGTTGAGACATCTCACACACGCCCGGGTATGACCAATAGCTGTTGCTGCATCACTGAATCATCAAGTGTATAGATCACGATCAGGCTGAAAAGAGCTCGAACCAAGGTATACTGCCCCCTGGACCTAACTTCTAGATTAAAGGAGCTGATGTCGACAGAAGTAGGTCCACCATGGGTGAGGCAAGAAGGGAACCCCAACTAAGGCACGAGAGAAAATAGTGAAGTGACAAACAGATGGACACTAATGATGATGAAAATGAGGGATACTAAGTGGTGGATGGACGACTTCCCTTGTTAAAGCATAAAAAGTAGGGAAGGCTTGGCAGCAACTGACACAATATCAGGAGCGATAGGGAACAATGGGACTGAGGGCCATACTGTGAAACTCAAGGGGGGGACCAAGCAATGAAGGATGGAGGACTATAGCAGGATAAAAAGGGACGCGAGAGAGACTCCATGACTGATGATGACTCAACTCAGATGCTCTAAACAAGGGCGAATCGATGGTGCTGCCACACAGTAACGGTCTGATGGGGAACCATAAAAACATGAGTAAGGAGGCAATGTGGTGCCCCCAGGTACAAGTGTTATGAGTGAAGGAATTCGATTTTGAGGAGAGATGAAAAGGTCCTTCATGGACAAAATGTGTCCTAGTGAAGTATGGAAACACGAAAAACGAACAAACACCCATTTGAGTGCTCGGTGAGAGCTTTCGAAAGGTGTAGACGGTTTGTCAAACGGGGCTACGGTTTGGTCACAGCGGGTGAAAGAAAAAACAGGGGTTATCTTCTAATACTGTTTTTTCCCTCCAAAATCATTCATTTACTTGTGGAGCAGTGGTGAATGTGGAGAGAAGAGAAGGCCCGAAATCTTGCAGTGATCGTAGCAGACAAACCGACCGTTGGAATTGCAATCCGTCAGTTGCAGGTAAGAGGCCTAATCCTAATCTTTGTTTTTGATGGATTGAAATTGCAAATTAGGGTTTAAAATTCCAGAAATTGTCCCTACTTCCTCATTACGGTCGGGTCGCACTTTTTGGGGCAAAAGCTGCGACCTGGGACACAGGTTTTGGCCTGAAAAGTGCGACCTGGCCCAGGTTTTTCCCAAAAAGTGCGACTTTCTAGGTATGGGAGGTTTCAGTGCTGTTATGGGATGAAATTCTATTTTGGTGTAAGATAATGCAGTTTTGTTGATCTGTATGCTAACAAAGATGATTTTTTTATGCAGATATGGCAGATATATGAATAAAGTGGAGAGAGAGAGACTTGGGTACACTACGGACGGAGATCTAGGCGGATCAGGGTGTCCGTCATGCACTGGCTAGACATGGGGCTCTGAAATTTTTTGGAGAACCCTTTGATGAGGGCTGGAGAGCCCTTGTTGGCCCGGATTATGAGTTATTGGGATCTGGATCAGGAGGCGTTTGTAGTGCAGGGTCACAGGATCGAGTTGATGGTCCAGGACTTGTATCTCTTGACTGGTCTCCCACCATTGGGGATGGTGGGAAATATGCAGCCAGTGTTACCACGGGGGCGTAACATTATGGAGTTTTTGGAGCGACATTGTCGACCGAGTGTCTGAGTCAAAGGGACTCGGATATCTATTGGGGAGCTAGAGAGGTTGGAGACCCGGGCAGTGGCTGTAGCAGGGTTGCGGATCTTGGGCAGTCAGGTGCTCCCTCACATCACTCGAGGGTAGATGATGATTATAGAGAGTGTGTTGGGTGGGACCTACTATGGGTGGGCCCAGATGATGTTGGCGTCGCTGAAACGACATTTGTCGTTATGTAAGCGGCAAGTGAATCATGATTGTGCATATGGGACAGTATTGTGCTCTTTCTTCTTTGAGAAGATCCTGACCTTACGACCTCGTATACAATTGCCTGATAGGGGCCTGAGAGAGCCCAGGATGCGTCGGTGGGGATGACTATTGAGTAGAGGAGGAGGAGGGGCGGTCGGGAGGGTGTTTCGACCAGAGTTCTTTGCCCATTAGGACCAGATTCCGTTATACATAGACGACTATCCCTATAGTGGGATGAGTTATTAGGGAGATCTGGACTTGCCGCTGCCACCTGGTCGAGTATGGGGACCGGATGGTAAGTGACAAGCAACTAATCTGTTATGTTCCTTTTTATAGTTTGTGACTAGTATTCATGGTACTAATCCTTATATTGTTTTGGATGTAGATATAGCTCTGGTGAAATCAGCCGGATATATGGGACGACTAGCAATAGCATGTGCTACAGGCGCAAGTGGATCGAGGACAAGACAAAATGAAGAGATGGCCGCACTGGTGGAGGACCTCCGTCGTAGATGTGAGGGGCTGCTGACCGGTGTGTCGGAGTGTGGATGGCAGGATTTAGATGACTGATACATAGAGCTATGTATTGGGCTCCCCTCGGAATGGCGAGGGATCATGGAACGCATAGTGATGGCCAGGTAGACGGTGTGTGATCTACGAGCTACGGGAGCAGAGCTTTTGGCACGGGATCCTCCGGAGAGTGACTAGGTGTGGGGCAGGTGGTGCCCCCTAGTAGTGATGTAGGGGCAAGTGGTGCCCCCCATTTTTGTAGTAGTGGTTTTTGTAACATGCTATGGGCATGTATATGTTTCAAAGTATATGGACTTTAAAAAACATGTTATATATATATATCTGAGTTTTATGTGGATTTTGTGGATGCTATTGTCTTATGTGTGATAAATTCCAGTCTAGAACATGGTTTGCGATCTGATCTACGTAGTGATTCTGACTTCTAGGGATGTGGTTGAATGAAATAAATCTAAATTCCCGTATCAAAAGTCTCACCCGTAAATATTGTCTAAACAGGATAGGATTATGCACACGGTAGACGCCATTAAGTTGTAAGACAATAAGCAGGGAATCTAAATAAAATTGCAGATGGAGGATGCCATGGGAGAGAGCGTCAGCTAAGAGACCATGAACGGCATCATACTCAGCCTGGTTATTGGTGGCGGTGCCAATGCAGACCCCATTTGCAAGAACAAGGGTATGCACAGGAGTAAAGATGGCCCAGGCGGCTGAGGCGAGGTTTCAGGAATACCGACTCGCGCCATTGACGTAACCAATGTAATGAGTGGACGAGAGGGTCGAGGGAACAGCATCACAAGATAAGATAAGTGAGGAAGATCGGGGACTTGTGTTGTGACGTACATCATAGAGACGGATGGGAGTATCGGGGTTAGGTGAAGAGAGGGGAAAGCGGTGGAAACCGCAAGAGGCTGCAAAGCTACCGAGATCATCGTTCATGGAGGAAACGTGCAGAAATTGGTCATCAGGGGATATGACAGAAGAGAAAGTAAAAAGATGGTCAAAACATGAAGAGCCCAAGAATGGCGCTGAAGGGGATCAGAGGAAAAAGGCGGAGTGGATACGGAGGGGATGTACTCCGAGGGTTGGGCGGATGATGATAGGTACAAGAGAGGAGCAGCAGATTCGGACATCTCAACATCAGGGGGAGGGATGTCAATGGTGGCTGGAGGATCCTCGAGTAAACTCGACGCATACTGAGCAAGGATGGGCGAGGCGGATTGATTTTGTTCCACTTCATACTCGCGAATGACCTCTAAAGAGGCACGGTAATGCGTGAGGTTAGGAAAATGGTGAGAATAATGGAAATGGACACCACATAAAGTGCAGGGTTTGTTGGTGCGAAGGGCCTTTGGGTTCTTGGGCATGGGGGCGGAGGAAACAGAGGTTTCTGGGGCTGACGATTCAGGGAACGCGACTTTGACCATGGGTTGGAAACGGGGAAACTCAGGACAAGTATGGGTGGCATGACCGACAGCATCACACAAAGTGCAAGGCTTGGTGGGTGGAGGGCGAGTAGGATCGAGAGCGGTGGGTTTATCTTGGGATGCCTCCCTGCGAGTTTTTCTTGTCTTACCCGTAGTAGTCTCAGCATGAGGAGGGTTGTGCGACGGGGCTAGAGGTACCGTAGCGGTGGGAGGAGCAACGGGAATCGATTGAACTGGTGTCATAGCAATGTATGGTTTAGGGTGGCCGGGAGGGGTTTCGGTTGGAGGAGTAAGATACCAGACTAGTATGCCCAAAGTTAAATTAGGTAGGGAAAGGGTGGCCATGATAGGAATTGAATAGACGCCAGGGGGAGGGCAAAGGAAAGGGATTTGACCAGTGGAGTAATGGCCAGGAGGGATGGTTCCTAAATGGGGGAGGCCGGAGGGAACTGAGGCGGGAGAATAAGGAGGTTCCGGGGTGTGAGGGGGAGGTGAAGGACCTGGTGGGAGAGTTGGAAAAAACTGAGGAGAAGGGATAGGAGTAGGGTGATTCAGATGAGGTGGAGGTTGCTGACTAGCCGGAGGAGGTTGCGGGAGGACAGCCTGAGATGATTGCATCATGCAAACATTCACTGAGCTAGGATCAGAGATAGGGGGGGGGGGGGGCGAGGAAGGTGCCAAGCAAAGAGGAGTATTTGTAGATGCCAGGGGAGACACCTGTGTGTTCACAATTGTTTCCAGTTAAATGATTTTGAAGCCTGTTGCCATTGTATTGACTCGAACCATTTTCTGTGAAGAGGTTGTTTAATTGTGAAGCAATTGAATTCTGTGTATATATATAATTACTATGTCGAACCATTTTATCGACTCTGCATCTCTCTGTCTGTTGTTTCTCTTTAATTTATTCGAATAAACCCTGTTAAATCAATACTACCCGCAGGCGAGGTCTGTGCAGAGGAATTGTGGTCGTGAAGCTGTTTAAATTGGAAGATTTACCGCTTTGTAAAGATATAGAGTTGTTGCTTCCGAAACCAGAACCGTGGTCTAGACATGAGTTAATGAACGAGAAGGATAGTGCAACCGGCGTGAACCGTAGTTAATCACTGTACCAAAACCACAAGCGGATTTGCTAGGCGGATTGTCCATATCGCACCGCTTTTGGGTGGATAGGCTGTATTTCCTGAATGCGAGTGATTCCATAGACCTGCTGACATGTGGCGAGGTGGAACCCCGGGAAACCACCGTTCGGAGCGCGTCATCACGCGTTAACATTCGTACCGGGAGGCCGAGTGATATGCGTATGAGCCGTTGATTTGAGAGAGGTTCATCAAATGGTGATCGAACGTTGGACTTGCCAGGAGTTTAACCAAGGTGCGTGGAGGATAGACAGGTATGATATGAGTGTTTGATTGGGTGATTGGATGTAGAGGCGGGCCCAGAGCCAAAGGGGTATTATATTTTATTTGTTTAAAAAGCGTGTAGTATTAAAATAAAGTGCAAAGGGTTAACTTTGGTTATAAGGGTTCGGAGATATATATATATATATATATATATATATATATATATATACATATAAGCCAGGAATTATAATATAACATTCGAAAGTTGTGAATATGTTTATTTGTCAATTTCTTTGAAATTGATAAATAAATTGAAGGAAGATTAAGGGGACCACGTGGAGGAGAACCAAGCATCCAAAAAGAGAATGCCGACAGAGCCATGTCACAGTTAACCAGCTCTCCTCAGGGCTGAATTTCAGTTTGGTTGCGCCACATAGGAACAGATACAACTGAAACTAGACATACTTTAAATCTGTCCCTGTAGGAAATGATATAATCAAAATAACATCATGTGGTATAGACAAAAAAAAAGATTATACCAGTGAAAGTATATTTGATTATAGTATTTAGAAAATTAATTTAATAATAGTGATATGTAACTAAGGGCTATAGTGATGTGAACATGCCCCGAAAGTAGACTTCACAGTGTTAAAACAAGTAGAATATTCCTCTAGAAATCTGCATGTAAATATGTGTATTTAATAAAAGGCTGCAAGCTAATTGTGAACAAATACATTCCATATCTGCACTATGGACAACAGATTTGAAGAAAGATAATTGACAAATGCTCCCATATGACTGATACACATCTGCATGATAAGTACTTTGAAATTAGAATATAAATTTCATTTAGAGGCTGTCAGTTAATAAACTAAAACCCTGTGTCATAGAACAAAAAGATAACATGAAACTTAACAGGTGACATTTTATATATGTATAGGGTGTAAATAAATTTAGAAGCTCTAAATCAGACACTCATGTTATTATAGTCTATGCTAATGAAAGATTTTACTAGGGAAAAATTAAGGGAAAAACCTTATGTACACCTATGTATTTCAGTGATAATACATCCTTCCAGAATTTCAATAAAGTATGCATATGCGTGAACAAATGTAAAGACCCACATCAAGTGAACATACAATTTTATCCCTATAAATGTGTTTTAAATACATGTGATGTATTTTAGACAGTGCATGAACAGGGTATCAATTAAATAGAAAGGGAAAACCAGGAGTAAAAGAAATTATGTAAACTGAAAGTAGACTCTGAAGCAGGTATAAGATCAGTTAAATGCTGCAAGAATAAAATTGTTACAAGATTCCAAGCTCTTAACTAAATGTTCATATTATATGGAAAAAGGAGAAGAGTTAATATTAATTATGAAATTAAGTATTCAGCTCTTGGGGAGCATTATTGAATTTTGCAGAGAAGGAGCGGTGTAAACACACAAAATATACATCTAGCACATAGACAAAATATGTGTAGGCAATGAAACCATTTCTGAAGTTACAAGGAGATACATCACCATAGTTCAATTTATTATAATAAAAATCGCTACTAGAAATAAATACTCCTGGTACGGAAACCAGCGAGAAACTCATCCTCATTATAAACCAAATCTGACCCGACTTTGTAATTCAAAGCAAGTGACAACATGAATTAAAATATATGGTTAATGCCATAAAAACGTCCATAAGTCCTCGTACAAATGAGAACAACAGTCATAAAAACAGTGCTATGGAAAACTCGTAAAATTCCAATAGTACATAGGTGAGATTTGAATATGAGTGGTAAAGGCCAAAACCCTCGCAGGACTCCCAAGGAAGTCCGAGGTCCTGATATACCAGAAAAAAAAAAATCAGACCACCTACCTAAAAAACTTGAATAGTCGGAAAAATGAGTTCATGAATAGAGTCAAAACGTGATGATACCTGTACAAGTCAAAACACGACAATTTTTTTTTTATATATTATACAACTTCCAAGAGGAACGACCTGATACCTTTGAATGAAAGAGAAAATAGTTACCTGGTCAGATTGAAGCCAAACGCCAACATAACCTGGGGCCTGATAAAATAAAATTTAATGATTCCGCATTAAACTCTACGGAATTTTTATTTTTAGTAAATGCACATCTAGAAAAATGCTAATTAGAGAGGAATTTACCTCTGAAAAAAACTCATTCACAAAGCCGACGATGGAAAGGTCAATTCACGATGAATCAAAATGGTTCCCTTAGTCACGACGAGGAGGTATAAGTCATAAGAAATCATATCAGTAAAAAAATCGATATTTTATTTCAGCTTAGAACATAAGACAAGAAAAACGAATGATACGAATGAGTTCTATGGACTGTAAACAAGAGATGCGAAACGAACTATGCCATAACACATAGGCGTTCGAATGGAAAATTACTCTCTCAGGATATGCGAACCAACCATGTAAAACCCACATACATTCAGCATGAAAAAAAAATGGGTATACAATTAAACCAGAGCTCGGCCTTCCAAGAACCTATACCCACTATAACGATGGAATAAATAGCAGAGGTAAGTCTTACCAAGAGAAAAATACGTGGTGGAAGTCTGCGTCATGGAAGAACTCGTAGAGAGTTGCATGGACGCCAGATGAACAAACCAAGAGCATAAGACCGGAGCAACCACCGCGTAGTAGAGGAGCAAATGAATATTATGCCAGAGAATGAAAACCACAAGTAACATGAGCCGGAACGAAAACCTCAGAAATCTCGACCCTACAGGTGGCACTCATTGGAATGCCATACAACGGATCGATGTCTCATGGCCAGGAAATCAAGAAATGTCAAGTGGAGGCCAACGAGAATTAACACTAGAGATTTATTGCCATAAATGAGGAGGACATAAACGTATGCAAAAGGGTTTAGAAAAAACAATCAATAACAATGAATCATAAATAATGCAGGCGGGAAACCTGAGAATACATCAACATCAAATGATACAAAGGTACTCCAAATCAATGTAGTGAGTTCACAGATGCCAAAGAAATCCATATGAAATCGGCTCGCACGTCAAGTGTAAATTCCATGGTTCATTATTTAAATAAACTTAACATGTATAGGGTCGTGTAAGACCAAAAGATAACATGAGAATGCCAAGAGAACTTTTACAAATTGATAATACGATGGTTATAAGGCAAAACGAATTAACATCATATGGTTTATACCATGCTCACGTTATGATTATGCAATACATATTTATAACCATAACATATATATCTATAGACACATAGGTTGCCTCTTAATAAAAATGGTAAGGGGAAAGAGCTATGTTGAGCAGAAAAAAATATAGTCACCCTATGAGTATATGGAGTATTAAACTAAAGCATTGTATGCATTATTACCATTGGGTGAAGTAAATTATGTATGTAAAAAAAAAAAAAAATTGTTGTGAATTGGGAGGCATGACAAATGGTATCAGAGCTCAGGTTATCAACACTAGGCTATTGTTGTGCTCACTGTATAAATTATTTCTTGTGGAAAAAGATATATTTCTTTTACTGATGTTGTTTTGTTTAGTGTACAATGGTACTGAAAAAGAAGAGTCAATGGCTGAAGGTGATGAAATTTATGTTGATCTGCATGATGAAGATAACACACCAGATCCCAATGCTCATTTGATGACTCTATTGCACAGGTTGCAATGGGAGATGGCTGAGCTAAGAAGCCAAAATAACAGGTTGTCATTAGCCAGTGAGGAGCAAGAAAATCTCATCAGATAATTGACTTCACGGAACAGCCAGGAAGGTGAAGGTTCCGGAAAGAGGAAGAAAGGCAAGTTGTCTGTTGATTCTGAGGAAGATGACACTCCTAGACATCAGTCTAAATAGAGAAAGGAATTACAGGGGGAATTCCAAAAGATCAAACCTCCCTCCTATGATGGGGAGAAGGAGGAAGATGTTGAGGCTTGGTTGTTGAATATGATTAAGTATTTCCAGGTCTATGAATATGAAAGCAACCTGAAGGTGAGATTAGCTATTTACCAATTACAGGGTAAGGCTACCTTGTGGTGGGAGGAGACGAAAATGGTCCAAGCCATTGATGAAAAGGCAGTGAGTTGGGAAGATTTCCAAGTCAAATTTAAAAACCGCTATCTGAACGAACATTATTATGATGATAAATCAAAGGATTTCCATGAAATCAGGTTGGGACAACTCACTATCGATGTGTTTATCACCAAGTTTACAAATTTGTTAAGGTATATTCCTTATATTCGTGAAGAGAAGTCAAAGGTGCAAAGGTTTTTGAACTGTTTGCCTGCTGTTTACAAGGAGAAAATAGAATTCGATAATCAAAAAACTATGGAAGAAGAGGTGAGGAAAGCTATATTATGCTACCAATAGTTTAAAGGAAAAGGTGAGCATGGGAAAAGCTGGGTAAACAAGGGTGAATTCAAAGGAAAGAAACAAAAACCAGCTTACTTGAAGAACTTTGGCAGGGACCATCAGCAGAAGAAATTTAACAAACCCAAGGAAATTCAAACTGCTCAGTCCCAAGTTGGTTCAAAATAAATAGATGGAGATAATAAGAAGGAGGGAGCAGTCAAAATGCAGGAACTTTTTAAATGTTGGGGTTGTGGAGAACCTCATTTGTTGAGGGATTGTCCACACTGAAACATTCAGATGATTATGAGGGATTGAGAAGCTACCACAGTGAATGATATAGCCAGAAACATACCTACTATTAGTGCAGCCTTGGAGAACCGACAAGCAGAACAACAGGCTACCATGGTCGAGATGGAAGGTAAGATTGCTGACCAATCAGTTACGGTTTTAATTGATTCGGGTGCTTCTTTGAGTTACATTAGTCCACAAGTGGTAGAGAAGTGCAATCTCAAAACTAAAAAATTTCAGAAGTCTTGGTTGGTTCAGCTAGCCACTGGCACCAAGCAAAAGGTAACTCATAAGTTACCTCAAACAACAATTAAATTGAATGATTTTTAGACAGAAGTAAAGTTAAAAAATTTGCCCTTAGGCTCATATGACTTGCTGATAGGAATGGACTGGTTAGAAAAGAGAAAGGCTATGATGAACTGTTGGGATAAAACTCTGCATTGCATAGATGAGGAAGGGAGACCCTTTATACTCAAAGGAAAACCAAAACAAATTTCTGTAAGACAAATATCAGCTCTGCAATAAAGAACAGCTAGGAAGGGATATCAAGTATATGTTGTACATGCTAAAGAATTAGGACAGCAACCTGAAGAAAATCTGCTGGACACTCTGCTAGTGGTAAGAGAGTTTAAGGAAGTTTTTCCAGATGAGATTCCTCATCTTCCCCCCAAAAGAGAGACTTACCTTTCAATCGATTTGGTGCCTAGAGAAACACCTATTTCCAGAGCCCCTTATTGGATGAGCCCCCTCGAACTCATGGAACTGAAAATGCAGTTGCAAGAATTGTTGGATAAAGGTTATATCAGACCGAGTGTGTCTCCTTGGGGAGCACCGGTGTTGTTCGTGAAAAAGAAAGATGGAACATTTAGAAGTTGCATTGACTACCGTCAACTGAATAAGTTGACAATCAAAATAAGATACCCATTGCCCAGAATTGATGAAATTTTTTATCAGGTAAGAGGGGTTTATGTATTTTATAAGATTGATCTGAGGATTGGTTATCACCAACTTAGAATTAAGGAGGAAGACATCAATAAAATAGCTTTTCGAACTAGGTATGGTCACTACGAATTTGTAGTCCTACCTTTTGGGTTGACAAATGCCCCTGCCACATTTATGTGCTTAATGAACAACGTTTTGAACAAGTACTTAGATAAATTTGTACTAGTGTTCATAGACGATATTCTGGTTTATTCAAAAAGTGAGGAAGAGCACCAATAACACTTAAGAATAATTTTGCAGACTTTAAAGGAAAATCAGTTATATGCCAAATTCAGTAAATGTGAATTTTATAAAGACAAGATTCAGTACTTGGGGCATATTATTTCTGAACAAGGATTGACTGTTGACCCTGAGAAAATAAATGCTATTAGAGAATGGTCGGTGCCAACTGATGTTTCAGTAGTGAGATCATTTATGGGAATTGCAGGTTATTATCAAAGATTTGTGGAAAGATTTTCTGCAATAGCATACCCCATAACTTCATTACAGAGAAAAGGCACCAAATTTTAGTGGACTGAAAAATTCCAAAACATCTTTGACCAACTAAAACTAAAACTCACTACAGCCCCTATACTAAAAATTGCAGATCCTGACAAAGAGTTTGTTGTATGCACCGATGCATGCAGAGAGGGATTGTGAGGAGTTCTGTTACAGGAAAATTCTGTTATTGCATATGAGTCTAGGAAACTTAAGAAACGTGAACAGAACTATAGTGTATATGATTTGGAATTGGCTGATGTAATTCATGCCTTGAAGATGTGGTGACACTATCTTCTTGGAAAAAAATTTACATTGATGACTGATCATATTAGTCTCAAGTATTTCTTTTCTCAAACAGATTTGAATGCTCGACAAGCCAGATGGTTGCCTTTTCTGAGTGAATTTGATATGGAAATAAAACATGTCAAAGGGAAAGAAAAGAAAATTGTTGATGCACTAAGTAGAAATGCTTGCCAACACATAAGCAGCATTGGGAGTAGTGCTAGTTTTGATTTAGAAGGACTAGTTAAAAAGGTAGCAGATCAAGATCCAAACTATGAGGAGCTACAAGTGAAAATGTCGAAGAAAGAAATGGCTGAATACACCCAAAATAAAAAAGGGTTGATCTGCTATAAAAAACGATTGTATATCCCCAATGTAGAGTCTTTGAAAAAAGAGATCCTGAATGAGTATCATAGACAGCCATATTCAGGACATCCTGGATATTAGAAAATGCTAACAACTTTGAAAAAAAATTTGTTTAGGCCAGGAATGAAAAAATATGTAGCAGACTATTTAGCTCGGTGCATGGAATGTCAACTAGTCAAAGTTGAACATCAGCATCCAGCTAGTCTTTTAAATCCCTTGCCAATTGCAGAATGGAAATGAGACACTGTTTCTATAGATTTTATAACCGGGTTACCCAGAACAAAGTACCAGCATGATTCAGTGATGGTTGTGGTGGACACTTTAACAAAGGCTGCACACTTCATACCTGTAAAATCTAATTTTGGGACAGCCCAAGTAGCAGGTGTGTTCCTAAAAGAGACAGTAAGGCTACACGGGGTCCCAAAGATGATTATTTCAGATAGAGACGCTAAGTTCATAGCTGCCTTTTGGAAAGGTCTGGTTGGGGGTATGGGCACTAAACTGAATTTTATTACTACCTATCACACTTAGACAGACGGTCAAACAGAGAGAACAAATCAAATTTTGGAGGATATGCTGAGAATGTATGTGATGGATAGGCTATCAAAATGGGAAGATTACTTGCATTTAGCTAAATTTTCTTATAACAACAGCTATCAATCCTCCATCAAAATGAGTCCATTTAAAGCACTCTATGGAAGGAATTTCCATACTCCTTTAAGTTGGAGCCAACTGAAAGATAAGCTAGATACTTTACAAGAAATGGAAACGATTGTCAAACAAATAGAAGGAAACATCAAGATAGCACAAGATTGATAGAAAAACTATGTTGATAAGAAGAGGGTACATCGAGAGTTCAAAGTGGGTGATCATGTGTACTTGTGTGTTAAACCCAAAAAGAGCACACTTTATGCTGGAAGTTGTGCAAAATTGGCTCCTAGATATTGTGGGCCTTTTGAGGTGTTAGAAAGGGTGGAACCAGTGACTTATAAGATGGCCCTACCGCCCCATGTTGAAGTTCATGATGTGTTTCATGTTTCGTTATTAAAAAGATATGTACATGATGTTTCTCACATTGTTGATTGGAATGTGATACAGGTGGAACCAGAAGGGGAGTTCCTTCCAGACCCGCTTCAAATATTGGAGCGGGAAGAAATTGAGTTGAGGAACCAAAATGTAGCAAGAGTAAAGGTGCAGTGGAAGCACTTTACTGCAGAAGAAGCTACATGGGAAAGAGAAGCTGAGATGATGGAAAAATATCCATATCTATTTTCAAAATGAACTATGGTAGTTAGTTGTCAACGCTGAGGACGATGTTTGTTTTCAAGGGGGAAATATGTAACACCCCTAGTTTTATGTTTTTCTTTCAAGTTATACATTTGAACTTTAATCCAAAGGGGGTTGGACCCCAATGGATAAGTATTGTGTGGATGTAATTAATTATTAATTATAAAAAATAAATAAAATAATTCTGTGCATATTGACCAAATGAGAATTTTGAGATCACTTGCCAAATCCATGAGGTATGGAAAGAGGCCAAGACTTTCCCCAAAAATCTTTCAAAAATCCTTGAAAGAATTTATTTCTAATTTAGATTTTTGAGGAAAAATCTAGATTTCCCCAATGAGGTGGAGAGTAGCTGGGAAGAGGTAAAAAGATGGAAAAGAAGAAAACAACTTTAAAAATCCCTAAATAAGGGAAGCCTAGGCAAAGAGGAAGAAAATCATCCTATAATTCTGGACGCAAAATTAGAAACAGGCTTTGGGGAGCATAAGTTTAAACAAGCTACTCCGGAACAGATTGGGGTTGGTCTATTCTAGGAGATGATCTCAGCTCGGGGGTGAGTTCTAGAGGATAGAAGAACTCTAAGATTGGGAGGTTGGTCAATTGCAGAAGTGGTATGTTCATAGTTTTATGAATGGTTAAAGTATCTGTTATTGTGAAATATGGTTAATGGTTATAAGTATTATGTTAGATTAAAATCATGAAGTTGTTATTTCCTACATTTAACAGAAGTGTGTAGAAGGAATTAATCCTCTTAGATCTATATAGTAGTAGGAATAAAATCTGTGGGGAGAATCCAGCAGAGACTCTAAACCAATGTGGTTTAAATCTGTGGATACATCTTATTCCCAAAGATGATTTGGTTGTTTAACTTTAATCTGTTTCTGAATTAATAGAATAACTGTTGCTAATAGGGAAAGAAAGCATGAATACCCTCATAGGAACAGATATAACTAAAACTGGACATACTTTAAACATGTCCCTGTAGGAAATGATATAATCAAAATAAGATCATGTGGTATAAACAAAAAAAAAAGTATACCAGTGAAAGTATATTTGATTACAGTATTCAGAAAATTAATTTAATAACAGTGATGATGTAACTAAGGGCTACAGTGATGTGAACATGCCCTGAAAGAAGACTGCACAGTGTTAAAACAAGTAGAATATTTCTCTAGAAATCTGCATGTAAAAGTGTATACTTAATAAAAGGCTGCAAGCTAATTGTGAATAGATACATTCCATATCTGCACTATGGACAACAGATTTGAAGAAAGATAATTGACAAATGTTCCCATACGACTGATACACATCTGCATGATAAGTACTTTGAAATTAGAAGATAAATTTCATTCAGAGGCTATCAGTTAATAGAATAAAACCCTGTGTCATAGAACATAAATATAACATGAAACTTAAGAGGTGACATTTTATATATGTACAGGGTGTAAAGAAATTTAGAAGCTCTAAATCAGACACTCACGTTATTATAGTCTATGCTAATGAAATATTTTACTAGGGAAAAATTAAGGGAAAAACCTTATGTACACCTATGTATTTCAGTGATAATACATCCTTCCAAAATTTCAATAAATTATGCATATGCCTAAACAAATGTAAAGACCCACATCAAGTGCACATATTATTTTATCCCGATAGATGTGTTTTAAATACATGTGTTGTATTTTAGACAGTGCATGAACAGGGTATAAATTAAATAGAAAGGGAAAACCAGGAGTAAAAGCAATTATGTTAACTGAAAGTGCACTCTGAAGCAGGTATAAGATCAGTTAACTGTTGCAAAAAAAAAATTGTTACAAGATCCCAAGCTCTTAACAAAATGTTCATATTATATGGAAAAATGAGAAGAGTTAATATTAATTATGAAATTAAGTATTCAACGCTTGGGGAGCATTATTGAAAATTGTAGATAAGGAGCGGTGTAATCACAAAAAATATACATCTAGCACATAGATACAATATCTGTAGGAAATGAAACCATTTCTGAAGTTACAAGGAGATACGTCACCACAGTTTAATTTATTATAATAAAAATCGCTACTAGAAGTAAATACTCCTGGTATGTAAACCAACGAGAAACTCGTCCTCATTATAAACCAAATCTGAACTAACTTTTTAAGTCAAAGCAAGTAACAACATTAATTAAAATATATGGTTAATGCCATAACAACGTCCACAAGTCCTCGTACAAACGAGAACAACAGTCATAAAATTAGTGCTATGGAAAACTCGTAAAATTCCAATAGTACACAGGTGAGATCTGAATATGAGTGGTAAACGCCAAAAGCCTCGCAGGACTCCCAAGGAAGTTTGAGGTCCTGATATACCAGAAAAAAAAACTAAATCAGACCACCTACCTGAAAAACTTGAATAGTCGGAAAAATGAGTTCGTGAATAGAGCCAAAACGTGACAATACTTGTACAAGTCAAAACACGACAAAAATAAATTATGTATTATACAACTTCCAAGAGGAACGAAGTGATACCTTTGAATAAAAGAGAAAATAGTTACCTGGTCAGGTCGAATCCAAACGCCAACATAACCTGGGGCCTGATAAAATAAAATTTAACGATTCGGCATTAAACTCTGAGGAATTTTTATTGTTAGTAAACGTACATCTAGCAAAATGCTAATTAGAGAGGAATATACCTCTGAACAAAACTCATTCGCAAAGCTGACGATGGGAAGGTTGATTCAGGACTAATCGAAATGGTTTCCTTAGTCACAACGAGGAGGTATAAGTCATAAGAAATCGTATCAGTCAACAAATCGATATTTTATTTCAACTCAAAACATAAGACAAGAAAAACGAATGATACGAATGAGTTCTATGGACTGTAAACAAGAGATGCAAAACGAACTATACCATAACACATAGGCATTCGAATGCAAAATTACTCTCTCAAGATATGCGAACCAACCATGTAAAACCCACGTACATTCAACACGAAAAAAAATGGGTATACAATTAAACCAGAGCTCAGCCTTCCAAGAACCTATACACACTATAACAACGAAATAAATAGTAGAGGTAACTCTTACCAAGAGAACAAGACGTGGTGTAAGTTTGCGTCGTGGAAGAACTCGTAGAGAGTTGCATGGACGCCAGATGAACAAACCAGGAGCATAAGACTAGAGAAACCACCGCGCAGTAGAGGAGCAAATGAATATTACAGGAGAGAATGAAAAACATAAGTAACATGAGTCAGAATGAAAACCTCAGACATCTCGACCCTACAGGTGGCACGCATCGGAACGCCATACAACGGATCGATGACTCATGGCCAGGAAATTAAGAAATGTCAAGTGGAGGCTGACGAGAATTAACACCGGAGAGTTATTGCCATAAATGAGGCGGACATTAACATATGAAAAAGGGTTTAGAAAGAAAAATCAACAACACAGAATCGTAAATAATACAGGAGGGAAACTTGAGAATACATCAAGATTAAATGATACGAAGGTACTACAAATCAATGTAGTTAGTTCACAGATGCCAAAGTGATCCATATGAAATCGGCTCGCATGTCAAGTGTAAATTCCATGGTTCATTATTTAAACAAACTTAACATGTAGAGGGTCATGTAAGACCAAAAGATAACGTGAGAACGCCATGAGAACTTTTACGAATTGATAATACGATGGTGATAAGGAAAAAAAAATTAACATCATATGGTTTATACCATACTCACGTTATGATTATGCAATACATATTTATAACCATAACATATATATCTATAAACACATAGGTTGCCTCTTAATAAAAATGATAAGGGGAAAGAGCTATGTTGAGAAAAAAAAATATATAGTCACCCTATGAGTATATGGAGTATTAAATGAAAGCCTTGTATGCATTGTTACCATTGGGTGAAGTAAATTATGTATGTAAAAAAAAAAAGAAATTTTTTTGTGAATTAGGAGACATGACATTGTCTTTGCTTCCTCAAGTGTGATAGGTATCATTAGGGATTCATTGTGCTGCTCTTTGACCAAAAGGTTGACATAATTCATGATTCTTTTGGTGGGAGCTAATCGATCATCTTAATGTTATAAGATAATATTATCATATAATCTGATCAATTCATTATTCATCTCATCATGATATATACATTTATTCCTTGCTTTATTTGAAAGAGAGAATTTTTTTGTTGTGATGATGACGTTTTATCACTGATTTTTTAAAAAGAATCATTTTTTTCTCAGCTTATTTTAAGTATATAATAAATCATTTTTGTTTCCATAAGACTTCTTCTTAAACTTTACATTCTTCTAGATTGACAATGTTTCTCCTTATTTAACTAGCTCTTCTATTAATCTCATCTAGAATGATATGTTTATAGATTTTGTATATGTGTGCCTCAACTTGTTATTTGGCGTAGTGTATGTTTCTTAATTCTTTCTAACTCCAATGTTTTATTTTTGCTTTTAGATACTGGATATTTTTCTAAAAGTTGAACATGATGGAGCCTAAAGGAGGGGTCACTTATTTTCACCATTAATTTTATTCTGTAGGAAGGAGTCTCTAAGAAAAAAAAATTCAAACCAAAGGATTTGTTAATGGGGTTGGCTCTGATATCAGATTCCAATCATATGAGACAAAGGTTGGATACTTGATATGGAAGAATGGATGCTTCATAAATGATATCATTTTACCAAAAAAAAAGAATTCAAATACTAATAAATAATAAAGTTTAGTGGTTATTTGGTGGTGGCATCACTGATTATTCCAAGTGAATACGCAATTGGATGTATTCACACATGCGAATTAATGCATTGTCATCAGGTCTTGGAAGAGTTGGGCATCAAAATGAATTGCTTGTAGAGAACATTTTTCCTCTCTAGAGACCTAATCAGATTATAGTCACAAACAATATGTTAGAGGTATATAGAGGCTAAAATGTGCATGAACCATACTTTATGAAATTTTATTTCTTATTTCTTGGGATGGATGACACATAAAATATGTCAATTCTTCGAGTAATGCTTTGAGCTTGTTGGTCAAAATTGGCTAGACAGGATACGAGGGTTAGCAACCAAGTTTGAAATAATGATCTTCATTAGCTCCTAGATCATTGCACTACCAATATCTTGTTTAGTTGCATCCAAAGTAGTGTATGCACTTCCTTTCCACCATTTACTAGAAATTTCTTCCATCTACTAACATGAGAATTTGGTGTCTTCTATCATTATTATTACACCTAAATTTATTACACTTGTAGCATTTAACATTATTTAAGAGAGTAGTAAAGGGATTAACATAATTATTACCATGTCCTCTATTTACGCTAACATATTTATTTCGTAGACTCCTACATGCTCTCCTTGATCCATTGTGCCCTTGAATATTTTTTCCTTAGAGGGGAAAATGATCTATGTGTGTGGTTGTTTGAATGACTTCTATGACTAGTTCATGGTTGTGATTGAGACAACTTGCTTCTTATATTATTCTACCATTGTTTCTTCTTCTCTAGACACTTAGAGGCATAATGTATTCTAGATTTCATCTCCTTAGTATTGTCTAAGTGTTTGTCAACAACTAAGCATCTTGATATAAGGAAATCTTCAGCGATACTCTTTGAATCCTTGTATAAAATTATTCATAGAATGCTCCATGATATCAACAACAACTTGAATGTCTTCAACATAGATGGATTACAAATTATCCCATATCTCCTTCATTGTCTCATAATAGATCTCTTTTTTAAGATTTGACTGAGTCAATCATTTTAAGATTTCCTCTTTAGTTTATGAATTTAACTCATTTTCTATAATTTCATTTTCTAAAGATAACCATATATAAAAGTTAAGAGCATGTAGGTTGATTTTCATTATTACCTTCTAAGTTGTATGATTCAACCTATTTAAATATGGAACACCATCTAAGGTAATCCAATCCTAGATCCATGATCTTCCTTCCAATTGTTAAACTGATATTGAAGTAATTTTCTCTATAATGAAAATTTTTAGAAACCATGTCACTACTAAGAGGGGGGATGGATTAGTAGTGTGGCCATATTATACAACTATTTCTGAATTAAACTTTTCAATCTACTTAGTAGCCATTGATGTAAGAAACATCACAAATAAACATGTAAATCATGCACATTTCCAACATATAAAGTCATTTATCTTCTTCTTTAATCCATTTTCAAATACAAGCCACAAATTTCTATTACACCAATGCCCTACAAGCTTCTACTTCTAGATTTCTCAAGTTTCCACTTGAAGGAAGCTACCATTAACCAATTTATTAGCTGCCAGCTAACACTTAAAGGAGGTACTACCCCTAATTTATCAATTGATACTAAAAGGAGCTCCAACACTTGATTGCTTACTAGACACTACTATAGGGAGTTACAACCCCTTAAATGAAATATCAAACTAACTAGTCATATTGATCTATCATTCACACTATTTTGAAACTCTGATCAATGAGACTTTATTGATTCAGAACTAATTTCCCCTGTCTCTTTCACACACCTCAGTCACCTATATCAACACATCATCCACCATAAAAATTCCTTAAACATATAATATTCACTTATTTATGGCATCTTTTGAAGAAGATGATAAATTGTTGATAAACACTTAACTCATAATTTACACCCAACAAAGGTTTTTGATCTCATCAACTCTTTTTTTTCCAATTTCTATTAAGTCTTATTGATATGTTTTGATCATCAATATATCTCTGTTGTAGTTTAGACAAAGACTAGATCTAGGGTACAAGGAAAATTTAACAAGAGGGTGGAGACTCAATCCCTCAACTCTATTAAAAATACTATTTTGAAATAAATGTTTGGAATCCTCTGAGCCACTACAACATATCTAGAAAATGTAAAGGCCTTTAAAATCATATTTCATCAGGTGGTCTGATGTCAAAGTATGTTTTCTGATTAAGAACCATAAGAAGTGAGAAATGTTTTATATAGGTTCCAATACCAAATGCATCTCCATAGTCACTAACCTGTGAGATCCTTATGGTCTACTACTAAGGAGTACACTTCCTTAATGGACAAAGTTCCATTGTGTTCATACTCCTAGCATAGTTTTTCTACTAGACATTGAAGGGGGGTTTTTATTTGTTAAATCTCTACCCATGCTTGGAATAAGGCCACCGACTTAGGGTTGAGAAAATATTTAAGTACAATCCCTACAAATACCATCCCTTTTGGCAACACCTCCAAGGAGTTGAAGTCACACCTGAGGCATCTACGTGGAACTGCCAGAGCCTAAACAATTTTTCATTGATAAGGGAGATGGGGACCATGTACTAAAGTTACTCATATTCAACATATTATTATTGTTAAAAAAATTGAAGTATACCCTTATTCTATGTATAAATACCAACATGCATACATTTTAAAATAAAAATATCATAAAAATAGAAAAACGATTAAACAATGCTCAAAATACACATAATAGGGAAAAATAGATCTTTCTATTAATATTTTGGATCCTTCATTACATTCATTTCCATCGCGACTCATAGGCCTAATAATTTAATAATACATGTAAAAACTACATATATCTTTTACTAGTCATCGAACAATTATTTCGAAAGGTGTGTTAAAAGTTGTATTTGAACACTCATACTTTATCTATTTAATTTTTTACATATGGACCTAAGACAACCCAAAAACCCCTTTCACTAGAGGTTTCTAAAAATTAAAATGAACTAGTAAACATTACTTTGTACTTGTAAGTACAAAATTTGGCCAAGGAATTCTCGTATTCTTCCCTCCTAAGTGATGCTCCACTGCGCAAATCCCCAAAATTTATTTCCAAAATCGCTTCTATAGAAACGCATATTCCATCCATCCTAATGTTCTCATATATTTGATGCCATACTTCCTTGTCCTTCCAGGTCCAGTGGGCTTTCCTTCCAATAATAAGTAACTATTATCAAATGTTGAACTTGCGTTGATATTTTCGATATTGTTATAGGAACCATTTTCGTTAATCTTTGGTAGTTTCCACCAAGAATATTCCCATGAGAGAGTTTATATACATCCATAGATTTCCCATAAGCTATTAATTTAGATGAGACCCTTATTAGTATTTGCATGGTTCTAAATTAAATTCCCTTGAGAATGGGAGATGGGTGTTGTTGCAAAGATACATCATAACTATATTTTTGTGTCCATATTTGCATCCAAATTTTTGTACCACCATATAAAAACTGTAACCATTTTTTTTCTATTAAATTTTTTTATAGAGTTTTCGGGTTTTTAAAACCCAGACCCTCTTTTAGCTTGGGGAGTCATAGCTTTTCATATCAGATTAAAGATCATTTTTTTCCATAGAAGCACTTCCCCATAGTAATGAGTACTCAATTTTCTTAATGGACATGAGAATTCATTTTGTCATAGCCGTACCTAAGGGGAGGTAGATGGTGATTTCCTTCGACATCAAGTTGAGCAATGAAGCTCAACCCGCTATATGTAGTGAATGAAATTTCCAACAATTGACCTTGTTCGTAAGATTTTTAATGACATTCTTCAAAAAATTTCACTTTAAAGCGTTCCCACATTATTTATCCAAAAAATGATTAATTAAGAAGCCCTATATTTGGGATATGTGTGTCTGAATGACTGCAGGGGTACTAAAAAAATATAGTATATTTTTAGGAAAATTGATGGAGGTTCGAGAGGCTAGTGAGAACTATTCATCGATCCTTTTTTCCATATAGGTTTCTCTAATCGTCAGGGTACTGCTAAATAGGGTGAAATCCATGAATTACTGATGGGACATGGGGATGTTCACTCTCATAACGCAAAACCCTTTAAGAGAGCCTTGATATTTTTCTTAATTAATGGAGTGACTGACACCTTCTGCAACCAAGATGAAGATGAAATGTGATATGGGGTCCCCTTAGAAAATCCCTTGAATGGGAGTGTAAGTGTTCGAGGGGGAGACATTCAGGAAAATGGAAAAGAAGGGGGAGGCTACTAACGATCAAACCCATTTTAACCATTTATTACAACAACCGAAGGCCTTGAGAACTTGATAAAGATATGACCAACATAGTTTATCCAGGGTTTTGAATAAAGAAATTTTGTTTAACATACCTCCTTTTATGGTCTTCTTTAATGAATGAATTAATTTTTGAGTAATTATGATGATATCAAATATCTATATTCCTTTAACATAACCTATCTTCTAAGTGAAATAATAGTTGGAAGAATAGGCCTTAGATGATTAGCTATGACCTTTGCTATATATTGTAAATAAGATTGAATAGTGTTATCGGTTGAAAACCCAATGGATCATTAACATTTTCATGTTTGAATATTAAGGTCAGGAAAGTCATTAGGGGAATTTCGAGGTCTAAAATGGGCCTCCTAAGAAAAATGTAGAACCAAAATAAACTTTTTAAGCACCAATAGGATTCAAGATGATGATGTCAACCATGGGGGATGATCCACCATTTTTTAAGTACAAGGGTAAAAATATTAAAAAATAATAAAATAATAAAACTACTTTTTCAACTTATCTCCCAACTTTTTCACTCAAAATCTGAGTGAGACTACCCATTGGATGAAAAATGTAATTCCCCATCCAAGGAGTGCCCATGTTGCATACTTTTGATGGATGTTGCTACACGAAAAATGAGAAATACATGAAAAAATGTGATTACAATCACATTTTTCATGTACTTCTCATTTTTAATGTAGAAGGATCCATTGAAAGTATGCAACATGGGTACTCCTTGTATAAGGAATTAAATTTTTCATCCAATGACTACTCCCGCTCGAAATTTGAGTAAAAGATTTGGGAGATAAGTTGAAAATACAAGTTGAAAAAATAGTTTTTCTTTTTCTTCCTGAAATTTGATGATCTAATCAAATATTATTTTATTATTTCCACTATTATTTTATAATTTCCTTAGGAGGCCCATTTTAGACCTCAAAATTCCCCTAATACCTATTGAGCATTAGGAGCATTGAGATGCTCACTCTCAATTTATTTACCAAGATATTAACTTCAAGCATGAGAAAGGGCCAAAACTCCTAAAAATATTTCATTATGATGTCATCTAGTCCTCGAATCGTATTATTAGTCATGATCGTGAATATTTCCTTTACTTCCTCAAGTATGATAGGTATCATTAATGTTTCATTGTGCTCCTCTTTGACCAAAAGGTGGACAGAATTCATGATTCTTTTGGTGGGAGCTAATCAATAATCCTAATGTTCTAAGAGAATATTATCGTATAATCTAATCAATTCATTATCCATATCATCATGATATATACATATAAATTTCCTTGCTTTATTTTAAAGAGAGAAGATTTTGTTGTGATGATGACTTTTTATCGCTGATTTTTCAAAAAGAATCATTTTTTTTCTCATCTTCTTTTAAGTATCTAATGAATTATTTTTGTTTCCATAGGATTTCTTCTTAAAATTGGCATTCTTATATACTGACGAGGTTTCTCCTTATTTAACTAGCTCTTCTATTAATATCGTCTCCAATGATATGTTTCTAGATTTTGTATATATGTGCCTCAACTTGTTATTTGGCATATTGTATGTTTCTTAATTCTTTTGAATTCCAATGTTTTTTTTTAAGATACTCGAGGTTTTTCTAAAAGTTGAACATGATGGAGCCTAGAGGAGGGGTCAGTTATTTCCACCGTTAATTTTATTCTCGAGGAAGGAGGAGTCTCCAAGAAAAAATGTTTCAAACCAAAGGATTTGTTTTTGGGGTTGGCTTTGATATCAACATCCAAACATATGAGACAATGGTTGGATACTTGAATGGATGCTTCCTAAATGATATAATTTTCCCAAAATAAAAGTATTCAAATATGAGGAAACAATAAAGTTTAGCGGTTATTTGGTGGTTCCCTCACTGATTACTCTAGGTGAATACAAAATTGGACGTATTCACATATGTGATTTAATGCATTATCATCAGGTCTTGGAAGAGTTGGGCATAAAAATGAATTTCCTATAGACGACATTTTTCCTCTTCTAGAGACCTAATAAGATTGGAGTCACCACCAATAAGTTAGAGCTATATAGAGGCTAAAATGTGCATGAGCCCTAGGCTATGAAAATTTATTTCTTATTTCTTGGGATGGATGACACATAAACTACGACAATTCTTCTAGTAATGCTCTAAGCTTGTTGCTCAAAATTGGCTGGACAGGATACAAGGGTTAGCAACAAAGTTTGAAATAGTGATCTTCCTTAGGTTCTAGTCATCACACTACCAATATCTTGTTTCGTTTCATCCAAAGTAGTGGATGCGCTTCCTTTCTACCATTTACTAGAAATTTCTTCTAGCTACTAACATGATAATTTGGTGTCTTGTATGATTATTAACGCATGGATTTCCATGTCGATTCCATCTTAATAAAGGCCCTATTTTCTCTTCTATTTGATACCTATGATATTGCATGTGATTGAATTTACGTAGAAGTGTGAGGAATAGATGGAAAAACCTATGTCATTTGGACTACCTTACTTTAGTTAGAAACCATATCTCATGTCTTGTTAAGGAGATCATTTTTCTCATTTCCTCATTCCACAAATCCCTAGGGACTGAGAATCGTCCAACCAACACTTGTGAAATTCTCTTTTTTCAGGATTGTATCATTATTTCTAGAATAGCATGAGTAGTTGGTTGTTATTGAATAAATAAGAGATATTTTCAAAAACAATAGATATGCTCAAATTTATAAATATTATAGTAAAATACTTTGGAACCCACCTCCACATCCACTTAATCCTTTGGCTCCCATTTGCTTTGAATGTAGATGAGGAATGTTGTTTTACATGGTCGTAACCATATAAACTTACATATCAAAATGTGGTCATTCCTATATTGGATGCCGTCCACCAATATTCTATATCTAGCCTTCAACTTAGGGTTTTTCCATAGCCTTTTGTAATCATCTACCCTTTTTTATTTTCTTCCAATATGCTCGCATTACGACTTTGTCTTTGCCTCCTTGGTTGGGATCCTTTGCTTGATTCTTTGAATGTGGTGGAAATCAAGTAGGTGTTGCAACTATAGTACCTTTGGTGGTGTTTCTTCCCAAGACTACATTCGAAGGGGGGACTGTCCCCTCTGGTATGTTTAGCAGTATGTGGGCAACCCCACGAACATAAAAAAAATCCTATTAGAAGAAGGTTTGAATGCTGAGATTCACAATGTGTATAAGATTCGCCATACTGAGACTTGAGCTATTAATAGAACGTAAATAGAATATGTAATGAAATTATAGAATATAGAGTATACAAAACATGTACAATTACAATATGTTGAGGTATACGTCTATGATTTATTGCGAAATTCAACTTAATGCAAATATAAGAAGAGTAACTCAAATATTTCTAATAAAAACAAACCGAATCTAATCATATAGTTATATCGTAAAATTAACGCCAACATGGTCTTAACTCTTAAGTTGCAAAAATAAATACTAAATTCAAGTACAAACTAAATGACATGAAACATAATTAGACAATAAGCTTCGCTGCTTGATAAAATAGTAAAGCTGTATCTCATGAGTATAATTGTTTAATTCGGCTACTCAACTGCCAAATCAAATTACGGATCTCCTCAACTAACTAGTATAGACCGCTATCGTAGTGAACTTTTACCTGATTCTTTGCTCTTACAAAAAGTCAAAAAGAATTTTCATTGAATTCATTATCATCATTAAAATCGTTTTGGGTTTTAGTGATGGTCATATTTATGGATTTTTTTAGTTTCTCTTTTTAAATATCACTCTCAGTGCCTGTGCAACACCCTCACTGCTTCTGCGAAGAATTTTCATGAATTCATTATCATCATTAAAATCGTTTTGGGTTTTAGTGATGGTCATATTTATGGATTTTTTTAATTTCTCTTTTTAAATATCACTCTCAGTGCGTGTTCAACACTCACACTGCTTTTGCAATACCATGGTTTAAATCAAAAATTCATGAAATAGAATCATTGAACTGAAATCTTGGTTTTCCTTTCTTGGAAAATATGTCAATTTGCATTTTAGAACCATCTTATATTACATACTTTTTCTTTTCTGGTACGAAATCTGCTAATCAAGAGGACATTTGAATTTATTAAAGGCATCATTGTTATAATTTGAACATAGATTATGTAATAAAAGTGTTTCCGGTTATCCATTGTATTTACGGAGGTAAACTGTATTTTGATAATAATTTTTTTTTTTAAGAAAAGGAAATAAAAGAAGAAGTGTTTTTCATCTTTATGTTAACACCAATTTTTATTAATAATAATTATAAAAAATAAATATGAATATGTCATCACATATCTTGGTTGCTATTTTTTTACCATTTTTTTAATATTTTTTCTAAATCAAATAAGATTAAAAAAAAACAATTCCAATGATAAAGTTAGCTTTCCTATTGTTCTTAAAAAAAACTATGTATTATCATAGGAAAAACCCATAATGAAATGACACAAATAAGCGGAGATTCCACCGTAAAAGCTGATTATTTCATAAATTCTAACTTTGAAAGCCTTCAAACACTTTCATTTTCCAGTTAATTATTGTTTGGCTATGTCGGTGTGTATATTTTACTCTATCACATAAATTCTTATTTATCAACTACCTTTGTAATACTATTTAAACTGCTACATTTTTAATACTATTTAAACGGTTAGATCTAAAACTTCATTGATTCATAATGTAGATAAATAATGGAAATTAATACCATTAAAATTGTTAGATCTAAGACTTTTCTGATTTATAATGTAGATAAATGTTTTTTTGATTAATCACATTATTAGGATGGAAATTTACACCATTAAAATTGTTAGATCTAACATTTATGTGATCCATGATGTAGATAAAAGTCTTTCATATCAATCACATCATTAGGATTTGGTCTAAGTTTCTAACCATCTAATGTTGTTCATGCTTGGGACAAGTTGAAAAAGGAAACCTATCTCATTGAATAAATAGTAAGGATGATTCATTGCCCGGTGATAGCTGAAATAGACTCAATTAATCACATAATTAAGATTTGATTAATCCTAATAATGTTGTTAATCAGAAAAACATTTATTTACCATTAAAATTTTCAAAAATTATCAACTAAATATTATTTAAAAAAAAAAAACTAAAATTCGAATCAATAACCTCATCCTTAACTTGAAACCATGGCTGTCACTCAATTTGAGAATGCCCTCCTTCGAACCCATCAATAATTCTTAAATATTGCACTCAGCTTGAAAGTAATAAAGGCAGTGGTTTTTGTATGAAAACACCTGATTTTCACTGGGTTTTATGATCCACAAGATAGCAACAAAGTAAACATAACATGCACCCAATTACAGAATACACACAAAACACTTCACACATATATTATATATTAAAATGTACAATATGCTTATATGATATTCCAACATATTTTAAACTACGAACAGAAGTTGACTCTAACTATCTCTAACAAACACAAACAAAACCAAATCTATTCATGTATAGTAGAGAACCTATAACTGAATAATTATTATAATAGTAGAGAGACTGTAACTGCAGAATACTTATTATAATAGGAGAGACGATATAATCTAGCCATAGCATGCATGTTTGAGAAGCAATACAACGCCTTGTTATAAAAGTTAACCACGAGATTCACTGCCTTCGCCAGACTATGCCTTTCAGTGCCTCGAACCATGTATACTATTGTGACCAACACCAGGGCTGTGGCCTGATGGTTGAAAGCGCGGAATGGTTTTCTCCAATTCATGTTGAACCACTTTAAATTTTTCAGAAAGAAGTATGGCCTCGACAACTTCATCCGAACGCTGATGTGAAGCCTTCGACTTTGCAGATAAATTCGGATTCAAGTTTCCCTCTGAACCAGAATTCTCTTCAAGGTCTGCTCTTCTGCTAACATATTCTATCAGCTCCACAACTGCCTTCTCAGGAATCCTTTCATCGTCTAATGGATAATTACTTGCAGGTGGCACATTAACCTGAGAATCGTTATTGGGAGGAAATGGCTTGAAGCCGATAATCCGAGGAGCCTCACCTGACCGTACTGCAAGCAACATTATGATAATCATAGCCCAGGTCTTCATAATTCAAGCAGTTTACTTAACGCAACCTCTCTATCTATTATCCACTGACAATATGACACTCTGAGGAAGAGAAGAGAACACCAAATACTACAGGGAGATTTGCCTCTGCATCATAACTAGACGGCAGTAGACGAGGACTCGACTTGTGAAATGTTTAGACATTGTCTTCCTATTTATCTGTTAGCTCTCGGGTACAGTCCACTAAATATAGATTCCAGTCATACCATGTCAAGAATTATTTAATAAATTTCAACCCTGTAAGAATTATTTAATAAATTATAACCAACTATAACAGAATAGGAATGGTTCTTGTAAAAACGGAATGACCACACGAACACAATAAAATCATACAACCCACGGTTATTGCGATTGCTTTCTGATGTGCCAGTTATAGCCGTGAATGATTACAGTTGCCCCTACTTTCCTTGACTTGAGAAATGCTTGACTGTTGACTTCTTTCCTTGACCAAGACTGAAAGAAAATTGTTGAACAAAGAAATCGTATAAATTATTTGATATTTCGAATATTTGAGGAGGAATTAACATACGCTTCTCATGTGGCTGACGTTTGTCCTATGAAAAAGTATGACAGTGGTTAAGAAGAGGGCCGACCGTATTTACCTTATAGTCGATTCGAACCGTACATATAAAAAAATAATATTATGCCCGCTCGGTATCGTTCACTCTTTTTTTGTGACGTAGAAGTTTAGATTCTCTTGTTCTTTGACGTGGATCCTTCCTATTCGATTTGTTTAAGCGCATCTCAAAAATTGTCCTTCATAATTTGTCGTCAATCCACGAACTCAAGTGTTCAGGGCACAGAAGGTACCCCGGAAGGGCACCCGCCCACATGGCATGCGTTTCTTATTTGTAACTAGGCTTCAAATTCTACAGGAAATGTGAATCTCCAATATCAAATTTGATGAGTCACACGATGTGTGAAGTGTTTAGCTCCTCCTTAGGCTAGATGTTCTTGAATGTTGTTTGATGTCATTCAGGCCAGTCATAATGAATGTGAGTGAGTTTTTTTTTTCAGAAGAAAAACTAGCTAGCTTTTACGATGTACTAGTACATATTTCGAATCATTTTTCACGTATATGTTCAGCCGATAGTGTAAACTACCTGAATACAAAATCTCCAGTATAAAATACCAGTATAAAATACCAAGAAATGTAGGGAAGCTGTGATGCAAAACATAAAAACTCGTGGTGTAAATTTAACCTCACAGTGGGAAATAAAGCTGCATCAGAGAAGTATATTGTCATCGAGACACCCAATTGCAGAGTTTCGTAAAAGCAAGTCACAGTAACGGGTAGGTTGAGTGTTTGACATAGATTGATCATCGATCATCGTGACTTCACCTATATTTGAATTTTTGTTCATTATGTACGGGAGCGTGTCATCTCAAATTCTGGATAATTTTGACATTAGTTTCTATCTACAGTATTATTGATAGCAACAGTAATGGTATATTTTAATTATTTATTTTCTCCAACATTAAAATGTATCATATAAATTTGAAACTTTGTTTGGAGTTTGTTTATTACATTACTGTATTAAAATATCAGCATAGATTATGCCGGGATATTAATGCTATTTTTTTTTCTAGATGTGATGACATTTTATTTTAGTTCTACTCTATAGTCGTGTGTATAGATGTTTGAGTTTTATTAGAGTTATTTATTATTGATGTTTTCAATGTAATTATATTTAATTGTTTTGAATATTGAAAAGAGTATTCTCTGCCTCAGTTTTTAGGTTTTCATGGTATCACAGCTTTCGCATAAAAATCCAAATAGAACAACACACACCAAAAATTTGAGAAGAAGAGAAGCGAAGTGATGGAAAGAAAAAACAAAAAGAAAAGTTCATACTCCACTAAAGGTTCATGGTCCACGTCTTTCACGAAAGGACAAGGAAAGGTACTTCAATTTCTAAAAACACACTTATTGAAACAATGCCAAAATAAATATTGGGTCCCTTTTTAACATTATCTCGAAAGGTTTTATTTAAAAAAGGGGTTTTCAAAAAGGAGGATGGTCTTTTTATAAAGAGTGTCTCTATAAGCGATTTTTTTAAAAGGGGCTTTTGTATTAGTGTTTTTTATTTAAAATAAATCTTTTATTTAAAAGAGTTTATTTAAATAAAATATTATTTTTTCAAAAAAAAAAAGGAGGATTTTGTTATTGAAAAAAAGTGTTGCATTTTTTAAGAGATTTTTTTAGTCATTGAAAGAAGATTGAAAAAAGCTCACACATTCTCAAATGAAGAAATGTATTTTTCGAGTGCCTTGCCACAGATCTCGAGTTTTTTTGGCAAAAATTACGAGTTTTGGTCTTTAGGAAAGAATACATTTCGGTAAGCCCAAGAATGTTGGGATACCCTCTTGAATAGTTATGTATAGTCGACACAAGAAGAACTATTAGCCCTAAATAATAATTAGACGAATGTCAATGTCGAACTCATAAAGAAATATCACACAACCAAATGTTGGATACAAAACTGAGTTGATGAGTCTATCTTCAACAAGATAACCCTTGCATACACTACAAAAGAAGCTTGTGATATTTTGAAAGTTATGTATCAAGGAAATGATACAATAAAGATAGTTAAATTGCAGACGTTGAGAGCAAAGTTTGAAACCCTAAAGATGAATGACACAAAGAATGTGGATTAGTTCATGACTAGAGTCATGGGAATAGTCAATAATATCAAACTCATTGGTGAAACCATTACAGACCAGAATATTGTTGAAAAAATCCTTTGAAACCTACCCAAGAAATATGACATGATTGTAACAACCATTTTGGAGTCTAAATATCTGACAGCTTTCTTGGTATAAAAGTTGACTAGATCAGTTCTGGCACAAGAAAAAAGACTCAACTTCACATAAGACTCCACGGAACAAGCTTTGAAAGTATAACTCTCATTTGGCATAGGAAGAGCTAGAGGAAGAGGATATAGAGGCAAAAGAAAGTGTTGAAGAGGTCGAAGAAAACGAAGATCGAAACATCATCATGCAGTAGAGCAATCGATAACACCAGATAAACAAACTCATAAAAGCATACGATGGAGAAAATATAATTTCCAATGTTATCACTCCAAGAAATTTAGGCATTATGAACATGAATGTAGAAAGAAACAGTGAGATCAGCAAAGAGATAGTGTGCATCTCTCCAACAATGAAGGATAATCCTCTGAAACAATATTTCTTTCCTTCCATATTTGTTAAGAGACTCACAACAAGTACCTTTGGTTGTTGGACTATGGATGCAACAATCATATGACAAGTAACAAAAATATACTTTCTTCTCTTGATGCTTCCGTAACATTATAAATTACTGTCGGAGATCTTTCCTGCATAAAGCTGAAGGAAAATGTATTTTCCTTATTCTTAGAAAACATAATCAGCATAAATACATTCCCGATGTTCATTATGTTCCACATCTAAAGCATAACCTAGTTATTGTGGGAAAAATTATAGAACATGGTTATGATGTAATATTTCAAGGGAAAAAATGTTATATCTATGAAAAAACCTCCCAATAGAGGACTATAGAAAAGGTTGAAAAAACCAAGAATAGGATGTTTCCATTGACTATTAGAACTCGAAATATTCCATAGTATTTAGTCCACAATGTATTAATACTAGATGAGTCTCGGCTATGGAATTATAGATATGGCTACATCCCATTCAAGAGTCGAAGTTTTCTTCCAAAACATTCAATTTTCATTAGTCTGCCTACTATGAATTAAAAAGATTTTAATTGTGAAATTTGTGTTCTAGCAAAGCATAAAAGAGATAGCTTTCCCACATCTTCATCTAGAGAAAAAGAACCTTTAGTGCTACTCCATACAGATATATGTGGCCCAATGTAAATACGATCCATTGGTGGTAGTCTTTATTTTATGACATTCATTTATTATTATAGAAGGAATATATGAACGTGTTTCTCAAAACTAAATCATATACTTTCTCAAGATTTACAGAGTTAAAAGAAGAAACAAAAAAGCATAGCGGAAATCCTTTCAAAATACTCATATCTGACAAAGGAATAGAATACAGCTACAATGACTTCAAATCTTTTTGTCAACAACAAGGAATCATCATGCATAATACAACAAGATACACCCCATGAAAAAATGCGGTATAAGAAAGAAAGACTAAGTAAATCATGGACATCACTAGATGTATGCTACATGAGAAGAAGTCGTCAAATAGCTAATGAGTTGAAGAAGTTTCGATAGTAGTGTGTGTTATCAACATATCTCCAACAATAGGTCTTCAAGATACAATATCTAAAGAAGCATGGGACAGTAATAATGTGAATGTATCGCACTTAAGAATTTTTGGATCAGTAACTTTATCACATGTTCCTATGAAGCTAACAAATAAGCCTAATTATAGGAGTGAAAGATGTATTTTTGTAGGCTATAGTGAGTAGTCAAAGGCCTACAAAATTTACAATCCACTTACCAAGAAGTTTGTTTTAAGTAGAGATGTCAATTTTTTTGAAAAAAAATCTTGGTCTGATCATGTTGATGAAGCTTCAAATCAATTTTTTTATCCACTAGGGCCACCATGCTAGTAGGTTCAAGAAGATCCATACCATTCTAAAAATATTACATCATCAAGAAGTGAATCCACCAGTGATTCAATGTCTTCAGAAGGTAGTCATAAAATATGAAGCATCAGAGAAATATATGAGAAAGAGCATGAGTTTGACCAATGCAATATGTTTGCATTTTTTCATCTCAAATAACCCATTTTGAAGAAGAAGATAAAGAAAAGAATTGGGTTGATGCGATGAACTAAAAAATTTCTACCATAGAGAAAAACCAAACATGGGAATTAGCTAATATCCGAAGGGAAAAAATTAGAATTGGTGTAAAATGGGCATATAAGACCAAGCTGAATGAAAAATGAAAATCTGAGAAACATAAGGCAAGACTGGTTTCCAAAGGATTCTCACAAAAATTTTGTGTCGAATATGCTGAAACCTTTGTTCTGGTAGCAAGGTTATACAATGTTAGAACCATTTTATCCACAATAGCTTAACATAAATGGAAGGCCTATCAACTTTATGTAAAATATACCTTCCTAACTAGTATATTGCAGGAAGACGTTTATGTAGAGAAACCTCCTAGTTTTGAAGGTCCACGAAAGGAGCATAAGGAATACAGATTGAAGAAAGCCTTGTATGGCCTAAAACAAGATTCAAGAGCTTGGTACAGTCACATTGACACATATGTCATAAAAAGTGGATTTGCAGAAGCATCCATGAGCCAACATTGTATACAAAAAATCATGGAGGTAAAATTATTATTGTATGCATTTATGTCGATGATGTTTTTTATACTAGAAATATGATGCTAGAAGACTTCAAAGCAACAATTAGAACATATTTTAATATGACAAATATAGGGTTCATGAAATACTTCTTAGGCATTGAAATTCACCAATCTGCTAATGGAATTTTCATTGGTCAAGAAAAATATGCCACTAGAATCATCCAAAAGTTAAAAATGACCAATTACAAACCTGCTGATACACCAAATTCTCTGGGCACAAAACTGAGAAAATAATATGTAGCACCACTAGTTGATCCCACACTATATAAAAGTCTAGTAGGTATTTTGTTGTACCTCACTACAACAAGACCTAATATGATGTTCGCAACAATTTTTGTCTCCGGGCTTATGCAGTCACCTAAGATTTCTCATTGGAAGGTTGAAAAAAAGGATCTTAAGATATATTGCAGGGACAATAGACTATGGTTTTTTCTATACACATTCCAAAAAAAATTCACTTCTAGGTTATATAGACATCGATTATGCAGGAAATTTGGATGATCACAAAAACACCTCCGGGTATGCATTTCATCTTGGAACTAATATTATTTCATGGGCATCCAAAAAACATTAAATGCTTTCAATATCTTCTGTAGATGCAGAGTATGTAGCAAAAAGTTCAACAACTTGTCAAGCAATGTGGTTGAGAACATTATTGAAAAATATTTCAAATGTTCAGAATGCGCCAACTCCAATTTACTGTGATCCTAGGTCAACAATTTATTTATAAAAAAATCATGGTTTCCAGAGAAAGATCAAGCACATTGATGTTGGAAATATTGTCATTGATGGCAAAGGAGGCAGCACTCAGGCAAAAGAGGCAGCGCTGAAGCAGAGGAAGGCAAAAGAGGCACAGCGAAAGCAATAGAGGCAGCAAGAAGAAAGTCAAAATGTAACACTCATAGAAGCACAATGAAGAACCGTTATCGAAAGGTAGAGACAGAGGCAGAGCGACAGAAGCAGCAGAGGCAGAGGCAGAGACTAAGTGACAGAGGCAGAGAGCCGTTACAAAATTTCGGGAATCACACACTCCAACCGGTGTTATACATATAATACATAATCCCTATTCCGGGAATCGCTTAACTCCAGCGGCAATGCAATGCATATAATACAGAACCATATTCCGGGAATCGCACACTCCAACCGGCATTATACATATAATATAACACAAACATTATTCCGGGAATCGCTTCACTCCAACGGCAAAAATATATATAAACATATATGTGCAGCGCATCACATAAACAAAGGTCTAAGCTCAAATATATAAGTGGAGCACTTTATTAAAGAGCGCACAAAACGAAGATTTAAATGGCGGGACCCCTCCTCAATCGCAATCGGAAATCGCAAGGGGAGCAGAACATCACAACAGAAAGTTGCGATTGCGATTAAGAGCTCGGACCCGATGGGCGTATAAATCATGGTTAATATATATTTGAGTTCCAGGTCTAATCGCATCGGCATTGGTCAATCGCATCAGAGAACATATGAGTTGCGATTGCGATTGGAAGTCCAGACCCGATGGAGGTATGAATTAAAATACAAACGTGTTTGAAGTCCTTTCCCAATTGCGTCGGCAAAATACAATGAACAGTGGCCAATCGCAACACATATTAAAAGACTTGCGATTGCGATTAAGAGTTCAGACCCGATGGGCTTATAAACCATGAGTAACAAGTTTTTGAAGTCCGACATGATCGCATCGGAACAACCCAATCGCATCGGAGAATATAAGAGTTTCGATTGCGATTGGAAGCCCGGACCCGATGGGCTTATAAACTTTGATTAATAAAATTTGAATCCCAATCGCATCGATATTAGTCAATCGCATCGGCAAAGAACAGTGAACAGTGACTCAATCGCATCGGAGTATTTGAAGTTGCGATTGCGATCAATCGCAATCGGAGGAGAATCAATACATCAAAAAGTGTGTCAGGTGGGCCCGAAAGGGCATTTGTTAAGTATTATCAAGATTATTCATTGATTATAGTAGAAGCAGTAGTTTCTTGTTAAAACCTTATATAAGGATGTTGAGAGTTGATTTAAGTTAAAAGGCACTGTTATATATATAAAAGGCGAATGTATTAAAGATGTGCTGCGTGGTCTGTGGGTTGTATGTATATGCCTCAGCTTAAGGTGGAAGGCAATTATTAATATACGACTGTGATATATGTCCGTTTCGCTTGCGGAATGTTCCACATCAACAAGACACTAATAGCATAAAAGGGATTGGAGTTCCTCCAGATTTATAGTCAGCAGATATAAAAGGAACAGTTGCACGCATGCAACAGTTACACCACAGCAGAGGACAGAAAAGACAAAGACACAGTCAGAGAAAAGACAAATGCGCAACAAGCCAAGAGACAAAACGAGTGAGCTGGAGTTCTCATTTAAATTTGAATGTAAATGTTTTATTTAAATTTATATTGTTGTGATGCATTGGCAAGTCTCCGGAAGAGAGCAAATATCCCACTGTAATATTAAAATAAGCACCTACAATTACATTTTTATGAGTGAGATGAAAAGAGATGAGAAGGCAGAAGGCAAAGAGACATGGCTGTCCATTTCGAATTCCCAGTGGAATACAAATAGCCATGAAGCTATTTTTTGTATAAAACAGGGTAATATCCAAGGGGAGAAGGGTTGATGAAAAAGGAGTGAGAGAAGAAGAGAGTATGCAACAGAATTAAAAAGATTTGAAGAGAATAAGCAAGCTGCAAGAAGAACGTGAAAAAGGAGGAGCTGAGTAAAGAAGAAGAAGGGGCTGAGCAGAGATGATGCAGGTCTGATATAAGATTTGATGAACAATAGAGAAGAAGGTACAGAACAGAGCTGATATCCAAGGTAAATCAGCAAGTGTTTTATTTTTGAAAGAGTAAGGAAGTTGGAGCTTCCCTATCAAGTTGTAGCTTGATAGATGTCAGTTTTAGCTGACTAAGGTAGGAGCCTCCTGTAGGTTGGTGCCTGCAGAAAATAGATGGAAGTTGGAGCTTCCTTGCAAGTTGTAGCTTACAGAATTGAGGTTGGAGCTTCCTGTAGGTTGGTGCCTGCAGAAAATCAGTGGTGAGAGGGAGTTGGAGCTTGCCTTTGCATCACAACAATAATAAGATGCGATTTTCTCCCTTTATGGGTTTCCACGTATATCTGGTGTCTATGTGCATGATGTCTATGTGTTGATATGATATATCTATTCTGCTAATACTTGCTGCTAACATATTAAGACTGCTAGTGCATTATCTAATCTTCTTATTAATTGCTGCTCATAAATAAATATTGCTCACACATTATGTTGATCATGAAATGAAGGTGTTAATAAAGTAAAATAAGTTTTAAAGGAAAAAATTTTAAAAGTCCATGAATGTGTTAAACTGATTCACCCCCCCCCCTCTCAGTTTAACTAAGAGTTCAACAATTTGTATCAGAGACAAGTTCCTTTGTACAAGTCTAACAACTGAAAGGAGATCCTAGGTTCCCAAGATGGCTAGTAAAGAAGGATGCTCAACCAAATAAAGCCCCTTTCTTCCTTTGGTGAAAATTATGGCACTAGAAAATCGAGAATGAAGACATACATAATGTCTCTAGGAATAGAAGTACGGGGTACATTGTTACGAGGTGGGATATGTAGAAGAGCGAAGTGACTTCGAAGGACTCAAAACAGATTTTGTGGCTAATGCAAATCCTGAATGCCATCTGAATGGATTATGTGACGGCGAGTTTATTAAAGTAATGCACAAAGACAACGAAAATATGGGATACTCTTGAAGACATACATGAGGGAGACCGAAAGTAAAAAAGCGCAAACTTCAAGTATATAGAGCCCGAGTTTGAAAACTTAAAAATGAATGATGATGAAGATGTTGGTAGCTTCTTCTTAAAAGTTGCGGAAATTGTTAACAATATGAAAGCTCTTGGAGAAAACATACCGAAAGTATAGTTGTGCAAAATATTCTAAGATCACTCCCATCGATTTAATCGAAGGTGTACGCAATAGAAGAGACGACGGATTGGGAGACTTGACCATGAACCGGCTACTTGGAAATCTAACGACTTATGAAATGAGGCTCCCACGAAGAAACCAAGTTCGAGGAAGACGACCTTTAAAACGGAGAAAAGAAGAAAAGAAGAAGAGGAAGAAATATGCTCTTGCTCGATGAATAAGAGGCTAAATTTGTCAAGAAATTGGATAAAGGATCGGTAGATACAAAGGTAAAAATTCCTTTTAAATGCTTTAAGCGCTGGAAGAGTTGGACATTATGCTGCTAAATGTCCTCACAAGAAAGTAAGAAATCAAGCTCAAGAATCGAGAGAAAGACACATCAAAGAATTGGCGAAAGGAAAAGAAATTCAACGAAGAAAATCCTTCTACGCTCGGCAAGACGGCGGTGCATACGAAGACTGGATGAACCCTCGAGAGAAAAGGAACCTGCGAATTTTACTAATGGCCATAGAAGATCTTGAAGGACTCTTTCTAGAAGAAGAAGAAGAAGGGGAATTCGATCTTGAGGGGGAGCTAAGTGCTACGGGAGAGATTGACGGACTCAAACTAAAATGCAAAAAACAAAAAGATATTCTCCTCAAATGTGTGAAAGAAGAACAAAATTCGAAGTCCTCCAATAAATTTGAGGTAAAGCTTGAAGAAGCCAAGAAGATAGAAGATATATTACTTCAGCAAATCAAAGATAAAGCTCGAGAACAAAGAGGAAAATTTGAAGGAAAAGAAATTATGTGCACAAGGAAAATTAGAAAGTGCTCAACGAAAGTTTCTATATACCCTTCTCGAATGATTCTAGTAGGTTGAATGAGAAATCTTGGATGCTCAAAGATCTCCTCTAATAAAAACTAGGATAGGCTATGAAGGAGAATCGAAGTAAAGGCAAAGAAAAGGAAAACAAAAATGTAATTTTTGTGAAAACAAAAGGGATTGATGAAAGCGACCCAAATAATTCCTACAAAGGAAGAAACATGTAATGAGAAAGACGAGGGTCGAAGAAACCTCTAATAACAAAGATTGTAACAAATACTAAGACAACAGAGAAAAGATCATATATTCCTGATTATATCAAATTTGGAAGCCATCAAAGGAGATTCTTGCCTCTGAAGAATGCCACATTGTTATGTTTACATAGCGGACACATTGCGCATATTGTCATGCAAGGAGGAATGATTCAAACCGAGAAAAAGGCAAGCATAGAAGAGACAACCTTACATCAGGTATGCAAGTAATTTCTATGGTTATTGTTGTTTTTATTGTAAGGATTTTGGCCATAGAATTATTGAATGTAGAAAGTATGGACAAGGCTGATGTTCAATACCTCAAGGAGGTTTATTAGTCAAAGCAATTTTGTTCATGCTCACAGTTACGCAAAAACTATAATCAAATGTTGTATATGCAATCAAATTGGGCATATATCTTCCAAGTGTTATCTAAAGGGATATAATTCATGACCTCACAAAAGATACCAAAAAAGGGGGCCTCCGGTGGATAAAGAAGGTGAATAAATGTGACTTGGATTTAACTTGCTCGGGATTTGAAGGGTCGGTAACGGTATTTGAATGATTAATTTTGCTCTAAACACATGACGGAGATAAAAACGAGTTTTTAACTCTTGACGAAAGAAATCGGGCAATGTCACTTTTGGAAATGACAAATCGGGGGGGGGGGGGGGGAAAGATCGGGGAAAAGGATCGATCCAACATAGACAATGGTAGAGGAAAGGCCCAAGATGTATTATATGTAGATGGGGCGAAGCAAATTTGCGAGTGTCGATCAGATGTGTGATAGGCTATGAAGTTCTCTTTAGAGCACAAGATTGTGTAGTCGGATCAAGCACAACGGGGAAAAACTCTACTCAAAGGTGTTCGGAACGAGAGAGTAATGTGTACATAGTGAGAGAGGAGGATGAGCTTGGCATCTCGGCAAACTCGAGGAGTCATGGTTATGGCATAAGAGATTGGGACATCTCAGCTTTGACCATATCATTAGGCCAGGCAAGAAGAAGGCCTGTCGAGAGATATGCGAGAAATAAAAAAGGCCCTCGGAAACACAATATGCAAATCTTGTCGGTTGAGGAAACAAACTCGCACATCCTTTAAATCTAAAGAAGAAGTTATCAACAAGAAGACCACGCAACTTGTGCACATGGATCTGTGTGGACCTACAGAACTAAAACACCAAGTGGAGAGTCCTACTTTATGCGATAATAGATGATTTCTCCCGAATGACATGTGTTGCTTTTCTCAAGAATAAAATGGAAGCTACGGACAAATTGAAAACATTTAAAGCATTAGCGAAGAAAATCGGACGGGATGCAAGTGAAATGCATCGGATCGAGCGAGAGGAGTGAATTCAACGATTATGAATTTGCGGAAACTATGCAATGGACATGGCATAAAACAACAATTTACTATTGCGGGGACACCTCGGCGGAATGGAGTAGCGAGAGAGACAAAACGGTCTGTTCAACAAATTGCCGAGCCATGATGCAAGAGAATAATATTGCTCAAACCAGGCGGAAGCCGGTGCACACGGTACATATCCTTAATAAAGCTCCCCTTAAGACGCGGTGACAAAGACTCCCTATGAACTATGGCATGGAAAGCCCGACCTTAATCAAACATTTGAGAATCTTTGGTAGTAAGTGTTACATAAAGAATAATGATGAAAACCTTGGGAAATTTGATGCAAGAGCAGATGAAGGTATTTTCTACGATATGCTTCCAAAAGTAAAGGGTACAGTGCTACAATAAGACTCTTGGAAAATAGTTGAAAGTATTGATGTGAGATTTGATGAAGAATTTCTAAGCAATACAAGAAATACGGAGGCTAACATGATCCATCGGATAATCATGAAGAAGAAGATCAGAATGATGATGAAGTGACAAGACATCGGAAGATGCGGACTAAACTCAAAAACCTCAAGATACACTACGAAAAGAATCATCACGAAGATCGAGATCATAGGAGACGAAAGCGAGGAGTCCGGACGAAGGCGGCTAACGGAACAAACGAGAAGAAGTATACATAGCCATGTTATCACAAATGAAACGAAGAAATTTGAAGATGCCGGCAAGGACAAGTATTGGATAAAAGCAATGAATGAAGAATTGGACCAAATTGAGAAGAACGATACACAAGGAACTAGTTCCTAGACCTATTGAGAAAAATATCATTAGTTCAAAATGGGTATTCAAAAAAAAAATGAATGAGAAAGGACAAGTAATTAGGAATAAAGCTAGGTACAATTCGACCAAAGGATACTCACAAATAGAAGGACTTGATTATGATGAAACATTTGCCCCACAGCTAGAATGGAAGCTATGGGAATGTTTTCTAGCATTTGCACATCTTTATCTGAGATTTCAAGGTATATCAAATGGATGTAAAATTTGCTTTTCTTAATGGTGATCTAGAAGAAGAAGTGTACATGGAACAACCCGAAGGTTTCTCATTGTGAGATAAAGAAGACTATGTATGTAAGCGAAAAAGGCCCTATATGGTGAAAACGGGCTCCTCGTTAGCAGGTACTCGAAAATTTGGATAAATATTTGCAAAACGGGGTTTTAAGAGAGGAGGTGGAGTAGACAACAACCTATACATAAAAACATGAAAATGGTTTTGATTGTTGTAGTGTATGTTGACATTATGTTTGGAAGCAACAAAGATGCTCTAGCAAAGGGTTTCTTGATGAAATGAAAACGAGTTTGAAATGTGTATGATCGGAGAGCTACGAGTTCTACTTGGGACTACAAATTCAGCAAAAGAACACGAGGTACATTTATTTCACAAGAAAAATACAAAAGAAATGTTGAAAAAGTTCAAAATGGAGGACTGCAAACACATGTCAACACCCATGACCACGGTTGCAAGGCTACATTGTGCTAATGGTAGGTGTATGACATAAATCAAAGACTTTACGAATCCATGATTGAAGTCTATTTTAATACGGCCATCAAGACAGGACATCATGCTAGCGATAGGATTAGTGGCTAGATATCAAGCAACACCTAAACAAAACCATCTTAAAAGTCAAAAGAATATTGAGATATCTACAAGGAACAATACGGTATGGACTTTGGTATCCTAAAAGCAAAAACTTCACTTTATCGACGCCTGTGAATCTAGAATTGGTGATGGCCATGGATGATAGGAAGTACAAGTGGAGGTGCATTCTATCTGGAGAAAGTACGGTGGCATGGTAAACGAAGAAACAAACATCCATCTCTTTGTCTCTGACTGAAGAAGAATATATAGCGACGGCGGCATATTTGTACACAAGTCATGTGGATGAAGCAAACTCTTGAACATGAAGGTAAGCATTGATGAACCTATTTCAATCAAATGTGATAATGAAGGTATATAAGTATATCTAAAAATCACATGCTTCACTCAAAAAACTAAACATATTCCAATTAAGTATCATTTCCTCACAGAAACAAGTGGCTAACAAGATAGTAAAGTGAGATATGTACCAACGAAGAAACAGGGCAATTGATACTATTTACCAAACCTCTTGCTAGAGAACCATTTCAATTCTTGAGAGATAAAGCGAGGGTAGTATCTGCCGAGATGCTGCTCTGCGGGCTCCTCAAAAGCATAGTCTCGGGGGGAGAACAACGAAGATATCATTCCGGGAGAATGACGATAAGATAAGCATAAAACAAGTCCACAGATCGACATTATCGATGATATCGACGTATCAATAGTATCGACATTAAGAGCAACGAACCGTTCAATAGTAAATGCATATTATAGGCACTACAAATGAAACACAACTATAAAACATATATTGGCTCACTATACCAGTGTTCTCTCAACAAGTTTCATACATCACTCCAGGAGCGACATAGTCAATTTCGACGAAGAGGACCTAAACGTAACTCGGAAAGAAATGCAACGGCGAGAACCCATACGAGAGAGATGAGCGTCGTCCTTTGCCATTGATGTCAAAGGGGGAGGAAGAACAAACAACGGGGGGAGGAAGACCAGGCAAATAGGAAGAGCAAGCAACAAGAGAAGAAAGCAAACGGAGAAAGTGGATTGCCATCAATGCCAAGGGGGAGACTATTGGAAATATTGTGTCATTGATGGCAAAGGAGGCTGACACTCGGGCAAAAGAGCGGCGCTAAGCGAGAGGAAGGCAAAAGAGGCACAACGAAAGCAATAGAGGCAGCAAGAAGAAAGTCAAAATGTAACACTCATGCAGAAGCACGGTGAAGAACCGTTATCGAAAGGTAGGAGACGGGCGAGAGCGACGGAAAGCGAGCGATGTGAGGAGAGCGAGAGAGCCATTACAAAATTACGGGAATCACACACTCCAAGCAGGCGTTATACATATAATACATAATCCCTGATAGGAATCGCTTAACTCCGGTGGCAATGCAATGAATATAATACGGAACCATATTTCGGGAATCGCTTAACTCCCGCGGCAATGCAATGCATATAATACGGAACCATATTAAAGGAATGTACCTCAGCACGTTATACATATAATATAACACAAACATTATTAAAAGGGGAATCTCTTCACTCCGGCCCAATAAAAAATATATATAAGCATATATGTGCGACGCATCACACTAAACAAACGTCTAAGCTCAAATATATAAGTGGAGCACTTTATTAAGAAAGCGCACAAAACGAATATTTGAAATGGCGGGACCCCTCCTCCAATCGCAGTGAGCTCCTTGAGGGAGCGGAACATCACAATAAAAAGTTGCGATTGCGATTAAGAGCCGGACCGATGGGCGTATAAATCATGGTTAATATATATTTGAGTTCCGGAATCTAATCGCATCGGCATTGGTCAATCACATCGGAGAACATATGAGTTGCGATTGCGATTGGAGAAGTACGGACGATGAAGGTATCGTTAAAATTCAAACGTGTTTGAGGTCAGCACCAATCGCATCGGCAAAATACAATGAACGATGGCCAATCGCAACACATGTTAAAAGACTTGCGATTGCGATTAAAGTTCGGACCCGATGGGCTTATAAACCATGAGTAACAAGTTTTGAAGTCAGGCATGATCGCATCGGAACAACCCAATCGCATCGGAGAATATAAGAGTTACAAAATGTTTTTGATTCAGAGCTTCGGACAAATGGGCCGCAAGCTGATTAATAAAATTTGAATCCAATCGCATCGATATTAGTCAATCGCATCGGCAAAGAACGGTGAACGGTGACTCAATCACATCGGAGTATTTGAAGTTACGATTGCGATCAATCGCAATCGGAGCGAGACGATCGATCGCAATCGGAGGAGAATCAATGCATCAAAAAGTGTGTAATTGGGCAGGAGCATTTGTTAAGTGTTATCAAGATTATTCATTGATTATAGTAAGCCTTGTTGATTTCTTGTTAAAACCTTATATAAGGATGCCGCGAGTTGATTTAAGTTAAAAGGCACCTTTCATTATATATATAAAAGGTAGATATATTAAAGATGTCTTTCGTGATGCATTGGGTTGTATGTATATGCCTCGGCTTAAGGTGGAGGGGGGGGGGGTGTGTATACGGCGCGTGATGTATCGTTCCGCTTGCGGAATGTTCCACATCCGCGAGACACTAATAGCATAAAAGGGATTGGAGTTCCATGATTTACGGTCGGTAGATATAAAAGAACGATTTGCACGCATGCAACGGTTACACCACGAGAGGACGCGCGCGAGGCAAAGACACGGTCGAGGAGAAAAGACAAATGCGCAGCAAGCCAAGAGACAAAATGAGTGAGCCGGAGTTCACATTGTAATTCGAATGTAAATGTTTTAATTGTTTTTATTGTTTGTGATGCATTGGTAAGTCTCCGAGAGAAAACAAACTCCCACTGTAATGTTAAAATTGACACCTACAGTTATAATTTATGAGTAAGCTGATAAAAGGAGTGAGAAGGCAGAAGGCAAAGAGACATGACTTTCCATTTCGAATTCCAAGCAGAATACAAACAATCATGTGAGGAAATCTATAAATAATATCATCTTGATATGCAGTGTGAGTTTTTTTGAGAGCAGAGGAGAGAGTAAATAAAGAGAAGGCAGAATACAGAAGAGTGAAGCAGAGAAGATCAAGAAAAGAAGAGCAGAAAGAGAAGCTACAGAACAGAGCTGATATCAGAGGTAAATCAGCAAACATTCAGTTTGATAAATTGAGGAAGTTGAAGCTTCTCTATCAAGTTGCAGCTTGATAGTTGTCAGTTATAGCTGACTGAGGTTGGAGCCTCCCGTAGGTTGGTGCACAGAAAATTGAAGTGAGTTGGTGCTTCCTTGCAAGTTGTAGCTTGCAGAATTGAGGATAGAGCCTCCTGTAGGTTGGTGCCTGCAGAAAACAGTGGTGAGAGGGAGTTGGAGCTTGCCTTTGCATCACAACAATAATAAGAAGTGGTTTTCTCCCTTTATGGGTTTCCACTTACATCTGCTGTCTCTATGTGTGCTTCTTATGTGTTGATGTGATTATTTCAATCTGCTTAATTGCTTGCTGCTTTCAACTTAAGTATGGTGTCACAATAAATTAATATTGGCTGCAAATAAGATTGTTCACACATTAAGCTGTAAATAACTCTGGTGAAAATTTAAAAGGCTAATGCATGTATTAAACTGATTCACCCCCCCCTCTCAGTTTAATCAAAGATTCAACAATTGGTATCAGAGGGAGTTCCTTTGTACAAGTCTAACAACTGAAAGGAGATCCTAGGTTCCCAAGATGGCTAGTAAAGAAGGATGCTCAACCAATAAAGCCCCTTTCTTCACCGGTGAAAATTATGCTTTCTGGAAAATCAGAATGAAGACATACATAATGTCTCTAGGAATAGAAGTCTGGGCTGCTGTGGAATTAGGATATGCCCCGAAGTCAACTGATACAGAAAAAGAAGCTAAAGAAAGCTTTGTAGCTAATGCTAAAGCCATGAATGCCATCCTGAATGGATTATGTGAAGCAGAGTTTATTAAAGTAATGCACAAAGACACTGCCAAGAAAATATGGGATACTCTTGAAGACATACATGAGGGAGACCAGAAAGTAAAAACTGCCAAACTTCAAGTATATAGAGCCCAGCTTGAAAACTTAAAAATGAATGATGATGAAGATGTTGGCAGCTTCTTCTTAAAAGTTGCAGAAATTGTTAACAATATGAAAGCTCTTGGAGAAACCATACCAGAAAGTATAGTTGTGCAAAAGATTCTAAGCTCACTCCCATCCAGATTTAATCCCAAGGTATCTGCAATAGAAGAGACAGCGAATTGGGAGACATTGACCATGAATCAGCTACTAGGAAATCTTACAGCATATGAGATGAGGCTCCCACAGAAGAAGTCAAGCACAAGGGAGGCAGCATTCAAAACATAAAAGAAGAAAGAAGAAAAGGAAGACATATGCTCCTGCTCTGATGAAGAAGAGGCTAAATTTGTCAAGAAATTGGATAGAGGCTCAGGTAGATACAAAGGTAAACTTCCCTTCAAATGCTTTAACTGTGGAAGAGTTGGACATTATGCTGCTAAATTTCCTCACAAGAAAGTAAGAAATCAAGCTCAAGAATCAGAGAAAGACACATCAAAGAACTGGAAGAAAGGAAAGAAATTCAGCAGAAAATCCTTTTATGCTCACCAAGACAGCAGTGCATCTGAAGACTCAGATGAACCCTCAAGTGAAGAAGGAACCTCAGAATTTATATTGATGGCCATAGAAGATCTTGAGGGACTCCTACTAGAAGATGAATAAGAAGAAGGGGAAGTAGATCTTGAGGGGGAGCTAAGAAGTGCTCTGGAGGAGATTGACAGACTCAAACTAAAATGCAGAAAACAAAAAGAGATTCTCCTAAAATGTGTGAAAGAAGAACAAAATTCAGAAGTCCTCATGCAGCTGAAGGTAAATCTTGAAGAAGCCAAGAAGATAGAAGATATGTTACTTCAGCAAATCAAAGATAAAACTCGAGAACAAGAGAAGCCGGAAGAAGAAATTCTGTGTCTGAGAAAGAAATTAGAAAATGCTCAACAGAAAGTTTCTATATAACCTTCTCAAACAACAAGCTCTATTAAGTTGAATGAAATTTTGGTTGCTCAAAGATCCCCTATGATAAAGACTGGAATAGGCTACGAAGGAGAATCAAGTAAAGGAAAAGAAAAGGTTGACAGAGAGATTATTTTTGTAAAAGCAAAGAAGGATGAGGAAGTAGATCAAATAATTCCTACAAAAGAAGAAATCTGCAATAAGAGAGACAGAGAGCAGAAGAAACCTCTAGTAACAAAGAATGCATTAACTACTAAGATAACAGAAAAAGGATCATATGCTCCTGAGTATGTCAAATTTGGAAGCCATCAAAGGAGATTCTTCCCTCCTATGAAGAATGCCACCTATTATGTCTGCCACAAGCAGGGACACATTGCTGCATATTGTCATGCAAGGAAGAATTATTCAAACCAGCAAAAGAGGCAAGCATGGAAGAGACAACCTTACATCAGGTATGCAAGTAATTTCTATGGTTATTGTTTTTATTGTAAGGATTTTGGCCATAGAATTATTGAATGTAGAAAGTATGGACAAAGACTGATGTTCAATACCTCAAGGAGGTTTATGAGTCAAAGCAATTTTGTTCATGCTCACAATTCCGCAAAACTATAATCAAATGTTGTATATGCAATCAAATTGGGCATATATCTTCCAAGTGTTCTCTAAAGGGATATAATTCATCACCTCACAAAAGATACCAAACAAAAAGGGGCCTCCAGTGGATAAAGAAGGCGAATAAATGTGACTTGGCTTTAACTGCTCAAGATTTGAAGAGTCAATGGTATTTGGACAGTGGCTGCTCTAAACACATGACAGGAGATAAAAACAAGTTTTTAACTCTTGACGAAAGGAAATCGGGCAATGTCACTTTTGGAAATGACAAATCAGAAAAGATCAAGGGAAAAGTATCAGTCAGCATAGACAATGGCAGAGGAAAGGCCCAAGATGTATTATATGTAGATGGGCTGAAAGAAAATTTACTGAGTGTCAGTCAGATGTGTGATAAAGGCTGTGAAGTTCTCTTTAGAGCACAAGATTGTGTAGTCAGATCAAGCACAACAGGAAAAACTCTACTCAAAGGTGTTCGAACAGAAAGTAATGTGTACATAGTGAAAGAGGAAAATAAAGCCTGCCATCTTAGAAAACTTGAGGAGTCATGGTTGTGGCATAGGAGATTGGGACATCTCAGCTTTGACCATATCATTAGACTGAGCAAGAAGAAAGCTGTCAAAGACATGCCAGAAATAAAAAGGCCTTCAAGTACTATATGCAAATCTTGTCAATTGGGGAAACAGACTCGCACATCCTTTAAATCTAAAGAAGAGTTATCAACAAGAAGACCACTGCAGCTTGTGCACATGGAACTGTGTGGACCTGCTAGAACTAGAACACCAAGTGGAGAATCCTATTTCATGCTGATAATAGATGACTTTTCCAGAATGACATGGGTTGCTTTTCTAAAAAATAAATCAGAAGCATTGGAAAAATTTAAGATATTCAGAGCATTAGCAGAAAATCAAACTGGATGCAAGCTGAAATGTATTAGATCAGATCGAGGAGGAGAATTCACAGATTATGACTTTGCAGACCTATGTAATGAACATGGAATAAAGCAACAATTTACTATTGCAGGGACACCTCAGCAGAATGGAGTAGCAGAGAGACAAAACAGGTCTGTACAACAAATAGCCAGAGCTATGATGCAAGAGAATAATATTGCTCAAACCTTCGGGGCGTGCTGCACACACGCACATATCCTTAATAAAGCTCACTTAAGGCCAAGCGTTGACAAGACTCCATATGAACTATGGCATGGAAAGCCGCCCTTCATTAAAACATTTCGTAGTCTTTGAGAAAGAAGTGTTACAAAGAATAATGATGAAAACCTTGGGAAATTTGATGCAAGAGCAAGATGAAGGAATATTCTGTGGATATGCTCCAAAAGTAAAGGGTACAAAGTTACAACAAGACTCTGAAAATTGTTGAATGTATTGATGTGAGATTTGATGAAGAACTTCCAAACAATACAAGCAATACAGACTGCTGCAGTCCATCAGACAACCATGAAGAGGAAAACAAGAATGATGATGAAACAAGCAAGACAACAGATGATGTGCAGAAATAGCCCGAAAACCCCTTAAGATACACTCAAGAATCATCCCGAAGATCGATCATAGGAGACAAGAAAGCAAAGAGTCCGCATACAGCTGCGCCTAGCGTAACAAACAGAAGATGTATACATAGCCATGTTATCACAAATTGAGCCCAAGAGATTTGAAGAAGCCAACAAGGACAAGTATTGGGTGAATGCTATGAATGAAGAATTAGACCAAATTGAGAAAAATAATACCTGGGAACTAGTTCCTAGACCCACTGGGAGAAATGTCATAGGCTCAAAATGGGTATTCAAAAATAAAATGAATGAGGAAGGACAGGTAATCAGGAATAAAGCCAGACTTGTATACAAAGGATATTCACAAATCGAAGGACTTGATTTCGATGAAACATTTTCCCTTGTAGACGAGAATGATGATGAAACCAGCAAGACAACAGAAGATGCAGAGCTGAGCTCAAAAACCCCTCAAGATACACTCAGAAGAATCATCCTGAAGATCAGATCATAGGAGACAAGAAAGCAGGAGTCCAGACAAGAAGGCAGCTAACAGAACAAACATAAGAAGTATACATAGCCATGTTATCACAAATAGAGCCAAATAAATTTGAAGAAGCCAGCAAGGACAAGTATTGGATAAAAGCAATGAATGAAGAATTGGACCAAATTGAGAAGAACAATACCTGGGAACTAGTTCCTAGACCTATTGAGAAAAATATCATTGGTTCAAAATGGGTATTCAAAAACAGAATGAATGAGCAAGGACAAGTAATCAGGAATAAAGCAAGGCTGGTCTGCAAAGGATACTCACAAATAGAAGGACTTGATTATGATGAAACATTTTCCCTTGTAGCTAGAATGGAATCTATCAGAATGTTCCTGGCATTTGCATGCTATCAAGATTTCAAGGTATATCAAATGGATGTAAAATCTACTTTTCTTAATGGTGATCTAGAAGAAGAAGTGTACATGGAACAACCAGAAGGTTTCTCATTGACAGATAAAGAAGACTATGTATGTAAACTGAAAAAGGCCCTATATGGACTGAAACAGGCTCCTTGTGCTTGGTACTCAAGACTGGATAAATATTTGCAAAAACAGGGTTTTAAAAGAGGTGGAGTAGACATCAATCTATACATAAAAGCGCATGAAAATGAACTCCTAATTGTTGTTGTATATGTTGATGACATTATGTTTGGAAGCAACAGAGATGAGCTAGAAAAAGGATTTGCAGAAGAGATGAAATCAGAGTTTGAAATGTCCATGATTGGAGAGCTCAGTTTCTATTTAGAACTTCAAATTCAGCAAAGGAGCACTGGTACTTTCATCTCACAAGAAAAATACCTAAAAGAAATGCTGAAAAAATTCAAAATGGAAGATTGCAAACCTGTGTCACCTCCCATGACCACAGGTTGCAAGCTGTGTGCTGATGATGGGTCTGCTGATATAGATCAAAAAATCTACAGATCCATGATTTGAAGTCTATTGTACCTGACTGCATCAAGACCAGACATCATGCTAGAAATAGGACTAGTGGCTAGATATCAAGCAGCACCTAAACAAAATCATCTTCTTGCAGTCAAAAGAATATTCAGATATCTACAAGGAACAACACTGTATGGACTTTGGTATCCTAAAAGCAAAAAATTCACTTTATCAGCATACACAGATGCAGATTGGGCCAGTTGTGTTGATGACAGGAAGAGTACAAGTGGAGGTGCTTTCTATCTAGGAGAAAGTCTAGTGGCATGGTTAAGCAAGAAACAAACATTTATCTCCTTGTCAACAGCTGAAGCAGAATATATAGCAGCAACAGCCTGTTGTACTCAAGTCATGTGGATGAAGCAAACTCTTCAAGACATGAAGGTAAGCATTGATGAACCTATTTCAATCAAATGTGATAATACAAGTGCTATAAGTATATCTAAAAATCCTGTACTTCACTCAAAAACTAAACACATTCCAATCAAGTATCATTTTCTACGGGAACAAGTGGCTCAGAAGATAGTAAAACTGGAGTATGTACCAACAAAAGAGCAGACATCAGATATATTTACTAAACTACTTGCCAGAGAACCATTCGAATATTTGTGAGACAGACTAGGGGTAGTATCTGTAGATACTATTCTCTAATATGAAAAGAAAGTACAGTCTCAGGGGGAGAACAAAACAAAGATATCATTCCAGGGGGAGAACAGCCAGCAAAATAAGCATAAAACAAGTCCACAGGATCAACATTATCAGTATTATCATCATTATCAATAGTATCAGCATTCAGAAGCAAAAAGAACCTTTCAATCGTAAAATGCATATTACAGGCACTACAAATGAAACACAACTATAAAACATATATCGGCTCACTATACCAAAGTGTTCTCTCAACAAGTTTCATACATCACTCTGGAGCAGCATAGTCCAATTTCAGTAGAAGAGGACCTAAACGTAACTCAGAGAAAGGAAATGCAACGACAGAACCCATACAGAGAGATGAGGCGTCGTCCTTTGCCATTGATGTCAAAGGGGGAGGAAGAACAAACAACAGGAGGAAGAGCAGGCAAACAGGAAGAGCAAGCAAAAAGAGAAAGTGGATTGCCATCAATGCCAAAGGGGGAGACTGTTAGAAATATTGTCATTGATGGCAAAGGAGGCAGCACTCAGGCAAAAGAGGCAGCGCTGAAGCAGAGGAAGGCAAAAGAGGCACAACGAAAGCAATAGAGGCAGCAAGAAGAAAGTCAAAATGTAACAGTCATAGAAGCACAGTGAAGAACCGTTATCGAAAGGTAGAGATAGAGGCAGAGCGACAAAAGCAGCAGCAGCAGAGGCAGAGGCAGAGAGCCGTTACAAAATTCCGGGAATCACACACTCCAACTGGCGTTATACATATAATACATAATCCTTATTCCGGGAATCGCTTAACTCCAGCGGCAATGCAATGCATATAATACAGAACCATATTCCGAGAATCGCACACTCCAACCGGCGTTATACAACACAAATATTATTCCGGGAATCGCCTACCCCGATGGAGGATACATATATATATCCATCATCTTACATATAAATGTCGCGCATTACGTATGTTGCAAAGGACCAAGGCATATATATTATGTTATATAAGTGGAGCGCATAAAACAAAGTTTATAAGGTGGGACCCCTCCCCAATCGCAATCGGAGATCGCAAGGGCAACAGAACATGTAACCAACAGGAAGTTGCGATTGCGATTGAAGTTCGGATCCGACGGGTCTATAAATCATGGTTAATATATATTTGAGTTCCAGGTCTAATCGCATCGGCACTGGTCAATCGCATCGGAGAATATATGAGTTGCGATTGCGATTGGAAGTCCGGACCCGATGGAGGTATGAATTATAATTCAAACGTGTTTGAAGTCCTTTCCCAATCGCATCGGAAAAATACAATGAACAGTGCCCAATCGCAACACATATTAAAAGACTTGCAATTGCGATTAAGAGTTCGGACCCGATGGGTGTATTAACGATGGTTTATATATATTTGAATTCCGGCTAATCGCATCGGAGATTATAAGAGCGTCGGAACATATATTAAATGACTTGCGATTGCGATTGAAGCCCGGACCCGATGGACTTATAAACTTTGATTAATAAAAATTTGGTCAATCTGTATCAACAATATCGATAATTGTGTGATCGCATGGAGTATTTGAAGTTAGATTGCGATCGTCATAATCGAAGCGAGGAGGCGATCAATTGCAATGAATCAATACATCAGCGATGTCGGTGGGCCGAAAGGAGTATTTGTTGATCTTATCAAGATTATTCATTGATTTTATTAAAACTGGCGATTCTTTAGGTAAAACCTTATATAAGGATATCAAGGTGATTTAGTTAAAAATGGTATTATATATATAAAGCTGATTGTATTAAAAGTGTGTTTGCGTGGTCTGTGGGTTGTATGTATATGGCTCAGCTTAACGGGAGGGCGATTGTTAATATACAACGATTGTGATCTATGTTCATTCCGCTTGCGGAGCTTCCACATTAAAAAGACACTAATGGCATAAAAGGGTTTGGAGTTCCTCCAGATTACAGTCAGCAGATATAAAAGCACAGTTACACGTATGCAGCAGTTACACCACAGTAGAGGACAGAAGAGCAAACATAGCTGAAAAGAGATAAAACACAGTCATAGAAAAGACAAAGACACAGTCAGAGAAAAGACAAATGCGCAACAAGCCAAGAGACAAAACGAGTGAGCTGGAGTTCTCATTTAAATTTGAATGTAAATGTTTTATTTAAATTTATATTGTTGTGATGCATTGGCAAGTCTCCGGAAGAGAGAAAATATCCCACTATAATATTAAAATAAGCACCTACAGTTACATTTTTTTGAGTGAGCTGAAAAGAGACGAGAAGGCAGAAGGCAAAGAGACATGGCTGTCCATTTCGAATTCCCAGTGGAATAAAAACAGCCATGAAGCTATTTTGTATCGCGGGAGTAATATCCAAGGAAGTGTTGTGAAAAAGGAGGGAGAGAAGAGATTATGCGACATAATTAAAAGAGAGTTGAAAGAAGAATAAGCAAGCTTCAAGAAGAATGTGAATAAGGAGGAGCTGAGCAAAGAAGAAGAAGGGGTTGAGCAGAGATGATGCAGGTCTGATATAAGAGTTGATGAACAGCAGAGAAGAAGGTACAGAACAGAGCTGATATCCAAGGTAAATCAGCAAGTGTTTTTCTTTTGAAAGAGTAAGGAAGTTGGAGCTTCCCTATCAAGTTGTAGCTTGATAGATGTCGGTTGTAGCTGACTGAGGTTGGAGCCTCCTGTAGGTTGGTGCCTGCAGAAAATAGATGGGAGTTGGTGCTTCCACATCAAGTTGTAGCTTGATAAAATGTCAGTTGTAGCTGACTGAGGTTGGAGCCTCCTGTAGGTTGGTGCCTGCAGAAAATCGAAGGGAGTTGGTGCTTCCTTGCAAGTTGTAGCTTGCAGAATTGAGGTTGGAGCCTCTTGTAGGTTGGTGCCTGCAGAAAATCAGTGGTGAGAGGGAGTTGGAGCTTGCCTTTGCATCACAACAATAATAAGATGTGGTTTTCTCCCTTTATGGGTTTCCACGTATATCGGGTGTCTATGTGCATGATGTCTATGTGTTGATATGATATATCTATTCTGCTAATACTTGCTGCTAACATATTAAGACTGCTGGTGCATTATCTAATCTTCTTATTAATTGTTGCTCATAAATAAAGATTGCTCACACATTATGTTGATCATGAAATGAAGGTGTTAATAAAGTAAAATAAGTTTTAAAGGAAAAAGTTTTAAAAGTCCATGAATGTGTTAAATTGATTCACCCCCCCCCCTCTCAGTTTAACTAAGAGTTCAACAAAC